>CM038553.1:1015100-2265100 GCA_021527575.1 Ensete glaucum | reverse complement strand
AAAAAAGAACTGCTCTTTTTCCTATACCAGATTGGTGAAACCGAGAAATGAAGTCTATGTTAACCAATGGGAAACATTTTGGCAGTAAGATTATATCCAGATACTAAAAGCTAGTTATTCTAAAATGAAATTATACGTGAATTTAAGGTGAACACTAGTCATTTCACATTGTAGTCAAAATGCAGAACGGGGCAAGAAAAAAGAAAGAACAAAATGGCCTAGAAAATAGTACAAAATCTCCTACAAACATTTAACATGTAAGAACTACAGATAGAACAGCAGAAGCCAAAAAGATTCAACCATGCAGGCATGACGAACATGAAGAATGCATCTTATTTGTTGGTTTTTCCCATCAGAACTATGTTATGATTTCCTTGCCACATATGAGATTGGAGTAGACATACCTCTTGTTGAGAATTGCAATTCTCCAAGTACTTTGAACCAAATGTGATCATCTAAAACTGCAGAAAATATATAACAATGAGGGAAACACAAAGAGAAAGGAAATTTCATGGGTTATTTCCATGGTTAAGGTCTGATAAAAGGAGGAGTCATGAAATAACAAAAGTGATATTCTTTGTTTCAGTAGGTTAGTGTCAACTGGCAGCCTGAAAGCAAATAATGCAGGGAATTAATATTGTTGAACTGAGGCATGTTAAAGTCTGAGTTTAATTTTAAGGTGCAGCAAAAAGAAGAAAAAAAGATGATGCCAAATCACTTCTTCATGATTAACAAAATAGCTTACCAAAACAACATTCATGGTATATATTAAAAAGATTACCAGCAAATAACTAATATTAGAACAAGTTCGACCAAGAATAAGAGACAGCTAATATATGTTTGGACAGAGGGAGAACACAATATAAGTGAAATGCAACATGATAGAGTTCATATTGAACCACCAAAACAATGTAAGAAAAATTTTGTGAAACATGATGCATTGAAATTAAAAAAAAAGGAAAGTTCTTCTAAAGTAAATCAGAATCCAAACCTCTTATAGATTATGGGATGCATCAGATGAAGAATGCAAGTCCCTTTTACAAAGATATGTATATATCAGCAAGCTTCCACAATGATGGATGATGCATAGTTAGACAACTGAGACAGTCTAAATCAAAATCTGCTTCAATATAACTCAATTTGACAGCTCTATACAAGACTGATACCTCAAGAACTCACCAACCATTTGCAGCTGATGATAAGAACTGCATCATCTTCTTACAAGATGATGCAGAGCATATTGATTAAAGCTTAAAAAGATCTCTAGAGGGAGAACACATCATAAGTGAAATGCAACATGATAGAGTTCATATTGAACCACCAAAACAATGTAAGAAAAATTTTGTGAAACATGATGCATTGAAATTTTAAAAAAAAAGTTCTTATAAAGTAAATCAGAATCCAAACCTCTTATCGATTATAGGATGCATCATATGAAGAATGCAAGTCCCTTTTGCAAAGATATGTATATATCAGCAAGCTTCCACAATGATGAATGATGCAAAGTTAGATAACTGAGACAGTCTAAATCAAAATCTGCTTCGATATAACTCAATTTGACAGCTCTATACAAGACTGATACCTCAAGAACTCACCAACCATTTGCAGCTGATGATAAGAACTGCATCATCTTCTTACAAGATGATGCAGAGCATATTGATTAAAGCTCAAAAAGATCTCTAGAGGGAGAAAACATTATAAGTGAAATGCAACATGATAGAGTTCATATTGAACCACCAAAACAATGTAAGAAAAATTTTGTGAAACATGACGCATTGAAATTTAAAAAAAAAAGTTCTTATAAAGTAAATCAGAATCCGAACTTCTTATCGATTATAAGATGCATCAGATGAAGAATGCAAGTCCCTTTTACAAAGATATGTATATATCAGCAAGCTTCCACAATGATGAATGATGCAAAGTTAGATAACTGAGACAGTCTAAATCAAAATCTGCTTCGATATAACTCAATTTGACAGCCCTATACAAGACTGATACCTCAAGAACTCACCAACCATTTGCAGCTGATGATAAGAACTGCATCATCTTCTTACAAGACAGAAGCTCAAACAATTAAACAGGGCCTCCCTAGGATCAACCCTTCTGCTGCAACGAAATAAATCGGCTGCTGACCTAATTAGGGCTGCTAAGTTTTGAGTGTGTCTTACCTCATCAAAAGCCACCCACAGAGTGGCTCTTTGACCCTCTGCCATGACACGGTTCACCATCTCCAACAGAGAAGCATCAAGAACCAATCCTTAATGAGGTCAGTTTTCGATTACCATATCTTGATCATGCTTCTATGACCATCAACCCTATCTTCTCCGCCATCTTCGAGATTGTTTTCCACTGCTTTCCGGTGTCTCTACACTTGGAACATGAATTTTCCTTCCTTCCACCATCAATGCTGCCAAAACCGCACACCACAAACGCCTTGGCCGGTCGCCTTCTCCCGATGTCTGCCTGCCCCACCTCTCATGATCAATCCACCAGAAGATCTCTGGATTCCGAGGGGGGTCTACTCGACCTCTTTCCTTGACCTATGCTGAGATTTCCAGTAACCTCTTGTTCAGTGATCTAACCCATCTAGGATCATCAACAAGTTCAGCGTCTCCATCTTTCGCAGCGAGAAGAGGGACGGAGCAGCAGGAGGCCACCGGACGCACGGGAAGTGCTCGGTGAAATATCCCACCGTCGGATGCCGCTTTCCGCACCTCATACACGAGCCGGCACACAGCTTTGTGAGGTCCTCTCTGTTAAAAGCCTTGGTTTATGGAATACTAAATTATTAGGAACTATAATTCCTAATTTAAGCAGGGAAATACCGGTTATAAAATTACCAAATAGGGGTTTTGGATTTATCAAGTTATATTATTAAAATTTTGAATTGTAATTCCACATTTTTAAACTACACCTAATTTATAGAGAAATATCAAATTGCAATGATAGAATTAAATGGTTACGACACATCAAATCATTAAATTAATAGAATAAGAAATTAATGTCAAAATATGAAAATATAAGAAAATATTAGATCAATATATGAAAATTATCAGCGGCTCATAAACTATTAGAAAATAAAGTTAACTACAGTCAACGGGTCACGCAAGGAGAGCTCGAGGAGGACGTCCATGGCGTGACTCTGCAACTGGAAGGTTTCCAAGTGATGTCTTCGAAAGGAGTCCTCGGATCCCCTCCTCCATTTTATTCGTCAATGATCGAGTGACAGCAGCAAAAAAGGAGAGAGCAAGACAAAGAAGACATCTGAGATGCCAACGCAGGGAAGGTTTGCAGGATACAGTCTGCAAGATCCTGCTGTTCTTCCTTCTCTGAGGCGATCGCCTCGTCGTTTCCTCAGCTAATCATATGCTACCGCAGCAGCGGACAAGAAGTAAGACGGAAGAAGTCATCCTCCATGGAAAGAAACCAGAGGACGTCGAAAGGCTGATAGGGGCTTATTGAGCTCTTAATTAGAGATGTCGCCGCCTTCAGGACTGTTCGAGTTCTCGATACTGAGAGTGGGAAGCTGCGAGGAGGGCGGCGCCGATGCCCGATCCGTCATTTGCTAGCTTGATGACGACAGAAGCTGCGGCCTCGGCTCCGAGCATCTCCTCGAAGGTGGCCTGCAAGCACTCGCGGAATATGGTGTAGTGCTCGTAGAGTCCACCGTCCATGGCGACGACCGTCCTCGCCACGCTCTCTCGCCCGACCTTCTTCAGGATGCCGGCTACACCAGCGGCGGCCAAGCGGGCGCCACGCCTGGCGACGGTGTCGCAGATCTGGACCACCACTTTTCTTGCTTTGAGAGAGGTGCTGGGGATCTGGAATTGGAGCAGAAGCAGACGGAGGTTGAGGTTGAGGTTGAGGCGTCACACATCAACCATGTCAGGGATGAAGAGAAGAATCATACCCCCAAGAGGTCCTTCAGCTTGGCACCGACGACTTTAAGATCCGGCGAGGTGTCATGATGCATGGCCGACATCACCGGAGTCCTGCAATCTCACATTGGATAGTTTGTGTTAGGATGAACACTGAGCTGCAACAATCTGGAAGAGGAACATAGCAATTCGATGACAGTGATGCATGCAATTCAAGCTCAAGAACATGGTGTCAAGATGCTACTGTTCATCACAAATTCCAGTGGATTCATACTATATATTCATTGGACACCAAAACAAACTTCATATTTCAAAAGCTTCAAGTTCTATTTTTATCTTTCCATTTCATTCTCTACTCAAGTTTTTTTTTTTTTTTTTGTCTTCCATCATGTAGAAAGATTAGAAAAGGAAGGAAGAATAAAGAATAAATAATTTCAAACTAGCAACTTTATTTTCTCAAACAAAATAAACAGGTGCCACAATCTACAAGACAAGTTAGTAAGGGTTCTGTTGGTAACAAGAGCAGTTTGATGTCTGCTCTTGGAGGCAATATGATAAATTTTTGTAAGAAACCCAAGCCTCTACCGATATAATAATAATCACGAAAAGAAATGAATTTACATAAATTAGGAAGAGTTTATATGTTTCAAATTTTGAGTTCTACTAATGAGTCATTAATCCTTACAAATCAGGGCCCTGACACCACCTTCTAATGAGATAGGCCTAGAATAGAACAAAGCAATCTGGAGGAGTTGATAATTTTTTTAAAATATTTGATCACTCACTTGGCTCATATAATCCTGAAGGATAATTTTTTTCTGTTCCAGCAACAAAATGTTGAGACTGATTACATAGTCAATCAATTGTAGTACATTAACCTCAGAATAAATTAACCAGATCTACATGCGAAAAAAATATATATATACTATTTCTGTGACAGCAGTTTGAAACTTACCGTAGCATGAACGGAATTTCAAGTTTCGGAGGAACACTCTCTCCAAAAAGGGAAGCTTCCTTAGCCAGCCGCAAAAGGACTCGTCGTAAAATTTCTCCCAGGTACATTCCGGAGATCAACTTTTCAAAAATCTGTCATGACAAAAACTATTTGAATATATAGCATCCCCACAGATCTTCACGATGAAAAGATGTATATAGCCATGTATACATCACCTGTTCGCTAGGGTTCAAACTATCATTGTCTAATGCTTGATCATAGTCTGTTAAAGGAAGATGGGATGACCTAAAGTTTCCCCACTCCATGTTGATAACCTAAATAACAATACAATTCACTAACAATTTATGCGATGTCAACAAGCTTTGGCAACAGGTATGAACCAGCAAGTTCGAAAAAAAAATATTAGAATCAAGAATAGGGTTTCTTACCATCTCTCCTGATTTTGGCAACAGACCGTGCCACTTGGGTATTGCATGGGCACGCTCTACATAGGCTGCATTCGTGCCAGTGCCCAATATCACGGCAGCAACTACATCATTATCATGATATCTCCCCCCAGCTAATGTCCCAACGGTATCATTAATCTACATCAAAGAAATATATGCCCATCTCATCTAGATAATGTAATCCATTAAAAAATTATTACTAATTAACATTTATGGACAAAGTTATGTTTTGAACCGGAAGATGGGAAACACGAAGAGGAGCATACCAAAGCTGATACTCGCATATCAAGACCTTGTCTTTCTATGGCCCGAGTCAGTTCAGCCACCACATCTTCCCCAACCTGCCTTAAGCAAGAACAAGCCATGAGGTCCCAAACTCCCTTTCACATAACATAAAATTCATATTCAAACTACATGATAACCCTGATGAACCATCAGACGAAATGACCATGTCTGAATTGCTTGACATGCCATCATCAATATTTACTGGCAATTAACATTTAAGTATAAATTTTTTGTATATTAGCATGACCAAGTTTTGCGTTTAAGACATTTTAATACTTCAAAACAAAATGTTCCAAGAAAGAAGTCCATAAAGAAATTTGACACTACAGGCAAGCCAAGTTATTTAGCTTCAAGAAAAAGAGATAAATGTGAAACCTAAATATGCATAGAAAGATGAGACTCGGATAATGAGGGAGTTTCTTTTGCTACTTTTCAGAGACAGTTTGATGCTCAACACAATCTAGTAGTGTCTTTACTAATACTTTTTTTCTTTACCGACTATTATTTTAAAATAAGTTCAGATTACGCATAACCATAGACATTTGCAAAGCACCCACCTGACAGAAACCAAAATAAGAAGGAATTTTTGTTGTTGTCGTCACAATTATAGCCTAAAAGACAGAAGACTATGCACCTGTAGGGGGAAAAAAGCTGATTTTTTTTTCCCTAAAACTTAAGTCAAAAATATAAAAATAATTGTTCCATTATGTAACATCATATGCAAACAATATAAACATCAAAAGTACTACTTTTGTGCCTACTATGACAGCTTTGCAGAAAGCTAATCAGCACACAACAAAATCAAATATCTCTTCTCAAGAGAAAAAAAAAAGCTGAGAAATTACCGTCTCATCAATATTGAAACCTTTCGTCCATTTAATTAAGGTTCCTGACGCTATAGAGGTTTGTCTCACAGGAAAAGAAAAGGTAAATCCGATTTCCCTCTGCCTACCAACAGGAAGGTGAAAATCTTCACCTTCAGAAGCAACAAACTTTGCTAAAGCTGAAGCAATGAAATCAAAAAGTTCCTGAAAACAGAGAAATAATCACCTTGGATGCCCCACATACATATTATCGATAAAGAACACGACGGTCAATCATTTTACTTACATCTGAGCCTCCAATCATTAGAAGTGGTGGAATGGAGACCTCCTCAAATTCTTGCTTTAGTACACGCCTCTCCTTACCCCCCAGTTGCACACGTAGGACACGGAAGTTGGTTCCACCAAGGTCTAAAGCATAAAACAACCCCATCTCCTCCCTATGAAAGTAGTATTTGAGGAGATAAAGATGTTACTTTAGACTTTTGAGCATAGATTAAAACTCAAAGTTGTATATCTAATAATATACAGCAACAGTTCAAATTTCAATGCCGACCTCCATCCTTAAGGTGTGTGTTTTGTGTAGACTGATAGTCAAACGAAAATAACTTTTACATGTAACTATATAAACCACAAATCTTAAAGTACAGGTGGCCATTCTGTTGTAATGCCTAATAGCCCATAGAACATATTTCTCTTCCAACATACTTCAAAATTCCTAAGGCTATTTCTTGACCCTCGTGCAGGTTGAAATCAAGAAATCCGTCCCAATACGACAGGCAGTCAATCTGCCCCAAGTTACGATCAAGAGTCATCCTCTTGCATGGACGAATGTGGGGATGTCGAAGACGATCCGCACACTAACAAAAAATAAAATTTAAACTTCAGAAGAAAAGAGATAACAAAATTTTCTTCAACCCTCTAACATTCCGGTCCCAGTTCTGGTGACTATATGAGAGATTAGAGCGAGAAAGCTCCAAGCTTGCAATGACTAAAGGGAATCTAAGTTTTTTCTACTTTAGGTTCCAACAATCCCTCACAAAAACTCAAATTTTTCATCAAACAAATACATAGCTAAAACAAATAAGGAAATAAGTGAAATGAGATCAATAAGACAATAAATAAAATAAAAGTAAAAAATGTATAAAAATTACTGGTTTTCGAAGAGTTTAACCTTGTTTAGTGAAGCAAGTATCCATCTGAATGTTGTCACTAAGAATTCTTTGCCTACACTTTACATATACGCACAATAATATGTATGTATACACATGTCAGAGCTCCAGATAGATACAAACTAAAATCTATATCGCCGCATCCCCAGCATAAAGTTGAACCTTTTCCCCTCCAACACATTGCATGTGTTGCTCTTAATCCAGTTACCATTTAAAATCAAAATTCCTATGCTGACGCTTGACAATGGGTTCTTTTTCCCGAATTTGACTTTCAATACTTCCAAATGAAAGGGGAAATGATCGGTGTGCGCACTTAAACTGCATGTGTTGCTCTCAAGGCAGTCATTTTTCAAATCAAAATGCATGACATGATTAACAATCAAAACATTTTATCGGCTTAAACTTACACTCAACTAATTTTGAATTCCTCTGATGCAAAGATAGAACCAATGTTTCACCCAATAATCCTACTATTTATATTTCCAACAAAGATCAGGCTAGAAAAAATGCAAACACCTTGCTTGAGCCAAAGTCAACTGATGCAAAATAAAACCAGCTACGGAATGAATAATTATGACAAACATTATCCAGCTATCCCAATAGCATCTTCCATTATGGGAACGATCATATGTTGTTGATCAAAGTCCAGCCTAGTCATTAATCTCTCCCTCCCTAAATCTCCCATGTCCTTGTCAGATCAGACGCACATCACATGTACAGATGCATGACCATGATCCTCTACAGGTGATGTGGAAAAATAAAAAAATAAAAATCTAATCCAAAAATAATGTAATGAATACTTATTTTCAGAACATAAAAATATCTATTTCACTGATAGAAAGCGAGTGGGTTAGACAAAGAATTCTAGCGGTCACAAAAGGTTCCAAGTAGGTTCAAGAAAAGGAAAACCATTGCAAAATAGATTAACAACAACAGAGGATGGTTGCAAGATGAAGAAGAGATGTAAAGAAAAGAAAACTGTCGTCAAATTGGAATCTTTCATAAAACAAGCGAGAAAAAGATTATACGAAGGAAGTACAGAATCTATTCTCAAACATAGTGAAATGAAGACCACCAACCCAACACCCAAAAAATTGGTATAAAATATAGATAAATTAAATCGAAAAAAAAGGGAACACGCCAAAAATTCAACAATCCATTAAAAGGTGGACCTGATCTCGCATCAAGAAAACCCCTACCCGGTCGGGAGGTTGTTGACGTAGCTGATTAGCATCTTAAGCTTGCTCCCGCCCTCGGAGGCGAGCCCGGCGTGCATCTCCACCGCCATCGCGTCCGCCACCTGTCGCAGCTTCCCAACGGGCGTGGCGCACCGCTCCTCAAGCTCCTTCAGCAGGGCGGCGACCCGCGCCCACCTACCGGAGCTCCGAATCCGGTACCGCACGACCAGCGCCGCCACCGCGCACGCCGCCGCGGCGCACACCACCGCCGTCGTCACCGCCGCCTTCCCCATGCCCCCACGAACGAGCTAGTAAGGCCCCAAGCCGATCCCCCGCCCTTCCCGATCGATCCAACAACCTAGGACTCCGAGCCCCGTCTTCCAAAATCCTTCTTTCGGGCGTCAAAAAACGATCGAGATCACGAGACGCCGACAGGATTCTGAAGCGATCGGCAGCTGCCTTACCCTTGGTTGGGATCGACAAGGAGGGATCTTGGAAGCCGGCGTCAGACTCACATAGGATCAGCCATTTCTCCTGGAAGGATGATGGAGATTATAGCGGGAGGAAGATAAAGCCGCATGTTAACAGAGATTTATAGCTCGTTGTTATTAGCACTCGCTGGGCGCACTAAAATACCCCTTTAGCCCCTTTAAAAAAATGAAATTACAATGTTACCATAACACCCTCAAATCAAGACATCTTCAATCTTAACCGTCACGTAATCAAATGTTACATGAAAGCATACTAACAGTTGCATTTAACGTGTTCTCTTTACATTTTTAATGTTGTTCCTATAGTAATAATATTTGACATAAAATTATTTAATTTAGCTAGTTCCTCAATTATTTAATTTAGGACATAATATAAGGTAATTTTTTCAATTATTAATTTGATATAAAGTATTATATTAAGATGATACTAATTTGCTTGGAGATGATGGTTGGGGGCATTTTGGTCATAGAAATTTTGTGCAGTTCATGTGGCGGGGGTCGGCAGTTGGCGCGTGGAAGCACAGCTTTGACGGTGAGTCTTGGTCACGTGACTGGATATCGGTTCAAGAACTGAGGTCGCTCTCACAGGCACGTGACTCGTTCCACATAGCAAGCCAACAGGTAGCTGGGAAAACCGCGGGATGCGCTCTTTTTTGTCTTATTTTTAATAAGATTATTCTTATAACCATTATTTAATTATATTTATTTATATAAATATGCCATATCAGCATCACCTGTACACCTCAATGGTGCCTCGTCATCACATACCTCATCCGCCACATCATCATCAATCCTTCTGGTACTTCACGATGGCCTGTCATGAAACAAATCAAATGGGTTTAGGTTTGATGTGTAAATGAGATCCAAAGGGCGAATGTTGATTAAATATCAAATAAAGAGATAAAATATTTGATGTTTGAAAGGACAAATATAATAACGTACCACAATTTAGTACTAATTAACATGGGGAAAAGTTGGGCTACACGCAAGAAGAACTTTTGTTTTTTTTTTGTTTGCGTGGGTGTTCAATGCATTAGGCCATGATTAGACCGAACCTTATCTTTGATGCCCCACGACGTGTTCGACGAAACTACAGATATCCACTTCGGTGACGGGTGAGGGATGGCGGAGGAGAGCAGCACAAAAGTTGGCGTGTCCTCAACCCTGCAAGTGTCCGAAACAGAACAAAGTGTGAGGCAAAGGCAAAGATGAGGGAGAAATGTTGGCAGCCGTTTGGGCCTCGGAAAGGATATGATTCCACAACGACGTGCATTGAGATGGAAGATAGACACGCGATGAGGATGACGCCATGGAATGGGTAGGATTGAGCTGTGCCACACAATCCATCGACAGGTTCGAGCATCGATATGGATTGAATCCACTTTTATCATATCCCTTTGTCGTCCTTCAGAATATTGCAAAAGGAGAATGCTGCAGACAGAGAGAGGGAGAGAGATTATATACTGATTCCTAACATAAACAATTTATGTTTAAAACTGTTGGAGCAAAGATAAATAAACATACATTCTTCATCAAATTAAGCATGAGCAGAAAGATTCAAATAAAGTTTGGGCCTGCAGACCAATCCCAATCAAGAACACCATCCCAAGATACAAATTAAAATCAACAAAAGAATTAGAGATTGAAATAAATCCACTTTGCCGCTAACCGATTGATTTGTAACATAAACAGACTTAAGCTTACATCTAAGAGACTCACCTGCACAAGTGTGTCTGCTGATGGCACAGTAAGTCTCACCTTTTGTTGTGCACACACCTCATGCCTCTCAAACAAAGGTTAGCCTTTGTTTGAATTGGCTACCTTTGTTTCAATTGGCTTTCAGTTTAAAAGCATTGTTGTTGTTCCTGTTTGAACAGCAGAACAAAGAACTCAAAAAGTATGGTTAATAGAACTAAGTTAGCCAAGTAGGAATTATTTCCTGGGTAGCATGTGGTTTGGTGAAGTAGAATACAAACAGAGTAGCTGCTGCAGAAGAAGTGGGCTCACAGATGTAAGATTGGCCAAGGACTACTACACAGCATCTCACTAGTAAATTATAGCAAGAGTGGAGAATAGCAAACATTTTTTAATTAAAAGATGTATAAACATACAGAAAAAAAAAATAATCTTTTTATATTCTTACCATCATAACATTGAACACAACATCCAATGTACCATTCCAAACAAGAAGTGTGAACTATTGATTCTTCATAATGCTAAGCTGAAGAAACAGCTAGAGCTATAGTGAGTGGTCAATCATCTAAAGTAGGATTCACTTTGACAGAATATTTTCATCGTCACAAGCAATACCTAAATATTCTGATCACATGATAGAAGCAACATAGGAAAGTACTAGGACTGAAGGAAATCATTACTCATGATGCCAGATTTCTAATTATTCTGGCACACGGGGTGCTTATCGGCTTTTTCCCCTGAAACCTTGCATCTTATCTCCCTTGTGGACTAAGTTCTTCAGTTAAGGTGGTGAAACACCAACACATTTAAGCAAACCAAAGCACTCTCCTTTCAGGTGATAACAATAGTTTTCCATTATGTTGAGCAGTGCTTTGATCAGCAAGCTGTAACTAAACAAATGGAGTTGACAACAATAAACTTAAATGAACACTCCCCTTTGATTCCATAGTGAATAGAAAAGAAAACGTATTTTGCTTGATGGTAAGACAGCAAAAAATAAGCTTCAGTCTAATGCAAAAAAAAAAAAAAAAATGTATCATGGATGTTAACCCTTGCTGGGACACCAACTATAGATAAGCATGTGTTTGCCCTTCTTCCTTATTCCGTATGTCAACACAAGAAACATCAAAATGTTCATGACGATTTAGTAGATCACCAGAAGAAATTACTGATACCATGTAAAACACAAACATCACGACATGCAGTAGAGACAAAAAAAAAAAAAAAAATGTTCTACCTTCTGTTTACTCGGGCCCTGAATCATCTTTCCTAGCATGCCACAGGAAAATGGCTTATGAATTTGCTATGAGGTAAAGCTAGTAAAAAAAAAAAAAAAAATCATTCGTTCGCAAGCTAACCATGAGCATTAGCTGAGAAGAAAAATGCTGAACTAGAGAAGACAAGAGAAGAAACCATAGAACTAATACAACAGGTAGTAAAGTGAATGAAAACGGGAGAAGAATCAGAAAATGTGCTTGACTAAGTTTAGCGGTAGTGTGATGCCGTGACCATTCAAGATTTTTCCTATGTGTTGGATGTTTGAAGATAGTCGTGTAGCATGTAATTTCCTGTTGTGACATGATTCTTGAAGCCAATTACTGCAATGGTGTCTGTAACATCAAATGGTGGAGAACTACTACAATAAAGGAAGGTTTGTGATGTTGCATATAGCTTGGGATAGTTAATCAGAAAGGAATCTTGTTGGACATTGCCCAACCATTAGAATGTTATGGACATTCAGATCTAAATTAAAGAAGCAAAAAGTCTACAACGGTTTACATGCTTTAATAACTGAGGTGCTACTGATGCATGAAATTACTACTAAAGTCATTCTCGATTAAAAGAAGGTTTTACTCTGCGTAGGATGTAACCACAAAAACTAAGAGGGGATAAGTGACTCAAAGAGTACAGGCAAATGAAAAAGTGTGGTACATGTTTACATCTTCTTGTAGGAACCATTCTTCTATATCGAGGATTAAAGGCATCGGTGCAGCAGTCATTCTCAGAGTGTGACCATATTATAGGTAATTAAGTGGACCGTCAGTAACCTATTTCTCATATACGTTAAAGATTTTGCCTCATCATATGCCCTATTCTAGTCGGTTAAATGCCAAAATTAATAATCTATTTGTCAGATGTTGCCTTGTCATAGCCGGTTCAATATGAATCTCCTTAGTATCAGTTGTTATTTCCATCGTCCGCGTGCATTCTACTTGAGATCAATTTCCATCAAACGCAAAATTATGTTGTACTAATACTTCCAATTACACATGATAATTTCTTAAAGAGTATGCAGCACAAGTAACTCTCCTTCCCGATCATTTCATGGTTCCCAATTCTTTAGATACAAGCAAAACCTAAATTAAGAAAACAGAAACTCTAATTTTCATGAGTATTATTATCAGTTACCTACTTTTCACCGGCAAAAAAGAAAAGGAAAAAAAAAAAACAAGAAGAAAGATGAACAGTCTAACATAGCAAAAAAGCAAAATCTCAAATGTAAAAGCTAGTCGATTGCAAAAGATATATCTAATAAACCCTAATAGATCTACATCACTGTTAAGCCAATTACAATCTAAACATTGCATTTGCAGGAAGAAAACACAGCAAAATTGAAGAAAAAGACCGTCGCTGCATGCTCTACGCGATCAGAAACACACAATTTCCCGAAGAAAATACAAGCTTATGCATATTCCTGATACAAAAGGTCACTTAATCATGTTATAGTTATCCAGCCCAGATAAGAGCAGAACACAATTAAGAAGATACAACGATCTAATAATGTATTGCTTTTGACCTAGCACAGGTCCTCATATAAGTCATTCATGGCAGTCTCACAGCATATGTAGATATAAGAAGAAGACAGCAGCGGATGATAGCATCAGAAGCAACAAGAAGATGAAGGTGAGAGAAGAGAGAGGAGGAACAAAACCAAGGAGATCAGATGATGTAGTCGGACCACTCCTGGATGAAGGATGTGTGATCCATGGATTCGCTGGGCAGGTCGTCGTGCCTGGCGGGCTTGTCCTTTCCCCCGACGAGTCGGGCGGGGTTCCCAACGGCGGTGGTCCTGGGGGGCACGTCGATCAGCACGACGGATCCGGCCCCGATCTTGGCCCCCTCGCCGATGCGGATGTTCCCGAGGATGGTAGCGCCAGCGCCGATGAGGACGCCGTCACCGATCTTGGGGTGGCGGTCCCCGACGGCCTTGCCGGTGCCGCCGAGGGTGACGTGGTGGAGGATGGAAACGTTGTTGCCGATGACGGCTGTCTCGCCGACGACGACGCCGGTGGCGTGGTCGAGGAGGATGCCCTTGCCGATGCGGGCGGCGGGGTGGATGTCGACGGCGAAGACGTCGGCGATGCGGGACTGGAGGGCTAGGGCGAGGGGGCGGCGGTTCTGGGTCCAGAGGTGGTGGGACACGCGGTGGGCCTGGACGGCGAGGAAACCCTTGTAGTTGAGGAGGCAGTGGGAGAAGGAGGCGCAGGCGGGGTCGCGGTGACGGACGGCGAGGAGGTCGGCGACGACAGCGGAGATGAGGGAAGGAGAGGAGGAAAAGGAGTGGAGGAAGAGGTCGTAGAGGAGGGTGGAGAGGAGGGTGGAGGAGCAGAGCTTGTTGGCGAGGTGGAAGGCGAGGGAGCGGGCCAAGGAGGGGTGCGACAGCACCGTCGCGTACAGGAAGCTCGCTAGCGCTGGCTCCGACTCCGCGTCCCGGTGCGCCTCCGCCTTGATCTGCGCCCACACCCACGACTCCTCCGTCTCCGACTCCGGCGGCGGGTACGTCGGCACCATCGCGGCCGCGGGGCCAACGCCGTTGTGGTTCATCTGGCCCGCCGGCATCTCTCTCCCCCACCCACGCCCCCAACCCTCTCTCGCTTCTCTCGATTCCAGTAACGTGATAGCAAAGCCAGAGGAGGCGAAGGCGGCGGCGGCGGCAGAGGACAAATGTGTCTGTATGACCTTCAACGTGTGTGGTGGCAGTCTCGGGAACCGTAACAGGTAATATAAAAATCACATTTATAAAATAATAATAAATACACAACGCGCTTTCGTGAAATGGTGGGAAGCCTTCAGTCTTCGTATTATGGATTTCTATATTTAATTTTAATTCAGAAAATGGCCGAGAAAAGTCTTTCCGTATTTTTAAATGAAATCTTTAAAAATATTATAGTTAATATGGAAGTCTTGTTCTGGTTCTAAAACTAATAATGATACATAATTAAAATTATATTTTTATATAAGGTGGTTTATACTAAATTTTGAGTCCATTTATTTCAGTTTATCATTTTTTAATATATTTTATAATATTTTTAAAAAATATCAAAATATCTATTCAAAAATATTATAATTAATATAGAAGTATATGTTTTTGTTTGTTCTTATTCCTAAAAATCAATAAGGATAGTTATTTGAGACTTCATTTTTGTATATAGGATGATTGCTATTAGATTTTGAGTCTATATACGTTAGTAATAATATTTTTGAATAAGTTTACTGTGTCCAAGTAGAGGTACTAAGATACTATAAGTATATTTAAAAACACTGTAATTTATATATAAATCTTTTTATTTGGTCATTCTTATTGGGTCAGATCCAAATCCTTATAACTGGGTCGGGTCAGCCTCGTCATCTAAGTGTATTTTGCCTTTCACTTTCCAAACTTCTCACTTCAAGATTATTATTGGATCTGCATGCAAACCCATCACTCACCCGATCCGGCTGCACCACGCAAGGGCCGCTGATCCGCTGGATAAAGAATCACCCGCCCTACGGAATCCGCCACTCATCACATGCCACGTACCGCAACAAAAATGGACCCATGCCAAAGCGATAATTCAACCCAACGGACCGCGGCTTGTGTCGGTTCCTCGGTCGTATCTTGCGTTGTCTTTAGGATTCGTCTTTTCCTGATCAACGCCGGTGATTTCTAGTTGATTAATTCCACACTCCGTGGACTGGAAGTGTGGCTGCTGTCGTGCTCTTATTCGTGCAGTGTGCTCTTACGTTGTCTTCCAAAATTAGGCTGAAGGCGATTGCCTGCAACACCAAATTTTCACGTGCATCGCACGCGACGACAACGACCGCTACGATATCACCACACACCGTTATGACCTCGTGATACGAGCACGCCTTTGCTCACCCTTCTTTCTCTATCCTATTCCGACGGCCCAGATCCTTCGATTTCGTTGAACGTCGCTGTCCGTAGAGCGATCGACGGCCTCGATCGATCGGCTTCTCAATTCGAGCCCCCCCCTATCAACGGTCAACTCCGATCCGCTCAGACGCAGAATGGCACCTGCGGAAGACAATAAAGAAACGCAGGGGAGCGCTGCCTTTATATAAAGAGGGACGGAGGAGATCCGTCTCTCGAGGGTTCTCTTCTCGCTTCGTTTCTTCTCGGGGGCGATGGTCATCCAAGAAACCTAACTGCTCTCCGGGCTTCTTCTTCTGGTGTTGTGCTTCTTGGAGCTCTCCTCTCATGGCGTCGGAATTGTGCTCCCTGGTTCTCGGCCGCGGGCTGAGCTGCACCAAGCCCCGCGCCCGCCCCCCGATCGCGCGCCTCCTCCGCCCCTCGCTCCGTGTCTCTGGCAAGATGCGGAACAGGAACTTGAGGTCCGCCCTCTCCGCTTACTTCTCGGTCGCGTAGGTCGGTTTCCGAACGGCCGATTGGGGTTCCCGTGATTGCTTACTGGCGTTGTCGGCAGTTACGATGTCCCGAGTTTTCTTGTGACGATTGGTGGTCTTTACTGGAAGGTTTCGGCTTAGAGAAATTGTTGGTTTGGTTTCTCGAGCTGGGGTTCTTGGTCACTCTCACTTCTTGCTTCTTCTTGTTACTTTGATCGCTGGAACAGGATTATAGAAATCTGCTTTAACTATGGAAATGGTGAATCATTTGCCTATCCGGTAGAAACTTGAAGTACAAGGTTAGTTTAGATGATACTTGATGAAGAAAACAGAAGAATAAACAAGACTGTTCTTCGGTAGCTTAAAAATAGCAATAGAATAATAAATCAATTTCATCACGTATTGTACCCAGATGTACATCATTGAATCAAAAGTTAGAGCAGTTGAAGTTTCCAGTATTATGATGGAATAATTTTGGGTAAAATATCAGTTAGTATGTGACACCTCAATTAGTACTTCAGTTAGTTTAGATAACACTTGATGAAGAGAACAAAGGTATGAAGAAAACTGGTTTTCAGTAGCATAAAATAGGAAAACTATAATAATTTACCATTTTCATCCCCCATTGTACCTAGATATACATCATCAAATTAGATAGTTAAACCTGAAGCTTACAGAATTATGATAAAAGAAGCTCATGTTAGGTGAAATATCAGTACCCTGGAGATGGGAGGGGTTATGATTCTTTTGGGCGACATGGTTTCAGGTTCGTTATGTTCGAATTATTGTATCAGTAGGACTATTGGGTCAGTTTATGAGACAGTCCCAACCACAATCCTGTTGTATTAGCATGCAGAATGCCCAAACTAATTTTGAACAACTCTCACCATATGGAAATTTTCCGTGATGGAAATGGTCCAAGTTCAAATTGGGTTTATTTTGCATCTGGTCAAGTGAAAATGCTAGATTGGTTGAATTATACCCAGTTTCATGTTTCTATCTGATTGAGTCATTAAATCTAATTTTGATTTTTCTAAAAATATATTGAGAAGGTCAATTAGATGGAAATTAGGTCTGTTTTAGGATTCCAATAAATTTTGTTGGCAAGGTATTAGGAGTGAAAATTCTAATACGTAATTAATTAATTGTCACCACAAAAGCATGCACTAGACTTGAACAGGACAAATATTACAGTATAACAGTATAACATACCAAAAAAATTTCAGCTAGAATAAGAAGGAAGAAGAAACAATAGAACAAAACCAACTGGTTGTAATTTTTATTTTCTTTCTTCTCTCTTGAAGGATAGTTTTTGCTAGTATGAATAGAGGTCCAGTTAAGAGTTCATGAGGAATGAGTTGTGATATTTACCTAATGGAACTCCAATATTTTCTTATTTTTCTATGGCCCGATGCCCATGGTTCCCTCATGACATTCATCCAACCATGGCTTCAAACTTTCTTGCTCTTTGCTTCTTGTACCTTTCTTATTGTATCATTTTGTTACAACTATTTTTTCCAGTGTTTGTTCAAGTACTGTCTTCTTAAGTGAATGCTTCGTGTTACTTAATTATTGGTTCCATCAAAAATACCCCTGCTTAGACTGATCTGTCTATGAAATGATCTGCTAGCTTTCTTCGTTTCTTCATATGTCTGTTGAGAAAACAAAGGAGCCTTGAACCATCCTTCCATTTCATGCATGCACACATACATATGAACGCATACATGTTATAGCATGAAAAGATGCACATGCATAGGTGTTATCAGTACCAAAATTTCATAATGAAGAAGTCTTGAAGGGTTTACTTATTTTGTTTCCTATACAAAAACACATGCATGACCTTGTTGACAAACCATACGTTCTGCTGTACCAGCGCGATGAAAGTTAATTAAGTTCAAATGAAAATGGTAATATGTTTGTACTTTTTATACCATAATTTGATTCGAATCTACTGTGAATTAACTAGATAACTTTTTTGTTTGTGAAGAATTATTGTAATATATCATAACTGCTATTTGGGAAAATGATTTATCGTATACAGTTCCCAGCAAAAGAGACAGCAAGCTAAAAGAGTTCCTTCAGGACAATTTCCACTAAATATGGACACTCAATCCCATAACAATAACAACAGTGAAGCTCAAGAATCTAATGTTGCTGGTATATCACGGTCAGGCGAGAAAACTATATCAAGTGATGATGCTGACTCTGATATTAACAGGCAGATGAATGTGGCAGTGTTGACCCCTGAAGAAACTAATATTGTGGTAATGTACTCTCTTTGTTAACTTTTGTGATACATCGTATTACTTATGGTAATAGAGATGCTTAATTGCATTTTTTTTTTCTTTTTTGAACTGTAGAGGTCATTTTGACATCATGTTTTGAACATCAGTTGGCGTATTACCTTTTAGCTATCATGGCTCATATAAGACTCTATCCTTTGGATCCGTCTCTTTTGAGATTGGTTCTCTTTCCTTTTGTCTTGTTGCAGTAAATGGTTGGTAGAATACAGTTGCTGTCAAGATAGGGCAGGTTGCAGATTTGTCATTGGAATTCGTCTGCTTCGACCTAATCTATAGAGTGACAAATCACTTGCTAATTATTTTACTGTTCTTTGTGTGCATAGACTACATACTGGGACACCTTTTCTGTTGGGTCTGTTATGACAAATAGGAAGGTTTCATCAACTGATGCAAACACATTTCAAAACATCTTTACCATGAGGAGATATACTCTTCCCTTGTTTCCTTATTTCCTCATCAACAAGTTCATTTTTACAGTGAGGATATATATTCTTCCCTTGACGATTTCTCAATGGTCAGCTATTTTTTGTGTACTTATTCACTGTGTTTGTTCAGGAACAGCCTCTCTATAAATATAAAGGCAAAGCCTATATTGACCCTTCCCAAACCCACATTGGCAACGTCTTGTGAACTAAGTTCATCCTATTATTAAATGCATTAGATGATCTTTTTCCAATATTGCTTGTCTACCTTTTGTTTTTTTTCTCCACATGGGTGCCTATTGATTGCTCACAACAACTTATATATCCAATTGGTGCGCATACTTAGTTGTTTTGATCTTTTTTTTGTCATGAGGAAATGAATTTTATGAATAATATGTTTCTTCCGCAGATTGAGAATGATGTCAGAAAAGAGCTTTCAAGCATTCGTCTTGAAGATTTAATATCCATGATCAGGAATGCTGAGAAAAGTAGGCACACTTATTTGTGCTTCCATGCGAAGTTGTTACCTTTATCTTTATAATTCGTTTGCCACTTTAATAATTTGTTATGCAGATATTTTGCTTCTTAATCAAGCTCGAATTCATGCACTTAAAGAACTTGATAAAATCCTTTCTGAAAAGGAGGCTTTGCAAGCTGAAATAAACAATTTAGAGATTAAGTTAGCCGAAACAGATGCACGAATTAAAGTTGCAGCTCAAGAGAAGATAAATGTGGAGCTGCTTGAAGGGCAGCTTGAGAAGCTGAAGAATGAAATGTCCTCAAGGAATTCTGTCGAGGAAGGAAAGCACACTATACTTGACTGGGAATCTCCTGTTATTTTTGAGCTTAATGATGTCAGAAAAGAAAATGAATTGCTAAAGGATGATATACAGACTCTTAAGTTGAAACTTGCTGATATTAGTGAAACAGAGGAGCATGTATCATTGCTGGGGAAAGAACAATCTGCTTTAAAGTCTTCTTTTATGGAGCTGCAATCTCAGTTTGCCAAAGCTCAAGATGATGTTTCAAAACTTGATTCTCTGCAATATGAATGCAAAGCTTTGTCGATCAAGGTTGAAAATTTACAAGAATTGTTTGATAATGCAAGGCAAAAGTTGGACCATCCTTCTTTAGATTTACAACAATATCATGAGCTGCAGAAGAAGGTTGACAAGTTAGAAGCGTCAGTGACAGAGACAAACATGTCAAAGTTTCCATCTGAAAAGTTTCACCATTATGATCAGATTCTGCAACAGAAAATTGATATATTGGAGAAACGATTGCAGGAATCGGATGTAGAAATACATTCCCAAATTGAGATGTTTCAAGAATCAGTTAGAGAATTTCATCATACGCTAAGTAAATTAAAAGAAGAAAACGAGAAAAAATCTCAAGAGTCTTCATTGGAAAATATGCCTTGGGAATTCTGGAGCCAGTTACTGCTTGTCATTGATGGTTGGTTACTTGAGAAGAAAATCTCAGCTAATGATGCTAAGTTGTTGAGAGAAATGATATGGAAGAAGGATGCTCAGATTCATGATGCATTTTTGGCAAGTAGGAGCAAGAATGAGCATGAAAAGGTGGCTACGTTCCTCAAGTTGACATACTCTTGCAAAAGGTTGGGTTTCTTTTTGCCATCATTGGTAGATGTGATCTATATAACATTATCATATGAAACAGCATAACAATATCATATGAAACATGTCTACATTTACTCTTTTTTCTGTTTCACTTATGCAGCCCTGGATTGCACATAATCCATATTGCAGCAGAAATGGCTCCAGTTGCAAAGGTGAGGCAAAGTCACAGTTGAAATCAAAATGATTTATGTTTATGATAAATTTTGCAATATGCTATTCCAAGATTAACTCATATGTTCCGCGTCTTTCAATTTGAATACATGTCAAATTGGTTTTGAGATTTTTTAGATTATTTTGTTTTAGCTTTTGAAATACCTTATTGATCAGTCAGCAGAAGAAGCTTTCAAATAAAGTTACAGCACCTTTTGTCTTTTAAATTGTATCCGACTTATTTATTGTTACAAATGAATCAGCAAGATAAGGTAGCTTGGTCACTAACTAATGATGATAGGTGCTAATTTGTTGAAGTACTTTGTGAATGCTAGACTGTTGTTTTAGTTTTCTGTTTCATTGTTTTGCTCTTGAACCAACTTCTCAAGCATCCACTCAAAGTCAAAGGAACGTGAGGTCCCTCTAAACATGTCCTTTTGACTATAAGGTTGTTGCCTGTGTGTAAATTTATTTAACCTGCTTTTTTTAATTTGTATTTTTGTTAAATTCAACTTCTCCATTCTTTTATTCAATTATGTTCTTATCTATTTATGTGTTTAGGTTGGTGGCTTAGGGGATGTTGTATCTGGTCTTGGTAAAGCACTACAGCGGAAGGGACACTTGGTAGAAATTATCCTTCCAAAATATGATTGCATGGAGTATGATCTTATCACTGACCTGAAGGTATATTACTTGCTTGTCACATTGTATTGTTTCTATCCTCTGGGAAAATGACCTGTTTCTGCTACTAAATTCTCAGTTTGGCTAATGTTGCAGGCTTTGGATGTTGTAGTAGAGTCTTATTTTGATGGACAGATGTTCAAGAATAAAATTTGGATTGGGACTATTGAAGGTCTAAAGCTTGATTGACAGATTTTTTTAACCTTTAATCTAAAAGAAGTGATATAATTTAACAAACTGAGGCTGACAAGAATGTGTTTTACAGGTCTGCCTGTATACTTCATAGAGCCTCATCATCCAGCTAAGTTCTTCTGGAGAGGAAAATACTATGGAGAGCATGATGACTTCAAACGTTTTTCATTCTTTAGCCGTGCTGCTCTTGAATTGCTCTATCAAGCTGGGAAAAAACCTGACATAATTCATTGTCATGATTGGCAGACAGCTTTTGTTGTAGGCACTAAGTACCATCTGCTGACATCATGTTCAATCAATGATCGAATGGCCCTTGCTTGTTAATGGAATTTCAGTTACACAGCTATGGTTGACATTTTCTAAAATCCCAGATGTAACCGAGTTCTTTATTTTCAGGCACCACTTTATTGGGATATATATGCTGCCAAAGGTTTAAATTCAGCTAGAATTTGCTTCACCTGCCACAACTTTGAATATCAGGGGACAGCACCTGCTTCGGAGTTGGCATCCTGTGGACTTAATGTTCACCACCTAAATAGACCTGACAGAATGCAGGACAATTCAGCCCATGACAAAGTCAATCCTGTCAAGGTAATTTAAGAGACCATTATGCAAATGTGAATCTAATAGAACCACTAAATGCATGGAATTTTCTTTTTTCTCCTATTGTGTTGATAAAGCAGTGGAGTAAAATTTCAGGGTGGAATTGTGTTCTCTAACATTGTTACCACTGTATCACCAACTTATGCTCAAGAGGTGTGCACTATAGAGGTATTGACATCAACCTTTCTGAAAACATCTTCAAATGTTGTATTTTCCTTTATGATTCAGATATTTACTTATCACAGAACAGGATATTGTGCATGACAGAAAGGTATCTAGGTATCTAACCTTATCGGAGCTGTAAGCCTCCAAATATTTAAGTGCATGCAGATTAATGCAAATTAAGTTACTTGAAGATATCTGGGGCACTTAAAATTGTTGAGTATAATATGTGATTAGGCAGAAGAATAAAAATGTAGTGCCACATCTTCGGTACAGGGGCTTGTGCTTGGCCTAATCAGATCCTTAGTTTGGCATGGCTTGGCTAATTACACTTTAAAAGTAACCCATATAATTTCTGGATCGATGTGGATATCTCTGTTCCCTGGAAGCTTGCTATGCTTGTTTAAACTTAATGCAACTGAATCACAAAGGAGAATGAACCCTCTGAGAATATACTGATTCATTGCCAGTTTATCAGTGACCAAGAGAAAAATTGACATCTGGACTTAATATCACCAGAAAAAGAAAAATGACTAAATAGTTGTATGAGTTTTATAAAACTCATACAACTACTCATAAAACCCATATATCAAGAACATCTACTTGGTGGCTTCTTGTACATTTTCACTGCCAAGTCTACTTGATGTGAATGATTGCCTCTACCATGGTCAACCAGCATATATGGAAGGGCATCACTGGGCAGTTTAGATCTTTAAAGCATTTCTTTTTCATTTACATGGCATGAAAGTTGAGGTTGCAACTCAGTAGGAAGTTCTTATTTTCATGGATATAATGCAATTCTTTGTAGTTTCACGGGTCTTTATCATATAGCAAATTAATGTACTAATGCTAGATACCTGTCTTGATTGTACGAGTTGTGATTATAGTTATGTTGTTACTTATTTTGTCTTCTTGATGATGACTGAGACTTCAATTATAGTAGTCTTTACTCTTCATAGTCAAGAAAATAACAAAATTGTCTGAAGTAACGGATCCCTTTTCCACTGAAATACGTTTGTTTCATTGTTCAATCCAGGTTATGGTCCACGGGATACCCCAGAAGTTTAGCCTATAAAATTTATCATTGATAACATTGTTTATGTCCTCATAGTTTCCTTATTTTAATTGTAATGAGCATTGTCTAGCTCAATATACCTTTTGGTTTATATTTGAAATGGTTGTCCTTGAATGTCAGATTTTATTTCTCTAGTCATGAACTGCATCGATTTCACTAAAAAATGCTTTCTGGCTCTGGTTTCCAACTTATTTAGTAATTAAACATATATGTATAGCTTCTTTGACTGTCTGCTCTTATTGATGTGCTGCTTCTTTTGACAGGGTGGTCGGGGCCTCCATGAAACATTAAAATCTTCTTCTAAGAAATTTGTTGGGGTTCTTAATGGTATTGATACAGATGCATGGAATCCTTCTACAGATAACTATATCAGAGTTCAATACAGTGCTGATGATCTTCAGGGAAAAGCAGGGAACAAAGATGCTCTAAGGAAGCTTCTTAAGCTTTCCAGTTCAAAGGTTACTCAGCCACTGGTAAACTTCATCACATAAAATTAAGATATGCTATCTGATTACTGCCTTTTAGGTCCTTCTGGTCGTATATTTGGACAAAGTTATAAAGCTTGAGTATCAAAGAACTTAATTCCCTTTCTAGTTGCTTGTTTGTTGCAGTGATTGGCCATAGTGGTAATATGCAATGCTAATCTTAAGTTCTTAACCATTGCCATATTTTAACCTTTCTAAACATATGAAAAGTTTCTCTTTTTTTTTCATTATAAAGTATTCAACATATCATTAACTGAAAATACACATGACAATTGCATATAAGTAGCTCTAGCTTACATATCAACTTAATTTCATATTTAGAAGCCCTTCTTTGTGGAGCTGTTTTGCTTATTACAAGGAAGAACAGACCAATAATTGTCAACAAGTGTGATATAAGGTTGATTTTGTTATTGTTGCATTGTCACTTTATTACTGAAGGAGCCCTTTTTTGGTTACCCATTCTAACAACCAGCTGCTGAATATCCAGATAACTTCAGGAACTAGTTATACTCTTCCCTTAGTCTCTATAATTGGCTTGTCATGTAGGTATTTGTTAGCAAGATCAATTCCTACCTCTGTGTGTTCTGTTTGCATTTCTAACCAGTGTGGGAAATGGATGCAATAGTCCTCTTGAGAAGCCATTTAATATCCTAAACTCTCAGAGCTTTTATTCTCACAACTGCTAGCCATTTCAAAAGTTTAATCTCATTGAAAGTTACAGATAAACACTTTCCTCTATGAGTCCTGTATCTACTGTGCAAAAAGTGTTTTGTTTTATCATTTTTCAATATGGTGGAAACAAAGATGTTTTGTGAAAAGGTTGCAGTTTCATGTATCTAAAACATATCTTAATCAGCATTTGATTTATCGAACAATGTAGCGCCTGCCAATGAATATATGAAATGAATGATGTCCTAGTCTTGCCCAAGGTGATTGGGGTAGGAGGGATGATAGTAATGAAAATTTAGGGATCGTTGACCATTTAATGAGTCCAAGAACATGAGGATGTGGCCTATAAAGCATCAATCCTCCAAAATGCTTGCTGTGTCCACAGTGTCCATGTTAGACATTGACACTGTTGAACACTTTTGGCACATGTTGGGTAGTTAAAACATATTACTCTTGTCCATCAATGGTCATTGGTATTAGTTATTGTGTGTATGGTCTACATCATCTATAGGCTTGCAACTTGGACTTGTGACTTCATGATGGTGTATATATACTATATAGGAAGGACTACAATTTCATGTCGACCGACCGTGCCAGTCTTTCGCCAGTCCAATATGTACGACCGGCCTATACTAACTAGCATACCAACACATGGTATAATAGAACATGTTGATAGTTAAAAAAAAAATCGAGAAAATCTCAAGAAATACCTAAAAATTAGGAAAACCCTAAGTTAGCGTATTTTAATTGGAACTAAATGCAAATTCTGTTCTGTCTTAATAAAAAATATTTTAAAAAAAAAGAAGGGAAGGCGGATTTATCTATTTTAGATGTTGATGAGCAACTTTGCAGTATGTTCTAAAAGGTTCTTTTGTTGATATTGAACACGAGTGAGAATTTGTGAGAAGGAGAGAGTGATTGAGTTAGATAGTGTTAAAAAATGTGAGATTGAAATTGGTTGAAAGAGGGGGGAGAAGTGGGGTTAAATAGGTATTCAAATGGGTCCAATGGTCAAATTGACCATTGGAACCAATTCAATCTGGGCCCTTGATTGATTCCAGTTAAAATCCAACCATTACCAACCGGTATAGGTTGGTAACAATCAAATTTTGATCGTTTCGCCCGGTACAAAGGATGTATCGCTCCATACACCCCCCCAACTGCTGTACCGCTCAATAGAGGGCGGTACATCACATGTTATGTAGTATGTCCATAGTGTCCAAATAATAAATTTACTTTTATGATGATCATATAATTATCGATATCTTACAAAGTATAAATTCACAACAACATATGAGTATATATTTTTATTTTTTTGCTGTGTCCTTTGACATGTTGTTCTTTTATACGATTTGTCAGGTCGCATTCCCATATTGTGTTGTATCCATCTCCATATTTTGTAGGTTGTAGCTAAGGCTTCTGCAGATACAGTGTTCTTGCAGGACTAATATATGAAACCTTATGAAGCAACCTCATGCAGGGTTAATGTAAACAGAGAATTCATTTCTGGAAGAGTTGGCACTAAACACTAAGTCATAATGGAGATATTTGCCCTTATGATAAGCCCAAGAAATTCTTTTGACAATTAAAACAAAATTTCAAGAAAGAAATTCAATTTTGTTAATCACATCCATATTCATGGGACACCATTGTAAGATTTTCTTTTTGTAGGTTTACTGTAAGAAATTCATTATCCTGTTAATCCTTTTTCTTTGTGAGAGATGTAGCTTTGTCTGCAGAAAATAGTAGTTTTCTTTTCTGGTTACTCCTGTGTTCATACTTTAGAATTGGAGATGTAGATCATTTTTTCAGAAGAAAATGAAAATCTTTCTTTTAATCAAGCACCATCTTCTGTCAGCTCATAATATTACTTCTCATCTTAAAGCAAGTATCTGAAATTTCATGAACAGGTTGGCTGCATTACACGGCTTGTACCACAGAAAGGTGTGCATCTTATCAGACATGCAATATACCGGACAGTAGAGTTAGGAGGACAGTTTGTGCTTCTTGGTTCAAGTCCAGTGCCCCACATTCAAGTAATGTCACTTTCGTTGAAAAGCAATCTATCAGTTTTATGGATGGTTCCTTAATTTCACATTAAAAATGTTTGTTAAGGTATTAGATACCAGTTGGGCTGATAAGTATCAACTTGTATTTATCAGTCCACTGGTCCAACCATGACATCGAAACATATATATTGATATTAGATGTGATTAACCATTCTTTTAATCTTTATTTATTTTACTCAATGACACCAGACAGTTTAGGTCGGTATACTTATTACTTTTATCTTGCAGCGAGAGTTCGAGGACATTGCAAATCAATTCCAAAGCCACTCTCATGTTCGGTTGCTCTTGAAATATGATGATGCTCTTTCACATTTGATTTATGCAGCATCTGACATGTTTGTTATTCCATCAATGTTTGAGCCTTGTGGGCTTACCCAGGTATGGTCTTTATGCTATTTTCTGTCAATTGTTATTTATCTGGACCTATTTTATGGCTTCCGTATACAAAAACTTCTCGCCTATGCCATTTCTAAGGCAGCATCTTGTTATTACAAAGATGGTGCTTACATGACAGTAACGACTAGCTCAGATTACCCTTTCATTATTGTATGGATTTCTTCTTTGTGTTGATTCTGAAACTAGTTTTCCAACGTATGTGATGATACAGATGATTGCTATGAGATATGGTTCTGTGCCAATTGTAAGAAAAACAGGCGGGCTGAATGATAGGTAGGTGCCTAATTAGATTGTTCCTTACTGGTGTCACCATGTACAAATATTTGAATTCCACTTGAGTAACTAATTACAATCTTTCTTTTTTTACAGTGTTTTTGATGTTGATGATAATACAGTACCAGTACAATACCTAAATGGATTCACATTTGTCACGCCTAATGAACAGGTGAACGTCATTGTTTGATCAATTTGGGCCAATGCTCATAAATGCAAGTCTAGACTTTAGACTCTAGAGTATATATATATTTTTTTGAATATTGATTGATGCATCTGGTAGTTTATCATCGCCTCGGAGAGTCTTATATATATTTGAGTGCAAAGCAAAGTTTGTAAGTCAATAATCAAAGTGACAAGAACATCCTGTAGGGTCTAAGCAATGCCATGGAACGAGCATTTCAGTACTACATCAGAAGCCCTGAGAGGTGGCTACAACTTGTTCAGAGGGACATGAGACTGGATTTCAGTTGGAATTCTTCAGCAACACAATATGAAGAATTGTACCAAAGGTCTGTGGCTAGAGCAAGGACAACGACTCGGGTGTAAATTTCCTAGAAACCCTAATACGCAAAGCTGAAGTATATTTTGAGCATTCAAGATTTTGATGTTTTTGCTCCATCCAAGTGACAGAATAAAGTCAAAGCCATTGGTCATGGCGGTGCATGGACGTCGTGAAAACCATTTGTTACCAAAATCACCATTAATTTGTCTCGTCCTCCAGCAAAAAGTTCAATGTACAGAGCGCAAACAGAAGCAACAAAGTATACTTCGTGCCAGATCTGTGTCGAGTAGCGGCTTCAGTGTTTCATTCAAATTCACTACTCTTTTTATTATTTTTTTTTGTGAAGTAAATTCTGGAAGATGATTTGCTCTCTTTTCATTAGGTCTATACGTAGTAGCATAATTTTCTTTTGTGACTGAGCATACACTTGTAATAGAAAACATTTTGATTCAGAATTAGAGTAACAGATCAGCTTCATTTGGCTTTAATTTCCTCTCCTGTCCATGGCTGCTTTTCTTTGTCATTGGTTGGCAATGAATGAATGAATGAATGAATGAATGAATGAACCAATAGTGATATTGTTGAATACCAGATTTATTTTAATATAATTTAAAATGGAACTCAAACGAGATAATAATTAAAAATGAAATCTTATGTTAGTGAATAAACCAGTAACTATAGATATTCCACCTAATGAGCATGACAATGACTGACCTATAAATAAAAGAACATAGCACAGTAGAAGATCAATGGTATATCAAAAGTTACAAACTAGACCAAATATTTAAATCAAAAAGGAGAAGAAAAAAAAAAAAGGGAACACGCGCACATCAAATTAGATACTGAAATGGGGATTACATGAGTGGCGTGGGTGTGGGGTGGGTGGTTGCCTCGGCATTATTGTTGTGAGGCTCTCAAAAGCCAACCGTTCCCCAGCACTCATGTCGCCCACAAGGAGCCGCCATGTGGTCTCAGTGGGGTAACGCATGCGCAAAGCCTATGGGTTTTGAGAGCTTTTGCTTTCTGACAGCCGCCTTCCTTCGTCAAACAAAAACAAATTGCAGCAGCTCTTTCTGGCTGCAGTGCTTATTAGTGGGCTGGGCCGAGAGAGATAATTAGGGTGAATTGGGCCATATTGATTAACGTAGTAAGAAGCCCAAGCGTGGCCTTCTCCAATCACCCACCACACGGCATCAGAAAGAATCGCTCAAACGCAAAAACATAACGGTGATCCCGTCACCCACGGCTGATTCGGAGTCTCCAGGAAGAACCCCGCCTTTCTCTCTCTCTCTCTGGATTTCCTAATCTTGTCTTCGTCCGTTGTAATCTCGTTCTGTCCCTCTCTGGATTACCTAATCTGGTCTTCCTTCGTTGAAATCCCTTCCGCACGCTTTCCATTTCGTTCTGTCTCCGACCCTATTCGAGGCAGACGACCCAAGAGCGGACAGGAGAGGAGGAGGAGGAGGAGGAGGGGTGGGCGTGCGGGCAACGAATTCCTCTCCGCTGGATGCATGGACTCGGACGGCATCGAGTGCGTGTCGTCGATCGACGGGATGATGGACGAGGAGACCTCCCTCCCCCACCACAAATCCTCCAAATCCCATGGCGGCGGCGGAGGCGGCGCCGGCGGCCCTCACCCCGGGGTTGCCCCTGCCACCAGCGTACACGAGCTGCTCGAGTGCCCCGTCTGTACCAACTCCATGTACCCTCCGATCCATCAGGTTTTTTTTATTCCTTTCTCCCCCCCCTAACGCATTAGATGATTGATTCTGCGAATGGTAGTTTCGGGTTTTTGAAGTAATTAGGGCATAATCATGCGTTTCTATGTGCTTCTTTCTTGTTCGGCATTTTGAGCGATACTATGCGATGATGTTACCCCTAATTAAAACAGCTTATGCTTTCTTCTGTGGTAATCAAATTTGCTGCGATCGTTGGGAAAGAAAAAAAAAGTGCCCACTTTTGTGGTCTCGAACTTCCACGGGATCCGGTCAAGGACCGAATTGGTTGATCATATGTATGAGTCTTCATCATTCAAGTTAAAAAAAATAAAAACCTTGGAATTTTGGTTCTAATTGGCTATTTCTTGAGTCTTGAAAGATTTGTCGATTTAGGCTATTAGAGTTGAGGTGACCAAACAGTTTATGTTTTCTTTTTGTAAAGTCAGATAATTAACTGCTGCATGTGTGTCGAAAGTATTCAATACTGGTGCTTAACGATTCTGCTGTCCTACTATTTTTTTGACGTTCGGGTTAGTATCTTTTTTGTTTCTGCTTTTTGTCAAATGTGCCATGATTGTTGGAAAAGAGAATTCTGCTATTGGTTTATCCTATAAATGGTTCTGGTTGGATAATTGGGGTGTGTGTGGAATTTTGATGACTTTTTGATTCAAGCTTTTCGTTGATACTTTGCCATGGTTCTCGTCACATCCTAAACTTTTTTTTTTTGTTTTTTAAGATCATATATTCCACACATTTAGAGTCAAAATAAAGTTACTTTATTCATAATTGTAAACACTTATTACAATTCATTTATTTATCAAACTACAACTGAAAAACATTTATTGAAGAACATGATAATTATCAAAATATCTCTACCTAATGGTAGAGGAAAATCGGCTCTCCGCTGGACCCCGATTTAGTGATAATGGGTGGTTGCTCTGAAAATCAAAAACAATAAAATTCAACAACGCTGAGTAGGAATCCTAAAAATCAACTCAAAATGAATACATAATCAAAATAAATCATCCCATTGGCGTATATTAAACACCCGAAGGAGCACTCCCCCAACTGCGGATGGAGAGGCTTTATCCTACGGGATGAGTTTGTGTTCTCCCAACTGCGGATGGAGATAAACTCATATCGCACTCCCAACCGCGGATGGGGTGGTGTCCCTCACCCGCCAAAGCGGGGACACGTTCCTCCCAACTGCGGATGGAGGAACCGTCTAGCCGCCACGTATGACGGCCCGCTAATCCCTAAAGGGAATCGCCCTACCTGCCCTCGGCAGGAAATAACATCATCTCATACTGGTCATATCGGGATGAAAAAATACATCAAAATGTCTTTTCCAATATCGTTCATGCCAAGTACTACAATTTAACCCTTAATTGACTTGAGCCCTAGTTCAATCGGTCCAAGTGAACTCGATTTAACTAGAACCCAGTTGAATCGTTCTCTAATCCTCATTTGCTGGTCTGGAATCATCCTAGACTAGTATAATTTAGACTAGTTTAGGTTCAATCTAAGTTAAACAGATTTGAATTAGTTAAGCAATTTCGAAATCACCCTGAATTGATCTAATTAATCAAATCTAGTTTGATTCAATCAATGGTTGGGCTCAAATCTAACAAATATATAATACTGGACTATTTCAAATCAATTTTTATATAGTTTCATGAACAACATATTTTCACTAAAGATTGTGTATAAAGAAAAACACTAAAGATAAAATTATGAGATAAGACTTAATACGATGAAATAACTTCTTAGATTGAATAAGAATTAAAAATCATATTTTCAAATCTAAATAAACTTAACATTGCATCATATCATATTGCACATAAAAGAATGTCCAAAAATATTTTAATATGACATGAAAGTTTTATTCTAGATAAGACTAAATCTCAACAAACTTAACTTTTCATCGTAACATATTACACATAAACAAATGTTCAAAAATATTTTAGTCTAACATGAAAATTTTATTCTAGATAAAACTAAAAGATAGACTGTAGTATCAAAAATATCATGCGTTACTATATAGAATATGTGAAATCTTAATATGCTTAACATCGAAGATAAAAATCTTAAGAATATGATCGAGAAATATCTCAAAAACTAGAAATGTCATGTTTTTAATTCAACAATAAAAATTTCTAGGATTGATAAATATTTTTTATTATAAAAATTTTAATATTTAACTAAAACAAAAGAAAACTTTTATTTTTCTAAAGAAAGGTGGGGAAACTTACCCCTCCTCCTGCAACTCCTCGTTCCTCCCGCCCGTTGCTGAGCTCGGCTAGGTGAGGAACGAAGGAGAGGAATCCCTCCCCTTCAATAGGAGGAGGTGAGCCTTTCATTAAAGGAATTTTTTCTTTAAATTTTCGTAATTATTTAATATTAATTTTAATTTAATATATTAACAAATATAACATACTCCTATTTGGAGTGGTTAATATTCATTTCTTAATTTACAATGGCAAACAAGAAAATACGAAGTAACATTTCCTAAATCATAATGGTAAATAAGAAAGTACATAATTAGTGCTTAATCAAATATTTGATTGATTACGGTTCTTGAGAAAGCCTAGACAGCATACGGCCATAAGGCATCTAAATAAATTTGATCAGGCATTTGTCTCTTTCCATTTGAAAAATATAGCCTTTATAGTTGTATCTTATTTTTTTTTAAAGCTGAAAAGATACTTCAAAGAAGTTTTGGATTCCTTTAAACTGATCCATGGATGCATGTACCGGGAACAGTTCTTGGTATCTAATGTATTGCTGTGGACCTGCATACATACTTCTGATATTTGCTAGCATATTTTGGCCAGCTCCATATTTTAGCTGAGTTCTAGCTAAAGCTATAACTGTTAAAATATCTGATATGATAATTCATTCTCACATTGGACATTGACCAAGCTTTTATTAGTACATGAGTTAAAAACCATTCTCACATTGGACATTGACCAAGCTTTTATTAGTACATGAGTTAAAAACCCATCCCCAATTTATGAATACTCCTTTTTAGGAGAGCGTTATCTGGTTTCAAGCTTCGGTCATGAGAAATAGAGTATATTAGATTAACAATCATTCAGTGTGTGTTTTGTCATGTGACCTACTGGACATCCGATGATTCATGTAGTCTTTACATCGTGTGTCAGTTTATGTTTTTGATTAACTTCATTGGTCATGTTCTCGTCTGATCTACAGCTTCTGACTGCTGTCATGACTTTTTTTTTTTTTTTTTCTCCCCCAAAACTTGACATGTTAATTATTTGGGCAGTATATAGTTATGAGTACAGAAATTTTCCAAATGCTGGTTCCTATTAAGTACGTACTGTTTTGAGGTTATAGAAATAAAGACAATTACATAATCCAGAAAATAGAGATATAAATATGATTGCAGTTCTATTATGTTTCCAGTCATATATACACACAGACACACACACACACACACATATGTATACTATTTGTTTGGGGAATCTCATGATTACAGTAAGCAAATAGCAAAGGTTATCGTCACACACAAATAACAAACGTTTGAAGTCGGGTCTCATTATTGTGTAGCTTATTTGTGCAGTGTCAAAATGGGCACACACTGTGTTCAACATGTAAAACAAGGGTGCACAACCGATGCCCCACTTGTCGACAAGAGCTTGGAGACATCAGGTGCTTAGCACTGGAGAAGGTGGCCGAATCACTTGAGCTTCCTTGCAGATATGGATCGCTGGGCTGCCCCGAAATATTTCCGTACTACAGCAAACTGAAGCATGAATCTGAGTGCAGCTATAGACCATACAGTTGCCCATATGCCGGATCCGAATGCTTGGTCGTGGGGGACATTCCTTTCTTGGTCACTCATTTGAGAGACGACCACAAGGTAGACATGCACACCGGCTGCACATTTAACCATCGATACGTCAAATCCAATCCGAGAGAGGTCGAAAACGCCACATGGATGCTGACGGTAACCAGACTTTCCACTTTGCTCCTCCACATATCATTTACATCATGCTATTCAACAGTGTCACTCGGTCCATTTCTTCTTTTTTTTTTTCCTATTTATCAGGTCTTCAACTGTTTTGGGCACTACTTCTGTTTGCACTTTGAGGCGTTCCAGCTAGGGATGGCCCCAGTGTACATGGCGTTCTTGCGGTTCATGGGGGACGAGAACGAAGCCAGGAGTTTCAGCTACAGCCTGGAGGTCGGGGCCAACGGAAGGAAGCTAACATGGGAAGGCACTCCTCGGAGCATCCGCGACGGTCACCGCAAGGTCCGGGACAGCCATGACGGGCTCATCATCCAGAGGAACATGGCACTCTTCTTCTCCGGGGGTGACAGGAAAGAGCTGAAGCTGAGGGTCACCGGCCGGATATGGAAGGAGCAACAGGGCAACGAAACCGGAGTGTGCATGCCAAATCTTTGTAGCTGAAGGAAATAGATATTATGGTTTCATGGAACGCTTCTGTGTTGGCATGTTATCCCCAATATGATCTGCAAAGAAGATGTTTGTTTAAAAAAGAATTTGCTTTGCTTTGCTTTGCTTTGCTTTGCTTTGCTTTGCTTTACTTTTGAGCAGCCATGAATTTGAGCAAAGCAAACACATGTAATGAATGAGCCATGAATTTGAGCAAAGCAAACACATGTAATGAATGAATGGAGAGGTAATGCAAGAAAATTATATAGAATGAATGAGAGAGGAAGAAGGTAGTGGCCCCCCAAACAATCTTACATACCATCATCAGTGATCTTTTCCTCCGTCAGATGAAAGAAAGAAAGAAAGAAAGAGCTGCTGGTGTTATTGCGAAGAAGTTAGAGTGGTCTCGGGGCAATCTGTGTATCCATCCATCCCTTACGATTATAAAACATCTCCTCCATACGATTTGCTCTGCACAATCTTTAACCCCTGCATTCAGGAAATAAACACACTAAAAAGTCAAAACTTCCAAATAACACAATCCATTGAATTGTGGCCTGTATCAACCTTCAATGCATTAACATGTTATCTTTAATATGCCCCAGTTACAGACGCCACTTGGACACCTAGCATTTGTGCCAGTTGAAGCATACTGCTAATATAGTCTCCAGTTCCAAGATATTGAGATTTCAGAAAGCAACCTTTAAAGAGGACCATAAACTTCATTGTGAGTGGACCAACTATCAATATGTAGTGCACCATATAATCATCATTGTTATACAAAGATCAGATTACTACTACTGGTTTGTTGTGAGCGGACTGGGAGGACCAATTATCAACATGTAGTGCAGCATGCAATCAACATTGTTATACAAAGATCAGATTACTACTACTGTTTGTTAAACTTCAATAGAGAAAAGTTCATATTGTTGGATATAGACACAGCTAGCACTTACAAGTTGAGGCACACATGACAAGTTCTGTGGTCTACAAGTCCAGATAGCAGTTTAAAGTCGATAAACTTCAACTACAAATCATCATTATGAAAATTCCAACCACTGGGAAATATGTTTCTGGAAAAATGGCTCCCGCAACTAACACAGCACTGACATGTACAACAATGTAGCTTAGCTTTATAGTTGGAAACAACAACGATAAGGATGGAGAGGGACAAATGCCAGTAAATGCCACGCAAGAACAAAAACCATTAAAAAAAAAAAAAAAAAAATCGTATAGTGGGGAATGAAGTTAGCCAAAACTAATAACCCACTTGAACGTTTGTTTCTACCGGTGGATAACATTAGATTACCATTCTTGTAAAAGATTTAGAAGCAATTTATCAAGAAGGTCTTTGACTCCAAATCAGCGTTCAAATAACAACATGATTTGGCATCTAAATCTTTGACCGCTTCCCTAATTTGATGAAAGACATACCGGTCATTGACTCCATAATGGTGGTGTTAAAGATGCACGATCTGGCGGCATCTAGAGAATCAAGAAACCCTAGATTTACAAGTCTGCAGAGAACCGAAAGTTGCATAATAGTTGGGATCTGAAAGCTACTAGCCACCGATCAGGAAAGAGAGCGATCTTTACAAATTCATAATGGCATGGAGGAAATCGGAAATCCAACGCGACATTTGCAGGCAGAAGCAAATTCCGGAAAAGATGAGTATCGTTTCAGAGTAAAACACCAAGAACGGGAACCAAATCGTCTCGATCGAGAACCACAACAAACGTCAAATCTTGCCCATCAGGAAACCACCTCCAACTCATAATTGTCAAAGAAACGAATCGAATCCGCAGGTGCGAAACGACAGGGGGTGGAATCGGTACCCGATGGAAGGCGAGGTTATTGCGGAACTCCCCCGCGAGGTCCCTGACCCGCTCGAGGCCGACCTCCGAGGAGTTGTCGACCACGACGGCGCGGTAGCCCCCCCTTGAGGAGCTGCAGCACGGTATGGCTGCCGATGTAGCCGGTGACCAGAATGTTCCGCGCCAGGGCCGGCGGAGAAAGCATCGGGCCGGTAAGCGGAGCAGCGAAGACGGGCGAAGGGATCGTCGAGATCTGGAGAGCGGAACGCGAAAGAGCGAGGAATGGGGATACGGGCGCGAGGGTGGAAGGTACGAAGAATACCCGCGGGGGATTGATTCCAAACCGCCATGGACATCGACCATGCGCTGCTGTTCCCGAGCACCGCGAGAAAGCCTCCACATTGAGAAAAATTATTCCCATTTCTATTCCTCTTCTTCCGTCGCGGCAAATCATTCGATCTCGACGTTTAGAAATATGCCGCAGCATACGTGGCACGTCTCGATTGGTCCTCACAGTAAAACCTTACGGCGCATCGCTCGTTAACGGTGGGGATAAGGGCGCGGGCGCCTCTCAGCTGTCCAGACCCCGCCAGGATCCAGCTATTTCCGCGACCAAGAGGATGGACGCCTGTTCATTGGACTGCAGCACGGGTGGCCACCACGGGGACCACAGTGAGGCCCACAACTGCAACCAATGGAGAGACAAGTTATCGATCCAAGGAAGAAAGATGAGGTCTGGCGTCGAATTATATATATATATATATATATATATATATATATATGCATTCTTTTAAACCTTTGTTAAGGATATTTATTATAGGAAGCTTCAGAATAAGGTACAGTATGTGCTCCATTGGTCTTAATTATTTATTGGGTCCAAGTCAGAGGGTATAAACTAATAGCAATTTGTATATATATTGTTTCTTTTTTTTGATTGGGATTGCAGGAGAAAAGAAAAGAAGAGCTGACGACCATTTTATTACTAATTATCTCACAGACATAATAAATCATGCATTGAAATGGGGAGCAACCATTGTTTTGAAACATGCAATACCTTGGGACAAAGGAACAAAGAGAATTCCCAACATTAAAATTAAGAAAAAAAAAAGGAAGCTAATCCATTATGCTATTACATGAGAAAAGAAATTTAAATGAAGCAAAAAAAAAATAATAAATAAATTAAGCCTTGCAATTAGATAGGTCGTCTTCCCATACATGTACAGAAAGAAGACAAAGGGTCTGTCTGAGGTGGAATTGCCAGTAGAATGTCTTAATTAATAAATAATTTAACATCACGGTTCAAGGAACAGACTCACCATATAGTTCTTGTGGATTGTGATACATGGGTTAGCAACTCTTGAGATTTGAGGTGCAGGGTTTCTATGACACCTTCTCCTTCTCGAAGAATCTTGCTTAACTCCAGTCATTTGGGTGCCCTTTTGTTCACGAGTTGCTGATAGTTCCTGGAGTCATAGTTTTCATTAAAACAAGCAGATATAGTACCAAGTGCATAAAACTAATGAATCATTCAACAGATATATTACCAAAAAATATGATTAAACAAGTTCAGTTGTCACTGTTTGGGAACTTAGAAGCCTCTCTGCTTCATCATTTGCCTCAGCTTGGAGAAGCCATCGCTACAGAAGAGTACAGAATACAGCAGAATCAAATATTAAGTAGATGTTTACCTTTGGAGATCATTGAAACATTAGAAGAAAATATATATACTCGCCTCTTCAAGATTTTCTATTTCCATGATTTGCTGTATCTGTTCTGCAATGCTCTCCTGCAGTTGATATATAAGAATAATAATGCTCACAGATATTTGAATCATATATAACAAACAATTTTTTTTTTAAAATTTAATGCTTACCGCATTACCCACTGCTTCAGCAGCCAGAACATCAGTATCCATTTCCACTTCAATTTCAATCATTGAAGATATCTGCAAGAAAAAACCAACTGTTAAGGAAATAAATGTCATAAACATCAGGAGTTTGTTTTTGTTGTTCCGGAAACCTACTTTCGCATAGCTCTCAATCAGCTCGATCCTGGCCAAAAGGGAACTTTCCAAGCTTTTACGTACCCTTTTCACTCTACTTCGCCGAGCACTAAAACGGAAAGGTGGTTTAAAACAAGGAAACTTCCAAGAAGACATCCTTTACACTTTACTGTTATATGTAAGTTATGGATCAACAGGAATTTTTCAAATGGAGATGATTTAATAAGTATAAAAGGGATAATCATGCTACCGATAAGATGGCTCCCCGACTGCCACAATCTTGTTCTCCAATTGGCACATGCGAGCCAACATCCAAACCTTAAGAAAGAAAATTTGAAAAGTTAGGCTCCTGAACAGAGTTTTCGATGAGCATTTCACAATTTTAATGGGTTGCATAGCAACAGCTGAGTTGTTAAAATGTGATCATAGTCAAGACAAACCTCATTTTCAGCAGCCTGTCTGAGCTCTTTAATTCGAGCCTGAAGAACGTCATATTGAGATAAAAGCCGCTGCTTGAAAGCAACTAAATCTACCATCCTCTGAGGAAGCTGGAGAATATCATCAATGAAAAACCAAAACTTAATCAACAGTTTGCATAAAATTGATATAAGCAAACCTGGTTGAAGGACTTATAGAAATTGACCATTAACATGTCATTAGAAATATCACTACAATCAAAGACGGTTTGAATATATACATCAACCTTCAATCCCAGTATTACCTTCAGTATCAATCATAATACAAGTGTCTAACATTTCCTTGATATAAAATTGATCATTTTGATGCGAACCAATCATGGATATGGAAAAAAAAAAAAAAAAGAACAGATATGTTGAACCAGAACATGTTGCTCAGTTAAAATTTCACAGAAGCATTATAAATGAAATATTATGCATATTGAGTGCTGTGCATACACAGGTTCGTTTATTTCCTTCATTGCTTCTAAGGTTGTGCATCTATTATGTTGTTGATCTAGCTTAAATAAAAATTCTCTTGTAAATCTGACTAAAGCATCACTTATTTAGAAAATAATATATTCAACAACAAAGTACCAAAAATAAAAGGAAATTTTATTTGTGAAACCCTCTGTTAAATGTTGTTGCTAAAGATCGAGGTCTATAGAACAGGCTAACTTTTTCCATTCTAGAATTTTTGGATAAGCTAGTTATGTATTTGAAGAAGAAGACAAAGAAAAGCAATATTATTTCATCTTTTGTAACCTACTTAAAATAATGAGAAAGTATCTGCTGCATATAAAGATGCAATAATGTTCATTGTTAAGTATTTCTATTTGCTCTTCCCACATATATAAGTTTGGGTTGTGAAGATAAAGATAAACAACTTATGTGTCAAACTGAGATTAGCAAACCATGTTTATCAAGAAGAGATAATTGTATCAAACTCAGAATAGGCTTGACCACTATATGTACCAAGATATGGAGCATATGAAAAAAAAAAAAAAATTTCTTTTGGTCACTTCTCATTTTTTACTATTTCATCTGGCATCTGCCATGACTTTTAAGGCATGATATAATATCCAACATACGAGGGATAACAAGTTAATTAACAAAAGCTTAATAATTAATCATGACTTTAATAGTAAAAACTAAATCTATATCGTTCTTGATTAACTCATTAGAGTATAAAAATGAGAAAAGAATCACCTTACACATTTCAGGAAGAACAATACGGTTCACAGTGGTTCCCAAAGCAACTGATGCAACTGCAGCTACCGAAACAAGCCTAGGAAGGCTGGGATCAATAATTGCAGACATGGCATCTCCACTAGCGAGCACAGCAAGGGAAGGAAACAGGATATATGGATTAAGGAAAAATGAATTGCCATTTTTGGCTGGAGCTCTTAGCAACTGGGCCACTTTTCCATTAGTGTGGTTCGTGAGACACATCGGCTCCCCTGGGCTAAACCCAGGAGATCGGGCGCTCAACTTGAATGGACCCGTCTCTCTGTAAACATTTGATGGAGCTGCTACGGAAATGGTAACTCGTTCTCCTTCTTGGGCAGGAAGCTCAACAGTTCTAGTTGCAAACTTATGTGTACGAGCTGTCCCGGAAGGAGTGCAGACCTGTCATAGCTTAAAAGAATTATATACATGCATATCAAGAACAAATTGTTGAGAAAACCAGATTAAAGTTCACATAGAAAAGGCTTGTTATGACTTTGCTTTAGCCTAATTATACGTCAAACACATTTGTGAATTACCACCTAGATCATGGAGCTGGCACCTGCGCTGCCACATAAGATATGGAGAACAATCTTCCTTTCTGAAGAGAATAGAATTTTATCTATATAGTTCAAACAAATAAAAGAAACTGTACTACTACATTTGAGACTCAAGGAGTCAATGATTTTTTTATTTGGAGAATCACATAATTTTCATCTTTTAGTAGTGATTGAGATCATACCCTTTCACGGTTAAAGATTTTTTTGTAATCCCCAAGTATACAATGGATTGCTGTCACCCATCCAAGCAGCTTATGCTCTATGTTAGTTCTTAGTTAATTTATTGGCTTGTTCGTGACAGTTTGCGGCTACAAAACACCAGGGTACCATGTTACAGAAATCAGAAGCATCAAATGATCCATGATACAGGTCCAACAGCTGCCTCGAAAGTAGATTCTAGCATGATACAATCATGAATAACTAGAATACTCAATATGCATATAACCCACATGGAAGTATCATATTTTCCTTGAATAAAATAATATTCCAACAGCAAACCATTATCATAGGCCATCAATATTTTGGCTTCCAAAAGCAGAAAGTTAGAAATCATAACTTCAAACTTGCGCAAAACAGAAAGAAGCAGATAAGACTGAAAAAAATATTAGTTTAAGAGAAGTTATGTACCACAATTGAATGTAGAGCAGCAGGAATACCATCTTTCTTTATTTGTAGGAAACTCAAAGCCTTCTCCCATGCTGAAATGTCAATGCTGCGTTCGTCAGGAGCATTTCCTTAGAAAATTGAATACTGCAATCAACACCATACGTAGTAATATTGACTCCTCTTGCATAGATGCATAACATCATTAGTGAACAAAACCAAAATGTTGCAAATGTATGTATTAAGATAGTGAAAAAATGAACAACAAGGAGCTTTTTCAGTTGACTTATTTATCAGAATCATTCAAGCACAAGAATAATGCAATAGACAAGACATAAAGCTAAATGCACAAGTACTAGTTTAAAATTGCTCCAAGCATAAGGACAAAAAATAAAAGCATTGTGGGACCAAATAAAATATGAACTTGAAAGAGAGAAAAATACGAAATGCGTAAAAGATTGAAAATAATCATCCACTATCTGCCCATTGGACATATCAGAAAGGGGAAAAAAATATTAGTGATTCATTTGTTTCCTTGCCAGAGCATGTTAGAATTTATATAATGACCATCAACTGACATAACTGGTATTGAGGGGGTGGATGTCAAAGTTAAATCTAATATAGTCTGTCTGTATATTCTGCCTAATATACAGTTTTCTGTCATGCTAAATTAAGCTCTGTTGTGCAACTCTATGTTCGCTAAGTGTATGTGATACATCAAACAAACAGTTTAGTCTATTTGCATATGACACAATACACAACTGTACAATGTGAACTGCATCCTTACTCGCGAGGAACAGGCCAACGGGTATTTGATAAAGTGAACAGATCAGTAGACGAATAAAATGTAACTAAAAAAGTGTACATAGATTCATATTGCAAGTTTAGTTATATCCATCTGTGTACATAAATCAACATGTAAATCCATGCCAGCTTGTGCATACCATGAGGGTGATCCTTCCGGCACTACCTGTATACTGACAGTAAACAACCTAGTCTCCTTTTAAAACTGTCATGTCCAATTTCTTGTTAATCTTCCTGACATGTGACAGTGCACATGACATGATGACATGTTTTGCCAGATATATAATATGTCATCCCTACAGGCTCTCTGTGCAATGTGTGTAAATCGTCGTCACTAGTATTGGCATCTACTCAAATACATATATTAATGTGGTTAAAACTCAAAAATATAACAACAAAGAACACCTTCAAATAAAACAAAATTCTGATGTTTCTCAAGTAAATTAGCCTCCTTAAGGTTAACTACAAATGGAAAATATGCATCAATTATTTTTAAATTACTCATTCAACAAATATTCTACTCAAATGTTCAATTTGATGACACTTCAGTTCTGAAACATAAAGTTCACTACAAATGGAAAATTATGGATGGTGTTCAAAGTTCATGTTATAAAGTAATAGTAAGCACCCGTCCGCTGACCTGATTTCTTCTGACTCGATTTTGACAATGTCTCCTGATACAAGCTCATACTGGCAACGACATTGGGAACAAGATGCAACCTAAAGCAGGTTCATAAAACTTGTAAAAACTAAATGAAGATTACATTTTCTTAGACAACAACTTTAAGAGATTCTCCACATAGGTTATTCAAAGTGGTATGAAATGCATGAAATCTGTGAATATCTAAACCAAGAGAAAATTAACAATCGTTTTGCCCACTAATTAGCATGGCTGGATAATATTGAAATATTACATGAACAAGAAACTCACCTTATTTAGCATGGCTTTGATTTTTGAATGACCATCTAGCATAGGCAGCAAAAACAGATGCAGAAATCAAATATGAAGTCGCTGTGTGTGGTTTCAAACTTGAGTTAGAACCAATTCCCTAGAATATGAATTAAACGGGGATGTTATATGAGCCAAGGTGACCTCAGAGATACTGTTACATGCCTATTCAATAATCGTGCTTTCTGTTTTTTTTTTTTTTTTCTCTGAGATTGTGGAACGGGAAGTACAAAACCTAAGTATAGTAGGCCATAAATTTGGGAATTGAGTTGTGTTCTCAGACTCTTAAAAGATGAAATCCTCTGGGAAATGGTCAAGATGGCAATCTTGAGTTGCGCTACAAAATAAAGTAATCAAGGAAGCTTTGATTGTACAGTGCTTCTTAATCATACTTGTATTCCATGTTGAGGTTGCGCAACAGCAATTGCTACCATACAGCTTGGACATCGAACAACCATTCCAAATGGAACCTATTATGATCATTCAGAAAGCACAACTTACTTATCAGAAGCAATTATCACAAGATTAAAAGATACACATATAAATAAATAAATAAATACATACATACATATATATATATATATATATATATATATATATAGCGTGACAAGACAGTAGCATAACTTCCATACCGCAGCATATAACACAGGCTATGCACCGGAAACAGAGCATTACCTATATATATATATATATATATATATATATATATATATATATATATATATATATATATATATATATATAGCGTGACAAGACAGTAGCATAACTTCCATACCGCAGCATATAACACAGGCTATGCACCGGAAACAGAGCATTACCTCCTCGCCGGAAGAAACACCCATCCGTGAAACATAGGAAATCATGGTTAACGCATCGGAAACCCGTAGGGATGCTGCCAGTCTCTGAACCATCAGAGCGTAGGTGCGTACATCTGGTCGAGCCCAAGTCCACCTCCCAACAGATGAATCCTTCTCCGCCATACCTAGCCATTCCAAGATAGTACCCAAAACTTGCTTAACAGAAACACTCGGGATCATTCAAGGAAAGGAGGAACCACCTCGATCGAAGCCAGCACGCATGGCATAGAAGACGGACAGGGCCAAATCGGCGTTGCCCCTGTCAAAAGCAGACTCGATGATCGAGTGACAGTCCTCCGTCTCGATGACGCCGGGATGGCCACTTCCACGGGCCTCCTCGATCATCCCTAGAGCTTCATCGGCGTCCTTGGCACCGGAGGCCCGCCTCAGCAGCTCCTCGTGCAGCAACCTCGGGTTCGAGCCCACTGCGCCTCTGTCGTCGCCAGAAGCTCTCGTGGCGGTGGAGCAGTTTATGTTGGAGGAGCAGGAGAGGGGAGAAGCGGTCCATCTGCCGAGGAGGAGGTGGTGAAGGAAGCCGGGGGGAGCGGCTCTAAGGCAGTGAGACGAGCGGCAGGAGAGGGAGGAGGCGGCGGGAGGAGGAGAGAGAACGCTGAGAGCCATCGGCCGTCGTCTCTCTCAGGAGCGAGCGAGCGAGCGGATGATGGGCATGAGGATGAGGAACGAGAGGTGGTGAGGAGGAGAGAGCGAGAGCGTTCCAAGCCGAGTTGTGGGGAAGGTTACGGGAAGCCGTAACAATAAGCACCTTCGTAACCGAACCGGCTCATCTCGTCGTGGTTCGAATACCCGACATGCCAGCGCGAGCTTTAAAATTCGAGTCCATAAAAGAGATGGATCGGATCCATTTAAGGATTTCGGATCTAAATCCAAACCCAAAGACTTCATGCGTGACGGATCCATTTAAGGCTGCTGCCGTCGTCGTCGTCACCGATCGGAAAGATTAGCTGAGCCTCCTCCTCTTCCACCTCTCCTGCGGAGGAGAGGACGGTTGTCCGCAGAGGCGATCTGGCCGGAGCATTTCACACAGCAAACAACGGTGGGCGGCTCGCTGCCGCTCCTACCGTCGTCGTTGTGTTTCAGGTAACTCGATCGACGCGTTCTCAGATCTGCCAAAGTCTGCTGCTATGTGCCGGTGCAACCGCTGCTCTCCGTCTTCGTCCTTTCCCCTTCGGCCACGGCATCTTCAACCACGTCGGGCACCTCTGCTTCCGGCGGCCTCGCCGTGGTCACCAGAACACTCCTCCGACTTGTGCAGCCTGACACTCCTCTCGTCGCCCTTCTCTCCGGTCGCTGCCCCTCCCCCTTCCACAAGCAGCTACCTCAACAGAGACGGCAGGAGAAGCAGCAACAGCGGTCCTCCTCGCTGCGGCCCATTCTGCGCCGCTCACCCTCGCTGCAGCTCTCTTACCTATCTGCACCGGCAGCTGCTGCTCTTGCTGTCTTCTGCATCAAACTGACGGCTCTTTCCATTGTTCCAGATTCCTCCGGACCCGAGCTCGACTAAAAGCTGTGATCTGCACCGATCACATCTGCTTTGTTTCTTCTTGCCTGGTTCCTGCACCACCAGCAATTCTCAAAACTACAGAGCTAATCTCCATCGTTAATGCAACTCTAGAAACTATACATTTTCACGTGCACAATTTTCTAATTTATTATTTGAATATAATATATTAAATTGTCTTAATGATTATTTGAGTTATCCATCGACAATAATCAATATCTTAGAATTACCAAATTTAAAGCATAAACTATAGTTATATAAAGATCGTCTCATACTTCGAACAATTCAAGTATTAGTTGTTGAATCTCGCTCCGCTCATATCCTTAAATAAAAGAGATACTACGTAAAAGTTTATTCGCAAGGAAGATTATCCATATTTATATTCAAGATATATTATAAAAAACTAATATGCATTAGTCAAAGTAGTTGGTTCAAAGTATTTAACTTTTTATCGAGACATCTCATTTACAATTAATAAAATATCACATTTGATGCTTCAATCGGTTACTACAGATTGGTTTGTAGTCAAACTAATTATGCGATATCTTAAGGATATCATCATTATTATTATTATTATTATGATTGTGCTTATACCTCTTAACAACTGCTAGCTACACTGCACGCGTCTTCCCCGAGTTAATGTGATCAGTAAATGGCGTGAGCTCAGACGTCGGAAAAGCCAGCTGCAAAACTGGCTGCTTGTTTTGCGATCTCAACTGCCCATTTTAACTCTGTCTTCCTCATGTAATATTGGTGAGCGGTGTGGGTGTTGAAGGAGGGGCGAATGGAATGGAGTTGAGGAGGAGACCGGCTGGGATAAGGACCGAAAGAGGTGGGATAGAGGAGGAGGAGGAGGAGGAGAGTGGAGGAAGAAGAAGAGAAGGTAGGGAGGAGGAGCCGATGAGCCCGGCGGCGAGGCTCTTCCACGCGCCCCACTTCAATTGCCACATCATCGCGATCATAGGGAGCGGTAAGGAGATCGACGTCGACGCGATCAAGGCCGGCATCCGGGCGACGCTCGCCCGTCACCCCCGCTTCTGCAGCATCCAGGTTTCTACGAAACTGGTTTTGGACTCGAGGGTTAGGTGTGTTGTTTTCCATGAAGCAGCAACTGAGAGAGAGAGAGCTCTCACCGTGACAGGTTTTGGACGACGAGACGGAGGGGAAGAAGGCGAGGTGGGTGCGGACCGAGGTGGAGGTAGAGAAGCACCTGGTGATCCCGGACCTGCACCCCGACGACGTTGTCCCCGCGGACCGCCTCCTGGAGGACTACGTGGCCTCCCTCAGCCGGTCCACCATGGACGCCGCCCGCCCCCTGTGGGAGTTCCACATCCTCAACTTCCCCACCTCCGAGGCCGCCGCCGTCGCCGTCTTCCGCGTCCACCACTCCCTCGGCGACGGCGCCTCCCTCATGTCCCTCCTCCTCGCCTGCTTCCGCAGGACCTCCGACCCCGACGCCCTCCCGTCCCTCCCCGAACCCCACCGCCCGCCGCGCTCCCCTCCGCGGTCTCTCCTCCGCCGTCTCTGGGCCACTCTGCTCTTCGTGTGGAACACGCTCGTCGACGTCGCCCACTTCGTCGCCACTTCCATCTTCTTGAAGGACACCCCGACCCCGTTCAAGGGCGCAGAGGGCACCGAGTTCCACCCCAAGCGGTTCGTGCACCGCACCATCAGTCTGCACCACGTCAAGGCCATCAAGAACGCCATGCATTGCGTAAGCTCGTCTTCTTCCTCCTTTCCCTCTCCTCCCCCCCTTCTTTTCTCTCATTCACCGGAACGATTCCCTCCTGACCGCATCACCACATCTTCACAGACAATAAACGACGTCCTGGTCGGCGTGGCATCTGCCGGTTTCTCTCGTTATCTCAGTAGAAGATATGGTAAGAACCCCATCATCTTCTACCTCTTGTCAGCTCAGTTCTTGAAGAGCTTTTTTTAACGCCGATTCTTCAGGCGAGAGCGGGCGACGGTTGCCGGAGAACGTCAGGATGCGATCGACCCTGCTGGTGAACATGCGGCCGACGCCGACGATCCATGTAAGTAGTTCTCGGAGGCAAGATGAGATCTCCCTAGCTGCTGCTGCTGCTGCTCTAACAGCTGCGTCGAACGTATAAAAGCAGGCAATGGCGGCGGCGATGGAGGAGGGGAACACGAGCGGAGACAGGTGGGGCAATCTGCTCGGCTACCTCCTCCTGCCATTTCCTGTAGCGATGTACAAAGACCCGCTTGAGTACGTTCGCAAGGGCAAGGCCATCGCTGATAGGAAGAAGAACTCCATGGAGGCACTCTTCACGCACCGCAGCGCTGCTGTCGTCTTCAAACACTGTGGCTTTAAGGTGTGAGCTTGGTCTCCGCTGCAACATAAAAGTATTGATGAAAGAAACATTAATGTGCATGATAAAGATACAGATTAGAATTAACATCTACTAATTAACACTAGTGTTTTGTGGAGATTATTAAAATATATATATATATATATATATTTGAATGGTTTCTTTCTCATGGTGTCCAAAATGCAGGCAGCAGCAGCTCTCTCAAAGAGAGTGCTTTCAAACACCACACTGTCGTTCTCAAATATTATAGGGCCAACAGAAGAAATAGAATTCTATGGTCATCCAATGGTTTATCTCGCTCCTACTGTTTATGGACACCCACATGTAAGTGCCTCTTTCAAGAACTACCTCTCACTGTTCATGGACTATTCCAACCTTCTTTAAGCTGGTAATTTGTGATGTTGGAAGCATGTATGCCTATTTTAATCTACTTTAATATGTTCTGGCTTTGTTAGATTTTTTTCTCGTTGGTTTTTTTTTTTTGCTAAACAAAAAGCTCTATATGTGTAGAAATCAATGTGCTAATTGGTTAGTAAATTTTGTTAAATTGAACAAAAAATTATGCAAGATGGAGAATTACTCTGTTTGGAAAAAAAAAAGAGGGGGGGGGGGGGGCAATTTGTGGAGCAATTATGTTGAAAAAAACTGGTCAGGAATAATAATAAAGAAGACATAAACTTCAATAATTCATAGAGAAAGAATAATAAAGAAGACATAATCTCTTTATTTTTATTCATAATGTTTGTATTTGATAGGACTCCCAAAATTTACTAGATCTCTTGAAACCAACTGCTTATGACATAATTATAATTTTGGTCAAGGCTAATCTATATCAGATTGGATATCAAGTCAATCCAAACACTTGATATAATTAAGTTATGAATCAAACTTAACCTTGCTAATCCGACTTTTGTAGATTCTCATCAATATGTAAAAACAGATGCAGTTTCATGCAAACTGCATCTGTTTTTACAGGCAGTTGTTGCATTACTTTTACATGCTATATATTTTGATCTGGTAAGTTATCCACAATGTAGACATCCTCACCATTTAGAAACATTTTGGCAGGCACTCACACTTACTATTGTGAGTTACATGAACACCATGAAAGTAGTTCTGGCAGTGGATGAATTGGCCATACCTGACCCTCACCAGCTCTTGGATGACTTTGCTGACAGCCTCGAGTTCATCAAGGAAGCACTTCCAACAGGAACATAACCTGGAAGGCAATGCACAGGAAGAAATGAGACCTGGCTATACGATCAGTTCTTCAATTTGTAATATGCTGTCGTGTGACTCTTTAAGGATTATTCTTCAGTATGTCTTGGTTTTATGATGAGAACGAGAAGTACTACATCAACAAGGTTTTTAATTCTCATCACAGCATTACATTCTCTTTTGGGCATACAAAGTTCTAATTTGTAATGCATGTGTTGTACCATCTTCATGACAATAAGTAGCTCATTGGTCATTTGATGGAGTTTCCATTGGACAAAGAAAGCCCTAGTTAAAGCTGGTGTGATTTGGTGAGCTTCAGCAAGGAAGCTTGATGAAATCACATTAGTCCTACAGAGTGTAATCAAGCAGCTCATTGGCCTGCAAGTAGGGTTAGGATCACTAAATCAAGTGTTTCTGGAGGGAGTAGTTTTCTTCAGATCTTGCATCTGAATAATCTTTTTGAACATAAAATTTCTCTTTTATGAAGATAAAATCACATTAGTCCCCACATTGGTTAAAGAGCCGAAGAGCTATGATCTTTTTGAGATCTCTCGAGCTTGAACATTTCTACTCGTTCACTTCATTTTCCTTGCTTGATTTCTTTCTCTTTTTTTTTTTTCCAAATTACATACTTTGATTCAGCCCACTTCTAACTGGATATTTGAGTTCAAAATTACACTGAGAAAAGCTTACTTTTGTGACTGGAACAAATCCAAACACTCCTGACACTAGAGGATGACACTCAATAATTTGCAGGTGCCTCAAGTGGATGAGGCATGTGTTGAATCCACATCAGGTGTAAATTTTAAGTATAATGCTAGTTTAAGATAGAGATGAAAGGCAAATGCTCATTGATCTAAAGTACTTGAATCTAGTTTAAGAATAATAAATTATTCTAATCCTATAAATCAATTCAATTATTTTTTTCATATCAATTTTATTTAGACAGTGGTGTGGCATGTTTCTTGGTCTGTTTCTTTGCAGTGTTTGCTTGATTAAAGAGATGGGCACAAGTACAATGGTACAAGCATACCAGAGTTGGTGCCATCAATGGTGGATGCACATCAACAGGCAAGAGGAACAAAGGGTAGGCGGCAGAGGTAGAAAGAAGGGAGACCATTAAAAGCCAGATTTGGAATCAAAAGCACAACCTCAATTTAGAGCATGTTTGATTTGAGTGTTCTCTTTGTCAAGCTGTCAACCTCATCACAGCCCACACACCTCCCAACTATTCATTATTTCATTCATGTTTGGGTATTTGTGGTGTTGTCCTCTGTTAAGCTTTCAATCCCATTGCAACCCACACTCTTCACAACTCTCTTAAAGTGGATTGCTCTGTTAGGTTCCCACTTCTCTTCTCCTCTCCTTTCCCTGCTTCTAGTTCATGACCTTTTTTTTCCCTCTTCCTTTTTGCCATTACCAACCCTTCCATGCTCATCAAAATTTTTCCTTTATTTAGTAACTAAATAAAGAAAAATTAACAAATGATATCGTAAAATCTTACCATTTATAACTCCTGGGATCAACTGGCATTTACAGTAGATTCTCACAAATTCCTCGATGATACCCGATTGTCAAAAAATAGAGTCTGAGAAACATATCTTGAGTTGGTATGCAAAATAGAGTCCACAATATATGCAGAAAAGAGAACAAAAGATAAAGATATATGAACAGCCATTTGTTCCCCATCAAAATCTGCATTGAAACTCCTGAAAACTAATGGGTAGTGACAAATAAAGTACCCCTTCACTAAGATAGATACTTCCCTTGCATAATAAATGAGCTGAATTTCTCTATGATACTAACAAGTATTTTAATTGGGTTATCAGAAAGATTTTGAGATTTATGATTATCCAATCAAGATCTTTATTAAAGATTTAGTGGTTAGAGAAGAATCTAATATATTTATGAACTTTAACATCCATCCATTCTGACATGTGAAACTAAATCCAATGACATGACAGAAACTAGTTAGATAAAAGGATATTATACAAATATCGAATGAATATCGAACGGAATAAATAGAGACAGATATGAAATTCAAACTCACAATATATTCTGATATCATGATAAATATTTTGATTTAATTAACAAATACCTCATCCCAGATACCATATTTTTCAGGTCATCAGGCAGGAAACAGGTGAAGCCAACGTCAGAGGAAGAATGTGGATCCTTTGGTCCAGTTGGAAGACACCATATGCCTGCGTTTTCCTTCATGATCTGCTTTCCAGTGTGGTAACTCTGCCTTTTCTCCTCCTTATCTTACTGTAGACGGAGAAATGATTAAGATTCAGCATTTCAAATAACTAATCATCGGCAACATCTAAATGCTAATCCGAGGCTTGTTTAGATAGTTATACCGGTGCCATCATAAAGATCCACACAAGTAGACTTTCATACCTTTGGGAACTTCTCCAATTATTGAGCTTTTATGGCAGAATGCTGGCAAGAAAAGCACGAGGACAAGGAAGACAACAGCCAATGTTCTTCCACTGAGAAGTTCCTAATCATCAGTGATCTTAAGATTGAAGAGTGACAGCAAAAATTTTCCAGGTAAAGGGAGAAGAGGAGTGCCGGAAACTTTGGACTAGGCAAATTTTCCAGGTAAAGGGAGAAGAGGAGAAGAACCAAACATGACCATTCAAATTTTTGAACTAGGCAGAGCTCCCTTGCTTGCAAGAGAAGATATAAGAACAGATGCCCTGAAGCAGACAAGGTCAGTCATCTGCTATCTTTTTATGATATAGTAGTATCAATTTTAATGCATTCAATCCTTGTCACATATGGCACATCAGGCTGATGAGGAAGTCACTGATCAGGCAGGCTACCACCTGATTACTCTCCTGATAGGGGACATAGTATCTCCATCAGCAACCTGTCTCAGTGTTCTACACCAGTTAGCAAGGTCCAGTCATGATCCTCTGTATCATTTTTCGGTTCAGTCTCCTAGAGTTCATGTTAATAGATTCTGGCCACCAAACCTAAGGAAAGATTCTGATGAACAGAACAATCAAGTGTTGTCAATTTTGAATTCTGATCCAAGTTAAAAGAATGCTGAATGCTGAAACCACGACGTTTGCCACCAGCAAAGCTGCTTCTTGCTCGGTTGCTTCGATGCATTACTGTACTCAGCAACAACGTCGCAGAGTTGGACTGGTATAGACATCATCAAACAGTTAACAGCAAGTGCAGGCAGCTATCGTTTACTCACGGAAAGAGAAGTGAAGTTGGTGAGTTAGAACAGGATGGATCATGAACAGCGGCTTCCTGAAGTAGCAGTGGACGATGAGGATCCTCCTTACCCACTATCTAACCAGCTGAAGGTCCAGAACGAGAGAGATACTGGGGCATGGGCAATAATATGCGTAAGCAGATAAGAGCAACATGAGTAGGTACCATTTACTGAGGTTGCCACGATGTTGGTGCAGTCTGATGGCCATTACCACGATATGCTTGCTGCTGGGTCATCATCCTCATCCTCTGCTGCTTCTTTATCTGCAAAAAGTGCGTCCAACGTCTGTGGCCTCTGCTTGGTTACCAACTTACCCTGCATGCAATTACTGTAGACTCGTCAGGGAGCAGCAAAAGAATCCGAGAAAAGGGCCTTACCACCGAACAATGTAATGTCTGCCGAAATGTACATTCTACAAAACAAAATCGATTCAGCAACGATTACCCAGAGATCTTGGGAGTCGATTTGGGGACATTTGTCAACCATCAACTTGAACATTAGGGAAGGATGGGATGGCAAAAATGAGTGTCATGCTAAAGATCAATGCCATCAAAAGATTTATAGTCAAAAGATCATCTTTCCCTGCTACCGAGGGTTGCGACAGTCTGCTACAGCATAAGACGAAACAAGATACTACGACGGTCTGCAGCTGCCACAAAGATCAAAACATCTCCACATGTGCTACAAAATTCCATCCAGCGTCATAAAGACGCAAACGAAGGCAACAAAGTCGACAAATAGAAGATCATCATCCTCCAATCAAGAAAGAAAGCGCGAGAAGAGATAACCTAAACTACAGCGACATCGTGGACGCGTGGTACGGGTAAATTAGTTGTGGATCGAAAGATTGCAGACGCCGAAAGAAAGCAACATGAATCGAGAAATCAGCGAGATGTACCAATACAGATGGAGCAAGGGAGAAGAGAACTCGCCTTTGTATCTCTCTATCTATCTATCTATCTATCCACGGCAGAAAGGGGGACGATGGAAACAAGCGATCGATCGCGAGCTCACCGCCGATTTGTCTTATATAGGAAGGAAAGGGGGGAATGGGGCCGCCGCCCTTCTGTCGTCTTCTCCCACCCTCAACACGGTAGCGTGCGTTGGGTGACCGGTGAGGCACACCTTCTTTGTAGCTAGCTTCCCGGTAGCCAAAATGGGCTCCAGCGTCGGGACCCACCCGTTCCGAGCCATGACCTACGTGTAGCCGTAGATGATTGTTGTACATGTGAGTCGGACCCACCAAAAGCCAAGTGGGAGAACCCAAAAATGAGCAGCTGGTGGCAGCGGAGCCCGCACTCCGGATTTGCGAGGCTGGACCCGTCGCTGAGCAGTCTGTGACGCTGAACCCTGCGCCATCGTTGCCAAGGCAAGTCGCCAACAAACATAACAGACAGATTCATAAACTATATGGCGATCAGATCAGTGTCCGTTTGATGATCGAATTAACTTTTTTTTTTTTCTTCTTCTTCTTCTTCTTCATTAATGCCAGCTGGAGATCTGTACAAGGGATCAGAAGATGCACGAATGGTTACAAACGCTCCCCAAAACCAGCGTGAGAAAACAAACAAACTCCCGAAGACGCCAACGCCAACGCCACGACGGAGCGTGAGGAGGAAGAAAGAGATCGACGCGACCTCTGGAGATGCCTGCATCCCATGCAGGCCGGCCTCGACGGCATTCACTCGGAGTCGCTCTCCATGCTCTCCATCCCCTTCAATCCCCTCCGCCTCTGCACAAAGAAAGCAACAACAACTGCTTCATCGGCACAAGAATTAAATTACGTCACGGAAAAGTAGAGGAGGAAGCCAACGGCCACAAGTGGGATCAGAGAAAGGGGGAGGCCGCACTAATTTGGGTCCCATCAATGCGGGCGCTGTGACGGGTGGTGTCAGGGACCCACGTGAAGGTAGGGTAAAAGTAGACCGATCCATTTCCGACCCACTCACTCCGCCTTCTTCTCCGGAGGGCCACAAAAAAAACTGGGAATCGCTTGGCGTCATGCATGTTCTATGATCCACCTTGTCGGATGCCATGATGGATGGATGGATGGATGGATGGATGGGTCAACAAAATAAATAAAATAGACACATAAAAAGAATAGGAAAAACCCAAGAAGTCGAAGAAGGTTAGGTCGATTTGTTGGTGATGGACAAAGAAAAAAAAATAAAAAAACGGAGGGGGGGCAAGAGGGAGGGGGGAAAGGGAAACAATCCGGGATTCGTCGTGGGGTGTGTGACGGTGTGCGATACCTTCTTAGCGCATTTCTTCTCCCGCACCTCATACCGTCCCCTCGTCAAATCCGACAGCCACATTCCTGGAAAACAATACTGCACCCAAACCCAAAAGATAATTTATGATTATTGATTGATGTCTTCACAAAACAAGATGCAAGAACCGGATCGACAGATGGGGGGGTTTTTGATACCTGGAGAGTCTTGTCGATGTTCTTGGCCCGCTTCTTGGGGCGCTGGGGCAGCTTGGTGCCCTTCATGGCGAGGAAGTCGTCCTCCTTCTCCTTGCGGGAGAGGGATATGAAGATCCTGGGCCACTCGAACTGATCCAGGTTCAGCTTCTCCCCGATCGCGGGGGCCCCCACAGGGGAAGCAGCTTCCTGATCCGCGGACTGACGCTTCGGTTCCGGCGGATTCATCGAGCCGTCGGCGGAGGACCTCGGAGGAGCCTTGCTCGGTGGGGAAGAAGGCGGTCGCTTATCGGATCGAACTGTGCCGCCCGATCGCTCTTCGACGCCCCTGATCATGGCCAGAGAAAAAAGGCCAAAAAAAAAGAAAAAGGAACTCAGGAAGGGTAACAAGAGATGAATGGTAGGTAGGTGGGGCGGCTCCAACTGTTCCCTGCTATAAATGCAAAAAAAAAAAAAACATGAAATGTCCAAGTGGTATTTATAGCCGCGGAAAGTGAAAGGATGCCTTTATGACAAAGAAAATAATGGGGGAAAACCAACATATACGCCTAAAAATAAAACAAATTAGAGCATAAACAGGGAAAAAAAAAGGTTATGGACAGAAGAGCGGATGGGTGTTTGTTATTGACCGGATAAAAAAATAACACAAAGCGATGAGAGGGATGGTTTTGTGGCGGCATATGAACATGAGGCATGTGGGCGGGTTTGTGGGTAGCCTGTGCCGGGGGCGACAAGACAGGGAAGGCAAGACTAGTAGTGCTCTACCTAGAAAGCAACTACGGATGCTAGCAAAGATAAAATGCAAAGCAAAGAGATATCATCACTCAAAGAATCAAATGCCGAGGGGGAGCCGCAACAACTATGATACGTCAACAAACCAGTAAAATATCATAGGACTCGCACCATATCCATGGATTGATTGAGATTTGATTAGGCCTTGCGATCTCACATCTCTTATTGGGTTTTCATTAGGGAAAAGCAGATAAAATTCTTAAAATAAAATCCTTGTGGCAAAAAAAAAAAGACAAATCTACGCTGATAAGACAACCCAAAAGATTACCGAGAGAGAGAGAGAGAGAGAGAGAGAGAGAGGAACATATACTTGTTGGCCTCACGGACTGGAACAGACGACCTCAGATGGGCTCCCCTGGCGTACGAGCCGGCACAGGGCGGAGGGGGCATCGCGGCAGCCGATCGGCGCGCAACCTTGAGCATCTGCTTCGAGTGGGAGGTGGTCTCGTCGCCCGACGCCCGGCACTCCGCCCTCGGCCCGCGGGACCGCTTGTTGTGGCCCCACTGCAGTATGACGTCGCCGCCGACCCCGTTGATGGTCTCGTGGTGCCGGCTAAAAGACTTGGCGGAAGCGGAAGGGGCCGGCGGTTGTTGGCTCTCCGAGTGCGCCGCGGAGGTAGGGGAATCTGAGGGGAAGGAGGTGCGAGGGAAATGGTGGTCTCGGGTTGGGGATGGGCCGGCGGATCCGGACACCGATCTCGGTCTTATGGGTTTGGCTTCGAGAGGGGAGTGGCTTGTGCTTCTGCTGCCGTGGTCGGCGTCGTCTTCTTTCCATGTTCTCAGGATCGGCTTCCTTCCACTGCCGAGAGGGAGGATGTCCGGGCTAACTCTCTGGTATCTGTGGAACAAAGACGGCATGTTGCGGTCAGCAGCTGCCCGGTACCTTCAGATCCCAATGGATCATAACAAGCGACCATATCAGAACTCAAAGATGAGGATTAATAAGCAGAAATCCGAGGCATCAGGCATCAAAAATAGTTGTTTACAGAAAGAACCGGACTAAAAACTGCAGATCCATGAATATAAAGATCTTAAGACCAAAACTTCAGCTTGGATAGAAGCCGAAAAATTGGGAATCTGTGTTCTGGATCGAGATGTGGTATAGAGTAGTAATCCATTCCGAGTCCATGACAGAGAAGAAGAGGAAACGCGATATGGAGAAACAGAGAAGCTCTTGATCTCCCGCAGTACTAAGGCCGAAGCACCAGAAAAGGGATTACGAACCCCAGTCATCTACAGGTGAAACAAGGAAGAGAAACTCATCACCTGGACAGGCATAAGCAATTTGACAAGGGCGTAGATCCGGTCGATTTAGACGATCAGGGAGGAGGCCTTCGGCTAATTCCAGTGAAACAAGACTTATAGCCAGAAAGCAGAGGTCAAATCGAAGACAGAAGTTTGCGTAACTCGAATTGGCGATCTGACTCGCAGTTTCTTACCACAAGAACATCAAAAGCAGGCACCAGAATTGGCGATCTGCGTCCCGACTCCCACCACAAGATCATCAAGGCAGGACATCGAAAACTACACGGAAAAGAATCGAACCAATTCAAAGCCAAGGGTTCCACGGAAGAAACGAGGGTAAGAAAAAGACCATGAAATCTTAAGGCGCTTCTCCTCCAAAACGATAATAAAACCAAACGATAGTATTCAAGAATGCAAAATGTTGAGGAAAAAAGCACGATTCTGTTCCGAGGCACTTAAAATAAGAAGACAGGGTAGACAATAACGCCGGAAGAGACAACGGGCGATCAAATCTGAAATCTTCAGATCCTAAAACACATTACAGAAGCCAACATCAGAGACGAGAGATAGAAGATAGGCACTGAACCCACAGTCTTCCCGCTCCGGAAGCCGAAAGAGGCGATCGGCGGGCAGATACCCGCAGGCAGAAAAGGCACAATCTCCAGCCGGAGAAGCGCTCTTCACCTACACCGCCTTCGCCTTCCCCTGCTTAGCGACCTCCCTTTGAAGCAACAATACAAAAAAAAAAATCGATCTCAAGCGACGACACCATGGAAGAAACAGTTCCAAGATGAGAGGATCGTCGCGCAACCAACACACGCAGGGGTAAACAGAGAGCAGGAAATAGGAGAAAGGAGCGGAGAGAAAGATGGATTGCAGCAAACCTCATCATCTCCAACCGGGAGCCGGATCAACAAGCGATTGTTACAGATCGCATAGCCCTCTCAGGACTCGCACACGAATCAATGGCGTTCTTTCGCCGGAACAACAGTCCTGTTCTCTTTCGCCGCGAGGATTCAAGAAGCAGAAGAAATCTCCGAGAGAACAAAGGCGTCACTGTAGAGGATGAGACGAGAGAAGGCAAGAGGAAGAAGAAGAGAAGACGAGAAAGCGAAGGCGAGGGCGATGAGGAAGAGATGGGGTTAAAATAGCAGCATTATCGAACTATCCTTCCCAAAGTACCCCTACTCATCGCACTTAACTTCCAGTTTGCCCTCCCCACTTAACAAGTTACAACGTAACCGTAGATGTATTTTCTATGCGCCCTAAACACCCACCGTCCGATCTCTTTGATCACAGTCCCTCGCCGTCTTTGCCTTGTCCACATCCAATGGGCGCATAAGGCAGAGTCCGCATGATAGATAGACGGCTAAGATTGACTTGATAAGAAGGAAACGATGTGTCCGGGCAGAAGCCGGTTCCCGGTCAATCTCACATTACCTTTATGTGAGGTCAGACTCCATTTTAAGGCCTCCAAGCTTTTTATATATTTATTTTTAGAAATTTCAGATAAATATCTTTGGCGGAGATTCAAAATAATCCAAAATTAAATAAAAATTAAATTTCAGATAAACATCTTAGATCAGTATTATGATCTAAGATGCAATCAATCACCAGTATAGGTAAGACCAGAATATTGATGATATTTCCTAACTATATCTTTAGAAAGCAACATTTGACAGTGATGAGAGGGCAGGAAGGCTATGGGGTCCCACCTACCACCTCTCCAACCACCGTGGTGCTTATTTTGACCGGACACCCACCCAAACCTCGGTCAAACCAAGCGGCATGGCTCGAGCGGCTGCAGAAGGCGTGGCGGAGGGGCCGTCAACCGCACCACAACACCTCGCCGGGGTTATGCAGGGAATGTTGCAGAGGGCGGCATCTTACCACACCCCAACAACAACAACAACAACAACGTAGTCGGATCCCATGAACTCATACACCACGCGATACTGTTCTCCTCCCACGTCTCAGCCAATCCCTCCCTCCACCATCACATTATTTATTGATCCGTTCTTCTCTTCCGAGGAACGTCCTCTGCTCGAGACGGACCCCCATGAAGGTAGCAAGCTCCCTTCCTGTCTTCGGAGTAGCTTTCTTTGATCTGTGGTTGCAGTCGTTTGTCTTGTAAATGCTTGTTGTAATGTCCAGTCCTAAGGTGTACTAACTCAAGGTGTTCGACTAAATTCCAGGCGAGTGCTGAGGCATCATCCGGGAGCAAGAATGTGGATCCACCTCCAACGAAGGCATCATCAAAATTGCCAAAGCACAAGAAGAAATCGCATCTGATTTCCAAAGATGATTCGACTCCGACAGACGATCCATGGCCAAGCTCAGGTGTTCACCCCAGTTGGTTCTCTAGTCCAAAACTGATAAGGATTTCTGAGGCGACATCCGCCTCGTCCCCAACAGTGACCACGCCATCATGCATGGGGTCAAGGGAGACAAAGCCCAGTGGCTCCGTCACCTGTAGCAATCATGGCGGACGCAGTAGCACCGCAGCCGAAGCTTCAGAGAGTTCTGGCACTGCCGCATCGGTCAGGCGGCACACCGGGGTCGATTTCCGCTGGGAGGCGATTCGGCTGGTTAACTCCAAAGGTTATCCCATCAGCTTGAGCCACTTCAAGCTCCTTAAGCGCATCGGCTACGGAGACATTGGCTGTGTTTATCTTGCGGAGCTCAAGGGAACCAACACCATGTTCGCCATGAAAATGATGGACAAAACCTCCCTCGCGAGTAGAAACAAGCTACTCCGGGCTCAAACAGAGAGAGAAATCCTCGGCCTACTCGACCACCCCTTCCTCCCTTCCCTGTACTCCCATTTCGAGACCGAAAGGTTGTCCTGCTTGGTCATGGAGTTCTGCAGCGGTGGCAATCTGCATTCCCTTCGTCAAAAGCAGCCTGACAAGCACTTCACGGAGAAGAACGCACGGTCTGCAGCTTTCTCTGCATCACAATGTCTTCGATATGACTCCTCCGTAAATGGCTGATGCGTCTGCTCTTACTGTGTGTTTAAAACAGCTTTTACGCTTCGGAGGTGCTGCTCGCGATCGAATACCTGCACATGCTTGGAGTCGTGTACAGGGACTTGAAGCCGGAGAACGTGCTCGTCAGGGACGACGGCCACATAATGCTCTCCGACTTCGACCTGTCGCTGCAGTGCTCCTTCAACCCCACGCTCGTCGCGGCCTCATCCGGCCACGGAGGCGGCAGCAACGTTCGCACCCAGGGAACGCTAGCGAGCGAGACCATACTGCAGGGCTGCATGCAGCCGACCGCGTTCTTGCCGCGGTTCCTCCCCAAGAAGACCCACAAATCCAAACTGGAGTTGGGCGCGGGGAGCCGTGCTCTCCTGGAGTTGATGGCGGAGCCGACGGATGCACGCTCGACGTCGTTCGTCGGCACGCACGAGTATCTGGCCCCTGAGATCATCCGAGGAGACGGCCACGGGAGCGCAGTGGACTGGTGGACCTTGGGCATCTTCCTCTACGAGCTCGTGTACGGCACGACCCCGTTCAAGGGGTCGGGAAACCGAGCTACGCTCTTCAACATAGTAGGCCAGCCATTGATGTTTCCGGAGGCACCGGCGGTGAGCGTGAGCGCACGAGACCTCATCCGCGGCCTGCTCGAGAAGGAACCAGAGAAGAGGATTGGGTACAGAAGGGGTGCTACCGAGATCAAACAGCACCCCTTCTTTGATGGGGTAAACTGGGCGCTGGTGAGGAGTGCCACACCACCTTACATACCTGAACCAGTAGGCGTGAGGCGGCTTGCTCCCGAGGAAGAAGCGGTGGACAAGGGGAAGAAAGGTGGTGCAAGCCATGACTCTTCTTTTCAGGACTTCGAGGTTTTCTAGTCCACTTTCATGATTCTACGTTGCCAATTGTTAAACCAGTCGAGACAAGCTTTTTTTTTTTTTTTTTTTTTGCGTGCTGTAATGATCGTAGCGTTCATATTTCATGTCATCCTTTACTGGAGTTTTTACAGATTGAAGTCGTCATCTGCTGTTAGCTGTGCTCGGGGGAGTTCACCATAGAAGTCGAGCAGAGGATGTTTCCTGGAAGAGAGGAGAAGACGAGAGGAACTGAGAGAGGTAGAGAGAGAGAGAGAGAGATGATGTGATGGAGGAGACGTGGGAGGGGAACAGTATTGTGTGGTGTAAGAGTTGATGGGATCCAACTAAGTTGTTGGTGTTGGTGTGGTGGTGGTGGTTGGGGTGTCCTCCGGTTTTGAACCAAATCGAAATCCGGTTCAGTTTCAATTTTTAATTTTTCTAAAACAAAATTAAGATATGAGGTTTTGGTTTTAAACCGATTAAATATGATAAAAAAATAAAATATGAATAAAAATTATAGTGTAATTGGTAAATCTTTTATATTCTAAAGTTAATAAACTCGGGTTTGAATCTTGGTAGAGGTATTCAGTTTGATTAAATGTTTTATAAGTTTATTTTTTATTGTTTTTTCATATTATTCTACTCATTATAGTTATCCATTTATTTTAAAATTTTATAAAAATATTTTTTATATTTTAATTAATAATAATAATAATAATAATTGATGGTTAGAATCAAAATCTGATGGTTCTATTTCAATTTCTTGATTATGAAAAATCAGAATCGATAGTTCTATGATAGGGTAAATAATTGGTCTACTTAATAATCTCGGACACATCGACACCAGAGTCATATCGCCTCAGTCCTTTCCATACACATCGGCATCACCAGGCCACGTCGATACTTGGCACAACGCGATGTACATGACACAATATAAGTCGATTTGATATTATGTTGATCGACATAACATGGTTCCTGTCGGTCAAAGCCCAGGGAACCAGCAATGACAGTGATCGCGCGGTTATCATACGATCGAGTCAGTCAAGGACACCGTTAGCATTAAAGAACCCGATACGATTGTTGCTATGTCGATAGGTATAAAAGTTATTTTTAATAACATTTCAGTGAGTTCTCTCTCTGAAACTTTCTCTAAATACTAAGCACTTGAGACCATCTAGATCGAGGCATTAACTTGGTCATCGGATAGTCCACATCGAACGCACCCCATCCTGACTAAGTCTTCGTGTAGTACCTCACGTGAGCTTTCAAACAAAAGCATATTAAGATGCACATCCAATCAGGAGCATCTCAGGAAGCACATCCGATATCCGACGAACATCTTTTGAGCTTTCTCGCATCTTCCCGACCGACGCGGACGATCTTGCACACACGTGCGGAAACAAGTCGTACTGACTCCTCGACCATGGCATAAAATTTCATAACATTCTCAAGAATTTCAAAACCATGATTGAGTGGGCTAATTTAGGCTTAGTTTGATGTAGCAAACACCGTTTAAATCGATCATCCATTAAAATGGCCATAACGAGTTGAAACATGCAAAATAAATACTCAAGTCGAATAATCCCTCTTCATAGTATTGAGTTATCAATATCATCAGTTCAAAGATTATGATATAACTATTAAACATGTCATGTCAATAAGATATTTAAATGAAGTGTTTGCTTATTAAATCATACGATATTTTTTGTCATCCGCAACAATTACAACATCAATTATCCTTCTTATATGTTTTATTATGAACTCGCTTTATTAAATATGAACACTTAAATTTCTAAGTAAGATCCTTACTTAGAAATTTAAGATAGGAAGAACGTATCACGTATAAGGATTGAAATGGTTAAACGTGAGTTACAACTCAATACTATTAATCTAACTACATCGATCTCAATACAAACCGAAGGGTAAAGCAACTCATACTTAAGTTATGAAATATTTAGACATGAAATATTTATAGAAGAAGAGAGAGGAGTGAAATCATGTTGTTCATTAGTTTCTACATAGAAATGCAAGACTTTAAATTTTTTTTTTTCAAGAAGTTAACATGATTTTAGCTAATTTTGATTTCGAATATTATAATTCATAAAAAATAAAAAATAAAAACTCTGCAGAACCGTTAATCCATATATAAAATTTGAAATTTCATTTTCTGGGGATACCATTGTTTTATGGATTCTTTATCGTTAATGTTTCCAGTAGCCATCGTCGTCCTCCTCTGGAGACACGGTGGTGGCCTGCCTTCTGAAACTTCCTTTGAAGTCAGTCAGTCCTTGGGACCTCTCTCTCTCTCGCTCTCTCTCTTTCTCTCTCTCTCGCTCTTTCTCTCTTTCTCTCTGCGTCTGTGTGAGACATGAGCATCCAAAAAAGGGGAAGGAGATGGGCGTAGCTGCCAAAAGGCGAGGGAATAAAGAGGCTCACTCACAGGAAACCCAGAATGGAACACCAACACATGAGAGCAAAGGATTCACATCCCACTATGTATGGCTTTGGTGTCACCTTCGCTCGCCTTTTTGTACTTCTCATCATCCTTCCTAAAGCGAGATATATATATCCTTATTCTGGTCCCCTGGCAATGGCTCCGCTTCGCTTCGATAAATGCTAACCTCTCATTATTTTTTACTTGCATTCAAACTGTTAGCAGGCTATTTAGATTGGAAAGATCCACCGTGATCTACCATCATCGTAACCTATGACTCTAACAAAGGGTAACAAAAGCACACGAGATCAGCGGTATCTTTCCTAAGATTGAGAAGGTTGAGGTGGGGGATCTTCTCTTTCCCTCTCGACCTAACACCTCCCTCCCTTAAGAAGAAGAAGAAGAAGAAGAAGAAGAAGAAGAAGAACCTCCTCGTTACGCTGAAAACATAGAGAAGAAGGACGACTATACGAAAAAGGACGGACGGCAGATCAGTCAAGCACTGTTATCACCTCGCTGTTCTCTCTCCTCGCCGTCTCCTTCCCCTCCTCCATTGCCATCACGGCCTCCTTCTTCTTCTTCTTGTACTCTCCGTAGAGGTAAGAGCTGAAGGCCCAGAGGCAGAGCGCCAGGGCCACCGCCTTGCCGCCGCCGAACTCGTCGCCGAACACCAGGACGCCGCCCAGCACGTTGACGGAGAGCAGCGCCGTCATGCAGATGACGCTGTTGACGGAGGACGTCAGGAACACCATCCCCGCGGTGCCCATGAAGCAGAACTGCCAGCCCACCACCGTGGCCGCCACCACCGTCCAGTACGGGGCGGCGCCGAGGTCCCACGCGTCCTCTTTTCGCCACCCGCCGCTCGCCGCCATCCCCGTCGCAGCTAGCGCCGTCGCGGCCACCTCCATCAGCAGCTGCACCTCCACCACCATCCGGTACCCGCTCACCCCGCGGTAGACCAGCTGCGTGACCGGGAGGTACACCGCGAAGAGGCCCGCGGCACCAAGGGTGGCGGCGAAGCCAAGGAAGAAGTGGCCCCGGTCGACGCCGGGCGGGCGGTCGCCGGACGAGTTGAGAGCGAGAAGAACGGAGCTGAGGGTCAGTAGCACGACGCAGTTGAGACTGGAGAAGGTCAAGGGGTGGCGGACGAGGAGCGCCGAGAGAAGGAGCGTGAAACCGAGCTGCGACGATAGGAGGAGCGAGGAAGTGGAGACGGAGAGGTAGGACACGCCGCAGGAGAAGAGTAGGTTGTTGACGCCCAGCAGGAGGCCGAGGAGGAGGGACACGTAAACGAGACGACGACTGAAGCCAGCGAAGGGACGCGAGGAGGGTGACGGAGCGAGGTAGATGGGGAGGAGGAGGAGCGGGAAGCCGGCCGACTGCACCAGGGTCTCCACCCACCGGTTGGAGCCGCCATGGACGAAGTAGAAGCGGGAGAGCAGGGAGGAGGAGAGAGAGCCCAGGAAGAGGATCATGTAGTTGGCGACCAAGAGAAGGGTGTTCGACCTCGCCCCCTGGTTCACCGCCTCGGAGACGGCCACAGCAGACTCGGCCGCATCACCTCCTCCTCTTTCGTGGCCGAGTTGGGAGCGACTGCTTCGCTTAGGGGAGAGGATTTCCATGGGGCCGTGGGGAGGAGAACGCAGATGAAACAGGAGGGGGAAGGAGGGGCGGAACTTATATATGATGATGCTCCTGCTAATGCAAGAATCATTATAATGCTTTAAAACTCTCTGTATAAGAATCCGCTTAGCTACGATCACTTTACTACAACACAGAGAAACCTGAAACAGAATGATTTCGATGCTTCGACTGTACAACTGTCATCGTTTACAAGATTGTGATCCCAACACATATCTATCTCTTGTTTTCCTAAACGCATACGATGTACTGTGTCACATTGTCGAGATCGTTCCCCTTCAGGTTTCTCCGTGTTTGACACAAAGCGGTGGTAGCTAAGCAGATTCCTACACAGAGTCAAAAGATTCTTTGGATCACCGGAAACAGTGGAAGGTGTCGTTGAGGTTGGGTAGAGGAGGTGGTGATGATGGATGGGGGCGAAGGGGCGGGCGGTGGGATGGGGCCCGTTTCATAGCCCTCTGCCGAGGAACGTAGTGGTGCCATATGGCACTTGCGCGATGCATTAATACGAGCGACTCCGTGCACTCCAAAGGTGCACGACAAGCATCGGATTCAAAAGCGCGCGCTCGGCGCAGTGCATGCACGCGCGGACATCGGGAAAAATGGCACCAGCGGCGGCGATCGGGGGGCGGGTGTCAGATGCTAAGTAAGAGGGAGGTAGCCGCGGCCACGGTGACGGTGACGGTGGTGGTGGTGGTGGTTCCGCTTCGTCGGCACCGCGTGGATGGGATGGCGTTCCTAATGTCGCCCGTCGACAGTGACATCTGCATGACGGCGCTGAGCTCCGCCAACGTGCCGGGCGGCGCCCTGGCGTTTGGCCATGTGTTCGGCGGTGCCGCTAGTGCGCTCTGCCTCTGGCATCTTTTAGGAATTATGTTGGAATTCGTATAACGAGTGTCCCACGAAAGATTAAAAAAAAATCTAATAAAAAGATTTGATTCTTTTATAAGATTTCAGAAAGTTGTCTTAAAGAAAAAAAAATTATCTTTGATATAATTTTCATGTAATCTCATCGGAGAGAAACCGAGAGAGTCTTCAAAAGACGAAACCCCAGGAAGAGGAGCAGCAGCAGCAGGAGGTGAGAGGGAGAGGTTGGGGGGCGCGTGACAAACGGAGGGGGTTCATTCGTCGTCCTTGGAAGCAGAAGATAGCAGCGCCACGGCAGGGGCAGGGTAGGGCCTTCCCCACGCAAAGGACAGAGCCCGAGAGACGACGCTGCTGCTCCATGGCAGAAGAGCACAGCTTTTGCAGAGCGGAACGCGGTTTGCTCGTTACGATGGGAGGGAGGGAGGGAGGGAGGGAGGGAGGGATCCAACTCACCGGTTCGTGTGTGGGCCCGAATCTCCAAGCACTGGACGGTCGAGATCGTGATTTCGACGCTCCCTGGCCGGCTCGGAAACTTGGGGCATCGAACGGCCGCGATTGCTCGATCCGCCTTGTGTTCTTTCTGGATTAGGGTTTTGGCTATAAAGGGCAAAAGGTGGGGGGCAGTCGCGGCCGACACTTCCGTCCGTTCTTCGGCGTTCTCGCTCGGCGTTAAGGTCTTCGGAGCAATGGTATGCGTTTTGTTCGCTTCGGTTTCTTGGTATTCCTTCTCGACCCCTCTTCAAATTGGATGATGGTAGAGATGGAGAAGGGGGGCAACGGCTGGAAATCTATCGTTTTTTTCCTTTGGAGATCATTTGGTATTCATTTGATATATCTTTGAATGATAAATCGTGATGGATGATTCGATGGACATTGAGATATGGTTTTGGTCAACGAAATGGTTGGAGATGATCTTTGTTTTTAGATCGTTGATTCTCGCGCAAAAGAACTCCTTTTCCGACCGATTATTAGATCTGAACAATTATGTTTTGAAATTGTTTTGGATCCATTGCAAACGGACTGGAAAAGGTGTTTTTATTTCAGTACCGTGTGATCGTGTTTGAGAACTTGTGGGCATAGATTTTGGCGTCACTCTTAGATCAATGCAAGGGATAGCACATATCTCTATGTAATAGGAAGTCTTCTATTGTCTTGTTTATGCACTAGATTTACTAAGCCGAGTCGGTGGACATCAATCTCACTACCACTTCTGTGGTGGTGCTCCCGAATGAGCATCGGCTGAGTTGTCAACCACTAGTGATTTGTGATCGTACACCATGTATCTTCACTTGATCGAATTTTTCTGATATCGAAGGCCACTTCTTTTCATTTGATTGCAGACGAAGCGCACCAAGAAGGCCGGAATTGTTGGCAAATATGGTATATCGTATATCTCCAAACGTTGGTTGTGCTGATGCAAGAACCTATTTAAAGTTTTAATTTGCTTCTGTTTCTTTTTTCTGTGCTTTTCAGGTACCAGGTATGGTGCAAGTTTGAGGAAGCAAATCAAGAAAATGGAGGTTTCTCAGCATGCAAAGTACTTCTGTGAGTTCTGCGGAAAGGTATGACTTCTTTTGCCTCGAGTGTTGTTGCTTGTTTGCGAGTTAACCTTGCAAAATTCTCATTCCGAAGTGCTCAAGGTGTTAGCTTGCCAATTAAACTCTCTGCTGGTAGTTGCATCTGACTTGATTAGCTGAAATGGCATAATAACTATTAGCAATGCTATTTGCACATTTAGACTGACAATCTTATCTGGTGAGTATTGAGTTCAATCAAACTTTTAGTTGCTCTCTTTCTAATGACATATATGTATGTATGTCAACTTATCTGGAGTTTGAAATGCGAACAAGCCAATGGACTAAACATTTCGGTGTAACTCAACCTTTTTCTAATTTGACATATATTTGTGTGTGTTTGTGTGTGTGTGTGTTTTATCTTCTTTATAGTTTGAACGGCTAATGTGTCAATGGGTTAAACCCTTTGGTCTTAGTTATTTTTTAAATTTGATATATATTTCAGTTTTTGCTTCTTGACTAGTCTAGTTTTTCTTTTTCAGGAGTAATTTCAACACTGTCAAGTTTTTGTGTTTTCCTTTTTACTGTCTAAAGAAGGTTATGGATATCATGCTTATCATCGTCACTAGTATGGTTGAAAGTAAATAGGTGACAAAGATATGTCTTGGTTACCAATATATTGATAATGAATGATGTTACACTTCTCATTATTAGGGGATAACATTGAATTACCTGATCGAGAATTTCCCAAAATATTCTTGCAGTTGGCTTTTTGGTTAAAGTTATTAAGTCATCTATTTATGTCACGACCATAATGGATTTGTCAACTTCATTGAGCCTTGACCAGTAGCTCAAATGCGTAAGCTGATGTTAATAGCGCCTAGGCCACTAGCTCAAAATTAAATTGCATAAGCCGAACTTAATGCCATTGTTAACATTGTATATCTCATGATCCTCAGAAGCTATTCTAATTCTATAGTCTTCTTTCAATGTGGGACTAAACCGGAATGTTGCAATCTCTCCCACCTAAGGTCTTGACGTCCCCGTCAAGCCCCAACATAGTCCTGAATCAGACTCTAGTATTGTTTGTGACATGTGAGGCATATCCTAGTGATGGTTTCACGTCGTGACGTGCCCTCAAAAAGTCCTAACCTTTTCCTATTTTGTTCTTTCACTGTGTTCTAATGTCGACTCTGATACCAATTGTCGTAACCCAACATGCTGTGATAACTAACCTCGACTTCGTTGAGTCTGAACCACTGGTTCAAAATGCTTAATGGTAGTACATTTATCACCCATCAGACCCTTTTATACATGTCATTCTAAGTTTTAGCCAACTTTAAACAGTGATGTCACAATATGGCTCATCTATATTGACCATGTAGTCGACCCTAACTAGGTGGGTTATTACTACACCTTTTATCGTTGTTGTTATTGTTATTGTATATTTAGCCATCGCGTCGACAATTTTTTTTTATTATCTCTTGTGATTGTTATTAGTAAAACTTCTGATATTTTGGGTTTGGTACTGTTACAGTATGCTGTGAAGAGAAAGGCCGTTGGGATTTGGGGCTGTAAGGATTGCGGCAAGGTCAAGGCAGGCGGTGCTTATACATTGAAGTGAGTCGACTGCCTACTCTAGTGTGTCACCTAATTTGATAGATAATTCTCTTTCTTACACTTTTGATATTGCATTGCTTGCAGCACTGCTAGTGCTGTCACTGTGAGGAGCACTATTCGTCGATTGCGAGAACAAACTGAGAGCTGATGATGCAGCTCAAGTTCCAGGACGGGCCACCTATGCATGTTTTTTTATCGTATTAATGGTGTGATGTTTAGGTCTATCTAATGTAGTAGCTTTATGATTGTTGGTACTGCCAGGAGCTTACCATGGCTTTGCAATTGACATAATTTGCAGCGGCAACTACAATTCTCTTTTTTCTTGGATGACTAGAAGAGAAGAATCTGATGACATCATTCTGACTGTTTCTGAGATTATTGTTATGTTTAGTTTGTGTCTGAAACATTTCTCCATCAGCAGCTCCTTTTCGTCTGCTCGTGCAGCAGTTAGTTGTTACAGTGCTCGAAGGGGTCGATGCTCTCTCTCACACCTTGGGAGCCCTCGTCGGTCGTTGGCTTCGTCATCAGCATCAAGCTCGTCCTTGAGTTAGTGATAGCGTTGTCACCATTTTTATATTGCTGTTCACTCCCATTTATTTCTTTGATGCTCTTATCTAAACCTTCTTGTATACTAAAGATTGTTCATCTTTCGTCGCAGCTTGTTTCTCTGCTTCTATTGAGTCAGAGGTTTTGATCTGTTCACTTGGTTGCAACTCGCTGCTAAGCTGGTTCAGCTGGGGAAGTTGGCTGAGTTGGAACAGTTCTTGCTGAGTCCTTCAGATTTGTTGGTTAACAAGAGAAGAGCCTTCTTTATGTTCTAAGTTCAAGCCCCTTGGAGGTTTCACCTTGCAAAAGCTTGACTATTATTAGTTAGACCTTCACTAGTGCTAAATCCGAGAACTTTAAGAGTCTCTGGCTTTCTCATCCTCCATTTCACATCGAAATGGATTTACCCAATTTCCTCATGTTGTACTCTTTCGCCATGGTATTTCTGAAGTACTAGAAGTGTTACTTGAACTAGAACCAAGTGTCACCCATGCTTTTGAGCACAAGTTTGGTTAGTGCTCGAAAGACACACTACTATGTTACCATGTCTAATCTCTCGATGTTCATAGCCGATTCTTTATCTTGTCCAAGTCCTTGGGTAGTCGAGTCTCTCTTAAACTAGATGTTGTTGTGATCTTGCATCTGCTAATCTTGAGTCTTCTCTTAAACTAGATGTTGTTGTGATCTTGCATCTGCTAATCTTGTGCTAAGACTACAACTTTTAGATGTTGTCACCATCATCCTCTTGTTGTGTGGCCATTGCTTTCATGTTTTTTGGTAGTTTGCTTGGCATTGATGATCTCTCACTCTGTCTTGCCCCTCGAAAGCACTAGGTTGCCCACAAGCAAACATAAGCTCTGTGGCTATCCATTGTCCGGTAGCTTATTTGAGGGGTTTCAAAGTTTCTCCCACTCCAAAAATAATGTCTAATGTGAGCCTTTTTTCCATGATCCATTGCACCTGCTAGCTCATAGACATTCCAATTCCTATTGAGCAAACGGTTTTAGTCCATTGGGGAAGTATAAATGTGTCTTTCTCCAACAAAATTTGAATGTCTACTAACATCAATTAAGAAAATTACTTCATACAATCCTGGATATAGAGGTTTGGTAAAATTGTTGCTTTTAATAGCTTTAGCTTATCTACCTTGAGGTTTGGTAAAATTACTTCATACAATCCTGGATACAATCCTGCACTCATTCAACTTGTGCCATGCAACATAAAGCAATAAGCTTTTAATAGGCTCATAAAAGGACTCAAAAAAGAGTTGAATGAGTGCATATAAAGTGGCCTCTGAAGGTAGATACATACAACATAAAGCAATAAGCTTTTAGTAGGTTCAAAAAAGGACTAAAAAAAGAGTTGAATGAGTGCATATAAAGCTTGCTCTCAAGGTAGATACATGCCTTATATTCACCTAGCATTTTTGTCGAATAAAAAGCGAATATATCATATCATATATCATATGATAGGGCATGTGGTGGGCCGACCTAGCTCACTAAGATCCCTCTTGCTCGGTAGGACACGATAGTAGAAAGTATAATATAGACCTAGCCAACATTGTACTCGACCGAGGTGGCACAATACTGATCGAGCTGCCACGACAGTAAGAGCCAAACTACAACACTCATAAATGAAGAATGGTACACACACCTCTGTCCCACGACGACCTCACGTATGACGATTGTACGATGGCCTTACTTCACACGTCGGTCACGGGAAGGGCGAGAGTACGACCAATGGATGTTAGTGAGTATAAAAACTCCACCTGGGAATAATAAAATGAGGGACTTTCTCGATACTAAACCATTAAAACCGTCTTAATCAAAGCACTGATTTGATCGTCGGAGGGGCCACATCGGGGGCCCTCACCTTGACGAGGCCTTCATATAGGATTCCTCGACAAACCCCAAGGAAGAGAGTCCTGAGACACATTCTCGAGCAGGCTCAGCCTAGGTGCTCTCGAGTGGGCCTAGCCGACCTCTGCTGAGCTTCTCAACCCTTTCCCAACCGATGCGGACGAGCTTGCTTACACGGGCCGAACTAACACGTGTTGACTCCTCGACCACGACATCAAGTTTCATGATACTATAAATGTTGCATCACTCCTGGATATATACCTAAAGCTCCATTGGCCCTAGTACCACCCAAAGGGTTCCAAGATGGTGAGACAATTGATATTTTGAAGTAATATGGGTTAAAACATTATTTTGACCCAAGTGGGATTCCAATATAATGAGATAATTAAATAATCAGATGACACATCAGATTAATATTATTTTGGGCCATTTGCCCCTTCATTATGTGTCACATAACTAAAAATATTTTTTGAGTTTTACATTAAGAAATATATGAAATAAAAATTCTAACAAATAAAAAGGGGTTGAAACATTGAAAAAACAAAAAAAACAACAAAAACAATAACTGAAAACAATTATGGACAAACACTTTGTCTGTGTTACTACTTAGGTTGGAAGTAATAGCACGACTCGACGTGGTTGGCCACCGCGACGCCACGAACCGAGTCGGTGCTTCGCTTCGCCCCGTCGTCAATACACGCATCCGACGCCCGCCCCATTCCCATTTCCACAGCCACTACCGCTCTTCCGATGTCGCCGCCGGCCATGGAGGTCGACCCACCGCTCGATCTCGCCCCCGTCCTCGAGGCGGCTTCCGAGTTCGCGTCTTACGCCGGTTCTTCCCTATCTGCTCGTACTCTATTCTCTTCCTTATCCCATTCCGCCCCTCGATGCTTAGATCTTGGAATCGCTTGCAGGATTGCAGAACGACGCTTCGTCCAAGGAGTTCCTCGATCGCTTCCCCCTCCACACGCTCTTCAGGTCGATCCGTCCCCCTTCTCTACTTTTCCTTCGCCCCCCTTTTGTTTACGGCTTGACGCGGGGTGGTTCCACTTCTTTTCTCGTTTCATTTGGGTGCTCGGGTTTCTCGGATAACATCGGACTCTTAGTTAGCCCTAAACATCACTGGCTGTTCCTTTTCAAGTTTCTTTTCGCATTCCTTGAACAATAATCTCTCGTCCGTAATAACGAACACTTGAAATAATAGCAATTTGATGACAAACAAGAGATATCACATGGATTTGTTTGGAGAATATATTGTTTCCCTTGCTTGACTTTTTTGTACTATACTCTTTGCCAGTGTGGTCTTATCATTTGATGTTTGCTCGACGGTAATTTGAGTTCCGAGTGCTGTGTTTGCAACTTAAATTACAACAACTAGTAGTTAATCTGAATAATTTTGGATCTGTCGGCGGAGTCCTCTGTTGAGCAGTTTATCCCTGTCATGAGCTTGGTGTCAATCAGTATACTTGCAATATGTCTTGATCATTGCTTTCTTCAAGCAGCCATGTGAAACTTGGACATAATTGATAAATGGGAATCAAGAGTTTTGACTTTGATCTGCCTTTTTATTTTTCTTGTTTTTGCAGTGTTTTACAAACCAAAGCAGATGTACCTGGAATTGAGGACACTATGGTTTCTTGTTTAGATAAAATATTCAGAACAAAATATGGCGCCTCTCTTCTTCTAGACTATGCCGTAAGTGCTAAATTATGTTTTATCCAGTTATAGTCGTGATATTGTGTTAGCTTGTTTAACCTACTTATGAGGAACAAATTTTCTGTACATTCAAGTGATTCTATTGATAAAAAAAGTAGCCTAATTATGTATGATGCTTGACATTATTTCGAAACTATAAGATTCTGAAGAACTTTGATGATGCGAACAAACCAAGTTGTTAATGCTAATTGATATTTTGATTAATTTAAGATAATGCTGCATAATATCTGGTTTACTACAATATTACTCAGGAAACTAAGAGGGTAGATTAATGAGAACACGTAGTTAAGGGAAAACTCTAGTCCTTGGTCTGACTTTGGGAGAACCAAACAAACTTTGTGTTAGATACAGTGATAAACATTTGCAAAATTTTCTAGTGTTGTAGCTGAATCTTTTGTGTTAGCCGACTTTTAATTAGGATATACAGGTTGGAGACCTTTGGCTGAAGGTAAATCTTACAGAATTCTCAAACAATCGAAATCATCTTCCTCGTTGGCTTTGTAGTGCAAGGTTACAGTTATCAATGTTGATTGGAGATTAATAATTTTTTTCCCATTTGGAGGTATCCTAACATTTTCTGTTTGATTTCTCCCTTCGGCTCGTCTCTTCTCACCATTTCTTTTTTTCTCATTTATGTTTCTAATTGAAAGACATTTAACTATTTTGTAAATTGTAATAGATTAATTTAGCCTTGTCACAAATCTGGAAACACCCATGCCCCCTCCCGTATAAGTAATTCTCTAGTTCGTGTTCGCAATTGTACGTGTGTGTTTTAAAGCGACGCTCGGGCGAGGCGAGGCTCAAGCACCTCTTACAGTTGCTAGGCGACAGTGAAGCGTTGCCTAGGTGCTTTCCTAAGCCCATGCGTCGAATGCCTTGAGCAAGTGCTTGGTTGAAGCCAAGCAATCGAACCAGATGGTCAACTCTGGTTTGGTTGAACAGTAACTTGGTTCAATTTAACCAATAAAGCACAATAAATAGTAATAGTAACCCCCCTCCCCCGTGCGACCCTTGACCCATAAGCCTAGTACTTCATCGCCCGACTCACCTCTTGTCCCATTGCTACCTTCATGTGATTCGTTCGCTCCATCGCCGACGCATAGGTCTGACGCTTCCTCTGCCGCCAACGAATGGGTCTGAAGCTCCTACTGCTGTAGCTTTCGTGTTCAGCTTCATTTGCCATCGAGGGACAGGACCACAGCTTCCTCCGCCACTGACAGACAAATCTGAAGCTTCCTCCAGCCTCGACGTCGTCGTTCGTAGCTTTCTTTGCCATTGCTGCAATCGTTAGCAGCTTCCTTTGTCACCGCCATCCTCTCCCTTTCTCACATTCCACTGTTGGTGATTCCTTTTCTCCCCCTCTACTGACTATTGTTAACGGTGAATTAAATAATATTAAGAGTGGATTGTTAATCCAACTGATATTAGAACCACTATTAACTGTAACCTACTGGTTTGTTAACTATTGTTTCCATATATAAACTAAAAACTGATATTAATCCTTAGAACTGTTGACCTATTTAGAATTGCTTATCCTTATTTAACACTGTTAATTGCTATTTAGAATTGTTATTAGTCTCTATTTAGCACTGTTAATCTCTATTTATGTAGAACTGTTATTTGGGTGTCAAGATTAATGGCATGTTTACAAAGCAATACAGAAGATTCATAAAAAAAAACTTCAATTTATGTCGTATTTATATTTATATATCATATTTATCAATTGTATTATATTTTTTATATTGTAATATTCTGGAGTGTTTCGTTTTGCTCAGGCAGGCGCGCCATGAGCATTTTGGGATATTAGCGCTTAGCGCTTTTAAAGACACTGATGTGACTGTAGGCTAGACTGCAGGGCTGATAACTAGTCCTTACATCTTGAGTTTTGCATTTACTGAAAATTGGTTATTTTGAAATCTTTCACAAACAGAACACCTGAACTAGTAAACCATAAATTACTTGGGCGCTATGTGATTGTAAGTTGATAAGAAGCAGAATAATAGCTACAGTATTTATTTGTAAAGCCTAAATCTTTGCTATATTGTTCTACTTAGTTTAGCTAATTGACCTGATCACATTTGGGGGCCTAAGTAGCTTGAATTAAGTGTTCTCTTTCAAGATCTTCTTTCTCATTCATGTGTAGTTCTGTTGTTGATACTATTTGGCCGTGCAACACCTGCTATCACGTGGAGTTTGATTTTAGAACACCAAGAAGAAACTTCAATTGTAGGGAAACAATTAGAGAAATGGAATGAATGTTCTTAGCACTGCTCATAATTTTGTTAATTTTTTTTTAAGGTTATAAAGGTATAGCTTTACAATATCAAATATCTGTGATATACGTTAATTATCTTTTTTCCTCTCTTTTTTTTTTGCAGCCATTTATACAGGCAGGTCTACAGGCAAACTCTCAGGCTGTTAGATGCTTGGCATGCAAAGCTGTATGTGTTGCAAAGAATTTCCAGTTTATGTTGTTACTGAGTTTTACTAATCAGTTCCATTCTTTCCTGTGCTTTGCCTGATTAGCCTCTACGCAGAGGCATTGTATTTCAGTTGCCTCTTGTAATGTGGCAATTTGATGTGGCCATGAAAGCATGTGATCATGAACAGAGCTACGAAGAACTTTTTTTTTCATATTTTGAAATTGTCATGTGAATGTTTGGCTGAGAAATTGTATCAAAGTAGGCATATTTTCGTTCATAGATGACAACAACAATTTTGCAGATGTTAAAACATTGACCTTCTGATGATTCATAAATTCGAGTTTGCTCTTGCACCCATAACCTTACTATGGAAGTTCTTGCACTGAGGTTGACATGCTGGTTGAGTCGTAAATTGTGTACCAAATGTTCTTCTAGATAGGGCTTAAATGCAGATTTCTTGTTAATCTCATGGCACAGAGATTTTGCTGCTACAGCTTGCAGTTGCACGGTAGTGCTGTCTAGCCAACCCATTGGTACAAGAGGAACAAGGCAATCATTTACATCTGCTGATATCATTAAACATCCTGTTGTGAATACCGCATACTGGTTCAGTTTTGAATAAACCTCACCAAGTGATGGCCTGTATGCAGCCTCCTAAATCCCATGATACTAAGGATTTGCTTCTTCCAGTTGCAGCTCCTATGTAGCCACTGTTACAAGTGGGAAGAGCATGATACATTAACCTTTGATGTTATTATCAAACACTCTTAGTTAATATCACATCCCTCAACTACTGCCTATATGACGAAGTAAGGAATGATGTCTCACTCCAGTAAACCATGTTGTGCTTCTGACAACATAGTTGATATAATGGGGAAAGTTATGCAGATACTTCTTTGTACTAGGCTTGATATTTGTTATAGTATTCCATTTAATATCTTAATGGTTGTTATTCTAAGAGGTAAAATTATTACCAAGTTGCAAGACTTGATTAATTTCTAATGTTGGCTCAGGTATCTTATCTTCTGGAGAACACTGGTGACAGGGTGGGTGCTCTCCAAATTATTGTTGCGTATAATGTTTATCCACTTCTGCTGAGCTGCTTAGTTGATGGGTATGCAGATCACCTCGTCTATGTTTGTTCCAGGCTGCTTTCATTCTTTTTGGTGAAATGGTATTTCTTTTCATGGTTAAATAATTCCTTGAAATATACAGAAATAAGTTGTCTTTTATACTAAGATTTGCTCTTACAACTGTCATCAGGAACAATGCTCACAAATTATGAAGAAACATCAAACCTTTGATCATAATATTAGAAGTGTTCTCTTTGTTGTATGATCGCATATCCCTTCTGTTGCATTACTTTTCCCTTCTGTAATGTAACTTGTTGGCATCTTAGAACTGAAGCATCAATTTTTTTTATATGACATGAAGAAAAATGGAAGATGGCCACAAGGGTTCAAGTACCAGACAATTCTATTGTCAACAGTATTCACAGTCTGACCCTATAAACCATTACAACATGCAGAATGCCAACCAACTTCAAGAAATGCTTGCTTCTCCAGTCTATATCATTGTTTATGATGCCATATTAACTGATTATGGATTGTTATTTAAATCTTTGTTTCTACAATCCAAGGAACTCCGTGTTTGATAACTGATTTTATATCGAAACAAGATGTTGTGCTGGGCTTGAAAGATGAAATAGTTATAATTGTAATTTCAGAAGAGGCTATTGCATGTTTCAGCTTATGTAACTTCAGCACAATGCTTATTTTGCCCTATGCTCTGGTAATTCACATGGGCGGATTGTCATAATTATTTCTTGGTTAGTATTTTTCATACATTTACTTGCTGGTTATGCACTTGCATTTGTCACATTTGTCACATTTGATTCATGCTGGTCGGCATGTATTTACCTAAATCCTGTCAATATCATGTCACACTTCCATTATAGTACATAATTTTGTAGTTTTTTTAAGTAACTATTTACATTGTCAGTTTTGGTGATTGTCTGTGAGATGGGGAGTAATGGAAAAGTCAAAGAAGAAAACACCCCCAACGTCTTGTTAATCAACAACAGCTGTGAAAGTAGATGCCAGACCTCACTGAAGTACACATGGATTAGCTCAATTTCATTCTATGGCCTTTTTTTCCCTTTATTGTAATACTTGGTTTGGTTCGACTATTTTTGCCATTTCTATTGCAATAGTGACAAATTGCTGTCAACAAACACCTCTTTTCTTGTGCACAGTTCCACGTCGTATTGTCAACACAGTTTCTCCAAGAGAAGTATTATTCTAAACTTTTTCTGATATATATTACCTTATCACAGTGATGAACAGACTTCAGCAGCTTCTCTTGAAGCAGTTAAAAATATTGCTCAATCCCCTGAAGGAATTGTAAGCCAAGCAGTTGCATAAATTCATTACAAGCAGTTTCATCGTACTAATCGACGACAGCTTAATTTGATTATTCATCTTTTTCATATTGTTTTTTCTCAGAGCATCATTTTCCCAGCCCATGGTGAAGAACCTTTTCTAATAAAAAATATAGCCATGCAATCCTCTTCACTGGTATTGTAGTCTTCTTTTCTATGATTCCATGTCCTCAAGTTTCTTTTTCTATTTTGATTGTTCCTGTTTCTTGGGGCCTATCAATTACTGCAGCTAACATTACTCAAGCATATCATGCATGCATTTTTTTGTCTTTTGTTATTTTCATGTTATGCAGAAGATACATATGAAGTCCACAACAATGTGGTGCTAACCTGATAATCATCTTAGGTTGGGATGTGTTCATATGTTTTAAAACAGTTAATCTATTATAGTATTATTTTTCTTTTTTTTGGAAAATTTAGTTACCTTTCAGAATTTATGTGGCAGCTAATATTCTCATATTGATCATTAATCTTACTTGTCCAAAAGAAGCTGTGGTGGATCAACAACCTTATGCGTATAATGCAGTGTGGTAGTCTAGCATGAAAAAAGAAACTGAAGTTTGAGTCTTCTGCTTTATTTTTCTTTGCAGACCTCTGTTTTCTTCTCTCAGCTGGGTTTAGAATTTATTTAGTATTGGGAATTGCAAACCAATTTGAGCATGTAGTGCCATCATTGTATAAGTAATGCTGGTTTTACAACTTTATGACAAACATTGGTTGTGGTGCCACTTTTGATGCTTCAACTTCTTTTTGCAACTTGGTTGATTTAGCTATCAAAATAGTGATCCAACAGAAACATGCAGATAGTTGCAATAAGTTCTTGGTCCTTCTTTGTCAACTTGCTTGTTGTGCACAATATACCTTAAAATTCTTAGTATATTTTGTTATCATTTTTCATGACGCATTTCAATTTTTTAAGGTTTTCATCCAAAGTATAAGTCCAGAGAATTTTTTAAAGTTTAAGTTCCTTTTCCTGGATGCTTTCTTGTTGCATGTTTCAGGCACGTATACGGATTTTAGCTCTTGTAGCTAAGTTATTCTCTCTTTCTAGCTCCATTGCAACTGCAGTTTACAGCTCGAACCTGCTCAATTTGTTTGAGGTAGAAATTAACAATGGTCATGATTTGTTGACAACTTTGAGTGCTTTGGAGCTTTTATATGAGGTAGGGACCATAAGATTTGCTGTTTTCTTTTTTTAACTATTTAAAGTTGTTGACTTGTTAAAAATTGTGTTATTTTCTACTTTCTGCTACTTCTAGTCTCTTCGTAATCTTTTTTTGTCATGAACATATTATCCCAGTCCATTCCTATCCGAAATTGATTGGAAAATACAAATATGTTCCAACATTTCTTTTGCATCAGTAGATCATTAGCTGCTTGCCAACCTGTAACTAGATTGTGTTGTTTAAATTTGATGCTTGACATGCCAATTTAGTACAATATTCACCAAAAATTAGTCTTTGGTTTTCTTATTTTTGATGCAAAATTTTTAATTTTCATTAATTTCCAATTATCTTCTTAGTTGATCCTATCCTGTGGATCCTGGATCATATGGTTAGTTATGATCTTGTTAACCTAGCTATTAGCCTTGGTTCAACAAATTTGACAATTCCTGATTCAATCCAATTTTTATTCTTTATCTACTGATTTCTCATCTTATCAGCAAATTTCAGTGGAAACTCATGAGAATAGGATGATGTATATGATATTAGATGATCATTTCCCATGGAGCAAGAAGTGGAAGAACAAGAGAATGAGGAAGGCAAGGAAAAAGAGAAAAAAAGAGGCCGTAAATAGGGAGAAGGTGCGTGGGGGCGAGGGAGGAGGAAGCTAAAAATCTCTTTTATCATTGTAGCATGTAATTTGGAGAAGGAGAAGAAGAGAAGGATGAAAAGAAGAGAGGAACAAACTAAGAGGCAGAGGAGAAATACCCGGGTGTGGCGAGTGCAGTGATTTAAAAGCGCTAGGCACCAAGGTACCAAAGCACTCGAGGTGCTAGGTGCTTGCCCGAGAGAAGTTAGGCACTCTAAAATATTAAAATCTAAAAAATATATAATATTATTAATCTAATAAATAAAGACTATTTTGTATATTAATTAATAATCTACTATTAACAGTATATTATTTATTGTTAAAAGCAATTAGAAGGGAAGAGTATAACTGTTAAGAGGGATACAAAATATAATCTAGTGAAATGAGAAGTCAGAACTCAGAAGAGAAAAAGTAGTGAGAAGCAGCTGACAACAGCAGCAGACAGCAGCAGCGTTAGTGGAGTTGCGGACAACAACAACGAGGATATTAGCAGCGGTTTGACAGAAGTAGCGGAAGCTGAGGAGACTCGATCGACGATAGAGGAAGACTCGGAGGCAACGGGAGAAATTGTTAGTGGTGAACGCAGAGGGAGAAATCGTCGGCAGTGAACATAGAGGGAGAAATCGTCAGCGGCGGAGGCAGAGGGAGAAAGCGCACGCTATGGTTGGGAGATGGTTGGGAGTCGGGGTCGCGCGCAAGTTTTGAGGTACCTGTGTGTGTGTGTTGGTTCAATCAAACCAACTTACACACATTTAACCGAACCCGCTTGCCTTATATCAACTGAGCGCTCGATCGATGCCTAGCTCGAGTAAGCGGCCAAAATAAGAAACATATTGGGTATATATCGTGACCACACTTTACCCCTTACGGCTTTGTTTTTTCTCCATTACTCTGTGAATTTTAGAGATCTGTTTTTGACATATGTCTAAAAGATAACTGTTTGTTTGTTGTTTTCTTGTTTAAATACATGTAATTTATTATTTTTAATGTCCTGTTTTTATAGTTTTTACAAATTTTTAACCTTGTGATCCACACCTTTGGCTGATCCTAATCTTGATCTTGATATTGCGAAAATTGATGTTAGACATGATGAACGGTGGTTGTGGGATTAAATGCACATTCTTGTTAAGATTTAATAAGCTGAAATGACTTTTTCATATTCATACTTTCTTTGAGATTTTGGAGCAGATTCAAGTTATGTTATGATTTTCTAGAGTTTGGAAATCTTGAGAATCTCACAAATTGTTTGATCATATTGCCTTTAGTATTCAAGTTATCCTATCCTGATCCCACGCCTTTGCTGATCCTAATTCTGACCCTGATCTTGCATACCTTACCATTTGTCAGTGATCTGTGATTGATGTTAGACATGATGATTGGATATCATGGGTCAAAAACACATTCTGATGCATAATTTAATCAACTGAAAGGATATTTTAACAATTATCCTTAACCCTATTGTTTTTGGCCAAATTCAAGTTATGCTATGATTTGTTGAAGTTTTGGAATATTTGAGAGCCTTAAAAATTGTTTGAATATGTTATGTTTTGTACTTGCGTTGTTCTGAGACTTGTGTCTGAACTTTCTTTTCAAAGATTATATTGAACTTTTTGTTTCTCCTTAGTTAGTGGAATCTCCTCACAGCAGCATGTTCTTATTGAGAACTACCTTGCTTCAGAAATTAACTAGTATGATCAGGTAAGGTTTTAAATCTTATTAAGATTTTGGTGATTGCCACTTCCTTCTTATCTTTAGTATTGCATCAGCAATTCATCAGTTGATTCAATGTTACGATCAAGAGCATCTTTGATTAGTGGAAGGATTCTTTCCTCATTTGATGCCTATGCAGCTGTTGACATATCAAGTAAGCGTACCCATTTGTCTACCATATAACCCATGCTCCGAAATTCTCTTATTTGTTTCTACTCTTTCATGGTATGCCACATTAATATCTGTACAGTTCTTTTAATTTCTTGTTATTTGTTAAGCCCATCGTTTGTGTCAAGGAAAACCCTATCAAGCTCGATGACTTTCATGTGGTCCATGAAGTTAAAATCTTATTTTTTAAGTCTACTAATCTTGTTCCTGATCTTGGGTTTCAGGTGTCACAGCACTGCTTGCGGCCATTGATGAAAGGCTGAAGGTTCTTGGTGGTCAGAATACAGATGAATATGAGAGTGAACTGGAAGCATTAGGTCTAATTGGAGCAAGTAAGTGCATGTTTCAAGTATTTGAGAAATGTTTTTGATGTTTCTCATATAATATTTTGTTTTACAGTAAGCTGCTTCTTTCTTGAGTTGGCTGGGCCTGCTTTGGTCTAATATTGGGGAAAAAGAAACAGCATAGAGCTGGTGATATAATTGTGCCACGATGATTGCTGTGCTGAGTGGTACAGTTGGCATGGGTTAGCATAATTAATGTCAGAATGGTAGTAGCGCCTGTGGTGCTGAGCCATGAAAATGGTCTTGACCTAGGGTTAGGTCAACTTGTGGCGTGTGCTGGCTGGCAGAGCGTTGACTGACATGTTATAGTCTTACCATACAAGGAATCAACATGCCCTAGTGAAGCAGCAACCCTTGATTATGTCCACCTTACAATATGTGGAACTTGAACTGTTGCTCTTTCAGTTGATTGAACTTGAACTTGAACTTGAACTTGAACTTGACATATTGTACTGTACCAGCCAAATCTCGGTACACCGGTATGGACCGGTATGGCGAACCTTGGTTGGAACTATGTATTACCATAGATGATGTTCTCTATGAACTAATAGTATTAGGCCATCACAAAGTACTGTTAACATTTTAAAAGGATATTTGGCTTGTTTGATTATGTAAGATTCTGTAGGGTGCAAAAATAGTCGTAAAAAAAAGGGGTAACATTTCTCATCATACAGTATTTTTTTGTGTGTTTTTTGTGCTCATGACTTCAATTTTTTTTTTTTGATTTTTGATGAATCAAGAAGGATATGAGTCTGATTGTGTTGATTGTGAAGATATTCTTATGTGTTCATATTGATATTTCTAGCAAGCCAAGGAGCAACTCTGTTACTTTCAAGTTCGCCTGTGGCAAGACATGTCATGGAATCTGCCTTTGATCGCCATAGTAGAGGCACACAGTTGGTAATAAAGCAAGTTTCCCCCAAACTCATGCGTGCATCTCGTATCTGATGTTACTGGCTTCGTCCTTTCATATTGCATTATCTGCCATTCATTGTGTTGTAGTTATGTTATTGTGATTCTTTTGTTGTTATCTTTAACTTTGTATTTTTGAGAACAATGTGATTTAGAATTTGAGACTATGATTCTGATCATATAGTTATGATCAAAATTACTTCTTTAGCTGTCGTTGCTAATTTTTAAGCATCTTTGATGTGAACTTTTGGGTTGGTTTATCCAGATTTCAACCGAGTGATTTCTTTTATCTTGTATTCATTACAGTCTATAACCTTCTAAACAGAACAATTTGAACAGACAATCAGGAAAAAATGTTCTTTGTTAGATGTCTGACTGCTGCCTTCTTTTCTTTTCTTGTTTGGGGGAGGGCTGACCTTAATGAGCATATATATTGTCTTTGTTCTTTTGTAGCTAGATCTCCACTAATGATCACTTTTACAGCCAGAACTATTATGTTACTTATCCAGAGTCTGGCCAGAGATATCTGTAAACATACTGATGATATGAATGGATCCCAAATTGCAATGTGTCACATTGTAATTCTTAACTTTTTTGCTTGAGGACACAAAGTGATGTTTCCTCATTAGTGCAATGTAGCACCAGTAAGTCTTTCTTTCAAGTGCAAGGTCGATTCACAGATCAAGCTTATGGTAGTCACTTGGCCAGTTGTGTTTGACACGCTTCATTTTATGTTTTTGTTTTTGATGGGGTCCTGGTCATAATATATATGGTAATTATGTTAAGAATGTAGTTTACTTGGTTTTAATTTTATTAATCAACTTTACATATAGGATGATTTGCATATCTTTTCCTTTTTCACCTGAATAGTGATACTGTGGTTTATTTAATTGTTGCCAATTTTATTGTTAGATGTATCAATATCTTTGTTCTTTGTTTTTTTTCAATCATCATGCTAGTTGTTGGGGGGTGGTCTTGTCCTTTATAACTTCGTGCGTTTGTTGATCAGGCTGGTTTGCATGCCCTTGCTAGTATTTGTGGAGTTGACCGACCAGAAGATAAAATGCTACTTGACAGTAAGGCAGAGGAAAATCTTAGGCGCCTAATTTATACAGCAGCTGCCAACACTTCAAAGCTGAACCCATCAGTTAGTTCCTTTCTTTAAGTTCCTAGTGAATTTTTGCCTGCTCTATTCTTTCGTCTGCCTGAGAGAAGGTTTACTTTTGGACGTGGATTGCTTTTGCATCGTGGATATCCGTTGGCCACTGAATGCACTAGAATGCATAGTTTAATGCAATTTCTTTCAATATTTATAGTGAATTTGCATTGTTGAATATAATAAAAATTTTCAGTTGGCTTGACAGGGTCTAATTCTCTCCGTACTACGACAGGAACCAGAAATAAGACTGGCAGTAAGTATATTTTGACAATCTTGAAAAAAGAAAAGATGCTGCCGCTTCTCAATTGAAAACTAAAGCAGCAGTCGGATTATTTGTGTAGTTTTATGATGCGGTGTTCTATAATTTATGTGGTCAATGAATATTTTGTATTGTCAGTGTTCTTGTCATGTTTCGCTAGCTAATATTATGATGTTAACGGTATTATCCTGTTGGTAGTTTATTACAAAAGTATTTTCACATGAAAATGTCAGCTTACTTTGCAAATTACAGGGTTATAGATTGATTTCTGGGTTAGTGGTTCGGCCTTGGTGTTTGATGGAGATCTGTTTAAACCAGGAGATCATTACCATTGTGACAGATGCCAAGATTGAGACTGCGAAAAATGGTTTGTTTCTTTCAACTAAGACTATAATCACCTTCATCCAACTGTGTGTAAATGCATATTTTATAATATCTGTTTCGATTTTGGTTCTCGGGGATAGTGAAGTTGTGTTAATAGTGCTTAGTTTCCTTTTGGGCCACATGTGCTGATGTGCAACACCTACAAGGACAGATTTGAAATTATCTGGCGAATCTGAGTGTTCAAAATAAAACGAAGTGTCTAATCACTTAAAAGAAATGCCCAGCTCACTTTGAACTCTTATTATTATTTGTGACAGTAGCAGAAGTAAACTTTGAGACAACTTAAAGCTGGATTTGTTTGGAATAGATGGCTTTCTCATCCTTGAATCCCTCTGCGTTTGTTAGAGGGGCCCTTTCTGGTGTATTGTTCTCAATATATGATCACATATTCCAGGTATGGACGCCCGACATCATTGTTGCACGGCTATCAGTACCGCCCTATCCTCTTCGAATTTGCTTCAGGATGCTGCCGTTGCCAGAACAGCAGCAAAGGTATGTTCCTTTATTAGACTTGAGAATCAATAAGCTTCAAGACCCATCCTTCTCGAAAGATGTAATCGCTAATCAACACAACACAATGAACAAGTGTTTTCGGTGTTTGTGTTACAGTTGCAGGAAGCTGTTAGAAGGGGTCCATACGTCACCAAGGAGCACGTTGAAGCGCAGCCCGTCGTAATGACTGCCGAGAGATTTTGAGTGGTCTCCAAATATACCTAGTAAACTGAAAGTTAGTACTGATATGTCCCTTTTGTGGTCGGTATGCTAACACAGTTTGGGTTGTTGATGCATATGCCATTCTCTGCTCTTTGTTTCAGTAGTTTCCCTCGTCATAAGAGTGCTGGTTTTTGACAGCTTTGTGTTTTGACAGGACCAATCTGATGCGTAACATTTGGATTTCGCATCTCATCAAAATGTTCTGATCCGATGCGACTTTCCCGGTAACTGTTGACTATGGTTCATGTTCGATGTTTGATATTTACATCTTTTAACACGCATTTGTGTATGTATTGCATTTCGATCGCTGTGAACTGGTTCGTCGATGGTCAAACCACATTGCGAATAGGGTTTGGATTCCTAAGAATATATAGTTTTTATCTTTTTATAGGATAATAAAACTTGAAGAGCACTTGGGAGTGTTAATTGCATCATTTTTTTCTATCCAAACTTAGAGATGTAGGTGCTTTTATAAAATAATTAAATCGTGATTTCTAGAGTTTTTTTCCCTCCTTGAGAAATGTTTTTCATATTTAAATTTGCCTATCCTCTACCGATGGTGACGTCAGGAACCATCATAATTTCATTTTACTGAATTTTTTAAATCCACTCTATACTTTTTATGTAATATAATTGCTATAAAATTTATTTTACCTGCTATGTTTTCATATTTTTTTTGTTATAGTATTCTTATTTTCCTTTCCTCCCTCATTTGAAGAGTAAATCACAATTGTCTCTTCCAAGAAAGGGGGAAAATAAAAGCAGTCAAAATTCCCATTATCAAGTAATTATTTTGGTTCTTATTTCTCAAAAATCACTTTTAAAACACTACTATTTATCTATACGGTAGAAATCCTAAGTATGTCATCCTTTGATGGACTCTCTCTCCTCCATTAGTTCTGTCAGCCACGTGAGTCAAGTCTTTCTGCTTTTATTTCTGCATCAAGACAAATGGCTCGGATCAATAGGGGGTCGGTCCCGTTAACCAACCCCATTGGTGTTACAGCTGTGCCCAATCTCTCTCTCCGGTTAGCTTAAACTATCATTTCGCCTTCCGGATGGGCCCCACATATCGTCTTACCGTGGCGCGCGGTGAGGAGTCCCCTATTCTCACCTGGCACGCTACGTATCCAAATCCCATCATGTCGGATCGACGGACGGCCCCGATTCGTCCAAACAAATATTATAATCCCCCGTCACGTCTCATCGTTTCCCTCTTCCCCCCGCTCCCCTTTTGCTTCCTCGTGTACGACGTCCTGCTCCCGCTCTCCGCCCCAAGAAAGAAGGTCTGCACCCTAGAGAAACTGGTTCCTGCCCCCTCCCTCCCTCCCTCCCTCCCTCCGCTCGGAATGATGCATGGGTTCGGTCGTATTCTAATATTGTCTCTTCTTGAGGGAGAGCGATCCGTCGATCTCGTGTATTTCTTTTCGTTCTTTTGGTATTCAAGACCGCAATTTAGGTTTCCCTTCTGAGGATGTAACGGGAAATTGCTTCTTGCTAATCCTCGTTGTGGGGATGTCGCATTTCAATACTTTGATTGTTGCATCAAGTGTTGGGATTACAATGACATGAGGGACGGGTCATCGTAGCTCTTAGGTTTCTTTGGAGGCCTGTTTGGAGAAAAAAAACAAGGTGATGATGGCTAATCACCACCTGTTCAGGAATTTGCATCTCATGATGTCCAGGCCCATGTCAGTTTAGTTACATATGTTCTTTCTCATTGTTTTGGTTTTTTAGGCATGTGCGTTAAGATTGAATTCCTCGTAAGTTATTGTGGTGGAGTTGGATATGTTTGATGTTAATGTGATCCAGTAGGAAATCAAATTCATTAGTTCAGATTTGAAAACCTGTTATCCTTTATGAATGGAACTGGCATCGCATAAGAAATGTGTTGGAATGGGAGCAATTTTTGGTTGGTTTGACATTGAATGCATTTACATGGTTAAACTGTACTATGCTTTGAATTCCGGATAGGGATCAGGTATGAGATAGCTACATCCTCGAATTGGATTGGATGGAGGGAGGCAGGGAGAATCTGATACCAGTGGTTCCCGTCTGCTGCTAAACTAAGAGATGATGTTCTTGTATTTATGATGGATTCTGAATGGGAGATTGCATCTGCTGCTGGGTAAAGACTTGGTGAGCTCGGAAGATTAAGTAGGAATATTTATTTTCGTTTTAAGAGCAGAGTGTTTCAGGGACGAGTGGCGCAGTAGCAGAATTTGTGTGAATTCTGCAATTTGACTTCCACATTCTTGCCTGATGGCTTGATCCATCAACGTGCGTGTTATGGTGCTTCACTAGTATATAATGGTCGAAGATTATTAATTATGCTCATCATGAAGTTTGTTGAGCTGAAATTTAGAATTTAAATAATTGCCTTATGTTTTTTACTGTTATGTATTTCTAATGTGTTAGGTAATTTTCCATCTTGCTGATTGTTATCGTCATTCCATATTCCTTATCTGGGATAGAAGGTTGGGTCCGTTACGTCATGTTAAAGACCAATGACAGATTGCCTTTCTGCAGCCTAGTTACGACAAACAGTTGTGGAGCTTTTAGTTCCCTTTCCCAGCTATCTCATGTGCTTTTTGCATGTGTATGGACTGGCTTGCTCTATGCATTGAGATTCAGTTAATGCTTAATTCCACACATCACAAAACTTAGTAAGCATAATTTCCAATTATATAGTCATTGTGCTATTATCCTTGCATTATATGTTTCCTCTTTTTATATAATCAAAGTGCACATGTAGCCAAAGCTATATGTTTTGGCGCATGATTTATTTTATCTTTATGGTTATTTTGGTAAGTTTCTATTACTATCGGTTTCTTAATACTCTTTTGCTCCAAATAAACACAACCGCAAACCATAGCGTCAATGCTTTCTATTTGTGAACCAGCAGTTATTTAGTCCAAGTGTTCAGCATTTGGTAGCACATTTGTTGAATTCACCTGGTAGTCGTGGCAAATGCATGCCAACCATAGCATCAATATTCCTTCAGGAGCTACTGACCGAACGATGATACCAAAATGTGAGTGCGTTCCAAATTTGATCAACTCAAGCATGCAAGAAGATGAGATATATGAAGCTCCCGATAGGTCAGTAGTTTTAGGTCATTTCAATATCTGAATTGCATCTGACTCAGCACCAAGGATGCTAACTTCATCTCTTTTTTAACAGTCCTTCTGGAAAAAAGAAAAAAGCACCACGAATCAAAGGTTGGGGCCTGCGCAGGTTCAGTACAATAGGTGAGAAGACATGGGTGGTTATATTGACCTTCTACCATCGGTTCTGTGCGAACTTAGTGTCAATAGCATCTTATTTTGACAAACCATATTTGTTTCCTTTTTTTTCATATCTTAGTTTATCTTTAGAAATGATGTGTCTATTTACCAGAATTTTCCAATTGAATAACATCTGTTATTACTTGATCAAGGCATACATATCAAACATTGCATTTTCTTCAGTTCATCTTAGATCATTATATTTAGTTTCTCACATTGCTTTTAATTTTCTGTCCAGTGTGTGATAAGGTCAAGGAAAAGGGAAGAACTACTTATAATGAGGTAAAGATGACAACACCTTCCTGTTGTTTTTCATCCTTTGCATAGACTTCTATTTGCATTTTGAATTGCAAAATTTTCATGGCATTTTCATTTCAAACCTTAATATCGAAAAATATGTGTGTTAATATATTTCTTACCATAATAACGTGTGTCAAAGAGAAACTCATTATCATGTTTTTTGCCTTAACAACAGATCATATGTTTCTTTCTCATGAAATAGACATTATAAACAGTTAAATCCAGTATCTATGAGGCATTCGACATTTCTTGCCAGTTAACATCTAAAATGTAAGATCACTAATAGATATATTTTTCCTGAGGTGAATGTAATGCTCTCATGATATGATGCTCGTGTAGAGAGAAAACTTGAAGCTTCCACCCTTCATAGTGAGGATGCTACCTTTGGCGAATATAATAGAGGAAGAATATTATCTTCAAAAAACTATCTGTTGCCGGGGTTCTATTTGTTCCTTTCCTGAACTGCTTGTTTCTTGTTGGTCAGGTTGCTGATGAAATTATATACGAATTATCATCCCTGGAGAAAAAAGATATGCAGTTTGTGGTTAGTTCTATACCAAGAGATCCTTTGTTTTGGGTACATGTTTCACAAATTCGTGTTCCAAGATCTTCTATACTAATATGGTCTTTGGCACGGGTAGTTTGATGAGAAAAATATTCGGCGGAGAGTTTATGATGCATTTAATGTTCTAATGGCAATTAACGTTATTGCCAAGGACAAAAAGGAGGTCAAGTGGGTGGGTTTTCCTTCTACAGAAACTGAAGAGTTGACACAAATAAAGGTTTCTTTTTAGTTATATATCAAAAACCAACTGGAACTCTTATCTACAACTTTTATGATTCTGAATAACTGCTCTGTTTTTGTAGGAAGAGAAAATGAAACTGCTAAGTAAGATCGAACAAAAAGTAAATTATCTAAAAGAACTGGAGGAGAAGGTCAGTTCTTTTTGTGGTTGTTCTTGCCCATTATGTGGTGCTAAGTCTCACAGATGTAACAAGTCTAGTTGGTTACTCTTCCTGTTTCAGTTCTTTTGAAACCTGCTCTAGCTGATCATTGTCCTGTTTTTGGTTCTTGAAGTTTGGAGATCTCCATAATCTTATTTGCCGGAACCGAGTAGCACATAAGTCGGCAAGTGTTCCATCGGAAGGGATAGCTCTGCCATTTTTGTTGGTCCAGGTATGTGGTCCTTATTTTTAGAGAGTATATGCTACTGAAACAGCTTTTGAATTATCTGGAAATGGCACGACTCATTACCTCATGCATACCTGCATGTAAACGTTGCTTTTACTTTTGTCAAATTGATGGATGAAATTGAGCTTTCATGTGAAAATTTTCTGTTGAGAAAATCTCACCTTTTTTGTTTTGGTTTTATTCTTGTTCCGTTAAGCAAATGTAGTATGTCAATTAATGGGATATATATCTTTAGCTTCGTTCAAGTGAATCTTAAGATGATACCATTTCACCATGTCTTTTATATTTGCTAACATCAACTTTCTTCGAGTTGGACAGACGACTCCAAAGGCCACGGTCGAGATTGAGATCTCAGAGGACATGCGGTCCGTGAACTTCGAGTTCAATGGGTACTGATGCTTTGTGTCATCATATTTGCTCACCCAATACATCTGTTAATAGTTTCTCAGGCTTCCACAACTTTTAGTAGTGGGGTTAAAGTTGGGGTTATAGTTTCTCATGTGTTTGTGTAATGCTGCACATTTTTCTTGTTGCCAGAACACCATTCACCTTGCACGATGCTGATTCCATCCTCAGAGCCATGAGGCGCCCCACATCAGTCGAAAGGGATCACGACAGCCATAATTCGACAAAGAGCCCAGATTTGGCGGCTGACCAAAATTGTCAGAAGTTGTTTTACCCTTCTGCTTCGTCCTGAAACTTGGACAGGGCTCAGGAGACACTGTTTACAAAGGAATAGCAGATAGGTGGTTTGGTGATTCAAACATAGGATAGACAGGAGTCGGAGGCATTCTGTGCGTGTACAGTGCCCCCTCAATTTTGTAAAACAGATGGTTTCTTCATTGAAGAAAGATCTTTTTTTTTTTTCTAGAAATTATTTAAGATGGTTTTTGCCTTTTGTGAGTTTGATCATTGTTGGTTTCTCCTTACATGTAGTAACATCCTATTAGTGAATGTTGCAGTGAACTCGATGGGATGTGTTGTTGCATCTGACACTCGAGAAGAAGACCAAGGATCATATTGAAGTCAACAGGTTATTGTTGTCATCAGACATCCAAATTTTAAATCTGATGAGGTTGGATGGTAATATTTGATTTTAATCTTCCCGTTCCTTTAAAACATGAAATTTTTTTTTTTCTCTCTTTCTTAGGCAATGGTGCAAAATTAATATTGGATTTGTAGACCATATTTTTATAGTTATCCAAACTATAAAAGAAAAACTCTAAATTGATTAAAATAATTAAATAAAAATGATTGTGTGACCCTTTTGCTAATTTTGCTTCGGTTCAGTATCACTAATGTATTATAAATACGCCTTGTGGGCCATTGTTTCAACCCAACTGATACCCTTTCGACGGGCCGTTTCGAGAGCCGAACCGATGCCGATTTATTATTCCACGTTTCTGTAAAGCCGTTAAAATACTTCGCGGCCAAGAAAAGACGAGCAAGCGGGAGGAGAGCCGGTGAAAGCAATGCGACGGCGGCGAGCGGCCGTCCCCGGAGCAGAACCAGCGGTAGAATCTCTGACCTCGATGGTATCGTCTCTCTCTCTCTCTCTCTTTTTCCCTGCTTCGATGGCTCATTACAGTCTTAGGTTTCCTCGTAAAGCTCGGAATTCCCGCTTTTGTATGACTCCTTGGGGTCGGGTTCCTTTTGGGGTCGATGCTTAGTGGCAATGGAGGACGCCGACGCGCAGCACTATCTCGTCATCCCGTTACTTGATGGGGAGCTGAGGCGTTGCTTGGCACGCTGTTCTCTATCGTCTTCGTCCGAGGAGGACGGGCCACAAGATGGAGTACAGGTGCTTCTTCCGCTCTCTATCAGCTGATGGAGGACAGGGGTAGGGTTTGACCAAAGTCGGCAATCTTGTCAGATTCCTTCTCCTTCCTTGGTTGATATTGGCTTCTATTGCTCAGCACATATAATGCTTCAAACTATGGCAGCTGCGGAGGAATTATAAGCAGTACTAAACGACAGTTTGGTGTATTGGCCAAGGTTAAGAGGAGACAGGCATCATAACTTGGACTCTGTTATATGAATAGTCTCCTGGTCAATTTGATCTATATTGTAGATGGATACAAGTAAGTTATCTCACTTAGCTTTTGTTTATGAGTGGTATTATCATGTTTGGTGACACCGGATCATTTAAATCTTGTGTGTTAAGTTTGCATCTCTTCACTTGATCACATTTAGGTATGTTGTATGTTCCTGCATGTCATACTCTAGTTGCTATAGACATTGTTAATTTTCTTTCAAGTGTGTTTTCACCTTGACTTGTGTAAATTTTATTCCCTTAAGCCAGACATGTTTAATTTTTATCTTTCTGCATGTTACCTGGTAAGCTGCTTAGGTTATAATAGTTAAAATGATATCTGCAGATGTTAAGCTGGAATTCAGATCTGACTTTGATTTGAGAAAGTGCATCGAGAGGCAAAGTACCCAAATTTACTGATTGCATGAGCATTCAAGAAACTCCGGATCTAGCAGTTCTCATTGATCAATGTTTCCAAGACACTAACAGTCCACAAGTGAAGCCAGCCACTGTAATCGACTCCTAAGAAGGTGATTACAATGCTGTGTATAAGTGAAGTTTAGGATGGTGGGTATACGGTTGAGATCTTCTCTGAGTCCATGAACCTTATTTATTAAACATGAAATCATGTCTTCTCAAGCAAACCTTCAAGAATCTCCATTGCATCAAGCTTCTAAGCCACCTGTATGTTTCAAGTCAATCATAACCACAAACAGATGGCCAATCAATGTTTGACTCGCAGCATGATTTACCTATTTGTCCTGCATATCCTCAAATTGCTAGCATTGGAGGAAGCTGGGCTCAAATGAACAACAGAATGGAGGCTCTTCAAAGTCCCATTTCTTTAGCTCAGATTCATGCACAAATGCCCCTTCTGGTAAACTAACGCACAGATTCATGTGGACATTCCTCCTGGTCTCAATTTTGGACAAGCACATAAGGTCAGGATGCTAGCTAAATCCAAGATCTATATCAAATGGCTGATGCTCAAGTCTAAATCTAAACCCTCACTGATCAGCATCTACAGCAGAGAATGCACAGTATGGAATATGGATATGCTCAAATTGAACTCATTTGCACCTCATAGCTGGCTTTATTTTAATCAACAAGCTTTAGCACACTAGCAACAGTAGCAGCAACTGACTCAACTGGTGCACGATATCTTAGAACAGATATCCTAAGAATTCCCTGGCCCAGCAACTGCAGGAAAAGATTTCCTAGCAGATGACACTGCAGCATAGTTAACAATTGATCCGACTGCAGCAGCAATAACAACAGCTTAACCAACAGGACAGACAATGACACCCTTTCTTGTGACAGCACAACCATAACCAAGAACATCAGGAGCAACTCCAGCTTCAGCGACAGAATCAGCAGGCTAATTAGACACTGATGTATCTGCTTCTGCCGCATCTGTTCCCGCCAGCAGCAGCTTCAATGACTACAGCATCAACAACTTTTAGTACTGCATCAACAATCAGAACAGCAGCAGCAAATTTTAGTGCATCAGAAAGTCAAGTGTGGTCCATGCCCACTAATTATCTTCAGGATAGAGTACATTGAGTGACAGGTACTCCTGTTGGGTATTGAATCTGGTTTCTTTGGAAACTTGTTTTGCTTCTCCTGTTCCCATTTATAATGTTTAATATTTTCTGTCAGCTTACTCAGTCACTAAAACAGCAAACTGCCTCTGTTCAATATGCAACCAACTTGCAACTTTCTGATCAGCTTACTCATGGCCTGGAAGTTGGCACTTTTCAGGTAAATTCTGACTGTATTTTTTTCTTTTATAAGCGGACATGAGAATTTGATGTCCTAGAGCTTGCCCTTGATAGAAAATTTCTATACCTCTGCCTATGAACTAGTTTTTTGTAATATAAATGTATAACTAAATTTTGCAACGCTTGTCGCCTCTACCCTTCTAGATTCACCAAAGGTCTAGCTGAATTTTGTAAGGTTGCTTCATGGTTCTACAGATTTAAAATGCATTCGATGTGGTAAATCTTCCTACCACTTACTAGCCTTGTAGATTTTTAAGCATGTCCTTTGTTGCCTAAGTTTTGACGAGGAAGTTGCCATCGGCTTTGAAATCTGATATTTTGCTGGTTAATCATAAAACTTTACCTCTTGAGATTTGATGCAAAAACATTTCGTCTTTTACTGGAAATTAAGACATCAGTGTTGTATGTGAAATGCTGAATGGTGAATTATTTTTATATTTGACACTTTGGTTAATACATATTAGAATAAGGGACAAACTTTTTATTTGTGCATTATGTTTCATTCTTATAAATTTCTGACAGAAGGTAGGTGAAGAGAATAATCTGTTGAAAGCTGTGCAACTGGTTGGTGTCGTTTTCCAGTTCTTAGCGAACTGCCATAAAGCAGTGAACCATTTCTCTAAACGTGCAACTTGATGGTATGAAACTTCTTGTACTACTGCACATCTCATGTGGTTGTACCATCAGGTTAAAGGAGACATGAATGCATCATCATATGTTAATTGGTAGCTATATCTTTCCACTTTAATAATAGTTTGTTGATTAAAAATATTGTAGCAGATGGTTACATGGCATGGCAGTTGTTCTCTTCAATTAATAAGGTTTCTCAATTTGTTAAATGACTCTTGAGGGATGGCGTCCGAATTGAACTATCCTCTATTTGATAAAATTAAGGATCGCAAGCTCGGTTTCAAATCCTCTGTTGGTTGCTGATCGGGTTTGTGCTGGTATTTCCATATGCTGGAGAAAAAGTGAAAAGATTCGATTAACCCTGAAAAATGAAGAAGATTTTTGTTTGGCATAATCTCTTCATCTTCACCTTTCTGTGCTGTGTTGGTTTTTAAAGGGAGAGGGGTATTGTGCGATGAAGTGAGTTGTCGCATTGAAATTAGCAAGTACGAGTCTTAAATTAGGTTTAGACTGGTCTCAGTAGCCACCGACTCAAGATACTAGACCAGACCTCTCCAGAACTATTTAGACTCAATTTCATCTCTAGATTTAATAGAATTCAATTGGCAATTCATATATAATCGCTGGTTGCTCCATGACCTGATCCTTGTTTATATGTGCTGCCTGAACCAGGCATTATATCACAAAAATGAATCCATGGATTGTCTTGGTTAAATTTTGTCTCGTGGTTTGTTGTAGACATGGCCTGATCCTTGTTTGGTCTTGTGTGTGCTGCCTGAGCCAGGCATTATACTGCAAAATTGCATCCATGTATTGCCGTGGTTAAAACTTGTCTCATGGTTTGTTGTAGACATTGACTGATCCTTGTTTGGACTTGTATGCGCTGCCCGAACCAGGCATTATACTGCAAAATTGCATCCATGGATTGTCTTGGTTAAAACTTGTCTCATGGTCTGTTGTAGACATGGTCATGTATATAATCCTCATCTTTTGCCTAATAGTTTCAGAGTTATCTGATTTATTGCTAACCAATATATTGGATGTATATTAATTTATGGTTTTATGGAGAATATCATTTGGGCTTCCTAAATCCGAGAATATAAGATGATATAGTGAATTCATCAGTAAAATTTTCAACTTGTCTGTTATAATGAACAGTAGTTCTTTTTTTTTTTTTTTTTTATCAGTAAGAGTAAGCTTTCATAGCTCAATGATCTTTGTAAAATTTACTGGCATTATTGTCAACATTGCCTATGCATTTTTTTTTAATGAGAATATTGTTGTTATCCTTGGAAGGTAAGAGGCCAAGCATCACCAGTCTTCCTCCAGAGAAGGCCCCCCCTCCTGTTGCATTATTCCATGCTTAATGATGATGGGCCACATATTGCTAGGAAAACGACAAAGCATGAGATTGCCATGACCAGATTCACTGTAAGTCAAGTATATAGCATTAAACTTCCTTGTCAGTGTTATGTCATCCCGACTCTGATGCTTGTGGAAGACTAATTGGAGGCTTCAAATTGTGATCCTTTGCCCTCCCTCCATGTATGGTACTGCAATTTCTTAGGAAATTTATGGTTGTGCGGTGGTGTTATGGGGCGGAATCACCAGCTCATGTGCTTCACTGATCAATGTGTTTTACTGGAGGCTCAGTGACACAGGCATTCTTCTCACTCGTCACAAATCATACTGACAACCTGTGGAGTCCGTGTTCTTGTTGGTGATATGAGAATACAGGTGAGTTGCATTTTTGTCCTGTACATGCAATTGCATCTTTCACTGTACACAAAACTATTGTTCATGTTTATCACTTCAAAATTTCTTCATTCCTCTCACATTTCTGTCACAGCTGAGGAATCCGAGAGATGAGATGGTACCGCTGGCCACTGACTGGGCTCTTGCAATTTATGAGTGTCTGTCAAGTGGGACAGGATTCCTTATCGCTGTCAGAGGTACCTTCTTATACTGTACTTGTTAACATCTCAAACATTGCTATAGATCGATCATATGGAAAACGCCCACAGGCTGTATGAAACACTTGTCAAAAGATCTGCATCCTCCCACCACCGCATGCCACTTCACAGAAACAAGCAACTTTCTTTTTTTTTTTCTTTTCTGCACAGCTTCAATCTCTTCCATGCCATATGATCGAATCTGCATGTCTGCTTCTTCATGCGCACTTAGGTTTTGTCATCATCTCTTGCTTGTTAAGAACTACTCGAAACAAAGAAAAAGGAAAACTGAGTGCTTTTATTCTATCATTGTCTTTTATGTGTACAATCATAGGTACATTTCCAGACGAGAGAGTTATTATTCAACCACAGTGTGTGTGTGATAATAAAAACTTAGCGTACCTCTTCTTTCTGAGGAAGGAGTATTGTAAACAATTACCATTTCTCTCTCTCTCTCTTTTTCTCTCTCTCACTCACTTTTTCATGTCTTCTGCTGGAAGTACATAGTGTCAAGCTCTAATCCCAGGCATGCTAACTAAGGGTAGGTAGAAGACCATTTAGTTTTACATCAATGCACATATCGAACTTATTAAAGTTCAAATTTGGTTCTCAAAACAACAACAAAAAGAAATCCTAGATTTTGATTTGTGGAAAGTTTGGATAGATATATTTCCATGTCTTTTTTGTTTCTTGGTCTCATGATTTGCTGGTGTAAATCTATTGGTTAGACATCCAGTTGAGGTGGTTGAAAGATCGAACCTAATCAATTAATGATACTTTGCAGTTGATGTGGGAGGAATTCAAGGAAGTTAAAAAAGGGAGTTGGGTGAAAGATTGATGTACCCCTCCCCTCCCCTCCCCTCCCCTCCATGCAATACGACAGTGGCATCTACTAATGGAGGTGTATATTTACGATCCATGTGCAGGCCAACCCCCCGTGAATAGTGAGTGCCCTGTTGCAGGTAGGACAGTCTTCATTCACTAACTCCATAATTTGCAGTAGTTCCATCTATATCTCATCTTTGAACATGATAAATGCCACGATAAAAGCTTCGTGTACTCTTTCATGAGGAGCCCTGGCACCGACCAGGACGCGTTTTTATTGTTGTGCTATAGATTCAAAACTCTCTCTCTCTCTCTCTCTCACACACACACTCACTCACTGTGGGATATATCACAAATATTTATCTACGGATATGACTAAATATTGAAATGATCCGACAGGAATGCTTAAATTAGATGGATGGATGGATGGATGGATGGTGGCTTACATCATGATGCATGCATGCGGCCTTTGCTTCTTCTTCCTCGCAAGCACTTCAACACCGACTAGATTACTCATCGCAGAAGGTTACCCCTTACAGAGGAGGGTTCTGTTATAGCAGCAGACAAAGGTTTCCTAAGGTACGGACGCATTTAACCCATGTACTGTAGTAGTAGTAGTAGTAGTACTACACACACCCACACACCTCACTCACAGTGGGAAGCCGGCGCTCCTACTCGGGCAGCCTCTTCCCGTCGCGCTGGGCCCGCGACACCCCCTCGTTCCCGGCCAACATCATGTACTTGTCGCGGCGGGTGAGGGCGGTGCGCTCGAACCCGAGCGCGTCGGCCAGCTGCTTCTGGATCCGGTTGGCCACCTCGGTGGCGCTCCATCCGCCGGCGCATGTCAGGTGGCGCGGCACCCGCCCCAGCACCTCCACCTGGTACACCGGCAGCGGATCCATCATGAACACCACCGGGTCCAGCCACTTGTGCCCGCTCGCGGTGGTGCCGTAGAACATCCCCACCCGGGCGTCCAGGGCCACCGGGACGATGTCCTCCGCCAGCTCCGCGAACAGCGGGCTGAACCGCAGCAGGTACGGCTCCCGGCACGTCGTCCCCTCGGGGCACACCGCCAGGTCCCCCTCCCGCAGCAGCCGCCGCATCGTCGCCGCGTCCCGCTCCCGGTCCCTCGTCAGCCTCACCGTCTTCATCGGCGCCAGCAGCTCCGACATCCGGCTCAGGCTGTACGTCACCGTCGTCACCCGCCGCTGTAGCCCCGTGCAGAGCATGACCGGGTCCAACAGCGTCCTGTGCGTGCACACGTACATCACTCCCCCCTTCCTGCCGCACTCCGCTCCGGCGCCGCGGCTTCTGTTGTCCTCTTCTACTCCCCCCGCCCTGAACCTTATGCCGGTGGCCGCTGCGATGAAGATGACGACCTTGTAGGGGAAGACGACGCCCATGAGGATTCTAGTGATGGATAGAGGTATGGCCAGTGGCATCCACACGAAGAGAGCGAGCGTCGCCGTGGGCGTGGGAAGCAAAGCCAGCCGCCCGTCGTGGAATATGAGAGGCTTCGGGTACTTGCTTCTTGGCATCTCTGTGCCAACGCCGGCGGCGGCAGCAGCTTCCTCCTTGTTGACCACGTAGATTTCCTGGGCAAAAGTAGTGTAACCAACCAACTCAGTATGTATGCCATACTCGGAAAGAGCAGCATACTACTGCCGATGTCTTACCATATATATAGATAGATAGATAGATAGATACATACATACATATGGTGATGTCAGAGAGAGAGACAGAGAGAGAGGAAGCCGCAAACAAACCTTGGAGTAGGTGATGAGGAGATGGAGGTCGGAGGGGCTCACGATGGCTACATCAGCCTTGGCCTCCCCGAAGCGGTCATTGAGGGCTTTGTGCTTGGCGGAGGAGGTTGATCCGGAGACGAGCCCCGTGAAGTAGCGGCCTCTGACCACGTGCAGCTCGGCGCCCACCACCTCGGTGGCGCCAAGATACTCCCTGAGGAAGGCTTCCACCATGAGCCTGGGCATGGCGGTGAGCACCACCCGCTTGCCGGTGGCGGCCAGCAGCTGGTAGGCCTGGAGATGGAGGTTCTCCAAGTAGACCTTTGGGAGGACGACCCTGGAGACGAGGTCCAGGTCGCTAGTCCGGAGGCCGCAGAAGGTGACGAAGACCATGACCCTCAAGGCCGCCGCCTCACTCTGCTTGCCCAGCACCCAGAGCAAGGGCGAGAGGAGGAGCAAGAGGAAGGCTCTCAGCAGGCTTCCGCCTTCGAAGGCCACCAGCATGAAGTAAGGGAACAAGGAAGACGATGGGGTTCGAAGGAGGGTGCCCTGGAACTCACACACCAAGGTTTGCCCCTCTCTTCCCTCCAATGAGCATGTGGCCACCCCGGGATACAACGAATGCACTACTTGGTGCAATCGGGAGGTGTTCCTGTGGGACGACGACTCATGGCTTCTCAGCTTCTTGGCCACCTTGTAGCAGGTAAACTGCCATCGTGCAGCTAGCTTTAGCATCACCATGGGTCTGGGTCTCTCTCTCTCTCTCTCTCTCTCTCTTGCCTCTTTGCTGCTTACTGTGTCTCTAGCTCCCACCAATGCCTCCTTCAAATGCTGGCCATGCCTTTGCAATGTGCCAAAGCGAGGAATGTTGATGCAGTGCAATGGGTGGAGGTGCTCATCACTAGTATATATAGCAATAAATGAGACTGCAAGGCTGCTGGTAGGCAGCACTTAAGAGAGAGAGATAAGAGATAAAGAGATAGAGAGAGACTGGTATCTGGTTTTGCTCTGTCGCAGCATCGGTGACCTGCGTATCACCATTGACCCGAAAACCTCTTAGTCTTCTGCTGCAGTGGTTAGGATTGGTGGTTGGTGTGGGCTGTGGTGATTCGCTCAAGCACTGCGGAGCTTCTTCCAAGCTTGGGTAAGAGAGCCTCTCTCTCTCTCTCTCTCTCTCCTTCTCTCTCTCTCTCTCTACACCCCATACTCATTTGTCTTCTCCCTTGTCTTCTGTGCCCATCAAAACTACTCCCATTTCTTGATGGTTGTTTCCTTTGTTCTTCACTACTCTCCAGCCACATCCAATTGCATCTATTTCTCCACTGTTAGACGGGCGAACCTTCATCTCAGCGTAAATATATTCGTTGGGTGGATTGATAGTGGACAATGATGAGCTTACGATTTGATGTTTCCTTTCATTTGATGATGACATGATAATTAAGTTGATCCAACTACAACTCAAGTATCTCAAATCCTTGTCAGTATGTCATAATCATGATCAAGTACAGTCATCCAACTCATCTAACTATTCTTGTTTCTTGATCATGATTACACTCTCCCCGTACGTATCTATGTGCTGCTTCATGATTAGAGGAGAATGTTAAGAGAGTAGAATCGTTTGAATCTAATTGTTGCGATCCTCTTGGTGAGGAGTTGGACATCCAATTACATATGTCTAACCATGACTTAGATTTGCATTAAAATCTTTCAGTTGAGGGAAAAAGTGGGATGTTCCATATCTCAGCATGATAAATGTGGGGGAGTTGAGAATTCTCCAACATTTATGGAGTATCAAAGTGTTTTCGCCATTATTTCATTTAGCTAAGTGGAGTCATAATGGTATGTTTCAGAAAGAACATGATGCCCTGAGACCATAATCACAGAGCTCGTCCTTCATCGTAACGGGAGGATATAAGATCCATTTAATCCACAAGTCTAGCGAATGAGAGAGTAAGAGAGAGAGAGAGAGAGTAGCTAAGTTAAGTATGATAGCTGTACGTACGGATATAAGCATGCACGTAGAGAGGAACATAACATCTATTTCACAAGTTACTGTGATAGCGGATAGCAGATAATATTTTTTCCAACTGTACGAGATACTCTCGTTGATTAGTTGAGATTGAATAGAGATTTAAACCCTTTATTCTAATATGTATTAATAGAGATTGAGTCCATAAATTTTTTTCGGGCTTATAATTATACTCTTTATCATGGTATCAATCTTACATCGAGTAAGACTTCATTCTTCTTGTTATTCCTAAGTTTCTCCTTATTATTCACTCTCAGGATCCACCATTGGTGTGACCACCCCTTCTTCTTAGTCTTCTTTGCTCTCTCGATTACCTATCGTCATGAACTTGTCAACGTGATCACTTTTACACTCGATGATATTTTGTGTGCATGACACATTAAACTAAATCTTATTTTTATTTTTTTAATTTTATAAATAAAATAATATTTTATCGAATTCTTTCTTGACTCTTTTCTTATAAAAGATTTGAGCATGGAGGCATCCTTGGTTTGCGGTCAAAATAAAAATAATATTTATGAGTTGTAATCAATTCTACAAATAATCTAGCCTACTATTCACTCTTTAGTTGCAACTGCAACTGATGTGTGGTATCGTCGTCTTGGTTATCCCTTGTCCTATAGCTACTGTAAGTTACTTTTTCGTTATTCTCTTCCTATTTTTAAATTAAGTAGCAGTATAACTCACCGTGATGCTTGTCTTAGCACTAAAAGTCATCGACTGCCCTTTGGAACATCATCTCTTAACTATTTAAAATTATTTATACTAATATTTGAGACCCTACCCGAGTCATTTTTTTTTAACAAGTTCAGATTTTATATCATTTTCAATTTCACTAAGTATATATGGTTGTATCCTCTCCGTCATAAATATAAAGTTTTAACAATCTTTACCAACTTTTAAGAATTGGTCTAGAAATTCTTTTAGTCTATAATTAAAATAATTTATTTTGATAGTGTAGGTGAATATCAAACCCTTACATCCTACTTGTTAGCTTATGGTATACAACACCTCAAGTCACCCCCACATATTCCTTGACTAGTTAGCTCTGCCGAACGTAAATATCGGCATATAATTGAAACTAGTCTAACACTTTTACATCAAGCCTCCATGCCCCCAATCTTTTGGTCATCAGTTTTTCAAATTGAAGTCTACCTAATTAATCGTATGCTCGTTCGAGTCCTATAATATTAGTCTCCATTTGAAAACCTATTTCACAAACTTTCAGCTCTTTAGAAAGTCAAAAGTTTCAGCTCTTTAGAAAGTCAAAAGTTCAATAGCTCCTCACTCCCTCCACTATTTCTCCATAAGTTTACCCTATTGTTTCTATATATATATATATATATAAAAGGAACAGAGACATGGAGCAATTAAAGAAAAAAGTTAAATCCTAACACACAATAATGAAAACAAATTGTTCCTTGGGTATGCTTGATCTTTAGTGCAAGCAATTACATTACTCACCAGTTGGTGGCATCAACAAGGCAACTAAGATGATCTTATTCTTGTGGTCGACGAATTGGGGAGGAGTACTGCGAGCGACTTATCAATGATAAATGTTGTTGGGGGAGGGGTTGAGTTCTCTTATGAATGAATGCTTCCTTATAAACCACCATCATCTTCTTTAGCTTACTGTTTGTTTCCATGATGGCTACATTTGATGAAACCTGTTGTAGGTAGGCCAGGCCAGCCTTCTTCATGAAGCTTAATTAGGTCACACACCTGAATTGGTCTTTTGCACTAAACACAAGCAATGTTGGATCTTTATTATTCATTCAAATACACCATTAAGTTATTATTTTCTCGACTTATAGCGAGCTTTGAAGGGCCATAAATCATCGTAGGACACAATCGTGTGAGTCAAAGACATCAATCTGTCTGTCATCGGCAAGCCTGCCAAACACACACACTTAGAGAGAGAGAGAGAGAGAGAGAGAGAGAGATGTATTTAATGGAGGCGTTAGTGGGCCGATCGCTTTTATTGCTTCCAAGTTTCTGCGGCATTCCATCCGAAATCCTTTCTTCGGATGATTGAGGCCGAGAAGAAGAAGAAGAAGAAGAAGAAGAAGAAGAAAAGTTGCAGAGATCGGTTGAGAGCCATGGTATGATTAAAATCCATTTCAGTGCTCTTGTTGTTGTTGGAGGAAGTATTAATGGTTTGTTTCTCCAGAAAACGAAGCTGGTCTCACTGGTTTTGCTGGCCGAGAAAGAGAGATCTCTATCACTTGAGACCTCCATATCTCAACACATCTAGTAATATATATGTATGCATGTATGTATGTATCACTTTGCTTCCATATCACTGAGAAACAAGAGAAAGGGAGAAGAAGAAGAAGAAAAAGAAAATAAAATATTCATTCATTTTCTTTTCCTGCTTTGGCATACAACAGCAAATCACAAAAAAGAGGGTATGCATATAAAAATATAGATATGATACAACTGCAATGATCCACCAATCTGCAGTTGGGTTGGGTTGGCTTGGCTATTCAAATGTGTTGTTCATGATACATTACATACATATATTATATAGGCTTTAGGTAGGTATTAGAAAAATGGAAAGGTGATGATGATGATGATGATGTACATCTCACCTAATTCCACAATCCAAGCTAACTGTTGTTTGGCATCTCCTTGCTTTGTCTCCATCCAACCTTTCATGCTCTTCCTTACACTTCTTCACCAGGAAAAATAGTTTTCTATGAACCACCACCCAAACCATACATATGGTGGTGACCAGTGGATTATAAATCATTATGAATGCATACTCCACCTAAATAGTGGTCAGTCTTGGAAGTTTATGCACTTGTTAATGGGCCTGTGTTACCATCTATCTAACTTAAAAGGTGAGGAGGCTAAGAAAGCTTTTCTTAGGGGATGATGAGTTGGTCACACATTGGGTAGTAAGTAGCTCATGTCCTTCTCCTTTTGGTGGAAGAGCTCATCATCATCATCATCATCACTATGTGTTTGTTGGTTAAAAAATGTGTAAAAGAACCTTCTCTACCATCACTGTGTTGTTCATAAAAGAATGGAGGAGCTCTGAAGTCACTGTAATAAATAGTGGCTGTTGTAAGATCACAGCAGCAGGAATAACTTCTCAGTTTCACTAATGGATGTCACATGGAAAATTAAGAGCTCCACTCTTTGCCATCAATGTCTCAGTGATGGGTGGTGGAGGGGACCTCCTTCATTGATTCTTTCTTTGTCTCTTTCAATCTGTTTGCTGCTCTGTTCACTCTGCCACAGCTGTTGGTAGTATTGGTATTGAGCTCATATTTAATACAAATTAAACTTAAAATTAAATTAAAATAATTTGATAATTATGTTATCATAATTTTTATTTAAGTCAAATGAAATTGATAGATCAATTAACCCACCAAACTAATAACATTTGGTATCAGTGGTAACCTAATATTTAAGCATGATAAGAGGACTAGAGTAGGATTTTTGTAAATGAAGTTAAAGGACTCGTTACAACGTAGATTTACCCTTGGATTACGTCTCATGTGTATCATACTAGGATTTGATACGAGCTATGTTAGGTCTCGAGAAGTACATCAAGCCCTTGAATAAGGGAGATTGTAACATTTAGATTAGTTCTACATTGAAAGTGAACAAGATTAAAATTGACTTATAAGTATATGATAATTATACTATTATCAAATTTAGCTCAAACAAATATTTTGTATCACATCTATAAGAAAAATCTGAACTGAGTACAAGTCATTCAAATAAATTTTGACAGTGTTAGCTAGATTAGTTAATAATATATTTTTTTTGGGGGTTCAAATCAACAAAGGAAGCTGAGATCAAAACATATCTTCACCATTTTTTAATACAAACAGCTAAAGAAATATTTAATTTTAATTTGATAGTGATGTGGCAACCATTTCCTTTATTGAGGATTGCAATGTCAATCAGTCTTCTGAGGTGGAATATTATAGTAGAAACAAAATATTCAACAGTGTCATGACTTCATCTTCAACCTCTATCTTTACACCAATCAAACAAAATAGGCAACATGAATTGGTAGTTTGATTCAAAATGGAGGTCTTGTTAGCTTCAGGTTTAATCCATCTCATTGACTCCTTCACTCATGCATGTCTCACATATAAATTATATTTAAGGGCATGATTAGTGTACCAAACTCCCTTACATAAATATAAATATATTATTTTCATGACTGGACCTCTTATGCCATAAATGAACAATGTTACATGAGATATCATTCTTTAACCCCTCAATTTGTTCAAAAGATGGTGCATCAGAAGTCAAGTAGCAGTTTGGAACATTTCTGCACCACATTAGTTTGGAACATTGAAATGTCATGCATGCATCTGTGGTGTTCTTAAACATTTGGTAGCATAAATTTATAGATCTGAAGTAAACATGGGTTGGGTTTCATGCTGATCTCTGTGTCACATCAACCATACCAACATTTTTTTTTAACCCCAACTGCATTGTTTTTATTACAGATTATTATTATTATTATTATTATTATTATTATATACACTGAAAGTGATAAACAAAAATAGCTTTTATTTATATTTAAACTCAACCATGAGATGATAAACCTAACCAACAAGTTCAATAGGAATAACAATTTAGCAAATAATTTAGGCTCTGAGTGGTGTTGGTATTATTATTATTATTTTCTTTTTTGGTGGTCACCAATTGAACTTAAGTAAGAAGGAAAAAATACAACAAAAACTACCTCAATTTTAAATTATTAAATTAAATCACATTTGTAAATAATAAATTAATAAAGATTCAAAAGTTAATGTGATATCCAACCTCCTCAAATAGTAAAATGGAAACCCAAAAAGAAAAAATAAAGAATATTCCGATTCGCCAGCTAAGCTAACTTAAGCATCCAAAACCTGCGCATGCAAATCCCCAGCCCATTTCAATTAAGTTACCATTAGAATTGTGTATAACTACGAAAAAACCAGCCCAATTGTATGTATCTCCTTTTTAAAAGGTGAGGGGCACCACCGTCTATAAATGTCGAAGTGAGGCCTCTATCAACGCCCCACCTCTCTCTCTCTCTCTCTCTCTCTCTCTCTCTCTCGCTCGCCCGCTCGCCGCCCTCTTCTTCCTCCTCCTCTTGCTATAAGCAAACCCTTCCTCTCTCTATCGTCGTGGCGGGGTCGGATCGCTGTGTGACGGCGATGCAGGAGTCCGAGAGCAGGACGAAGAGGACGAGGGTGAGGGTGCTGCAGGGGTCCTCCCGCTCTCTCTCGTCGTGGCGGCCCGCATCCTCGTCGCTTGCGTTGCGTTGAGAGATCGTCGGAGGGTAGTGCCGGACTTCGGGCTTGTGTTCCGGTGAAGGAGCAGGTGGGGCAAATGCGGATGATTACATTGGATATTCCTTGTTTTTGAGCTCCATCTTGTGCAGAATTCTTCGGTGAGAGGGTGAGAGACTAGTGAAGGAAGGAAACGAGAAAAGAATAGAGAAGAAGGATTGTTTCGTTCTGCGAATCGAGCGACGACGACTCTAAAAAATGCAGCAAGATCAGCGAAAGAAGGTCGGTTGTTATTGTTCCGTGCTTTGATCGTTCATCTCCTTCTCTGTTTGTGTCAGAATATGGATCTGTCGGTGACTTCCATTTAATCTATTATCATTCTATTTTTGCAAGTTTCTTCTGCCTTTCCTTCTTTGTGAAGTCCATTTTAATGGCTATTTGAATTGGGCCAGGTGGTCAATGTGTGGCGACTTATGACCAATTTGTGACTTCGATACTAGAGATTAGTTTGCTATATCTCTCTATATATATATGTATGTATGTATGTGTACGAAGTAGATGTTCCTGTGAAGGTTGCATAATTTACCTGCAAAATACTTGTCTCAAAGTCAATTTAATTTTCCTCTAAAACACAGCCAAGCAACTGCAGTGGGTATGCTAGAGATTCCCTTTCTATTGCTTTTGCTTTGACTCTTGGCAATGCTTTCAATTGCTGAATGTACATGTTGGTTGGGTTGCCACCTGTGGAATCACCGTCTTCCTGAGGATTTTGCTCACTTTCAGTTGGCAAAGGAGGGCATTCATTTGTATTTGATTATATAGATTACCTCTGGAATTCATTTGGTTATGCTCCCATGTTTTGAATTGGTAATGACGATCTGAGTTATGTGTGGGATGCTTATGATGTCATGAGATGGTGGCTTGATGCTATTCTGAAATACTCACAAGTTACAGAAATTATATCTGAAACTCAAGAAAATGAAATCGCTTGATGCTGTCCAAATAAATCGATCGACCAGTCAATTTGATTATTCTATATGGTCTCATATGTATTTCCCTGTTCTATTTAAGTCATGCATGAGGTACTTTAGATGTATGTTTACAAATACAAAATTTCCTCGCAGCATATAGAGAATAGTACATATATGTATGACAAGTTTCGTATGTATTAGTCAACCTTTTTTTCTTTTGATACTATTTTGATCTCATTATTCAAGAACCCTTTTCCATTTACAACTCATGTTATCAATTTTGATTACAAGTCCATTTGCTGTAATTTGTGATGTGTCCAAGTCACAATTTCTTGCAAAAAATTAGTTGCATTATCAGTTGATTCATGCTGGTGGCTTCCATGGTGTCTATGGAATATTATACCGAGGACTGTGTTGTTTGTTGTAACCTTTACTGCATTTTTTAAGAATTATAATTTGCACCATAGTTTTATTGACAGTTTATTGTAGTTGACAGAAATGACAGCTTCTGAAATTTGATATTTTCAGCCCTGACATACTTTAGGTTTTTTTCATCTTTGATAATTGTTGTCTTTTAGAGAGATTGAGGAGTTTATATTTCCATACCAGTATTTTTATACATATTAATGCTTGTAATCCTCCTTTTTTTTCATATACAAATTTATATTCTTGCAAAGCTAAAACAAATAATAGTATTTTGCTGCTTCTCACCGTGAACTGTTATTGCAATTCATTTTCTTCTGCAGAATTCACCAGAAGTGGATTTTTTCAGTGAGTATGGGGATGCCAATAGATACAAAATTCAGGAGGTTATTGGCAAAGGTAGCTATGGAGTGGTCTGCTCAGCAATTGATACACATACTGGACAGAAGGTGGCTATCAAGAGGATACATGATATTTTTGGGCACATATCTGATGCTATTCGAATTCTTCGTGAGATCAAACTTCTCCGTCTTTTGAGACATCCTGATATAGTTGAGATCAAACACATCATTTTACCTTTGTCGAGGAGGGATTTCAATGACATATATGTTGTTTTTGAGCTCATGGAGTCAGATCTTCACCAAGTCATCAAAGCAAATGATGATTTAACAAGAGAACACTATCGATTTTTTCTTTATCAGCTGCTCCGCGCACTTAAATATATCCACGCAGGTAAACTTTCACATATTTAAACAACCACGAATTGATGTGGATAAATGCAACTTTTAGTTATTTCTTTGTCAGCCACATATTTTTGCTAGATATTATTTTCTACCAAATTTGTCTGAACAGTAAAATCTTTCAGCTTTTTTATTGTTTTTGTTCTACCGATATGTCTGATTTAAGTTGTTGTTATGGTATGTTTCACACACTATTTGCCACTTGAGCTTCACAATCCGATAGTATCAATACTTACAAGCTAGAAGAAACAAACTTTGTCATGTCAAATTTTGGATTGTTCTTGCTGTAATCTTCACTTTAGCATGGAGAGCAATTACCATCAGCAATTGGGCTTTTATTATTTTAGTTTTAGTGTAGTTATGTTGTATTATTCTTCTATATGCTCGAAATATGTTATGGTTGAAATTTTTTGGTACTAAACATACTTAAGTGATATTTCCAATGTTTTCATTTGACCATTCAACAATTCTAACTTATATGGTTTATCTCTTTTAAGTTGTGACTATAATTATCTTCTCTTTCAGCCATGTATATTCTTGTGCTGGATGGTGATTAACATTTAAGAGCTAATGTACTGACACTAAATCTTCTGTCTATAGCCAATGTCTATCATCGCGATTTAAAGCCAAAGAATATACTAGCAAATGCAAACTGCAAACTGAAAATTTGTGATTTTGGACTAGCAAGAGTTGCATTCGGTGATACCCCCACAACAATATTTTGGACGGTATGTTAAAAGGATGATATTTTTTTTTTTCTTTGTTTTCCATGACAACAACTTGCTATTCTGTTATGGGTCTTATATTGATCGCTTGTGTTGTCATTTTAAAGAAGCAATGAAATTATATATTCTTAACCCTGTATCATTAACATGTGCAGGATTATGTTGCAACCAGATGGTATAGGGCTCCTGAGTTATGTGGATCATTCTTTTCCAAGGTATAGGCATTAGTCTATGCTATTATGTTTGGTCCTTAAAGTATATTATACAAACACATCTGACAACCATGCATGTAATTTCATTGTCAAAGAGATATTGATCGATTGTGTTCTGAAATCTCAGTATACTGCTGCTATCGATATTTGGAGCATTGGCTGCATTTTTGCTGAGGTATTGACAGGCAAGCCTCTTTTCCCTGGCAAAAATGTGGTTCATCAGTTAGATCTGATGACTGATCTTCTGGGAACACCTTCCTTGGATACAATTTCTCGGGTATGGTAATTGCTTCAGAACTTTGTAGTGGAAGGTGACTTTTCTAGATGAGAAAAAAGAATTAATTACATTCAGAAATCCTTTTTCTTTCTTTTTTGCGGTAGGTTCGGAATGAGAAGGCAAGGAGATACCTGAGCAGCATGAGGAAAAAACAGTCTGTACCATTTGCACAGAAATTTCCAAATGCAGATCCTTTGGCATTGAAACTTTTGGGGAGGCTTTTGTCATTTGACCCTAGCAAGAGGCCAACTGCTGAAGAAGTATGCATTTCCAAATAGATTCACATTATAACTTTTGTTTGTCACTAAGTTATTTCTTACAATCTTTTCTATAGAATTTCATGATCTTAATATGGTAGTATACAGTATTTATTCATACATGATTTTTTTGCAATAAGGTATCATGTTTGCTTCTGGTTTATCAGGCATTAGCTGATCCATATTTCAAAGGTCTTGCCAAAATAGAGAGAGAGCCATCTTGCCAACCAATCACAAAAATGGAATTTGAGTTTGAATGTCGAAGATTGAGCAAAGAAGACGTACAAGAGCTAATCTTCCTTGAGATATTAGAATATCATCCTCAGCTGCTTAAAGACAAAGTTAATGGAACTGAAAAGACAAATTTTATATATCCTAGGTTATGAATTTCAGATATTTATTTCCTTCATTTCCTAATCATACACAACACATCACTGACATTCTCGTTCTTGGTAACATTTCCTGCTTTCTTTTTATGCAGTGCTGTGGATCAGTTTAGAAAGCAATTTGCATGCCTCGAGGAGAATGGTGGTAAAAGTGGATTTGGCATTCCGTTAGATAGGAAGCATGTTTCTCTCCCTAGGTAATTTTACATTCAGATGTTGAACTTTATTCCTTATATTTTTCATGCATTTAACTTATGTTCAAATATTTTTCATGATTGAAGTGAATTACTTTTTAAGATATAATTTAATGAGGTAGGCTATTATTCTTGGTTGCAGAACAAAGCTGTTCTGTTGCATTTAGGTTCTCCTTAAGCACCATGATGGTTTAACTTTCCAAAAATGTTCTTAACAGCTATTGTTTTCATGTATGCTATCACAAACAAAAGAGGAAAGCTGCATGCATCTCTAGTATTTGCCTCAACATAAACGATCATTAATTTCCATTTGAGCAGGAGAAATGCGTCATAGGTGGAAGGCATAATATGCATAGTGACCAACCAAATAGGCCTTAAACAGTGTTGTGGTGTCATCTTAGCAAAGCTTCACCCTCTTTAAGCATACAGATTATTTTAGTATTGCAAGAAATGTGAAGCATGAAACAGGAATCTAGTATGCAACAGGTTCCTTCTTGTTTTTCTTATATTTTGACTTTTTCTCTGCCCTTTTCAAAGTTTGTAGAAGTGACCGGTTAGCTTTTATTCGTTGCCTTTGATGAACATGCTTGGCAACGGATTCAAATATGTTTATTGTTTTCTACTAAAGTTTTGGATCTTTATGCATAGATTCATGTGCCCCCTTGCAGGTCTACGGTGGTCCACTCTACTACCATACCTCTGATGGAACAACCAAATATGGGCTCTTCAAGGGATGGGCAAGGCACAAATGCAGCACACAAGAACTCTCGAGATATTGAAAGGTCATCTGGAAGGATAGCAAGGGCTTCACAGGCACCTCAAAGGATCCCAACTGGTAATTGCTTAAACGCAAGATTGGCCACAAGTAATTGTGATGCTGTCCGATAATCTAGTATTTTGCTTTATATTCCCAGCTAGGCCAGGAAAAATAGTTGGTCAAATAATGCCAAAGGAAGGTGGGAGTATGAAGGACGGCTATGACCCTAGGCGTTCCGCAAGGAACCGTGTTCTTCCGGTGGAACCAGCCATTCCTCCATATTGTTTCTGTAGTACCACTGGCAGGTCAGAGAACTCAAGCAGAGACCCAGTAGATGCTGAACGTGAACAGGGAACGATACAGCATAGACCGTCCCAACCAGGCATGCCTAGGAAGCTGGCTCCAGATATAGCTCTCGACACGAGAGCTGCCCCCTTTTGTCTTGCAGGGCCCAAGGCTGATTCAGCCGAGATAAATACCATAGAGGCAAAATCCCCATTTAATGGGATTGTCACAGCAGCTGGTGGTCATAGAAAAGTTGGTACTCTTCAGTTTGGCATGGCAAGGATGCATTAAGCACCGAGAGCTGATCAATAAGCCATCTTGATGAGCAATACATGCACTAAAACATTTAATTCAAGGCTTTCCAATAGGAAGACTGGAGTGCATACAAGGGGAAAGAATGTGATGTAAGTGACAACTTCCTACTTGCAACGCGCATTGCTACGGTAAGTGGGAACAGTTTAAAAGTTCATCTTTGCTTTCAGCTGCAAATTTGGCTTCTAGTAGCTTAATGGCCACCAGGTTTCTTATGGCACACTCGTACTTATTCGTTGGAGGTGCAGGAGATGTCTGTGGATGGAACTGTACATGATGGAGGGGGCCAAGCAATTTAAAGTGGCTTATGTCGACAGGATCGAGGCAAGTTCTTTGACTTCACCTCTGTATGAATCGATCTAATAAGCAATCCACCAGGAACTTGATATCGGATGGCCTTTTTATGCTTCTCTTTATGTTCATTATTTTTCTCTGTCAACGACGGTTTGCACGTACGTTGTTTATGTTTTGACGTGTGTTTCTTTTAGGGAGCATAGCTCACGAGAAAGTTTCTTGAATACCATTTTCATGCATTCTGTGGAAAATACTCCTTTAGGTATGATATTTCTACAATGAGGCTAATACTACACTGTTTCTGATGCTATGACCATCCTATATTGAGAAATCTATCAGGGCTTCATTTGGTGCAATTAATTTAAGATTGGTTTGTGAAGGAAATCTAGCAATTTTCAAAATTAAATATGAAAATAGAGATGGATGGATAGAATTGTTTGATGCAATTACTCTTCTCCATATTCTATGATTTGATTGGTTATTGGTACAGCCTTGTCAGTAAGAAAAAAAAAATTGAAAAAAATTGATCTTTTGGATTTAGTTTCAGATAAGAATTATAGTATGGCTGAATTCAAACCTTCCCTATTGATGAAGTTTCATCTCAATCCATAAATCATGGACTGTGATTTGGTGAGGCAAAGAAGGCCAATCTGTTTTGCTTGATGACATGTAAATTTTTTGTGTGCATGCACGCATTCCATTCCTTCTAGTTGGTCTCTTTTGTTTTCACTAAAAAACAAAAAAAAAACTTTTTCTTCGAGATAATTAGAAATGCTAATTTTTACATTTCAAGATTAAAGTCAAACACTTATTATTTTTTTCAGAAGACCCTTTTTTTATGTGAAATTACACTCTTAGTTCCCTTGATTTTATCTTTTTTTAAATAATCAACATGCATTCTCAAATAGAGAAATCTGCATTGCTATTTGCATACATTGACTAATAAAGTATAAATTATTATGTTTGCCAGTCGTATATTACTTACATGTAACATATAATAATTAGTTTGTCAAGGGCTTAATTAAATGACAAATATGTTTCAGCCTCTACCATCTCATGGAAATCGTATATTTATTAACTCTTCATAAAAAGATTTATCACACATCAGTAGTACATTGTGTGTTGTATTCTGGTGAGGGTTAACTATAAAATGGGGTGGGTTCGCAATAATAGGAAGCTTATATTTCTGTACATATGAAAAAAAAAAGCATCATGGTCAAATTTTTTTTAAATAATCCTAATTTTATCTTTCTTTTTCCTGATTTTTATGTTTCTTTTGAGTCGATAGTTTCAAATTGACAAAGGTATCCTCAACCAATTCTGTCTTTTTTCCCCCTTTCTTTTTCTTTTTTTCAAACTTATTGTATCGAACCAATCCGACGCATTAAACCAATCAAAATTTTAAATCGGTGCAAGATAAATAATAAATAATAAATAATAAATAATAAATTAAGTAATATTTTAATAAAATAAAAAATAAAACTTAAAATTATAAATGTAATTATTATAAATATAAAAATATAAAAAATAATTACGCAATTATAATATTATAATTTCAACTTAAATTGAACAAAAATGAAAAGATAAAATTTTCAAAATATTAAGAGTTGAATTAACTGGAAATATATCTTTTAATTGCAAAAAATAAAATTTAAAAAATATGTTTTTTTTATATATGATTCAGAAAACAATGTAACCCCATTCAAAAATAATATGATTCAAAAATAATTTTCTTCTAAAGTTATGGTAAATTAATTATAAATTTAATAAAATAAAAAATCATAATTTCTCATTTAATAGGTCGGTTAATTTAAAATATCTATTTTAATGGCTTAAGTGTAAAAAATAGTCAATTACGCATCTATATGTTATGTAAAAGGCTTTCTAAAAAATTAAGAATTTTTAAAAAAGATGAGAAGTTTTTTAATGTGATTATATTATTCTTTTATGACCTAAAAACAATATAACTATATTCAAAAGCAGTGTGGCTCAAGTGTTTTACAACAACGTAATAACCAATTGTTTTTTATCCTTAAAATCTTATAAAACCTTTCTATAACAATAATCTTAGTGGTTTTTGTCCAAAGTTATAATAAATTCATTAAATTGAGTGAATTAAAAAATATAACTTCATGTGATGATGACTTAAAAGTAAAAAAAAACAACATATTTGTAAGTTATTCGAAATGTTTCTTGAAAATTTAAAATTCAGAAAAATAAAATAGGAACCCGAAAAAGGTAAATTTAGGAACTTTTTTAAGGAATTTGTTCAAAAATTATTCCATGTTATAATTTTATTTTGCTAAAAGATAAAAAATAATTATTAGGTGACGAGTCTTATGTACAACGATAACATTTGTTCATCTGCGACATGAGAGATTGGAGTTCGACCCATAAAAAATATTTTTCAAAAAAATATTTAAAAATAAGATGGTAGACAGTGATCCAATTTATATGTACACAAAAATGAGAGATAAGCCTATTCCATAAAAGTTCGAAATATGCCATTAGGTATATTGTAATCGACTTCTTCGCCACTTCGCGCACCGTTGTTGTAGAACGGCGAAGACGAGCTCCAATGAAGACGTTAACTCGAGTCCCTCTCCTTTCCTCTTCCCCGGGGCAGCAGCGCCGCAGCCAATGGTGGAACGCCCAGCGCCCTCACGCCACCATCCAACGACACATCCCAGCCCGCCTCTCCTTTGCCACCTTCTCCTCCTCTTCCCCCGCCGGCGCCGCCGCCATATCCGCCTCGGCGGCGAAGCCGGTGGTGGTCGTGGGCTCCGCCAACGCCGACATCTACGTCGAGATCGACCGCCTCCCCCTTGAGGGCGAGACCATCGCCGCCCGCGCCGGGCAGACGCTCGCGGGCGGCAAGGGCGCCAACCAGGCCTGCTGCGGCGGCCGCCTTGACTACCCCACTTACTTCGTCGGCCAGATCGGCGACGACGCCCATGGGCGCCTTATCGAGGACGCCCTCCGTGGCGGCGGCGTCCGCCTCGACCGCCTCGCGCGGGTGTCCAGCGCGCCCACCGGCCATGCCGTGGTGATGCTGCAGTCCGACGGGCAGAACGCCATCATCATCGTCGGCGGGGCCAACATGAGCTGCTGGCCCGAGGATCCCCGAGACGAAGACTTGGAGGTCGTCCGTAGTGCCGGAGTGCTGCTGCTGCAGCGCGAGATCCCCGATCGGGTCAATATCCAGGTCGCTCAGGTAATCGAAGACTTGGCGATTTAATATTACTTACCACTCATCATTGGAGCTGCGTACCTTTTTTGAGATCTGGAATTGCTTGCATCTTGCATCATTACTGAAAGCATTTTTCCCCCCTTTTGTTCTGGATTTGCTTCGTCGTCTGGAATCCAAAATGTCATCTTTCCCCATTGTTACCATTTGTACTTCTTTATTTCCTTATACATAAATTGGCTCTTTCTTCATTTTCTTTCGGTGCAAATCTGTTCTTTCTCCTTCTTATTATATTGCTGTGTTAAATTCGAAAATCTCCCATTAATCGGAAAAAAGAGTACAGATACGGATGAGATTCATGCTGAATTACCGTATTTCTGATTGTTATAAGAAGATGTCATTCACGTCCTAGTCAATCTGACGTGGTCCAGACCTATGTACGTAGGGTTATCCAAGGTACCTCCGAGGTGGAAACGTCAAGTTCTAGAGGTGCCAGCTGCATGAAGACGAAGGTCGAGAGAGGTTTCCTGACCCAGTCTTTCCAACACCTAAGTTAATGATCCAAAGTAGATGCTTGTGGACGCGAGTGGTGAAAAGTAATCCCTTGCGATTGTGTTAAAATAAGTATTTATACTTGGTCGTAAATGAGTAGAATATTATGTGGAATATCCTACGGGGAGGCAGTCCTCAACCACCTCTAACAACCTCCCATTGGCCTTTTCTCCACGTAGACGACAAGGGAGGAAACAACCTGCAATTGCTTGTCTTGAACCCTTGTCCACACGAAAAGGTGGGGGGCATCTTCTGTCTCCTTTTTTTAGCTTGGACACTATGCGGAGGCCATGTGTTGAATGACGATTATCAACAATATTCGAAATCCCTATCAGTGGCAGTGAGGAGGGGTTGGAGCTCCCGACCTCCACACCTCGGTGGCGAGGGGGGTTGAGCATTTATACCTGGCCTTTGCGTTTGTGTTAAAATAAGCTTGTATACTTGGTCGTAAAAGGATGAAATATTTTGTGAAATATTCTACAGGGAGGCAGTCATCAATCACCACTAACAACCTACCCATGGCCTTTTCTCCATGCGACAAGGGGGGAGATAGCCTCCAATTGCTTGTCTTGGACCCTTGCCCATGCGAGCAGATCGATGGGGGGCAACCAATCGCCTTCCAGCCTGAACGTTAGGGCACGTGTTGGATGACAATTAGTCAACGATATTCTCTCTATCACTAATAATATTAATCTCTCTCTCACTTTTGGATGAAGATAGAATACTTCTATTTCTCTAGGATGTTATAAATGCTGTTGGATGTGAAAAATTTTGATTTTTATCCTCATTTGTGTTGTTAAATAGAAATAAAACTTGGAAATTTATGTTCTAGGGTAACTTTACTTTTATCATATTATTATCTCTAGGTTCAAAAACAGGATTCTCTTCGTTAATACTTTTTTTCTTGATTGATGTTGAGCATTGACGTTAAGATGGATGAAAATTGTGTAGTTCTGTTTTACTTTGATCCTGCACCATTGAAATTCAAATTACCAAGTCTTTTTTCTTGACTTCAAGGGGTCTGATCTGGTTTGTTCTTGAGCTCACATGCTTGAAAGTGTTTACAAGGGCTTGATACATGATACTTCATTGATGTACGTTTTTTGCTTCGTGTGTGCTGATTGCTTTTGTATATAATTATTGGCTACGACACATGTTTTGTGTTGTTTCCTGCCTTCCTTTATAATGCTTGTCCATGTTTTGGCATTAAGTTGAATCTTTGTCATCTTCAGGCTGCAAAAGGTGCAGGAGTTCCTGTTATTCTAGATGCTGGAGGGATGGAAGCTCCTGTTCCTGATGAACTCATAAAGCTTGTGGATATTTTCAGCCCAAATGAAACAGAGTTAGCACGTTTGACAGGAATGCCAACAGAGACTTTTGAACAGATCAGCCGTGCTGCAAAAAGAATCCATGAGAAGGTGAGATCAATGTCTTAGCAATAACTTCATTGACCCGTTTTATGCTTTTTGTTGCTTCTTGAAGAAACACTTAGTGTCCTGAAACTTGGAATTGCCCCTTTATCAATGCCAACGAATCAAGAGTATAGGTTTTATATCATGGGACTTATATTTTTCAAAATATGGGTCCCAGATGAGCTATTAAACCAATGTGTGTGACTTCTTTGTAGGATGATTCTTACCATGATGATTCCAGAAAAATCTTATTTTAAAAGTTGATTCTTTTAAAAAACACAATTGATGTACCAAACACAAGACCTCTCTGAAAGGTCCTGTGATGGTTGCTCTTTTTGTTCCTGCATTTGTTGTTTTTTGAGGTTCACTGATACTGTGAATACTCAAGACTTTACCTTCTGACATTTGATACAAATCAATGTAGGTCCTAAAATCAAATTCAAGGACTGTTAGTCTATTATAAATCTAATCTTGTTGATAATTGTTCCTGCAATTTTTAGTATTCCAAAACATGCAATCTCCACATATCAAGTTGATTTGGCATCTAGCTGCCATCAAGAGCGTATCAGCAATACTATGTTACTTAACAAACAACATATAGGCAATTGAAGAATGATTTTATTAGAGAGATTCCCAGACATTAAATCTCACGAAGCACTAGATGGTAATGCTGCCTTTTTTTTTTTCTTTTTTTTTGTATCAGGGCGTCGAGAAAGTCCTAGTGAAACTTGGGGCAAAAGGATCAGCTTTATTTATCGAAGGGGAAGATCCAATCGTACAACCCATCATACCTGCTTCAGAAGTTCTTGATACCACGGGTGCCGGTGATACCTTCACTGCTGCATTTGCTGTGGCTCTTGTCGAGTGCAAGCCCATGAAAGAATGCTTGAAATTTGCCGGTACAGAGAAACAAAACTCCTATTGCATGGTTCTCATGTCATCCTAGGTAACTAATAGATCTCCTTGATTGGTATGCTACAGCTGCCGCAGCTTCACTCTGTGTTCAAGTTAAGGGGGCCATCCCAAGCATGCCTGACAGAGCTGCAGTTGTGGAGCTGCTACAGTCTCTCCCAGCTGATGCTGCTACAAAGTGAACAACTAAGCCAACATGATTCTCAAACTTTCCGAATAATTAGTTGGCATGCCTTTTCTTATTTTTGTTCCACCAAGTGTAATTACTTATCACTGTTTCAAGTACAGGTATCGAATCAGTACTCTCTTTGGTGGGCATTTCCAGTGTGCCAACTTTTCATGGATGTTTTCTTCTTACTTTGAGCTACAACTCCATATACCCTTCTGCAATTCTGTGCAAGGGGGAAATAAAACATCATCTCTCACCATGTAATTTTTCCTTTATAAGGGCAGCAGTACATCCAAGTGAGTATTTATTATATGGCCAAGTTTTCAGTCTATATTTGTAGTAATGCCTATTGCTTACCTTTGGGTAGTAATTGATTATTTTTTCCAAAGTGATTGTTCAATTTATAGGATGTGTTCATACACACTGAGAAATTTATTGAGCCAATCACAGATGATGAATTTATATGCCAAAAACCTTTTAGCAGCTGATTTATTTCGGCAGGAGATGAACTTGATCAAGTTGTTCATATTACTTCCCCAAATTATTTAACTAGCCTCCATATATTTCATCAATATGTGATAAAGTTAGTGGCACAAGCAACTGCTTAAATCATCTAGGAATCTATTATTGTGAGATCTAACTTGTGTTTTGTCCGAAGCATTGTATTCCTATATGATACAAATAGTTGAAGTAAATTTTTGGAAGAGATGATGAATCATGAGAGTGTGTGATTTGAACTATTGATTAGGTCATATCTATTATTATTTTAGCTGCACATCCAGTCATCATATGAAGCCCCTATTCAAAAGATCATACCTGAATTATGTTTATATTAATTTGGCAGTTAAATCTATGCATTGATTTAACTATCAGTCTACTTTATATTTATTTGGTAGAATGATGGATACTTAACAGCAAATGGGGAGTATATAGCAACCTCAAAGATGCTTATTTGCATCACATTACGCATCCTTCTCCCCTTTCACCCTCTCTAACTATACGACTCTCTTAATTATTTTCTCACTCACATAATTCTCACATTCGCATTCTCTTAAACTCCATAAGCTTGTGAGTTGTGGATTGGATCAAGCCTAAGAGATTAATTAAGAAGGAATTAACACTCAAGTCTAATGAATAACTCTATAATCAAATATATGCATTTTTTTTTTAGAATTTTTGATCAATTTTTAGATGAATAAAGTAGATTTTTGATTCTATATGTGTCACTATTCTTTTCTAATTTTAATTATTTTTATTTATTTTTAACTTCAAAATTTTAATCTAATTTTTTATTTATAGAAATCTTTTAAAAAATTACTATTTCTTATGCCATTGACATACTCTATCCTATAATCTACCATATCATCGATCGATCAATATCCGATAATATACCGATATTTATTTTTAACTTAAGATGATATATATTGTATCATCGATCGATCAATATATCGATTAAGATCGATAAAATAAACCTTACTGCTAATACAAGTAAATCGTCTAAATATGTTTAAAAGTCAGCATAAGAGCTTCCTACCTTCCTAAATTCTACCTCATTTCAAGAAGGATGATTAGTTCTTATACATGTGATGCATTTTCCTCATGTGTTTTGTCCATTGCATCATTTTGATCCATAACTTTTATGCTAAGATAAATGTTCATGTCTTTGGAGAGTAACAAAATGAGTCATGAGAGAGAGAGAGAGAGAGTAGTCTTCTCACCTTTAAGATTCGATGAGCACAATGTAATCATGTGGTACAAGTTATGGCTGCTGTCATCATCTGCAATCACGAAGAAGAAATGGAGCCAAATAGCATTCATGACTCCAAATTCCCCCCTTCATAAACAACAACTCACGATTGCACCATAAACTCCAGCTACCAAACAAGAACAACACCAACCATGGCCAAGCATTTAATGCAGCCGTACCAAAAGCTTGGATGCCTCTCGCAGAAAGAAAAGCCATGTCACTCGCTCTGATCTCCAAGCCTGCTTCTCTGAATCATTAGCGTCCTCTCGACGGAGGCGAAACATAGAGTGAGCCCGGAATCGATTACAGTTTCCCTGTTTCTACATCGTAGTAGATTCATCATACCCATCTTGTCTTACGAACACACAGAAGCAGCATGAGGGGCGGGATGGGGGTGGAGTAAAGCAGTAGTAGTAATGTTACCGTCGCTGGTCGCCGTGGATGAGAGGCGGGACGATGTCTTGCAAGAGGCCATGGCCTTCGGCTTGCTGGTTACTGTTGCCGCTCGTGGGGGACGGCCGATGCAACAACAGCAGGTCGCCGCGAAAGCTCGTCGTCGGTGGAGGGGCGGCTAAGCGAAGAAGATTGGCTGGGCTGTGATGAGTGTGCTGCCCTTCGTAGGTGGTGACCACGACCGATGAATCCTGATACGATCTCTCCACCCTCTTCTTCACGTTGCACTTGGGCGCCGTGCACCGGTAGTAGCTTCTGCGGCTGATGCGTTAGCGAAGGAGATGGTGGTGTAATGGGAAGCTGGAAGCTGGAAGCTGGAAGCTGGTGCACCATACGCACCGACTGACCTTGGATACGGGCTGTTCTTGACTGCCTTCTGCCCGTACTTCCTCCATCGGTATCCGTCTTCGAGTTGATCAACCTCGCTCTTGGTCATGAATGCAATCCGTGGCTCCCTCTGCCTTCTCTCCCCTTCCCTCCTTGGTTTCTTCCTGTTCCACATCAAAAGATCCACATCACGGTTCGCACCACCACCTCTTTCAGCTCATCCTTAATTGCACCTAAGCAGATCAAAGGGAATAGCGAAACCCTACAAAACTGTGATCTGTTCTGCTACTGGAGGAGAGAAACCCTAGACGCTAGACCAGTGTTCTTGTCCCAGTAGAACAAGTAGACCAAAAGGCAACAGCAATTAGCACATAAACAACTCGTTTCTAAGCCGCCTATCGTAATTGACTGCCACCGATCAAGAACAGAGAAAGGAGAGAGCAAGCAAAGCATGCACAGGACCGATCAAAACCTACGCTTTATTGAACTTGTCACGCCCTTCTTCACCCCCTGCCGCCTGCTTCTGCCGATCCGTCTTGCGGGGACCCAAGCCTTCTTCCCCGGCCGCTTCCGTCGACGACGAAGTCATCGAGGAGTTGGGAGTCACCGGAGCCGTGCCGTCGCCGCCCGCCGCCGACTCACACGGCTCATGTGCACCGCCGAGCAGGTGTGACTCTGGGCTCGGGTCGTCGAAGGCCGGGACCAGCAGGCCGTAGTCCACCGGCGAGTCGTGGAGGTAGTCCGCGAAGCTCAGGAACGGGGATAGCGTTTTGAGGTCGGAGACCTGCAGACTGTTGTTGGCTGCACCGCTGCTCCTGCTGCCCGGCTTCTGAGGCGACACCGACGACGGCTCACCGTGGAAAGGGAAGTGGTCGTGGCGGCGGCCATGGTGGTCGGCCTCGCCTCCGGACATAGGGAGAGAAGGCAGTGTGTGGGTGGAAGGAAGAGTGTGGCTTTTTGTGTTGCTGCTTTTGTTTTGGTGCACATAGATACGTGGACGACTTCAAGACGCAGGAATAAATCGTTGACGATGAGCCCTTAACCGTTCGATCTCGATCCGACGTCGCAGAGTGCGACCGCACCGCCGCACGCCCTTCGACGCCCGCCCTCACTCCCACCGCTCTCGTGATTGGAGGAACCTCTGGCCCCACAGGTCAGCGCAGGGTAAGGTCGCCACGATACCAAACCCGTAAAAGGTCGAGCCATGTGCGGCGTGGGGTCCACCCCCAACGGCGACACATGATCTAGTTGAGTCCGTCCGGATCGCGACAGCTCACCAACCCGATCTGTGACCGAGATGTGCGGCGGGCTCCTCCTCCTCTCCCCACCTCGTGCAATAAGTTCCTCCGCCATGGCTTCCCCTCGCGTCGGGCTCTCTTCATCTCTCTTCAGGGCTCGGAGGAGCCGCCGGAAGAAGGAGATCCATCGAAGACCCACCAAAACCCTATATCCCTACATAACAAGTTGTCAGCATCGTATCAAGTGTGCTGAAATCAATCACTCGGTTGCGATCTTTTCTGCTGCATGCTGCTCATTTAGCTCGCACAGAAAGAGAGGAGAAAGGTAGGAACGCAGTCTTTCTATCCGGTAGAGCTTCTTCTGATACGCTTGTGTGGAGCTTCTTCTGCGAGGATGGATGATGAGTCGAATCCACGTCCTCTCGTAGACAGCACCAGCACCAATGATCTGTTATCATCCTTCGGTACCTAATGACATCCAACTGCGATCGCGGATTGGGACTATGTATTTAAGACGTATGGCCTGGAGTTGGAGGCGTCACGGCGTCGGATCCGAGAAAGGAGGGGCGATGGTGTTTACTCTTTACAGTAGAAAACATGAGACGGTCGCTCGAGCTCGACGACTACTACTGTTTCTCCCTCTTCGCTGCAGCGAGAGAGAGAGAGAGAGAGAGAGAGAGATTGTGGACCAAATGGTGGTCGTCGGATTGGGTGATCGGTGGGGGAGACGTCGCCATCGACGGAGAAAGGTGGGGGAGGGAGCTTTGGTTGGGGCTTTGGGCAACCATGCATGAGATGCGGTCTGGCGTGCGGCATCTCGTTGACAAATGACAGCCGACATCTCCGGTGAACTGCTACTGTCATCCCACCACCCCCACCCCCCAACCAAATCCAAGACCCTGCGTTTTGTTCCTCCATCGACGAACAGCACCGGCTCCAAAGAAGAACATCCACAAACAAGCTCGATTCATTCAATCTTCTTCTGCTAGCTGCCGCTGCTAACTATTCTAGTATCAAGATTTTTCTGAAGAACAGTTCTCCCTCCAGCTAAAACTCTACCAACTCTGAGCTTAGAGATAGATATCTGTACGTGCCGACAATATTTGACACATCATTGTTGATCGGCCAAGCGCGCATGTCTTCGTCTTCACTGGCGAGAGAGCCTGAGATTAAGGCATCTTTGAAACGATCATTTGGACTTATGCTTGTCATATAGCTGGAGAGTTGACAATGAATGGCATTTGCATGATTCCAAGACTTCCTTCCCTTCCAGTAAAATGTTCTCCAGCATGCCAATGATAATGACAAAGAGTAGAAGCATCTGCATCATGAATGCCCTATTAATGGATAGTATCCCACTGTGTACCTTATAATTTGTTTTCAATTACAATAAATCAATTAAAAACCGAAGACTGGTCGATGATGACTCGCCACGCAATGGCCCACTTAATTTAGCTGCCCGGCCCAAACCGTGTCATCTCACCTCGTTTCATTTCATTTCGCTGCGTTTGGTTTGTGCTGGGTTTAACAACACCGCGCCCATCTCATCAACCGAGGAACCTTCTCTTCTATTCCTTCGCTTCGTGGGCCCCTCTGGGACCCATGTTGTGAATCCAATCGAGGAGGCGGAGTCGGGTGAGAGTGGAGGCGGAGGGCGTCGTTAGGAGAGGGCAGTGAGAGGACGAGGTTAGCATCACGTGAGACACGAGCGGTTTTCTCGTCCGACAGCTGTCGCTGTGGTGAGTCATGAGGCCAAAGCCTTCTCCAACAGACACCCCCATCGACGTACCCGCGTTGGGCTTCGAGCAATTCTTCACGGCTCATCGTGGCAACAGACTCGGGCCCACTTAAACTTCCAACTACGTTACAGGTACGAGATCGAGTAACTATGAAAACTCAAATTGCTTCGATGGCATTGGTTTTGAGCGCATCCGACGACGACAATAGCTCTCCTCCTCCATGAGCCACCTTCTTCCCCAACCTTGTGTTTTGACGCCGGCTAATCTCTCTCTCTCTCTCTCTCTCTCTCTCTCTCTCGTGAAACCCAAGTCGGCGATACTTCTCGAATCTGGGCAATAAGGTTGTGGGAGCAAAAATCTTGCCTACCGATCCGTTTCCAGAGCGGGCGAGGGGGGATGCGGACCGAGGGTGGGGCGGGGCACAGATGCCTGCCGACCGAAGTCGTAGCGGCCGATGCAGCCCTCGCGGTCGTCGACGGGGCCCTGGCGGTCGTCGCTTTCTTGCAGGTTGGTCCCCCTTGGTCCTGGAGATCCTTTCCCTCATTTCTGCTCTCGCTGTTTGCTTAAAGAACTCGCTCTTTTGCCAAATGACCGGCTATTTCCTTAATGGAATCCTTGATGTGCATCATGCATCAATTGGGAATGTTAGGTATATGCAGTGCCAATTACAACTATCTTTTCTTACGCCCGCAATGGGAATTGACCAAATGGGCATCATTCTAAGACATCAAGATATTTGTGGACATCGCCATTCTCGGTAGACTTGAAGCTTGAAGAGCCCATAGTAGGTCGAGAACCATACGTTGTAGCTTATATTATCTGTTGGTAGTTAAAGATATACCACCTTATTAAAATTTTAATTTTCAGCTCTTTGCAATTCTTGAAATCATTTATTATTAGAACTATGTGAACTTGATGTATTATTCAAGTTTTTCAATTTGATCTTTAAAATAAATTTTACTACATTAATTCAAATGCTTCGTATAATATTGCTCAATCATCTTTTTGATATATAAAACTATTAACATAATATAGTATCTTTTTTATCATTATGATAATAATATAACTTATATCATTTAAATTTATATAATAAAATTTTGACCAAGAAGAATGAAACTAAATACATTTTGGGTTTTCTTTTTCTTCCCGTGTGGTTTCATTTGTTATGCTTGATTATTTGTAAACTGACATAATGATTAGTTCTGAAAATTCTTTGAAAAATTAGTTGAGCCAAACAACATGCACCCCTATCACTCACCAATAGCATAGGCTCATCATTTCAGTGCATGCACCCTGACCACATAGTCCAGTTGCATTGCATACTACTGTAGGGGAAGACATGGGGGAGAGGAAGACAGAGAGGCGAAGAAATTTGGAGAGGTATTCCACTCTTCTTCCTGTTAGGGGTGTTTCCAATGGGTTGTTATGCACTTGGTTTTCCATGAGGGGGAGGGGAGGAAGGGGCAGATATGATTTATTGTGGTGGATGGTGCTCATGATGGTGAAAATGGTAATTAGAGGTAAAGGGTGTCAGGTGGTGCAAGGAAAAGTGAACTGGAGTGGGAGGACTGAGATAGTAGAGTGCAGTTGATGTGTCATCTAGGTAGTAAGGTGTGATGAAGGTGATGATTAGTAGGCTGTGGGGAAGGTGGTATGATGAGACGGGAGGCAAGGGCAATGGGACCAAGTGACCAGAAAGTGGAGTTGCAGACCATTAAATTTAAAACCACTAGGCTTTCATATTAAGTTCTAGAGCCATTTTTATTCCATGTTAGATCGATGATACTTAAATGCCTCTTTATATTATTAATCTTTTCCTTGAGATATTAATTCACTTTTATCCTGCACTTGCTTCCCAGTTTTTCGGCTCATTTTATCTTGCACCTATTTAGCTCTTATTTATAATGTGGTCCTTTCATATTTCAAATCTTTAGATATTATGTTTTGCTGAATGCCTAATTTATGAATATCTAGAAGTTAAGTAGTAGTATCTAATGGTCTTGTCACAGTTTTAGTTTCCTTAATTTATTTTCTCTTTTTTGGATTCCATAACAAGCTTTGGAATTTTCTTTTCCTTTTGTTTGATTTACTCTTTTTTCTATATTATTATTAGAGCACATTATGAAAATGGTGGTAGAATACATGATGACCATTTGAAAGTGGTGCGTGTCTAGGACCTTTAGTTATTGTATTGAAAAAAGTTGAATGCTAGCAGTCATAAAGGATGGGGTTCTTCCATTTTTAATATGGATCCATGGAACTGGAGATAGTTGAGATAATGCTTGTTTACATTATTACTTGTATGGTTAACTTGTAGTGGTGCATTATCTGAGATTGCAGCTAAACTCCAGTCTATTTCAGTATTTTTTTTTCTCTCTATTTTTCCTCTTAGTGAACTTTGAGGTGATTGTAACTAATAATATGTTCCTAAGTGATTTTGGGGTATGGGTCTTCATATGTTTCTTTCGTTTTAGTCTTCTTACACCAACTTTTATTGAATTCTGTTGTACAATGATTAGCTTTCTCTTAATGACAGTTGTTGAGAATTTACTTACGCAACCAACAACTTGGCTGGACTCGCCAAAAGGTATGCGGAAAACAGCCTTGAGTTGTTCAGTGTAAATGCATTATCTGCTTTATTTGTTTAAGTTTGAAATCCATCAGCAAGTAGCATCTAAATATTATGTTATATGTTCTGCTTTAATTATTTCTTATACTCATTTTGATTGCCAGTTTTAAAATACAAAAGATGAATGTATAACCTATGTATTTGTCATAGTTCCTTGAGATGCTTAAATTATTTACTGTGCAGTCAGTCGATCTAGCTGCTGCTTAATTTTAGTTTGGTTCTTCCTTAATGCAGTGATGCAGGTGGTTGCACACACCTTTCTGATATTTCATGATTCACCAGTTGTGAAATAAGGCTTTAAATATACCGTGATTTCAGAAGAACTTTTCTTAGTATGAAGATTATTTAGCCGCTTGATTTTATAAGATCCATTTTACTGTCCACCTTAGGTAAATTGGAAGTAGAGCACAGCCAAATAGAGATTAGCAAACTCAAGGTATATGTTTCAGTATGTACTTCCTGGATTATATACCGTCACCTCTTTGAGGTTCTCAGGCAAAACCTGTCATCTTTGTCATGCCTCTTTGAGGTTCTTGGGCAAAACCTGTCATCTTTGTCATGCATGACAACCTTGCTGTTAATGGAATCCATATCTTGGCCCAGCTTTACAGAATGATATATCTTGTATGGAATCAGCTATCAACCTTCTGTCTTGGTTAATGATATATATTAGGCTTTTAGCCATTACTTCTGGTAAGTAGTCACTAGTGTATTTGTAGTTATCAAGCAGGAAAGGAAAACATAATCTTCTTGCTTGACTACTTGTCTCAAAGTGGACAGAAATATCAGTTCTTGTGTAGCAAGATGATATATGACTCTGTTTGTCTCTGATAAGTGTACTATCTTCTTTGATTACCTTGGTTCTTTTTATCACCTTGCTACTTTTACCTTCTAAGTTATATCTGTATGACTTGTCATCTACAAGTAACAAGTTCTCCAGAAAAAATTATCACCCTTGACTATTCCATTTAAGCTTTGAATGTCAAGTGGATCTTTTTTCTAAAAGCAAAACTCTATGCTAAATAAGTTCCAGCTGCTACATATCATGATCTGGGATTTATTTGTAACCTTCAAGGACTATTTTAGTTATCCTGAATTTTGCATCATGCAGTATATGGAGGCCTTCAACTTCTCCAAGTGTACTTAAGGAGGTTCTCTTCTTAAATCAATGTCTATCCCGTTGGATTTTTTTTTTCCTGCACAATGATTCTTCACGTTATTAATTACATGATTACATCCAAGGTTTACAATTTACATCACTGAGTGGTATCTTGGTACATGGATCGCTATCGGTGTTCCCAAAGATCAATCGGTCGATTTCGACCATCGGCAATCGAAGAAGAAATCGACCATCGGCAGTCGATTGAGAGATAAATCGACCGTCGGCAGTCGATTGAGGAAGAAAAAGGGAAGAAGAGGAAAATAACAAAAAAAAAAAAAGAGGAGAAGAAAGAAACCTCGCGTCTGTCGCCTCGCCTGCCGCCACTCGGTCGCCTACGCCGCCGCCTGGAGTCGCCCATGGCTTTTCTCTGCACGAGGAGGCGGGCGTCTCCAGCGGGAGAAAGATCGAGGCAACGTCGTCCCCTTTTCTTTTTTTAAAAAATATTTTAATATTTTTAATAATATTGGGTGGTATGCACTGTGCATACCGCCCAGTACCAGTTCCATACCGCTACCGATAATATATCGCTACACCAGTACGGACCGGTAAGTCAAACCTTGATTACATCTATTCCAGATGTGCAAGAACTTCAACATGAAATGTTGCTGCCTATCATATAAATCATGTGGTTGTTCTGTCACCTATTTGCTCTTATTTGTGTGCCTTTTCAATTCTGTTCCGTACCTAGAATAAGAATGCATGTCACGTCAAAAATCTCTACTTAGTGGGACTTTTGGCACAAGGTGCAAACTCTTCTTGGGGACTAGGCCTAGCTTTTTCTCCTCCTGAAGAATAATTTACTTCTCCTGCATTTCCTATGCCAATTGATATAGATCTAGTCTCCTGTTCTCCCATTATTATTTAACTTGAGAATATGAAGGGCTAGGTTCTTACTTTTAAGTTTTAAGAATGTGTACCATCATATTTAAACAATATCATACACTATTGTACACCAACACTAGAATAATTTGATTCTGGTTTTTTTAACAAATCTTTTTGAATGTCTAGATCATAGGTCTGCTGACCTTGATTTGTTTGAACAAAATCCATTTCATATTGCTATGCTATTTGTTTCAGCCTGTTTAATTGTGCCATTGATTAGCTCTGTGATTGTCTAATTTCTTGCAGATATTCCATCTCATGATTGGCTCATCCAACATAGGTGAGACACCTAAAATATGAACAGTCTCTACATATGGGGCTAAGTAATCTTGAATTTGACTGTTGTTCAACTTTAATCTCATGATCTCATTCTTCAAACACCACAAATTCTAGGATCAATGTTAAGATTCTGCAACCAATTAACAGTATGCATACCATCAGTTACTTGGTAACACTTACAATGATTACCTTTCTGCCAACAAAACCATGTCATAATCTGATTCCTTGATGTCGGCACTTTTTATAGTGGGCTTGGATGAACTTTTGAGATTTAGCATAAAGACAGTTATGACCAATTAATGTTCGTCTTATTGACTTTGTTCCCTTCTGTGCATTGTTTACAACTACAAAATTGACATTCAGTGATAAATCTAGTGTTGGAAAATATCTGTCTGTGTTTTTGTTCAAATATGATTTATCATGGGGTAAACTAGAAGCTAATGCATGGATGATGCATGTTATATAAAGTGACACATCATAAGCTGATGTCTACCAAAGCCATAAACTAGGGTATCTTGTTTGGTCCATTAAAAGGTTGCATCAATGATGATTGCACCTGCCAGATGTGACAGTTTTCTTGAACAGACATCATGTTATGAAGAAGTTTTACTACTTTACACATGGCAGCAGCGTAGCTTCAGGCCCAATATAGTGTTAGGCAACAACTGACACCAATTATTACAAGCATTGGTGAATTCAAACTGAATTAAAATCAAAAGACCATTTGAGGTTGTTCAGGAAAAAATTGGCGAAGTGAAGCATTTAATTTTTTATTCAGTAAAAGAAGACATAACTTACTGCTTCAGTGGACTAAATGTCATATATTTGGAATATAATATGAACTCTGGCACAATCTTTTGTCATGTTGAGAAGAATTTATATCAGCAATAACACTTTTTAAAGTATGTGGATCAAGATTTTAAAAACTGACAGTACCTGTTGGTACAGTTTGGTTTTACTGATCTGACAGTTTAGTATGCAGACCAAACAATTTGACTCAGTCTGATCCATAAACAAACTTATTGTTCGTCTAGTCAGCTTACTGGAATGAGCTCATCAAATGGTGAGTGGATATGTATTGAGTTGTATTTGGTGATAAGTCTGTCATCTGGTACTGGTACCTGCCATATCCTACATTTTTCCTCTCTTCCTTTTCATATTCTTCTGTTAATATTGATCCACTCCTCCCGGGCTCCATTTGTTGAGCCAGTGTGATAGTTTGGCCACTGACCAGTATTGGTACCAAACTGAGATTCCTTTTGTTCAAATGGACGATAATTGTGCCGTCATAACTAAATAATGGCCACATAAGCTGGTCCACTTAATATATATACCTTTATTACCTAGCAGCTTTTTTTTTCTACAGTTCTTAATCCAAATGATTCCTTGTCATTTTCTTTCAGCTTGTAACAGACCTCAGCATGCATTTTGTTGTTGAAGTGTGAAGTTAAACTATTGTCTCTGGAATGAAGGTTGTTTCCATGAAATGTGTTTTTCCTGCTATTTGAAGTTCTCCTGCTTATTCTGCTACATGTTATAGAGCTTCTGATAATTTTCATATGATACTTCCAGTATATTATTATTCTATTTGTTCTAATATATTTTGTCAGCTATTCCTAAAAATCATTCATTTTGCCACACTTATATGATATGTTTTTGTCATATGGCAGGCTATTTGGTGTACTTTATCTTTACTATTGTCGCTACTTGTGAGGGATGGCAGTGTTGGTCACATGGCTGTGGGTTTATCCTCATGGGTAAGCACAATTTTAATCAAAGTTACTTCAGTTGGCTTCTTCAAATTCTACTGGGCATTCAACCCTGAAGCTAGTTTTTAAATTGGTTAAAAGTTCAAAACTATTTTGCAGCTTGTCCTCAGATTCTGTTTCTAGCTGCTTTCCTTCTGCTTGTGTCTTTCTGGTGAGTTACTTATCTTCTTTGTTTCTGATTTATAATTATCTTCTTTGTTTCTGATTTATAACTAAGGCATTTCACAAGTTCCTGAAATATTTGATTTAAAATAGTGTTTAAAGATTCTACTTCTGGCATACTTTGCATGTATTAATTGGTAGAACCTTTTCTGAAAGATGCATTTTTTTTACCAATATATCGATTTGATGAGCTATTTCTGTGAGCATCAGATGGTAGTCACCAAAAACATAATGATGAATTTGTCTTAGTTTTTAATAAGTTAAATCACCTTATTTTAGAACATTATGCAATTAGAAATGCACATAAACTGCTTGTTGTTGTTCTTCATGTTTTATTATTGTGTATTCCTTGACTTCTAGGAATTGTCTATGCTGGTCAGAAACACATCATATTTATTTAAAGTACATTTTATTGTCATATCCATGTCTAAACATTTTCTTTCCTTTTCTCAAATTTCACCATATTAAATATCTATAATTCCATATCATATTATTATGTATTCCTTGACTTCTAGGAATTGTCTATGATGGTCAGAAACACAATATATTTATTTAAATTTTAAAGTACATTTCATTGTCATATCCATGCCTTAACAATTTCTTTCCTTCTTTCAAATTTCACCATATTAGATATCTATAATTCCATGTCATATTGTATCAGTATCATGACAGAGTCCATGTTTCATAGCCATCTTATCCTGGTTGACGCAAATGCTGATATCTAGAATCTCATTGTCTCAGCTGTCACATGTATACTGCTCATCTTAATTTGTTTGTAGCAGACTGTAATTTACACCCTTGTGAAAGCTGATGCCAATCACATTAGATCTCTAACCAAAAGAATTAGCTAACAAAACTTATGTTTTCTTATGGAAGTTTGCATTTTTTTGATATAGAATTTCTTATCCCAACTGATCTTTTTTGTTGATTATGCATTTGTTGTATGTTGGTATTGATTTAGGCTGTCTATAAAGTAAAATATATATTTTTTTCATTAATTTATTTTACCCACATAAGACATACCTTGTTGAGTACATTAATTTATGGCCCTTGGATCCGCCTAATGTTTCCTAAATTTTTACAGTCTTTCCTGTGAAATGCTAGTTGTATCTGTATGCTAATGAATTTAATTAAAAATTGTTTTAAGGATATAATCCACAAAAATCACTGTTTAAGTACTGTCAGCTACGCACTTTTAGACCTTGGCTACCCATGTTTTAGCTGCCTCCTAAAGATTATACTATGGAGCAACTAACATAAAGTCCATCTGTAAGCTTTGTCTAGGTTTGGAGGAACTCACACAAAGTCCATTTGTAAACTATGTTTGCATTCTTGTAAAAAGCAAAAAAAGGAGGAGCATCTGTAAGCTTATAGTTTGGTAAATGTTTTTGAAATATTGCTTTTACAGGATTGACCTATGCCATCAGGCAAACGATGATGAAGAAGATGATGATGAACATGGATGTGATGAAGCTTTATTGGAAAAGTCAAAGAGCAAACAAGGTTCACCACATGTTGATGGCCATATGAAATGTTGCTTTCCTCGAACCATTCATATTGGAAGTCGACAAAAGTTTGTAATCTTGGTAATTGAATGTTAGGCATGCCAACTAATCATATCTTCATGTTTATTGGAGTAAAATTTATAGATTCCTTGGAAATATTCTGGTTTTTCTTCTGAAACATTCTGAAGTTTGATAACATAATATCACACTAACGAAATAAATGGATGTCACGCCATATTTTTGCAGGTGATTGTCCTGACATTTGCTTCTGTGATTTCTTTTTCCATCCTGATATGGATTGGCAGAGGAAAAACTCCTATCGATTCTTCTCTTGTGGCTAGGGTATGTAATTGGCTTTACTGACTTATCGGACTTTCTTTATTGCTTAAACTTTGGACCACATCCAACTATCTCAAGTTATCTCCATTTGTTATTTTCTTTTTTTATCACCTTGTCTTCATTTCTCATGATTAATATGCCACCAAAATAAAGATAATTTGGGAGTTTCAGCTGTCATTAGTTAAATTCAATTATTTTATAGAACAAGAGTTATTGCTAGGCATAACATCAACTACATCTGGGACACTACTCTCAAAATACCCGGAATAAATTAAAACCTAGTTGCCAAAAACATGCTGTTTATTGTACCAACTTTTCCTGACTTTATGCACTAGATCGTGGAGAGTGTGGAAACTGGCTTATCCTACCTTAAAGAGAATTAGGTTCTCTCTGAAAACTGTGCTTGTAACAAGCTTTGAGTTGATTTCTTCTTTGCTTCATTTGAAATATATCTGCCATGGGCAGACCGTATAAAATTTGAAGTTTTTTTCTGTGAGGAAATTTGGGTGCGTTGAAGATAGCACAATTTCTGCAATATCTCAATATCTAAGGTCTGAGTTCACCAAGGATTAAGAGCATTCATTGTTCCTCTGACGTGATCTGCATAGTTGACTAATATCTTAACAACTCTCAACCATCTTTGCATGATCTGTTTCATGAGATACTTCTATCTACTAATAGGAGGTGCTTTATGAGATACTTTTTGGAGCATTAACTATTAATAGGAGATGTGCTTTATGCTTTGCTGGAGAACTTTCTTTGATTTGTTGTACTTGATCATTCTTTGTATCCTCTTGGGGGGTAGATTTTACTTCTTACCATACCACAAGTACTCAATTAAGTGGAAATTGGATCACCAAATTTAGGTTAGCTGAAGATATGTTCCGCCTCGAGTAAGAGTATCTAGTGTAGATCCCCATTTTGCACAATAGTACGTGCAGTATGACACTTGCTCTTTTTATGTTGAATGTAGATCCGGCTCCATGGGCTATGTGAATGCCCCTCGATTAGCTAGATGTGGTCTTGGTAGGCATGAACGTATCCTTTACCAGACTTATTGTCTAGGGTAACCTTTGGATGGGTCATGTGTCCTTGTTGTATGGCCTGTGTCCCTGCTCCATATATATGTGTATATCATAGTAAACACAGTTTTTGTATGTTCATATGTCTATGAATATACATACAAGTCTTTGGGTTTGTGTCTAAATTTAAAATATCTTAGCACCAATAATGTATCCTGAAAGGTCCATAACATATTTCAATGAGTTATGCTCAATCTTGAGTAGATGGATTGAATATATCATTCAACATTGTGTCTGATAACTTGGTACATGAATGGAAAAGAAGTGCCAGCACAACCTACTATTTGCGTCTCTTATTCATATTATAGTTCCCACTAGTTTGTCAAGTATAATGCTGTTCACCAGCATGATCTGATGAATTTCCAGTCCCTCTTGAGTTTGTTTTTCATGGAAATATATAAATTTTTTTTTTTTTCTGTTTTTCATTTGCAGGTTTCTCTGGATATCTTTTCTGTAGCTATACTCCTACTAGGCGGTGCTTTAGCATGCTATGGTAAGCATCTTTTGGTATGTTAACTATTGACTAGTTTAACCAATTAGGTTAGACCAGGCTCGTTTAATATCTCGCAAGTCACAAAACACATCTCATGTATATGTATGAGCTGCATCCATTATCCACATCATCACCAATAACATCAAAGCCATAAAGCATTATCATCACTACTAATAAAAAACAGTTGGAGGAAATGGAGCCTGTAGTTGCATTCTTCATCATCAGGAACATAAATGAGATCCAAACTCAAGGTACATGCTTGTCACCTGTATAGTAAGTTAGCTTGCTAAAATTTTCTTTTGAAGATTGCTAATTGTGAAGATAAATATGGTTTTTTTTATGTAATTCAACTCAAAGGGTTTGAGTGAGTCAAGCCTATGCTGAGTAGTGGCAAGTTGGTTAGATCCAAGTCATTTTTCTAATCTTTTGGTATTTTGTTCTGATTTTTTATTTCATCGTTCGAGAAGTTGTAGTTAGAAAAAGTTGTAAAGTGACCATTATTTTTGGAGTTCTACTAGGAAAAAGGTATAGATTCCAAGGATGTGTCTAGATTCATCATGTTTAACGTCTTGGTGAGAAAGTTCACCATAGCAGAAAATGATAGACCTACGTTGTACTCATCTTTTCCTATCAATTTCTAGCAAACAAAACGTCCCCAATGCTGGATTTCTTTCACTGGGCAGAACTGAAAATTGCATTCAGTATATTAATCTTTACAATATTGGCCTGTAAATTCAGACCTATGAACTGAAGTAAAATTGAATGTTTTCCTAGCCCTAATAGTAATGCCTTGGTTTCTGACAATTTTCTAAGCTGAAATCAGTCATGAATGGTCAGATTATATGGGTGCAGTTATCCTGTAAGATACAAGGTGAGCTTATTATATTTGAAATTTATCCTGGTCAAGAAAGTGGAAAATCTGGGTGTCACCAACTTGTAATTTGGCAATTTTAATTATAACTTATCTTGGTAAAGAAAATGATCAATCTGTCTCATGACAGATTGTTTCAGATGGCACTAAGTGCAGGGAGTGACGACAGTATGTGCACTTCACTTAGGCAAATTCTTCATATATTATTACATTGTCACACATTGTACGTGTGACAGGTTTTTAAAGGAGAGCATCTGCTAGACATTGTACAAATAAGATCAGTTATGCATGTCAACCATTTGTGGACAGTGGATTTGACTTGTCAGAAGAGTACCTTCATAAACCCCGTTATTAATTGTAACCACACAGTTTGGTAGTTGAGCTTAGCCATTTGTGTTTACGGTCACTAAAATTATATTTATGAACAAACTTGTTCTCTACACTCTGGTCTTGTTTTATACTTCTTGTTTATAAAGAGTGTAGTGCAAGCCATCATCTTGTATAATGATGTCAATGGCAAACAATACGTCAAAATCTTTTTCATTGCAAGGCATATTGTCCTGTTATAGATTTAGGTTTTTTCTTCATTACTACAATGCTTTACATTCTGTTAATTGTAGCCCTTAAAGTCTGAATTACCTTTTTTGTTTCTTAATCTTGTTGAGGGGTGCTGCTGTTCTCAAAAATGAGCAACGTACGATCTGAAATGGCTTCAAATGAAATGTGGAAGGTATTTATGTCGTAAAAAATAAGTATTGATTACATTTGCTTGGTTTATGTTTATTGAGTTCTTTGACTCCTTTATGGCCACAAGGTAATTTATTTTTTATTTCTTTCAATAATGAATTTAAATACTGAATTGCTTCATCCTTTAGCATCAAATGTCATGTACCCAAGGACATGGACACAATCTGGGAAGCAAATTTGTCTAGCAAAAGTAATTAGATTTTAATTGGTTAGCCTTGCAAAGATATTGAATGACAACATGATGTATGTAGTTTTCTTTGCTTAGCTTGTATTACATCTCGAGAGATTGCTTGATAGCGGTTTCTCATTTGTTTCGTGTGTGTTCGGTATGCATGTCGGTGAGCCCACTTGTCTCTAGATTTGTCTTGGTATTAAATTAATTGTCATATTTTTCTAGTTTCCAGAAAAGGAAAATATAAAATGATAATTCCAACAAAAATTGATTTGTCAAAACATATTTGACTGAGCTTCAATAGTTGCATAGCATTGCCGTTTTGCAGTAAGTTTTTGTTTTGTGCTTCGGTTGTACTAGTTGTTGCATTCTTTATGAGCTGTTGAGCATTTCCCTGATTTGGTGCCAAGTGCAGGTTGCAAGTTTGGCTGCTGTCTCTGTTACATGTTTCACATCATCTGCTGTGCTAGCTCTTGTTACTAATATCCCTGTATGTTGCTGCCCCTTGCTGACTTACACTTTTTGTGCAACATCAAGTGGACTCAAGCTACATCTAAAGATTTCAATGTTTCTGTGTGCAGCTGGAGGTGCTTTTTTATTGGTATTCGGCACAATCAGACCACATAAGCAGTTCAGTTCTTATATTTCTCTATTATTTTATAGGTATGCCTGAATGTTTATGATTTACATACAAAATTAAATTAGTAGTTAAATACTACGCATGTCGTATTTGTGGCATACCATTCATATCTTTCAAGCAGACTAGTGTGCATGCATGATTTTGTCAAAAGGTTTGTGGAGCCTAGGCCGATTACCTTGTTGAACTCTAGCATCTTGCAAGTTCCATTTGCCTTCTGCTTTTGTCTAGTCATGCTGATCCTGCAAAAGCTCACCTTACACAAGTATTCTCAGGTTCATCGGTACCATCCGGTTTTGTCTTGTGGGTTATGAGAGAAATGCCTCCTCGGCATGTAGCTGATAGTCATAGACCAGCACGGTCTACGGTCGTAAATTTTATCAGGGAAAGAACTACTCAAAATCCACAATGGAGGGCTACAGTAACATCCTCACAGAATAAGGTGCGTTCAAAATCATATGGGCGTTTTCTATTTATTCTTTTTGTTTTTTGGTTTTACTTTTGATCTAAACTTTTTTTCACTAATTTGAGTTACCTGTGACTATATTTTGTTGTTTGCCATGGGGATCACTTACATTTTTCACATCAATAAAGATGACGAAATCTAACCATGATGAAAACTCTAGCATCTTGCAAGTTCCATGGGGATCACATACATTTTTCACCTCAAATCACTTGCCCTGCATCCAAGTATGACACACAAACTAGACTTGGTTGCAACTTTTAGTATGGCATCTAATGTTGATGGCAGTCAAAATAATTCATTTTCTTTTCATAATTGTGGTTAGCCACTATTTTCATTTTTCTTTCTTTCTTTCTTTTTTGTTTTTTGTTTTTTTTTTTTGTTCTCCTAACACCTTATTTTGAGTTAATCTATTGTTCCAAAATGTCGATTGCCCAAATATTCAACTTTGGAATGCCTCAAAATCTTTGCACTTTGCCATTGCAGGGTCTGAAAGCAAGCCCCATATAAGAAGCAATGAACTGGTGCAGCCCTCCTCGTAGCATAAACCACCGCAGAACAGTTAGTGAGCAAAAAGGGATAACAATTCAAAGCTTACACTGCATGTTGTAGGGCCTAAGGCATCTATCTCTATCACTGGGTTGGGAAGGCCGAATGAAATCTTTCCAAATTATGGCAGAACTGCCTCTCCAATGATAGAACAGTAGATGAACAGTAGATTCTCCAGAGTCAACTGTACATAATCAGAAAGGGTCCACCACGGCAATAAATGCTGCTCGTGGTGCTCTCTCAGTTGTATCCTTTTTTTTTTTTTTTTTTGACATCCTGATGTTGATGTTGTTGTATGATATTACTCTGATATGCGTTTTGTCCTAACTATCTCGTCTCGTCTTTGCAGAGCCGTAAATTCCACTTCTAATTCACCTTTTCCTGCTTTGCAGTCGTATCCTATCCCTCTCACTTGTGCTTGTAAAAGAAGCATGGCATCCATAATTGATTCTGCAGCAGGAAGAGTAATCGTTGTTGTTTCTTGTTCTCCACTCCTTTTTTTTTTTTTTGAAGTTTCGAAGAACAAAAGAAAAAAGATTGTTTGCGGTTTAGCAGAGTTATCTTAGATTAAAAGGATCCAAAGGCACACTAAATTTTTTTTTTTTTTTTTTGGTTTGTAAGAGAAGGAAGCAAAAGTGTACGACACCATTTCTGAGTGCTTGTGGCTGCCGCCAAGAGGAGGAGGAGGAGGAGGAGGAGGAGGAGGAGGTGTGACCTGCTTCATCAGATACTTACTCCCCATTTGTCTTGCAAGAGATAGACGACGGCAAAGATCGACACCTCCGCCGTGAGCAGAGAGCCGCCCACAGGCTCACGCTTGTCGAGCTCCTCCTCTCTCGGTACGTGTGCAGACCAGACCGATGAGAAGACGTTGGCCAGTGCAACCTTGTTCATTCCCCTGAGACGACGAATGCCGCAGATGGAGGAAGGTTAGCTTTCTTTTTTTTTTTTTTTTGGTCTCTCTTTCGTTGCTGAAACATATTAAGTAGCTTACTTCCATGGCATGCATACCTGTAGAGGATTCGGCGGCTGGCCGTTCCTGCGGCTTTCGACCAACCCAGGCGTGTCTCGCAGTGAACCCACGGAACGGATGGAGGAAGAAGAAGAAGAAGCCACAAAATTCCCTGGTATCATCACAACTGCAAGCCTTCTCCACAGGCTACCTAACAAACAAAAAAAAAAAAACACTCCTGCGAACGGTGCGTCTCTCTCGCTCTCTCTCTCTCTCTCTCTCTCTCTCTCTCTCTCTCTCTAGATACAGTAATGTGGGGGGAACATAGCAGTATGCTCTTGAGAACACAGGACAGATCAGTAGAACGGGAATGTACTGCAAAGATAGATAGATAGATAGATAGATAGATAGCTGCGACCCTCTTGTGTTCGTAACATCCGAAGCATACAAAAAGAGTAGTAGAGTCACTTGTTCTCTCTGCAAGCAACTGCTATCTACATGCCAAAGCCAGCTTGAAGAGGAACAAAACAATGGCATCTCTCAGAAGTGGGAAAACCAAGAGGGAAGGGATGGGATGAGGTTTGTGGAGTTGCAGCTGGGAGCACCAAAGCAAAAGAGAAGTTTGTCGTTGTTCCTGGAGATCCATTATAGGATGCACAGAAAGAATCGACAGGGACGACGAGTGAGAATGGATCCGAATGCTGTGTTATCCTATCCTCCTTCCTCTTCTGCCATTCCACAGTAGCTCGTAGTGCTCAGGGAGCATGATAGTGTCATTAGCAAGAGAAGCTTGATGCTGATGGTGTGATTTAAGCAAGAGAAGGCGCCAAATGGAAGAGAAGAGCATGGCGACAGACACGGCCATCTCAAACACTAGAGAGCAGCTTCCGCCACTCTCTTATGGTATGATCGATCCTTATCACTCGTCGACCACCCACAGTGACCACCACCACCACACTGCTTCTTCTCCAACGTGTAGAGATCATCAGCCACAGGGAGAGGGAGAAGACCTGTTCTCTGACCCAAGTAGTAGATTTTTTCTTCTTTTTCTCTGGATGTGGTTGGTTATTGAGGATCCAATTGTTCTCTTCGGAAAACCAAACCATGGGAGTAGTCTGCTGTTTTGCTCCAAAAAGAAAGGAGAGGAAGGTGAGAAGTGGACCTGCGAATCATTCATTATATGCTTCACGTTCGCCTTTGTTGATTATGATTACCAAGGGTTGGAATGTGGACTAGCAAAAAAGAGATAGAAAGCAGCCAGCTTTATTCTCACACATCTCCTGTGCTGATGTTCCTCGAAATCTTTATCTTGGGAGGAGCAGCCAGCTTTATTCTCACACATTTGCTGTGCTAATCTTCCTCCGAATCTTATCTTGGGAGGAGCTGGAGTCCCACCCCCCCCCACTCCTCGGGCCTATTCAATGTCAATAATTAGAAGAAGAAGAAGATGATGACAAGATTCAATGCCAACTTTGCTGTTAGCTGCTACCCATTCATTGTTCACCTGCATCAGTGTCTAACCTATGCAGAAGAGTGCATTTGCCTTCTTACTCCACAGCAACCTTGTGTGAGTATATCCTTATGCTCTTTTACTGGCTCTCCGGTGGTCGATGCCTGTGCCGAGGCTACGGTCGGGAGGTGAGGTATTGCCCCGACTCGATCCATTCGATGATCAAGTCAGCTAGGTGAATCATTCTGTTAGTATATCTAGTGTGAAAGAATGTCCTTTCGCTTATTTGTCTAGGCACCTTTTATACTATCTAGAGAGGCAGAAGTGATACAAAATGGGTTAATACACGTGGGTGGTAGGTCGGTGTCATACGTTGGTCGGTGGCTGAACCCTCGACCTGTCTGTTAATTCTCACTATCGTGCTAGTTACTTTTATTGCATACCTACAGTAAGCACGATCCATTGTCTGAGTTGAAATAAGTCATCCTACTGTGTAAGGAACGTACGAAAGAAAATCTCACGATGGAAACAAGTGATGTAGCCTAGGCCTAACCCATCGAGCGGTGGTCCGAGGTAGTGCTCCTTCTCGAGATCTTGATCTGAGCTGAGTGGGTCATGTCTACTTGGCTTTTGGAAGGCGATGTGGAAGTATATGTTGGACAGGCCACTCCCCCAAAAGGGAGTCGCGTCTTGGGAGAACCGTGGTGCGCGACTCGTGGTTGGGGCTTTGCTTGCTTCGTAAGCTTTGTTTCAGAAGTGTTAGCTATTGAGTTAAAATCAAAAATGATGGGATCGGTCAAGATTTGAAGCGAGAGTAGTCAATTGAGACTTGTAGTCGATATGAATGACCAAATGAGGGTCGTGTTTGTAAATTAGGATTTTGGTCTAGCATAGATAGCCCCTTGGAGGCTGTTCGAAACTGAAATTCCTTTAGGAGTCGTCTAGGGTTGGAGATCGATTGGAGGCTAGAAGCTTGGGAGCTCTTTGTTTCTATATTGTGGGTGAGAGCCTTCTAAGAGCTCGATAGCTATTGAGAATATGTTCGGGGCTGAGAGCCCTTCGAGAGTTTGGAAGCTCTTGAGAATATATTTGGAATTGATAGCCCTTAGAGAGCTCTAAAGCTCTTGAGAATTTGTTTAGGACTAAGAACCTTATTTTTGAGACTGAAAGCCCTTGTTCGGGATTGAAAGCCCTTTGAGAGCTCAGAAGCCCTTGAGAATTTGTTCGGGACTATGCGCCCTGTGAGAGCTTGGAAGCTCTTGAGAATCTATTCGGGACTGAGAGCCCATCGAAAGCTCGAAAGCTCTTGAGAATATGTTCGAAATTAATAGCCCTTCAAGAGTTCAGAAGCTCTTAAGAATCTTATTTTAGAGACTGAAAGCCCTTTTACTTGGGACTGAAAGCCCTTTGAAAACTCGAAAGCTCTTGATAATCTATTCAGAACTGTGAGCCATATGAGAGCTTGGAACTGTGAGCCATGTGAGAACTTGTTTGTGACTGAGAGCCCTGTGTTCGAGACTGAAAGCCATTTATTCGGGACTAAAAGCCCTATAAGAGCTCGAAAGCTCTTGAGAATCTATTCGGGACTGTGAACCCTGTGAGAGATTGGAAGCTGTTAAGAACCTATTCGAGACTAAAAACCTTATATTCCGGATTGAAAGCCCTTTGTTTAGGACTGAAGGCCCTTTGTTTGCGATTGAAAGTCATTTGTTCAAGATTGAAAGCCCTTTGTTCAGGACTCAAAGCACTTTGTTCGAGACTGAAAGCCTTGTGTTCAAGACTGAAAGCTCTATGAGAGCTCGGAAGCTCTTGAGAAATATGTTCGGAACTGAGAGCCCTGTGTTTGAGACTAAAAACCCTTTGTTTTGAACTAAAACCCTTGTGTTCAGGACTAAAAGTTCTTTATTCGAGATTTAAAGCCTTGTGAGAGCTCGAAAGCTCTTGAGAATATGTTAGGGATTATAAGCCCTGTGTTCGAGACTAAAGGCCCGCTATTTGGGACTGAAAGCCTTCTGAGAGCTCGGAAGATCTTGAGAATCTGTTCGGGAATGTGAGCCCTGTGAAAGCTCAAAATCTTTTGAGAATCTATTCGAGACTGAGAGTCATGTGTTCGGGACTGAAAGCCCTGTGAAGGGGCTAAAAACTCTTATGATCGGTTGAGATCTCGCCCGAGCGATGTTGATAATAAAGGCTGAAAGCCCTTCTCATCGATTGAGCTCTTGACCGAGTGATGTTGATAATAGGACTGAAAGCCCTTGTGATCGATCAGGATCTTGCCCGAGCGATGTTAATAACAGGGGCTGAAAGCCCTTGTGATCGGTCAGGATCTTGCCCGAGCAATATTGATAATTGGGGTTGAGAAGCCTTGTAAAGGGGCCGAAAAGCCCTTGTGATCTGTCGAGATCTCGCCCGAGCAATGCTGATAAAAGGGGTTGAAATTTCTTGTGATCGGTTGGGATCTCGCCCATGTGATGTTAATAACAAGGGCTAAAAGCCTTTGTGATCGTTCAAGATCTCGCCCAAGCGACGTTGATAACAAAGGCTGAAAGCCCTTATGATCAATCGAGATCTTGATCGAGCTATGTTGATAATAGGGCTGAAAGCCCTTGTGATCGATCGAGATCTTGCCCGAGCGATGTTGATAACAAGGGCTAAAAGCCCTTGTGATCGGTTGGGATCTTGCTTAAGCAATGTTGATAATTGGGGATGAGATGCCCTTGTGATTTGTCGGGATCTCGCCCGAGTGATGTTAATGATAGGGGCTAAAAGCCCTTGTAATCAGTCAGGATCTCGCTAAAGCGATGTTAATAACCAGGTCTAAAAAGCCCTTGTGATCGATCGGGATTTCACTCGAATAATGTTGATAACAGGGATTGAAAACCCTTGTGATCAGTCAAGATATTGCTTGAGCGATGTTAATAATAGGGATTGAAAGCGCTTGTGATCGGTCGTGATCTTGTGTAAGTGATGCTGATAACAGGGACTGAAAGCCCTTATGATCAGTTGGGATCTTACCTGAGCGATGTTAATAATAGGAGCTAAAAGCCCTTGAGATCGATCGGGATGTTATGCGAGCGATATTGATAATAAGGGTTGAAAGCATTGTTAAGGGATTGAAAGCCCTTATAATCGGTCGGGATATCGCCCGAGTGATGTTGACAATAAGAGCTAAAAGCCCTTGTAATCTGTCAAGATCTAGCCCGAGCAATATTGATAATAGGGGCTGATAGCCCTTGTGAGCGGTCGGGATTTTGCTTGAGCAATATTGATAATTGAGGCTAAGAAGCCCTACGAAAGGGCTGAAAAGCCCTTGTGATCCGTTAGGATCTCACCCAAGCGATGATGATAACAAAGGCTGAAAGCTCTTGTGATCCGTTAAGATCTCGCTCGAGCAATGATGATAATAAGGGCTAAAAGCCCTTGTGATCGGTTAGGATTTTGCCTAAATGATATTGATAACAGGGGCTAAAAGCCATGTGAATGGGCTAAAAACCCTTATGATCAGTCGGGATCTCACTCGAGCGATGTTGATAACAGGGGTTGAAAGCCCTATAAAAGGATTGAAAAGCCCTTGTTAAGTTGAAGGTATACGTCGATTGGACGCCAAGATGAGGATACGTTGGGGGCTCGTGGTAATCTGTGACATTTCACAGTAACGAGGGTTTGAGCTATCATGTTGCAATTAGTTGCTTTGGTGGTTTGCTTCATTCTTAAACGATTTCTTTTGTTGCCTGTCACCTATTAATTATAGATCTGGATTTCTGAAGCATCACTTTATACCTATCTCCGACAATTGAAAATTTTTCCTATGATGTCGTGCCAAGAACCCTGGGAGACCTAGGTTTTGAGTTGACCTTCAAAAACCCTGAGTTCTCCATGTTCTTATCTCCTCATCTTGATTTCCTTACGCGCTCTTCATATGGCATTTTGATCCTTTGCCTTGTCGAAGAGGTCCACTTGACACCCTCCAGATGGCAGTTGGGGCATCCCGATGAGACCTTGATCATGGTAAGGCTAGTTGGCTGCCCCTCTTCTTTGCTTGCTAATTTCTGACTGAGTAATCTTATCCATAACATCTTATTTTATCTTGGGGCTTGAGGCGAGGGCCTCTACTATCTTGGTCATGATAACTCCGTCTGCGGAGGTGGCCCCTCTTTTTTTTGGATGAGCCATGATCGGTGATTTTTATACGTAACATCTTGTTTTACCTTCCATTTTGTCCCGCGGTCATGGGGCCTCATGAAGTTTTTTCAATAGCCCCTATGGCTGTGAGTGCTCACCCTAGTGCAATAGCTCAATGAAGGAGGTCAGGGTTTTAAATCTTGAACTGGAGGAGGCCCTTGCGAAGGATGGGGAGGCAGAGGACCTCCTTTCGACCAGAGACACTGAGTGGCCAAGGGCGGGGGTTCGCTCCCCTACTCTTCCGGAAGCGACCTTGGCACGTACGGGCGTCAACCGTTCATCGTTAGAGTTTGGCAAACACTGAATCTGGCTAAGAGGGTTGCCTCCGTGCTTCGCTATCGGGCAACAACTTGAACAGGGCTCCCGTTTCAATGGAGTTGATAGTTTTTTTTTTATCACATGTAAAGCCTTTGTCTTGATTTGTTATAAGTAGTTCAATTAGGACTTTCCTAGTGAATAAAAGCATATCCTTCTCTTCCACTTATGTGTGTCAATGTCTAATGATGAGTGTGTTGCATTTGTGTTGTGTCAATATCTAATGATGAGGTGTCGCCTCGATTTGGCCCCTCCGACGGTCAAGTCAACTAGGTGAATCATTTTTGTGTAGTATGTCTAGTGTGAAAGAAGATTTTTTTTTACTCATTTGCCTGGGCACCTTTTATTTATCTTGAGAGGCAGAAGTCGTACAAAGTGGGTTAATGCGTGTGGGTGGTAGGTCGATGTCGTACACCGGTCGGTGGTTAAACCCCTCGATCTGTCTACCAATTCTCACTATCGTGCTGGTTGCTTTTATTACGTATCTGCAATATATATGATCTGTTGTCTAAGTTGAAACAAGTCCTCCTACTATGTGGCCTGGGCCTAGCCTATCGAGCGATGGTTCGGGACAGTGTTCTTTCCCGAGATCTTGGTCTGAGCTGAGTAGATCGTGTCTACTTGACTTTTGGAAGATGACGTGAAAATATACGTTGGACTGATCCAAATATGTCCTATTAAAGGTGGAAACAAAATTACATGATAAAGAAGGAAATTAAAAGGTCGAACGGTTAGCATGCATCAGTGATACGACGACATGGACAGTCCTCTATGCTCATCAAGATCCAAGAAACGACGGGAGAGGAGATAGGAGTTAGAAGAATCAGAGAAAACAGGTGGGTCGGAGTGAGATCGGCACCACAAGGTAGTCTTCGCCTGCCGGCATCAGTGATACGATGACATGAACAGTCCTCTCTGCACCTTAAGATCCAAGAAACTGCGAGAGAGGAGATAGGAGTTGAAAGAACCGGAGAAAACAGGTGGATCAGAGTGAGATCGGCATCACAAGGTAGTCTTTGCTTGCCAGCATCAGTGATACGACGACATGAATAGTCTCCTTTGCACCTTAAGATCCAAGAAACAGCGGGAGAGGAAATAGGAGTCAAAAGAACTGGAGAAAACAGGTGGGTCAGAGTGAGATCGGCACCACAAGGTAGTCTTCGCCTACCGGCATCAGTGATACGACGACATGAACAGTCCTCTCTACACCTCAAGATCCAAGAAACAGCGAGAGAGGAGATAGGAGTCGAAAGAACCGGAGAAAATAGGTAGGTCAGAGTGAGATCGACACCGCAAGGTAGTCTTCGCCTACCGGCATCAGTGATATGATGACATGAATAGTCCTCTCTGCACCTCAAGATCCAAGAAACAGTGGGAGAGGAGATAGGAGTCAAAAGAACCAAAGAAAACAAGTGGGTCAGTGTGAGATCGGCACCACAAGGTAGTCTTCACTTGCTGGCATCAGTGATACGACGACATGAACAGTCCTCTCTGCACCTCAAGATCCAAGAAACAGCGGGAGAGGAGATAGGAGTCGAAAGAACCGGAGAAAACACGTGGGTCGAAGTGAGATTTGCACCATAAGGTAGTCTTTGTTTGCCGGCATCAGTGATACGACGACATGAACAGTTCTCTTTGCACCTCAAGATCCAATAAACAGCGGGAGAGGAGATAGGAGTCGGAAGAACCAGAGAAAACAGGTGGGTCGAAGTGAGATCGACACCACAAGGTAGTTTTCGCCTGCCGACATTAGTGATACGACGACATGAACAGTCCTCTCTGCACCTCAAGATCCAAGAAACAGTGGAAGAGGAGATAGGAGTCGGAAGAACCGGAGAAAACAGGTGGGTCGGAGTGAGATCGGCACCACAAGGTAGTCTTCGCCTGCCGGCATCAATGATACGATGACATGAACAGTACTCTCTGCACATCAAGATCCAAGAAACAACGGGAGATGAGATAAGAGTCGGAATAACCGGAGAAAACAGGTGGGTCGGAGTGAGATCTGCATCACAAGTTAGTCTTCGCTTGTCGACATCAATGATACGATGACATGAATAGTCCTTTCTGCACCTCAAGATCCAAGAAATAGCGGGAGAGGAGATAGGAGTCGGAAGAACCGGAGAAAACAGGTGGGTCGGAGTGAGATCTGCACCACAAGGTAGTCTTCGCTTGCCGACATCAATGATACGACGACATGAATAGTTCTCTCTGCACCTCAAGATCCAAGAAACAGCGAGAGAGGAGATAGGAGTCGGAAGAACCAGAGAAAACATGTGGGTCGGAGTGAGATCGGTACCACAAGGTAGTCTTCGCCTGCCGGCATCAGTGATACGACGATATGAATAGTCATCTCTGCACCTCAAGATCCAAGAAACAACGGGAGAAGAGATAGGAGTCGGAAGAACCGAATAAAACAGGTGGGTCGGATTGAGATAGGCACCACACCACAAGGTAGTCTTCGCTTCCCGCCGTGGAATCAGAAGACCGCTCCGGTGACGTTCTTGACGATGAGTTGAGGGAGCGGAGAGGGCCATGGGCCATCATCTTGCTCGATGTGGGGAAGAAGGCCGCCGAAGGAAGTGTGTCGGACTTGGTCTCCATGCCCAACGAATTGGATCCGAGTCATAATGTACGTTTGATAGAGTCTTTTCTCGTATTAAGATTTAATTTAATGTTTCGTTACCATCATTAATTATATATATATATATATATGAAAAATCCCCACAACAACAGCAACATCACCGTCGATTCAAATCAATCTTTGCAATGATACATCATCGTCTTCCAGCTCGCATTATTCCGAACTACACCAATAACAGCCTCTAATGCCACTACTTCTTCAGCGTTGCAGCGTCGGAAGCCACCACGTCCTTGTTGCTGTGCCACGCCCGGATCTCCTCTATCAGGTCGCTCAGCCCCTTGTGCGACGACCCGCCTTCCTTCACCGCCGCCCTCGCCGTCTCCCCGTACTCCCTCGCCCTCCTCCTCATCCCCTCCGCCTCCTCCCCGCTGCCCATCACCCTCCCCACCGCCCTCGCCAACTCCGCCGCGCCCACCACCGCCCTCTCCTCCTCCAGCGTGCTCCCGGGCCCTTCCGCCGCCCTCACGCCCACCCGCAGCACCCCCACCACCAGCTTCTCGTTCATGAACTGCTCCGTTGACAGCGGCCACGTGACCATGGGCAGCCCGGCGCTCACCCCCTCCAGCACCGAGTTCCACCCGCAGTGGGTCACGAACCCGCCCACCGCCGCGTGCCCCAGTATCGCCACCTGCGGGGCCCATCCTCGGACCACCAGTCCCCGGCCCTCCACCCGCCGTTCGAACCCCTCCGGCATCCACTCGTCGCCGCCGTCCCTCACCACCCACAGGAACGGGTGGCCCGCCGCCTCAAGGCCCAGAGCCATCTCCCGGAGCTGCTCCACAGTGAACTGGCTCCAGCTCCCGAAGCAAACGTACACCACCGACTTCGGTTCCTTCGCGTCCAACCACGAGAGGCAGCGGGCGCGGTTCGCGGCGGCGATCCGATCGCCGCCGCCGCGTGTGGCGAGGCTGCTGCCCTGACCGGCGGCTGCGAGCGCGACGGGTCCCACGAACCAGCTCCGCATGTTGCATATCTTGTAGTAGTACTCGGCGTAGGCCGACTCCATCTCGACGAAGCTGTTGACGATGACGCCGACGCTGCCGGACTCCGCGGCACCGATGTCGTCCATGGCGGCGCCGATTTGGGTGTTTCCTCGTAGGAAGTCAGGGAGTTCCCGACGGACCATGTGGATGGGGTGTGGGAGGTTGGGCACGAGGAAAGGTACGTCGTCGCCGGCGACGGCGAGGTGCGGGAGGTTGGTGAAGAGCGAGTTCATCATGCACACGGGGAAGAGGCCGAGGGCCTGGAAGGTGAACCTCGGGACAACGAGATCCCGCGCGACGAAGGTGGTCCAGGGGAAGTGGACGTCGGCGACGACGGCGTCGGGGCGGTGAAGGCGGAGGAGTTGGTCGTGAGCGGGGCGGACGAGGGGGGTGGCGACGTCGATCTTGTAGGACTCGGAGGGGGGGAGGGCGCTGATGTTCTCGACGCCGGGGGGTAGGCCGGACTCTGACGAGGGGAAGGGATAGATGAGGGTGCGGATAGGGAGGCCAGAGTCGGCAGCAGCGTCGACGGTGGCTTGGATGAGGGCGGCGTTAGCGGCGGTGACGAGGACGGTGGAGTCGACGCCTCGGGCAGCGAAGAGGCGGGCGATGTCAACCAAGGGGATCATGTGCCCGGTGGCGAAGAAGGGGATGAAGAATACACGGAGGGGGGGGGGCGGTGCCTCTACCGAGCCCATGATGGTTTGGCCGGCAGCTGAGCGCGGAGGAGGAGGCGTACAAACAAAACGGGAACAAGTTATTAGTGATCCGACGACTCTGTGTTTACGAACGACCATATATAGCTACTCGGTGGTAGGTAACGATGAGTCAACCAGTATCCGCCAGCTCGATCTTTTAGATCGGTAGCACATGGAGATGCGCGTCCGTGTAAGACCACGACACGTGATGCGTCCGCAGATACATCGGGGTTTCGAGACGGATCTGAGTCGGTCACGTGAAGCACGCATGGCACTGGAAATCCAATAGTAAAATACTCTGCTTGAAATGTATTCTTTGACAACCCATCGCATCTCAGCCGTCGACGCCACCAACCACCACCCCCTGTCCTTTTCTTCACATACGAGATGTGATCGGAAGAGTCGATAAAAGATGTAAATAACGGACGGAGGTGAAAGCTACTACTGCTCACTGCGTTCGACTTCTTCCGGGCAGCTCGTGTGAGTGTCGAGGGAGACGGTAGGAAGTGCCACCCAGCCGCCAACATGGGCTCCGTCGACGCTGCAGCCACCGCCCGCCACCTCCATGTGGTATTCTTTCCCCTGATGAGCCCCGGCCACATGATCCCCATGGTCGACATGGCCCGCCTCTTCGCCCTCCGCGGCGTCCGCTCCTCCGTCGTCACCACCCCGGGCAACGCCCCCAGCGTCCGCCCCGCCATTGACGCCGCCGCCGCCCTCGGCCACCCCCTCGCTCTCCACCTCATCCCCTTCCCCGACCCCTCCGCCACCGGGCTGGCCCCCGCGTGCGAGAACCTCGCTGACGTCCCCGCCGCCCAGTTCGAGAAGTTCGTCAACGCCCTGTTCCTCTTCCAGGCCCCCGTCGCCGCCCTCCTCCGCGACCTCCGCCCGGACGCCCTCGTTTCTGACTCGCTTTTCACGTGGACGGCCGACCTCGCGGCTGACCTCGGTGTCCCCCGCCTCATATTCCACGGCGCCGGTGCCTTCCCGCAGTACGTTATCTGCAACCTCCTCGGGCACTTCCCCTTCCAGGAGTCCTTCACCATGGACGGGCTCCCCCACCCGATCCGTCTCTACAAGGACGGCCTCCCGGAGCTCATGGATAACTTCGCATTCCTCCAGCTCCTCGGGGAGGCCGAGGCCAAGAGCTACGGCGTGGTCGTCAACACCTACTGCGAGATGGAGCCTGCGTACGTGGACTACTACAAGAAACACCACCCGCAGGGGCTCCGCGCCTGGTGCGTTGGGCCTGTGTCCCTCTGCTGCCGGGCGGCGGAAGAGGAGCGAGCCAAGCGCGGCGGCCTGCCGGCCACGGAGGCGAACCGGATTCTGTCCTGGCTCGACGGGAAGCCGGCGGGGTCGGTGGTGTACTTGTGCTTCGGCAGCCTCTGCCGCCTCGGCGTGGCGCAGCTACGGGCGATCGCAAAGGGACTGGAGGCGTCGGGCCGGGCGTTCCTGTGGGTGGTCCGGCGGGACGCGGAGGGGTCCCGGAGGCGGAGGAGAAGTGGATGCCGGAGGGGTTCGAAGAGCGCGTCCGGGGCCGCGGGCTGCTGGTGCGGGGGTGGGCCCCGCAGCTGGCGGTGCTGGGCCACCCTGCAGTGGGGTGGTTCGTGACCCACTGCGGCTGGAACTCACTGCAGGAGGCGGTGTGCGCCGGCGTGCCCATGCTGACCTGGCCGCTGTTCCACGAACAGTTCATCAACCAGGAGCTGGTGGTGGAGGTCATGGGGGCGGGGCTGCGGGTGTGGGAGGGCCTGCGGCGGTGCCGCTTGCCGGAGCAGACGCGGGAGCTGGTGAGCGCGGACGAGGTGGAGACGGCAGTTAGGAAGGCCACGGGGGGAGGTGAGAACGCGGAGGCGGTGAGGAGGAGGGCCAAGGAGTACGGGGAGGCGGCGAGGAAGGCGGTGGAGGAAGGGGGATCGACGCACGAGGACGTCACCAACTTGATCAAAGAGATGGAGGCGGTGCGGCTTCAGAAGGCGGGGCAGGGGGAGGCAGCGCAATGAACTGGGCACGCTAGTGGGTGACGAGCTGCTCTCCTTAGCTGACCGTCTTCTTCTTCTTCTTCTTCTTCCTCCTCCTCTTCTGATGCTACCGCCGGTCACCGTTGCTGTCGGCAAATGTTATGATGTGGTCCAGCTTCTGTGCTTGGCTTTTCTTCAACAGTTTCCATGTCACTTCAGTTTAGAAATAAAATGCTGCAGCATCTTTATAGTATTTTATCATTTTTACATTGTATTATAGTATTTTAATAATATCAAAACGTAAAAATATTGCAACTAAATCGATTCTGTACATGGAAATGATAAAAAATGGGATGGATGATTGTGAATATTTTAGATATAAGGAGAAAAAAATACTGTAGAAAAATTAAAAATGGAGGGCACTTTCCAATAAGAATCTAAAAAAATAGATTTTTTTTAAAAAAGAGCCAATATATATTGTAACATGATTAAAAGAAATCATATGTTACATTATGTTATAATATATTTTACATTATGTTATAATGTATTAAAGTTTTTTTTTACATTATGTTATAATATTTTTACATTATAATATTCTTATATTATGTTATATTATAATATTTTTACATTATGATGAATTAGTATAGTTATAGTACTTTTACATTATGTTACTAGATTAAAGTAATTTTAGTAACACTAAAAAAATTCTAAAATATAACACAAAATAATACAAGAGTGTTTATATATATATTTTATAAAAAATATATCTATAATATAACATATTCTTGCTATTATTAAAAATACTGTAATGTAGTGTAAAAACAGTATATATATAATATTTTGATAAAATTTATAAAAAATACTGTCATATTATTTTATATTATATTTTAGTATTTTTTTAGCATTATTAAAAATCATGTAATATAGTAACATAGTACAAAAGTACTATAACTAAACTGATTCACCTTATGAATCATTTCATCTAATAGATCCAGGAGAAAATTAAAAAAGAATAGATGATTGACCGTCAAATCAATAATATTGTAGGAATTAAGCAAAAAGAAGCACAGTTAGAGAATTCTATAAATGATTTAAATTAAATATTTTTAATTATGATTTGGTTTTTTGAGTTAAAAAATATATATCATAAAATATCCCCAATAGTTTTAGCATCTTTAATTAGTTTGTAAAACAATATATGCATAAAAGGATAAATACTAATAGGGCATATTTTGGTTTATATGACGTATACTTTCATGTCGTATTTCAAGAGTCAAGTAAATATTGTCGACTCAGTTCAGAGTAAGGTCTCGAGAAAGAGCATTGTCCTAAACCACCACTCGAGGGGTTAAGCCCAGACCGCATCACATGTCTCCACCGTGAGTTTACTTTCCATACGTTCTTATATAGTATGAAGATTTGTTTCAATTCAAACAATGGCCCAGGGAAGGATCGCGCTTACTGCAGATATATAATAAAGACAACCAACACAATAGTGGGAATGAACAAATAAGTCGGGAGTTAAGCCACCGACTAGCGTATGATGATAACCTACCATCCAAGCAAGTGCTTAACCTACTTTGTACAACTTTAGCCTCCCTAGGTAATATAAAAGGTATTTAGGCAAATGTTCTGATAGATCCTTCATGGACAAAAAAGCATACGATACAGAATAATTCACCTAGCATTGACCGTCGAAGGAGTCAAGTCGAGGAGGTACATCGCCTCCCGACCATAGCCTTGGTGCAGGCATTGACGATAAAAAAACCAGTTGAGGAGTGAAAGGATGTACTTGCAAAGAGAAAAGCTCCACCAAGGACCAGAAGTCGACCACCTAGGTTCCCGACCTATCAGCCAATGTCCCGAGGAGCCTAATAGAAACGAGAAAAGTATTTTACAGAAATGAAGTGATTGCTTTATTCCATCATACTCATACCTACTTATACACGAAGGAAGAAGATTAAAGGATTAAATATTGAGAATTTTTCTCAATAGTTTATCATTTGGTTATAACAACTTTATCTTTTAACATGCCCCCGTAAGATCGAGCTCCTGCAAAGGACATCGATCTTAGACCGATAAATTAAAAATAACTTGTGGGAGAGTGGCTTCGTGAGGGAGTCCACCAGTTGATCTACCGTGTGAACATAAGAAACTCGTAATTGATGATTCATCACTTGATCTCGTATAAAGTGAAAGTCAATTGCTATATATTTCATACGAGAGTGAAACACTGGATTGGCACATAAGTAGGTAGCCCTGACATTATCACAGTATATTGTAGGAGTAACAGAGGAGCGGATGTCAAGTTCTTTTAGCATATTCATTACCCAATTAAGTTCGATCCTCTACAGTGTTGGAGCAGCAGATCTTGTTTGGGCGAGCATGGGTGACGGTCGTGGAGGAGGAGCAACAGTTCTAGTTTAGAATCGCTCGCCTCGATGCTCAGGTGGCTGCCGAGGAGGGTTTGTTGTGACCACGGCTGCTGAGGAGGATTAGGCGTTACAGTCATAGATCTCAAAGAGATTGGGGCAAAGATGAACCACTCATGAGTTCGAGTGGGTGATTCTTGTGAAGGTTCATTAGATAATGGCATGTGCCACTGATGTATATTCACCGGAGTGGTTGATACAGTAGTAGATTTGTATTATTGAAATGGAAAGGAAGAATCCACAAAGACAACATAACGAGACACAAAGACCTTGTGAGTTGAAGGATCATAGCATCAGTAAGCATTATGTTCAAGAGAGTAACCAATGAAGATACAAGACTTTGACTGTGGAACTAATTTATTTGTTGCATAAGGACGTAGCCAAGGATAGCAGACACAACCAAAAACCCTAAGTTTTTGAAGATTTGATAATTTTTTAAATGGTAATTGATTGTGGAGGACTAGAGTAGGCATGTAATTTATTAAATAGATGGCGGTCTGGAAGGTTGAAGACTAAAAAGTAATTGGCATGGAAGCATGATGGAGAAGTGTGAGACCAGTTTCAACTATATGCTGATATTTGCGTTCGGTTGAGCCAACTAGTTGAGAAGTGTACGGAGTAGACTTGAGATGCTGAATACCACATGCTAATAAATGTGGTGTTAGTGTTTGGTATTCACCCTCACTGTCAAAATAAATTATTTTGATAGAGGACTGAAAGATATTTTTCATATTTTTTTTGAAATTAAAGAAGATTGTGGACACCTCAGACTTATATTGAAGAGGATAAAACCAAGTATATTTTATAAAATAGTCAATAAAGATAATATAACATCTGTATTTGTCAAATAAAATACTTGGTGCAGGACCTTAAACATTAGTATATAGAATTTCAAATGGTTGTGTGCAAAAAATATAAGAAAGTTCAAATGGCAGTCGATGACTTTTATTACTAAGACATGTATTACAATGAGTAACAATAGGGCTAGTATTAAACGATGGAAGAGAATAATGAGATAAAAACTTTTATAGAGTTGAGGAAGAAGGGTGACCAAGATGATGATGTCACATATCCATTGAAGCAACAATAGAAGAGTAAGCAATATGCTAAGAGATTGATGGCCACTGGTAAATATTATCTTTACTTTTGCCTTAAACTTACAATGCCCCCGTGTTCAGATCTTTGACAAGAAAGTAGTCAGGAAAAAATTCAATAGATGTATTATTTTGTTTTAAGAATTGAGAGACAGAAATAAGATTCTGTTTGATATGAGGAGCGTACAATACATCATCGAGTGTAAAGTTAAGATAATACGAATTAAGCATTGTGGAACCAGTATGAGTAATGGGAAGCCGCTTACCATCACCGATGATGATGTCATCATTACCACCATAGCGATTGTGAAAGGATAAGTTCTGGAGATCCAAGGTGATATGATGAGAAGCGCTAGAGTGCATAACCCAAGAGTGTTGATTAGAAGTCGGAGCAGTAGTGAGATGCGCTTGGGGCATGGTAGCTAAAGGTCGAGAACGAGATCGACAGACCTTGGCAAAATAACCAACCTTATCACACAACTGGCAGACTATTCGTTATTGATAATTGTTGTTGCTACATTAAGACATCAAAGCAGGATGCAGGGGCTGTTGGTAATTGTTGCTGCTACCGTGAGGCATGAGAGCAGGATGCCAAGATGGTTGGGAACCATATTGCTACTTGGATTATGATAAGATAATGCCTGCTCTAGACCCTTGTTGGCAGACTTATAGTATTTATTGCTCTTATTTTTAAATTTTTGACTTACTTAGGTAGTAATAGGTTATCCTGTTGCCTTATCTTCGCGCTTCAAATATATCTCGTAGTAAGTCAACTTGTCGTATAGCTCTTCAAATGATAGTGGTGAGTCACGTGCTCGGATTGCTGCTGCTAATTCTTTGTACTCAGCCCCAAGACCATTGAGGGTATGAACGATAACTTCATCATCACTGAGATAATATCCTATTAAGGTTAAATCATTGATAATAACCTTTATATTTTGGAGATAATCAGTGATATTACTTCCCTCTTGTTTTATGTTCATTAGTCTAAAGAGAAGGCCGAGCATGCAAGTGTGCAAGCAATTTGCCAAGGTAGTTTGCAGCTTGCACCATGCGTCGGCAGCAGTAGCACATGAAGATATAAGTGGTGCAATGCTTAAAGAATTAGACGGTCTTGTCGTAACCACAGTTTATGCTCTGGATTTGGTACTTGAATTGTTGTCCCCGGGATGTCAATCATTGCTGGTGGATAACTAAAAGATCCATCAATATAACCTAACAAATCATATCCAAAGAGAAGATTAGTGAATTGAGCGCATCATGATACATAGTTACCTCTGGATAATTTGAAAGGGATGATGATTACCGCATTTACGGAGATCAATCCAGTACTTCGAGAAGTACTAGTGCTTCTTGTGATGACACTGACAGAAACGGGAGAAGTAGACGATGAAGATATTGTGAGAGAAAAAATACCAATTACTTTTGGTTCTGGAAATGCTTGTTATAGATTAACTGCGTGGCTGGTCAGATTGGGGAAACTGATCACTGCAGTAGAGATTAGGAATTGCTATATTTAGGATCGGTGATTGCTTGCCTTTTCTTTCCTTTTTTTTAATCTTTTTCTGTTATCTTTGTTTCTCACTTCTGCAACAGCACTAGTGGGTCTTGCCATTCAGGTGTCGAAGGAGGCTTCCCAGAGAAGGAGCCGCTATGGAGACGAAGAGGAAGAGTTGACGGTTGAAAGTTGCTATGGTAGGGGACGGGGAGAGCTGTAGCACGGTACAACGATAGTGCTAGGGAGGTGGGCTGCGAAGCAGGGGTTGATGGCAGCGACAGAGGGCACAGCTAGAAGCAACTGCGGTAGTGGGTAGCAACGACGCCTCGCTCCGGATGTAGCGTCACCAAGCGATTAACGGCGATCGAAGGGAAGGAGTGGTAGACGGCAGCTGAGTGTGGCGAGTAGGTGAGGAAGGCGCTAGCAGCAAGGGGAGAAAGAAGAGGCAACGTCCAATGGTGGGTGGCAGCGACGATGCTGCCACGAGAGTTGGCAGCATAAGGGCTTTGCAGAAGTCGACGTCGGTAGCAGCAGAAGCAGCGAGGGCTGCCAACCGAGTCAATTCTGCCAATAGAAGAGGATCGTGACTGAGACCTGTCGTTTGACAACAATAGGAAGTGACAAAGAATGGGCTGTGGCACACAGCAGATCACGATGGAGATTTGTTGTCGTTTGAGAGCAAGAAGAAAAGCTTGCTCTAGGCAAGCTGCTCTGATACCATGATAGAAATGAGAAAAGTATTTTACAGAAATTAAATGATTACTTTATTCCTTTATACTCATACCTATTTATACACGAAGAAAGAAAATTAAAGGATTAAATATTAAGGATTTTTCTCAATAGTCTACCATTTGGTTACAACAATTTATCTTTTAACAGAGCCAACACATCCCTCGGATGCCATCAAAGAATCCTCGAATGCAAATATGTACACGAGTCAGACCAGGTCGAGGCGACACTTCAATCTCAATACGTAAAATGTATAACAAATACTAAACTCACTATTTTGAGAAATAGGTAAGTAAAAATTTTTATGGAAAAAAAACAACGTCATTTTCATATCATTTTGGTAAACTTTTGTATGCAATTATCATAACCAAACCAAAAGAAAAAATAAGAATAGAATCAATAATCGATATGATTTAATTATCGGGCAAAAAAATCAAAATGAACTAATTGACGCATACAAATCAATCAAGTTATATAAAATCGATCCAGTTTAATAATATAATGAGGGATTAATTAAATATTTTTAAAAAATTTTAATTATTTATTCAAGAGGATATAATCATTAAATTATATTTCACGTGAGAAATAAATTAAAACCGAACCGATCTAATGTAATGTAATTACTCTATGTTTATGTTTGTATAGTGTTTGTTGATATCAGTATGTCAACTCCCAATGCTTCCCCGAAAGCTGACATCACGAGGAACACGAGTTGCATGACCCGTGAGCTGTCTCCTAAATCTTAGTGCAATAAATTGCACGTAGTGCGTGATCTGCTCATAGCATTAAGCACCAATGTCACACCGTTGACTCTGAACTGTTCTACCCTTCCCATGCACCCGATTGCCGATCTAGACTAACTCCGTCTTATCGAGATCGAGACCTTAGGATCGGACACCGCTCTTTCTTATCACCCAAGGGGGGTCGAAGGACGTGATGTGCTTAAATAGTATTAGCAGATAAATCATTGGTCCATCCCATCATTCGAGGAACACGACAATGCATAACGCAACCCAGATGACATAGACACCAACATCTGCTCCAACCATCCCCAAACGTTAGCACGTATTAATATCCATGTACGATGGTACCGTTGATTATTAAATATTTCGATACAGTGACCCTCCTCATAAGAGGTATATAAGTCACCCCAACGAATAATATAGGAGGACAGACACAGAGAAAATATCTCCACAACATTCCTTCGAGAGCTCAGGTTCATGAATAATTTGACCATTAGAGGGGTCGAACCGAGAGGACCCCTCACCCGATTCAGGCCTTTTTTTTATAGGATGCAAACGCCAAGGAAGAGGCGGAGGAGTCGGATGCTAGTCATATCTCAAGAAAACGACCCATATAATTGGAAGCAGAGCCATCAGCCTGTCACGTTACCTCCTCGGCATGTTTGAACTGTGCGGGCGCCCTTGCGTACTCGGATTGGATCAAGCCGAGATGATACTTCAAACTCGAAGTAAATAACCCCAACACTTTGATTTGAATTCAACTTCACCGGAATAGAAGAAATGGAAAGCCCACTTTGATTATTCTAATCCACAAAGCACTCTAGTGAAGATATCTATCACTAATAATATCTCACAACAACGCGGAGTGACATATATCACTACGCGTTGGGGGCGAATCGATGAAGTCTCATATAATTAAATCATAGGTTTAATTATCTCAAGCAGGTTTAGCCTATTCGCTTCATCAGCACACAATGATACCCAAGGCAGGTTTCGCCATAATACAGTGTATCTACAGCTCATCTCTCAACGCAAGCATCGTCATTGGAAGTGTTACCACCCTAGCTTTCATGAGCACACAGCTTTGGGCTTGACCTCAAGACGTAATAGTACTTCTTTATTGGATGTTGCTTGCAACTGATACCCAAGCAAAGCAAAGGTGTGGTGTATCTGTGTAGTTGCTTGAGGAACAAGAGAAAGAGGAGTCAGGGATTAGCAGCTCATTTGCCATCTCCACAAGGAACTCTACTACAGGGAATGTCTTGCCCTCTTTAGACTCCTAAGAGAAGGATCAGACACCAGCAACTGTTCATCACATACATCCGACACCCACTGTTATGATCTTTCCCGGTACCAAAAGATATCTTGCAGGTGCAGGAAAGCAGGAACGATGATTCAGGAAGAAGTGATCTGAAACCTTCGTGCAGCAGCACCTGTCGATTGACCTGCAACGTAAGAATGCTTAAAGAGTTTGTATGTAACGAGTCAACGATCCACCAGTCTGCATGATCATGATGTGGGATACATGTCAGCAAAATCCTTGGAGAACACTTCCGAGTTTACGTGCATCAATCGAACGTTGAGCTGTGTGGTCGCTGGCAATGCTATATAGGCTTCTCTGCGATTCAACTTCACAGCTTCTCTTCAATCCGAGCTCCACAACCCTCATGGAGAAGAAGTCTGAACCTAACCAGATGCTGCTCGAGAACGTATGGGCCAGCTTCATCAATGGCAGTCGCCAACCAGCTATTGGATCCGCGACCTGGGAGGATCTACCCAACCTGGAGAGCAGGAACGAGAACCTGGCGCTCATCCAAAGACTTCCAAGCCTTGGGAGATGGATCTCCATGGGAGCCGAGACGTGGGAGGAGCTGCTTGATGGAACTTGCAGCGTCTCAAACAGCAGCCCGGCTCCAGCTACCGAATCAGCCCGCAGTAGGCGGCCGCCAGCTGCCGGAGCGGAAAGGGAGACGAACAGGCATTATAGGGGCGTGAGGAGGCGGCCATGGGGGAAGTTTGCAGCAGAAATCAGGGACATGTCCAGGAAAGGAGCTCGGGTTTGGCTGGGGACGTTCAACACTGCGGAGGAAGCTGCCGTCGCGTATGACAGAGCTGCGTTGAGGATGAGAGGACCACGAGCTCACCTGAACTTTCCACTGGAGACGGCCATCAGGAGCTCCCAAAGCACTCGCTACGAGCAGCCGTCAACCTGCACGATGTGCGACGAGGCTTGCTCTGTTTACGGCTGCACCGCAACAATTCATGATCGAGCGGATTTGGACGAGGAGCAATCGGCACGTAGAAGACAAAGGAGCATCGATGGGACGGTCGACAGCCGAAGAGACGTGGTGGAGTTGCAAGACCTTGGCAATGACTACTTGGAAAGCTTGTTGTCTCAAGAGTAATGGGGACATGAAAAATTTGGAGAAATCAATGTTATTTTTCCATGTATGTATGTCTATGAACAGCTTGAATTGAGCGCCGCCCCCCCCCCCCAAAAAAAAAAAAAAAAACACAGCAAAAAAACAAAAGCTTTTCTTATCGGTTTCATCCATCTCTTTTGCTTTGTCCGGATTGCATATGTATGTATTACAATATCAGATATTGAGCGTAGTCTCTAATAAAAGGGAAACACAAGTAGCTGAATTGATGAATCGCCTCAACAGGTTATCCGATTCTAAGTTTACTGACATCAAGCTTCATGAATCACCACTTCAGAGTTGCCTGTTGAGAACAACACTCTTTGCACTCTCGCCTGCATTGGAGGCTTCCAGCAAGCCTGCCGAGAGGTCCGGCCTCGGGTTCTGAGGCTCCACCGTGCCGGGAACGGCAGCGGAACCGCCCAGCGCAATTCCTTGTCTACCAACCGCCGGCGCTCCGCTCGCGAGCGCGAGGGCTAGTGGGAAGTTGAGGAGCGCCTTGGCGCCCCGCATCCGGAACGCGGCTCGGTCGTAGGCCATGGCCGCCGCCTCGGCCGTGTCGAAGGTGCCGAGCCAGAGCCGGGCGCCGTGCCGGGACGAGTCGCGGATCTCCGCCGCGAACTTGCCCCACGGCCGCCGCCGCACCCCTCTGTACTTCCCGGCGCGCCTGCGGGCGGGGCCCGATCCCGAGTCGTCCGAGGTGGAGGATGAGGAAGGCAGCGGCGGCGGCGGCGGCGGGGGCGGGGGCATCGTCTCGGCCGACGCCTCGCGGAGGACCTCGAACAGGACCACGTCCTGGGAGTCGTTCTCGTTGAAGGGTAGCTGCGTCTGGGTGCAGTCCTCATCTCCGGCCATGATTCTCATCAACGTCCGCTTCTGCTACTTCGATGGCAATTATAAACGTGCGCTCCCAAGCCCCGTAGTAGATTCAAGGATCAGGTGGTGGAAACCGAAGGTAAGAAGAAGAAGAAGAAGAAGAAGAAGAAGAAGCGAGAGGCGGCCTTCTAACTGACGAGCGACCTTTCGCTTTTGTGGAGAATCGCCGGCATTGATTGCTCTGGAAACTATTGGAATAAAAGGCAGTCCAACCGAGAAAGAGGCGGAGGAGACGTGTTGGAATTGCTCGGCCGAGTGCCGAGGACGGCGTCATCCTCATTTACTGGTTGACGTGTTATCGGGTCGGACCCGTCTATAACGGAGCCCGGGTTCGATTACTGTGGCGACGTGGCAGATTCAGGAGAGGCCGTCGAGCCTTCCGATGGTCCAAAATGGTGACGTGTGGGACCCGCTGGTACCCACCTGTCTGCCGCTCGAGTCATCGGACGCACGGAAAGGTCAATGACGTTGCGGTCAAAGCGAAGACTCACGTGCAGGTTGACGTATCCGACGCCGAAGACTCGGGTTACTTGTCCCATCGATTACGGAACTCCCCATCTATGGCTTCCTTGGGACACACATTACGTGGACGGCCGTGACGTACTGCATCTCTCTTCCTACTACTTACTACATGTAGAGAATTGCTGCGGAAACATGATAAATTTATATATATATTACTATTACTTAATCATTTAAAATATTAATTAATATATATAATTGATACCTTTAGATGACAAGGATATGAAAAAATTAACTATGGTAATTAAATATATAATTGCCTCAAGAAGGAATTGATACTGGATTCTGATACAGAAATATTTTATTTTTATGAATTCAAAATCTTTCAACGTATTATACTAAAACCAAAGATTTGATGTCTTCTACTTGGAATACTCCTATTAATACTAATGAACCTTTTTCTGCTTTTTGCTCTAATCTTTATAAGGCATGTAGAGTTTTTTTCTACCTGAGATAAGAATAATTGAAGTATGCTTGAAAGTAAATTAGATACCATTCAGAAATGTTTCAATTTTAATAGAATTGAGCTATTCAGATGTCAAAGTTTATGAACTTATTACACTGAAACCAAAGATTTGATTTCTTCTATTTGGAATACGCCTACCAATATTAATGAACCCCTTTCTTCTTTTCGCTCTAATCTTTTATAAGGCCTATAGAGTTTTTTTCTACCTGAAAAAAATGAAACAAAAATTTTGCTCCAATTATCATTAATATTATTAAAATAATGTTTATTTTTTCGAAATACAAGAAGCAGAAATTATATAATAATAGAAAATGGTCAGAAATAGATAGAAGGGATGACGTCGTTCCCCCCGTCATCGTTCTTTTTAAGGGAAGCAGTAACTGCTTATCTTTAATTAATTACATCGTTAATAACAAACAAAATCGTTAGCAAACTAAAATACTTCTAATAAAAGATTTGATATTAAGTACAAAAAGATCTCCCCTGCGACAACCCGTTCCCACTTCCTCCTCCGAGTCGAAGGAGAGCGACGGAGTTGGAGAGGCACGCTGAGCCAGACAGAGCACGGATCTGATCGCCGGAGTGAAGCGGCGGTGGCGGAGTCTGAGGAATGGCGTACAGGTCGGACGACGACTACGACTACCTCTTCAAGGTGGTGCTCATCGGCGACTCCGGCGTCGGGAAGTCTAACCTCCTCTCGCGGTTCACCCGCAACGACTTCAGCCTCGAGTCCAAGTCCACCATCGGCGTCGAGTTCGCCACCCGCAGCATCCGCGTCGAGGATAAGGTCATTAAGGCCCAGATTTGGGATACCGCCGGCCAAGAAAGGTTCGATTCGCATCTGATCCGATCACCGGAGGGAGTCGCCTTTTTTTTTATTCTGCTCATTTCTTCGATTGCTCTTGATCTTTTGGCCGGTTTCCGATGTTCGGATGTCGGATCGGGGGTGGGGGTGCAGTCGTCCTCCCAAGATCTTGCGCCCGCTAGTTTCGATTCCGTAAAAAGATTAGGGTTCTCTTGGCTGGGTTCCGGTTGATGTGAATGATGCAACTCCTTAGTAGATTATTCCATGCCCAAGCACCTGATCTGTTGTCGCTGGGGGCGGTGGGGTTTGGAAGTTTCTTTGCAATCGTGAGAAGTGGATACGACGTACAGACGTCTTTGTCTTATATGCCGCCCCTTGTCGGGATGATAGAACTTCCCTCCGCTCTGTCGGAGCCGAAGGGTTTTGATTTCTATCCCGATCAAGCAAGCAGTGCATTCCTCACCTTATATGGTGGGTGGGTGGATGGATGGATGGATCCGTATGCCCTACCTGCCTAGGGTTTGAGATCTGTGGCCTAAGGTGGTGCGAGGTCCGGTCACCATTTTGAAAAGAAGTAATTCTAGTCCAAGGTCTCCTCCTCATTCCTATTACTGCTAATTTAATCGTGAAGAATTTGTAATATAAACAAACATATAGTGATCTTGTGTGTAGATAATCATTCTAGATAGGTGAAATCTAAATTTCCTTAGGAGCCTTCGAGTGTCCCCCATGTAGGAGTTTTCTTGATCATATGCAAATATTTAATCACAGTAATTGTTCTTTCCTTGTGACTTCAGTGTTGCTGATTTCTTCATCACTTGTGTAAATGCAAAAAAAAAAAAGGGTGCGAGCTTTTGGAATCTCAACATTAATCTTTATAGCATCATAACCTTTTAGAGGACAACTTGATCATATGCAAATATTTAATCACAGTAATTGTTCTTTCTATACTTTAAAAAAAAATATAACGATGCTTATCACGGTGTGTGTCCTTTTGCATCTAGACATCTAGAGTCTTTGATAATGATCGATGCTACAAGTTATAATGCTGGAAGAAATTTGTTTTGCTTTAGTCTGTGCGTTGGGTTTCCATTTGGTCTTTAAGCAGATGAATGTTATGAAAATTGCCCCATGAATGTCAAACATCCAAAAGAGGCTGGTCACAAAACATCAGGTTAGGGATATAACTTTTGATTCTGACTTACTATGTCAATAGAACAAGATATCTTGGGATGCACTGCCTGATGGTTTTGTTCATTTTATCAAATTTTACTAGTGTGGAAGGAAACATATGTTACAACCTGATCTGATTGATTGGTTATGATGGTTTTGTTCATTTTATCAAATTTTTTACTAGTGTGGAAGGAAACATATGTTACAACCTGATCTGATTGATTGGTTATGGTCGCATGCATCTAATCACAATAATGTTCAGTTTCTCTGATTGCTTCCTTTTTGGTTTTGAAAAACTGAAGCTTTTGGTTTTGAAAAAATAATAATTATTATAATTATTATAATTATAATATTTCTGATAGATACCGAGCAATCACAAGTGCTTATTATCGAGGAGCAGTGGGTGCCCTTCTGGTGTATGATGTAACTCGGCATACGACATTTGAGAATGTGGAGAGATGGATGAAGGAGCTAAGGGATCATACCGACTCCAGTATCGTGATTATGCTTGTGGGCAACAAAGCGGATTTGCGCCATCTGAGGGCGGTCACGGTGGAGGACGCAAAGGGTTTTGCCGAGAGGGAGAACGCCTTCTTTATGGAGACATCTGCTCTCGAATCAACCAACGTGGACAGTGCCTTCACGGAAGTACTCACCCAGATATATCGTGTGACGAGCAGGAAGGCGCTCGATGCCGGTGATGATGATCCTGCAACGTTGCCAAAGGGTCAATCCATCAACATCGGCACCCACGATGACGTATCTGCTGTTAAGAAAGCTGGTTGTTGTTCACCGTAGCTCTCATCAGATGCGGGAGCTACCCAAAAAAACATATTTATTCGATTTGATCTGATTGACTGACTGACTGACAGGAGCAAAACAGAAAAGCACTGATTATTATTTTTCTAGTAAATATTGTATTTTTCTTTTTCCTTCTGGATTTTATTTAAGCGGGATGCCACTTTCAGCACTAATAAAGACAAAAGATATGTGCTGCCAATTCGATATACTATTAAATAAAAATATTGTTTCTACAATAAAACCAAAAACATGCTTTTTTTGACATGCGCACAAGTTGAAAAAGAAAATAATACTACGCACAAGTTATTTGCGAGCTTCAGCCCTCTTCTGCTCTTTGGCTGCCAGCATAGGAGATGGATCAATCAAATAAGTAATGCAAAGAAATTGGGCGGGGGTATACCACCCATTAGTAAGTAACATGGAACAATTAATCATACCAGCTTTTTCCTCGTCGCGCTTCTTTGCAGCCTCAACTCTTTGTTGTCGTACCAATGCTAGGCGCTCTGTGGAACACAAAAAAAAAAAAAAAAAGTAGAACGAGACAATGAGAGAGAGAATTCAAAGTAAACAAACAAAGTGGTTGGGTGATTGCTACCCAAATCTTTTCGAGATTGTTCTGTTTTTCCTTGTTCCTGCAGCCTCATGTATCGTTCATGGGCTTTCTGCCTCTCTATCTCTTCCCTACAGAAAGAGATCCCAGACGCATTAGTAATAAAAGAATTCAAATCATAAGCTTGAATTTAAACTATTTTATTTTAAATAGTTAATTATCCTCAAACTATTGAATTAGGCCATTATCTCGTAAAATTACGACATCTATGCTTGCCAAATGAATACATGAACATCTTATAAGATGTAAATAGATAAATAAAGCAATAAGAAATTCATAATGTAGAAGCCTACATTACCAATCATGGATGCTCAATTAGCAAACACCTTTGAGAGGAAATAAAGTATGCATATACCTTTCTCGGCGAGAGAGTTCAGGAGTGCTTTCCACCTGCAATGATAAACATTTTGTGAAACAGATTAACAGTTACCACACAAAATAATAATATATTTATATTCACTAAAGAATACAGTGAAGAGAACAAAATAATACGGTTCAATAACAGTGATATGTACAAAGATTATTATTAGAAGAAATTATCATACAGAAAAAAATAAAAGTAAATGTAGAATATTAAGACTAATATATAATTTACTCAACCTCGTAAGAGTTAAAAAGGTACAAAAGCAGCCAACCATAACACCAGACCTGCTAACCCATAAAGTCACTGGAGTAGGAAAAAAATATGGGTCCAGAAGAAAGGAAGATGGCAAAGGGAAGGAGAGTGAGAGAGGCAGGCAGTTAGTTTTGTGACCCAATATCCAAACCACATGGGGTCAAACCCTTAAAAAAGTTCACTCAAATGGGTGATTCATGTAATATTTCATGTCATATCCCATGCTAGATGTGCAAATCGACTAATTATAGTAGCACAATCTCCCACACTCAAATATCAGACACACTTATTAAGTCTATACAGTAACACACACAAGTCCACAAGGAACACCAAGATCTCTATAAGTGATGTGGAATCCCAGAGGCTTCATATCCCATAACATTGTTGACACTGTTGATGGTATCAGTCCCCACCAGAATGAACATTCATCAAATGGCTGATGGGGCCTGTAATGATCCATACATTCATGAGTTGTTGCTCCTCTCAAACCATTAATGTTATAAGGCAAACCCATAACTATATGTATAAAGCCCACAAAATAAGTTACTCAGAGGGTACTCTAAAATGAGTAATAACTTATATGCTATCTAAAGCCATGGCCCATACCCAGCGTTGGTCTAACCAAAACGTCAGGATTAATCCATCATAGACAGAGCAAATAATTTATTCACAACATTACAACCTATACAACAATCTAAAAAAAGTTGTAACAACTTATCCTAAGCCTTCAGAATGGAAGAATCATAATCAATCAAAAGTAATCTAAAGATTCTAAACAACATATTATGAGCAATACAGTTGATAGAAGGAATTAACGAGATATTTATAGTTAAGGCAAATAGCTTTAGAAGATGGGAGCCTTTCAACCATAAGACTCATTGTGTCTCAAATCAACAAACATTATGAAATTGTTCTATATAATTTTCAAATTCACCAAAGTTCTTGTCTAATGAAAAGGAAGCTATTTACTAATCAGTCTTGATAGCTATGTGGGTTGTCATTCAGTTAACTCATGTAAGTATTCACATTCAGCCAAAATTAGCAAATTCAAGGGAAATTTTGTGGACGCTCTCATTGGTAATTTACGATCATAATAGATGAACTCTGCAAATTATCATCATGATTTAGTCAGGTCAACAAGATTTATGTTAACCATGTGGTATAATGTTGCTGCTCTCCCCAGCTGAAGTCAGCATCTTGTTAACTAAATAGTCCAGCTTGAGAAGGCACCCAAATGCTTAAGTTGCCATGTGAAGTTTAGACTAACAGCATGAAGCATGCAAATCAATTCAAAATAAGCAAATTTCACATGTAATAGTTTGTAAATAAGGAGGATCATGACCAAATATTTTGTGGATTAATTAAAAAAATGCAGAAAAAGGAAAAGGCACCAACCATTAGCTTCAAACAAGAACTTCTACAGTGTATGCAGCAGACACTGTGGATAGTCATACATGTGCATGCATCATAAAATCACCTTATAAAAGACTATATGGCAGCATATGCAGCAGACATGTATGGTCACATAAGAAAGAATATATGACCACATATGTGAATTACATTTCTATTAGTATAATTTCAAATATTACAATTATCTCCCTACAATCATGTGGCCCAGATTTACCCATTTCTTACAACTTAATTGTTTCATTGGTCTTGTATGCACATAAATGTCCCCCTATAAATTTTAGTTTGGTGTAAGCAGATATTTACCTATTAATAATCTAATGTTAATTGCATATTTCTTTATTTATGCTTAATTACCTATCAATTTGGATAATTAGTTCAACCACATGCATTTGCAGCACGGAAATAATCTCTTGGTTCTTCCCAGACCCCAGATTGGCCACAATGTTTTCACCGTATATATGCTATGTGGCAAATTGACCACTTACAAACCATGACCACTTAAACATTAATGTCATACAACACAATCAAGTTCATAGCTTCATCATAACCACTTTTGAGACCTGAAAAAAAAATCTACCAAGGTAGCTTGACAAACATGTCGTTAAAATAAACAAGTAAGCAACCCGGATAAATGCATGTCTGTGATGACAGCAAGGATTCTATATAAAATCATAAACAAGAACAAACATCCCACTTACATCAGCTGCTCTAGCTTTCATGTTTTTTGGTTTTACCAAGTTTGGGTTCTGAATCTCGCTAATGTGAAGAATGCCCTTCTTTTTCTGCAAAAAACATAAAGCAGTTAAACAGGGAAGCGTCAGCATCACAACGATATACGATAGATATAAAGACAAAAAAGAGCACCTCAGTCTCTTGTTCAGAGTCCCCACCACTTTCCTCCCCAGATTCCTCCTCTTCACTATATTCAGCTTCCTTCTGTTGGACATAAAAAAGTCTATGAGACCTTTACAGCAAAGATGATCAATAATATATATATATATATATATATATATATATATATATATATATAAGATGAAATAATTCACAATGACCAATCTAGAAATTCATTGTAACCAGGCAAAAGTATATAAAAAAGAAGGCTTCTATTGGAAATGTTCACAAAAGACAGTGGGGTTAATATGCATCATGAAATTGATGCATTCAGGTTTTGGTCAAGTCTTATTTTGTGAAGATTATGTTAGATTCAAATTTGGCAATGTTCACATTATTGAGAAGATTGAAGAACATTACTATGAATCAAATTCTTAGTGTTAAGATCTATCATTGTTGTAATAAAGGTTCGCCTTACCAGTCCAAGCTGGCATGCCGACCGACCGATGACACAGCATGCGTATTGATCTGTACCAATGTACTGACATATGATACACAAGTACTGGCGTTTCAGAGAGGAAGAAAAAAGAGACAAAAGGAAGGGATGGCAAAGGAAGGAGGAGAAAGAGGGAAGAAAAGGAAGAGACATCGGTGGAAGAGGAAGTAGAGAAGAGACCTCACTGCAACCTCACTTGCAGTGAGGTTGCAGTAAGTGGAGATTGTCATCGACAATAGCATCGGAGGCAATGCTCGCGAGCGCTATGGAGGCAACGCTCACGTGAGAAGTGGGAAACTAGGTTTTCCCACTTCCCTTTTATACGGTGGACACGACTAGGATGGGTCCGCACACCCCTTAGCGTCGGGACCGATCCAAGAGAAATGACGAACATTAGTTGTAATATTGTTTAAAAAATTATTTAGCTATAAGTAATAATATTACAAGAACTTTGTGGTCTATTTAGGTTAAAAAATACCAAGATAGTCAGAATAGGAAACCCTTCACTCAATTTGTTGTGCACTATAGCTCATAGGCAAATTGATTGTATTTTATGAACCGAGTCTATAATTAAGCTGTGAGCTTCTTTATTTTTCTCTTTTATATTCTCTCTCTCTAAATACCCTATACACAAACGTAGCATGGCTTATCATCCCTTCAAGGATTTGAAGATACTTTAGACGTGCTTACAAAACTTGTGAACATTCTAGAAAGAAAACGCAAAGCTAGTTCATTTAGAGGTGTTGAGATGAGTTAATTACTAGCATACAAACAACAAACAACATAGAAAAGTTTAAAGGAGAGTACGAATAACAAGCACCATATAATGACAATGAAAAGAGAAAACTAAATATGACTAAACTATTTTTATATCAGTATCAAAATGTGTCATTTTCTGAAACAAGCCAACCTTTTTGAAGGTGCGAGGACGAGCTGAGGAGCCAGCAGCTGCAACAATATCAAACAGCAGAAACATGTTACTTGCAAGTACAATCTAAAAACAAAGAATTCAATTAGATCTACTACAGTTTGTGGTATTCAAGCCATATCATCGTTTTAGACAAACTAAGCATTGTCAAGCCCAGATAGCAGACAAACAACCATCAACAACCTAAAAACAAGCTAAATGGAAATAATTATCTACAATTAACAGCTATATAGGGTTTTATCATAATTTTAAATCATAAGTCATCTCAAGTTTCTCTATAAGATTGTCATTTTCACAGCTACTGGTGAAGAATAAGAAGCCAAAGACAAGCAAACATATATGTAACAAGCTAGAGAAGCAAAGTAGCAAAAACACTCCGGCAGCTTCTTTCAAATAAATATATAAGTGATGATTCCACAATGCTGCACTAAAATTTCAAGTGGAAATAAATATTACAAATACATAAGATATCTGAAAAAGTCACCTTTAAAGAAAATTTTTCATTAAATAGGAACTCATGTCAACAAATTATAAGCCATGTCAATCACAGATGTCGCTGACTGCACCTACAAATTTTGTTTCTTATGTTCTAGAACTCTGCATGAATAACCTAAAATGCAAAGTCAGAGCAAAAAGGAGTGGACTGGAAGCAAGACTCTCTCTGTTTGCTTCTTTAAATTGTTATAACCATCCTTTATATCAAGGTTCGCAATCTCGTATCATATCGGCGTATCGATCAGCTGTCGGTACAGTACGTATCGAGCTGTACCGAGCATACCAACACATGCTACACTAAGGCACCGGACTGTACCGAGTGTACTGGTCCTCTATCGGACCAGTATGTACCAAGCCTACCGAGCGGTACGATATGGTATTTCCAACCTTGCTTTATATTCACTATTGAAATGTGTACAGTGAACTTCTAACAACAAAGTTCCTTCTTACTTCAAAAATGCATCACAATGTGATGTCTTGAGCCTCCACCCCAAAGAGAATAAATGGTATATTTGAATTTTACCAAGAGAATTACATGCAATCTAAGCCACAAACAACAACAGCAAACCATGATCTTCCAATTGTAGGGATCTCTTACATGGATCTTTTGGCACCATTTAGATCTATTAAGAGCAAGAACAGTAGTCAAGCTAATAACAACCTGATCATCTTTAATAGTTTCAAATAAAATTTTATTAGGTTTTCCTCTACAACTCTTCACATCAGAAATCATAATTAATCCACTTCATTTATCCAGCACATCTATGGATCTTATTTACACATGTTCATATCATCTTAAACAATATGCACTAGTTTCATTGTCAATCAAAACTGCACCTAATTGTTCATTAATGGAGACATTATTTTTACTATCATTTTTGGTAATATCACAATTTTATTTCATCATTCTCATCTTTGCAATACTAATTACTTACATATCATTTCTAAACAATTGTGTACAAATTTCTTATAACCTAGAAGGCACATGATAATCATCAAAAACTCCTGATGCCTCAGTCCACTTTAATCATCCTAATTCAAACTGCCAAATACAACATCTTTATCTATTTTACCTTCTTGATGAAAAATAGATCCAACATACTTTCAACTTTAAACTTGCTTCCATTCACTGGTTATGAACTTCCAATTTTCTTCCCATTCCTTTAATATCAATTATAAAACTTCTAGCTGCTAGCTGATCTCACAGGATCCAAGACAAACCCATACAGCCATAGCAACTTTTGCATAGATCCCCAACCAACAATATATCAATCTTATTGTTAAAACTCAAATGACAGTAGAACTAAACAGAAAAAGAAACAAGAATTGTTCACAATTCAATGGAAGAACAGCTTCTGCCATCACTGTGTAACAATTTTAAAACAAAAATCTTGTCTGCAGTTTATGAAAGATCAAACAGTTAAATATAGATCAAATAATTTATAGCAGAGTGCATCTATTAGAAAAACAATCCATGAGAAACGCAACCATGTTCATAAAAAAACCGACTCCTACATAACAAAGAAATGAGAAGGACAAACTCTATGGCTTCTTTTCTTTCAATTGGTTCAATAGTGTGACCAAGAATGAGATAAGCTGACCATGACATCAAAGACACTTGACGAGCCAAAAAGTAATGTAGTATATTTCTTGTGTGATTCATTTGACTATCTTAATCACTGTCTCCAGTTCTTGTCCCATTTATTATAAGCTTGTTCGATATTTGGCTTCAGAAAATATTCTGCTCAATCTATCTCAATGAGCTTGGTATAAATCAACATGAATTAATCTTTGAAGTTCAAGCAGCAGGATATTTTGATGCCAATACAAATAATATCCCAAGGGAGAAGAAATATTGAAGCCTTAAACAAGGTTGTTTCCTTTGCAACGAAACAGCATGTGAAAGAAATATAGTGACCCAAAGATCTTGAGTTACAACCACATCTGATGGAAAATAAGAATTAAATTCCAATTTCTAAATAACAAAAAGAAGATTGACTTACATGTATGTACGATGTTTACAAGATTAATATCATCCAAGCTATTGATTAGTTTCCATAACTTCTTTCAAGTTATCTATTAGCCTCCATAACTTCTTTCCATTTTTCAATGCACATCCACATGGATATATACATATTTTTATGACTTTGTACCACTTGAATCAACAAAAACGTAAGGAGCAGAGTTCCTGATCGAAAAGCCTCATTGCCCTTGCTTAACCTAATAACCAACATAGCATCCAAAGAAACCGTACGCCATGCTGCATCAGACGCAGGACAACCCAGACAGCATTCAAGAACTAACAGAAAAGAATCATGAATCCCCAAGATCTTAGCAAGAAAGCAAGAAACGTCTGTGCGAACCCTAGAAGCTGAAAGAAATGTAAAGCATACAAGAGAGAGAGGGCGATCGGAGACGATTACCCATCTCTTCGGGGGTGGAGAAGTTCCGGCGGCCGGTGGGCTTGGCCTTGAACCTGCCCCTCCCCATGCTATACCGCGATCGATGTCAAGAAGCGGGGGAAGCGAGAGAGGGGATCGCTTCTTCGGTTCGCTCGCGGCCGCGTCAACACTCGCCCCAAACCCTACAAGCCTCTCCGCCCACCTCGGCCTCTCCGTTCCACCCTACCCTTCGTCGTCGAGTGGGGATTACTGGAAACTATCCACCGAGAGGGTTAAGTTAAAGCGGTGTATCGAACCCACAGATGCCGTTATGTTGGATATTAAAATGCGCGATTTGCCCCCCAATAAAATACTTACATTCTAACAATACCTCAGTATCCTCATTTAATTCTTTTTTTCTCAAATTGTACCGTAATTTAAATTATTTGAATTATTGATATCATTTACAAAAGCCATACTATGGATTAAATTTTTTTTCTTTGCTATAATTTTTTTAGCATGTTATAATATTTTGACCATCACAATAGATCTCCTTAAAAATATTATAAATAATTTAAATGAAATCATACATTAATATACCTAAAAATATAATAATATAATTATTTATAAATAATAACAATCAAAGATGTACAAAGTGATATATCACTTATAGCATTTTTCTAATAATATATATGATATTTTAATACCTCAGCAAAACATAGCAAACAAGCCAAATAAAATATTCTAACATTCAAAAAATAATAAAAATTAGATAAATTTTTTTGACTCAAAAACTTTTGAAGGATATTTTAGGTTTTTTTAATTAAGGCTAAAATTATTATTGACCCTCCGTACAATGACTCCAAATCAAAGTAATCCTTATACTTTAAAACTTATATAGGTGACCCCCGTACCATGATCTCACATTAAAGTCATCCCCTGTACTTTAAAACTTTTTTAAGTGACCCTGTACTATATCTCAAAATGAAAGTTATCCTCTCATACTTTAGAACTCATCTAAGTGAATCCCCATATTATAATTTTGCATCAAAGTGGCAATCTCTGTTAGAAATAAGGTTACACCGTTATGTAAAAAAAATTAGGGATTATTTATCAATAAAATAATTTAAAACTCGAAAAAGCACACACGTTTATACCTTTAATTTATTTATTAATAAATTTATAGAAATCACATACTAAAAGCTATTTGATATATAATACTATCATTCAAAAAAATATCTATGATATATAATACTATCATAGATATTTTTTTGAATGATAGTATTATATATCAAATAGCTTTTAGTATGTATTTTCAAATTGATTTTATAATATTTTATTGTGGTGGTAAAAACATTTTAATAGGTTAAAATCCTAAAATAGGTACAAAAATTCTCGAGGGATGGTTTGAGAAAAAAAGAGATACTGATTATAAATACCAAAAATATGAATATTTTATAGAAAAATCGCCCTATGATATTTCTAAATTTATTGAGGATACATATTTAAAAATCCTAATATTATAATATAGAAAATAGATAAAAAGAACTCTTTGGGTCGCGATCGGGTTTGGTTCGGTTTCAATGTCGACGCCGCCGTTTGGGGCGGTGCGTGGCCGAGCGGCGAACACCTCGCCGCCTCGGGGGGAGGGTGGTAAACCAACAAATGCTAGCACTCGACGGCCCGCACACCTGCACTCTATTCTCCACGCCCACGGGGTCCGCTCTCGCCCCCGTCGCGTCCCGCTAGGGCTGTAAGCCGCAGACGAGCTCCGGGGGGGTGAGGGACGCCTGCCATGTGGCAACTCGGCGGCCGCCGATTCCTCGCGCCGGCGGTGGGGCTCAGGACCGCCTCCACGGCCGCGGTGTTGTCGTGCAGGGCCGTGATGTTACCGCGGTTCGGCGGGCCCGAGGTCCTCGAGGTGCGTCCGGCCGTCGGCGTCCCAAGTCTAAAGCCGCGGGACGTGCTTGTCCGCTCCCGCGTCGTCTCCATCAATCCCCTGGACTTGCGGGTGAGTTCGTGAACTAATCCTCTACCGGAAGTTTTCACCTTTCGAATCGAGTCGTGTGTCTTTGGGAATTAGGGACTTGTAGCGAAGCAAGCAAATGGTCGAACAGTTCCTCCCACAAAACGGTGAACTAAAGATGAGTTTTGGGGGATGTAAGGCTGATGATGCGGTGAGACTTATAGATGCTATTGAATTATTATGTAAGAAATGGTGAGGAATGTTGACGTTCTCATAAAACTGAGATAGACTTGGAGGTATTGGGAAGAAAGAGTGCAAGAGTTGGAAGGGTGAAGAGAGAAATGCATGATTCCTTTAGGAAGGTCAGGAGCCCTCGTAGAGAACAAACAGTATTTAAGATGCAACACAAAATGGATGCTCGTAATGATCCAAGACAGAAGAAAGGGCTGGACTGTGGTCGTTGAAAAAGGTTTTTTGGAAGTGGATGGGTAAGGTACATGAGGACTTTGATCTTTTGATAAGTAGGTCAATGGTGGTAAGTGTCTCTTAGCTGAAGAAATAGTGAAAAAGAACAATAACTCTTCACAGCATTAACAAGGGAAGCTAATTAAAGCTTGTTTCCTTATGGTTGGAGCCTATAAATGGTCAAGAATTAATATGACTTCCTTTGAATCTTCCTTTGCACCTGGATCCAAATTAGTAACCCCACTTATAATGTAGTTCTTGCAAATTTATAAATTATAAGATAATGGTGTAATTACAACACGGTAGTATTTTAAAGAAATGTTTAAACTGCAGAAGACAAATAGGGATATGATCGTGGAAAGAGTGGGAAATGATTCCGAAAGGATCATGAGAAGATCATGGGTCAGTTAGTGGTTGAACTTATGACCAATGCTTAAGATAATGGTGTAATTACAACACGGTAGTATTTTTAAGAAATGTTTAAATTGCAGAACTCTTGATGGCTTCCACCTGCCTCTATTCTGTTTGAACAGGATTAAGACTTGTCATTGGTTATTCAATATCTTTCATTGATATGTTTCCAGTACTAGAAAATCATGAGCTACAAGGACCATGATCTAGCTTGGCTAGAAAAATGTTTATTACCAACAGCATTTAGCCAATGTACTCATGTATTATGCTATCAACCTCGTGTTTGTATGTCAAGCTTCAGCAGCTGGATTCTTGAGTCACTAGGAAATGCTCTATATGAGACCTAAACATCTTGTTTGATGCTTAAAAACTTTCTTCAGTGGAAGAAACTTTTTCTTCTTCACTGTTCTCCAAGCCATTTTGGTCAAAAAAGACAGTGGCTTTGTGCTTTTAAGGATTTTTTGTACTCAGACTAGGACAGCCAAATATAATTTTCTAACTATTGTTCTATTTAAATTCATTTTTGTTACTTTAACGTTCTGATACTTCAAGTGTAAATATTTTAAATTGTTACATGCAAATGTGAGGGAGAATCATGTGTACTTACCAGCTGTTTCTTTTAGTTATTTTTGAAGTGTGTGACACCAACATATCTCTCCTTTTTCCAATTTTACCAAGGGTGAACGAGAAAACTAACTGTTGGCAATTTGGAATTCAAGCAAACTTGGCTAGTTAGAAAATGGACCATCTTCTACTCCTTGTGAGATCTCAAAACAGAAACTCTTCATACACCAAAAATTAGACAGAGCACCTCACGGAATAAATACAAAGCACCCCTTGTTTTCTATGGTTATAAATAATGAATGTCATCTTGATGGGTTGTCTTTTCTGTCTTTGTTGAAATAGGAACAAGTTGATATTTGTGACAAACTGATTCAAGATATATATAGTAGCACCAATGCTTTCTTAAAGTTCATACGTTGATAAAACGGGATGCTTTAGTGATGCTACATCTGAATACCTTGGTGACATCCATGGACCATGGTACATCTTAGAAAACATTGTGATTGTGCAGGAGGCAAGTGCAATACCATTTGCTGCATTGACAGCTTGGCGTGCTTTAAAAAGTACAGCTCGAATGGGTATGTCCAGTTGCTTTTCTCAGAGCCTTCCCAAATGACATGTCAATTTCTTATGGAGTAGCTGATGTCTATTTGGCATGTTATTAGTGATTATTCATCTACAGGCACAGAATAATGTTTTCTTTTGCTGACATACTTTCCAGTAGTTATCTTTATCAATATAGCCAAATAATTTTTGGTTTTATGCTACAATTTGTGCTTTTATTTCTCATTATACGCATGAAGAGTTCTGGGTATTTTGAAATATGTCGAGGGGATAATGAGAATCAAAATGGTTTTGTAAAATAACATGTCTTTTTTTTTTTGGTAAGTAGAAATTATGGTTCATTAATTCCAGTGTCCAAGCATATGATTATGGTTGATTCAGGACACTTGTTTTCTTTCAACTCAACTCAGTGCATCTGGTTTCGGCACATCAAGTCCTCAAGATTAAACAAACTTGTAAAATGCTAGGTTAAAATATTAGACGATACACTATTCAGAGACTAAAGGTTGTTAACTTGGCCACAGGATCTTATTCATTCCTACTATTGCTTGCTGTTTATTTATGCAGTCAAAGATTGTTAGTACTAGGTGGGGGAGGAGCAGTTGGACTAGCTGCAATTCAGCTTGCAGTCGCTGCGGGGTGCAGTGTATCAGCCACGTGTGGAAGCCAGAGCATTGAGCGAGTTTTGGCATTTGGTGCCGAACAAGCCATTGATTATACTGCTGAGGTAAGTGTCATATACCTGAGTAGTTGCCACTTAGAGGAACTTATACCTTGTGTGACTGTACAGTTGTGGTTTGGGAGACGCTTCGTTTTAAACATGAAAATGTTCGTTGTGACTGCACATATGCAATCATTTTGCTATAATCACACAATCATCCAGTAGGAAGGATTACTAAATTAAATTATCTGGTGTTTATTTAATGTCATTACACATACATTTTATTAATGTGGAAAATGCAAATGAGTTATAAATTACTATGTAGTTTTTGTTCTTTTTTGTTAGGAAAATACTTATATTTACTGCAATGCACATGTTATTAGCATGATGTTGCCAATAGATATCTAGAATCGGCAAAAAGATGCATTGAACTGCCAAGCACAAAGTTAAAATTCTGTTTCAGATGATAAGAGTATTTTAAATTTTCCAGGTAATTGTAGACAAAGTTTGCATGTTAGTATAAAATTTGAAGTGGATGAAGCTTGACTTCCAGTAGTTGTTTGTTTTGTCATGCTAATACGGGGTTTTTGCAACTAACTGGACCTGCAAACTATTTGAGAAGTCAAATTGGGTATCTTGGCTTTCATTTGCTTCAAGGGGGGATGGTAGAATTCATCCCAGAAATTGAGATGCTTGCTTGTCACTGAACCAAGCTTTTAACTCAATTGCTGTGCCTTAGCTTCTTCAGGTTTCCGGGGACTCTGTCTACCAGTCTATTTTTCTCAGTAAAGAAAAGAAAAGCTTGTTTAGCATGTTCCTCCCTGTTCCTGCCAAAAAAAAAGGAAGAAAAAGAAGCACAAATAAGTAGCCTCATATGAAGCTACTTGAGGTAGCAAAATCACAAACACCAGAAAAAAGAACATTTTCTAGTGAAGTAGTTCTCATTTAATTCAGCTTTGATGTATCATAATAACAAGCATTTTGTGAAATATTATGGAGACCACAACTGGCATGAAAGAAAAAAAATGATAGAAGCTAAAGATTGATAGCAACAGAAGTTATCATAATAATTCTTGTAGTGGTACATGAATGATGCAACACATGATTCATTTAAATGAACACGAATGTCTGTTACACTCACATTCTAGCTAATTAGACGATTGGTTAGTTTGTTGCTCACTGGACATCATACCACCATGCATTTACAGGACATAGAAGTTGCAATTAAAGGACAGTTCGATGCTGTTCTTGACACTATAGGTGTACATGAAACTGAGAGAACCGGAATCAATCTTCTGAAGAAAGGTGGACACTATATGACGCTACAGGCGAGTGTCTGGGATCTGTTTTCTCAAATCATTAGTGTTTCGATCCCATGCAACTCCCCTTTTTATTCATCATCTCCATATTCTTTTAATGTGCTCTCACTGAAATTGAAGTTTGACCCCAATGTTATAGGGAGAAACAGCTTCTTTAGCTGATAAGTATGGGTTGGTCATTGGTATTCCTGCTGCCACCACTATTTTGCTAAAGAAGCAACTTCAGTATCGATATTCTCATGGAATAGGTACAAAGCTGTTTCTCTCTTTTTCAGTTGCTTATACAATTGATAAAATAACATGCCTTTCAAAGGGTAAGGGTGGATTCAGGGTTTACTATCACATTAATCCTTGATGCTGGATTCTTCTCAAGTGGCCTTGCTGTGATATTTCTAGCGTTTGATATTTCTGTAGGGTAGCAATCATGGGAAAAATCTGCTCCATATTAGGTTAATTTGAGTGAAGTATTAGATTGGGTATTAATTAATTGACTTGCTTTAAGTCGGTTGGGGATTGCAATTTCCTAACCTGGTTGTAAATTCGCCCCATCCTCCTGCGTATTTTCTACTGATATGAAATTAACTAAAGATGAGGGATGAGGGGTTTCTAACCTACCTAAATTAGTATTTGTCATGATTAGAGCACAGTTAATATAGTTGTCTTCTTATATTTTTGACTCTTAGTAGCTCAATTATGCTGATGCAACGTGTACATTATGATTAAATTTTGGTGTTCTCATTGCATAGTTGTGGGACATTGATGCATCACATGCATATTGTGATTGCTGTGTTGTACTTCTTCAATGATCCATCCATCCTCTTCCTCTTATTCACACTTTATATTTTGAAAAAATAAGTTGAGATTCCCACCTGAGTATGCTCACCAGAATTCCTAGAGGTCACATTAAAATTTAGTAAGGAAACTCTTATGGAGGAAGAGGGTGACAATCACTATGGGTACCAACAATTCAGGAGAAGACATACTGAAGTTCAAAAATAACAATTTAACTGATGACAGACCAGTATGGCCGATTCGGTGTAGTTCACCTTTGAGGATCCATGATTGTTGATTTTTTTGTCTCGCATGGTATGTCACAGTTAGTTTTATGTTTATGGAGTTTACCTTCATCCAGTCGGAGTTTCTCCATGGAGGTGCATATTAGAGTGGAATCCGAACTTTCATTATCAGATTAGAATTTATAGAATTTCCTACTATAAGATGCCAGTAGCTGTGATGACACCGCTTGATCTTTTAAAGTTTCTGTAGTCTCTTTGGTGAAGCATGAAGATAAAAGCCTTTCTTTGATTACCTTTTGCATGCTTTTATTTTCAGAGAAATGTTTGAAAAAAGTAAATTTATCGTGTTAACATTCCAGAAATGTGATCAGCTATTGATATCATATCTTAGTACTGATGGATATTGGTGATGTTGATCAGGGTACTGGTGGACATACATGAGGGCTGATGCTGAAGGTTTAGACGAGATCCGCAGGCTTTCAGAAGCCGGGAAGCTGAAGATACCTGTGGAGAAAACATTCCCCATTGCTGAAGTTAGAAAAGCTCATGAGGTGAAGGAGAAAAGAATTATACCTGGCAAGGTGGTTTTAGAGGTAGACTGTAACACCACCCCAGAAGCACACCTCTGCTCGAAATGAATTCTCAAGCCCTAAGTTGCTTTCTTCTTATTTATAGTTGGCCAAAAGGATTTGTAATCTCCCCAAATGTCTCAAAGTCAAGAGTACCGATCATTCGATCAGTATGTTAGAAAAGACAATTCATTTGCAGCTTGAAATGTAAGAAACTGTATGTTCTTCTTGGTGTAGCTAATCGTGGATATGTTTTCACTATGACAACAGAAACCGATAATGACAGTCATAATATCTAACGACGATAATGATTGTTCTAATCAATTATGACAACAGAAACCGGTCATAGAGATCAACCGATAATGACAGTCATAATATCTAACGACGATATGTTTAATCTTGCGACGAGAGTTGTATATACAAGGAATAATAAGCCTTCACTTGCTCAAACAATCTGTTTATTCCGAGAAAAGGTAATATAAATCTATAAGCAGAGTTGAAGAACATGACAAAATCTTTACAGGAATCATTAAAGTTCATGAAGCAGCTAATGTCGGGATTACGCTTTTGAGAGATTCTTGGCCCTGTGTAACACCAAAAATGCTCAATAGGCCTCGTCCCCTAGCAAGGTGCTCTAATTTGTCCAGCTTCACCCTGAGGAGCTCCAGTTCTTCGGCCAACTCCTGCTCCTTCTGCTTCATGGCCTGCCAAGGACACAGAGCCAACGTAAGCGAGCAGATGAAAGTATATCGAGTTACAGCTGATCAAACTGAATAGATTGAACAAGTGAGACACAAGGGTGGTCGGGATCAGATATTCGGCAACCAGCCTCTTGTCGGGCTGCAAAGAAAGCTACGCGATGAGATGACAGCTGACTCATCGAAAAAGTAAAAAGAAAAGAGTCGGTAAAGCTGCCCTTATGTCCTGCTTAAAGCGACTGTTGGGAAGCTCTGCATTGTCAGCCAATTTGGTCTGCAGAGCCAATTCCTTTTTCGCTTTGTCAAACAACCTTTTATAAAATCAAGTTCACTAATAGACATTGGATCAAGAAGTAACAATAATATGCATATGGTTATGTATGTTCGGTTGCATGAAGGACGGAAGATATAACTTGAAAATTTATATAAGATGCTTTAATTTACAGTGAGCAGATGCAAACTCTTACCAAATAACAGAAAGACAAGCCCACAAACGGTTTAACCTATAAACTAACATACTGTGAAAACCAAAAAATTTATAGGCACCAAGCCAAAAATCAGACTGAACTAAAATCAAAATGGACTTTCTAACAGTCCAAATTCTTGCAATCCCTAAGCATCTGATGCTCCGATTAAACCACTAAGCAGCATAGATGGCACTGCAAATAGTTCCATCGCAGGTCACTGTATAGTGATTAGATATCTTTTGTTACAAGAGTTACATCTGCTGTCGTAATCGCTCAAATTTCATAGTAACCAAGGTAAAGAGCTCAAAGCACATTTTCAGCGGAAGAACAGAAAACAAGGTGACACCAAAATTGTGCTCAGCAGCGTTTTACACATTCATGAGCGATATCAGGAATGACAAAGGAGTTTGAGGTATGAATTTAACTCCATTGATCTGGATAGTTAAAAGGGAACCTTTTAGATTACCTCAAGTTCTTGTCTCCTCAACTCCTCCTTTCTAGCTTCTGATCTGGCACTTCTTTGCACCTCAAAGATTATAGCAGCTCCAGCAACCTAGTGTAGCAATGAGGCCCATAAGTAGTTGATACCACAAGAGGCAAGGGAACAACCAACAAACTCTTATTTGTAAGCACAAGAGGGTGAATGTACATTACGATCCATATGTATCTACATGTTGAAATGTCTACAATGTGAGTCTCGACAAGTAATATTAGAAAAAGAATGCCGAAGAATAGGGACAAACCGAGAAAACAAAGAGCTCTCCGATGAGGTCTGCAGCTGCTTGTACAGCTTTATCCTCATTCAAGGGTCGGATCTTAACATCAGTTGCCTGACCGTAAAGGCGCCTTTGAATGGTTGTTGTGAAGCGATGATTTGCCTGGTTCCAAAACCATTAGAAGAAGAAACTCATCGACAACATAGAAGCTGCCCAATTTTGCAGAAGAACACAACCGTGGAGAAAAATTGATACAAATTTTCATCTCCCTGGAATCCCATATCCGATTAGTTATGATGATTTGCCTGATTGTAGAACCATTGAACGAAGAAATCCTTTACCGACAGTGAAGATGCCAGCTTTCCAAAAGAACACTACCTTTGGAGAAAATTTGATACAAACTTTTGGTATCCCAGGGATTCCTTATCCAATTAATTATGATGACTTGCCTAGTTATTAATAAACCATTTGAAGAAGAAAGTCATCAGCTTTGCATAAGAACATAAGCATGGAGAAAAATTCTCAGGAACTCCATATCCAGTGAATCAGGTGTCGTGTAGTTTAGTCATTCATAAGAAATATTCAATAATCAAACTCCAAAATCCAATTAATTAGGAGTTATGTAGTTAAACAATATAAGGCAATGCTATCCCAATGATTGACAAATAAATCAGGCTACTATTGTGGTATGATGATGCATACGGGTTGAAGTATGAATCACTACAGAGGTTGGTAACTTCATAGCATCTTAACATGATAAGCAAACAGCTAAATCAAGAGCATTGATGGAGGAAGATGGAGGGGGTGGGGGGCAACCTTCATTTCTCTCCTGATGCACTACACTGCAAGATGCTTATGCCAATGTTTGCTTTCTAGTCAAAACTACCATGCGAACCGGAATTCCCCTCTTCGATGAATGAAATCCCAATGATGCTGTCACGAGCAGCAAATCGACCCAAATAGAAGAAAGGAAGAGAAAAGGACAGATCTTTGATCAACAAAAAGGAAAGAAAGAACAAGAGAGAGAGAGAGAGAGAGAGGAGCACCTGAGCGAGGCCGATGATGTACTCGCGGAACTTGGGGTAATTCCCGGCCTGTTGCTTCAGCCTGGAGGCGATGGGCTTCGACAGCGTCCGCAGCGCGAGCGATCCTAACTTCACCACCGGAAGTAGCATTCTCTCGCCCTCCCACTCTTTTTAGCTTTTCCCCCTTCTGTTCTCCTCCGATGAATTCGACTAGGTTTTATTTCCGAGGGGTTCTAATCGCGTGGGGTTTTCTTGGGGAAGAGGGAAGGCGAGGGAGGGGGAGCGAGGAAGCAGCGACTCGGGGTCGCAGGGCCGCGGGCGGCGCCGTTGACCATCTTGATCTTGACCCGAGAACAGAGAATGTTGCAGACGGACGGACCATGATGCATCAATCACACCCGATCCTCTCTTCTCGATCGCAACGAAGCCCCACGGCAAAACTGCATAAATGCATCTATCAATATATAACAGCTATTTATTGTTATATATATATATATATATATATATATATATATATATATATATATACGCACACTAATTGACCCCCTTTTTTTTGTTGTTTTGACTATCTATTATAACGAAACAAAAGTTATTTAAATTCTAATTGATTTTAACATTCTTTTAATCTGATTGGCATGAAAAATAGGATACAGACGGGGAATCTTAATATGTTGAGCGACATATTTGGCATATTAAACATTAAAAAAAAAGAAGTTGAAATATATATATATATATAAAAAAGAGAGACTAAATCGGCCCATGCAATCCTGAACTTAGCGGAGCCCATGTCTGGCCCACGTAATCGGCCCAAATTGCTGGCTCACGCCACAGCAATCAACATCGTAGTCTCTGTACACGGCAGCTTCTTGGATTTGGCTTAGGGAAACACGATGAATCACAGTGTAGTGAAACAGTGAGGAGTTTTAATTTTACAAGACAAAGGAAGATGAGAAGACCGTCCGTCGACAGGGGGAGGCGATGGTCTTCTTCGCTGCATGCCTCGGTGCTCTCTACGCGTTACGATGTAGAACAAGTGGACAACGCCACTGTCGGTTGAGCCACGCAGCAGTGTTGACCGCCCCGATCCTGAAGCTACATAAGTCAACGACTCGACGGTGTTCCGCTGCCAAACCCACTCGGATACAGTGGACTTTTGGGACTCTGAATTATTCCAGGAACCCCCGTCGGGGTTGACTTCGTGTATGGACAGGGGGGCGACAATGTCAACGCGCGACGACAAGTTTGATGATTGCTCTATTTACGCTCTAATTTGGCCTACTCAAGTTCAAACTTCAAAAAATAATAATAATAATCCTTGCAACTTGTCATCGCGTTGACTTTTGCTTAAGGTCAAACGGGCTGTGCCTTTTAATGCTTTAGGACTGTAGTGGATATGAATAACGCGTTAAAGGGAAAAAAAAAAAAAGAATTTACCTGGCATTTAACGGCGGACGACTCGTAATAAACGATCCAGTGATGGCACGAATCTAAAAGTGGCTAGTGTCACATGCGAGGGCCATGATTTGTATTTTTTTCCCCTTTTTTTTAGTTTCTGAACAATTTACAACTTTTGCAATGATTGTAACCAAATCAAACGGTCGCTAGAAAATCACACAAAATCACCTCCTTTTTCTACTTTCAAACCACATCTACTAATATATATATATATATATATATATATATATATATATATATATATATATATATATATATATATATATATAAAGAAAAAAAGAAAGGGAAATTAGAGCCAGAGAGCGCCGGCATCTTTCAAGATGGGCACGAGATCGCCGGTGATGTGGGCGGTGACGAGGCGATCGAGGCCTCCTAGTAGCCTTCCCCCAACGAACACCGCTGGGAGCTTTGACGACGGGCGTCGATCACCAACGGTGCTCCCGACCTCGGCCACCGCCTCCACGAGGGCTGCCGCCTCCTCTACGGCGGCGGCCTCCTGGCCGATCTCGCACACCACGGGGTTGACCCCGAGCCCCAGCAGAAGGCGCCTTGCCACGTCGACCATGCAGCACCCCCGCCGCCCCACCACCACCACCGGGTTCTCCGCCACCATCATCCGCACGGTCACCCCCCCGAGGGAGGAGGAGGAGGACGACGACGAAGGCGACGTCGGGAACCAGCCCCGCGCGGGTCTGTACGGGATCGCGTCTTCCATTCTGGAACCGCTTGGGGGGTGGAAATGGAGGAAAGAGAGACGAGAGACAGGACACGGCGATCGGAGGGAGGGGTTATATGGCGAAGCGGGGGAGCGCGAATGACCTCAGGGAAGCCTGTCACGACGTCGGTGACGGTTGGGTCTGCGGTGCTCCTTGCAGTCTCCAGCTTGCGTAGCTTGGTGCGTCAAGGGGTAGGTGAAGTGGCCTCCGGAGGACGTGGATTGCGTCCTTCGGGGGGCCGGGCTCGTCTGTATGTGCTCAGACAGGGGCCGTCGACGGCGACGAACGGGAGAAGCCACGTTAAGGCAAGCAAGTACTGTTTAGCGGGGCCCACATATCGGAAAGCGCCAGGCGGGGAAATCTGGACCCTGTCTGAAGCGAGACAGGTGCACGCCGGACGTGCGGCGGTAGGTGGAGGGAGTGGATGGATTTTTTGTTTCGAAGGTGACGTCAGACTTCGAGTGGGTTTACTTATGTTTCCCGTTTGAGCACCATAAATTTCAAAGATGTAAAATAAATGGATCGACTAGTTGTTGATGAATATTAATTACCAACCCAATTGCCGGTTAATGGTGGCGAGCAGACAACAGCATCAGACCACTCGCCAAGTTTTCCACGCGTATCGAGTTGGTCAAACATTCCATATAACAACTAACCCGATTACATGGTATGCTGGCTAGTACTAAGCTCGAAATCTAACTATGTCGATTTGAATCTTTTGAGAAGTAATTTAATTTTGATTTTAATCATTCATCGATGGTTTTGATTCTCAATTTATAAAATTTAATAGAACATTTTTTTACTTATCAAAACTGAAAAAATCGAATAGACATATCTGACTTAGCTTGAACCCAGGGGTCTCGAGAAGGAGCGCTATCTCGATCCATCGCTCGAGGATTTCAAGTCAACATCAACAGAAAAATCGACGACCTGCTCCTCACCCATCGCACAAGGATCTCAGGTCGACACCGATAGACAAATCAACGGCTCAATCTTTGTTCGAGAAGCACAAAACATACGACTTTGAACCAACATAAACACACATTAAACAATATGGTACGAAATTTCTTCTCATATATAGTATAAAAAAATATATATTTAAATTTATGTAATCTATACTTAAATAATTCAATTCTTATCACTGAATTAATTGTTGAAGGGGCTGAGTACCCATACCCTTAGACCGCGTCGTGGCTAACCAAACAGGATTCTCTGACTAAAGATAAGCAACTCCTCTAGAAACATCGCAACGGACTTCGAGTGACTGTTTCTTGATACTAGAAATCGACTCTAACACGAGACGATCGTGTAAATTCCCGATCTACTAATCGACTCCCGAAAAGCTAGCACATCTTTCAGACACTAATGAAAAATCTTCGAGTGTCTATATGTACACGGATAGTACCAAACCAAAACTACACCTTAACGTCTCAAAGAATTCTAACAAAAAAACAAGAAAAAGCAGCCTGCTGTGAAAACTCGGTTAATACGTGCAAGAGAGAGATCCGAAGGATGACATACTTTTTTTTGAGGCTTTTCATCATACAATACGTGCGCAGAACACCAAAGCAAGCCAAGGAGATCAAGGTGACGGCAGCAATCGTTTGATACCGGCCTTCTGCTCCGAGGTGAGCCTCGTCGGGAACTTGACGTCGAACTTGATTCTCAGGTTTCCCTTCCTCGATGGATCCTTCGGCAGCGGCATGCCCTCTTTGGGCACAACCTCCTCGTAGCCGGGACGGATCACGGAGTCGACGGGCACGATGAGGCTTCGGCCGTCAAGCGTTGTCAGGTGGGCGGTGTAGCCGGTGAGGGCTTCGGCGAGGGAAATCTTCTTCGTGGTGACCAGGTCGTTGCCTTCCCTGGTGAACACGGGATGCGGCTTCTCGTCTATGATGAAGACGACGTCGGCGGGGATGACGTTGGGCCGCTCGTTCCCCTTCTCCTCGAACGTGATCTTGGTGCCTTTCTTCCAACCGGGCTTTATATCGATGGTCAGGATCTCCTCCACCGGCATCGTTTTCCTGGAACGCGGATGATCGAGTCAGTGATCTCATTGTTTACGACAGAAGAGAAGACGGAGGAGGAGGAGGAAAGTAGATTTACCCGCTCATGTCAGCGATTTCCCTGGAGATCTTCATCCTCTTGGTGGTGCCTTTGTACAGCTCCTCGAGGCTGCAGGGCAACAGGTTCTCGATCGGCGCCGCCTTCTGCGGCCGGCGCGAGTTCATCGGTCCCTCGACACCGCCGCCGAAGGCCGATCCGAACAAGTCGTCGCCGAAAGAGAACCGGGTCCCTCCTCTCACGCCGCCGTTGCTTCTCGCGCCTCCCATGTCCCCAAACGGGCTCGTGAAGCCGAAGAACTCCGCGAATATGTCGTCGGCATTCCGCGGATTGAACCGAAACACCGTGGGACCGTCGCCGCCGCCGGAGAAGAAGGTTGCGCCCCCGTTGGCCTCGGAAGGTGGGACTTGCCCCTTCAGCCCTTCCTCTCCGTACTGGTCGTAGATGGCGCGCTTCTGCGGGTCGCTCAATACCTGTTGAGGACAAAAGAGATAAATCGATTAATCTACAGACATATTGGAAACAATTTTATGATGGATTTGCTTACAAACAATCGAGTGACCGACGAGGACATCGATGTTTCCGAGTGCATGCGAGAATAGATGGGCGGGAGGGGGAGGAGAAAAGGGAAGGGAGAGAGGATACCTCGTAGGCCTCAGAGATCTGCTTGAACTTGGCCTCGGCTTCCTTCTTGTTGTTGGGATTCTTGTCCGGGTGCCACTTCATGGCCAGCTTCCGATAGGCCTTCTTGAGATCGTCGTCCTTGGCGCTCTTGTCCACCCCCAGGATATTGTAGTAGTCCGCTCCCATCTCCGTTACCCTCGCCTCTCCTCTCCTCTCCTCTCAACCTCACTCACTCTTCTTGTTCTTCGCTGCAGCTACCGATGCTTTCCTTTGAGACGTTCTTTTCCGGCGCCGATGGGTTTATATGTGAGAAACAACGGAAGGAAGAAGACGCCGCAGCCACCGAAGCATCGGGAAGCGAGGAAAAGGAGCGAAGATTGCGGAAGGTTCCGGAAGAAGCTTCTAGAAGAATGTGGAGACTGACAGCATGATACTTAATTTTTAGGAGTTTAGTATTCACCGTTTGTTTAGAAAATATCGAGGAAATTGGAATGAATGTAAACAGTGTAAATGAATTATAAATAGTAATATCCATTTTTAATACTCATTTGATATGATCGAAAAGAAATTCAAAATATAAAAATAAATAAGCTGGATTATTAATTGGTCAAAATTGGATTCGACTAAAATGAAATTTAATATAACCTATTTCAACTTGATGTGCTTAAAAACGAGATTTATGAGCTGTTCAATCGGAGTGGAAATGCTTCGTTTCAAAAAGTCCCAATAACACTATACAATTCCTGCAGCAAGACGAAACACTATACAATCACTGTAGCAAAGACAAAGCATCACCAATGGAGAGCATACGATGTGTAGAAGCCTCCTTATAAGAACAGCTGGATAGCAGACAAAGAGAATAATTAAAATATTGTTCTGAGTTTAGATTCTAATATATGCATCAGACAATAGTAATATCAGCTGAGTTACTATAATTCAATCAACAGAACAGACCGATGCGGTAACAAGCTTGAGTCAGGCCTGAACTCTTGCAAGGTTGAAACCATCACTAGCTTCATCAGCATTACCACAACCAATTGGAAACACTTTGCTTTGACACACTGCACAGTCTAAACAATCACTAGGAGAGGTGTTAGAAGTCACTGGTGGTGATTCTTCGATGCAGGTTTAGTGTTTCACTTTTCCGCGTTATTCACCAGCTCATACTCGACAAGAGATAAATTGTTGTCCTCTTTCACTGTGAAGCTCGCGGGCTCGGTGACCTCAACGCGTCCCCACTTGTCAACAGCCAGTCTCATTGAACCCTTGAACATGTCAATCTTTGAGTTGCGGAGTATTACGGTGGTGCCCGGTTTCATCAAGTCAACTGTCAAAAATAAAAATCATTCACAAACCACCTTACAAGCAGGTTTTGTGGAACAAACCTTCCTCGAAAAGAAAAGGTTCTGTTGGACAACTAGCATAATGCAATTAATAATACTAATTTAGTGCAGAACAAGCGCCAAAGCAAAGATAAAGGACTTCCTAAGCATAAAAACTGGACAACCTTCTTGTGCATATCTGAAATTGGACATTCATGTTACGACTTATTTTTCTTTTTTGGCAGTAACTAAGCACCATGGAATCTTTTTGCCAACAATTACGATACACCACTTGAAGTTACATATGTTAAAAACATATTTTGATAGGCTAAACTTATGTCGTACATTGACCTTACCCAGACCCCGCATTGGCGAGAGCACTGGGTATGCCCTTTTTTTGAACATGTGTTGTGTGTGTCCTGCAGCAAAGAGTACCCTGGAACAAAAACAAATCAAGGTCAATGAAGATTGTGTGAATATTACTGTCTGAAACTCTTGAATTTAATCCATTTATTTTATTTATTTCAATCGTCATTAGTACTCCAACCTTACTGATCATCACTATAGTGATATTTCTGGATTGTGAAGGATCGCCATCGCCAGATGCCATAATGATTTTAACAATGATTGTCTTGATATCTTTTATGTGACATACAAGAGGTATACAATAAAGTACATGAGGCATCAACGGTGTACACAAAAAAATGTGGGTTTTGAGCAATCCATTGCCTATGATGGAAACTTGTGAACATGTGCATGCACGAGCACATGCCAGCATACAAGAACATACTTGTGCACATAGTGAGGCTCGTCCAGATGCACTTCAGTTAAAGAAAGAATCAAAACACAAGCCAATATTTTGACATATTTAATAATAAAATATCAGAGACCCGACAATGCCATTGAACAACATGAAGAATCCCATGTTCCAGCATATTTTTCTCCTTGGCACAGTTGTATTATTCTATATCCCAAAAACATATAGATTGCAAAAAACAGCTTATCTTGCACACACAAGATCAAGCAAAAATTTTGGACCGATAATATTGCAAAGTGGAACAGTTGTTGAGACACCAAGAAGCTAAACAATCATGTAACAGTGAAAAAAACAAATCCAAACTAATCCCCCAAGAAATAACTGCAACACCCTTTTAGATAATTAATAAATGATAAAAAAGAAAAACTTTACTGGTAAACATTCATCTCCATGAATAAGCTGTACATGCCAAATAATGAATGTAAAAGCTGGTTTGGAGCAAACACTTTTGTGTATCACTAAGAAAACAAAAAACTTCGAGAACAAATTTAAGTACGAATGTTATCTGATTAAAAAAGGAAGTGATTTGTGTATCTTGGCCAAGGTGGCATTCTAAGATATGTCAACCAAAGAAGGTGCAACAAGATATCTCAAAAGTTCCATGAAGGATCAATAATTATAGTGCTAATAGAATATCTGAAAAGTTAAACTTGCCCTCATAGAAGACTGCAAGCACAAACACTAACTGGCATAAATTCACTTTTTTGTTCCCAGCAGATTCTTGTGGCCGACCTAAATGCTCAAAACTTATGCCTTGTTGTGTCACTTGTTACTGTTTCTTTCCGGAAGACTTATCATAAGTGGGAAAGAAGAAAATATATGAACTAATGAGCAAAAAAAAAAAGAAAGAAAGAACAGTCCATTTGATGTTTGAGGCTGAGCTAAAATTTTCTGCAATCTTCCCCTTCACCAGATAAAAAAGTCCTCCCATGATCACTAGCTATGAAAATCATGAACAACAATAAAATTCGATAGTTCCTAGATCAATGCAATGATTGTGCGGAAAAGAAAATAATCAATATAGTCATGTAGATGCTTTCCAACTAATTTCAACAAATAGCTGGCTAATCATCATGTCCAACTTCTACTGAGAAAGAAAGATGCACCAAAACTTGACACAATCGTTTAATGGTGCTCGGAGGCATCGAGTGAAGCAGACGATGCAAGCGCAAGAACGAGGACTAGATAATTTTGGCAACGAATCAAACCAAAGATTCGGTAGGAGGGAAGGGAAGGGAAGGGAAGGGAAGACGACGAACCCTGCTCGTTGCGAGCGGTGAAGACGATGGTACCGGTCTCGTCGCCGACGAGGCACTCGGAAATCCTGATGGGGCGAAGCTCACCGGCGCCCTTGTGGAGGACGGTATTGGATGTGAGCACCTTCGCCGTAAGGGTGTGCCCGGTCGTCCCGGGCTTCAGCTGATCCACCTTCGTGAACACCGGCTTCCTCTTCGCGCCTCCCGCCACCTGTTGCTGCGTCGTCGCCATGGCCGCTGAAACCCTAAATCTAGAAGAAGACAAGGACAGCTATCACGGACTCTCTCCCCCCTCTCCTCTCCTCTCCTCACCTCTATATGTATATATAGCATGAGGCGACAGCGGACGGAACGACCGAAGCGAATGGGTGGGTGGGGTGTGGGTTAACTCGGGCAACAGGTTTGAGTTAAAGATGCTGGTGGCCATCTGCTCATAGAAGGATCCAACAAGCTGGTTTGAACACGCATGAACAGATCGGGTTGTAACAAACTGATCCAATTTTATATTTATAACAGAAGATTAATTAAATATCTTTCACTTTAATATTTTTATTATTTATTAAAAATATTTATGTTCAATTAGGATTAATGTGAGAAATAATTTAATGTAATTATCATCGATTGTCCGTTTATAAGATTTATTATTATTATCAATTTTATATATTAAATTAGTCTCAATAATTTATTTTTAGTATATAATTATTAAAAAATATTAAATATATTTTAAAAAATATTTTTAATTAAATATGCGGTCCGACCAACCCGAGGTTTGATCGATGCCTAGCTAATAAAATAATAAAAACGATAAAAGGAAAAAAAATCTGTGACATGCATCACCAATGCTCGCTATATATTTATATAAATCTAGATGAAAAAAAACGAAGAAAAAGATGTTGGATAATGTGGTTACACAAGAGTCTTACTTATCCTTAGATATTTTTGCTTCGTTATTAGGATTCACGGAAATGCCATGTGACTTAGGCAGGAGAGTGTGGACAACTTTGGATGCTGTGTTTTGAAGAAGAACATTACGACTATTTTAATCGAGAACTTGGATGCTATATTTGGTTGTCGGTTGCTCATTTTTGGTCTTCAGAGGGACATCAATCATGCAGGAGAATAAGCTACGGAACAAATATGTTTAAGGAAGAAAGAGGAACCAACACAGCCAGAGACACTTGATGAACTCCAGGCCATTCGCTCAAGCATTGCTGAGCACCTTATGTATCGCCCGAAAAAGTAAACTTTTTCCAAGGGGTCTCCTTAAGTCTTCTTTTATTCTTTTCTTGTTTTTTTCTATCTAAGAACTTTAGAAAAAATTAGGCCTAAGATTTTAAATTATATTTGATTGATTGAAAAAAAATAATCAAAGACATTATATACATATAGATATAGTTATTTAATCCTCAGTCAACTAGGACTATGATTTTTAACAAAAAAATAAAAAATAAAAAGAGCAATCCCAAATTGATTATATATAAGAACTCCTACCATAATTAAAAAAACTCAAACTAAATAAAAAAATAAAGACCATTATCAAATTCTTAAAATTAAAGATTCCTAACATTTTTCATCTCTCCAAAATAGTTTTATCCTCAAGACTAAGCAACAATAAATTTTGAAAACTTCTCCTCTAATGTTTTGTAAGATTTGTAAGTAACATCTTCAATTGGTAAATTGATCTATTTAATAAGCATCTCAATGACAGCATATCTATAGCATATGATAACACGTATAACTTGAGGCAGGATTTTAACCTCATCAACACAAATATCTAACAAAGGTAAAGCGAGGAAAGGATGGTGCGGGGTCGGCTCTTCAAATGATGAGCTTTCCCTATAAAAGAAAGCACTAAAAGAATTTTCCAAATGTGGCACAAGAATGGATTTGAACTCGACTCTATATTGTTAAAAAGGGGGGAGATAGGGGGGAATCTCCATTAATGAAATGAAACCATCGAGCCAGTGCCAGAGACAGAATAGAAATAATAGGTGTTTCTATTAATTGGCTATCTAAACCCTATTTTGGATTCCAGTAAGTAATTGGTAAATCAATCATCAGAATTTGGTGTTGCACAATATTATCCTCGGTTAACTTATTTTCAAGATAAGAACAATGAAAAATTACATACATATTAGAGCTTGCGCAAAACTAGGCTAATACGTTTCAACGCCCAAAAAATCAAGAAGATACCTTCATAGAAGAATGAATTTTTATAGAAGTTCATTTATAAGATTAAAATCGAATGAAAATCCAATCGCCTACTGTAAACTCCTACTCTGTATGATGCTTATCAACTGATTGTTTCGTTCTAATTTCTAAGACTACTAGATTATCTCAAAAAAGTTGAATAATTTTATCTCTATGAATTAATTTATTGTCCACTTAATCAACCCTAGAAGAACCAAATATATATTTTGTAATCATGAGAGAAGGTCAATTATTGTTGGGGTTGCCCCGTAACGTGGGATGATGAATCAGCCCAGTGAGGTTACTTGTGTGTGCAAGCTCGTTTCCGTGGCCTAGCGATGTGGAAGCTCGGTCTAGATCTCCGATCGACCCCTCCGCGAGAGGATGGTGCCTCCCCCCTGCAAGAAGACCTTGGTCGAGCTGTTGGTGATCGACCAAGTCCCTCCAACAGTCAAGTCAAGGGTCGGGATGATTGAATGAAAGTGTTTAGGTTGAGTTTCTTTCCTCCCCCCCCCCCCCGACCAACGATGGTCTAGAGGTATTTATATCTGCATAGGGGAGCTCGTTGTATGTGGGTCACGTCGTCACTACAGTACCTGACACGCACGCCAACCGCCTACTATCAAGGGCACTATTGGCTGGTCGACCCGTCGTGTTGGCTCTACCATGCCGTCAGGGGTCTACTGTCAGGGGCATTGTAGGTTGGTCGACCCGTTGCGTTGGCTCTACCATGCCGCTAGCCGCTTGCTGTCATGGGCGTTGCAGGCTAGTCGGCTCGTCGCGTTAGCTCTGTCGTGTCGTTAGTAACCTACTATCATGAGCGTTGCAAGCTGGCCTTTGGACTTTCAATTGACCCTCCCAAGGTTAGATCGTCGCTCGACGCGCACCCGACGTGGTTGAACCGTGACGTGACTGAGGTGGGGGTGCGGTGTTCTAACGATGATGGATCGATCATTATTGGTCCCATCAATTATAAATCGCTTCAAAAGGAGTCATTATAGTAGAATAATAGTACACTCATAAAACTCTTATAATTCAATCTTAACCTTGTCAAATTCAGATGTCGACCTAATTGGAGTGTCATGGGACTAATTGGGGTGTTCGATTATTGGTCTTGGTGTAATATTTGTACACTTCTTGGTGATATTAAAGGTGGATTTCAGATAGCATGGGAGACGACAATGGCTAAACAGAGGAAACATCAACAGGAATGGGAAGCATGAAAAAGATGGGAGATAAAAATCAAGTTAGTAAGCCAAATACACTGGAGAAAGTCGATGCAGGAGACCTACCATATGAGTAGAAAGTGAGAAGCAATCTGACATGGCTATAGAGCCTCCAATTGATTGGCGCAATCCAAACGTATTGATCATGCACATCAACATACTGCCTTACAAGCAGCTGTGTAGAAAGGACACTGTGGTGAACTGCCAAGGTTCTGTTCGATCGAGAATTAACCATGGACAAAGTTGATGGTAACACCAAAAAGATGTAGGCGAGAAACATGAAAATGAAGGTCGGTTTCAGATATTGTCAAGAGATGGAAGTAGGAGGGGACTCATTGGACATCTGAGAAACATTAGAATGAGTAGATGAACAAACTGAGAGCGAATCTGAAGTTTCTCGATCTAGCGTCAATTGGTCGCTTATATTCTAAGCATAAAATGAACGATCAAAACAAGAATCAGGGAACGCGGGACACCACTCGCTCCCCAAAAGCCAACCGTAGCTCTCGATCTGGAGAGGCTAGCAAGACCAGTTCCATGAATGACCAAAGAGATGGTTGGTTTCAGAGCAACTCACTTGAAGCGATTCGAGTTGCCCTAAACAACATCGTGGACGACATTACAATAGCAAATCAGGAGGAATTAACAGTTCGCTTGTCGAAATCCGAATCGAAGGGGAAGGGAAAAGAAAGGAAGAAAGAGACGGGAAGTCACGAAGAAACCTTGAGCCTCGCAAGTGGCGATCTCCCGAGCTTGGCGATTCTTCCGCTCCGAGTCGGTGGTGCCAACAAACATTGTGGACGATATTACAATAGCAAATCAGGAGGAATTAACAGTTCGCTTGTCGAAATCCGAATCGAAGGGGAAGGGAAAAGAAAGGAAGAAAGAGAGGAGAAGTCACGAAGAAACCTTGAGCCTCGCAGGTGGCGATCTCCCGAGCTTGGCGATTCTTCCGCTCCGAGTCGGTGGTGCGCAACAAACCTTCCATGGGTTTCGAGCATCGCCAAGGAAGGCGATGTTATGGTTGAGCTGGACCTCTTATGAGGGTTTGCTTCTTCTATTGGGCCCGATCATAAAATATCCAAGATGGAACGGATGAGGTTCTGGTCCAAGACCGCTTGCAAAAGCTATCTTATAAAGAAGAAGACCACACCAACGGCTGATATCCTCCTGGACCAGACCGCTTGCAAAAGCTATCTTATAAAGAAGAAGACCACACCAACGGCTGATATCCTCCTGTTAGTATTATTAGCCATCACCGTGATACTTCGGGAGCGAAAAGTACTCAATTCTACTTTTTACCGTCAACTTATTAATTGCTGTTTTTTATGGGCTATTTTTTCTTAAAAACGCTTCTCATTTTTTGGTTTTTCCCATAAGAGGCTCTTTTTTTTTTTTTTCAAATAGTACCCCTATTTGTAATCTTAGGAAGAACAACGTGGAACAAGAAAAACAAGATGAAGTTTCACATAACAGAACAAGCATTTGGATTCTCATCACTGAAGATATCTCCAGTCCTGTTCCCAGCCATGGCAGACTGCTGGTAGTATCCATGCATGCGAGAGTCGTCGTAGCCATGCTTGTAGTAGTTATAGGAAGAAGACGGGCCGCTGACGCCGGCCTGAGCCAGTGCCGGGTGGTGCTGGTGGTACTGGTGGCTGAAGGTGTGGTGTTGCTGGGCGCTGTACTGGTACGGCCACAGCACCGCCCTCCTCCCCGTCCTCCTCACCGCCTTGAGCACCTTCTTCTGGTCCACGTATCCCGTCACCGTCACCTTCTGACTTCCCATATCGATCTCCACATTGTCAACTCCTGTTCCACAGCTCAGTTGTCAGTATTTCTTCAGCTCATGCCAGAGGAGGAACAAACCATGGATGGGTTCAGGGAAGGAAGACAGTTCCAAAGGTGTTCTTACCTTCTAACTTCTGCAGGGCTTTCCTTATCTTGCTTTCACAACCTGCACAATCCATATGCACGCACATCTCCACGATCTGAGAAGAAAACACCTTGCGACGCTAAACGTTATGCAACCAAAAGTAAAGTAAAGAAAGAGAGAAAGAGAGAGAGAGAGCGAGAGAGAGAGAGAGAGAGAGAGAGAGAGAGAGAGAAGAGAGAGGACTCACCGTCATGATGAATGAATGTCGCAGTGATTACCGTAAAGCTGTCTTCTTGCTTTGTCTCGGTCTTTGTCTTCTTAGATGAGCAACGATGGGCCGAATACTGGCTGGAAGCTGCCATGGCTACATCTATTTATAGAGGTGATGAACGGGTGGGTAGTGTCACCCATCATGCTGTTGTGGTGTCAAAAGCTAAACAAAGCCATCCTGTGTTTTAAAGTACGTAGAAGTAATAATTTCGCACCGACTTGTCTTGTGCAACGAACGTTGTTAGCGTCTTCCTCCCGTTCGAAGCATCAGCTATTTTATATGGCGCAGCGCACATTCTTAATTTTCCTAATATTGACCACTATTTTGGGTCCCGCTCTGCCTTCGTATAAAAAATCGACACGGTGATCGGAAGGATGTTTGGAAGTCGGGATGGAACAGCAAAGAACACGATGGGAAAGACTTCTTTTTCCCGCCGACGACTTTCGAGGCGTCGCCAACGGATCTTGTCGCACATGTGTTCGATGGAGAGCTACGTTTACACGTGTCGCGAGGCTAAATGCTTCACCGAGGTCGGCAGAGGTTCGAAGCTTCGTACTTCTGTCACCAAACGTGTCACGTAACTATTTGCCAGCGAAGTCGGTAAGGAGAGAATTGATACAAAAGCATCATGAGAAGGGGACCCTCTTATTGGTGAGTCTGTGGGGGGCCGCATACAAGGAGCCGGAAAAGATGCCACGTCGTTAGAACTGTCGTGCTCCCGTACGGTGTGGGCGACGCGTCGGAATACGATCGTTGAATGCTATCAATTTACCGCTTGCCACGTGGAATGGTCAGTTAGGCAGCCAGGGATGGGTGCGGCGTACGAATCACATGCGACCATGGGGGGTGGGGGGCGCGGGGGTGTGGGGGGTGGTGGCGGGGCGGTGACGCGACGTGGGAGTCCAAATACGGAGCTCCATTAAAGCTCGGTCAGTTCATCACCCATGATTTCCCATTTTTTAAAGTCAATTCCCACGTCTTTTGACACGTACGTCTTCCACGATCGACATCGTTGTTGGCGTATCACATCCTTATTACGAAAAAGATAAAAATAAAAACATCTTTTTGCCACACAATAACGACTCATGGGTCCCACATACTCGCGTTTGTGCTTTGATTTTGTTGATATTAACATATTCGAATATTTATCAAAAATATTTATTAGGTAATTTTTGCTTGTTATAATGATAATAATAATATTTTTTGCATTTGAATTCAAGTTTTCATACGAATCTGTTTTCGCGCCCAACCAATCACCACCCGTTAGTTTCGATCCCCTTTCTTGGGGGAGAGGCACAGCAGTGGCAGGAAGCAGAAGGGATCCTCCGCCTTGATGGCCTACCATGCCGTCATTCTTTCCGCATGGGATCCTCGTTCATCCTTCCGACCACCACCGATCTCGGTAAGAACTGAGTCGGCGGTGAAGGGTTTATCTGCAAACAGATCGCCATTTCCAAGATAGAGATAGAATCGTGGCCGCTTACCGAAGCCGCTATTGGAGCAGAAGTTAGAGGCCGCAGGGAATCTGATGTTAATGAAGGCAATCTGATGGTAGGAATGGCTCTTAGTCGTGTTCCTTTTTCTTTTTTTCCTTCTGATCCCGTTCAAAGAATTGAAAGATTGAACCAAACATTTCTCGCACTGTATAACAGAGATAGATATTGGTCTCTACGCGAAGGGAGCAGCAAAGTGCGAAAGAGATCGGTGAGGCAGTGACTGGTCTCTGCATACTTTTTCTACCGTCTGAGAATTGCAGCTAGGTATGCAATTAGCATAAACTGCTTTGTTGGTGAGTTTGTCTAGTTTTTTTATTTCTAAAGCATTATGGAGAAACACTTGGTTTGCTTTGCACTTTTGCTTATGATGTAATTGCAGGAAATCTGAATGCTTCTCGCATGCTTGTGCAATTCCCTTTCTGAAACCTATCGAGCATGAGCATTAATACGGAAAGGATCCTATTAGTCTTTACCTAGTTTTCTTCCCTATCCTCTCTTGAACTCTTACTAAGATAACAGTTGGAATTAAACTGGAATGCATCAGTAACCCATTTCTCATCCTTTTATGTTTTTAAATATTCATTGATTCACAACTTAGCTGTTCCTTCCTCTATCAAGCATTTTTATGATTACGTTTGGAGTCACAGCAGAATATATAAAAAAAACTTTTCATGTACTCAATCAACCCTTATTCCTCTCTCGTACATCAAGCATTTGTTTCCTCTCTTGACTAACGGTGGTAACATTTGGAATTACATCGATCACTTCTTTTCTTTAGTTTCATTTTCATAAGAAAATAATTTATGTAGCATTCCGGATTGTTCTTAGAAAAATTTGATGGTTCTTCCTTTCTTCAGCTTTGGTGCAAGGTTGCTTGGTTCTTTGGTGTTGAGGACCCATGCTAGGCAAATACCATTAATCCAGTTGCGAATGGTGCATCCATTTAAGTTGATTGGTGTCATTTTTCATAGTTTAATAACTAAACTATGCATCACAATAAAGGATGATTAAAAAAATTAACTAACTAATTGCATTTGTAAATGTTATTGGTGAGGTTCATGGATCCCTGGGTTTATGTAGACTGAGTGGTTTTTTAAGTTAAATCAAACATATCTGAGAACTTGCTATGCTGTCACATTCAAAATAGTGTTTTTTTTTTTTTTTTTTGGCCAATCTGATGTATCCTTGAAAGTAATTGGTCTTCTTGAAGAAGCCTGTGGGTGATGGTACATTTTCAGCAGACTCACCTTCTGAGTCATGTCCATTGCAGGATGAGATAAGTTGGAACACAATCTGCATATGAGTGGGCACTAACATGAAATAAAACCAGCGTGATTCTTACGGCTGAGGTCCATCTATAATATCTTATAGATGAAACATTTCATTATTAGGAGGTGACTGTTTTCTTCACTGACCAGTAGGCAAGTCTTGGGAATGCATGCCTACATGCAAATCTTCTGATTCCAGCAAGCTGCAACTAGTGAATCCTCATATGATGGAACCATCAGAAGTTATAGTAACAGATTAACATCAGCCATTAATGACCTACACCCCTTTACAGTCAGATGGAAGCCGAAGATTCACCATGTATTCCTGTCAAGTTCTTTCGGAATACTGAGGTGGTGGTCCTCTACCCAGAGAACTACCTGGGGACAGAGCATCTGATGCCGATAGCTCTTCCAGGCGAAGGCTTGGTGGTTGATGAAATGTTTCTTATGTATGAAACAATGCAGGTCTGATATAAATGAATTAAATATTAGAGAGTTGGTAGTTCTTATTTCTATCCCTTGACCAGGAGATGTGTGTGCAGGGAAGCTGTTGGACAACAACCAAGGACGCTGGTTCCGGTTGTTCCACAGTGATGTATGTAATAGGTGGAGCGAGTAAGTTGGGCAGTAAAACTACTTGATCATCTATTAGCTTAATTGCTGAAAGTTTTGCTTTTAGAACACTTGAATTCTTCCACTCATAAGGATAGATATTCTTTAGTGGGTTGTCTTATCTTGGAGTGCGGGTTCTCTTCAATAGCAAATTGTTCTGATCCTCCTTCCCATAACATGATATCCGAATCGAATTATGGCTTCAAAAGTCCTGATTCCTGCAAAAATTGAAATCGTTCCTTTTGGTTTATAACTGCAGACATTGATTATATGTGCATGAGACATCACTTGTGAGTCTGACTGTCTTTTTGCAGTGCAAAATTTTTACTCGATGCTGCGACGAGGTTGGAGCATGAACAATGCGGGACCTGTAAATGCTCTCAGCTTTGATTTTATCCAGGTTGGTGGATTGAATGTTTAGTTTAATATGTTGATTTGCTTTTGTAGTTATACTTGGAATTAGTTATTGAAGTGCATTGTCTGTCTAACATTATTTTTTGATGCATCAAATTTAGAGTTCTAATAACCAGGCCATGCCACCAATCCACGTAGAAACCATACATACATCTAACTTAACTTTGCTATTTAGGCTGACTTAATCATCTTTAATGAACTTGCAACTCGCTTTTTTGGTACAAAATAGTAGAATTGTTTTGAGATGCATCTTCTTTTCCTTCTCATGACCGCTATCACATGCCATTTGCTAGTGTATTGCCTTCGTTACTATAAAACCAAATTAGAATGTGTATCGTGCCATGGACACCTGCATAAACTAGTCGGCCTAGTCATATAGTCTGGTCTTCCCCTTTACTTTTTACTCAAAAGAAGAACTAATCATGTGGTGCATCCCAATGCTTAAGCATCTTCCCCAGATGGGCAGGAAAAGGAATTCATTAACCAAGATTTTGGACTTTCTGATTCAATTGCTAACAGAGCATAAAACACAGGATGAGAAACAAAATATCAGAGTTAATAGAATGAAAAAGACAACCAAAACTTGAGTTTGAGATGTTATTTCTGAATTCAGCACAGAGGCAGATCCAGATACTAGATTTGTAGTTGTGGATGGAGATCATGAAAGATTTTACAAGCATCTGCTGTGATGGAATTTGTCAGGCTATATTCTGAGATGGAATCAAAATTAATAAATCTGAAAATGATTGAGGTTGCGAGGACAAAATCTAAATTAGGCCATTAATGATCTCAGCCTGTACAAATGATAACACTAAAAACAAGATATTAAGATCACCAAGAAAGAAAAGGGGAGAGGGAGAACAGAGGGAGAAGCAACAGCTTTGCTATGTGGGCTCGCACTTGGAATTTTGTTATCGTTAGGCCACGCACACAGAGACCTCTCTATTTTCTACGCGAGACGCAGACCGGAACAGGAGGAACGTTGCACCTCGGCCCAGAGAAGTCAACGAAGCCCACCGTCCAGGCCGCGGTCCGCCCCCGCCGGCGCCTCCGGCCTTAGGAGCCACCGCTCAGCCGCCGCCCCGCCCAGGTACCCTGGCGACGGGTAGTCTAGGACGCATGCAGCTGGGACGACGCCGCCTCCGCCGCGGTGTGCGGGGCGGCCCCTGCGGCGACCGGCGCCGACGGGGACGTTGCGGAGGGCGCCGCCGGCTGTCCAGTAGCGGTGGCAGGCCTTGCAGAAGTGCCGCGGCTGGTTGACGTTGTAGTTGTTGAAGTAGCAGAACTTGGTCTCCCGGCTCTTGCACCTCGGGCACGGCAGCGCTGCGGCTCCCTCGCCACCGCCTCCGCCGCCTCGACCGCCCCAGCCGACGCTGGCGCCGGCCGAGCACCCGTCTCCTCTTCTTCCTTGGCTTGTCTCTCCCCTTTAGGATCACTGCTCCGAAAAGTTTGAAACTTGCTGCCTCCTCATCTTCTGCCATCACAAGAGAGAGAGAGAGAGAGAGAGAGAGAGAGAGAGAAGGGTGGATTGGTACATGACACGGAGGGGGTATATAAGGGGGGGAAGGAAACACAATGGCCAGAGGAGGTAGGAAAAGGGCTGAATTCTTTAAAGCCTTTTCTCACCCCACCCAAATGGATGGATAGGACGGCCAAACCAAGCAAAAAGTACAAGAAAAAAAGAGCTCCTTTGACAAACTTGTATTATGGAGTGGGAAATGGATCTTGTCCATTTCCTGGAAGTTGTAGTCTCAATTTATTCTAATGCATGGAAATATTTATGGTGTAATTTGCAGCCAATCATGCATGCAGGGATGAGGTCTTCGGCTGCTGGATCACTGCCATCTGCCTATATGAAAGTGGAGGTAACTCTTACATCTCTCTCTGCTCATAAACAAGTAAGTTATCGACATCCACCATGCTTCTCAGTTGAGCTTTTTAGATCAGAATACAGGAGCTGAATAGCCTAGTACAGACATGTGGATTTCATTAAATAGGGCATGTATTTGTATTGTTTCAATTTTAGATTTATTGCAGGACCACCTTGCAATGAATCGAGTAGGTGACTGTGCCTACTGTTTCTTTAAATACAACCTCAATCACAGTTCATAAAATATTTGCCTGGTCTTTCCGGGTTGGTCTGAGGGTATAGAGATTTTGGGGGTTGTGATCCATAAGGGAGTCATCGAGGCATGTGGGAATTAATGGGTGTTGTCAGTACTGAACAAAAAAAAAAAAAAAAGAAGCAGAAAATAAGTGTGGTTAGCATCAGAAAGTTAGGTCTTTTGGTCCTTCCACACAAAAAAAAAAAAAAAAGTTTGGTTTTCCTTCTCTCGCTTTTGTTACTCAACTTTTATGGTCCAAAAGACTATTTCTTTATCACTGATTGGGTCCACCCAGCAACACTTGATGCATGCACTTCTGATGAAAAGAAGGGGGGAAACAAAAAAGAAAAAAGTATAGCATTAGAATCAGAGCTCACAAAAATTGCATCATCATACCAGACCAGTTCAATGATAGCATGCCTCCCTTTCATCTACTTTACTGCGACACTGCCCTTTCTATGCTTGGGAGTGATGAGTGCTTTGGCTCTCATCCCTGCCCACACAGACCAAGTCCTAGTTCGCTACAACCACCTCTGGAGGAGTGGAGTGTTCAGCAAGACAACCATCCAACTCAAATGTGGTATCTTGTGGCTGAGATGAGTGTCAAAGTAACTAGAAAGTCTTAAGTGTAGGGTTCTTAAATAAAGAACTGAAAAGTTGCCTCACCAGAATCAAGTGCTCACTTTTTGCACAAAGAAATGATACAAAAATCTTCCCTTCACTTTTATGGCTAATAGAAACATCTTATATTAAGAAAAAGTTGGGAAAGGTGACATGTAGCTTCCTTGCTTTTTAATCATTAGCTTTCCTTTAAACTATTGCCCTGGTAATATAAAATTTTTTTTTTAAAAAAAACAAGAATTGTAAAGGGCAAACAGCCATGTTCTTTTTCCTTTTTTCTAGGGTTCATCCCACCTTCATCACACCATCATTAAATTATTCGGAGGCCAATCCTTTATCTGGCTTCCTTTCCCCTTGTTGACAGGAATATTTGATTGACTGACCACAGGGACCTGTTTACACTTTCTAAAAGATCTATAGTGGCCTTTGGTGTTTGTTTGAGAACAACCCCTCCTCCTCCTCCTCCTCCTCCTCCTCCTCCCGAGGGTAGGTATGGATCCTGATGATGAGTGTGGAAGCCTGGAATAATCAGCACGCCAATGCCATGACTGGTAAGTGACACATTCAGCTTTAACCTCACTGTAGGGAGAAGACAGGGAGGGGATGAATCTGGTCCTGTTTGAAAAGTTCAAACAAATGCCAAACATGTTGATTGTGTGAAGGAAGGGGTGTAAGTTGAGGACTGGCATTACATAGTTTTATCTTCCAACAGGGGTTATATGGCTGTCGAGGTCTCAGAACTATTCCAAGTAGGCTCAAAGGGAGAAGGCACTTCCCATGTAGAAAAATAGACGATAGCAACCAAGCATGAGACTTACCTCACCTTTTTTTTAGAGTGGAAGCCTTTTGCTGTCGGAATGCTGAGAGGGTGAGAGCGTAATTTAAAAAAAAAAAAAAAAGAACAAGAGAAACATGGGAATCTGGTGGAGTCAGTAGTGTCATAACGATGATATTTAGAACATAAATTGGAAAAGTAACACGATTTAGGTGATGTGATGCATCAAAGCTGGACGATCATAATGTTGAAATTTTAATTAATTGGATCGAAGTGCCGTCTGTAACACTCGGGGTTTAGTTATTGGTCAACGTAAACATAAGTCAAAATTTTAAATTTAAGTCGTTAGCTAAATTTTATAAGTCACCTGAGTATAAACGAAACGAATTATTTATCTTTCTGGCAAAGTACGACGCAAATGTCACATGGTTCCAGTGAACACGCTGTTGACCGGTCCCATGAACACCTCGAGGCAAGTCGTGTACGTTAGCTGGCGAACGACTTGGGTTTCGCAACGACAACGAAGAGACTGTTTCGTGAAATCTTCAGATCCTGTAGATTCGTGCTTACATATTTTGATTTCAAGAATACTAAATCACGAATTATATTGATATATATAAAGATCATCGAAATGGAATCAGGATGGAAAATTTTGTATTTAAACGTGCATATGCATCATTTGATCGCCTACCCACATTCAAGGAAATCATGTCTCATTTTTAGATTGAATGAAGGTTGTGGGCTAATAGGAGGTAGAGAAGATGGAGAATTGCCACCGTTCTCCGAGGTTGTGTGTAGGAAGAGGAAGTTGAGAGAGAGAATAAATATATTAACACGAACAGAAAAAGATGTTTAAAACAATTAATGAGTTATTAAATTTACGATCCGACCAATTAACCGGCCAGAGTGGCCTGATCAAAACCAGACGAGATCAACGATCAGTCACCGAACTGATGACTAGGATCATGCCACGTCTGCCTCAAGATCCGCAAAATAAAATATTTAAAGAGGAAAAAACCTTTTCCTCCCAAACATCCACGTGATCTGATAGGTCAACAAGGCAATAAAAAGAGGGGGAGAAAAAAAAAGGAAAAGGAAAACGGGGTGGTTACACATACATACATTTACTGATGAGACCAGCAAATGTTCCCGTCCACCAGTTACCACAACCTAATAATAGATGAGATGTGTTACCGCGATCAAAGCTACTAGTAGGGTTGATCATCAGCGCGAACGAACGATTGATATCACCTGATACAAAGAATATAACAGCAAATAAGAATTCCTTTTGGGAAAGCAAAAGTTACCTCCAGCCAGGCTGGGCTTCCTTTGGAACATCTGCAGTCTTCGTAACCATAGAAGGATGATTAAATTTATACCGGATATCATGTGTGATGCACAACCTCCTAAACTCAATATTTATATATTTATATATATTTATATTTATATATATTTATTTATGTTAATTGACATTATTTTTATGAGCTTCTAAAAAATCATAAAACTAAGATGAGAGAGAGAGAGAGAGAGAGAGAGAGAGTGATTTCCCCTCATTAAAAGAGCTAAATTTAATTCATTTAGTATCAACAATCTGGCCCTTGTATGGCCCTCTTCGGACGACAAAGCTTTCCGGTGGTTGGCACTCTTCCAACCAAGCCACTTCCGAAGACCTTATTGCGCTAGGCAAAACACCTTCAATGAATTCAAATAAATCATTTACTGGCATAGTTTGATACTCACCAGGTAAAACAAAACAAGAGAGAGAGAGAGAGAGAGCATAGTTTAGATATATGAGATTAATACCGGAAATATCTTCTTTTGAAGACTTCTTGAAGTAGCAGCAGTCCCGCCCCTCTTTTGACGAGTATGGGGGTGACAAAACATCGAAGAGAGCACAATAAGTAATTGCTTCGAACGAATGAATGTTTCCGCCGCTCGCTGGATAAAGGATCGTCGTCCCGCAGGGTGCTGACATTTGACCATCTCTAACCAGCCTTGCAGGTCGAGCTGGAAAGCATTATCATGATTAAGTCTACAAGGATGCAATTGTCAACTGAAATCGATGGCGCTACGATCCTACTTTCGTATAGCCAAGACAACAAACACAACCTCAGTCACCAATCATAAAATTACACACAAAAATCAAAAGAAAAAAGAAAACTATTCGTTATCTCGAGTCTACAGATTGATTGAATAAATAAAGTATTAATTGATTCTCACAATATTTGCTAATTGGTCAACAACTTTGTTAAGGAATTTGTGATGATACAATAAATAACTATAACGGCATCCAACAAAGACTCATAAATGTATTAGTTCAAAATTTAAATTAAAAAAAAAAGGTAAACCTAAAGATTCACCAATGTGGGGTTTGGGAAGGATCAACATATGTACTCTTATCTTTATATTTAAAGAGATTGTTCTGTAATTCAATCCTAATCTTCCAAGTCATAAAGGAGTAATCTTACTTTATACCAAGAATTTCTTAAAGTTTCTTAAAGACTTCTCCACATAATTACTCTCAAGGGATCTCCAATATAAACAAAAACTCATTACGAAAGAGCAGCTAAAATTTGTATGTTATATGATCATTAGCACACAAGATATTTCCTACACATACTTTGCATTAGTTGAAAGGATTCCCACCTAAACTTCCTCCATCTTCTCCCCCCCACCTTTCGACCCCAAAAAAAAAAAAAAAAGTACTTGAGGTTCCTAGGGTCCAATAACAATGCCATGACTGTCTTTGATGGTCTCTGTTAATATCCACTCACAAACTCCACCTTATCGTGTGCACATCTAATATGGCACTAAGGAGATGTTCACACAATTATCCACATTATGATCGGTGCAAATTGCTCTTTGCAGGCAATATAGATCACAGGAGTAAATGATATCTGTTATCCTTTTATGTTGTTAAAAAGTACTGTTTTAATTACTTTGGTTGGAGATTCTTGATTATTTATAAAGTATCATGCGTAGGGGTCATTGTACTAAATGTCTCTTGTATAGACTTTATAAGAAATAGAAATTAATATAACTTCCATTCAAGGTTGTTAAACTCATGATCTGGGTCATAGGATCATGCAATCTTCCAAATCAAGCGTGGCAAGTCTGACCACTCGTTGAAACATAAACTGGCCAGAATCAGATTGACACACTAGTTGACTTGGTAAGAGAGATCTACTTGGACGAGTCGACTTGACTTTACCGGGTCAACTCAGTTGACTATATAAATGGGAGAACAAAAGAACTCACTTTGAAGTGGCAGCAATTCTTGGACGAGACAGAGTCCTAAACTACAATACTAAACCGCTATTGTCGTTCACTATGAGAGGGTTTTGCCTTGCCGACCATTCTTGGTGTGCGATCCTTGCAGCATAGGAGCTACAAATGTCACGACCCTGGTTGATGAGCTAATTGTCCTGATAGCTTCAGTTTGGCCCAACCACTGGCCAAAATGCTCGAGCGAAGAGTTAACAGTAATACACTCATCAACCCTTATATTTCCCACATTTCCAATGTGGGACTAAGGAGTGTTACATTCTCCCCCACTCATATACTTGACGTCCTCGTCAAGGTCAAACATATCCCTGATCGAACCCCAGCATGGTGCATCTGAGGCTTAGCCCAGTGGTGGCTCCACGTTGTGTCGAGTTCAGAGCACTCGAGAGTTCAGCACTCCACACACACAAGTAGCCCTTTCCGACGGGGTCCCCTCACCATGCCCGTATACTAGGTCGGCTCTGATACCAAACGTCATCATCATCCTAAATTCCTAAAAGACATCAAGAAAATTTTCACCAATCACCATAATATTTACTAAACCTCAATATATTTTGTATATCAACATATCAAATCTCGGTAATCCTCAAATCATGCTCTAATACCACCTCTCACGACCCAGGTTAATGAGCTAACTGTCTTGATAGCTTCAGTTTGGCCTAACCACTGGCCAAAATACTCGAGCCGAGACTTAACAGTAGTACACTCATCAACCCTTATAAGGCATTCATATGTTCCCATATTCCCAAAGTGAGACTAAGGAAAGAAGCATGGACATGAGACACGGACACGACATGGACAAGACAACACACCATTTTATTAAAAAAATTAGGACACAAATACAACAATGACACATGTATTTTTAATATATATGTATATATATTATTCAATTAACATGAAGTTTATAGTACTTATAATTAAATTTTATAAATTCAACGATGTGAACAAATAAATATCATCATACAAGTTGAAACAATTAAAATCATCTAAATTTAAGTATCCAAAATAAAAGTTGAGTACATCAAATAATATTTATATAATTGATATATGTTTCCTTGTGACAAACTCCACATTCCTTTTCTTGTGAATCATATGGCCCTCACATGAGGGCCACGCAACGTCGTATGCGAGTGTCCGACACGTGTCTATGTGTTCGACACTTTTGGACACCAAAAGCATGTATCCGTACTTATTAGCATGGGAGTGACAAGAATATAACCCCAGGCTATTGATACAGCTTGAGATGCGAAGGTGCTGCCTCGCCAACTGTTCAGAATGATCACTCCTTCCTCTCCAGCACTTCCACACCATAGGAAAGAATGTAACACGGAGAAATATGATTTTAAGTAATTTACTTCTCTAGCTTTATCTCCAATAAAGTTAACCTAATCTTTGACAATGACAGATAACCACATAGTTATTAAAGACGCTAGAATCAAATGTCTTTCTTATTTCCAGTTAATCAAGTACAAATGTTCTTTTACCAAATTCCTAACAACAGTGCAGCTCCTATTGTTCATCCATCAAATAACCATCAAGTGCTTAATGTGCTGATAAAAATCCAAATTTCTGATGAAACTACACCATCAGAATTATGTCTTTCAGTTTCACCAATAACTGCAAGAGAAGCTGACATGTTACAAGCATTGTATTATGATGATATATATTATATATGACACCTTTTTGATGTGTCTCGTATCTCCTTGTCATAAATCTTAGGCTAATCATCTGTAGTTATCAAACTTGTCTACTATCATGTAATGCAATGTGCAACCAGTGGGGTGTTACCATCTCTATTCAGTGTAGCTTGCAAATTTGATTGCAATATAGAGTTTCATTCCTAATAGATGTTTGGAACATTGTTATGTTATTAAAGCTGATGTTACATAAAGCCCAACATCACTTTATTATGATCGTTAAGTAACCTTAACCTGCATATGCAAATCCTGCTGCTTATTGAAAATTTTAGGTTCTCTCTACTTCTTGTACCAAAAAACATAGGAGACAAATAGATGCTTTATGTGTGACGAAAAGGCAAACAATTACATAAATTGCAAAGCATCTCCCAATAAGATGAATATAGTCATCCACATTTGGTGAAATGAGCATTGTTAACCAATGGCATTGTAATTGACTTACTGAAATGCTAAATGAAGCATAGAGAAAAGGCTCACATACCTTTGGATGGATCAATGGGTTCTACTGTATCTACCCAGTCATATGATTTGACAAGCATTGTCCCATATAGAAGTTTGCTAAGAACAGTCATTCCTGGATGGTTATGAAGTGGAATAACAGATGAAGGTGGCATGCAAAATATCCCAATCTGCATCGTAAAAAAAAAAAATCCGAGACATAATCACTTAAGGTTTTAATGCCATTCTTCGAAAGATAATCTTAACTTCACTTTGTTCAGGCCAATGAAACAAAAATACTTAGAACAAGATCACACTTTGCAGCAAATCATGACAAAAACAACATTATATAAAACCTACTCGTACAAAGGATCAAATGCTTACAGAAAAGCTTTCACACTCATATATATGCAGATACTTAATAGGAGGCGGGTACTGATTATTTCCATTACGCCCTTTTCTTCCATTTGAACCATGCATGGAAACATTCCATCCTCGTGCTTTCTGAGCCTCATCTTCGAGTCCCACATCAAAAGGTTTGATATCATCTGAAAAAGATGAAATTGGGACGACCTTAAATTGAAAACGGAAGTTTCGTGCATTTAAATAAGCTACAAAATGGAGTGGCTTTAAACAAATGCCCATACAAATGAACAAAGTTGGTCATACTAAACTAAACTAACCTAATAAACAAACAAAAGCATATCCAAAAGCAAGCATGGCTCTCAGATCCATGAGCTCCGTGAGCTCCGAATACCAAAATTCTTCCAATTACTTTTACGATGATAAACAAGAATATGACAGAAAAATTACATGATTCAAGTACAGTAATTATTCACAATTGACAATTCCAAGGCCTTCGAAGGAGACTATAGTTCTGAACTTACTCTTTTCCTGTCATTAACATATTGTGGAAGTCTAGGCTTTGATGAACATATTCCATAATCCTGAATTTTGGATATAACAAGAGATCTAAGGCCATAAAACATGGAGGCAATGAAAGCAAGCAGTATCATGTTTACTGTGGCAAGCACAGCTGTGTGATCTACAGCTAGCCTGTACACTGAAATTGGGTGTTAAACTAATGCAATATAAGTTTTAGATGATATTTTTGTAAAAAATCAAACTAGTATATGGTAATTGCGGGCATATGCATAAACATGGGACTTGAACATGAGTGATAAAAACACACCAGAACAACACATCTCAGAAAGCAATGACATGATATGACACTGACAAGGCAATTAATAAGTTTAATAAATACACACTTTCCACATAAGGTTATAACTTATATATCAAGATTTTTCCATAAATTAAATAATATTGTTGGAGTACAAACTATTAGAAACAACTAGATAATTGCAGTACATAGGAATTCCAGTTCTGTAACAAATGCAAACAAAGATGAAAGTAGAAAAAGGTAACTGAACTCACCTAAAACAGACCGAACATGTTCAAGGGCTTCAGCAGAGAGAGGTCCATTATCAGAGAATGATCTTTTACAGACTTCATATAATCTTTTGATTGCAGGCATACTGCAAGAGGGGTTAAGTAACCAAAAGACCGACCAACCAATTCTTCAATTGGTAAAAATTATCAATCAATGATTTGTAATCACCTTGTTCAAGATGTACAAAACTTCATAGCCCTGTTCATCAATATAAAAGGAATTAAAAAAAAGTTTCAGTTCATCAGAAGATAAAATATGGTGTCTAGATTGCTTATATTGGGTAAAAAATTTAATTAATTGCTCTCTGTCAAAAGCACAAAAAAAAAAAGGATCTGCGGATGTCAAAAACTAATCCGCAGTCCCTGCAACTACAGAAGCTTTATTCATTGAGTCTTTCTTTGTAAGTTGCAAATAAATAATAGAGGTGAACAACAACCAATGGAAAAAAGCCAGCCAGTCAAAGCATTGATTCTAACTGCTATGAGATTAGTTATCCACAGTGGACATAGACAACTTTAACACACATTTTTGCTTTAACTATAATTCTGTGCCTCTTCTAAAGACCACAAAAATGAAATTAAAAGGATCATGAATCATAATTACCTATCGTAGGTTGTCAGCCTCTATAGCTGCTCCTAAATAACAATATTTAATAGACAAAAGAAAATTGATATCCTGATATTATTAAAGCATTTTGTTAATGTCCTAATTGTGTCTAACACCATTCTTTATCATGCCCGCCTAAGATGCTAGCTAAAAAGAATTCATTGGGCATGGGTCCGCAGTAGAATCCCTCACAAAACAAATCACAAATTTCCACCTAGAAGTCATAACTTTTAAATGATTAGACGGGCGGTGCTTCTATACCCCAGAGGTCATAGGCTTGAATGGCATGAAGGGGTATGGCTGAATAATATGTAAACCCTCTCAGATCTGCAGAAAGCAAGATCCTCATGCATAGGCTGTTATTGATCATTAAATAAATAATTCATCACGAAATTATTATAAAACTCCTGTTGATGAATAGGTGTAGATGTCCCAAAGACGAAGAAAATAGGTAATATTTGGGATAAATTAATGGGCTGGACATTCCACGCAAGGAGTGCCAAAGTCTTGAGCTGTTACCTTTCCCTCTTCAGTTACAAATCCAAAAGGCAAATATCCATGTTGTATCGACCATGTAATCTAAAGCTAGAGTACTTGCAGCATCAAGTAAAGATAAAAAAAAAAGAAGCAAAAGTTATGTCCATGCAATCAACTGTTGCTCTTGGAAGATCACCGAAAAAAAAAAAGCATAATCTAATTAATCCGTTCATGAAGATAACTAGTATTCTCATTTTAACCCAAATGCACTTGTGAATCTCACCACAGAAGCAAAGAAGATGGAATTCGATATGATTTCACTTATTAAACAGAAATAATTCAGTATCTACAATTGTCAGGCCAAACGCGCTTTTATCGAAGGCAACCGATCGGCGTCATTCATTTGTAAGAAAAAAAAAAAAGGCACTTCGTTTGTAAGAGCAGAAAAACGACTTGGATATCGAGACCGAAGGAGAAAGTTAGAGAAGGTGCAATAAACACCAACGCAATCAGCGTAAAACACAGTGACCGCACAACATCGCTAAAAGAATCCTCCCCTTTCTTACCCCAAACCACCACCGAATCCCACCATGCCAGAAAACCCTACCTATCATCGACAAACCTCGAGAATTCAACGGAACACAAGAAGAAATATCACCAGACAAACCAAAACAAATCAAGGCGTTAGTTCCAATCCACCAGCAGCCAAAACAGGAACCCGATCGAGCAGTCCAATCGTCAAGAAGCGAGAAGAGGCCATCGGACGAAACACAGAATCGAACTCCAATCCCTACCGATGAGCAGCTCACGATTCTTACCTGCAGGTCAGGGTTTAACCACGGCCCGGCACTTCATGTCCGAGAACAGATCAAGAGAGGAGGAGGCAGAGATGACGCCGACGAGAGAGAGAGAGAGAGACAGAGACAGAGGGAGAAGCGACGGCGACGAGAGAGAGAGAGAGAGAGTCGAAATCACTCAGGTGACTTCCGTGGTTGGATCGAGATCATAAAGATATAAATAAATAAATAAATAAAACAAAAAATAAGCAATATTAACGGGTAGTCTCGGTTCAATGTGACGAATGGAACTCCGATTCCTCGGTCACTCGGTGCGACGGAACGTGTCCCGGCCAGGCTTACCTTTCATCCACCCGCTTCGTACCGCTACCCGCCTATATCGTGGCCCCACCGGAAAGCTCCAGCCGAATCGTAAGACGGGTATTACTGAGGGTAATCGGACGAAAGTAATTCGCCGACGAGCTCCAGCCCTCCTCCAGGGTCAATTTGGTGGTGCTCCACGAGATCGCGCGGTACGTCATTCATGACGTCATCTCCGGATCGGCTACCTTCGCTCCACCAGGCGCACCGACCGCTGGTTTCATATGCAGGTCGGTTCAGCCCGCCAAGGGCCGGTGAACACGTGTGGGGTTCTTTCTGAGTGACTATCGCGTTTCCCGAGCTGGCCGGGACAGCGAATCTTTGAGCACCCAAGTGAGCTCTGCTGCCCGGTTCCATGGCTCGGCCCGCGCAGGTGAGCTCTGCCACCCGGTTCAGTTGAGTCCGGTTCGCGGTTAAATTAACCCGACGCACACCAAATCTTTTTTTTTTTTAATTTTGGATTGATAGGATAAATAATGATAAGGTTTTCCTTACCGACCGATCGATAAGGTCCCGTACCGTCTGGTACATATCGGTCTGATAGCTAATCAACACACGAACCGATTGTTACCGGGCGATACCGCTAAAATCAATCGTCGATGGTCGATTTCGACTGTCGATGATCGATTTTGACCGTGATGATCGATTGATAGAGAAATCGACCATCAACGGTCGATTGAAGAAGAAAAAGGAAAAAGAAGAGGAAGTCCTCGTCTGTGAGCTGCCCGCGTGCCCTCGTCGCCCGTGAGACGTTGCCACCCTCACAACCCACGAGCGACTATCGTCCCAGTGCGAGCAGACGAAACGCCTGCACTGGGAGAGAGACCGAGGCGACATCGTCTATTTTCTTTTTTAATTTTTTAATATTATAATAATTAAATAGTATCGGATGGTATGCAATGTACATACCGTCGTAGTACCGATATCGACAAAATGTTGATACGTCGATATAAACCAGTAAGTAAAACGTTGAATAATGATTTATCTAATCACTTCAGATACATAAGCCCTAGAGTCATGTCACCTCGATCACCTTAACAATTTTAATATATTTCAACACCACTGGGTAACGTGGACATCTATTTCTTTCACTGAGTTCTTAAAAAAGTATGATATTTGTATCAAACGTGTCACGACAGAATAGGATTATTGAAAGGTGAAATCATACTATACTTGAATTAATGTAAACAAAAACTTTAAGGATATTTATATATATCTTAAATAGGGTTCATTGTAAATTAATTTTATCAATCTCTCTTGAATTATAAACTAATATAAAACCAAACATAAGATATTAACATACTTAGGATTATCCTACAAGAATGGTCTTCCAAGATCAAAAACTATTTTTAAATATTTTATTATTAATTTAAAAATATAGAGATAATTATTTTACTAAATATGATAATATAAAATTCTTAAAGAATAAAGAATTAATAGGAGTAAAAATCTAAAAATTTAATCTTAAGATACAAGTTGATACTCCTATGGCATTGAAGATGTTACTCAAATCATTAAATGATTTGATAAGGATGAATAAAATAATATATTAATGAATTTCTATATAATATGTTATGTGATATATATATATATAATAATCAATATACGCATCAAAATAATTCATTTCAAAAGTCATTAAAAAATAATAATTATGAAAATAATATGGTATATTAAAATCAAGATAAGTATGACCTAAAGGTAAACCTGGACCGAGTGACCGAGGAATCTGACGAACCGAGAGTACCGTTAATATTACTTATTTTTTTTGTTTTATTTATTTATTTGTATCTTTATGATCTCTATCCAACCACGCAACGCACCTCAGTGGTTTCGTCTCTCTCTCTCTCGTCGGCGCCTCTGTGTCTCCCCCTCTGTTGATCTCTTCTCGGGCATGAAGTGTGGCGCCGTGGTTAAACCCTGACCTGCAGGTAAGAAACGTTAACCGCTCACCTTTAGCGATTGGAGTTCGAATCCGTGTTGCGTCCGATGGCCTCTTCTCGCTTCTCGACGATCGGACCGCTCGATCGAGTTCCTGTTTTGGAAGCTGGTGGATTGGAATTAACGCCTTTGATTTTGTTTTGGTTTCTCTGGTGATATGTTTCTTCTTGTGTTCCGTGGAATTCTCGAGGTTTGTCGATGATAGGTAGGGTTTCTGGCATGATGGTGGGATTCGGTGGTCGTTTTGGGGGTAGGAAAGGGGAGGATCATATTTTGGCGATGTTGTGCGGTCACTGTGCGTTGGTGTTTAATTGCATCTTTTCTAGCTTTCTCCTTCGGTCTCCGTATCCAAGTCGTTTGTCTGCTCTTACGAACGAAGAGCCTTTTTTTTTCTTTTTCTTCTTCTTCTTTTTTCTTTCCATCTTCTTTGCTTCTGTGGTGAGATTCACAAGTGCATTTGGGTTAAAATGAGAATACTAGTTTTTATTATTAGCAATTATTATTATAAGACTACATCTTTCAAATCTTTCGTTTAATTATTTATTCTATATAACTCTAAGTAACACCTCTAATATAAATTATATATACTCAAATCATTTGTAATAATTTAATCTAAAAATATATTAACATTTATAAGAATAAACCAATGAAGTATCACATGATATTAATGCTTTGAGTTTTTCAGATAATTTTTAACTGTTGATATCATTTCTAGGTGAAATGTTAACACATTTAATATTCACATAAAAAATATTTATATAAGATTTATATTATTCTTGTGAAATAATATTATAATTTTGGGTATATAATAATAAATTACAACGATATCAAAAACAATATTATCTTACTCTTATTATATAATTATTCGAAATAGATTTTTTATTGATATTATTTAAATCTCATAATTATGTGTATCATTATAAATACTATATATTTATGTTATTTAGTACTAATTCTATAATATAATTTTATAAATTATTCAATATAACAATATAAAATATAGTCTAAAATATCTTATAAATAATAAACTTTTTGTCATAAATTACATCCATAACCCTATCATCTTATGTCACTTTGTTAGCTAACCAATCAAATAAAACTTAAGAGTTATAAATTATAATTAATATTCACTAACTCATAGTTTATTTTTATTCTACATGAAACGCTCCTGCTAATGAATCTTATTTAATTGGACAAACTCAAAATTGGGCTAAACATTAACCCAATTAAGCAACTCAAAATATTGAAATCGATCAAAATAAAAATTAATTATTATTTTTTAATTCAATCAAAACTTGATTCAGAATCCAAATTCAATCAAGTAATAAAATTACTATTACGATCAAGTTCAATAAAGGTATTGGATTAAAACAAATCAAATTAATTACTTTTATAATTGAGGATAGAAATAAAAAATTAAAATTTAGAAGGTTAAAATTATAATTTTGACTTAGGTTGTATAATGAAAATTTGTAGTTTTTGAAGGCCATAAGCCAATGGTAAAATTTAAGGACACAAATATAAATTCTCTTATTTTTAAAGCTTAAAAAAGTTCTTTAGAAAATCATAATTCTTTTCCCTCTTTGCAATCCGTCGCTATGTGAAATTGATGCAAGTGTGAAGCGCCACGACCACAGTGCGTGATTGCCATCTATGTGATTGATGCCTGCGGAAAGCATCATAACCACGGTGTGTTCTTGTTGCATGAGGTGCTGCGTGCACATGACTTATTGCGTGTAGTTGACATCGACCACTAGCATTGTACGTAACAATGATGTTGCTACGATCGTTGCATGCAATGATGATGTGGAACTGCTACCTACGATTGGGTCAGACGACTATTTGAGGTCATCACCCTTAATAATATTGTCATTGATATTAATTTGTTGATAGTGAGTGATCCATCAATCAAACACGAGGATCGATTGCGCATAGCGACGATCAATAATACCGACATCGCTTGTAAGCAGACAATAAGATGGATCAGATGGAAAAATAGATCAATAATACTGACAAATCATTCATGCATCATAAATAAAAATCAATTAATACCTTTTCACGATTGACAAATATTAACATGTAAATCTAAAGTATTTGATTTAAAATCTATGACTGTAATACCAATTGTAAGAAGAAAAGCTATAATATATTTTTATTTCATGAAATACTTTAACAGGAAGATATAAAATCAAATAACAATATATCTCCAAATTCATAATGTGTACCTATAAATACTATTTAGAAAATCTTTATTTGATCAATGAGCGCACCATTGTTGGATTCGAAAAGCTGTAATGATACAATCCGTAATAAGAATTAGACTCTCCATCTCTCTTTCTTTCATTCACAGGATCATTTTAATCAATATATTAGGGACAAAAAGAATATAATAAAAGATTTACAATCTCTTATTGATTGATTAATATGAGTAAGAGGAGATGATAGAAGATCTATAAACACTAGTATTCACATATTATATGTTATATTAATTATTATGTCCTCAAGATGTCTATGTTCTTATAAGCGAGATTAAAAGATTTAAAATAAATAATTAGAAGAGTTTATCCCATCAAAATTATCTCATAGTTAATTCTATTATAATTTAACTTTATTGATAATCATAATCCAACCATATAATCTATAACAAAAGGTAAATCCAAAAACGAGAGGAAATAAGATCAGCTACAAAGGAAGACTAATTTCGTATGCAATCGTTACTGTTGGATACCTACAACTATCGTTTCGTATTAATTAATAGATTAGTTTGATTTAATGTAAATAAATAAATAAATAAATATATATTTTCGGGGATATTTTTATTCCAATAATATGTATATAGATTGGATCCTGGTCCATAATTTCGACTTCGGATCGATTTCGGGTTGGCGAATTGGATTTCGTGTTTAAATCAAACCGACCCGATCCGACTCGACCTTTCTCGATCTCATCCATATACTCCAGCGGTCGCTCGCTCGCGCCGCCGCAGTTTGGCTCGCGAAGGGCCCGGAATCGCTCGCACGATTAGGTCAGATCGAAGTCGCGACTCTTCTCCCGACGGCTAACATGGCGTCCGGAACCGGCGGCATCGATCTGCTCTCCGTGTACAACGACGAGGAAGAGGAAGAGGAAGAGGAAGAAGAAGAGGAGGAGGAGGAGGAGGAGGAGGAGGTGCAGGTTGCGCCTCCGGCCGCCTCGGCGGATCCCGTCGCCGGAGCTGGTAGCGCCGATGACGTCGATGGAGGCACGAGGGCCGCCCTGCAGGACTTGTCATTCGAGGCCACTTCCACCCCCGGCCTTCCTCGATCCCCTCCTGTCGACGATGCCATCGATTACGAAACCCTAAGGAGCCCCATCGCCCGGAGCCCTACGCCGCCGCCGCTGCTCGCCTCGCAGCTACAAGCTTCTCCCCTCCCCGCAATTTCCCCTTCTACTCCGTTGCTGCCGTCTTCTTCTCTTCCGGAGCCTCTGGATTCTCAGAGGATGAGGACGGGGTCACTTGCTATCGTTGATTACGAACATGATGAGATCGCTATGTCTCCCGAGCCCGAGGTGATGTTTAGCCGTTTAGGGTTTTTTTTTTTTGTTCGTTTTTGTTATAGTTCCTGAATCCTGTTCAAATTAGCTAGTCATTCTCCCTATCCATGCCGTAATGATTGTTTCTTCCTACTCTCCTTACAAATTTGACTGTATAAGAATTGACTGATCTGTTTAGTAGCATGTTCCTTGTAAGTTTGAGTGGATTTCATAGTATAGCTTTCTTATATTGCAAAGCATGGGATGTGGCAGGAGGGAGAGATTTCAAGCAATGGTCGTCTCATGCTTGGAGAAGAAGTTCAAGTTCCTGATGGTAATTTGAATACCAAACCTTTTTTTAATTAAGAATATTATGCAAATCATTGCAGTTTTGCCTTGTTAATGTTTGCTCTAACTAGGTAAAAATTTCATAAATATGTTTTAAAGGCTATTTCGTCAGTTCTGTTGCAGCCACAATCTATTCATCACTTTAACCTTAAGACTGGTTATCTTAGGAATTAAATCATCTTAGAAAGTGGAGATACTATGATTCAAAATGAATCCTGAAATTGTTCGGCACCTTCAATTTTACTTAGCAGATGAAGTACAATTGTGACCTTAGTTTTGACAATTTGGTTCAGATGGTTCCAGGTTTGTAGTGCACATGGAAACATATTCAAGTTCATGAAGTTGCACTGTGTAATAATCTGAGATTTTCCGTGAAGATTCCTTAAAAGTAAATTCTGCCATTTCCATTTGTTGAAATAACAAATTTAGCTTACCACAGTTCCATAATATTGATTTCCTCAAGGAATAACCTAGTTATTTAGATACCTAACAAGTAACCATAATAAATTGAAATTAAAATGATTATATGATGACACATACAACCAAATATCTGCATCTTGCATGTTGAGGACTTCTCTTTTTTTTGCAGTACTTTATATGTTGAGGAATATATTTTTGACCTTATTATTGGTCATGCCATTGAGTTTCTTTCTGAAAGATTAACATTTTTTTTCTTGAAACTAATTTCATAGTACCAATTTTGTTTAAAATCATTAAAATAGCATTATAGCACTTTGCATCTTGATGCACTTACGTAGATTCATGGAGAGGACACTCATTGTGTTCTCTTGTTGATTTTCTGGGGAATGCAGATGATAGAACACCTCCAGGAACTGTCCACATACTAATGCCAAACACTCAGCTAGAACCTCTCCAACCTTCTGATTTATCTGAGCAGCCTAGATCTGAAAATGGTATGCCAATGGATGTTACTGGATCTGTGACTGAAGTAGCTCAGGTTGAAGATGCTGTAGTTTCCATGGAAGTGCAAAAGGATGACCCATTAAGTAGTTTTCTTCCTCCGCCTCCATCAACTGAATGCCCTAAGGAGCTACAGGTTTCCTCCCACCTAAATCTGATTTTGCCTTTGGTAAACTTCTATTTTATGTTTATCAATATTATCCAGTGCTGATCTCAACTTTCTTTATTATATTTGTTTGAAATATGCTGTTATATTTTGTCAAGGGACACAATATTGGTGACTGTTTGTCCTGCATGTGTACTTCATGTCTGTATTCTGTAGTCAACCTGTTGGTAAAAAATGATTAAATGGTGGTGCATTGTTCAATGTAACCGACAGGTAATGCATATATATGTTTGTTTTGTTACTAGTAACATCTTCTGAATTAACAAACGAATGTATCCATAATGGCCAGAATGATTAAGATAATTGTATGAAACCTGTGCATAGTCTCATTAATATCTGTTTTTCTGTGCGTTTTTTAATTTTCCTGATCTTTTTATTCTCATTATTCAGGAAAAGATAAACAAGTTTCTTGCATATAAGAGGGCTGGGAAAAGTTTTAATGCTGATTTACGTAATAGGAAGGATTATCGAAATCCCGACTTTCTGCAGCATGCTGTGAGGTATCAAGATATAGACCAGATTGGGACATGCTTCAGTAAAGATGTTTTTGACCCTCATGGATATGACAAAAGTGACTACGTTGATGAAATAGGTCATTCACTGTAACTTTTGAACTTCATATATTGTCTATGCATAGGTCTAAAGTGAGTTTTTTAGATTGTCTATTTCATGTGAAATTGAAGTTTATTGGCATGTGCTACACTTTCTTGAAGAATGATTTTTTTTCCCCTGAGGAAGCTCTTGTTTCGGTGCATATGAGATGATCGCCATTTTGCCATGTGTCTATGCAGGTGGATTAATCTCGATAGGTTTTTTGTTACCATTTGTGATAACCTGAATAATGACATCTAGATAGTTCCATTTTGTAAATAATGAAAAGATGATAATGTGTAGATGGACATGCTGACAATATAAAAAATCTAGTTTCACGTGTGCGCACATATCTTGGATCGTGACAAAGCAAGCTGCTGGTCTAGCATGTTATTTTGCACCATAGTGGGCAAAATCCCCTCTGAATTGAGATATGTTATGAACAATGCAACTGGTACTGGCACGATCTATCACATTTGATCTGTGAAATCAGGAATCATAGAGAAAAATTAATAATTAAATAAAAACTAAAAAATTATGTAAAATTAAATAAATAGGGAAAGATTCTTTATCTTCATTTTCTTGTAAGATATAATTTTAAAGAACTTGTATTAAAATATAATAGATACAAAATCTGAAAATAAAAAGAAGAATAGTTCAGTAAATAGATATCAATTATATTATGCAAATACATTACTGTAGTTCTTAGCTATTCTGCAATTCATGCGGAAATCCAAATCTATTCACTTGTGATGTTGAAGAAGCGATTGACCCTTTCCATGATCCTAGTTCTATTCTAATTTACTTATAGGTGAATTATGATGTAATGGACAAATAAATAAGAAACTTTGTCTAAAGAGACCACATATGAGATATATGATCAATTTCAAACCTCATGACATCTCCCTTGTTGATGCAAGGATCCCCTTTTCTTTAATAAATTAAGAGCCACTTTTATATTATTATTTTCTGTAATTAATTTTTTCTAGGGTCTTATGGTTGTGGCGATAAACATTACAATATGGCAGACAACAAAAGTGATCGTTATAGCAAATAGCAAATGCATTATATGGAATTATGGAATGATGGTTGCCACATACGACATTTGAGTACTATTCATATTCAGGCTTACTTGATTGTTTGCCATTTGAATATTATATTTATTCTTTACATTGGAGGTAACCGAAAACGGAAGGTCTGTTTATAATTACATATGTTAATGGAAGTAAAATTTTCTACTTTAGAAAATTGAAGCAGTTTAAGAAAAAGAAAGCTATAAAATTATTTAAAAGAGGTTATCTGCATCAGTATTTGAGTTTTTTCATTACATTATATATATAATATATATATATATATATAGAACATAGATGGTTTGCATATCAAAACTTCGGTGGTCATTGTTATGTTGTTTGGGTGCCTAAACCACTATGATTCTAGCGACGGGTGTGGATGTAAAGTTAAGAGCATCAGGGAAACTGTAAATTGAAACCCAAGAGGAATAGGTTGATACTGTTTACAAATTGTTTAGCTGCTAATTGTCACAGACTTAGCTGGTTTTGCGTAAGTCGTGTGGCACCCTTGTGTATCCATCCGCAAAGATCAGCGTCCTCGAAACCTCCTAGGGTCCCTTAGGACCTAAAAAGAGAAAACGGGTTAGAGGAAGCATTTCCGACGGGATCCACAAGCAACCACTTTCGAAAACACTTTATATAAGCCAATACAAATTATAGAACGGTTGCACATAAAGGATTAAGGTCCATTACAGATCGAGTTCCCCACAAGTGTCCACATGACACGACTCTCATTTACAAGCCGAAACTAGCCTTGAAAGCTAACTAAATGAGGGCTACCAAGTCTACTGCAAGCCCGCTACTAGCTGTACAAAGTATATACAAAAACTGAAAGGCACGGACAAACATGAGCATTACATCGAATACCTTATGTATATTTTTGTCCGTGACATAATAGTGGTGGTATTTTCATTGTTTCTATGATGCTTCCTCAGTGTCATTGATCATTCTTTTGGGCCAAATACTGTGCAGTGTTTTTTTCAGGACATAATATGCTTGCATGGTAAACAAGTTTCTTTATAATACTTCCTTTTCGTTTTGACATTTTATGCCGTCCATCTCTGTTGCATCACAATTGACTTTTTGTTTTGTCTATTAATTCATGTTAAATAATGTAAAAGTTTTGCAGGCACACCTTGTACATTGTTCCTAATGTGGTTTTCTGTTACAGAGAACGAGATGAGGCGTGAAATGGAAAGGAAAGAGCAGGAAAGGAAAAAAAGTCAGAAAGTTGATTTTGTTGCAGGTGGCCCACAAACTGCCACTGTTGTTCCATCATTAAACATTAACACACAAAATTCAGGTACCAATCAAAGGCTCCCCAAAAGAGTGGAAAAAGAATTTTTTTTCAATGATTTCTGTTTTGTGTTTGCTTTAATATGATTGGTGAGTGCTTATATGCAAATTGGTTCTAATCATTCATGAAACTCAATTTTTGCCAATTTTTTTTTGGTTAGCTTCAGTTGCAGTTGCTGCTTTAGCTGTATTACCACCGGTTCCAACAACTGTAGATGCCACAGCAAGAGATGGTAGACAGAACAAGAAAACAAAATGGGATAAGGTTTTGTATTTTAACGCCTGTGATGTCATTAAAACTCTAATGGATTGAAGAATGTTAACTATGACATCGATGTTTTTCTTTCCTGCAGGTAGATGGCGATTCAAAGTGCTCAACACTTTCTGGAGGACATGACAATCCATCAACAACGAGTGTACATGCAGCACTGCTGTCTGCTGCCAATGCTGGTGCTGGATATACAGCTTTTGCGTAAGCTTTTGATGCCAATATGTTTTTTATTCTTCCTCCACTCTTTTTACAATGCTGGTGCTGGATATAAGAATGCCTATGGTATGTAGGTATTTACAAAATTATGTATATGTATTATGTGTATTTTATTTCATAATATAAGTAGATGTTGAGTATGTAGAGTGAAGCATTTATTAATCGATGTCTTTGATCACTTCCCTACAAGGTTTGGTACATTAACAAGTGTCGTTTTGCTGGATGCACTAGTCTTTATTGGGTTATCTGGAACATTATGGGGTGTTGTCTGCAAGGGATGAACCCCTTGTACATCACATTTGATTCGATAACAATCATATTGGACATATTACATTTTGAGTCCTCCATCAAAGCCTAAAACAGAGAGTTAAGTAGTCAAATATCTGCTGCAAATTAATTAGTGTATTTCTTGAAATTAATAAGATTTGTTTGTAGTTGTAAGGTTTAAAATACTAACCAGTTGTCCTGAAATTATTTAGTGATAATCTATGACTTTATGCATACTATTGGAAGGAGGATACTGACAGAGTATTCTGTTCTATTAGCAGAAAAAAATGTGTTTATTATTCTTCATCATTTCGTTCATTTTCTACACAGGCAAATGAAAATTGTGTATGATTAATATGATATATCATTTGCATTTAGTTACTTTGGGATCAATCTAATATTGACTATACACCTTCACTTTGTGGATATCACGCTCAACCTGTTGTGCAAATGAAAATTTTATGGGGTAATGTTTTTTTTTGGGTCTTGAATTGATCTTCGAAACCAATTTGGCAGTTAAATGCATGCTTGATCTTTTGGTGTGGTGTCCTCGCATTTTCCCCATTAGCTTTTCTTCCTAATTTGACTTCTCTGGTCGATGCTGGGTTTTCTGTGAGTACACTTAATAGAGAAGGTTTGGGGGGGGGATAATAGAAGTAATCTGGAGGAGCCATCTTAATTAATTCTGTCTGAAGTAGAATCATGGATGCGCTCTTGCCTGTTCCGGACCTTCACTTTTGTAAAAAAGTGATAGTCCTTGTTGTTTTCATATGAACATATTGCATCTGTTTTTTCGGTGAGTTATTAAGGTTTTTTCTAATTGATTCCTACAACTTAAGATCTTTTACTAATTTCTGGAATGCCATCCTTAAGAAGTTCATCTATTCTGAATTGCAGACAACAAAAGAGAAGAGAAGCAGAAGAAAAGAAGGCTGGTGATAGGAAGTTTGACAAAAGATCATGACCCGATTGAAGTTATAGGAGAGGTTATCCTTGCTGCACCTAAATAATCTCTATTATATGGTGAAAGTTTTTTTCTTCCTACCTCTGACGGTGAAACTAGAAGATGTATATATATATATATATATATATATATTCTGTATGTCTGTTCTACAGAAGGTATGCCTGAAATATCCATTTTGTTTTCTCGCAGGTACAATTATACTCCTTGTACTTACCTTTCCCCCCGGTTCGGCAGCTAATTGCGACAAAGAGCAGCATTCGACGACCAGATGCAGCCAGCCCTACGGTAACTCTTCAAGCTCGACGATCAAGTGCTCTTCCATTGAAGTATAGGATTGTATCGTAGACCTACCCTACCGAGAAAGCGCCATGCCGCATCGGTCGTCCATGTAAATCCTCTTCTTCGACAATGCATGCTTGCATTAAGAGCTTTATTTTGATACGTTATGCTGGTACCAAATTGAGACCAAAATGTTTTCGTGTAATCTTTCAGCCAGAGATACGCCAAGATCAGGCCGTGTTCATGTCGAATTGTTTTCAGCAGTCGCTTGGTGAGGGCCAAGCATTTAACTTTTATCTCCCTCGAGTCATTTGGAAATGATTCCTTCTCCCGAGTTTGAATCTGGTTCTAGTACAAAATCTAACCTCATAAAAGTACCTGAAATCCAATAAAATAAAAATCTGATCCGTTAACCCCGACAACTATGTCTGGTTTTTTTTTTTTTCTTTTTTTGTCCGTGCTCAAGGGTATTATTATTTAAAGTTAATTCATCTTTTGTGTTTTTGTGTGTTCGCTATATGATTCTCTGAAAAGCTATTATAATGTGGTAAACATATTGTCACAGTGACCGGAACAGTTGCCCAATCATTGACCACTGTTATAGGTTTCAAAAGAGGAATATATCCTTATTTATTGTGATGGGCAGAGATGGTACTACAAAACCACCTTTTATTTCCACTAAATATAATGCAAGTAAAAAATGTGTTGTATTGTCGGCTACATTTATTATCGTGTTGGACTGTCTTAAGTGGCGACTTGAGAGAGAGAGAGAGAGAGAGAGGGGGAGAGCATGAGACCAGCGATCCCAATCTAGACCACTATAGCGCCGCCCCACATGGCTTCGCTGCCGTTGGGACCACCGCCGCCAGGCCACGACGCTGCCGCCGCCGCCCTCGCCCTCGCCCTCGCTCCACCTCCCCGGCCGGAAATGGCCGACGAGAAGGTCTCCCCCCTTTTCCACCTCATCGCATCCTGCCGATTCCCTTTTCCGCTGTTTGCTTTGGGTACCCTCTTCGATAATCACTTTGCAATCGCCATGGCTGCGGAGCGATCTCGTCGTGCCTTCTGTTTCGTGTTCTCCCCCTTGGAAAAGCTTGATCGTGTCTGAGAGATTTACTTGTGCAAGGGACCTTTCCGCGTTCCTTTTGCAGATCTCGATGGTAAATTGGGTTTTGAGTTAATCGTTATGACGGGGTCGTGGATCCGTCGGTCCTTTCGTTTCCCCGTTTTCTTGGACAATCGGCGATTTCCCTCTTTTTGTCATCACAACGTAGTTTTAACAAACTGCGAATTTTGTTCTTCTGATCTGATTTCCTCTGCCGCGGTCGATTGCGACTTATTGCTCTCTCTCTCTCTCTCTTTTTTTTTTCTTTTCTTCATTTCATGTTTATTGACGTTAACAAGAATTTGCAATTTCCACCAAACAACTTATCATAACAAAGCATCTGTTGTTCAGGAGAGTGAACCAGTAACTGGTCATATCATCTCCACCACCATCGGAGGCAAGAATGGTGAACCCAAACAGGTTCGAAGCCAAATGTGTTTGTGCCCGATGATGTCAAATGGCATCTTAAGATTCTGCTTTAGTTCACTTGTTGTGGTGCCTCTTACTTTACATTGCAGACAATTAGCTACATGGCTGAGCGTGTTGTAGGGACTGGCTCATTTGGAGTAGTCTTCCAGGTTTCGTACTTGAAGGATTTGTATAGTCATGTGATTTTGTGCTCTGGATTTCAGATATGGTTGTCTCTGGCAGGCCAAATGCTTGGAAACGGGAGAAACGGTTGCCATAAAGAAGGTTTTACAGGACAAAAGATACAAAAATCGCGAGCTACAGCTGATGCGCTCGATGAATCATCCAAATGTTATCTGTCTTAAGCATTGTTTCTTCTCCACTACAAGCAGAGATGAGCTTTTCCTTAACCTAGTTATGGAATATGTCCCTGAATCTTTGTATGGTGTCCTAAGGCATTTCAGTAATGTGAATCAAAGGATGCCACTTATCTATGTCAAGTTGTACACATATCAGGTATTCTTGCCACTTTCTTCTTGAAGATTTCATGATGGACATATTTAATTTTGTATTTACATAAATTATCTGTGCAGATATTTAGAGGGCTGGCTTATATCCATACTGTTCCAGGAGTTTGCCATAGAGATGTGAAGCCACAGAATGTTCTGGTAGGTTATTGTTACTCAATTATTAGTAAGCTATTAGTTCTGTTTGAGAAAATCTGTTGTTATATAGTTATTTATACATTCCGCAGGTTGACCCTCTTACTCACCAAGTCAAATTATGTGATTTTGGAAGTGCAAAAATTCTGGTATGTTTTATACTTGACAAATATTGTGCCACTTATATTTTTTGTTCTGGGAAATACTTAATGGTATAAATTAGGTATGTCATTGTTACAATCGGTGGCCATTCCTTCTCCAAATCTGCTATGCGGTCTAGCCACACCCAAAATAAACTTGAATAGGAGAGTCACATTCTTAAAGGATTAATTATGTTTTTCTTAAAACCAACCTTTAACAGTTGAGTTCCGTATGGGTTCTCCATTGAGTTAATGAACCAGAAATTGAGCCTAATTGTTTTCTACACTGTGCAAGACGATTAGGTACTTTCATATACTTGAACATTGATATACAATTATTAAAGAAAAAGAAAACAAATGACCAAAACTTGGATAATTAGTGCCAAAAATCTACTAATTTTCCTTCTTCAACGACTGAAGCCACTCCTTGTCTTTTTATGAGATGCACAGGCATGGTGTAGAAGGGACAAGTGTGGAGTTACTACTCTTACCAAATTGTGGATAGGTCAAATATATGATGTTACTAATTGGATTACAATTGTAAGCTACAGTGGACTTATTTGCGAGAATTTTTATAGTGGCAAATAATTGTGACACTTGGTCTCGGTTTTGAATGAAATAGGAGATGGTGGTCTGACCTATAAATAGTTGTTGGTATTTGCTGGTATGACCTTAATTTAAAACCATGATTTCATCTTAACATCCTTCTTTAAATTGACATCCTGCTTATTAGGTGCAACAAAGATCGATACGATGATATGTCAGTTCAGCTATCTGCATTTCATATGTAAAACATTTTGAATGTTCATCATCACAAGTATTCCTTTTTTATCCGATGGTTTCTTATTTCTTCTAGCCATTTTGAGACCGAAAAGGAACGTACAGGAAATATATGCAGACTTGACATTTGTTGCACTATCATGCCTGTGTGATATGAGCTGACATGGCATTATGTCTTCCTAGGTCACCCCCATATCATATTTCTAGCTTCTATTATTGTTAGTACTAGAAAATTAACTTTTTTGGAAAATATGGAAGAAATTAACTTAGACAGCTGGCCCTAAAGCATCTCAATAATTTCCTGTAGGCATGAAATTCATGATAGCTCACCAATGTTTAGAACAATTAATCTACCATTGTTGCTTGAGCAAACAGTAGTAGTGGTAGAATGTTCTGCAAGAAAATTCCAGCTTCTCCTGTTATTGTGTTGCATAGTTTGACTATTATACGAGCCTTCATTACATTTTAGAATTTATATTGTTTTATGATGGGCAAAGTAATTCTGAAGTTCCAAGTTCTGTCATGCAATGATACCAACCTTGTGCACGGTGTGACATGTCCTGTCATGTTTTTAGGCGTCTTAATGATTGGTGGTTCATGATATGTATATATTTTGATTGTGCATATTCGTCCTCAAAGCGAAAAGAAAACATGATATTTGCCTTGTAATGTAATCCTGATTATTGATCATATATGGTCTGCTTAGTCAATGGCATATGTGTCATTGCATATGACCGTTGTTTGTTTCTGAACAGATGACATTATAGATCACACTTTTACTATATCTCCGAAAAATGGGTGGCCATTTTATGAGGTTCTGCCAATGCAGGGTCTTAGATGGATCAATAAATAGAGACTGTCCCTTTCATGCCTCGCAGAAAAGAAAAAGAGAAACTTCATTTTACCTTGCCAGCAAAGAAATATACCCCTTCATCACAATTGTGAAATTTATCCTTCTTTTGGCCTCTAATGTTGTCATTTTTTCTATTAATTAAACTTTCCTACCAGGTTAAAGGTGAAGCGAACATATCTTATATTTGTTCTCGCTATTACCGTGCTCCAGAGCTTATTTTTGGTGCAACTGAATATACAACATCAATTGATATATGGTCAGCAGGTTGTGTTCTTGCTGAATTACTTATTGGCCAGGTAAGCGTATAACGAATTCTAAGGAGCAGACATTTGATGTGGTCTATCAGAAATTTAATTATTTGAAATTGTCTATATGTGGTAGCCACTGTTTCCTGGTGAAAGTGCTGTCGATCAGCTTGTCCAGATAGTTAAGGTATGGCTTTGTGATGTCCTCAGTTTATAACAAATGTGTGTATGTGTGTGTATATATAAAATCTTTAAAATTGTAAATGGTAGATGAAGTGCTCTAATGCAGGTTCTTGGAACTCCAACCCGCGAGGAAATTCGGTGCATGAATCCTAGCTATACAGAGTTCAGGTTTCCACAGATAAAAGCTCATCCATGGCATAAGGTTAGTTGCATGCTTTTCTAAATGACTGTAGCTTTTCGTTTGTCCTAAGCTATATCTTCAAATCAAAATATACACATCTAAGGTGCTAGCAGATAACAATGCTTTAACTTGAATCTAAATTGCTAGAAGATAATAATGAACTTTGGATAAATTGTAAAGGACATTGTTGGATGAATAATCTGAAAGTGATCTGTTATGATATGTTCTATTGCTGTTTTTTTTTTCACTAAATGAGATAAGGCTATCTGTATTTGGAAATTCGTGATAGTGATCCAGATTAATTTTGCGCATGTTATGCTCATAATTTGATCTATATGTTTTAAAGATTTATAATCAACTGCCTGTGGTAACTTTTGATTTCCATTGTCATTGTAAAGTAAAAGGAAAATTTAGCTGTGTGGATATCCCATGCATTTCTCAGCAAGATGTCATCTCTTAATATATGGATGTACTCGTACATCTTTCTAAACTTCATTCTGGGTTTATTGCTAGGGAACAATTTTGGCACAGTTTTATATATTGTTTAAATTGGGTCAAAGGACCCGTTGTTTACAAGTGAAAATTTAAAATTGGTTGCATCTAAAATGTTAAAACCATATGTCCAATTTATATCTTTATTACCTAACCAAATGAGTGTGTAGGTTATCATCTTTGGCCTGTGCATTAAATTTGTCTGGTGACCATGGAAAAGTCGTAGTTCACTACCAAAATTTCAGATTTAAGTGCTGTTAATATATTTTGAAACAATTTTTCTGTAGCTCGATTTACTTTTCAAAAATTTTGTTGCCATTATTATGCAAAATGTAAATGTGCTTATTTTGAAGAGCAACTGTAGTAAGTTTTGATTTTCAGATTTTCCACAAGAGAATGCCTCCTGAAGCTATAGATCTTACGTCACGCCTTCTCCAATACTCCCCATGTTTTCGTTGTTCTGCAGTAAGTACTTTTCTCCACTTTTTTCAAGTCGATAAAGCATTTGACAACTTTCTAAATATACTAGAATTAAAGCTTATTATGGTTGGATTTTGTTTCCTAAGATTTGTAAACATATTATTTTTTATTGTTTGGATTTGGAAAAATGGCCCAGTGCCTAAGGCTTCTGCCAATTTGGGATATAGGGAGGGACAATTGTCCTCGATCGTCTTTTGTACTTGCATGAACAAATTGAAATTTTTGATTTTTTTTCCCTTCACTTTTGTTAATTTGATCTTTGTCCAGCTGGAAGCATGTGCCCATCCCTTCTTTGATGAGCTGCGAGAACCTAATGCGCGATTGCCAAATGGTCGCCCTCTGCCTCCTCTTTTCAACTTTAATCAGGAAGTAAGAATGCTAACTTTTTAAAGCTGTGTCTGCAAATTTTGATGTTCCCCATTTGTACTGCTATTTTTTTCTCTAACTTAAATTCAATTCACAAAAATCAATAAATAAGAATCTATCTGCTGCATATATTGATTTGCTTTCTTACTTATTATCGATAATATTAACATAAATATTGATAATTTATTCACATAGGGGACGGTTGGGAATACATTTGTGTGGGTCAAGGATGGTATTGTATTTCTTAACTTGACTCGGAGATTAGGCAGGGGCCTGATGGGACTTTTGAGAGGTAGGTTGGGATGGTTTGTAAAACCTGTACTGCTGCCATCCTATTATACATTGCAGTATGTACTTATGTGCCTTGCCATGTACTTGCGCATATACAATACCAGATTTTATTTATATGGACTCACTGCAACACAAGTTTTTTGCTGGTAGACAGCAAGGATTTGACCATTAAATTCCTGGTCATTGATATTTCGAATCAGCTACGTGACACAACCATGTTCTAGACATCTTGCATGGAAGCACCTATATTTCAGTATCCAGCAACTTAATATTGGATTATTTCCTAAACATGCCCATGCCGACTGAACTCAGTCGTCAATTTAGACCTCAGCTATGTTAGCAAATGATGATTTCTAAAGAAGCTAAGCAATTGTCTCTCTAAGTTTTGTGTTAGGCTTTTCTATGCGCTGGTGGCCTTTTTGATATATTCCAGTCATCTACTGATCTGATTGATGACTTTTCTGAAGTAAAAGTTGTCATTGATGATTGTCCGGAAGAGATAATAAAAAAATTCGCTTCAACAATCACGAAGTTTGTCAGCTTTGTCAAACGTTGAATTGCTTTTCCTTTTATCCTTTTAGAAAAATGGCATAAAGAGTTTACCCCTTTTTCCATCAACTTTTAAGCTGCTTCCCTGGATGACCAGTTTAGCATATGCTATGCTGATGTGAGATCTTGGATGCCTGTAAACTCCATTTCTGTGGTCCAAGGATATGAAAGGCCCTCCTGCTTAGGATGATTCTGAAGAGTGAGAAGGGCTGGGATTGTGAAAGTGACAGTTCACTCGGCATCCTGGTTGTTATCTGCTGATATAGGAATTCCACATCCATTCAAACTTCAATATTTGCATGAAAATGCTCAACACTGATGGATATTAATAGGCTGCTTTGTGTTTGCAGCTGGCTGGAGCATCACCAGAGCTTACTAACAAATTGATTCCAGAACATGTGAGGCGGCAATCTGGTCTTGGTTTCTTGCATCCAGCCGGAACATAAACTCATGACACTTGCGAAGTGTGGTTCTCAGAAGATAAAAAGGCCCTTGTATTCTTCTTTTCATGTCCATGAGAGAAAGTCTAGGAAAAAGATGGCTCACTTGATGGAAGCCGACAAAAGCATAGCTTCTGGACTGTTTAGGTGGGTCCCTAGCCGATGCTACTATAAACTTGTGACTCTTTTAAGTGTTAAGATATATGACTAGAGGGCAGGGTGCAGGTTTCTTCGCAGTGTTGTTTGGCTGATACATTTCAGTTCTCAATGATTAGCCTGGTTATCTTGGTTTCTATTTAATAGCCACTGGAGGATGGTAATTTTAAGGTGGTTGGATGGAGCAGCCTGTTGTGTAAATGTAATACCTGATCCGATTCATAGTTTGGATGGTGTGGAGCTGGAAACTGGAACTCCCATGTATTACCCCAGTTTATATGTATCTTCGACCTGCTTCGAGTCTGATGACTTGCTAACCTATTGATGTACGTACGATGTCTGCCTGCTCATGCAAGCGTTGGTGATGATTTCCACAGCCTTTAACCACTGCAGCTAGTGATGCATTTATTCCGGTTGTGTTCGGATTCCCAACTCTAATCCTTGTCAGAGGTGGTTACCGCACAAGGAGTTTGGTGGAAATCCAAGGTAAATCACTACAAAGTATGCCTTGTTTTATGTCGGCATGATGGATTTTGCTTGGAAATAAGTTTTCATCACCGCCAAAGTTGGTTGTTGATTTAGATTTGTGCCCTTTTTGGCAATTAAGATGAGCTAGAGAACAAGCTTTTGTCATCATGGCCATGCAATAATAGTAGGAAGCTGTTCATTACCTGATGCTTATGTTGGTCACAGGAACAATGAATATAAACATGCGTGGAATGGCTTTGCCTGTGTGCTTGCTTCATCATCAATGATTTAGGTCGTCGTTTGTGTGTCGGCAATCGGCCCACCAGCCTCAAAAAAACACTTTGAAGTTGCTACATCTTAATATGATTTGACTGTGTTGTTTGTCTTCTACTTGTGCGCAGGCCTACTGTGATCTCCAAATGAGAAGGCTTCCAAACCCAAGCAAGCTATTTGACTTGTAGCAGAGGAGGCATTCTCTTCAGGAGTAAGTCCCCAAACATGTGCAATCTGCTTTGCTTCATTCTCTGTGGCATATGGAAGACAGCACAAGGTCCTGTAATTGTCAACACTGGCAGGGGAAGCAGGTAAGTGGCAACTACTACCCTTCAGAAGTTGTGGGATTTTTTTATCTTTTCATAATCTGGAAATAGTCTTCTTTTTTTTTTTTAATATTTCCCCATACAAAATTTTCATATCATGTCCCTTTTCAATATTAAAATCTTTCATGTGCATTCTAGTTTTTACCTTGGCTGGTTGGAGTTGCATTGATATGCAAATAAATGCCCAGACTCCTTTTTAATATTTCTTACATTCACAGTAATCTGTAACAAGTGTTAAATATCCTTTAGATTTTTTTTAATTAATAATTCGATGATGGTTGGCTATCGGCATTATGATACACACGTACAAGTTTCTTTATATTTACTTAACCCTTTGTTGCCCTTACAAATTTGTTCCTTCAAATATTAAAGTCTTTCATGTATGTGGTATGGTAATGTCCCGAAAGTTTAATCTCATATCGGGTCTTAGAAATAAATAATCACTTGAATTGATTTATAAAAAAAATTGACAAATATATTAATTTATAAGTGATCACAAATAATATATTGTGCATGATGAGGTCGAGTAGGAAATGAATTGTTGAAGGATACGTAATAGTATAAAACAACCACTGCATTGGATCTCAAACGCATACATAATGTTAAAAGAGTCTAATTTTTGTAGTGTGTGATGAGTACGTCAATCCCAAGTAAACGGGATTGTCTCACGTTGAAAGTGAGTGAAGGCTGAGAGCGAGATATATCCAATATCATTAACTTAAAAATTTAATTAATTTAGAATTGTGGCAAATGGATAATGGAGATACGTGTATATTTTTATTTCCATGTTTATTATTTGTAAAAGAAGGAAGTCAACAGTGCTTAAACTCCATGGCGGCCTCGTCGAGGAGTGCAGACATGACACGCTCTTCCACCTGACCCACAACGCCATCGACTTCTTCCACGCAAATGCCGTTCCTCCACCCCAAGTCCCACATCGCGTTCAACCACCCGTCTCTGCCTCCGAGATCCCTCTCCAGCCTCACGTAAAGCCCGTCCGTGGAAGCCACCTCCTCGTCCGCCTCACCGTAACCCGCGAGCCTTCTCATTCCCCTGCTGATCTCGCCCACCAGCTCATCCACGGCCGCTGGCGAGCTCCTCGAGCAGGCCGGCAGCAGAGGGTGGCCGTAGAGATGTCGATGGTGCCTTCTGCGCGCTACCGACTCCTCCGCGCAGTCCCAGTACAGCTTGGCATCGTCGTCAACCTCCTCCGTCTCCGTTTGGCCATGCCGTGCGGGTGGTGCGCCAGCAGCGAGGCTCAGCTCGTACCCATGCGACAGAAACGAGAGAAGTAAGCCCTCCAGGTATCCCTCTTTATCTTCTCTTCTAGCAGTGTTTCCGGCCTCGCTGCCGGCAAGCTTCGCAGCTGCTGCTGCTGCTGCTGCTTTTGCTTTGCCAGGACTTGTGCTGGGCTTTGGCATGATCTCGCACAAGATCTTCTCTGTGAGATCATCAGGTTACAAGGAAACAAAATTAATTCTCGAGTTCAAACTCCGTTTGGATTCCAAGGATGAGCGGATGGTGTACCATTGATGGATGCTCTTGGATGCAGCAGCCTTCTCTGTTTAGGAGGTTGAGCCGCCGGCAAAATGTTGATCGCTGATGCATCCTCTGCCTTGCGGGAAGGATTCATGATTCCTTCATCATCCTTCTGCTTCGTACTCTACGAAAACAGAGATGGTAGGTAAGATTGGAGCATTCTAATATATATAAATTCTAAATGGGTTGAATGCAGAGAGACTCCTCAGCAAAACCAGCATGAAAGATGCTATACATTTATATCATCTTTTACGTGCATCGATCGAACACTTCCATTGCAACAAGAAGAAGAAGAAGAAGAAGAAGAAGAAGAAGAAGAATAAGAAGTTTTTTTTTTAAAACCTTGAATTTGGCAGCCTTTTGAGCTGGTTTTGATCCAGTAATCTTCTTCTCTGCTGACGCAGGAACGGTGGAGCTCCTCGACACCGGTCTGCCGAAAGCGATGCTCTGCTTGCGGGGCTCGGTCGATGCTGTTCTCGTCTTCTTGGCATGCACCACCGGAGCTGCTGCAGTCTTCGCATCTCTTCTGGTCTGTGCTTGCTTTCGATCCAAACCAGACTTCTGTCGCCCGTCACACGCAGAAGCTGCCGCCGTTCCAGTCTTCTTCGACCATCTCGCTTCGGGTTTCTTCAAGATCTCGACTTCCTTCCTTTCTGATTCATGCGCCGCTCGTCTTCCTGAAGTCTTACAGGAACCGAGCTCCTCCTGCTTGGCTCCTCCTCTCCTCGACGATGTGTCTTCGTCCTCCATATCGAATCTTCTACTGCGTTCGATCTTTTGCGGCGTCGACCTTCTTGCCTCGGGCGCTCGAACCAGTTGTTTCCTCTTGATGGATTCGGCAGGGACTTGTTCCAATCCCATGAGCCTCGCGATCAAGCTCGGAGCTTTCATCTTCACGGGTTGACCCGAGGCTGCGATTGGATTCCTTCTGTTGACCTCTTCCTCGCAACGGCGGGAGGCGTTCGATCCAGTCGCCGGATGGAACCCCAATGATCGGCTAGACGACGCCTTCTCATCGTCGGAAGAGTTCAGCAGCAGGCTGCGGCCGTAGAGGCTGTCTCTGATCACTTCTTTCAGCTCCTCCCCGCAGCTCCTCCATGAACGACTGCCGCAGAGCTTCTCTTCCTCCTGCACTGCCAATCTTCTCGACCCCTGCAGCTCTCCTCCCTTGCCCAGAAACCCTGCCTTCTCCTTCGTCTTCGGAAGACCACGGCCGGCGTTCTTCGATCCGCCATCGAGGTTGGCCACCTTGAACCATGAACTGACCATGTAGCTCAGCCTGCGAGCACCTCTGGAGAACTCCAACAGCTGCACGTCACCATTCTCCCCGAAGGCCATCGCCTTCCCTCCTCGCCACCGACAGGATTTGGAATACGAATCCACAACGAGCTACCTTAAACTGGCTGAAAGCATTATTCTATCCATATATAGGTGGTATAAGACTGCCACAGCCGAGGTCAAACGATCCATGAACAGAAGCAACAGCACGTCATTTGAATCTGTAGCAAATTTGACTGCAGTGGAGGACGTAACCCTTTCCTCGGAAGAGAACAATGGAGAAGAAAGAGACCTGCCTGAAACATGAAGCGTATGATCTGCGTGGAAGATTAAGAAGAAAGAAGACCTGTCTCCATCCCCACCAGGAAGAAATGCGATGTCTTGACTCGTCTACGTCGCAGAGCACGAGGAGGCGGAGGAGGAGGACGACGAGGAGCAAGCCTTCTGCTTCCTGCGGGTCTTCCCACGGACTGAGCCCATTTAATTGGCGGGTCCATGCGACGCTGTTGCTCCCAGTGGGAGGAAGGAAGGAAGACAAGGAAACGCTGCCACCACAGACGCAGGACCAGATCTGTGAACCCTAGCCGTTCCCTCTTCCCTTTCATTTGATGTGGGGGAGGTCGTCTTCTCCAAGGAATAATGGAGGAGGAGGAGTTGACCCACCATGTTTTCATCGAGGAAAGCCCCCGCCCACCTCGAAAGCGCTCTATCAGAGGTACTCTCAGAGCAGGTGGACGTGATGCAGCCGGCGAGGAAGCCGATGCATGATGGGATCGGACGAGCGTCGAAGAGCTGCCTCAACTTCTTCTTCTCACTTGGGTTTGCTGCTGCACAGTGCACCTCCCAACAACAACAACAACAACAACAACAACAAGAAGCAGCAGCAAATTATTGCAGTGGAATGAATACTAAGCATATATCATCACATCTTATTCCTTGTACTTAATTTTGCTCAAAGATTAGGAAACGAGGCGAATACATTTGTGTGGGTTGTGGCATCTCCCTTATTCTGTGGGTATTGTGTGTTTGCACCAAATTTATTTCTTCTCAAGAACAACAAAAAAAGATTCCTCACTGAATCATTGTAGCTGCTGCTGCAGCAGCAGCTGTAAGCAGGATACTGTGATTTGATATCTCAGGTCTGATATCAAACACAATGCACCCATCATAATTGCCGTCCTTTGTCATTTGTCTTGCTCATCATATGCATAAATTATTATTATTTTTTTATCACAATCTAATTCGATAAAATAATCGACTTGTATTATTAATAGCCTGATCTACTACTCCTATAAACCGATTGGATTGGATTCGGTTTTTGTGATGAATAAAAAGATTAAGCCGAGCTGCATCTCCTCATCACCTACTCCATCTCCTCAGACAAAGGTTTTGTCGATGGGGAGATACCACCACCCTACAGTCCCATTCCTTCGAGCTGTGGTGTTTTGAGCAGAGAGGTTAGGTTAGCCCATTAGGTTATAACTAAATGTGAGAGAGTTCTTTAGTTAGTAGGCTGCTGTGCATGGAGTTAGCAAGGAAATCAATGGACAAAGCTGAACGAAGAAGAAAGCAGTAGTCCTTTTGGCACTGAGACGATGACGGCCACCGTTGGCTGACAAAAAAGCACTGCTCTTTCAACTTTGCGCGGGCGATAAAATATGACACTGTAAAAGCTTTGGGCAACACCAATAGCCCCACAGATTCGATTTTTTTTTTTTTTTTTTTTTTTGTTGGCAATGTTTAGGAGTTTCATCTTTGGCCATTCATTCCACTCACTGCCGTATGCCGTATGATTTACCAGCAGTAAAACTGTAAAAAAAAAATGAAAAGAAAAAAAAAAACCATGAACCTACCGGTCTTATTTCTTAGTTTTTGATTATTAGAATTGGAAGTTGATTAGCGGCCGATGGTAATCTTTTTCTACGTCTACCTTAATTTGATTAATTTGTCCAAACCGAGCAGCATATTGGATCTTGCAACAATTATGTTGGGCCCATTTCTAATAGATAAATGCTCATGTTATGATTAAATTAATAATATGGTTAAGGTCCATTTTAACTCTTATTATTTTGATCATAAATCACCTAAATTCTTATGATTTGATCGTATCTAAAATAATTTATATATTTTAAAAAATATAGTATATAAACTACTCATGTCAACAAACATTATAGTATAATTAACTAAGTGATATGTTCACTCATAATAAATTATTAATATAATGACACATGTAGTTTAAGTTTTTTTTTTAAAGGGTCAATTTTAGTTGTAGTTTTTGTGATGAACCACATATGCCATTATGGTTTTACTTGTGTCTAAAATAAATAACTTATATATTTTCAAAACATTGTATAAAAGCTCCTCCTATCAAGTCTAAGTTAACAAATGTCAGAGTCTAATTATGTGACATACTGACTCATAATAAATTATTTAATATAATAATATATAATTTAAATTAAAAATTAATATCACCATCAATGACAGGAGGAGGTATCATCGTGGAAGTGACCACTAGCGATAGCACCGAGCCGCTATTGCCTAACAAGGCATCGTACACACGTAGTCTCTCTCGCGTTGACGACGAGCTCATGAGCTTTCCGTCCCACCTCAGGTGGATGTGTGTCGATCAGTCCGAGGCTAGGCACATAATGATCTCTCTTCCTCCTTATTGGTGCCTTTATCACTACCACCTTCCAATTCATCCTCTTCTATGCCCCCACCCATTGGGCTTACGACGTGCTGGTCTAGCTCTTCTTCACCTTTACCTCCGGCCTCTCCTACCTCTATCTCTCCACCTTAGTTTGCCACTACAACCTCCATCGCTTCCTCTTCCTCAATAAGATAGTTTTTTTTTTAAAACTTAAATTACACATGTCATTATATTAATGATTTATTATGAGTTAACTTACTATGTAAATAGACTTTCATGCCTATTAACTCATATTTAATAGGAGGGGCTTATATGCTATATGTTTTAAAAAATATACGAGTTATTTTAGACACAATAAAAAATCATAAGGTCTTAAGTGATTCATGACCAAAACTATTTTTAATATAGGCTAAAATGAACCTTTTTTAAAACTTAAATTATATGTGTCATTATTTTCGTAGTTTATTATGAGTCAGCGTGTCATGTAAGCAGATGCTAACGTCTGCTAACTCGAACTTGACAGGAAGGGATTATATATTACGTTTCTTAAAACGTAAGGGTTATTTTAGACATAAGTAAATCATAAGAACTTAGATAATTCATGACCAAAATTATAAGGGCTAAAATGAACCTTAAACTTTCATAATAAGCTCTAAAGTTACGTTAAGAAAACACTTAGGAAACCCTTTTATATTTGACTTTTAAGACCGTTACTCCCATTAGGAAGTAGTTGATTGTGATCATGTCGTGTCAAGACAAGGATACTTCGATCGACCTGACCACATAACGTCAAGATGTCATCTTATGTGGCACTAACGTGTCAAATACATATTGGTCATACGGCTCGAAGTGTAAAGCATGTGTCAATTGCGTGATACTAAGGATTAGTCGTATCGAGTTGAGATGTTAATGGTGTATCGATCACATGACTTTGAAGCATCGATCATATGATACGATGATGCTACCGATAATGTTTCCATTCTAATATCACATTCCATCAGCACATGTGCTTGACGATCAATTGTATGATAAAATTATTCACTACATCCGTTATGATTTGTCCGAGTGTTCACTCAATTAGTTATTATTATTATTTTACTTTTAGATGCTATGATATTATATCATATTACTCAAATTGAAATCGAGGATTGACTCCTTACAAGTGCAAGCTCATCTTAATATATTTTTTTTTTAAAGAAAAAAACGATAAAGATGAGATTTGATGGCAGAAGCATATGAAAAAAGAAAAAATTAAGATCTTTGTTAGGTAAAGCGCGTGTCAATTTGATGCTATCATGAAATAGAGGACATTGATGTTTGATATAATGGATATTAAACTCGTGAATCTTATCGATCCGAATTAGGCATGTGTCTAGTATCCTACTACCCGAAGATACTTGGATCCGATTTAAACGGGTTGGATAGACGTACGTTCAAGAAAAGAATCCGACCCGACCCGTTATCATCCTTCGTGGTTGGGGTCAGTGACGATCCAGAATTCGCGGGGCTGTTTGCCAGCCTCGGAATCTGTGGACCGGAAATGTGACCGCCCACTTCTCTCTCCGGCCACCCCCATAAATAGCCTCCTTTCTATTTTATTCTTCTTCTTCTTCCTTCCTTCCTTCCTTCCCTTAAGCCTCCGCCTCCTCCCTTTCTTTCTCCCCTCCCTCCCTCCCTCCCTCCCTCCCTCTTACATGCACCCCACGTCCTGACACAATCCCGCTCCTCCCTTGGGTGCATGTCGGAGGTGGACTCCTCCCCAACCCGTTCGACCATTTGCCAAAGACGCCGTCTCCGCCTCTCTCTCCCTCCCCTCTGTTTTGTCGCACTGACCAGCGCTGCGCTCCTCCTCGTCCGAGGAACGCGTTTCGACCTGCCTTCCCCTTCCGTCTGCCGGCCGCGCATGCGCAAGGCGAGCCTTGACATGGTGCCCTTTCGAGCCGTCGACGCTTGATAGCTCGGTTTGTCAGGCTACGACTTGGCCTCGACAGGTCGATGCACCGGGAGGAGATGTTGGAGGATTCGGGCAACGGAGCACATACCTCAAGCTTCGAGGATGCGGGAGGGGGCGGGTCGCTTGCCGACGACAAGGTGCTCGTCAGGAGCCAGGGTTCAAGAACCGCCGGCGACGCTTCGGAGGGCCAGCAGATCGGCACCGCGCCTGATCGCTCCTCACCTGAGGAAGGACCCAAGTCAAAGCCGAGAAAGGATGGAAATGGCCCCCCATCAGGTAAGCCAGCAGCAAATTACTCGTACAACCGATGATGACATTGACATTGTTTCCAGCATTTGCTCTCCCGGCTTGGAGATCGATCGTATACAACGATATTTTTCTTGCAGTAACGAAGCTTACTTAAAAAAATTTGATTGGGGGGTATAGCTAACCTCACTGTGATGGAATCACTTCTCTTTGATGAACTTTTGGCAGATATGGAGTCGATGAAGGAGAAGTTTGCAAAGCTTCTTCTCGGTGAAGACATGTCGGGCGCAGGAACAGGAGTTTCCTCAGCTCTGGCTCTCTCTAATGCCATCACAAATCTTGCAGGTTTTGTCTATTATCTTGCTAGTATCTGAACGTCACAGCAACAGTTAAGAAGCATTTCACATACAGCTTAGATCAAACTTATATGTAATGTGATAAAAGTGACCTTTCGATCAAAACTTTTGCTTCATTCTATAAATTGATCCAACAGTTGCAGAAGCAATACTATTAATGCAACAAGTACTCTTTAAAAATTATAGAGTTGCATACTACTAAGGTAAAGAGGAATCATCTTATTAAATCAACCCTGTTCGATTGTGGCTTTGGCTTGCCTTGCCTTGCTTCCGCAGAATTCCAACTTGCATAAAAATTCATCTCAACCAAAGACTTGTCTGCCGTTCCGATGCATACTTCGGCTATCCAAATGAACTCTCCCCCTCTAATGGTGGTTCCCCTTGCTCATGCTTTATTCAGCTTCTGTTTTCGGAGAGCAGTGGCGCTTGGAACCGATGTCAGCAGAAAGGAAGGCAAGGTGGAGAAAAGAAATTGACTGGCTCTTATCTGTCACCGATCATATTGTGGAGTTTGTTGCCTCCCAGCAGACATCAGAGGATGGAAAACACATGGAGGTAAATAAGCTCCTGTTCATTGACATCCGAGAACATTTAGAACATGTTACTCTTACAAAAACTACCCCGAGGCCTGCCCTGATTCTACTCTTGTGTCATCCTCTTTACAGATAATGGTAACGCAGCAACGAAAAGATCTTCGCATGAACATTCCTGCCTTGAGGAAGCTTGACGCGATGCTGATTGTAAGTAGAAAAAAAGAGTACATAACTTGTAGGAGATGATCCTCAGATGTACTATAAACTTCGGTCGATTCTGATGTATATCTTGATGGCACAGGAATACCTTGACAATTTCAAGGACAAAAAAGAGTTCTGGTATGTGTCCAGAGATGCTGATGAATCTGAGAAGGGAAATGCACAGAGGACCGACGATAAGTGGTGGCTCCCAACTGTGAGAGTCCCTCCAAATGGGTTGTCGGAAACATCAAAAAAATGGATTCAGCATCAGAAAGAGCTAGTGAACCAAGTGCTAAAAGCAGCTATGGCCATCAATGCAAATGTTCTAATGGAAATGGAGATTCCAGAAGACTATATCGAATCCCTTCCTAAGGTAGGCATCTGAGTTTCATTCTCAGAACCCATAACCGGTTCAATAAAACCATCCCAAGAGATGCTTTTGCTCGACTCAAATGCAGTCCTTCAATTTAACTTATAGATTGTGTATCATAATCATCTTCTGCCTCCAGAGCACTACTGCACTAATCATGAAGTACAGGCTGGAACTTCTCATGGAACTCGTGACAACTTATATTCTGCAGACCGGGAAAGTGATTTTGCTCCCGTAGTAGCAGACTTGCTGCTTTAGAGGAGTTCAACCATCAACTAGATGATTTTTCGCACTCCACCATGTGCGAGAACCAGCAAAGGAAGTCACATTAAATGTCTATGTGCCATGTTCTTATTGGCATACTCTTTGCACTGCTTTCCTATGTTTCTTCGGAATACTAACCTTATTAGCACTGGAAATTATGTATCGGGAAACACCTGAGATTGGCTTTAGATGTTAATACCATCATGAACTAACAAAATTTTGTTTTACAGATACCGACATCAGTATTTAGGTAGTCAAGTTGCTTTCCTCCCTTCCCTGCCATAGTCATTGACCAATTTTCATGACACAGAACGGTAGATCAAGCCTTGGAGATGCACTCTATAGAAATATCACAGAGGAAGATTTTGATGCTGAAGCATTCCTTGAATCTGCGGACTTATCAACTGAGCACAAGATCCTAGACCTCAAAGATCGCATTGAAGCATCTGTTGTCATTTGGAAGAGGAAGATGAACAACAAAGATGTCAAATCATCATGGGTTTCAGCTGTTAGTTGGGGGAAGCGGGAGCAGTTTGAAGATAGAGCAGAAACAATTTTACTCATTCTCAAGCACAGATTCCCTGGTATCCCTCAATCACAGCTGGACATAAGCAAGATTCAATACAACAAGGTAAAACTCGATAGTATGATCAGACTTTCCCACTTCCTACCGATAGAATGTATTTCTTCTCTAAAATAGCATCAGATCGATTCTTGGGCTTCACTATTCACTGTAAAATATTTTACTCTTTGTATTGTATAGGATGTGGGCTACTCTATCCTCGAAAGCTACTCAAGGATTCTAGAAAGTTTAGCTTTCACCGTGATGTCTCGGATAGAAGACGTTCTTCGTGCAGATTCTCTTGCTCAAAATCCGACTCATGGGAACTTGAAGAAAAGTCCTTCAAAGACGGATTCAGAACAAGTTACTGGAACGGCGAAATCCCATGATACAGCAGAGGAAACTGAAAAGCTTAATAAACTAGAATCAAACGGTTCCATGACACTATCGGATTTCATGGATTGGGAGATGGATCAAGATACTGAGACAAAGGAGGAGGAATCAGGTAATTTGGATAAAATGTTAAAATTCAGAAAGATAGAAAGTTGATGAAACGGTCTACTAATACTGTTACTAACAAGAAAATTTCCTATCGAGATACCAGAGACCGGAGGGCCTTAAGCAGCACAACAGCTTGCCTCTAACAAGCCCACGAGCCAAGGTGGAAAAAAAGATGATAGACGCTTGGGATGATTACAAATGAAAATGTACATAATTTTAAAAGAGCTTCTCAGGATAAAAGTCTTAACAGCGATTATTGTGTTCAGACAACAGTGTGCTGCTTTCTTCGATGCCCTGTTGAATTCTTGATGATACGAATCTCATATTATGACCGATATGTAATTCCTTGTTGAGACCCAACAAAAAATATAAGAGATTTTGTACGATAACACTTGCAACATGTATGTAGATGCAGGATATGGCATTTACTATTTCCTAATTTCATGAACATTATATTGATTTTTTTCTCTCCCTATTTTTGCAGAGAAATCAACATAAAAACTAGTCGGATTGCATAACTGAAAATTTTGAGAGTGCAACAGGAGATTCAAAGGATGACTAAGTTTCTTTTGATGACCTTGAGCAGGCCTATTTTTGTATCTCTTTATCATTAATTTTTGAAAATTTATGTTATCCTCAAAACAGATGAGTAAGGGTCAATCCACTCAAACTACAAAGTGCTTGTGACATTATTATTCAAATACAGATGACAAAGAGATACTTTCATGCTAAATTTCCATGATGAAATGTGCCTTTTTTGTTATAAATTATATATATATATATATATATGGCTCAACTAATACACCTACAGACATAAATCCTATATCAAGGGACAATTAAGAAATCAGTTGACAACTTGTAACTTGAATCCATCCTTTTTCTTTATATATTAACAAAGTTAAGAGAGAAATTTGAGTATGGTGGTGACTCACTAGAGACTGTAGAACTAACCTATAAGCAACAACATATTAAAAAAGTGTCTCATTCTAAAGAATCACTCTCAGGTTCTCCCTAATTCTGGGTTTTCCAATCAATGCAGCTTATGAAATCTCATGCTCATGCCCATCTTTTTTTACATTTAATGGATAAAAATCATTCAAATGAACATGCTGCATGGGATTCAAACAAATAGGTAAAGAAGAGTACGTTCGTTCTGATCCGAGCAACGAAATCGAGCAAAAAAAGACCATGTCCAGATCATTTTACCTTTGGCGAAGCCGATCGAACAGGTACGCATCCGTAATGAGGTGCGGAAATGATCCAGCTTCTTCGTCGTTTATGCAGACCACTACATCTTGCAGCGAGGCCTGGGCTTAGGTGGCAGCCCGAGCCACCTTCTTGATCGCAGAATGCTGCCGGAAGTCGTGGAAATTAGGCAGGCGAGCACAGAGCCGCCCACCAGCAGTAAGAACTTAAGCAACATACATACATACATACATACATACCCCTTTTGGTGAAATGAGCTGCGAACGTCTCGTAGAACTTGCTCGGCAATTCGGCAAACAAGTCGATGGCATTCGGCGCCGTAGCGGTCCCATTGGCCGACGGTGTTGCCGAAGACCTATCGAGATCGGAGTCAGATCAGGTCCAATGAGCTCGGCGGGCGCGTGCGAAAGGATTCGACCCGAGGGTTGCGGGAGAACTCGACGCCGATGAAGGAGCTTCCGGCGAGGCCCTTCACGGCCACCGGTTGCACGGCTGCCACGGCGAGGGACGCGCGCGAGTCGATAACGCGCAGTCGTGGCGGGTAATGCCGGATGTCGAAAACTCCACCGTGGAGATGACACGCTATCGGGTCCGCATAGGCTTTATGCTGGTCATCCAACAAGGATCCGAATCCGAATTGAATCGACCCGAAATGACGATCCGAAATCTTAGTTTGGAGCCCTATCGGTTCCCACGTGGGTCGAGCAATCCCTATTCGTTTTGGACTCGGGGCTTTGTGAGCATGGCGTGGAGGACGAGGTCGAGCGATCTTGTCGATGGCGACGAGGTGGAAGACTCCGGAGGTCGGTCGGCAGTCAAGCCTTCGCCGGATCTTAATCCAACGGACGGATCGCAGTGGACGACGGGGCGGCGCACGTTTTCACGACCGCAGTACTGGTAGCGGGCGGTGAATAGGGTGCAAGCTCGCCCGGAATTCCGGAATCCCGGAATTGTTAACGGGAATTTTGGGCCTTGAACCTTCCTCCACCCTTTCTCTTTGGCGTCAGGTAAATCTCCCTCTAACCGCTGTAAGAAGAGAATGCTTTTCGTTCCACTTCACCCTCGTGTTGAACTTTGCAACGCCTTTTCCTTTGGACAACTTGGATGATGCTGTACTTTCTGAGATCGTTCATCACAGCAAGACGATGTAGATCTATGTAGCCAATATATTGTGGGAAAGGATCCTTTAAAGATAGCAAATCTATTCTTAAACTGGTTCTGCCTTAATTTGCGAGAGTAACCATGATGTACAAATTCGACTATGATTCAGTGCCCATAATTGAATCTTATGGACGATGATGCTTACCAGGTATTTGGTCTTGGCAAGGCTTTCAGTCGGATCTGGTGCTTGTTTTATCTGTCTTCCTTTTTATCTTTGTAAAGGAACTAACTTTAGTTGCCTGTTCTTGTTCTCTTCCACCTCCCTTTCAGAGGATTGATTGATGGGAGGGAGAAAAGCCACCTTTAGCACCCATCCTTAACATCAGCGAAGCTTCGAAGTCTTGCAGTTAAATACATCTCAGTAGGTTCGATAATTGTATAACTCATTAGCTTATACCAATATCATGTGACACGGTCCCCTCCAAAAAGCCAAAAGAAATGCTTTGTGAAGACTCACTGGCATTGGAAGAATTTGCTACATGTTACATTCTTTTATACCTTCTGCGCAGGCCTGCTTTTCAACCTATATCATCCGATCTGAATTCTTCCGGTGCAAGCTTTCTGATCATGTTGTTAATTCTTACCAATCTCTATTTGATTTATATATTTTACCTACTCTTCCCGTGCTTCTGATTCCTCCAATTAATGGTTTGAATCTGTTTACATCATCTTCACAAATTCGCTTATGCCACATAAGTTACCCATCTTCGCAGCCCAGTGCTTTCTTGATATTCTGCAGTGTGCATGAAACAAGTGTGTTCACAGTTTCCACTGATTCCATTGTTAGCTTCGCCATGGGTGTGGAATTGGCAAGAATTTGGAATGCTATTGTAAGCAAAGATCCTCCTTCCATTGTCCTTTCCTCTGGCCTAGATGTGATCACGAGAGGCCTGGTCTCAAGCCCATCAGGAAGTATAGAAAATCCTGATGGCAATATGGCCAAGCTACTAGAATCGCACCCAGTCATCACTGATTGCATGCCATCAATGTCCACAGGAGCAAAAACCACCATTGACTCATAAGCGTTAGTGCTGCTATCTTGAAGAACCCAAATATTAGTCCTCTCTGATGAAGTTGTTGTCTGTGTATGCACATCAAATATTAAATATCTCAACTTTTACGTCTTTCAAAAGAAATGTTGTATGTCAATTTGATCACATGGCCTAGTATGTTTTGAATTTTATTTATATTTATTTTTTTGTTAATTTAATATTCTATTGGAAACTTAGAGATTAAAGTTCTTTGGTTTTTCTACTGCTAATTATGAATCATATCAACAGATTGTTGAATACTTATACTTACATGCATTGTAACAGAGTTTCCACGATCTTGGCCCTTTGCTAAATTCACTGTTGTTTGAGTAGGGCCTGATGTAAGCATGATGTCCCACTGAACACCAAAAGGGAGGTTTAATTACTATCTAGCAGAGCAAATATGACAAAAAGGAGCGATGGATAATATCTTACTTCAGTTCTTCTTGATTCATCCCTCAAGAAATCAAATAGAGCCATTGTGGGAACAGGCAGCCATGTCGACAGAACTGCACAGATGATCAGTCCTGGAGGCTCACCAGGATCATTGATATTCTTCCTTGATGTGAATCGAATTTCATCTCCACTCTTTGTCGACACCTTGGTCCATGTGCGGTGTCCTGATGCACCGATGTTCTGGCAAAAGCTCAAAGTCATTCTTTGTCCAAGCTTCAGGATGCTCTTTCTTCCAGCCAGTGTCGAGACTCCTGAGAATCCTATGCAAGGTAAGTAACAAGTTCATTTTCCTAGTGGGTAAAAGAATCGCTACACACCATTACAGTCTCTTGTGGGAACATTAGTGGCCATGAAGAAAACTGATCTTTCACATTGCAGTCGTAGTGTTGCCATCCAGTGTCTAGCCCCAAAAGCCAAGCCGTTGGTAACAATTGAGCGATATAGTGTTGGAATTACACTTTTTTGGCATTCCATGTGTTCTACCCAAATCACCTAGATTGAGAGAATGAAATATGATGACTTGCAGATGATGCAGTTGTGTATAACCAAATGACCTTATAATTTCATCTTAAGATAATGAGCATCTTAATCTCGAAAGGAAGGTTGCAGAACTGCTGCATATAAGAGTGAACAACTATAAGATTTTGAACTACCTTGCAGTGACCATTGTCTTGGTCCTCTATTATACAGCCTGATGGGCGCTTCCTACACTTCATGAGTGATGCATCTATGTTTTCTTCAAGTTTGTCAATGGATATGTCTAAAATTGCCCACCTACTAGGGCTTAGTTTCTTGCAGTACCTCACGAAGTAGATTTCTCTTGTTGGCACCAAAGGTGTAAGCATCTGAATTTCTGCAAACATCTGAGAAAATTTAATGAGTTACTATGAGAACTACTACCTGTATTATGTACATTGAATAGTCACAGATACTCTAGTCAGCAAGAACTTAGTTGAACAGGACATCTATGGGGTGCTGATGACCCCTGTGATCAGATAAACTTGATTGGTGGAGTTCACGAGGAAAACAATGTCGAAGTGAAGAGACCTTCCTTACTGATTCAGTCATGCTTGTTAAGGGAGCTTACCAGTTGTAAGATACCATCTTTACTGTCAGCCTGTCCATTGAAAATAACATCAACATTGGCAGCCTTGGAGATCATACAAGGAAATAAGTCCTTCCATTGGTTCTACAACAAGCAAGGAACAAACAGAGATTAGAAGGTTTGTACAGGTATCTAAATAGTCATCATTTTAGATTTATTGTTAATTTGGTCAGAAGTTAAAGGCTAACTATGCCAATGTCAAGGAACCCATGCAAATACCAATTTAGGAGTACAATTCTGTTCTAATTTGCTAATTAGATTCTGTTTGATGTTTGATATTTTCATGGGTGACTGGCAACGACAAGGTGCTAAAAGAATGGACTATAAAAATTCGAAGTTTATAATGACTTAGTTAGGTTTGATATACAGCCATCTGTCAATATATGCAAACAGGAAAGTTCTAGGAATTTCAATAGGATAGAAACTGATATGCATGTAGACATAATAAAGAATACTTTACCACATCCATGAAGGCTTGTACGAGCCTTGTCATGTCAAAGAAGACAACACCAGTCTCTCTGGAAGCCTCAATATTCCTGAGACATCCATTCCTTGAATTTTCTGGTGAGAATTCTTTAACATACTCATCATAGTTAAGTATCTCCCTTCCAGTCTCAACACTTCGAACCCACAAGGGTTCCTGGGTAGTAGCCATCTTGATCAGCTCATCCAGCGCAACATTGACAATCTCTAAAATTCTAGATTTGTCAAGACCCAAGAATCCACTGTAGCAATCTAATGAGCTCTTGTTTTGATCGGCGCCTGCAGAGCATGACGAACTTGGTGAAGTGTTTCCATCTGGGATGCTTCCTTGCATTCGACGTAGTTTTTCTATCTAGGAGTTTGGATTGAAGATCAAAGTTATTGCAGTAGAAATAGCAATAGTTGAAATGTTCGATAGGTATAAAAATATGCGGAAATCTGTAGCGAAAGTCAAATGTTATTTCTAGCAAGAGTACAGATTGGATACTCAGATAATGAGCCACAGGGTCATAAGCCAGACCTCTGCTTTTAGCCTGGCATTTTCGATACGAAGTTGTTGCTCCTCTGTGGTCATGGTGATGTCCTTGCTCAAGGTTGCAATACCACAATTGGGACAGCACGCTTTCTTTATCATCTCTCTCATGGCACGGTTTTCCTCCTGCAGTTTCTCTATCTCAGACTTCAGTAGAGAGTTCTCATGCCGCTCCTGCACCGCCTGTGGGGAACTTACAGTTTCATGATAGTTCAATGTTCAAAAGATGCGAAGGCAAATGAAACTGGTATGTGATGCAAAACTAGCCTTATTAAAATTGTTTGTGCTCTAATCTCATTTCTTTTAGCAACTGATCCATGTGGCATATAGATTTCCAGACAGGCTAGTTCTCTGAATGGGTACCTTGATCTGGGTTCGTCGATTTTGAAACCAGAACTTGACCTGCCTGGCAGAAAGGCCTAGCTGCTTGCTCAACTGCTGCCTCTGCTTCTCGTCTGGATGGGGTGACTCCTTGAACAACCTGTTTTGCCCATTCATTATGTTAGATTTGATTGGTTAACTACACTTATCATAGTCATTATTAGTTTTTTATTTGGTACACATTCCTGTTTACCCAGTATGATTTATCATCGAAAGGAACAGATCAGTTCCTAGATAATGGTTTTCCTTGAACTGTACAAAGTTCCTGCCACCTGATATCCTTTTGATGATTGTCTACACTCTTTAATTATGTGCTTTATTCTGATTTAGAGTTTAAGGAACATGAGTGGGTCATGGTCTGGGCAATTCTTTTTCTGATATCAAATGATCAGTTTTACACTACTTAGCATAATATCTTTAAAATTCACAATATGAAGTGTAATATACCATTATGACCTGGCAGCAACTGAGACATGCATGAGTATGTAGAAACTCGTACTATATCACAAAGAGACAGGAGGATCAAATTGAGCAAACCAACTCACGCCTCCATTTCTCTGATCTGTTCAGCTGTGTGCCTATGATACTTCTTCCTCTTCCTCTTGTTTCCGACCTCTCTGTTGTCATCCTGTGATTCATTGGACTCTCTGTCTTCCTCGGATCGACCTGCTGCCCCGGAGTTCTCGCCGCTGATCCCTGCCTGCTCCCCTTGAGCCCCTCCGCCACTCCCCTCATCCCCTTCCTCCACCTCGGCTGCCGCTGCTGCTGCATTGTTCCTGAATACACCTGCCTATCATATTTTCAGGAAGGAAAAATGTTAAATTCATGATTGAATAGAGGTGAGAGTGATAAGGATGCAAAGAAATAAGTAGTTACTAGAGAGAGGGATAGCGCTGGGGATGCAAAGAAGTCTTTGACGGGAGGATTGTTGTTGTTCATGCTGCTTCGGTGTTTTCTCATGCATGCAATGCCCCCAGATTAAGTTGGAGGGGAATGGAGATATGGAATGGTGTTAAGAGGGAAAGTTGAGGAGGGAGGTAGCTGAAATATGGAATGAGGAATAAATGATACAAAACAAAGGGAGAGACTCTGCAATGGAAAGATGTAATGGAGGACTGTTAGGATTGAATGACAGTTATGTATGCAAGGTGTGTCATAGGAAACAACACTATCTTTGCATGGCAGGCAACTGTGGCTTCAAAGAGAGGCATCCATGCAGCCTTCGGTAACCATGCTACCATATGATCCATGCAGCCTTCACTTTTACCAATCTGGAATGTAAATTTGCTGAAACTATTGCCCCTTACATGTGAAGAGAAGACTCCCGTTTCCCTATGATTCTATCTGTCCATGCTGCGTCTCCAAAGCAAACAATTGTTAGTATCTATTTGATACTTCTCTGTGTGCTCTTTTTTCTTGATGAGTGAACTTTCCTGTTAAATAGTTAAATGGGTGAATCCTTGATGTTCCAAATCGGTATCGGATCGAGTCAACGCAAGCATGCAGATAAGAATGTTTGGTGGCCGGAACTTTAGATGTAAAGCAGGCCTTGGAGAAACATGAATTCAGTACATCTGGAATTTGGAGGAAGATGGTGGATGCAGGCATTGTTTTGAAGGATTAAGGGTGTCATGAGCTTGAATGGTGGTTGTCTAGGGGTGAGAGTATGGATTCATCTGATTCACAATGGTGTTTCTGCTCATGTCTGATCCACCTGCATAAGAACAGGAAGCTTTTTCTTAAACAGGGACATGTTTCTGTCCGGTGCAGGGTTGATTCAAAAGCATCACTCTCATCAACAACCAGTAATCGGTCTCCTCGGCCACTTCCATGGCAGCACTTGTGCTTAAACTAGATCACTTGTGCATTGTTTTGAAAGAGAAGAAAATTTAACAGCAAAAGCTTTTTACTAGGACTCATTCTTTTCCATGTCTTTCTCATCATTGTCAGTGTTGGAATACTGAACATTTGAGTTTAATGATCTAAATCTTTTATATATCAAAGTATTTGGAATTACTTGAATCATCATAACACATCCATGATCTCCATATCTCCTTTTCTTGTGGTGCCTCTGTAGCTTTGTTTCTTAATAACAATGGCTCTAATGACTCAGCCACCAAGAAACCCTTACTTTTTGCAAGTCAGAATTTAGAAACCCATGGAACTTTTTTATTAAAGAAATTAAGAATATGCGTACATGTGCATCTTTCAATTGGATTATTTACATAATGTTCTCATGCTTTGGGTCAATTATTGATCAATACATTACCTTGACACTATCTACAATTCAACATCATCATTTGTAGATCGTTAATTGTAATCAGCAGGCTTTCTCAGGATATTTTGCTGGTGATCACAGTTCCTCACAATAATGATTTTTTCTGTGGAGATAACATCTGCAATGTTTTGCCTTTAGGTGTCTCATTCTTTTCCTGCAACAACTGGGAGGATGTTATATTTGAATCGGAATCAAAATGGGATAACACAAGGTAAAAGCTCTCATAATATCCCAACATTTACTACTGTCAAATCTTGGTTGATGAATGAGAGCATTTTGAATGAACCACAGACTGGGGAATACTTTGCAAAGTAGCATGATGGTTTTGAGTAGTTGTTGAATGGTAGATAGGCCAAATGATCTAACATGAGTGGCACAGTATCCATGTACTTATTTTCTTTAGGTCATGGAACCCCACATGTCTACTATTGTCCTCTTTCTCTTTTCCTATGGTCTCATCAAGATGACCAAGGATTGGTTTATATAACTCATAAGAGATTGGTTCTTGTTCTAGGCTTAATTTTCACCCCAGATTCTCATTTATAAAGAGAGAAAAAAATAGAAATTTGCCGTTCATCCGGATGTGTTTTTAGTGACATCTTTTCTTGAAGAAATTGATATAAGTTGAACTGACGACTTAACCGACAAAGACTATCAAAATCCATTTTCATCACTTATCCTTTGTAAAAAAAGAAAATTTTCAATCCACGTCGTTTTCTCGACAAAGAAAGTAGGGATTTGAGTTGGGTAGATCTTACGATTCTAATAATTTGACATTGGAAAAGAGCAAAAAAAAAAAAAAAAAAAAAGCAAGGGAATTTGTATGAACTAATACTACACACAACTTGAATTTGCAAGTTAATTTACTGGGTTGATCAAGTTGATCACTTGAGCATTTTTCTAACACCTGCTGTTAATTCTTTGTTACAGAAAAGATCTATTTTCCAACATCAAGTATGTCTTTGTTAAGATGAACATATCAAGGCTGGTGTGGGGATTTGTCTTCTTCTTTTAGGAGAAAAGCTGGTGCAAGGAATAGTTTGATGCAGAAAAAGGCATTCTTATCTTCTTGCATGAGATTGGTAGCTCTGCTTGGTAGTTGTGGAGAAACTTGTTTTTGTAGCCATCATGAGTTTTTTGCTGTCCTTATTGTTCCCATAATAAACCTTAGAAACATGTGCATAACCTGAAGCTAAATTGGCTTTTAATTTTCATGTACCTCAATCCATCTGATGGTTACTCTCTCATAAATCGAAGTGGATAATTTTATCATGTGTGAGAGCGACCCATCTTACATCAGAGTGACCAGCTTTGGGCAATAAATTAGTGCATTCCCTGACCAACCTAGAACTCATAATTGATCTATCTTGGATATCAAGTTCATAAAAAAAATTTTACTTTTAAAATAAATTATACCTATATATATATCATATATACAAATAAAATTTCATAGTAAAAAAAAAATTGCATGACTAAGAGGCAAAAAAAAAAAAAAAAATTCCGATGATTTAGAGGACAGAGACATAGGAAATAACGTTGGGGAAGTAAAAGGAGAGGCTGGAAAATAATTATGAAAGAGGAAGAGAGGGAGATAGTAAAAGAGATTGATGGAAATTAGATGAGAAATGATGATAATATAAGACAGTAGAAAATGAGAGTGATGGATCTTAACATAAATTGTTTTGTGTTGGTGCTTATTATTATGTATGTTTAGTCCCTACAAACTTAACTCAAACCTATATTAAATACTAAAATTTTATTCTGTTCTCATCTTTGATTTAAGAGAGTGAGTCTTGGCATTACGAGTTGGATTTGCTCCTATGATATCAAGATGATCTGAGTCTTAGTTATAAAAACAATCTCTTTGCATGCAAGTTAAGATCTGATGCGATAGTAGTGAGAGAGGCATACTCATGCATCCTAAGCGATCTTTAAAATCATATCATCAATACAATTGTCACAAGGTTTTGGTTGCTGATTGATACGGCAAGTAACAAGTCGAGGTGGTAGAACAATGACTTAGTTGCCACGGTAGCGTAAGCTACGTTGAGACCCATAATAAAGGATGGTGCACAACACCTCTATGCCACTCCAGCTGGATAGATAGCGATCGATTGTACGTGTCAACCTCGCTCGACGAGTCGACAGAGGTAAGACTGAGGGTATCATCGGCCACTCGCTTGATATATATAAAATCTCCATCTGATGGTAGAAAAAAAGAGACTCTGACACTCTTTTACCACTCAAAAACTTTATATCATTCGAGATATTGACTTAAGCGCCGAAGGGGATATGTCGGACACCCCACCCGATGAAACCTTTCTGTAGGACCCTCGCTATGGACTCGAGGAAGAGGAGCCCAAGTTACCTGCCCGAGATTGAGATTCCCGAGATGTAGACATGAGTCGAACCTGACGCCCCATTCTTGACTGACGTGGACGAACTTGTCCATGCAAGAGGAATCGAGTTGTGTCGATTTCTTGGCCATGATGTCGAGAACCACAATACTGATGATACCTAAAAATAACATGTCTCCATGGATACAAAAATAATAACAGTAGGGATGGTGCTTTCAAACAAACACAAAGGCAAATTTTTTGTGTTTTAGCAGAAGTAAATGGTCAAAGTGGGATTCGAGATGAAGACATTGTGATATCTATTGAGATTTCTATTAGCTAAGCTAGCCAACGTCTTCACCAAGAAAGAATTCGATACTGGTGTTAAGCCAGCTGTAATGAATGCAAAATAAAATTATGCTTGTGAACATCTCATTATTCTATATACAACTGAATTAGCAAGCACAGATTCAAATGCATAAACTGATGGACTACTGCAATCTTGGCATGATCACTCGCTTCACATCATCTTTTGCCCAAAGACTTGTCTCCCATCTCTTGTAGGACTGAGTACCCATGCAAAATAGAAGACAAGAGAAGAGAAGAGGATAAGAGAGAGAGAGAGAGAGAGAGGGAGGGAAAACAATGTTTGAGCTTTGCCTCCCTCAAACCCTTACCAACAACCTTGAGACCTGTGGGAACACAACAAATGGTTTCCTCGAAACCTGAAACCCTAGAACTGTCGCTTGGATGTCAGTGTGTGTTGTGTGAGATAGAAAGACTCTACGTGAAACGGGCAAGTGATTGGTTAGCTGCTAACCAAAGATAGAGAAAGGCTCAACCATGTACGATTCATGAGAACCAAAGATGACCTCATATTAGATGTGTGCTTCATGGTTTCTCATTCATTATCGTGCAAGACTAATAATACATGGACATGATATCCAAATCTTGCCTTTGTCGATACCCTACAGTAATCTTTCTCTTTCTTTTCTGCAGAATATATACAGTCAGAGGATGAGCGGGAAGGAGGGAGGTCATCCATGCCAGCATTCAGAGCCATAGTCTAAGCTCCAAGTCTACTTCTCGTGCATCGTATGGATCAGAATTCTGGTTGATTGAGCTTGTCGAAAGGTTTTGATCATGCCGTCTATTCTTCTGCGCTGAGTCCTGCACCGTAAACGAGCATCCCGATGAGTTTATTTACATCATAGGCGAGGCAGGAAAAGAAATCAAGACAACCTCCGCGGTGGTTTCCTCGAAGAGCGGCAATGTCACGGTCGGCGGCGAGTAGCAGACCGATGAAGGCATGCCCTCTTCACTCAAATGCGATCTGGCAACATGAAACAGTAGGAGAATCGGTGAGCATGCTTGGAAACCTATTCCACCCACTCCGATGACCAAACTACACTACCTTGCTGAAGTCCCCAACCAGCGTTCGCCATGGGTGAGACTTGTTCTTCCGGCGTCTCCGTGATGATCCATCTACGATACACAAAAGAAGCATGAGCAGACGTACCATCACGTCGGGATGAAGTGCGCAAGCTTGACATACCATCACGTCGGGATGAAGTGCAAACGAAGGCCCTGAAACGATGCCGGATGGTGACGAGGGAGGCGATGAGACTGCCATTTCCACTCTCGAGTCTTCCGGCTGAGACAACCACGACGGGGATTTAGGAGGAAGAAAAGAACAAGGACAATCGAAACATGGGGTAAGATCCGAGAGACCATGTTGAGATCACTGCAGAATGGGGAGTTGAGCGAAGAAACGTATTCCTCCATTTGACTTTGCAGTCTCATCTGCTCCAGCTGAGCCACCCCGAGTCCCCTCTGGGGTTGCTTTGACTTCTCCTTCTTCTTCGCCTTCCTGGACGATGACCCACATCTTCCACTTCCCAGCCCTACTCCCTTCAAGTATGTGCTTCCCATCCCTCCTTCCGATCTCCAAACCCAAATCAAGACGACGGACGAAGAAGAACAGGAGAGAGATGAACGATATAGAGGGTGAGGTAGGCGGTGTTGTCTGAGACCGATGAAATGATTTGCTGGTTTAGATGTATGTGGATTTAGGGAGATCTTATTTGCTTAGCTGTGTGTGCTAATATCGATCGTATCCAAACTCAATAAATAAAAAGAAAGTTCTCGCTGTGGACTCGATGCCACAAAATCCGCGCACTCTAATATCAAGTCTCCCCACTGGGGAAGCAGATTAAAAGGTCAGAGTATTTTATTTGATATACTAAGTATTGGAAAAGATCTACAAAAGATCGCACTAAAATTTCTGCCAACACCGAAGGGGATTCAAGTTATCGGATTCGGATACGGTCGTTAAAAAGGTTTATTTACTTAGCAGCTCCACGAATCGTGTCACGTGGATAGGATCTCATGGTAGATATAGTTGCCGGTGTGCTTGGATTCTTCGTATCTGGATTTGGGATATATATATATATATCTGATGCACGCACGTGCGACGAGCGCGGAGGACCACTAGATTTGGAGCGTATCCATCCTGTTTGCCCCCTTCTGGTCCGCCGTTATTGCACGAATCTTCCGTCTGTCTCGAAGCAAATCTCGTTCTAATTCTTGTTTGAGCTGCAGATGCATTATCATGTTCCTCCTTTCTCAATAATTTTATGTAATTATTCGGCTAAAAGCACTTTATATAGATTTAATTCTATAGTGTTTTCGATAAAAGAAAAAAAAAGAAGAAGAAGCAGACCTGGAATTTTCGGAACCAGTGATGATTCAATTAACAGCTGCTTGGATTGAAAGAAGATGGGTTGGCACTATACATAATTAACACTCTCAATGTCAGAAGCATTTCGCAGGAATTTGCTAGGAAATCTCAGAGCTAAACACCTTTCTAATTCTTGAAATCTTTGCCTCCTTTGGAATCTCCATCATCAGCTTTCTGGAGCAGTATTATTTCCACGTGTAGAACTTGCAATTCTAAGGTGAGACTCTAAAATCACATATCTCACGGTAGAACATAAATTTCGGAAGACCGTTTCTAATCAATCGCAATCCCCATGCCATGGATAAGTAATCGCATGCAGCAGCATCGTGTTTAACGATGCAAGTGATCACGCACACCATGGTTATGGTGGTTTGAAGGGAGAAGAGCCAGTCTTGCGGTACCGAGCACACCAAAGGAGGAGGCTGTGAATGATGACAGCATGGAGACATTAGAAAGACTCACAGCTCCTCCTTATGGTTTGATACGAGTGTTCTTAGTCCCTTCGTCCTCGCACGAGCGATGGAAAGGCACATCGATTAGGGAACAGTAAAAATAAATCTGCTAAAATCTATCTACCTTCTTCTATCTTAAGCTTATAGATGGAATGAATGACAGTGGGGTTTCGGAAACGCTAGAATTTTATCTGCTAAATTTCTCCTCCTCCTCCTCCTCCTCCTCCTCCGCCGAGGGATCGCATGAAGTGAGATTACTACTACTTTTAAGAGAGGAAGAGAGGTGTGTTGGAAAGAGGAAACACGGAGGTGTTGGAGGCAGATGGTGAAGCTTACTGGTGTACTGGCAGCATTAATTTCTCTGCATGGGGGCCATGCAGGAAAGCATTACTTGAGGTGACAAGAAACAGCTTGGAACAACTCATGTGGAGATCATGCTCCATTGTTTCCTATCATTATTCTTTTTGGGAGATGAGGAACTAACTGAGGATTAAACATTTTAGCATCAGTCAAAAGCTCCCCAAAACACACAAGCAATCAATAAGAAAAAGAATGAGACTGATGGGAGAAGGCAACCATTCCTTTGTTTGAAGGTGGCACAACCACTTCAATTCGTTCTGTGGACGGTTTGCTCCTTTATCTTTTGCTGGGCAATACCTTCCTGGAAGGAGGCATTGGAATACATATACATATATATATATATCTACATATGTATATATTCCAATGACTAATCTAGGTGTTGTTTACACAAATGATTGTATACAAAGGGTAAGACTTTCTCTAATATGAAACATTCAGAGAAGATTAATTAATGTATGTAGTCTCACCCTTGTGTTTAGGGACACTCAGTACTGCTGGTGGAGAGAGAGAGAGAGAGAGAGAGAGAGAGAGAGCAAAGGTAGTTGGTGGTTTCTTGTTTGGATGGATCCAAAGATTACAAGTCTGGTCATGGAAAACAGGGTTTCAGAATGGCTAAACTGTGAAGAAATCTACAAGAAGGATTAAACTTGTCAGAAGAAACTGCCTTCTGCCTTTTGTCTTTAGAAGCCTCAGCTTAGCTTCTGCTGATAAACTCAAGCACTCTGTTCTAAATGGCAAATGCAAACCCATCTTCTCTTTAACATGAGGCTAAAGTTGCAAAAGATGAAGGATTCCCAGTAAAGATCAAAGACCAAAAACACATTTTGAAGATAGCCAGGCAAAAGTTTAAATGGGTAATGCAAATCCATCTTCTTAGAAAAAAAGTTGTAAAATATGAAGGATCACTGTAAAGATGAAAGACCTATCGAACACAGTCACTGTGTCACAACCCACCCCTGGCCATCATCTTCTTCTCTGAAACATAGGGCAAAAGTTCTAGACGATGAAGCATCACTGCGAAGATGAAAAATCAACTGTCTCCCTTGACCACAGACAATAATTTTGGTAGGTAATGCAAAAGTTCTAATAAATGAAGGACCATCAAGAAGGCAAAAGTTCTAATAAATGAATGAATGAATGAATGAATGATATAGCATGGCAACCATATTTTTCAAATTTAAAATATTTTTTTAATGAAATGTTAACTTTGAGGAGGGTTTTCATTTTGCATATAAGTTAATGAAATATTCTTATTTTATTCCTTTCAAAGTTCCCTGAATCCACCATTCATATTAGCCTGAAAGTTTAATTTGATGGGATATTCCAGATATATTCCATTAGGGGTGTTATATAAACAAGACTAATATATTATAGGACATGTCTATCCTAAAATATACTTGATTAACAATTAGGATTATAGGGACTTCATATTTATAACAAAATTTAAGAGACTTGTATCAAAAACTAAAAATATTCTGAGCATTAACCTACATCAGAATCTAAATCTTCACCTTTGCATGTTGGTGCCTCAGATTAATTTTTTCCAATGCCTGAAAGGAGGTCTTGACATATGCTTTAGAGTTCTCTACTACTCAATGAAATGTGCATAATATGCCTACTGCCAAGGAAGAAAAGATAACATGCTCTCTGACCTAACACAAGGGAGAAGATTTCATATTAAATGTGTACCACAATCAGTGAGGTGATCTAAAATGAATGAAGTAATAGTTGCACTTTATGTGGCCAATAAATAACTAGTAAAAGCTTTAAGGTATCGACTATGGGTATGAAAAAACAATGTTCAGGAAGTATTAAAAAGATAACTGAAAGAATCAGGCACTTGACTTTGACAACTCGGGTATACAGAAACAAAAATGCTATAAGAACATTTGATCCTGCCGGTCGTAAAACTAAGAGAAAGCTGACCAAAGTTAGGCTTAAAAAGAAAGTCTCAACAATCTGAGTTCTTCCAAGTTCCAACTGCTTGATTTATTAAAATTTAACAACAAAATTAGGACAAAAGTACAACAAGCTGGTCATACATATTTACTCCTCTATACACTATCTCACTTACAGTAGAAATACCTGTATGCTTCTGCTTTCACAACATTCCTGCTTGATCTGAAGCTGTTGGAGAAACAGCACCAAACGGCTAACAGTTAACAAACTGATCCAGTCTTGCAATGGCTCAATATTTCCCATTATCATCACCCCGTGCTTTTGTAAAGTCAAATTTATGACATTGGCAAAGGCAGATAGAAGCTAGCCAAATTCTAGGTCACATATATGTGACTATCTTCATAAAAGATCGGCCACCAGCAAAATTCCTGCAGAAAAACCTACAGCTTGAATGCCAAAACATCTCTTCTCATGTTCACGATGCCTGAAACTTCACCACCTCCCACTTATTCCTGTCATGATGGGTTTGATGCCATGGAGTTTTCAGGGGGAGGGATATATATTTAGAGGGTAGATTTTCACTTCCTCGCATGTAGATGTTGTCTTCATCAGGTATGCTGAAGTCTGCAGGGTTTTTGTTGACAACACAGTTTACGGTATGACAATCATGTCTAACGGATGGGATTGCTTCATTCCCTTTGGTGATCCCAACCTGACCCATCCCAAACTTACCAACAGAAGAATCTCCAGCTCTTACTATTTGCTTGGCACTTGTAGTCCCAAAGAGACAGTTATTGCCGTCACCATATCCAGTATTAGTAGCTGAAGAAGGGGCACCTGTTTTATCCATTCCTTCAACTAAGAAAGATGGTGCTTCACCAGAACACCTAGCCTTAAAACCCAATGGTGCTATACACCTGTTTGAGTGAATCATTATTTCCTTTTGCAGCAAAGACCCAAGAACACCTACCCTGGGAATTGGACGGTGAGGTTTGCTGAAATTTCCTTCATTTTGGTCATGAGCAGAGTAACCAGCTGCGGACGGATTTTCAGGGGTCTCTCTAATTTTGGTTCCAACTTCCACACCAAGCACCTCCGTGGATTGATTACTAAAATTCAAGTTAGAACCTTGGGGAATTCCTACATGGTTTATATCGCATGATGGACCTGTCAGAGCTGCCTGATCAACTAGCCTAAGCAAATGCAATGCAGAAATTGTTTCATTGGTATGCAAATCTACTGGCGCTGTTCTTCCTAAATTGCACCTATTTCCTCCTCCCACAAGATAAGATCTGGTTGGTAGAGTTGTCCTGTTTGTTGATTGCTCAGACTTCCCTCCCTCAGCTTGATAATGCAAGCCGTTTGTATTTATTGATTCCTGAAAGCCAGCCTTTTGAACAACTGTCTTCTGTTTTCTATCAAGAAATGAATCACCAGGAATCACTTTCCCGTAATTGCAATAAGCATGAATGTTACTGGTGCTGACTCCATGTATTCTGCCATTTAATGCTGCTGACAATATATCATGGTCACCTCCACTTGAACTCTGAGCTAAAACTCCTTGATCCTTTTGATAGAATCCAAAATCTTGCATCTTCATTCTTCCCCAATAAGAATCTGGAAGAGAACTGTTTTCTTTAGAATCAACAGCGTGAAGGTGAGCTGTACATAGTTGGTATTCATCATATTCTGGATTTGTCAGGGCGTCTGTAGCTTGTTGGTTAAGATCTATAAGGATATGTTTCTGATATTTGGCAGCCTTGCAGACTTCTGTTCCACGGTCAGCATTCTGGTTACCACATGGAGTAGTAGGAATACCAAATTCTCTATCACTTGCATGACTCATATATATTGCATTCTTGCTTCCACAGTATCCAGACACATTTAAAATATTTCCATGCTTCATCTTATCATTCATCATTGACAACTCATGATGGTTTTTGCTGGCAACCTCAGCATTCATCAGACTTCTTTCAAGCTGATTTTTGGCTAAGAGTTCAACAATGTCCATCGGAATGTCATCCAGAATTTCCTTTTCATGTGCCTTTGTGGTCCTTTGTTTCTTTAGAACTTCTTTCTGCATTTGGAAACAAGCATGCACATGTGCAACAGAAAGAAGATTACTAATCAATGATCATAGTATCTGTTTTGCTAATATTATTCCAGTTTGTAAAGCTACACGACTATGGGCCACAAACAGAAGTTATAATCAAATTTGCAAAACTTGTAGCCAGGATAATGTAAGAATTAAGAAGTATCAGAAATGCACAAATAAATAAATAAATATGAAAAAACTTCTGTTGGTGACATACCTGAAATTTTATTTTCCTTATTCTAGATTTTACTATGACTTCAAAAGCAGGGTTCATAATTTCGTATCATACCAGCATACGGAGCTCTGCTCGGTACAGTATGGTACGGGCATACCGAGTGGTATGCCTATATATATATATATATATATATATATATATATATAACAATAATATAAAAAATTAAAAACGAGGCGATGTCGTCGAGGCTTCTTCTCATCTGTAAAGTTTGACAAGGGAGGGCGGCGCTGGATCAAGATCGTCGAGGGAGGGTGATGCTGGATTGAGACGTATCAAGGTTCTCCCTCTTCTTCTCCCTCTTTCTCTTTCTTTCTCATCCCTCGCTATAGCCAGGCTGATACCACCCAATAGCGATCGAAATCGACTGTTACCGACCTATTTTGGATGATAACGGGACGAAAACAACCCCGATCAACGGTACCACCAGATAGCGAGCGGTCTGTATAGCGAACCGGTACGTACCACCCGTATGGGCGGTATGATTCAGTTTTGAAAATCAAAACACACTCAGCAGTTACTCTAATAATTAAAAGCTCTTGCACAAATTTTCATTAAGAGTAGCTCATCAGATCATACATTCACATTTAAGATTTTCTTATATCAGCTCTCCAACTGCTTCGGGATGAACTATATGATAGTAAACTTACCATATTGTACATAGGCTTGAATATAAGGACACTGATCAGTATGGAAAAAGCTAAAATCTCGAATATAGAATAAACTGAGAAAAGAACACAGGAGATTAATAAAAATTGCAAGTAATACAATATGAAAAAGGATAAAATTTGCATACCTTTGACCATTTTATTTGGGAAGAACTTTTGCTCTCCACTTGTGATGCCTTCTTTTTCCTTCTTCTGGAATCAACTTTTTCATCATAGCTCCTGTCTAGTTTTCCAGGTGCAGAGATTGTGTCTCTCATGTTAGTATAATCATTTTCAGGATGGACATGCTTCACTGTTGCATTGTTAGAAACTAAATTTTCCTGTTGCATGAGGCAACGGCCACTTGGTTTTACTAGAGACACCTTGTTTTCCTTTTCAGTGGTATAGCTTTTATTATGTGTACTTTCTCTAGAAATTTTAGAAAGAGAATCTACAACCTTTGCCTTATGCATACTGGTAGACAGGCCACCTTTATTCTCTATGTGCTTAATTTCAGCACATCCTTTTGCACCAATGGCTTTCTTGTTCTGAGAATCATCAGTGACAAGTTTCTTTGAAACCTTCTTTAGCCAGTGCAGTAGACAAAGATCATCATCGTTGTTCTGCTTAGATTCTATACCTTGATCAGTTGATGTCATTTCAGAGTTCTGGCCAATGAGCTTGCTTTCGCAGTTTCCAGATTGGGCTTCGCATTCTGGTCCACCTGAATCTCGCTCATGGTTGCTCTTTATTTCACATGTTTCTGAGTGTCCTTTGAAAGTACAAGCTCTTTTAGATGTGTGCAACTCTTCACTTTTCATAATATCTTCCAGGAAGCGTAGCTTACGAACCTTTTTGTGGTTCATTTTTCCGTGTGGACTGCTAAGCATGCTGTTCTGATTTGAGATACAATTCACATGATCAAACAAATCCATGTTACTGTATGATGCTTCATTATTGCTCTGATCTAGATCCATTAAAGCATATTTGGTAACATTAGCAACAGTTGCAATTAGAGCATCATCTTTTGGGATGCCAAGATCAACCCCAGCCAATTTCCAGCTTTTTTTAATCATCATGCCATCAGGTACTACATCCATTTCGCCTTCATCAGTAATCCCCTCATCATCTTTGATTGCATATGCTTTGCTGGCTCTGAAAGCCAGAACTGCATCAGAAAGTCCACTGGTTGCACCTCCATTTGGTTTGGCACAAACCATCGGAAAAGCATCAGCAAAAAGAACAGTCTCAGGATTGTCCTCAGTAACTGCAATATTCCTTGCTTGGGTTTTTCCTGCTTCAAATTTTTCACCCTCAACCACAGCGGATGCAGGTTTGCATGACCGATCTTGATTCTCTTCAGATCTATGTTTCCCACATGTGAATACTCGGATACCTGTCAAGAGAAGGAAATGACTATGAAAACTTATGATGATAATGGAAATTATGAGAGAGTAACAGTCCAGATACCATCTTTGGCCACATATTCTGCTGTAGAGTCATTTGCTTTCTGGACACAGCATGGCGCTGGGCTCTGTTCACCATGACTAATGCTGATAGAAGAATCTGACAGGAGTCTCTCCCCATGTATTCTATTTTCAGATTGTTTAGAATCACAACATAATCTTTTTGAATTGGCATTTGATAGAAATGAGGAGCTTTTTGTCTTTATTTCTTCATGTAGTACACTTGTTAAATCTGCAGGTCCTGTTACATCTGCAGAAGTTCTAATAGTATTAATACAGTTCAGGCAACTCCATCGTTTGAACTTAGAAACATGTAGCGGTGGTAGCATGTTGGCATCTATATCTGAACTTTCATTGTGGGGCATAAATAATGGCCAACAAGTCTTTGCATCTCTCTTTCGAACACCAGCAACATAACCACTGTTAGAAGGGAAATATCTCTGTTATAGTTTACCTAAGAAAGTAATAAAAGATAATTGTTCTCAACAAGTTAATATATGTTACTTGTATTCAGTATGCAGACTAAAGAGATTTTTGGTACCATAATTTCAACCAGGGTTTGCAATACCGTATCGTACCGCTCGGTATGCTCGGTAGGTACCGGTCCGATATGCTCGGTACAGCTCAGTATCTTAGTGTACCATGTATCGATACGCTCGGTACATACCGTACCGACAGCTGATCGGTACATCGGTATGGTATGAGATTGCGAACCTTGATTTCAACAATAGCAAAATTGCAGATAGGCCTATACAAAGTACGTGGTGCCACAAAGCAGATATCAAACATTCAAATCTGAATTTGAAAAATTCTATTTGCTTAATCTTAAGAAAGTCAGACAGTGAAAGGCAGGTAAATAGCCATCCAGAAATACCGAATGGTGAAATGGTCACAATCTTCTGCATCTTCCTTGCCATCAGTCACAGGAGCAAATTCTTTCCCGTTAACATACAGCTCCTTAACTGCTACTTCCATAGCTTAAAATGGTGGGAACAATCATATGCAGCAGGTTGAATATGTCTTTCCTGGATGTGCTCCTCCTTGCTGAATACAAAGCATACAAATTAAGAAACTGCATTGAAATGAAATAATTTTGAGCAGCATAATTATTGTATCGAACATATTTAGCTTCGAATGCTACAACTTTTAAACGTTAATGAGATTTAATAATTGATCCAGCCTCATGAATCTGCATATAAGTGCATTGTAAAAAAAATTCACTGATTACAACACATCATTCTGTATAAAACAGACCGAGGAAAGGATAAAGGAACTCACAGATTCATGCAAAGTATTACGCATTTGTTCACAAACATTACTCGAACTTATCTGCTCATTGTCATTTGTAGAGTATTAAGTCATGATAAAGAATTTGAAATTCTGAATGAGAACTTTAAATATAACATGAGCAGGAACTAATCATGCCTGAAAAGATCAGAACATCATTTAGTACAGCAATTAATATGACTCAATCAAACTAATAACCAAAAATATTTATATAATCAGCACTACGTTCATTAGTCATTTTGGTTCATGCGCAAGCAGATTTTTGCAAGAACACAACTAAAACAATAAACTTCCTCTAGGAACTTAGATGGACTACCGCTCCACTTTGTATCATGACAACAAACTCATGAAGCAACATTATATCTTGTGCAGAATAACACATCGCCAACATGAAACCAAAAAAGAAACAAGATATGGACATCACTGAATGGACCGGTGCAACTTAACCATTACAAGTAACACTCGCCACTTATAAGAAACAAAACAAAAATTCACAAGATGATGTCATAGAAAGAGAACCTTTACATATTTCTAGCACAATATGAGACTTTAACTCAAGCACACATGAGGAACTTGCACTGTAAAAGAAAAGTGGTGTGCAATCCCTTTAGTTGCCATGAAAAAGAACAAACTCGGAACATGAAATATAAGAGAAACAATCTTCTCCGAAGCACCAAGAGTGATGAGAGTTAAGCTCAGACATCAATCAACCTCTAACCGTTCAAAACCAATCATAAAATAATGCATCGAGATGAGACGTTAGCGAATCACTTGTATCTTTCTGGGCAAGTAATGAGGTTTCCTTAAGGAAAATAGAAAGAACCAAGTGGTTTATCAAACTTCCCACGACATACAAAAGCATGACTCGAGCTAACAAATAGGTACATCAGGTTAACCAAAACCACAAGATCCATTGCACAAAGAAATATGAGCAGAAACTGCAGCGAACACACTCCACACGAATCAAAAGTTACTACATAAAATAACAAAAGCGGAAAGAAATACACACCGTAACACACATCAAGCCATGCTTTGCTGATTACCCGCTTCTGCAAAGGAACAAACAGGCCACCGGATCATCATAAACCTGAGGCCCAACCACACACCCATAGTCCACTCTAGAAAAGAAGCTCCTTTCCCATTCAACTTCTAGACTACATTCCAAACCGTACTAAATAGAGCTGACCTAACGCACCACGATGCGAGAAGCCAATACCCATCAATTACAGACCAAATTCATGAACAAAGTACAGCAATCGATGAAAGGAGCGCAGGAGAAGCACAAAAATCTGAACTTGGAACTCGGGAACTCTTCCCGACAAGGTAAAGAACGAGTACCTCTCACGGGGAACCTGAAAAGGAACCCGGTAGCTTCTTCCCCATAAAAAATCCGGTACCTCTCACGGTTCGCCCTACGATCCCGAGGCCCAGCCGGGGGCAGCGAAACGGGGGAGATCAGCGTGGGATCGACGATGAATTGAAGGCAAAAAAAGGGTTTCGGGGAGACCCCAACCTATCGCTAGGGTTTTCGGTGTGGGAGAGAGAATCTATGGGCACCAAAAGCCAAAGGCACAATAATACTCTCCCAATGGATCTAAATAAGCAATAAATCGGGGCACATGTCGTGTGACATGTCATCACCCACCCATCACTTCCACCTGTGTGTGTACGTACGTGCGCGTGTGCGCGCGTAGGGTGGGGAAGCGATAAAAAAAAAAAAAAAAAGATGGGCACTTCAAACAAAACCCTAACCCTAACCCTAACCCGACATCCCAACCCGGGTCGAAACCCTAACCCGAGCCCTGGGTTGCCCGACCGGCACCAGTGATGGTCTGGCGCTGTCACTGTTGCCGCGAAAGGGACGTGATCTCGGCCGTCCACTGCGGCGGGCCCACGACACGTTGATTGATGGCATGGTTGTAAAGATGCTCGCGCCATGGGAGGCTGCTGTTGTTGTGGGGTCCAACCAAAAAGGTGCGGCCGGGAAATTGGTGTGGCTGACGCAGCTTTATGCTTCTTTCTCACCACCACAAAGGCGTCGACTGCAGCTGTAGGGAATGAGGATGTCGAGAGAGACTGAGATCCGCGAAACCATCAATCAGCCTCCGATCGGTGACAGTGTTGAGTTCTGAAATCTTACACTGCGGTTGACGAACAAGGGAAAACTGTTGGTAACTCCTGCTTCGATTGAGTAGTAAATGACAGTGTTATAAGTTGTGTGAAATCTACACTTTTGGCCTGATTCTAATTTTGCCTTGCTTTGCTTTGATGGAGTAGTAAATGAGAGAGAGAGAGAGAGAGAGAGGGAGGCATCATCACCTTCGCAGGGAGAAGAAGGGCGGAGAGCGTGTACTGCAATTAATGCAAACAGCTCAGAGATGATGGGGCTCCCTCCTTGTAACTATCTGCATGTTTCTTGCGGTCATTACTTTCTCGTGGAGCTGCTTCACTGTGGGGGTATGCAGCAGTCTCATGGTCTTTTTTCCACCATGCTTACTACTACTGTGCATGACTATTCTCTCTCTCTCTCCCTCTCTCCCTCTCTCTCTCTCTCTCTTTCTTGTTTCCTTTTCTTTCTCTCTTTCGGTGTGGATTTAGGTTATGCGGTTCTCCAAAGAGAGGAGGAGGAGCGTAGAAGAAGAAGAAGAAGAAGAAGGGTTAATTACTTCTTGTTGGGCGTTGGTTATGATGTCTGCGTGGCTTCTCCATCCAGACAGTGTGAGTCTGCTGCACTTTGGCCTTTGCTTGGGAGAAGAAGGAACGGTAATATATCCTCTTGGTTTTGTGAAGAGGGTGGTGTAATAATTAGGAGGAGACGCCTTTCCACCATTAGAGAGCACAGAGATCATTATACGTCCAGTTTGACAGGTTTCCGAGAACATCAATCCTTTTCCTCAAAGGAGAAAGAAAACAGGAATGAGTTCACCGCTTGCCCGCTTTGTTTGACGGACAAGTGTAGCAGTGGTGGATCAAAAGTAGGTGATATGATCAATCCTTACTCGATTTCTTTCTTGCTCGGGGTCAAATACTTGCGCAAAGTTCACCTCTTTTTCTGTGATTAAACTTTAACTACTAATAATAATACTTTTTTTGTTCTTGATTTCTTTTTTGCTTGTTTCTTCTTCTCCTTCCCACGCCTCCACTTCTCTTTCTCATCTTATTCTTCTTCTTCTTCTTCTTCTTCTTCTTCTTCTTCTTCATATATCCGCCTCTTCTCTTCCTTTTTTTTTCTCTCTCTCTCTCTCTCTCTCTTCTTTTTCCCTTCATCTACTTGTCTCTCTCTTCTCTCCTCCTTGTGTGTCTTGTCTGGGCATGACAGGCTGCGGCAGTCAGAGATGGAGGGACCCACAGAGTGGCGAATAGCAGAGTTTTCTTTTTTTTTTTAAATGTATGTACTACGACACAGATATTACTTAAATATTCTTAGCATGGTTCGATTAGATATCGAAAATCTAATCGATCGATTACTACGGTTCAATTAAAAGATCAGATGGGTTAGCCGATCTAACTAAGGTCTGCTGCCACCATCTAATCTTCAATCAAGCTCGGCTGGTGTTCATGTCACCAGAGCCAGCCAAAAAAAAAAAGGTCTCTTCCATCTGTGTCATCTCTTACTTTGGTGTGTTCATGTCCATGTTCCTTGCTTGCTTGGATGAAATCTGCAGAGAAGTTAAAGAGGATTAGGTTAGCCTGCTATCCAACTAACTCACCAATATGATGATCATATATACTACAGCACAAGTCTCTTCTTTACCATGGAATAAGGCCTTCCACTTCACCATGCAACAAAAAGTCTAGTCTAATGGTCTAAGAAACGTCACCCCAACAAAAACAAAAAAAAAAAAAAAAGAAATCCAAATGGTCTCCATAAAACACACACTGTTCTTCCCTTGTAAATAATACTGTAAGCTGACATGACATGCCTGTGATTTTTTGCAGTGTATGTTGATCATCCCGAGGTCCTGGGCATGCTAAATATTGACAATATCTTCCTTGTTAAAAATACTCTAATCATCTATTCTGACATAAGAACCATTCATTTAGTGTGAGCAGTGTGCACTGGGGAACCTGGTTCAGCAGGAAAGCAGCTGTCATGGCTTGGTGGTACTGCAATTAATTCTTTGCCTTACCATGGACTTGCTCTTGAGCTTTAGCTTTGTTTGCACCATTTTACAACCACCCCACTGGAGGTCCATGCAACATATGTTCCAGAGGCAGACCAAATCCAAAGGAACCACCACCACCACCACCACATTTAGTAGCAGGTCATCTTTCCATCAGCTCATCCTGTAGCTCCATAAATCATAATCAAGCCTGCTCATGCTCATCAAGTTATGCAGACATCCCATCCAAGGGCTGTTTGTTATTTAAGAGAATATTAATATGATGACAGCATTATAGGCATGATGAAAATTTTTAGGGAAGATAAGCATGAACCGTAATCAATGCCAACATCAGCATCATCTAAAACCTTCTTTCCTCCTCAATTTGAGGTACCTTTATGGTATGAGAAAGTCCACACATTACCTGTCTCTTTAATCAATTAAAAGCATAAAATATGATGCCTAAATACAAAGCTCTGGGTTGGTTGTTTGGCAAATGGCATTATGAATCTTTTAACAATTCATGTGGCTTTTGACTAAAAAACACCATGGTACTCTGGAAAGTTTTTGATCATTCAGAAAAAAAATAATTAGAATGAGACAGCCAAGGAAATGTATTAAGCATTAGCACTCAGATGAGGAATGGTTATCCGATAATAAATGTCTAATACAGGCTATCTTGATTAAACTGTTGAGCAAAAGAGAACCCAAAAAAAAAGAAAAAAGGAAAAGACTACTTTTAGCATAGCTTCTTGCTATGCTTGTTTGTTTTTTAGTTAGTAACAAAATCATCGATATGAAAATAAAAATTAGAAAATTTAATCTCTTGATGATACCGGGAAGGAAAAAAGAGAAATAAATTTAAATAAAAAAATATAAAAAAAATCGATAGTCGAGTCGTATTTGCTAAAATATCTTTCAAATTTAAAAGAAACAAACTCAAGATAAAACTTGTATAAAATCGATAAATAGTTCATCACCAAATTTAAAATCACAAAGGGATACAAAAATTCACCACCCCAAGGATATTAAACAAAGATATAAAACTATAATAAAAGACTCACCACTCGAGGAAACATCCAAGAGATACAGAGTTTAAACGATAACTCAAAGAACTTCTACCAATATCATCATATTCTAAAGTCTTTTCTAACTATAAAACACCAAAATAAGTATTAGTATATGAAACAAACATTCATGCATAAAGAACTACGAAATTAAGTGCCTTATAGCTAGAAACTACACCCCCTTAGTCATGAAGAAAAGCACGACAAACATTACGGGTTGTAGAGAATACCATAGGATCAATAAGATTTACATGAGCTAATCGTAGCAAATTAGACACTCCCGTGTCAATCTCTCATAGTTGAAAAAGACTTGTTCTCAAGTCCTCATTTGAACTATCACCATCATAAGGACTTAAATCAGCCACATTGAATATTAAGGACATGCCCATAATCTCAAGTATCTCGATCTCGTAAGCATTCTTGCTAATTATCTTAAGCACCTTGAATAGACCATTAGTCTTTGGTTTCAATTTATCAAATTTGATTCGTGAAAACCTCTCATTCATTAAATGAATTCAAATCAAATCACACATATTAAACTCTATATGCTTTCTGTGTTTGTTAGCAGCTTGCATGCTTAACAATGGTGGCTTTAACACTCTCATACAACTTCTTTATCTGCTTAGCCTTCTCATCAACATCTCCACCGAACGAGGGATTAATACCATAAACAACCTCAAAATGACTCTTACCAACACTATGATGTAGGGAATGATTATATGCAAAATCAATTTGTGAAAGAATGACCAACATAACTTCTAAACAAGTTTCACAAGCTTCTATTTGTTACCTCTGTTTGCCCATTAGTGTGTGAATGATGAGAGCTACTGAAATTCAAAGATGCACCCAGCTTACTCCATAGAGTTCTCTAAAAATTGTTAAAAAATTTTGAGTCTCGATCAGACACCATAGTTCTTCGAATGTCATGCAATCTAACAATCTCCTTGAAGTACACATCAACAATATGATATGCATCATTTGATTTATTACATGAAACAAAATGAGACATTTTCGAGAATCTATCAACAATAGCCACGATAGAATCTTTATTCCTTTGAGTTATTGGCAAACCCAAGACAAAATCAAAACTCACATCCTCTCATAAAGCATTAGGCACTAGCAATGGAATGTACAAATCTAAATTTTAACTTCCTATTTTTGCCAAATGACACACTCCACATTGCTTTACAAGTCTCTTCACATCTCTAAACATCTTAGGTCAATAGAAATTTGATTGAACAAGAGCTAAAGTCTTATCCCTACCAAAATGTCCTCCTAAAATACCACCATGAGCTTTAGCTAGAATTACATGTCCCAAAGAACAAGATGGAACACACAAGACATTAATGCTCAAAAACGAAAACCATCAAAGATAGAAAATTACTGAAAAAAATCTGATTTGCAATTCCGCCATATTGAGCCAAAATCTACATCATTCTCATAGAGATATTTGAATATCTCAAATCCAAGCACCTTGACTTCCATGGTTGTTAGCAAAGAATGTTTTCTACTTAATGCATCAACAACTACGTTTTGAATACCAGATTTGTGCTTGATTGTAAAGTTATAAGATTGAAAGAACTCCACCCAAGCTACATGCTTTTTGTTTAGTTTGTGCTGGTGATTAATAAATTTTAATGCCTCAATATAGGATAAATGGCTTGGTAAGAATAAACTGACTCTAATGAGATAAAACTCGATAAATGACATAAAACTCCTTGTCATAGATAAAATATTTCATTGTATCATTCAACTTCTCACTAAAAAAAAAGCAATACGTTTTGCTTCTTGACTCAAAACAACACCAATTCCCACATTAGAGGCATCACATTCAACCTCAAAAACCTTGCCAAAATTGGATAGTATCAAAATAGAAGCTTCGATTACCTTTTTTTGAATAACTCAAAAGCTTCATCGGCCTCATTAGTGCACTTGAATTTCTCACCTTTCAAGAATTCGGTGATTGGATCAATAATCGAGCTAAAATCCTTGATGAATCTTCTGTGAAATGAAGTTAAACCATGGAAACTCCTCACAACATGCAATAAAGCAGGTGTCGGTCAATTAAAAATAGTTTCTACCTTACTATGGTCCATTATAATTTTATTTTTTAAAACAACATATCCCAAAAGTACCAATTCACAATTCTTCATATAATCATAAAGCTTTTGCTATCTCAAAATAAGAAAGATCCTGTTAAGATAATTCATATGCTCTTCCTCATTCTTGTTGTACACCAATATGTCATCAAAGTAAAGCACAACAAAAATCTCAATGCACGATTTAATTATATGATTCATAAATCTTATGAAAATGATATGAGCATTACATAGCCCAAATGACATAACCAACTATTTATATAAGCCTTCTCTAGTTTTAAATATTATTTTAAACTCATATCCAGGCATCATTCTTATTTGGTGATAGCCACTCCTCAAATCAATTTTGGAGATAATCGAAGCACCATAGAATTGATAAGTAAATCATCTTACATTGGAATTGGAAAACGATAGTCAATTATGATTTTGTTAATCACGCGACTATCTATACACATTCTCCAAGAACCATCCTTCTTAGGCACCAACAAGGCTGGAATGCACAAGGACTCGTACTCTCCTGAGTCAACTCCTTTTTCACCAACTTATCATATTCTAAAATTTCTTCTGACCTTAAAACATCAAAATAAGTATTAGTGCATGAAACAACACTTCATGCATGACGAAATTAAATACCTTATAGCTGAAAACTATCCCCCTTTTAATGCATTCCTTGGTCATAAACAGAATCACCTTTAACTTTAACTAAGGAATATACTAAGAAATATATTTATGAACTGTTTTGAGTGAGTTGGATTAAAGACTATCATATAAACATTATGGGTTATAGAAAATATCATAAAGATCAGTAAAAATCACCTGGGCTAATTATGCACTCTCTGTCAGTAGCATAATCTTGTACCAAGATACAATGAGACAGGCAAAACCAGATGTTCAAGTATTCCACTACTCGGATGGAGAAGGAATGGTTATCTGATCAGGAAGTCCAACACAGGCTACCTGGGTTAAACAGTTGAGTGAAAGAGAACAAAAACATCGAAACGACTACCAGTAGAGAATCTTGCCTCTGATAGTATAATGTTGTTTTCTAATTCATCACTAAACCATCAAAATGGAAATAAGAACTCAATAATTTACTCTTCTGTTTTCAGTATATGGTCTCGAACTGAGATAAACAGTGAAGAAACACAAAACTAGGGAATGAGAAATTTCAATTTAAATAAAAGACAGACTGTAAAACCTGAGAAAAATCAGGAGATGATTCTGAAGGAGTTTGCATGCAAAAAAATTTTTGGTCTTTCTGCCTCATACATTTCAATAATATCTCAACCTGCGTTTGTCCAGTTGCCAACAAGGTGGTTGAGAACAATACTTACGTTAAGTGTAAAAAAAAATCCTGTCAATCCGGAGAAGAAGCTGCTGCTATTCATAGATAAAATCAGAAATTTAATAAATGCAAAAATTTGACAATCCACATTGTAGAAGATAAAATGATAATTTAAATAAATGAAAGCTGTTGATGCATAATTCAGCCATCTCTTTTATATATATGCACAATAAATTCACCTTTAGTATGATAATTTTGAATGCTATGCAGTGTATCATTTTACAAATAGGTCCCTTTCTTTCCTTCAATCTTTTATATAGAAAAAATGAACAAAATAAAACAATATATGTCCCAGAATTACATTAGAGAGTGCAAAATTTTGGGTGTCAGTGATGTCATCGTCAGATTTCAACAAAATTTAATAACAAATGAGTGAACCTCAGGAATGAAATATAAACTGGCTGTAGTAAGTTGATAGCATGATCTCCGAACAAATAGACAATCAAAAGCTGTTAAAATGTTCTTCTGCATTTATTAGAAAAGCAAATTGCAAGGAAAATTTTTACATAAAGAGTCTAACATGATGTCGCACAAGTACAAAATGAAAATTAAGAAATGGAGAACAGACTACAAAATAGATGTACTTTGCTTATTAAATGTAAGTAAAATGATAGAAGAATATATAAAAGACAATGGACAAGCAAACTTAACTGATAACCTCCCTCAAAGCACTTTGAAAGTTGAGGGGCAAATTAACAAGGAAAAATAAGATTCATATAACTGATAAGTTACAAAGTCTCTTCATAATGTTTAAAACCTGTATTGGAATAATACATAAGGCTAATGGATGGCAAGACCATTAAGTACAGAGTAAAGTAAGACAGCATTCAAGTAATACCACATTCAATCAGTCATGTGCGTGTTGCATGAGCTGCTGCCATGCCATATTTGTTCTCAAAAGAGAACAACATAGCTTAACTTCATTAAAGGGCTAGTTCTGCGCTGAACCTGATGGACTGCTAGTGAATGAAGCCAAGCTTGTATTATTTTCTGGGTTGATAGGATCGGCACTTGCATGTTGAATGAACTCTTCAGGGGACATATGGGACCCATGGCATGCACAGACAATCCTAATTTGGTTTTCACTATACTTGTAGGTAACACCAGATATGGTCTTACCTTTGGGGCCTGGCCCAGTTGTCGAAACCCATGGGAGATCTGGAAACGAGCCACATCCTCCAAATTTCAAGTTTGATGCAACACCAGGCTTTATGGAAGATACATCATGAAGAAAGCCTTCGACAATAGGTGATTTAGCTATTTCCTTCTGCCTGAAAATAGAATTGATACCCTTGCCTTCCTCAGCATGAGAAGACGATGATGTTCCAGTTTCCATGACATGTTCCCCATTCCCTTTCCCTACACCTGCTAACTTCTTTTCATATCCCAAATTTGTTGATGAATGAATCTGAATGGGAACTGCATAAACATGATATAGAAAATCAAGCATATGGATTAATTTTTGTGATAATAAGTTAAGGAAAAGGCTAAATTCTAATTATGATAGGTTGTCTCATGTAATATATCACTATCAGAAGCATGGAGGTGTCTAAGAAGAGAGATTGACCATTTGATCTCTTTGCCCCAACTTCAACAAGCTGCGAGTTTGATGTTCCAACAGTTGACGAAGAGACTACCTGAGGCTGAGAACTAAATGCCCATGAAGAGTTCGTCTCTAGTGTTGGAAGCTGGACCGCTGAGTACCCAAAAACAAGCTGCTGGCCATCAGTGTTTGTTCCCTGAACCATAGTATGGTTGTTGTTTGTTGGAAGCGTGGCTTGCACAACACAAGGTGAAGGATAGCTTGCTGCAATAGATGCAACAGCACTAGTCGGTTTAGCAGGTACTGAATACGGAACCATCGAGACAGTAATCGGTTTAAGAGAAGACGGAGTTCCATATGTTACTTTTGGAAGTTCAACATCGGATATATTTCCAGAATAATTTTGTTGTCTCTGCCCTTGGAAACCAATCCTGGACGGATCTCTTAAAGCAGGCTTAGCAGTACCTTTAAGAAGATCAGGGCGCTTAGCAGTGTCTACATGCTGTGAAACTAACCAAGAGCTTGAAACTTCTGCCTCGGATTCTGCGACATCCTCATTTTCACCGGTTGAAGCATTGTCTACAGCAATTGGGCGATGTGAATGCTTTGGCAAAGTGACATCATCAGGGCCCTTACCTACCACCTCAGCATGGCCAACTACCTTCTCATGCTTCTTTTGAAAATTTGTCTCCTCAGATTGTAATCTTCGTTTCTTTATACCTGAATTCTCTTCCTCGGCCTCATTACTTCTGTTATTTGCAATCTGAATTTCTTTATTCCTGGTAAACTGTGATTGACTACTCTGTGCAATTTCATAACCATCCGCAGTTGGAGCACTGCACTTGCCAATATCCTTCCAGAAGGTCTCTTGCGGTGGAGAAACTGCTTGTTTCCCGCTTTGGTCTTGGTTTCCACCATTATTCTGGAAGAAGTTCTTGAATGGAACATCTGAAACGGTCACAGATCTGCCCATTGATTGACTAATACTTCCTTCCTCCACCATAGAGTCCGAAAGTATACTTCTGCTTTTAGATTTTCCTGAAGATCCTCCAAAGGAAAGGCCCAAGCTAAGCTCCAGCTCATTCTCATCCTCCATTTTCTCAATATATTCTGCAAGTAATTTTCTCTATACCATCCAAAACAAACAGTACCAACTACATTTGTCTGTCTTCAGATTTACACACATCCAAATATAGACTGACATATCTGCAAAAAGACACAAATGATTACATAAGGAAACAGAACTGAGGCAAAATACTCAATATGACAATAAACTCAAAAGGGCCGACACTCAAAAAGAAATGTATGGAACATATCGGTAGTTCTCCAAGGACTTAATCAATCTAAAACCCAATGAACGGTAAGGTGTAGAGTTGTGCAACAAGGAGGAGGAATTCACCAATTAGTTCTATGGTAATGTGAGACTAGAAAATGATAAAAAAAGATAATAAATTAGAGAACAATGGTCATGGCATATATGAAACTCTATCCATGTACCGGAAAATAAAAGCTTGCATATTGAGATGAAAACCATTCCAAGACATAATAAGTTGAGGACAGCAGGATAGCATCAATAACGTTTAATCTTGAAAATGTAAGATTTCATGGACCCCCAAGATCAAAAGTACGCAACTTTAATTGATTAATACTAGAAGAACAACAGGAAAAAAAAAAAAGGTGCAAAAATTCCCTCAAAAGATGGAAGAGATGCCAGTAAACTGCACCTTATAGATATCTCTTTTACGATTTAAAGATAATTAAACACATACACAGGCCGATAAATACAATATCCGAGTGTAAAGAAAATATTAGGAAGGGTAAAAAGGCAGGATTTTGAGAGGACAATATGCACATAAGAAAAGTATACCTGGAAAGTACTTTTAGGCGAGCAAGCCCTCAAAAAAATCTACCAAAGCCATCTAGCGATCCAAGGAACAACCAATTGAGATAATATTTAAGCAAGAAAGAAAGAACAGAACCCCATCTCACCACTAAGGGTCGGTTTTATTCGCAGAGGAATCGCTCCCAACCCGAATCAAGAAATTCAAGTCCAGATGCCCTCCCCCGCTGCCCAATTCTTTCCCGATCCCGAATTGCCCAGAAAAATCGACCCAGACTCCGTAGTGCTCGCTCCCAAGAACGGCCTAAGGAACCCTAAACGCGAATATCTACGGTGTCGATCGGAGCCCAACGAGCGCGAGATCGCGAAAGGAAAGGAAACGGGAGGAATCTGAAACAAATGCATGCCCAAAGAGGGAAAAGAGATCATCATGACCCATCCATTCGACCACGAAAGAGAAAGTAGTTACTACGCCGCCGCTTACCTTGCGGAGTCAAAAAGGGAAGATTACGAAGCCACCATGGGCGGTGCGCGACGCTCCCGGTGGTGTAGTGTTGACGAGGTCGAGGGCGGAGGAAGAGGCTCTTAAGAGCCACCCAATCATGTCCCTGCACGCATCGTACAGCGTGATGATGGACGTCCGATACGCGATTCCACGAGTTAAAAAGCTGCCTAACCTGGTCGAATCAACCCGACAACTTTCTCGTGGGTGTTGTGGCCTCTCGCTGGGCCTGGGAAGCCACCCATACGTACACAGACGGTGGGCTCCACTTTCCGTGGATGGTGGCCATCGTCCCCCTGAGACGTATCTCGGGTTATTCCGCGCAGGTCAAGCCCCGTCGCCCGCGACGTGTTTCAGTGGTGATTCTGCGAAACCGGACCGGAGCGCGTCGTTTGGTCGCGAACCGGCCGGTTCGATTGAACCGCACGATGAATCCGACGGCCGAGGTCCGTCTCGTGGGACATATTTCCACACATTATGCGGTGGGTCCCAAAAAGTGTCGGAGAGGTGGTTCTTTGTGTTGCATTGACATATTTGATGCTTTAGCATGCATGATTCGTAAATAATTATTTGAAAAAAAAATATTTGGTTGATTTTTCTTAGAAAATATGAATATTTTGAAATATTTTTGGATGAGTATCTTTTTTTTATTATTATTTTTCAAACAATACCCTCTTTTGAAAATACCCAAATACTTCTTAAGAAAAATATTTACCAATTTTAAAAGATTACATTTGGCTCATTTTTCAATAACATATACAACAATTCTTTAGGTATCGGCACCATATCTTTTTGATTGAGATTAGAAGTCCATTTGGATTATTTACAGTGTTTTGAAACACTATAATAAGTATAAAAAAAAATTAAGGGATGATTTAAATTAGAGATACTATTTTTTTTTTGAAAAAAAAGTAAAATGACAGGCACTGATTGAAAAAAAAAATCCAAAATATGAATATTTTTAGACAAATCACTCAATATCTTCAGTATAGTTAAATATAGTTCATATAATTATTTCTTGTAATTGACAACCAAGCGTTAAGAAGAGGATGTACAAAAAGAGGAAAGCACAGTGCGGTATAGCAGTAATAATAAGATAAACTAGTGAAGAAAAGATATGAATGAGAGGGGACGAACTCCATAGTGATGTTTTCTTCTGGTGCTTTGGTCACGCATATGATTGATGGTGATAAGTTTTGATGTAGCGAGGCATGATTACCATGTGGAGAAGACAACGAGAGAGCATCAGATCACCTGATACAGATGACGGACAGAAGAAAGAAAGCAGGTAGGGCAGAGAGCAAGTTGCTGTTGTAGCACCAAAAAGCCATGCGAGAAGAGGACACATTTCCTTCTCTCACGGAGTACCTTTGATGTTTACCTCTGAGGAAGATCCAAAGACAGCGTCGATTCGTATCCGTGCAGCGAAACGAGAGTCGTTGGGTTGCTATGATACGAACTGTTTGTAATGCTGTATGTCTCCCTGTTTCTTGGCTTCTTCATCCTTTTTACATGATTGGATGTGCTGCCTCAGAGTGGACACTGTCTCAGCTTTTTGTCTTCAACATTTTTAGCTTTAATGAACTCTTATTGATGGGGTTCTCAGAAGAACCAGCGAGCTGGAACTCCATCTGCGCCCGTTCATTCTCAACTTTGCATGGGTTCCCGTCGGTCTAAAGCTCAAGACACCGGCGAATCTTTACAGCTCTTTTGCTGCATTAGAAGCTACTTCTGGCAGATGAATGAAATATAATATGCACTCGGTTTCATAGATGAATGAATAAGCTAGCTACTCAAAGCGTGCTTAGCTCTCTCTCTCTCTCTCCCCCATGGCCGACCTGCACCGAGCATTATTTGATACTGACGAGTGGCGTCTTGCATTAATGGAGACTCCTAACGTTGTGGAAGAAGTCAGGGAAGCAGTCGTAGAGAGCGTCGGCATCTTCGGCGAGGGAGAGAGCAAAATGAGGAAGAGAAAGCTGCACGATAATTAGAAGCTTAAGCTGCACTCGTCTCCAAATCCCGCAAGGAGGAGGGAGAGGGAGAAGAAGGATGGATGGACCACTCCCCGGCACGTTCGACGACTTAGAATGCCCGATGGGCGGTGGGCCGCCGTCGCCGGAGCCATTGCGACCGCACACCTCCTATCCTCTCCCACTTTGAGTCTGGATTCACTGGATCACGGATCGGATTGGTGGGTCAAATCAATTAATCTAACGTCAAGTTTGATTAATCAATTTTTTTTTAATAACATATACAAATATTTTTGAATGAAACTTCGATCATACCGAATATGATAAAAAATAATAACATCAATCGATCAGCATTATGAATATAAACTTTTTTTTTTTTTATCTACATCGAATAAGACAGTTAGAAGTGAGGAACGAAGCAAGAAACGTAAAAAGAAAAGAAGACACGCGAAAGTAAAAATAGAGAAAGAATGACTGCGGTAGACGGAAGGCAGAAGAAGGGAGAGGCAAAGAGGAAGAAAGAGAACGTACGTTAACTTCTCACTGCATTCTTCTTCTTTTTTTTTTTTTTGGAAATATTTAAGTAACTGGAGGGATGATTAATATTACAAACGGATGAATTGGAGAGGTATTACAAACGTTCCACTTCAAGAAAATGACGAGCAGTGGATGATCAGAGCATCCAGTTTGAGCTTCTGATTGGTGGGTATACGAGTTCATCCGACCATTTTTACAAAGATTAATATTACAACCTTCAGATAGAACTTTTGCTTTTAAAAAAAAAAAAAATACTGACCAATATTAAAGAGTCGGTTTTGATCAAGATGTCGTGTAAATTTTCCGAGGTCGGTCGCTCCGAGGAGGCCATCATGACATAAACAATTTGGAATCTGGGTGAGGTGGGTGTTGTATCCGGCTGCTATGCTGCTGGCAGCTACAGAAGCAATACTAGTGTAAACCTGAACCTGCAAGATCAAAGTTGTTAAAGAGGAAAAAAGAGTCATCTGTTTTCAAGAGGTAGTGATGTGCCGGGAATGCGATATGTTTTTTGCTCATAGATTTAAGGCATTCATCTCATGCCATATGATCAAAGAGGAAGACTGATGATGGTTGCAGAATAGAAACCCATTTTTTGTTCTTTCATAGCATCCAAAAGGATGTAGCAAAAAATGATTTCAAATGGTTAGATGGTGATTTTCTCCAAGTCGCTTCCCTCTTGGAGCCAAAGATTCTAAAGACCCAAGTGCTTAATCGTTGAAAACGGTATTACATCAGTGTTTGGAAAAGTTAACAATATCAGAGAGCAAAATGATTTGAAGCAGATATGTTCAATGGTTATCAGAGTTGAGAAGGTCGATGTAATTGATGAGATAGAGAACCTGCTAGACGAAAAGGCCCAGCATAACATAATAATAATAAGATTATGCTTTCTCAGTTTCTTAGAGTTACTAGGGTTTCCTTTCGGTTTGAACATAAATCAAGTTGACAAATAGTGTTGGGGTAACAACATATGGTATTAGGAAGCCAATGTGAGGTAGGTAGTCTGCCTCAGAAATTTTCATAGAAAAAAATTTGAATCGGTGGAACAACATTGAGATTTCACATAGCCTTCCAACTATCCCATTCCCCAGATTGGTCCAAATGCTTATCTCATTAATAATTATATAAACTTTCCTGAGGTAACCCTTTTTTTCGGACGGATGGACGTCCAAATCCGTTTGTCATTATCAAACTTCGAGGGGTATGGATTCTGGTTATAAGATTGATCAGATGAGGATGAAAAATTCAGTAAGATGGGGAATGTGCCAATCATTATTAAATCACGAGATCAAAAACATAAGAGAATCGATCGGTGGCATTAGTGTTAAATAAAATAGACCATCTGCATAGTGGTATGTTTGAGATCCATGGATCTTGTCAGATATCAGTAGTAGTACCCGAGCTGATAAGTTTTCTGAGACCACATTTGGCATTTTGAATGGTTAAGCAAATATTTTTCCATATAAGAGATATGCTTTTGAAGAAAATATTCCAAGGGTGATGAGTGTCATATTTAGCCGTTAGGATTTTGGTCCAAAGATTCTGATCCTTACTGAGAATAGGATGGATACGTTTGGTTCCTAGGGAAGATTTTACGGTTGACAGATCCCCAAGTCCGAGACCTTCTGCGGATTTTGGAAAAGTAATGTTATTCCAACTGAGTCGTCTTAGCATTCTACGGGATTCAGTGCCTCCCCATAAGAAACTCTTAGAAAGAGAAAAGATTTTATTGATAGAAGTTTCTGTGATCCTAGTGTAAATCATTGTGTGAAGAGATATTGACTTGAGGACCAAGTTAATAAGTACTGCTTTGCCGGCTTGAGAGATTTTGTTGGATTGCTAGCTTTAAATTCTAGAGGCGATTTTGTCAATCAGTTTTTCTTAGAATGGTTCGAGTAGATGACAGTGAGAAACGAAAGTTCCCAGATAAGGTATTTGTCATTTTCCTTTCTTGATAACCGAGAGTTGAGTAAAACGATGACAGGTGTTGGGGGGGGGGGCAATGTTTCGGGTAGTAAATTTCAGATTTAACAGTATTGACAGAAAGTCCAGTGAGATCAATGTATAAGTCTAGGATTTTAGATAAAGTAGAGCAGGATTTTTCATTTAGCTCTAATGGAGATAATGACATCGTCAACAAACATGAGATGAGAGATGCGAACTCTTTTGACATTAAAAGCAGATGGATTTTTTGTGGAAATAGATTGGTGAAGAAGTGAAGAGAGAATTTGTTGAATGAGAACAAAAAGATATGGTGAGAGGGGATCATCTTGTCTGATAACCCTTCTATCAAACTAGAAAACCAGTTAGATAGTTCTCAGTTGATGGAACAAGATTAATTTAGGGAGGTTTCAAAAACCATTATCCAACCTATCATTTCTGTAGGAAAGTTTGAGCACTTGATGGATGGCAGTCCAGGAAATTGAATCAAAAACTTTTCGAAGATTTAATTTGATCAAGATTAAAGGGTTTTTACCCTTAGACTTATACATAGAATGAACTAATTCATGAACGATGGCAATGTTGTCATGAATGTTTTTGTCACAAAGGAAAGCAGATTGCTCATGATTAAAAACTTCTTTCTGAATTTATTTCTAACAGATATAAATCTTATTAATCATATTAACAATTAATCATGAGCAATCAAAAATTTTTGAGGGGTTGAACATTTTTGGAATAAAGATCAAAATAATTTTACCCCAACTGTGTGGGATGGTCGAATGTGTGTGACCATCTTTAAAAGCCTTCTAAATGAAATCTTAAAGAATAGACCACCAATAAAATTCTTTCATGAAACCATATGGGCCTGGGCTCTTGGCTTGGCCCATGGATTTAAGGGTAGTGAAAATTTCAGAAAATGAGAAATCTTTAATTAGGTCATTGAAATGTGTAGGGCATTTTGACCATTGGTCAGTATCAAGTAAAATGTGAGAGTTCCAAGGATTAATATACCAAGCCGAAAAATATTGTCTGATAAGTTGGTGGGCGTTGGTGATACGGCCGTCTTCAAGTTGGATGAGATTCACAAAGTTCTGTTGTTTTCTAATACAAGCAAAGTTGTGAAAATATCTAATGTTTTTCTCACCTTGCTCAAGCCAATTAGATCGAGTCCACCATTTTAGGTGAATCTGACACTTAAAGGTAGCAGCTTGACTGTGAAGGGATCTGAGCTTAAGTGAATCATCAAGGTTCAGAGGGCCAAGGTTCTCTTTAAGTTCAAGGGCTGCTATATTGTCAGTGGTGGTCTGAAGATTATATTCAATACTGTCTCGATTTGTTATCTGCTCTTCCATTTACGGAGATCATGTTAAAGTTAAGTTTTCTACAAAGAGTTGGAATGATTGGGATATTTGTTTCGAGGAATTATCGGTTACATGAAAGATGTAAATATTTGAATCTGGATCTAAAGGTAGGACCAAAAGAGTAATACTAATAAAGAAGAATGGTATGAAGCAATGCGAGGAAGATGTCAGACAGTAATATCTTCAGAGAGAAAACTAGAAATCATTTGCTAAGACCTTATCAAGATGTGTATAAATTCGAGAATCACCAAACCGACTATTACACCATGCGAATATAGAGCCAAAAAAAATTAATTCCATAAGACTAGTACAAGAAAGAAACAGTACCTGTTTGTTGAGCAATAGAGTGAAGGGCTCAAGAAGATTTACTCACAAAAATTATTTTTTATGAGATATACTCTCCAAGCCACCAGAATCCCTCTCGATCTACCTTGGGCAAGAAAGGAATCACGTTCCCAAAGCCTTCCAAAACGTTTGATTCGTTGTATGCTCGCATCCTCCTGCATATGGGTTTCCAACAGAGCAAAAATTGCACTGGATTTTTTTTTTTTTTTGTTAGCACCTCTATAGTTCCATACTATATATAATACTCATCAAGATATAAATTTTGAGAAAATTTGATAAACAAATAGGAATTAAGTGTTCAAAATTGCTGCTACAGTCTCGAAAAGGGACGTTTAGATTCAGATCCAATGTTTCTTTCATTTATATTTATGCTTTAATGCAAAGAAAAGAGGGTCGGTACTTCCCTGTATGGTAGACTTTCTTGATTTGGAGCCATCATTTTGTGTAAAGCGACACCATTCTGATTCCTCTTCTTCCGGGAAGAAATCATCATGATCGAAGGCTTCATTCGTAGCTGCTCGAAAGGCCTCTGAGACTTGTGTTACCAGGGAAGCGATAGGGGTCAATGAGCATAGGGTTCTTTGGTGTAGATGTGGGATACTCGAGCGGTGTGGGCGAGGGCCTGAAGAAGGGGGCGAACTTTTCTACAGAGAACTCGAAAGGATTTGTTGCTTCCTTCTTCCATTGGATAGGAACACAGAGATCGTATTAGAGGGCTGTGGGTATAGACTGTAACAGAAGCAGGGGGGTTATCACGGGAGACGAAAGGGGCGTCGTCCTTAGAGAAACGTCCGCCGTTTGATCCATTGTCGAGTCAGATCAGCAGATCGGGTTCACAACATCGGATGTTGGGTTCGGTTCAGCACCCGATCCATTTGACCCGTTACCACTGGCTTTGGAAGCATTTAAGTAAGAGCCCACAGCGAGGAGGAGTCATCGGCTGCTTGCTTATGATGCAACCTTCATCTCCATATCAACTGCAGGTCTTTGCTCTCTACCAAGAAAAAGAATGCAAGAACTTGTAAGAGAGATTACATTCCAGTAAAAACATGCATGCACCATCTAATGGAAGCCACCAACCATGGAAAGTTCTTCACAACAGGAGGCAACATTGAATTGTCTGGTTGAGAACAGATATAGCATTTTGATGGGCACTCCAGCAAATTTCACAGCTACATAAATGCTTAAAAATGTTGACAATGTTGTTACAGAACCTGCAGTGCAGCTTTTTCTTTACAACCACTGACGAAAGCTTGAAAGACAAATGCTACAACATTCTTTTCGACCACTATCCTATCGTTCCTCGGAGTTGAATCTGTTCCAAGCTTCCTGTGCCAAGAAAGTAATGTCGATAAGCTTTGGGGGAGTTTTATATCAAATTCAATCAGATACAAGAAAATACAGTGAGTGTTGACTCATGATGAATGAATGCTCCACAAGAATCCAACTTTATGTAGGCAGGAATGTCTATTATTAGTTTCCAACAGCCTACAGAACAATGTACCCAAAAGAAAATAAGTGGGAATAAATTATAGTAACAATAAAAAATTAGGTTAGTAGAGTAAAACCTTAGCTCAACTTAAAATATGGTTACATATGCTCTCTCTCAAACAAATTTGTTTATCAGCTACTCAGTTCCCTTTCCCACTAAAAAAGTTTGGTTAAATAAAAAAAAAAAATGGTAACTTCTACCGTTGCAGAGTCAGCATCGATCAAAATGATCCGCTTTATCAAGAAATTCAATAAAATAAGTGGCTCACCTTAAGGAGATCAAAAACCTTCTCACAGATGTACTTTTGTTGAATGTTGGCACCTCTTTGCTGTAATTTATCAGGATGAACGCAGAGAGTCGCCTTCCTGTAAGCCTTCTTTACTGCAGAAGCTGTAATAACCTCTGTCAGTGGAATAGGCTGCCAACCACTCTCAGCGCCGAGTATCTGCAAACATGAAATCTCAAGTGAAACACCTGGAGAGTTATATTGCCAAGATATGCTTGGAATATGAAGTCTCATCACCCATACACGTGAAAAATAAAATTTCAGAAGAAAGTTTTCTAGTGATAAATGAAATATGAATTATGTTTTATGAAAAACAGCAGACAGCTTATGTTAATATATGGAATCTTCAGGCATTACATGATATCTAATATATATTTATCAAGCAACATACATACGAGCACATAATGTACAACATATCCAAAAGCAGAATTGGCTAAGAGTTCCCACTGAAAATCAAATAAGTCCCTCACCATTCGAAATTTATGAGATATAAAAGAATTAGAGAATGCTAACATGACCACTTACCAAATATCATTTCATCTGCATGCCAAACTTCATATATGTTAAGAACTAAAAAGATCCAGATAATTAAAGTCAAAAGCAGTGATAGAAAAAATAGAACATTAAACAAGGTTCCTCAAAATTTGAAAAATACAGTTAATGAAGGTCCAGAATTACGGTCTTCAGCTTAAGCAACTTGCGTAAGAGCATATAAAACAGTCTTGGACAATAATAGAGGTTCTTATTTCAGCAAGGAGATACAGTCATTTAAAATATTTATAAATGATATCTACATCACTTATCAAAATGCGTTTGAAGACACATTTAGAAAACAAATGGAGCAATTGATGAGGATGATATACAAACTGACGTCTAATATTTATACATACATACTGCAGTGTTGAAAGCAGCGCACGTAAATTTCCTTCTTTTCCACTGGACCATCTCTTAATGTCAGCATCTAGATACTCTGCTAATCTCTGCAACCACAGTTTGATTGAAGTTCGTCAATTGAGAAAAGACAAATCTAGAACCTTACTACATTTTGTCGACTATGACGACTTTACATTTCTTTCTGCTTGCTCTCTTTGTGCAAGAATGTCCCGCATGTTCTTTTCTGCAAGAGCCTTCGCCTGGAAGCCCAAATGACAAATTTTCAGAAGACCGACTACAAAAATTCCAGGTCCAAACTTGCTCTACAGATAATAAAATGCATGTGGAGCCAAAAAGTGGACATACTGCCCGCTCAGCTATTCTATTATGCCTCTCCAGTCTCGCTTTACACCTTAAAGCTGATTCACCTGCACCTGCTTCAAATCATTAATCAAAGTAGATTACCTCAAATAATAAGAATAGAGAATATGCAGAGATTCAGTTGAACAAATATAAAATGTCAAAGTGCAAACTAATCACAATTGCCAATAACCGATTGATGCTTCACCAAAATGATTAGTACCTTGGTCATCAGAATCTGAATTTGCTTGGTAACTAGAACCAGTACTTCGAAATTGTGAATCCTGTGTGGCGTCCTATATGTCTCACAATAAATCATTAATTAATTATCCATCATCAGAGTGAAAGAACAGAATTTTGAATTAAAAAAAGGGATAAACATTTAGTTGACACAGCATTGTGCTTAATTAAAAAATAGACTTGAGCCTTTTTCATATACCTTATCCCTGGCCCTTAAATGCTCTTCTGTCACATTTTCTTTCCTTGTTCTGTCCCTAGAAGTGGCATTACATCTCTCAGCACGTTCTCTGGCATCTGCAGCAGCTTTTTCAGCAAGGGCTCTTTCGACAGCACGCTCACGAGCTTCTGCAGTGGCTCGCTCAACTGCAGCACGCTCAGCCCTTAATCTAGCTTCTCTGGCAGCCTTCTCAGTTAATGATTTTTCAAGAGCTTCAGAAGTGGTCTTCTCTGCCTTTTCTCGAGCCTCCTTATGTGCTCTTTGCCAAGCCTCAGAAGTAACCCTCTCTGCAGCAATTCTTTCTGCCCTTTCTCTGGTATCAGTGAATGCCCTATCATGTGCTTCCCGTGTTGCTCTTTCCACAGCGAGTCTGTCCTTTTCTCTTTCTCTTTCCCTCTCTTTCTCTTCTTCCAATAACCTTGCTCTCTCTTTTTCTTCTTCTAATTTCCTTTCCCTATCTTTTGCTTCTTCTAATATTTTTGTTCTCTCCTCTTCTAATTTTCGTTCCTTATCTTTTGCTTCTTCTAATAACCTCATCCTCCTCTTCTCTTCTTCTAATTTTCTTTCCCTCTCATCTGCTTCTTTAAGTACTCTTGTCCGCTCCTCTTCTACTTTCCTCTCCCTCTCTTTTTCCGCTTCTAATATCCTTGCTCGCTCCTCCTCTTCTTCCAATTTTCTTTGCCTCTCATTTGCTTCCTCTAATAACTTTGTTTGCTCCTCTTCTTCCAATTTTCTTTCCCTCTCTTTAGATTCCTCTAACAACTTTGTTCGTTCTTTCTCTTCTTTCAATCTTCTATCCTTGTTATTTGCTTCTTCCAATAATCTTGCTCTTACTTTCTCCTCTTCTAATTTTCTTTCCATCTCTTTTGCCTCTTCCAATAACCTTTTTGTTTCTTCTTCTTGAATTCTTTCCTTCTCTTTTTCCTCTTCTAATTTTCTTGTATGTTCCATCTGTTCGCTTTCCTTCTCAACTTTTTCTTGTTCTTTTTCCCTTTCCTTGATATCCAAAATAATGTCTTGAGAAGCCACAGGTTGACTCTCCATAGCAACTAGAGGCAAATATGATACATTATCTCCCTTCTCTGATAAATTAGCTGGTTGGACATCTGAAGTCATGCTAAGAGGCCTTCTACAGATCACTGGTATTGCATTCATAGACATAATTTTATTCATAAAACGAGGCTCAACTTGAATCTCTATAGTATCTTCATTTCCACTATCTTGTAGATCTCTTCCATATATTTTCTGGCCCTTAGAATTATCCAAATTGTATGACTCTGGAGTTGCATTTTCTTTTTTGCCCCTCTGCTGGAGTTCAGATTGGCCTTCATTTGCCTTATTTCCACTGCAATCTTGCCACCAGTCACATTTTGTTGCTTTTATCAACTCTTCTTTTTTGCATGTTGCTGCTCCTACTGTTGATTTCCATTTCTTTGAATATACTTCAAGATTACCAGCTTCTTGATCTACTTTAATTTTTAATTCATTTTCGGTTGATAAGCATGATGGTTGTTTAACATGAAGCCCCTCTCTTTTTACTGGCTCATGCACTATTATTGTGCCCTCCAATGGACTTGAAATCTCAGCAATACATTGCATTCCTTCTCTCCTTTTTTCGGAATCCATACACTTACTAGTTCCGTTTGCTGTCTCCCCTGTCAATATACATGATCCATGAGGCACTTGAATATTTGTTTCTTCTTGTGCATCAGTTACACTAGCTGCTATCAACTTTTCTCCGCCTTTACCAGTTCCAGGATCGATGTTATCAATAATTCCCTTCTCATAGTTTTCACCTTGAGGTTTAGCAGCCTCTGACTTCCCTTTCTCCTCTTTGCTCCCATTAATCTCCACAAACCTAAAAGAGTTTTCACCTTCAAGATCTTCTACAGCAGCCACCAATTTGCCTTTTACTCCTTTGTCATCACAACTATAGTGAAGCTTACTGTTGTCTGAAGGTTCCACTTTCTTTTCACTCCCAGAAAATAAAGAAGACTCACCTGCATGTGGTGTTTTAATCACTTCTTGATCATGGAGATTGTGAACCTCTCCTAGATCAACTTCTTCCACATAAGGATTATGAGCTTCTAGTTTAGCATTGTCTTCACTTCCACAAGCCACCTGAGCTACATCGTCTTTTCTCAATTTCTTATTGCTTTCAATCTCACAGGCTAGTGCATCTTCTGCAGTCTCATTCTGTTTGACTTCACAGACCATTGTCATTTTTGTTTTCTTCATGGAACCTTCCCTGTCAGTAACCTCTTCAGTCATTCTGTCCTTCTCACTATTTACCAGTTCATAGTATTCTTTATTTGTATTCCATTTCTCAGCTTTATCTGCTGATTTACCATGGAGTTTAGATGATCCTAGTCTAGTGTGTCCATCCTCTTCTGTTAATACAACAACTTCTTTGTTCTCTTCATAAAGTGGAGTCTGTTTTGCAGCACCCATGACATTTTTTGTCTCCAAAGCAACTAGCATGTCCTCAAGACTTTGTTGTCCTGTGAAATGCTGACCCAGTTTTCGTTCTTTGTGTTTTATGCTTCCATGGTGATCCAGCTTCTTGCTGTTCTGAAGGTTATCACGTTTTTTCTCCATCAACTCCTTTGCACTTCTTAGTTTTGCTTGAGCTAGCTCCATTGCTTCTTTCATAGCAGCAGCGGAAGCTGCAGCTGCTGAGCTAGCATCGACCTCCACATCAAAGAAACTAGGAGAGCCGTCCTTCACATCCTCTTGATGAACATGGAAGTATTCTTTGTTGGCAACTGGTTTAGCTAAACTTGCTTCTTCCACACCAGTTCTGGGACTTGATGATATCCTTGGTTTAGGATGTCCTTGCTTACCAAATAATCTAGGAGGTGGCCTTGATGGTGGTGGCACTCGCACCGGTTGTGTTCGAAGATTGATGTCGGAGACAGTCAGATACGTGATATCAGAGGACCATACGTCCCCACTTGATATAGAACTGCTCAGAGAGAGTGAATGATGACTTGCATCTGCATGACCATTTTCTGAAACAGGATACTTATTGGTAGACTGTCTCTGATCAGCTCTTGAGTAATTTTCTGAACTCCTTGAATTGTTACAAGAAAACATGGCCGGACATTTATTTTGGCATTTTCCATCATCCATTCCATCATCTAACATGTGATGGGAACCATCATCTCCAAAAGTCTGTAAGGGGGTGCCTGTGTCAATAACAGAGTTCAGTGCAGGATCGTCATGAAATTGAGTCGTATGCATTTTTCCATTCATCGTGCACTCTTTACTTTCTTGGATAGTCTTGTTATATAACACATTGAACTGCATGGAGACACTATCTGACGGGTTGGAATTTGAGAAGGGCATATCGTCTTCTTGACAAGCCATATGGTCTCCGTTTGAATGTCCCGGGAGGAATTTGAATTCTTCCATTTCCTGCTGGTTGCAGGTTGCTTCCTCCACAGTCCTTTTTGATGAATGGAAACAAGAAGAAAAATGTTTAATGATCATATCTTGGTATCCATAGGACAAAGCAATTTATGCAAATAGAGATATTCTCCACACATTCTTTTGCATCCAATCCAGCAGAGACTCGATTAAAGGACAGAAGAGTCTGAATCCCTTTTAGCAAAATGACACAACTTGGATTCCAATATTTTTAAAAATAATTCGCTAGATCAAGTTCCTTAAGGAGATCAAATCACAATGTTCTTACTGTGCAATTTTAGCCTACATCAAGATCGGTTTTGAATGATCAATATTTCAGGAAAATTACTGTCCAAGTCACAAGAACCTCCTAAAGTCACTTGCATTCATGAACATTGGAAAAAATCTTATAGGTAACACAAAATCCGGAGCCAACTCCTAACTTAGAATGCACTAAAAAGTGTTCCTCCAGATGTTTGGCAAAACATACCTATTCAACCCTGTGCCTTAATCATAAAGGATTGATATTTGGCATGTAGGATTGAAGTGCCAATTTGTTTTTGCCAAAATAATTGATTAGTAGATCCAAGAACCAGAATTCTTTTATAGTTACCTACACAGAAATGAATTCACAAACTTGAACATACTACAACTAAAATAAACTGTTGGAAGCTACACAAATAATATAATTCATGCATGAAATCCACCTATTTTTTATTACCAAGTCCAAGATAGTAGATTCATCATGATACCAACAATGCAAGAGGAAAAAATATATATCAGAGTTCTTTGAACACCATGGTGCCAGCAGCCTACCTAACTCTCGAAGGAATTGCCCTAAACCATCAAAGAAAACAATTTCGATACTAAATACTTTGTCTTCCATCTTGAACAGTTTATTCCAGCAAGAGAAATGGATATGGATCCTTAGAAGGGAATTAAACCCAAGCATCCACCTATAGCATGAATTAAACTAGAAGCACAGACAGAACAAAAAAATATTGGCTCCACAGACATCTATAGTACTAAAACCAAGCTCATTCAACATTTGGCAACGAAGATTAGTAGATCTGTACAAGCAAAATGCATAAAGAAAGGAACATGTTCCTCGAGTGATCAACTCAGAGAACGACCACCGCAACAAACGAAAGAAGAGCAGTGGTGGACCTTCAAACCCGTACCTCCCGTTCGTAGTCCGGGCCTCCTCCTCCTCCTCGTCCCTCCTCTTCGGCGCCGCAAACAACTCCTCGTACGGAGCCGCGAACTCTCCGAAGTCCAGTCCCCCGAAGACCTCGGAGTAGTCGAACCCGGCGCCGCGGTCGCAGCCGTCCACGGCCGGCGGGATGTCGAGGAACGGGATGGAGCACGTGCGGGCGAGGTCGCCGAAGATCTCGGCGTAGTCGTCCAGCCGCGCGGGGTAGGGGACCGCGAACCTCGGCGGGCCGCCGAACACGTCGGCGTAGGCGGAGTCCCCCGCTGCGCCCTTCTTGGAGACCGCCGCGCCCCCTCCTAGTCCTACCCCACCCCGTCGTCGGCTCCGAGATCCCTCCATGGAAGAACACACACACACACGCAGAGAGAGAGAGAGAGAGAGAGAGAGCGGGACCAAGAAGGAGAAGCGTCTGGATTTAGGGCTTCATCGTAGACTCCCTCTTCCTCATTCTCTCACGTTCGGCTCCGACCATCCTAAACAAGAGAGAAAGAGAGAGGGAGAGAGAGAGAGAGAGATGTTTCTGGGGTGAGCATTGGTGATGGGATTGGGGGGAGCGGGGGGGGGGTGGGGGCGGCCGAAGAGGAAGCTTGAAATGGAGTGAGCTGGGGGTTGATGGAGCGACGACTGGGCGGCAGTCAGCAGCGGCGCCAGGCTTTAGCTGTCTTTGACTTTTTATGCTTTTTAGAGGAGGACGGAGTGGGGGACTGCTTTGGACCGCATCCTGTGAAGGTAATCGGAGTTGCTGTCCGATCTCTCGACCCAAAGAAACCATTAAACCCACTGGGTCCCACCCTAAAATGACACGTCATTTCCGTTAACCTCCCCCCCCCCAAAACGTTGCCCGAACTAATTGGGTACATTTCACAGATCCGAATTATTTTTCGGTGATTTAATGACAATTATCGTCGACTTAACGAGTCACGTGCGTATAGTTACCCACGTAAGTTTCCAAGACGAGGCTACCGGCAACGTACCTTTTCGACCCGACCGCGTGACCGCTGTAGCAAAGCTGGGTCCCGCCCGGACCCACCAATGGGTTTGGTGGTGGTGGTGGTACTGTAGGGAGGTTGTACCCTTTACGGGGATGTGTGTGACGCTTGGATTGATGTGATGCTCTGGTGGAAGCGTAATCTACTTTCTTTTATTATAATTTTTTCAAAATCACATAAGTCCAATCGCAATCTCAAAATGATATATATATACATATATATATATATGCATATAAGAAATATTGACTTATGTTGTATTGTGAGTAAAATGATATATCAAAAGAAGAAAAAAAAATTAAGAAATCCATCCTAGAAATTATATATTTTATAAAGCAAATATGATGGCTTGTGTGCAATGCCTCTCCTGGCTGACACCACCTTTCGGCCACGAGCTGGCCCATGTCTTCGTCGCCTCCGTTTGCAGTCGACCTCGGCTGCTGCATGAAGGGTGCTTCTACGTGGGGAGAGGGGGCGCAGCAGAAGCCATGGCCGTGCCCATGTTCGACGTAATGTTAGCCGCGTGATGGATAGGGACGTCCAAGGAGGAGTTTGGTGGGCAGTAGACATCACTCCTCGACCAAACAACTGATGGCGCAAGCAATCATCTCCATCTGCTACTGCTGCTGCCTGGCATTCATTACTATCAGGTGCATCACAGTTCGTGGCCAGTGAGATGCTCCCAGCTTCTGCCTTCTTCTCTTTTATGTTTGCACCCTTGCACTTGGAGGAGACGGATCCTAATCCCTCACCTATCAAAACATCATAATCTCAAACGACAAGTGATCATTGGTTGATGCTAGCTCTCTATCCAAAGGAATGAGCATTGTTGATCGATGGGAATGGTTATCCACTCATACACACACAAAAGTTGTCTTCCTTGAAGTTAGGATGCGCACTGTTTGTACTCGTAGCTATATATGGCTTCAATGTTCGATGCGTCTTCGCCCTTTAAATCGCTTCTCCTTTTTTTTTTCTTCTCTGGAAGTGACGGTGATGGCCTGGTTCACTGTGATCATGAATCCGCTCAAGATCAGAGTGACAGAATCGAATTATGCTAAATATATTCTGATCACAAAATTAAGATACATGATTCGGTAAGCGTGATTCACTGGCCTAAACCTTTTTCGTGCAAATATTGATCATATATTCATCCCAAGATACAATCAATCAAAAGAATATTTAGATACATGCGTGAATATGAGAACGAAGATGCAACCATAATATATATATATATATATATTTATTTATTTATTTAGATACATGCATGAACATGGGAACGTAGAAGACCTTCAGACAAAAAAAAATCACGACATCAAATTTTAGATTGTTTCCAACTATTCACACCTCAGCTGTTTGTTGGTAGGGCATACGAATCAGTGCTTGTTGTGGTTGGAATGGGTGAATCTTGAAGACGACATGTAGAAAAGGTTCACAAAAGCATCCCCTGATCCTTCGTAGGGAACTTTTATTCATGCAAATCTTACATCGCATCAACTGGAAGATGACTGGCGATTCTTACTTAGCACCACATCATCCACAAACACCTGCACCATTCGCAGGACACCAAAAACCGCCGGCAAGCAAAGCATGTAATCGATGAAGCACCTCCTCCTCCATCAACTTAGCATGGTGGAAGATCCATCGGCGGAGGTAGGATCGACTCCTCCGGCCCGGCTCCGTTCTCCACGACGAAAGCCATCTTTAGCCCCCAGCTCGTGTGGACTTCCAGATGACAGTGCATGAACCAAACCCCTACAACCAGAAAACTTCTTCACCATGTGCTGAACTCAATCCCAGCTCAAATCGCTGCGAGAAGGGTGATGACGATGATGATGTAAAGGAAGCATGAACCTAACCTGGATTATCAGCTCTGAATCGGATTGCAGTCCAACCTCCCGTGGGAACTCCGACCGTGTTCCTCTCCGGCGGGTCGATCAAGTTGAAGTTAGCCCGGTCCTTGGCGGGGTCGAAGTTTCCGATCCCGGTTCCGACGACGTAGAAGTTGTAGCCATGGAGGTGGAAGGGGTGCGATTCGACCATGAGGAGGTTGGTGTCTTGCAGCACCAGTTCGACGGTGGAGTTAAAGGCGATCCTGCTGAGCCTGGTTCCCAGCGATGTGCCGAGGTTCGCCGTGAGGGGCGCGCCGGTGTAATTGAACGAGGTGGGAGGCTTGTCGGGGAAGTCCGACCTGAACACTCCCTTCATGTCGTAGTAATGCGCTTGGAGCAGAGCGACTTGGGGCAACACGAAGGTGATGTTGTTCAACGACGCCGTGAGCCTGGTGCCGTTCAAACAAGTGGGGCACGGATTCACCCCGAGTCCGATGGTGTAGAAGAGACGTCGATCGACGTCGAGGGGCACGCTTGCAGGATACCGTGGCGAGTTCAGGCTCCTGAGCTGGTCGCCGAAGCTGGCGACGAACGAGGTATCGTTTGGCGCAGGCAGCTGTGGCATGACGGGGACGACGGTCGTGGGGACTCCCCTGTACTGCAGGATCGCCGTCGCGGTCTTGTTGTCGACGGGAATGGGCATGTCCATGAAAGACCTGGTCGCCATGAAGTACCTGCCCGGAGCTTGGTCGGCTCGAACGAGGACGTTGGTCGTTTGACCTGGTGCAATGACCAGGGCGCTGGTGTTGAATGGCTTGCAGTAAGCTGCGTCGATCTCCACCACCGTCATGCTGTGCCCAGCGATCGCGAAGAAGAGGTCGTCATTGAGGGCAGCGTTGATGATCCTGAGGAGGTATGTCTTGCCCGATTCGACTTCCAGGGCGTAGGTATCTGGAACATCATCATCATGCTCAGTAAGCGCTTCTCTGTTGGTGAAAGCAGAGGAATGTGATCTCTTACGCTTCTCCGGGCACGGGAAGAGAGGCCCTGGCTTCCCATTGATAGTATGAGCATCTGAAGTGTTGGGAGGCAATCCAAGCAAGTTTCCTTGCTTCTCCACCGCTTCCACATCGGCGTTCCACCATTCTCCTACAAACCCACAAGCTCAAATGTTGAATCTCTCTGCAACTGCGACCCATCATCGCTCGGCGTCTGTTCTCCACGACTCACCTAAGATCAGTTCGGTTTCTTGGTAGGGCTGAGGGAAGGGGTACGGAACTCCTTGCCCGGGCATGATCACGATGGCGCCGTGCACGGTGGCGCGCAACCAGAGGATGTGAGCGTGCCACCACAGCGTCCCTCTCTGGCCGGTCACGTTGAAGTGGTACGTGTAGCTGCCGCCACTGCGAATGGGGCACTGTGTAACGTAAGCCGGCCCGTCCGCCCACCCATTTCGGAGCTGCTTCACCCCGTGCCTGCCCACCATGACCGTGCATGTTTAGATCTTGGAATCACTGGAGTGATGTGTTCGAGTCATGTACCAGTGGATGGTCATGTTGTACTGCGCGTAATTGGTGACGTTAACGATCAGCCGATCTCCTTCCCGGGCGTAGATGGTAGGTCCGGGGAACCGCCCGTTGACGGTGACGACCGGCTTCGAATGGCAGAGCCTGCTCACGTTGCTCACGACGACCTGAAGTAGCAGAAACCATGGACATGGGACAGAGATGGATGATCTGTAACGCGGTGGAAGTAGAAGCACTACTCACATCAAACTGGTACTTCTTTGTGGCGGCTTCCGTCGGTACCGAAACAAGCATGAGAAAGCCCAGGAGCACGATGACAATGGAAGCATGGAAACAACCCATCGTCTTCTTTCCGCTGTGTGTTCCTCGTCTTCAATGATGGGTTCGTGTCGTGAGGCCGATGGATTGATACGTGTATATATATAGAGAGAGAGAGGTGTCAGGCGAAGGGTTGTGGCATCAGCAGGTTAAGGAAGGAAGAGTTGGTGAGAGAGGCTCGCCGATGCTTGGAAGCAAGACGGAGGAAGTTAAAGCATAGTGAGACTGTGAGAGGAAGCTATACGGAGGTAAATATGGGATTCGCCTGCAGCTTTGTCTTCAAGAAAAAGGAACAGTGGAGATTTCTTGCTTCAAGAATTGTGCAGGGGGAGGATACGGATGCACTTTTAGGAGACGACATTGAGTCACTTGGAAGAATTGATGTGTTCTAAGTGGTTGATATGTCAACTTAATGTGCTGTTCTATACTCCATGATTCATACATATTAAAGAGCAGCAAAAATATGCAAGTAAATGAATCAAGTTGCTGGTTACGTGTCATACGATGATCCAAGGATCATAAAGTCAAACGAGAAAGCATGTTTATCATTGACTTGCCAACCATTATTATTATTATTATTATTATTATTATTATTATTATTATTATTATTATTTTATTATTATTATTATTTTTATTATTATTATTATTTTTATTATTATTATTATTATTATTATTATTATTATTATTATTATTATTATTATGAGTTTTATGTCGTAGCTTAGGACTTAGCACGGTTTGGTTATGTCTATGTGCGCAAGCTAGTCTGCATAAGTTGAAAAGAGGTTGAAAGACTCAGGAGAGGTCCCTAGTCAAGAATGTGTCTCGAGCTATTTCTTCTCGGGGATGAGGCGGTGTGCCCAACATGACTCTTCCGATGATCAAGTCAATGTCTCGACCAAGATGAAATTTGGACATAGTACATAGAGAGTATGAGTTTTTCCCGCCTCCCCGATGTATGCCCAGGGGTGACTTTTATACATGTCGCCTGAAGGTTGATCGTACATCGACCTTTAATGTTGTTGGTGACCTTAGTCGAGGTGGCATATGACCTCGTGAGGTCCCAAGATCCTCGAGCAACGTGTTCATATCAGATAATATCGTGTGGTGCATTTTATCCTCGTCATTGTCCAACTCGAGTACAGGTCGACGGCTACTGTATTAGGTCGGTCTAAGATGTGATGCGTTACTTGACACGTGACATGTGATTGAACCGACCCACTATCAACCCTATCAATTATTATTATCTAAAAAGTTATACAAGATTACCAACAATTTTGAAATTAATAAAATTACCCGTTGAATTAATATTTAATTCTCAAAGCAGCATAAGTTGGTGTGTCGTAATGAAGCCTATTTAGCTGCTCTCTCAGATCATGGGAAGAGGAGGACAAAAACAAACCAATGATTACTTCACCGTCTAAAATGAGTTCGTGCGAACGTAAACAGCGATATCACACGCCGCATCACAGCAGCATTCCGCTTGCTTCAAAGTTGGTAAGATGGCGACTTTATGCAAGAATCGATTCTTTAGCTTGGACATGTATTCTTTGCCTTGGTCTCACTCAAAGAAGCAACACCCCTTGCCTCCCCCTCCCCCCTCTTCGGAGTACTCCAGAGAAGGTAGCGAAAGAGTGGCGGAAAGATGTCATCCCTGAAGCAGCCTACGATCGTCTACCCACAGTACATCGCAGCTCGGCATGGCTCCGGCTCCAAGAGCGGCTCCTTTGCGCCCGTCTTTATCGCGCTCGCGGTGATCGCGGTCTTGGTGGCGGCCGCCTGCTACGTGGGTCAAGTCTTTGCTCGGCGCTACCTCCGTCCCGTGTCTCGAATGGACCGAGCTCTGGAATCCAAAGGAGAAGACGGCTCTCAGGTGAAGCCGGGCGCCGGGAGCTGCGGATCAGAAGGAGACGACAATGCCAAGGACGAGGAGGTGGGTGGCAGTGGAGGCGGCACCCTCGATCCCTGCGCAGCTGGTGCGCCTTCTCCTTGATATGGGTCGGAGTCGCTCGCCGTCGTCGAAGCGTTTCCTCCATCTTGTTTCGTTTTCCACGCTTGTGCGTTTTGATCTGTCATGGATGCTGTGTTTTTTTCTGTTGGCTAGACTGCAATCCACTGGCTTCGATCGAAATCATAATTTTCTCCAACTATAAATATTAGCACTCAACTTTGAATCCTAAAGACATATAAAGTAATGATCTATCTCAGAGTCAACTTAGGAACACTATATTTTTTTATCTAACAAAAGACAAAGTAATCGCTACGTTCTCTTACCATCGTTGCTTTGGTAGCTTTCTACAATCCTCCAACCGCTAAGGATGCATGTCATAAGCGAGTCAAATTAACCTTTTAGGTATCTATCGGGTCGCTTGCCATCATTGCTTTGACAGCTTGTGATGGAAGGGGGAACAAAGAAGGCGAGTCAACAGTGCTTAATGTACGTACAAGTAGATCGTATACCAACGTGGAGACACGGTATGGAATAGTATCCGCCACGTTGACCGGGTCGTACTACTGGATAAGATGAGAAGCATCCACCCTCGTTTTCTACTAATTATTACGTGGACGAGTTTCCCTTTTTTAAATTTTTTCTCAACAAACGTCATCATTTTTTAGAATATTTTACCCAATCCTGAAATACTATTTTTTCCTTCATTTTTCTATAAATTGTCCAATTCAAGTGTTTTTATATTACGTTATAGTATTCTCAATAATACTAGAAAAAAAATACTATAACATAGCATAAAATATTACATTTTTAATAATATAATATAGTATTTAAATATATTATAGTATTTTTTTTATATTGTTGAAGATACTATAATGCAGTGAAAAATATTAGGCAAAAGACTAGACGTCGTTTTGAATTTTTCTTCTTTTTTTTGGGAATTCTAAGAATGAGGGGTGCTTCCCAAGAAAAAAAAACTAATTTTTTTCAGAATTTATCTTTATAATATTATTTTATCAAAGATTATTTAATTAATAAAATATATTAACATGAACTGACTCACTTAATTTGATAATTCTATCTTAAAATTAATGACAACAAATCTAAGGTGATTTTTATATAAAATATTTATATTTTGGATTTTTTCAATCGGTACTCCCATTTTTGTGTTTTCCCAAACGATGCCTCTTGTTTTTTTTTTAAAATTCAAAATACCCCTCAAAAAATTGTCTCACCCAATTTTTTTTAAAGCAATTCTAAACTATTATAGTGTTTCATTATACTCATTTATATTATTTTTCAATAGCATTTATAGTATTTTTATTGAAGTACTAAAAACATTATAATCGACATTGAAAAAATATTATAATTGACATAATATTACACCTTTTTTATTGTTATTCCTGATAAACTATCACGATATTATATTTTTAAGTTTGTATTTAAAGTTCAATAATTTTTAATATATTTTAATTTTATTTGACTCATCTATAGTGTATATTTTACAGTGTTTTTGTTGATCAAACACGACAAATGGTTAAAATATTATAACACACATTTTTTTTTCGAAGGATAATTTAAATATTTTAAAATTAAAATCAAGATTTAAAAAAAAATAAAAGAGAAAGTGGTAAAGACTTGCAGCTCTTCTTCCTCCTCTTTCTCATACCAATTGTGTTGATGGATCCACGACTCCACATCTTCTTCTTCCCTCTCATGGCCGCAGGCCACATCATCCCCATGGTGGACATCGCCAGGCTCTTCGTCGGTCGCGGCGTCAAGGCCACTTTGCTTGCGCCCGCTCCTAATCCGCCCCTGCTCGAGCACTGCGTCAAGAAGGCTCGCGACCTCGGCCAGCATATTGACCTCCTCCTGCTTCCAGTCCCACCATCTCCTACTGCCTCGCCGGAGCGCCCTGAGAGCCCGATCTTCCTCACCTCCCCGGCAATGTCGCTCGGATGGCGGCTCAGCTGCATCAGCTGGGATTTGGATTGGAGGCCTCCGGCCATGGCTTCCTCTGGGTGATCAACGGCGACGAGCAGCACCTCGGAGGAAGGGAGGAGAAGGTCGAAGAACGAGGGAAGGGATTGATCGTACGAGGATGGGGGCCGCAGCGGCCGATACTGAACCACCGGGCGGTGGGGGCCTTCATGACACACTGCGGGTGGAACTCGGTGGTGAAGGCCGTGAGCGCCGGCGTGCCGATGATCACCTGGCCTATGTTCGCGGAGCAGTTCTACAACGAGAAGCTGGTCGTCCAGGTGCTGCGGGTCGGGGTGAGTGTGGGGCCGGAGGTGTGGGGGATGGAGGAGGAGAAGAAGCCGGTCGTGGGCGGAGCCGCGATCGCAGCAGCGGTGGCGCAGCTGAAGGACGGCGGGGGGGGGGGGGGGGGGGAGGGGAGGTCGAGGATGGCATGAGGAAGAGGCGAGGGACGCCGTGGGCGTTGGCGGCTCATACTATCTCGAAATCGATCGACTGATACATGAGCTTTCAATCAGCGAGACCGACGCCGTCGATTCCGGGGAGGGGGAAGCAGGTGCGATTGATGGTCGACGGCTCGCTTAGATCTCGAGCTCGCCAAATGAATTCTTCGTCTTCTTTATGGCAAGTAAACCATGTACGTTCTTCCCTAGAATAATAATGATACTTCTAGGGAATAAATATCATTTTTATAAATAATGATAAAATTCATAATTATTTTAAAAGTTTTTTATATGGATATGTTAATCATTTAAATTATTTTATTTTATCTTTTAGATAAAGATCGGCTCTTTTACTTAGATATCAATGACAATTTTTAAATGTCTTCCCTTATCTTTTTTTTTCTTCTAATTAACAAACTAGTTAAAGGCTATAGGTCCAGAGAGTCTAGATAGATCCCTATGATATTATAGACGTAGAGAGCCAAAAGGTCACATATCCTTAGAAGACTAAAAGTCAAAAATTTAGATTCACAAATCTAGAAGGTCAATCTTCTACAAAAGTGAGGTAGAAACTACATTAAAATGGTAGCTTTTCTTTCTATTAGCTTTTGTATTGCTGCAACATATACCAATGACTTCTCACAACTTCATTCAATCTGTTGTACCTTATTTTGATGGTCATTAGAGTAGAATCATATATTATTATATATTTTACCTAACGTATTTTCTTGAAAAAATCATATCTAAAGAAGATGATGAATGTGGTCAGATATCATATCTAAAGGAGAGGATGAATAAAGTCAGATAGCAGTGATCCATACAGTAAATCGCTGCAACTATGTTCCTCCTTTTGTAACGCTATACGTAGCGAATGATATTATCTTTGCTTACCTCTTCCTCTGACGTGGTCATAATCGTGTCAAGTTCATATACGATTTTCTCTGCTTTGAGAATGATTCTCAAGTTACGAAGCCAATTGGTGTAGTTTGCACTAGGGAGATAGTTGGCATCAAGTATGTCATATAGGAGTTTGCAAGCGACATATTTCTAACAAACAAAAAAATATAGTATAAATAAATAATATACAGATTTTGTAAAAAACTAAACAATTAAGATATGTAATTTTCTTGCGAAACACACGATACCCTCGATTCGTGAAGCGAAAATCCTCGACGGATTTTTAGTAGGAATCGAGATTCACTCGACGTCTTAGTATAATCTCGAGAGACTCGACAATCATATTAAGCCCAAAAAGGTAGACAACTCTTGCCGATCACAACTCCTTGTGATTCTCATATTGTTTGGCTTCTTAACCATCATATTCTTGAGGGACTCGACTAAGCATATAATGTCCTCAAGTCACCGATGACATCTCTATGCCGTAAGCAATATTTCCAATCGTAATATAGGTGAGCCTCGAGGGACTCAACTAACTAAACCTATGTCGGGATTCAATTTCTTCTTATAACGATGGAAGACCACTCGTTTTTTAGGTGTCATGGCTTATTACATTCATAACATCTCATAGTATCTTTTTTATATTTATTTTTTATTCTTATATATTTTGTTTATTTTTATGAACTTTTTAAGTCTTTTTATAAAGAGTTTTATATCATCTTCATCATCACTTGAGCTTTCGCTCGAAGAATCTTCTTTAGTCTTAGTGCAATATCTTTTCTGTTTTTTGGAAGGTCATAGTCTTGTTCATTATGAGTTCTTAAAAAGAAAAATTGTTCAAATCCTTTGCCTCTTGCATTATTGTTACTTTTGGATCTCAATATTTTGAAAAAGATCTTAAAATTTTATTTACTAATTCAAGGTTAATATAGTATTTATCAAGAGCTTTCAAACTATTGACAACATCCATAAAACGATATATATGCCACTATTGATTTCGCTTGGCTTCATTTTAAACAATTTATAACTATGTACTAAAAGATTAATTTTTGACTTTTTTGCTCTACTTGTGCTTTCACAAATGACTTCTAGTGTGTGCTAATATCACTGCAGTGTCACACATAGAAACACGATTAAACTGATTTTTATCCAAAACACAAAATGAATTGTTCATAACTTTATAACTTTAGCATTTAAAGAGAATATTTTTTAAAAAAATATTTTAATCATTCATTGGATTGGAAGATTTTTTAAAACCATTTTCAATAATATTCCACAAATCAAAAAAATTTCATTCATGTTTTCTAGTAAGAGTATTCTATCCCATTGAATATAGAAGGATGAGTGATAGAGTGACCCTCCCCTCGTGATTTCGAAAAAGTCATTAAAACTCACTTGGATGTTAATCCAACTGAGAGAACCTGACTCTGATACCAACTGTTAGGATCATAATAACACTTAGAGGCGGGGGGGGGGGGGGTGACTTAATGTTTATCGAAAATAAACCTCATAATGACACGAGTGATCAACTATCTTCACAACTATTTCTCCTTTTACTAGGCTCAAGAGGGAACATTTATAAACTCTTTCTCACACGACCTCACACCTCCTTAGAATAACCGATAATCTTAAGGAGGAATAGACTAAAACACTAAGAGTTTTCAATAATTTTAGCTCAAAGATTTTATCACTTTTTCACCCCTTTTTTTACACTTAATTATGCTCTTTCGTTGTTTTAGCAAGCAAGAATGTGTGGGGTACTTATAGATCGCGAATGACTTTAAAATTAGAGCCAAAAATTTAAATCCCTTATTTTACGGTATACTGGCGGTACTACCACCATCACTGTGTGGTATTACCATCCAACAAAGTCCGAAATACTGAGCTCTAGTGGTACTATCATCGAACCAGGTGGTACTATCGTCGGATTAGGCGGTACCATCGTCATCTGGTAGTACCATCCCTATAAACTATGAAAAAGCACAAAACTATACTTTCGTAGCCTGGCGATACTCCGCCTAGGTCATTTTTAGGTTAGCAGATTTGCCTTTAATCAGGCCCAATTCAACCTTGGTTCTGGCCCAATGGGCCTCAAATCAAGTTAGCATAGTTACGACCTAATACAAGCTTAATTCGACTCTTAAAGACCATGATCAAGACCTAACCACTCAATCACATATCCAGCATAATCATGAAGCAATTAACATGTTTTCCAGCATTCAGGTATATTATCTGATTATTTGGCACTTTGTTCGATCCTTCGATGTATTGTCCTTTCCTTCGGCGTATCGCCCGATCTATTGACATGTTGACTTCCCGTAACATCCAATCTTTCAACGCAATACCTGATCCTTCTAGCTCAATGCTTAAACTTGTGGCATAAAGTCCATCCTTCGACATGTCAACTAATCTATCAGCTCGATGTCTAATCTCTAATATGATACTCCTTCGACCCAATCCATCAGCTCGAGGCCATGTGATGGTTCGTGTCCATGATCGAAGTATTTCCTATATCACTAATCTTAAAAGTATATTAGTCCATAAATTTATTGATTGATTTAATTATCAAAATCTGATATTCAACATACACCTCTCTTTTACAAGAGACCTTAATCCTTCTACCATGTATAAACACTTCTAAATTCAAGGAGGAATACACTCAATCCTTAGGCACGTCGACCAATCCTCCAACCCGACGTCCAATCTCTAACATGATGCTTTTCCTAGCCTGATGTTTGATTTTCCTACTTCGATAATTTACTCTCTGATGGTTCAAGTCCATGATCGAAGTTTTTATTGCATCACTTATCTCAAATGCATATTAGTCTATAAATTCATCAATTAATTTTATTATCAAAATCTGGGATTCAATAATCTCTTTTTTTTTTATAATGACAACCAATTGATGATGAAATTTTAGCTAAACTCCCCCTGTCTATATGTTATTTTGAAATATTCTAATGAACTCGAATTCAAAAAATGATAACCTTTCAATGCTACTCTTAGAATTCAAGTCGAAATAATTTTAATCAGAAATTATAGTGACTTTCAATAGTAATCATTGCAAGAATCATATGTATAATTTTAGTTAAAGAATCACATCATATCCATGTCAAAATATTTATACATCTTAAATAGATATCATAAGTTAATATCTTCATATACAATATGTATAAGAGTGCAACATAGTTGTTACTTTATTAAAATATTGCCATTACATTTCCCCCTTTGTCATAAAAAAAAAAGTGTAAGCTACTAATTTTCTCTTCCCCTTTGTTATCATAAAAAAAGAAGGATATCATGTTAGCATGGTGTTACTTTTCTTTGTTTATATCAATGTGTCAATTGTATAACTATTTAGATATCACATAAAGGATATTAATATCGATGATAAGTTCAAGTTATGAGAGGTCAATTGATGATGGTGTATTAATAAAACTCCCCCTATCTATGTCATCTTAAAAATTTGATGAACTTGAATTCAAAATAAAACTTTTTGATAGTACTCTTAAATTCAAGTTAAAATAAATTTGATCATAATATTATCATTGCAACCTCAAATATTGAATCAAACTTTAATTTTTTTAAAAAATAAATAATAAAAGTTAGCATGAGTAATACTAATAAAAAGCTTTTAAAGTATCACAAGTCTCTTTGTTGAATGCATAAGCTAGGCTTGAATTGTTATTTCTCTTGTTTTATTATCAACACAAATATAATTTGTTTATTTTTCTTTTTAAAATGAAATTCACAAGTCATGATAAGAGTCATAAATCTCAAGTCATAAATATTCAGAAGTTAAGTGAAAGATCATGATTTATTGGATAAATATCCTCTTTAGTAAATAGTAAAAAGAATTATAGGAGAATAAATAATAAAAAATCTTGGTTTATGTCAAATAAATCTCAAGTTATAAACATCAAAAAGTCAAGATCATGGTTTGTTTGAATAAATTTCCTTCTTAGTCATTAGTGAAAAAAAGAAATCATAGGAGAATGAATACAAAAATAAATCATGAATATGGAGAAGTCAAGTGAAAAAAATTTCTCTTTAACAAATAGCAAAAGAAATTATAGGAGAATAATTAGTAAAGATTTTTGATTTATATAAAATAAATATCAAATCATGAATATCAAGAAATTAATTAAAAGATTATGATAAAAACTCTACTCTTTAATAAATGATCATACGAGAATAAAGAGGTCTTGATTCTTATATTTGAATAAATATTTTTCAATGAAGAGTGAGTTTGATCACCTTTTGATATATCTCTAATAATTAGTTCCTTAAAATGTGTATCTATATACTTTCATTCCTTGGGTAGAGTTTCTTTGGAAGTAGATATATCTAAGTTATTTTAGAGAGGATAATTCTCATTTAAATAAAATTCAAAAATTATTATCAAAAAATTTTTTATTAGCTTTGAAAAATTTATTGGAAACAACGTGGATAAATTTACATAAAATTAAAAATTAACTAATGTTCTTTAGTTTTAATTTATAAGATTAATTTCATACTTACATACCCTAATCTCCTATGATAAAGCAATGCATCATCTTTTAAAGTTGAAAACAAATTTCGTCATGAAAATCATCAAGAGCAATAATATAAACATTAGAACTCCTTAAGGAAATCATAGATTTATTCTTATGTCTCTATGATGCATGTATTAGATTTAAATTTAATATTATATCCCTTATCACATAATTGACTAATGTTTAATGAATTATGTTTTAAACCATCTACAAACTATATATCTTCAATCAAAAATTTGATTTATTATCGATATTCCCAATACTGATAATTTTTCCCTTGTTGTTGTCTTCAGATGTGACATATCCTTCGTCTCGGCTAGTGAGTTTTGAGAATTTAGGTTGGATCTCTAGTCACATGCCTTAAGCATCCACTGTTAATATAACATCTTTTTCTCCTGGCTCTTGTATGGAGACATACCTACAAAAAGAATGGTTTACTTTAGGTACTTATTTAACTTTGGATCCTTCATAGTTAGATCTACCTTTCTTGATTTCTAGTATCAAATAGTTTATAGTTCATTTAAGAATCTAGACTAATTTATAAGAACTATAATTTTTAAGAGAGAATGTATAAGCATAGTGATCAAATTTTTCATAAAAAATATATTTAACTTTAGGAGGAATATATAGTGTTAGTCCTTTTACAAATTTTATTGGTCTTTGTTAAGTATTGCTACTTATGAAGCTACTTTTTTTCTTTCTATGTAAATAACATCGGTTAGTAAGAATCATGTTTGATGATTTATTTTTAATTTTAATTTTTTTAATATTTATTGTAATAACATATTTTTCTTTTTGAGTAAGTCTAACTTTTTCAAATTTAGAGCAAGATGTTGATGTTTCATACATCATTATTAATGTATCAAATTTATTAGTAAGTAATGTATGATCCTTTTTTAGTGAATTATAATTTTTACCAATCTTTTTGGGTTCATCATATAAATCATGAAATAAATTAAGTAATCCATCATAAAATAAAGATGTTTCGGGTGAGTCATATGCCTCATCGTTAAAGGCCATCAATGTATAGTTTGTCATGTCATCTTCATTGATTTGCTTTTCATCTTGTGATGCACTAAATTTATCCCATGCTGCCTTAAATGTTTTCTTCTTCTTTTAAATTTACAACTTCTTCTTCAGTTATAAACACTCATTTTTTAAGTGCCAAGGCTCTTTTACATTCATAACATATTTTTTATTCATTTTAGGTTCACTTTTATTCTTATATTCTTGTCTTACAAATTGTTCTTTTTCATGAACTTTTAAGTCTTCTTATAAGGAGTTGTTCTATATCATCATCATCATCACTTGAGCTCTCCTCAAGTACTTTTATTTGCTTCTGAGTGTAATATCCTTTCTATTCTTTGGAAGATTTTCCTTTTACTCGTAATGTGATTTGTAGGTTATTTTATCGATCATTAAATATCATATGAGTTCTTCAACTGGAAAGTTGTTCAAGTCTTTTACTTCTTAAATAGTCATTACTTTTGGACCCCAACTTTTTAGAAGAGATCTTAAATCAAGATTAGTATAGCATTTACCAAGAGCTTTTAAATTATTGATAATATTTATAAAATGAGTGTATATGTTACCAATGGTTTCACTTGGTTTTATTTTAAATAATTTATAACAATGTATCAAAAGATCAATTTTAGATTCTTTTACTCTACTTGTGCCTTCATGAGTAACTTCAAGTGTGTGCCAAATATTACGAGAATAAAATATTTTCTTCTCAAAATTATTAGATTTTTGAAAATAACATTCAATGGTGCTCTATAAATCAAAATCCATAGAAATCAAGAAAATCCTTGTTTGTGTTTTTCAACAAGTATAGTTCATCCCATTGAACATAAGAAGAAGAGTGATAGAGTGACCATTTTGATTGTAAAAAAAAACCATTAAATCTCACATGTTTGTTAATCCAATTGAGAGAACTTATCTCTAATACTAATTATTAGGATTGTACTGACACTGAGAGAAGGGGGGAGGGGGCGAGGGGGTGAATAAGTGCTATCACAAAAATATACATTTAACCAAAAGTGTAAGAAGTAAGGATAATTGAGTGCAGTAAAGTAGTAAGCAATAATAAAGCAAAGCAAGAGAGGGATGCAAATCGATTTATAGTGATTCGATCGTCCCGATGTACATTCACTCTTGACTTCTCTTTTCTTGAGGCTACCACTTTCACTACTGATCTTCTTTCCAACGGGTAAAGATCAACTATCCTTGTTACAACCCTTCTCCTTTTAAGAAGCTTAGGAGAGAACCATTACACCTCTCTTTTACAAGAGGCCTCAACCCTTCTACAACTTAGAAACACTTCTAAACTAAAAGAGGAAGATAATACCAATGCTCTAAGAGAGTTTATAACACTTTTAACCTTAAGAATTCTTTCTTGTTCACTTTTGCATCAAACAAGCATGAGTGGGATACTTATAGACTCTTAAAGGCTTTAAAAATAAAGCCAAAAATTTAAATCTCTAAGTTTTCAAGGTACTGAGGGTACTACCACTGACGTCAGGTGTTACCACCACTAAACAAAGCATAAGATTTTGGGATCTAGTGGTACCATCGATGGCCTAAGTGATGCCACTATTGCTTGGGCAATACCACCATTAGCCACGGGCGGTACTACTATTGGAAGTCCAAAAAAAAATAAAATAGTACTTTTCGACTCTTAGGGTGGACCATTGCCAGGGCCTAACCGTACATAGCCTAGGCTTGCTCGAGGTCACCAAATTGGCCTTCCAACATGGCCAATTTAGCCCTGATTTAGGCCCAATGTGCTCATATATAAGTTGGCATGGTTTCGACTCAATACAAATTTAATTTGGTTCTAAACGATCATAATTAATACTTAACCACTCTAATTACAATCACGAAGCCTTCGACATGTTGTCCAACATTCCAACATGTCATCTGATTATTCGGTACTTCGTCCAAACCTCTGGTGCATCGTCCTTTCCTTCGGCGTATCGCCCAATATATCAGCATGTTGGCTTCCTACAATATCCGATCTTTTGGCACAATACTTGATCCTTTCAGCCCGATGCCTGAACTTATGACACGAAGTCCATCCTTCAGCATGTCGTCCAATCCTCTAGACTACCGTCTAATATCTGATATGATTCTTTACCCGGCCCAACATTTGATTTACCTATTTGATTTTCTTGCTTTGACAATTTACCCTATGATGGTTTGAGTCCATGATCGAAGTTTTTTTTTACGTCACTTATCTTAAAAGCATTTTAGTCTATAAATTTATTAATTAATTTTATTATCAAAATCTAAGATTCAACACTTAAGTCACCGGTGACATCTCTATGTTGCAGGTAAGATATCGAATCATGATATAGGTGAGCCTCGATGGACTCGACCAACTCAACCTACATTGGGACTCATTTTCTTTGTATAACAATGGAAGACCATGTAAGTCAGTCTAATTATTGCATGCTTATCGAATTAATATTATTGTAATAGGGAGTTTTGATTCAGTCTTCTAATATGACATGTCACACACATATATATTTAATATATATCTACATTTTATGTAATTATATATATACAAACATCTACATATCATATATAAGTAATCACACCAAATGATCATAGATCACAACCTAATGTGACTAAGCCCGAGCAAGTGGGTCCATGTTAAAACCCTTACAGATTCTAAGGTTGGGGTGATCTCTATAGAGGATCGACCTCCTTGGAACTCTATAGGAGTTTCTCCCTCCTTGGTTTTATGCTACATAAGATGAAAGATAATTGATCTATTGATGATAAAAGAGGGGAGAATACAAGGCTATTTATAAGGCTTCTAAACCCCAACTCCTAATAGGATTTATACTTAAGACTCCTACTCCTAACAACTCATACTCCAACTCTAAGAAGCAACATTCAAACTAATCCTAATCATATTCTAACTTAATCCCTTCTCAACCAACCCCTCTTTAACTAGGATAAGGGATGGTTAATTAGGGTAACATATATCTTATTCTTTTCTCAAAATATCTTCTTCCAAACTAATCTTAACCTAGCCGATAGATAGGGGTCGACTAGATAGGATTTACATGAATGTCCTTAGGATTTATATGTTTGCCCTCTTCAATGAAACCAAATTATGACTCTCTTAGCCATAGTCCTAACAGACTCACTCTCTTCAAATTGGCCTTGTTCTCAAGGCTAAACTCCATATCTTTGGGTCATGATTTACAATTCCTCACAAGAGTCCCTTGTGGCCTTATAGTAGGCACATCCTACTCATAGGGTCCAACATCAGTAGTAGTGATTGGACGGTGATGTGTCGCGATCCTGTGATCTCATGCAATCATCAGCTGAACCTGGGCCTTCTTATCAACTTGGGTGTCGGGTGGATAAAACGGGGCTGAGTTATCCTCTCTAAACTTTCATTTGTGATGAGATACTTGGAGGATCAATTATATTTTTAAATTTATGTAATGATTTGATCCATAAGTCAAGGCTCTATTGTGATCTCTAATTTTGTAAGGGCCAAAGTAGTAGGGAGACCACTTCCTTGAGGCTCAAATTTTCTGCTGATAGGGCTGGAGATGAAGGGAAACTCGATATTTAATAGTAAACTTTCTTCTGCTCTGATATTTATCGAGGGGCTGTTTCTTTCTTACATGGGTTACCACTTGGTTATTCTTTCATAGTAACCGAGCCTTCTTTTAGAATAATTGCTCCTCTTTGATAAGGTCTCTGGTGGTGTGAGCCCATTCTGAGTCCAAGGAGGGTAGGAGCTGAAATTTTACCGAGTCTATTTTTATCTCTCCTTTGTGTTGTTGACCTATATCATGTCAAACTTCAAATTCAATAGTAATTAGTATCCCTTTACAGATCAAAAGTATCATGTGAAATATAGGGGGAGCCTCGATATATATTAAGAGTCAGCCATCTTGCATGAGGATGGTGCCGATCCCAATTCATGATATGTCTGCTCCAATTGCGAACATATTGTCATGTCAAGTAATGCTAGTATTGATGTAGATAACATCGTGACTGTGAGGATCCTGTAGATGGTGGATGTGTAGATGCCTTCCTCTTGTTTCTTCAGAATTTTGATCTTTATCCAATAAAATTTGGTGTCATAGATTTCATGTTGGTATTATCGCTAGAGGGACTCAATTTTCTTGCGGTCATGGGCCATGAATCAGTGGTCATCATCAGGGAAGACTTTGAATATTATGGTCTACTCCTTGGAGAAGTCATGGAAGTAGCCCGAGATTTAGAGTGCTTCAGAAGCTATAGTTGGTTTGGCTAAATGTGGCACTTCAGGAAGAGTTTATACCTGCAGACAAAAAGGTAAAACTTTTGGAGATAAAATATCCTTGCAAGGGAAGGTCGTGGCCAAATGATATGTGTCTCCTGCATCTCTTGGATGATCCTTTTAGCTTCAGCCCTTTGAGGATGTGGACATCAATATGACCGAATATGTGCTAGTGGTTCCTCCTACAAGATTAGCATATGAAGATTGTATAGCTTGGTAGGAAGTAATCAACTTAGTTCGATGGAGGCGCCTGAAATTTCGGCAAGCTTCTGCAAGCGTTGTGTCAAGATCGTCATTACTTCGATCCTATGTTTCTCGCATAAGGTCACTCGTTCTCCCTTTCCATTCATAAGATTGTTGGTGAGGACGACGATGGGTTGTTGCTTAAAGGATTCTTTAACTTTTGTTGCCGGCAAGTTTGCATGGCTGGCTAAAGCGTGAGTCATATAATCGACCGACTGCGGATCTTCCTTCGTGTTCTCCTTCTCAAGTTCCTGGATCTCTTTTTCATATTTTTTTAATAGATTCTATCATGGAAAGCTCTCCTTTTTTACAACGATGGTTGTAGCTCCAAAGTTTGTTGCAATGCCAAGAAATGCCCTTCGTCGATCTATCGCATAACTCTTCTCTTGTCAATTTTTTTGGCAACGAAGAATGGTTGGGAGCAGAGGGAGGTTTATATGCTGCTGATCTAAGAGTGGTTCTCATCCCTCCGAGCATCTTGGTTCAGTTGTTCCTCTTGGATTCGGGTAAAAGAGATTGCGGCCATCACGGTGGGGGGCTACCACGCTTTAACCTCTCATTTAATTTCCAACTTGAGTCCTTCGATGAACGTCCCTAATAATTGTCTATCAAACCAACTATGAGCAAAGTAAGATAATTCCTCAAACTTGGTATGGTATTCTTGGATCATGGAGGTTTGTCAGATCTTGTCAAGTTGTCCATTGATATTCTCGTACTTGGTTGGCCCAAAGCAGTTCAATAGTGCATACTTGAATTGTATCAACATCAGACCCATAGTTATATTCAAGCCAATTGTACCATCGTATAGCATCTTCTTCAAGGTGGATGACAGCGGTGTCCACCATGGAATCCTCCGATGTTTGGTGATGACGAAAGTAATAATCAGCGTGCGAAATCCATCCTGTCGGGTCTCCTTCTTCCCATCGAGGGAAGTCCACCCTCATGCATGGTTGTCTCGTATCAGTGGCTCGTTCTTTCTTTTTAAGAGGCCTTTTTGAACTTTAACCTTGTTGGAATTTTATTGGGCTCAGAGATCAGCTCAATCCGAATTCGACAAATAAGGCACACAATCTATCCTCTATACGTGATTCAAACACCTCCAACTTGGCATCGATTGAACCTTCAGATGTGTCTCTAGATCTGAGATGTCAATGTCCCTTTCCTTCTATTGGGTCAGTGGTATGGAACAATTGGGTGGTTTGGTGACCGAAAGGGATGATGAATTATGGGTAGATGACTACAGTTTGGGGTTAACATATTACTATTTTTTTGGGTGCTATTGGGGTTGTGATTTAGGGTTGTTGTAGGGGCTATAAGGAGGGTTTGGTGACAGAGGTTTAGGGTTAGAGGGATAGCTTAGGGTTGTTGTTGATGGCAGTAACCTGTTTTATAGGATTAGTGGCTGCGAAGGGTAAGGATCAGTGGAAGGTTCGATGGCTGCAGAAGATCGTTGTCTAGGCTGTGGTTTGAGTTGGCTGTGGATTTTGGAAATAGGTTATGACGGCTACATCTTAAGGGTACAGGGGTGCCCTAAAGATGACATGGGTGCTAACAATAATTTCGGTAAGGATCAGATATGGGTGCAACAAAAAACACTGAAAGGTAGTGCTACAGAATTCTACGTTGATAGGCTACGATAGGTCACTATTTTGGGTGCTGTTAGAGTTGTGAAAATAGGTTATGATGGTTGCGTCTTAAGACTATAAGGGGTGCCATAAACAAGTCTTGGTTGGTGGCAGCAAGATGGTTGGGTTTTAGTGGGTTAAGAAGAAGAATAAAGATAAAAGTGCAATAATAGATTTTTCGTTAAAAAAATTTCAACAATGAAGAAGTAATTTTTTTCAGAAATTCTCAATAAAAATTCAAGTGAAACTCAAGGGGAATCTATTGGTAAGGGAGAGGTAATATTGTCAAAAATTTTGTGAAAAAAATGACAACAAAAGTTTTGACAAAATTAAAGATTGCAAGAAGGTGTTACTACAGAATTTTTTCAGCAAACGATTTTAGTAGTATAGTCAAATTTTTTTATAGCAGTTCATAACAAGGAATCAAGAGTAGTTCATAATAAGGAATCAAGTAAAACTCTATGGAAATCCACTAGCAAGGGAAATGTAATACTATAAAAAAATTCGTGGAAGAAATCAACATCAAAAGTTTCGACAAGATCAATGAATACGAGAAGGTACTTCGACAGGATTTTTTCATCGAAAGATTTCAGCAGTAGAGATGAGATTTTTTTTAGCAATTCAAAACAAGGATTCAAGTAAAACTCAAGGAGAATTTGCTGGTAAGGGAAAGGTAATGCCGACAAAAAATTCATGAAAGAAAAGGACAGCAAAAGTTTGGCAAAATCGAAGATCACGAGAAGGTACTGGAGTAGATTTTTATGTCTAAATTGCAACAATTTGGTCATAAAAGATCAATAGTTTATATTAAGAATTTTTTAATGAAACCAAAAGAAAATCCAAAAATAGGAAGTACTAAAGCTGTTGTAAAAATTTCATGGAGATTAAATTAGTAAAAACGTAGCAGTAAATCAAATAGTCAAGGGTGTGCGGTTGGAATTCTGTAGCATAACTTTTGTCATGAAGATGGAAATTTTACGATGAAAAGTTTATGCAGCAAATAGGAACTAATTTTTTTTGGATTTTTTGAATAGGGATAATTAAATTACAATAATAGTAAGGTAGAAAACCAAAACCTGTTGCAATTCACGGGGAGATCAAAGGATGATTTGCGGTAGTAGAGATGATGGCGAAATTTGGTGACAATCTTTAAGCAATTGTGAGAATTGCTTTGGACGGCTATGGGGGCTGATGGATGGCTGTGGAAGGGCAGTGAGACACTAAGAACACTGCTTTGATACCAAGTGTTAGAACCCTTACAAATTCCAAGCTTGAGGTGATCTCTATAGGAGATCAACCTCATTGGAAATCTATAGGGATTCCTCTCTCCTTGGTTTTCTACCACATGAGTTGAAAGATAATTGATCTATTAATGATAAAAGAGGGGAGAATACAAGGCTATTTATAGGGTTTCTAAACCCCAACTCAGAATAGGATTCTTACTTAAGACTCATACTCCTAACAACTCCTACTCCTAAACTTATTCTAACTTAACCCTTCCTCAACCAACTCCTCTTTAACTAGGACAAGTTATGGTTAATTAGGGTGACATGTATCTTATTCTTCCCTTAAAATATCTTCCTCCAAACTACTTCTAACCTAGTCGACCTCATCACATCTTTAATAGGGGTCGGCTAGATAAGATTTACATGAATGCCCTTATGATTTACATAACTCCTAACTGCCAGGGGTTCCTAATATGTCCATGACTCCTTGGCTGCATGACACACTGCTGCTTGATCGAGAGCAACATGGTTTCTCTCGATTTATAGCAGGTGGCCATGGTTGAGAGCCTCTTCTAGGGTTCTTTAGCCATGCCTTAGGGCAACAATAGTTGCTCCCTTTTTACATCAATAATTTTGACGTCAAAAGGACTCTCCACAACACCTCTCAACAACAAGAAAGGGTGCTGTCCAAATCTAAAAACTATGACAAAATTACAACAAGTTATACATAAAATACTCTATGCGATTCATCACAACACATAGTGTTTATAGCTAATCATCACACGATCAACCTAGCTCTAATACCACTGTTGGGAAACCTTATAGGAGCATTACATGCGTAGTGAAAAATAAAAATAAAAATAGTTTTTCACATTTATCAAATCATGGTGCAATAATTGGTGCATGAAAATCACAAAATTGAATAATATGTGTGTCATGTGTTAATTATTTTACCTAAGAAAATTGTATATCCCTGAAAGACCAGATCCAAAAGAGAGGATGAAGGAGGTTAGATGTTCTCCTCTCTAATGGTGATCCACACAACATATTGATATAGCGATGCTCCTCCCTTTGTAGTGATCAAGAAGGGCCAGCCCCTTCTTGCTATTCTCTTGCACCACCAAGAGGGCTGTCGACTTAGGGGGAGGAGGGAGGAGAATAAGAGGGGTGACCATAAAGAGCTCTAGCCTATGAGCCCTAAGGTTTCACCTACTTAAAGAGGTGCATACAAGCTTAACTCTGATGGATCATACCTTACTAGGTACCGTGGATCTCTATTAAACTACCCAAGCCTCTTATATTAGTGAATCTTTATCCAATTAGGTCTTATTGGATCTTATCATCAGGATTGAATAATATAAGGACTTATTAGATATCCAATAAAATAGAGTTTCCACAGATATCTCATATCCGAACCTCTACTCATCATAACATCTACCATATGTGTGTGATTCTCTAGACCTAATACCAAACTGACCGTGAGTCATTCAGAACCTTTCTAACTCAAAACTCTTTCTGAACAATTCACTTAACTCATCGACTATAGACGTATTAGGCCACTACGTCTTAGTCCTCAAACGATACATGATGATCTAATCTATTGGACTTATCTATCGTTAGTTATCGTGTATCTATAGTCCATCATCCATCTAATATCTTAAAGACTATATATTGAGCATTGTATCATCATGCCTCATACAAAATCTATCAGATTCTCGCTTTAATTGGATTCTCCGGAGGAACTCATTCTCTCTCAATCCGAATGACTCTTGCTAGGAATTTGTCTAAGTGAGAATATATAAGATATTTCTCTCATGATACCAAAGTGGACGATCCTCTATTAACACTCAATTGCTTTCGTAAGGTTGGCTACGCATCCCGATAACCGGTTATACCATATTTTAAACTTTTAGACCAATAAATCCGAAGTCAAAGAAATGAGTATTCAAGCAAAGCATTCTTGGTGTTTTAAGTCTAAGGACTAGACACATAATTAGGACTACAGAATCATTGTTTGACATCATGTCATGGACAAAAATATAAACAAGGTGTTCGACGTAATGCTCATGTTTGTCCATGTCCTTCAGTTATTGTATATGCTTCGTAAAGCAAGTAGCAGACTTACAGTAGGCTTGACAACCCTTGTTTGGTTAGCTTTTATGACCGATTTCGGTTTGTAAATAAGAGTCATGTCATGTGGACACTTGTTGGGACTTCGGTCTGTAATATATATTGATCCTTTGTGTGTAACCATTCAGAGCTTGTAAATTCCATGGTTATAATTTGCATTGGTTATATTAAATATTTGTTAAAGTGGTTGCTTGTGGATCTTGTGAGAAATATTTTCTTTAACCCATTTTCTCTTTTATAGGTCCTAAGGGATCCTAGGAGGTTTCGGGGAGGCTGACTTTTACGGACGGACACGCAAGGGTACCACATGACTTAGACAAAACTAGTTAAGTTTGTGATAAATGGTAGCAGAGCGGGACAAGCATATTCAGAAATACTTGTCATGCAAACGTGGGGGACCTAATTGGGCTGCATAGAGGGCAGCTAGCATGTGTGATGTTTTGAGAGAAACAGACATGGAGATGTAGGGAAAGAAATCACTCAGAAGAGCATGCATCCTTGATTGATATTCAGAGGAATGACCAACCCTTTACGCGAGAGGCACCACGAGGATAAGCAAGCTAGAAAGAATTTGTAGCACACAAAGATTGGGATGGCCGACTTCGAGCTACGAGTTGGTGTTGGCAACCAAACTTGATGGTACTCAAGGCAAGTGGGACGCTTGGTAAAAGATGAGACAATGCAAAGTGGAATGTATTGCTCAACGTCCAAAAGAGTTATGCAAAGCTCACAAAGGTGAGGGAAATTGCTAACTTGAAGAATTCAATACTCATGCAAGGACTTGTATGCAGACGAAGGAGTGTTTGTGGTCATCCTAGGACAACTGAAACTCGGCGCCATGGAGTATTGAAACTTTCTCTTCGGTATGAAAAAGATACGTCCATAGGAGACTAAAATGTGCAATAAGTTCAACATGTTGCTAAGCCTTAAAAGGTGCAGCAGGGGCTGTACTGACAAAGAGTTACAATCTAGCAAGCGTATTTATAGGGGCAGAATAATTCACAGATTATCAGTAAAACAAAGTAGTCCAAGGGGATAGTGGTCTCCAAAACTTCCAAAGGGAAGAATGCAAAGAGGAAAGTTGCTTCAATATGACAGATATCCAGGAAGAATAGGTCCTGATTTTTCAGAGGGAGAATTATATGCAATAGACCACACAAGTTAAAGAAGAGTACCTCAAGACAATATTTCTACAAAGCTCAACGGACCGAGCAAGCAGCGTGGAGTCATTGCATGATCTCGATGAGGTAATGCATTGGTGGATGCATTGCGAGATCAAGTGGGGGAGCGACAATGGCAAATCGAGGAGCGGAATAACTTGGGTAGAACTTAGCGAAATATCAAAACCTCATGAAGGAGTCAACGTAGAAAGGGGAACATAAAGCGGAGGCACAGAGCTTTCCTTGGATAGAGGTCAAGGACATGAACTCTTGTAGAGGCAAGAGTGGGATCATGTCGTTTCATGGGTTCTTTATTCTGATGGAGTAGACTCATCTTTCATGGTGCCAAAGACGAAAGGAGCCTTTAGACACATGCACATTGTCTTAGAGATGCATTTGCGGAGGAACTAAGTTGATTCAACTTGCGGAGGCGAAGTTGGGATCAAAAAGCCTTAGCACAGGGCAAGAGAACGCTGATGCAGGTACTCTAGAAAAATATACCACAGTGCCGTCATTTGAGTTGTTACGAAGAAAACGTGCGCAACAGAGATTCTGCTGGTGGGGATAGAGGCACAGGATCCAAAAATGATACACCAATTTTAGTGAAGTTTAAGGAATTCGAGAGCTACTATGCGATGGAGTGTCCTAGAGCGATACTTTGCTCGGTTACGACTCGAGAATAGGTGGATGAAGGTGAATTCCCAAAGGGACGAACACAATCGGAGGTGGTGGAGGCCTTACGATGTGCTGACAAAGGCCACACATGGAGAAATAATAGTGTAAGTTCATAATATAAGAATCTGAATGCAATGAAGATATCATCAGGAGGCGATATGGTGTAACGGATCGAGGTGGAATAGTTTGAGACAATACAATACCTGCGGAGTTGTCCTGTGAAGGACGTGATCATGTGGAGATATGATAAGGAGCTACTAGGAGCTCCACTTCGGTAAACAATATAATAGAGAAAAATGGATATGGATTTAAGGAGTGAATGTCATGGTACCGCAGCGACGGATCTTCCGTGTGTGTGCAGCGAATCTTGATTTCTGTCAAACCATTGTTACCTCAAATATAATATAATGCAGTTAATAAGATCGTGGCGTTCTTTTCGATAATTTAATATATCTTTATCAACAAAAGAAAAAAACATTAACATTTCTGAAATATGCTCTTCATAGTTGCACGAACATCATCAACATTCTGTATATCACAAACAACATGAATGGTTTCAAGCTCAATGCCAATGAGGCATTCCACGTATCACAATAAGATTAGAGGCTGTGTATCTATTTTTTTTTATTGTGTAATTCTGATGTATGCTATCTTTATGTAGGGTTGGAAGGATGATAATGTTATTATCTTCAGTAATATAATTTAGTTATCTTTCTTGGTTAGAAAAAAAAAAAATGCTCCTCAAATAAGATATAGATCTAAGGCGCTATGATACCTTAGTAAGACCAAGCTCATACTTCTATTATCGAACTTCTCATGGTTTAAAATCCAACATGACGATATATTTTTCCAAGATAACTAAAGATACTCTAATATCCCTTGATACCGCATAAGATATATTATCTCCACATGGGAAAAATAGAATTGAAGTATTATTAGGAAGCATCTTCCTAGTCCAAATAAACTGTGGCATCCTCAGACAATAATCCAAGAAAGAAGGGTGATTTCTCTTTATGTCAGCTTGTTAGAATAGAACCCATTAGCCGTGAAATCCCAACAAAATTTTCTATTATAAAATATGTGTCATATGTGTGATGATAATGATGATGATACCCCGCGAGACGGGGAATTGGGCACACCACCCGAGTCAAGTGGCGAGCCGAGAAGAAGACGAGGCCGAGGACGACGACCTGCACATCCTCTCCCCTCCCACCGTGACCATTGCTTTCACGACACCGACGGCCGCATCCTTCCCTCACGCAATTCTCCTCACAACAGATGGCTGTGTTATATTTATTTATTTGTCGAGTGTTATTTACACGTTTTGGGTTAATTATTATCAATAATAATTCATAAAACAAGACAACGCTCTGATTGCCAACAGACGGTTCTGATGCTTCTTTGCCATCTCTTTTCTAGTTGAATTTTTTTTTTTATTTTCATGCAAGATATGAGAAAAATAGATTTGTAAATATCTAAAAATAGATTTCTCTTCTAAACGGAGATAGGGTGTCGTCAAGTCGGTGGCGGGGGTGGTGGGGGGCCAGTCCCGGAAAGAAACAGGTGAAATCACTCGACAACCAACACTCGCCTCCCTCCCTAGTGGCGGAGGACCGGTGGATGGATGGATGGAGGCATCATTTTCGCAACCCACCCGACGGCGGGGCCAGAGTTTGCCCCTTCTTCATCTCAAAGCCATCACACGCTGGCTCCATTGCAACGCTCAACCCTTTCCTCTTCTGCTTTATTTAACTCCTCCTCCTCTCCCTCGACCGTGTTTTAATGACACAAGTAGCGGTACCAACGAAGAACCCATAGCAGACCATACCAGAGGAAGAGGAGATATAAATGGAGAGACACGTACCTCTCAACATGGCTTCCTCCAGTTTCCATGAAGAGGAGACGGACGATGGCTTCGTCGCCGCCGTCCGCCACGAGTCCCCGCAGCAGATCCCCGCCGCCGCTCAGTGCACACAGAAGCCGCTACCGCTGGATGACGGCGGGGACGATGAGTCAGAGGACGACGACGACGACGACTTCGAATTCGCTTTCGTGATCAAGGACCCTGAGGGCGGTCCGGACATTACATCCGACGGTCAGATCCGCCCCATCTACCCCGTCTTCGGCCGCGCCCTCATGCTCGCCGACGACCGCCGCGGGAGAGCGGCGGCCGAGATGGAGGAGGAGCGCGGGACCTCGGCGGTGCGGGGAACCCTCCGCCGCCTCTTGATGGCGGAGCGGGAGGAGAACCCTGGGTCGTCATCGTCATCCTCGTCCTCGGCGGCGGACGAGCTCGCTGGGGTCCCGCCGGGGACGTACTGCGTGTGGGCCCCCAAGTCGGTGGCGCTGACGCCGACTCGGTGCAAGAAGAGCCGATCCACGGGGTCCTCCCTACGGTGGCGGCTCCGGGACCTGGTGGTCGGGCGGAGCCACAGCGACGGGAAGGAGAAGTTCGTGTTTCTCGCAGCCGAGGAGGACAACAACAAGGAGAAGGAAAGCCGTTGCAATTTACCCAAGACGGAGGAGCCGGAGAAGGGCAAGGAGGCGAAGGCGAAGGGGAAGCGCGGTGAGGCGACCGAGGTGGACATAGCCACCACTCATCGGATCTATTACGGGAGCGGCGGCGGCGGCGGCTCCCGGAGGTCGTTCCTACCGTACAAGCAGGACTTGCTTGGCTTCTTTGCCAATGTGAACGGGCTCAGCCGCATCCATCGCCCTTTTTGAATGTCTCTCTCTCTCTCTCTCTCCCTCGCTCTGTTCCTATCTTTAATGGTTATAATTTCTCGGATCGAAGACCTCCTCCTCTTCGCTTTACTGTAGCCGTGTGAAGCTGGTTCGTGTCTCGGTACGGAAGTAACCGCTTGACACTTGTTGTGGTGGTGTGCGTGTGTGGATGGGAATCGTCAACCATCTGTCATTGACTAGGGTTTGACCACCGTGGTGGCACGTCGATGGCAATGGGTTGGTGTGTAATCATATTCACTAAACCCTTAGTTAGTGACATGACAAGATGATACTTTGTAACAACTCCTCTATGAAATATATAATCTAATCGAAGAAAAATGACTTATCATGTAATTATTATGAATCGATTCGATTTGTGGTTCCAGACAGTGTGTGACACCTGCTTTACACTCGGCGATGCTTTGTTGGTTTCGTAGACTTAAGCAAAAGATGAAAAAGGAAAGTTAAAACAAAATGGACATCTTAAGTCATACAAAGAAGAAATGGAGACAGGGAATTGATTGATATATGCTCCAGTGGTCCCTGCCATGGTGCTGCTGCTGCCAAGCTTTGTGTGCATGCCGAAGCTTGGCATTTCTTTTATGGGAAAAAGCTCATGAACATGGTGAAACAAATACTACATCGGTGGCTGGTCGGTCGTGTACCTGAAAGAAAGCTTGGAGACCAATGCTGTTGGATCTGACACCAGTTAATGCGTGTTTGATCCTTGGATGCTTCAAGACACAAAAGCCGAAATGGTGCGAGCAGCTCCCTGCTGAAAGCACCCACAGCTGCACCGTATTAAATCTTGGATAGCTCATGTAAATCCTGCTCAAGAATTAAACGCTTGTTAAAACAATTTTATCATGGGGAAACAAAAACCAATCACAGGCATGTCGTTCTCACCCTTGATGTCACTGACGTTAACCTGGAATGATCTGGTTTGGTGCTTCAATATCAGCTATGTGGAAATTGCTTGGCAATGTCAAGTTGCACTACTAACAGCAGTGCTTGTTGGGGCCATGATAAAAGAAATGGATAGCAAACTACGCTTCTCATTACACCAGGATTCAATGGAATCATGCGCAGTTACAGTTAGCTACCTCTTCCTCCATGCTTGAGGTTTTCTTCTCTCTGCAGAGTCATTTTCTTGTGAAGTTACATCAAACTCGAAATTAGCCACCTCATAACATTACATCAAACTGGTAGAGACAACACTCTTCATTCCAGGTAAAATAATCAAATATCATTTATCTGGTGATACACCATCCTTTTGGCAGGATTGAAGGATGATTAAGTTCTCTTCAGAATGTAGTCTAAAGAGATTAGTTTCCTGAAGTGCTACTCAGGAAGGATCGATTGCATTTTGAACATCATGCTCTCCATGCTATTGCATGTCTGTGGTTTGACATAAAATAGTTGCTATCAGAGGCGGGAGAAGAATTCATGTGATTTGTAGTATTTATTGAGGACAACATTGTAGAGAGGATGCACGGGCTCTAACAGGTTAGCATAAGGACCCAACACTGCTCTTGTTGGCGGTGGCACGCTAGCATCTTTTGAGCAGCTATACTGAGACACGGACAAACCACTTAGGCAGTAACATGAATGGTACAAGTCCCGTTGTTTGCCAGGCTTGTCCTTGAATCCTCCCTCGAGTACCTACAGAACACAATGTTTTAGGTCCTTTTAACTATTGAAATGATGAAAAAGAAGTGCTGGGTGATCAACAGCCATACGAGTGACCAATGACCAAAACCATGCGATAAGTTCAGCTGTTGTAACCATGAAAAGAATAAGATAGTGCATTATGTTATCACAACTATCTAAAATAAAGACAACCTACACGTATAAATGAACTTTACACTTCCCTCCTATTCTAGAAGAAAATATTATAATGCTGTACCCAGGTAAAGCTAACAAAACTGTAGTCTATTCATGCAGGAAATCCCAGAATATGTTAAAATGAAGACCAAAATTTACATGACAAATATAGATTATTTCAGTCTCTCTCCAAATTTTGCTTAAAATATAAAACCATCAACTGGATCCTCGGTTTTAGATTTTAGATAAATTAGATTCAGCTTCTCAAACCCTCTTGACGAAGTTGGAACATCAGGCTAATCTTTTAGACAAACACCAGTGGTGATGATTGTTGTATAAAGGAGATGTTAAGACTGTATTCTAACTAATGGGAAGTCCCTCAAGTTCTATAAGCAAAAACGCCTGAAATACTCCTCAAATCTCATAGTTTTTGGCATGAATATTCTTGAAACAGAGTTTTCTTCATTATTCAGTACATACCTGTGAACATAGGAGTATATATTGTTGCAAGGCAATACTTTGGAACAATGGACCACATTCAATTTGTCTTTCTATGAATGAAAAACCAAAATCTGAAAGTCCTGTTTCAAGATCATTTTATAAATATCAGAACAACAGTAATGCCTAGAGAGTACAGGAATGTAGTTGAAGCAAAGCACCAGCATATATTAACAAAAAATTACAACTAGAGAATCAGTACCTGCTCCATTGCACAGCACATATATAAATATATAAGATCAATACTGAAGAAACAGGTGAGTCTTGTACTAAAATAAGAAACCAGAAAGGACAGGAAGTCATTGTTCAAAACTTTTTAAATCCCAAGTGGTCCACTAGATAGGTCTTTAGTTGCAGACCACTCATCTTTCCTCACTTCTCTACTTCTTCTCCCTAAATCCTATTACCCCGACTCCACATTTGTGCTGCAAGAACGAACATATATTTTGTCCTACTTTTGTCAATTCAGATGAACCCACACTGTTTGACTTACCTTATCCACAAACAATCTTGATTCTAGGTTTACATCATGTTGTCAGTCAACTTTATAATCCACTAGCTAGACAGCTCAAAATTTCCCCAGATTGTGAAAACTTTAAATGTTAAAATAATATGTGGCAAAGCACTAGATAAGTAGATACTATATCTCTTCTCCTTGCATTTTTGATAGCTTAAATGGACTCATAATTTCCATAAAACCATTGATCATCTCAAAGGAAAATAACCACATGATCTTTTACGAAATCAGCAACGGAAATGTTTCAACCAATAACAAAACTGAAAAACTTTACCTGATAGTCTACAGCTTCCATGACCTGGATTAGTTATATCCATAAATATAATGACCCCCATATTTCATCAGCAATTTTATGGATCAAATTAGAAGTTACTCTAGTCCGAAAAGGCCAGGATAGTCCTTGATCATTATACTATAGATAGCACTAGCAGATAACCAGCCATTTCTACCTCATGTCAAGTGAATCGTCAACACAAGTTTTTCTGGTTTATGAAGCACCCGCATAGCCCTTTAAAGAGATTCAATTCAAATAAATGAGGCAGCTACAAATAAGAACACCTGCAATTTCAACAGCTTTACAAAGTCTACCTTCAACTTTAGCATGAGTAGTCCCAGCTCTGCATAAGTTCCCATCTAAACCAGTTTCCCCAGTAGTGAAGTTACATGATTTATTACACTCCACAGATGCCTGCACTCCGCCGATAAAAGATGACTCCAGCTGTTTGTGAAGAATCGGCGATAGCCTTTGTGCCAAAACAAGAGCACCTCCCTAGAGAAATTTGATATCTGAATTCTAAACTGGATGGCTAAGAAAGAACCACAAAGCAAGATAATTACCTGCCAAAACGAGTAGCAACCGTCAACCAACTTATTTACTCGCCCTTGAAAACCACACTCCACTCCTTGACGAGATGCTACCCAGTCCTAACCATACATCACATACAGATGCCCTTAGGACTTGAAAGTTTCAAAGAAGCATCAACGCCTAAAATTTAAAATTAATGCAATGAAGAACTCAAATCAAAGCTCACAGATATCAATTAACAGATATGATACTAGAATTTCTGACTCAAAGTTTCTGGGAACAATATAGTGGATGAAATCTATTATGGCTACAAAAAAATTTCACTCAGCTAAATCGTGTGCAAATAAGGCATAAAAATTCAACACTTCTATTCCTGGATAAACTTTATAAGTTGATCACAGAATCAGCATGCATTTGCACTTATCATTAGGGAACCATTTCATAACAATTAGTTAATTACCAACACCAGAAACGGATGCTGGGAGATGGTGCAAGATCAAGCAATATATATATATATATATATATTCTCAGAAATTATAATATGAGAATAGCTACTGAAGCTCATAATGGTGTATAGATTTCTAACAAGTTCATGTACTAGGATAAGATATATAGCATGAATTGCAGGGAGCTTGCTCCATGCCACTTATTAGTGACGGCATGGGCAGTAAATATCTTATCAAGATAGACATGCATAGGCATAGTTTAGGATATGTGCCAAGGCATGTATGTTAAAATAATGGCTGCAAGCACACCCCCTAGCCATTTATCTTTCTATGTTTGCATGCACATGATATAAACATATTCACAGTAATCTCTTGAGCTTCGCATAAGCCATATCCAGGAAGTACAATCTCATATGAATTCTAGTCATTTATCTTTTTGAACATTTGTTGTGAGTTATTTATTACTTATTACATACTTGACATACTGGAGATGCATAATTAAAAACTTTGGCAGTATGCAGAATTCACAATACATAGGCTAAGCCTCTAAGGTACTAAATTGTCAGGTAAACAAAAAAAATTGGCAGGCATTATTCTAAATTTATAATTCGAAAGATTCTGGATTAAAATGCATGGCAACAGAAATTTAGATTAAGCATCAACAGAAAATGAGAAACTTCTTACAACTAGACTAGGCAAATCCAGCCTATCAGCCTCATTAATCAGAATCATTGCAGCCAGCCCACAGAATGTGTACCTTTAAGAAAAAGGATGCATTGGGGACACATATATAACATACAAAAAGTTCTAAAAGGTTCTGAACACAAAATGACATAGGCAAAACTAAAACTAATAAATTTTTAAAAGATATATACCCGCCATGAGCTTCTGAACCAGGCTCTCCAGCAATACCACCTTCATATGTTTGACAACTGAAACAAACAGAAATTTGATTGCAACTGCATTTCCATAAATTGAGGGGAAAATAGTAGTAGAGAACAGTAAAAAAACCAAAAATTAAAAGGAAAATTTTTTGTGATGAATACGAAACTGGTATAGTACTTGATTATGGTATCCATGTGACAATTAATGGTGCATCACAATATTCATGTCCAAAAAAGATGTTATTGCCGTGAAGCTTTCAAGATTTTACAGGTATACATGTGCAGGTCCTGACTTATGAATCACTTTGAAAACACAGACTGAAGCATGAAAAATCAGTACCTTGATTCATAATATAGACGAGTTACCAATGCATATAATGCTTGCTATTCTCCTGAATAGCACTTCAACCTAACAAAACAGAGGCCACATTATCTATGCCTCACCACTTCTGTTGTTGCTTAAAATTCCATCCACTATTCAATGATGTAATTGCACTTGTTTATAAGGTGAAGCACCACTATCTTGCATATATACATTGAATGATAAACCATAAGCATTTATTATTTAATTGGTTTGCACTTTCAAGCTCAAGGCAACACATCCTGTTTTTTTTTCATGTCTAAAGATTGATAAAGTTTTTAATAGCATATCAACTACTTTGATTATAGATGTAAAATTTTCAGAGACATGGTGGCAAGTCACTGAGTGCGATTGATATGACTAAAGAATAAACACAGACAGGCTCCAACAAAGAACCAACATTTGATTTCTTGGAGGCTTTAGGTTCTTGTCATTTGCGGTCTATAAGATAATATTCAGAGACATGAAAGCCATCAAAGGTTCAATCAAAGCCATAAAGAACCCTAAAGGAAACCCCAACACATACAATCTATTGAAAGCAATGGAATTCTTTCAGGCCATAATTCCTTAAAATTTCAAGTAAAAAGGACTAGCCTCAAGATGTAATTTCCGAGATCTTTTACCAGCGCAACGTCCAGAACATTGAGAATACTAGCAACCTGGTTTCACAAAGAGTTGAGAAGGATTCAGACAAAGTACAGTGGAACAAAAAAGATATGCATTGCTGAAGCTAACCGATATTGCCGTGTAGCAAGCACGAACATCAATTTCACCTCCATCATGCATTCTGACAAATAAAAAATGCTTGTTACTAGAATAGACAAAATTACCAGTAATAGATAATAATGAAGCAAACAGATTATTACATAAGCAAAGAAGAGTCAGTTTGTTTGTCCACTGTTTTCCAAAATATTCTTGGCAAAATTTCACATCAGAATATCAAACTCCAGAACCTGCTCCTCAAAATTGCAATACCAAAGTGCAAAATGACAATTGATTTCAAGACATCAAAACTACCCAAGAGAACCTAGATTCAGAGGAAATAATTCAAAATATATAGAGAAATTGCTTTAATCTGACTTGTCCATGATCTCCTACAGATTTCAGTTTCTACCACCAACCAGGACAAATTGATAAAATCAAAAAAATTCTGAAGAAACCACTTTACAGATTGTAGAAGCACCTTGGAATGCAGAATATGGATCATGGTTAATAGTTGAATAACTTCTAATACTTATACCCTTCGATTGTCACAACGACTATGTTGGGATAGTATGTACGGTACCTACAAATCAAGTGCACCACAATACTAGGGCGATAGAGATTTGGTATCTAAAGTACTTCATCCAAAGTTCTTAAGCACATGACATGAAAGTTCTACTTGATTGGATGTTTTAATCCAAAAATGATCTTTTTTTTGTTTCTACTATACATTTAATGCTTAGTGCAAAGAGGTACACCACAATAATTAGGCGAGAAAATCTGGGTACAAGGGTGCCATTAAGTCACATAACATGAAAACACAACTTTTATAGAATAAGCCACATAACATGAAAACACAACTTTTATAGAATATGAGATTGACGATAGAGGCTGCCATTAAGTCAAATCATTTAGCACAATCTTCATGTCCTGTAAAACCCAAAAAATTTTCTGCTATTACAACCAAATATTTAACACTTCAGCATACAGTTTAAACATATGACATCTATTGTTGAATCTACTTGTACATGATTGAAGTGAATGTATGTACAAGGGTGTTTCTAGTGTAACTCAAACTCAAAATGTTGATATAGCAATAGCTTTTTAAGAGAAAAAAAAACATTTGAACCATGTTTTAAGAAATTTATCATACTGGTATGTACAACCTATATTTGTTGGGTCAACCAAGCACCAATAACCAGAACCATAAGCCTGGAGCTACTCAGTACATCATATTTGTTCTTTTTACACTGGTACCAGGCAATGTAAATCAGTATAGCACTTAATATCTAGGTACACCAGTCCAACCGATTGCCGAATGGGCAATTTGAACAATAAGAGAATGAAAAGATCACTTGACACATGCTTCAAATGTTCTCTTTCATATACACATGTCATGCAAATTACTTGAATCCAAGTATGACTGAGAAATTATAAATGGATCAAACCTGAATGCACCAGAAGAATCTTTCATCCGCAGCAAAAACTTAAGAAGATTTGTTCTGAGCAGACAAAAAATTCTGAATTATGTTAGATTCTACTAAAATGCCATATGTGAACAAAAAGTAACAGAAGCTGTAGAGTTAGATCAGTGACCTATTTATAGATGACAATGCCATCTCACTTCCCAAAGAAACAAGTGTGTTAACTGCAGCATAAGTTGTTGCAAGGTGAGGCATCTAAGGAAGTAAGCATTTGGTCAATGCTCAGATAATCTAAAAGAATGGTGATTCTGAAAATAGAAATAAATTTGTCCATGAAGTTGTCACAGAAATAATCAAGACATCAATGATGAGCCTCACAATAATTGCAGATTAGTCATTTGTATCAGATTCACCACATACAACAACTAAATAATTGACGATTAACTAAAAGTTCACCCTTACCTGAATCTCCCTCATAATTAGGAAATTGTTCTCTGGAAAATTTCTGCCCTTAGAGATTCTAAAAGTACTTTGTCGATAGATTTTGTGAGAGTCAGTCAACGCCTTGTGGATAAATGTAAAAGCCAGAAAGTTTTCACTGCTATCTTCCTCAATTTGAGGAACATGATCTGCAACATTCTCACCCAACCTCAACATGTGAAGATGAAAGTAAAGATGATAAAGCTCAAACTGATCCTTCAACATGATCACAGCCAGCCACTCTGATGGCTCCGTGAGTTTGATGAGAAGGAAGTTGATGCAGAGCAGCTCTCCCACATTTGGTCAGCTCACAGAAGGGTCTTTCAGTTACATTTTGTTTTCCTATTATTATTACATATATTTTTTCCCCATTTCTCATCACTATTTTAGATCATTTATAGAATCATACTTCGAGTTAAATACCTATTTGAAGTCCTAATTTTGATTTATAAACAAAGCTGGCAGAGTCCATAAGCCATTAAAAGACATCTCCAGAAAATTTTACACCATTGTTCAGATAGAAATATGTGGGATTCCTAAATTTCAAAAAACTCTTTTTTGATAAGTTATTTTTGTTTACTATACAAATGCTCTCTTTTCTTTTTCATCCTTTGGGAAGTCCATTAACCTCAAACTGATTAAAATACTGACAAGAGGGTCCTATCCTATTGTTTTTTATCCCTACATTCCTATCTACTACTCCTGATTATAGCTGCTTGTTTAATTTTCTCATTGCACTTGAGCAACAACCTTAAAAATCATGGAATATGAGTTCTACACACACAATATGAACACCAATTAGTCTGCTGCTATCAAGATGAGACCTCACTGCAAGTTGCAAACCTTCTCTTACAAAGGCTGAAGTTCTTAGGCGACAAAAAGTCTCCATATGAGACAACATGGAAGCCACAAACTTCAACTTTAGTAGAAGTCTAAATCTATGGCCTCGAGTAATATCCCTAATGTCTTCAGTAAGTGTCATATATCTTCAATCTATTCACCTGAAGACCAAGTTATATTGATCGCAAGTCCAAAAGTAGACATTGATCCTATCTCCAAAAGGCTATAAAAAAACATTTTCTAAGTACCAAATACATGTATAAATTCAAGTCCTAGCAAGATTAGACAAAAAATATGAGTGAAATGCCTCTGGTCTAAAGAGAAATATAACTTGATAAATCAATCCAATCATCAGTGACTCAATTACACAAAAGCATACTCTATGCTCAATCCAAAATATATAATTATGTTCCACCCTTTTCTTAAATTTATGCTCCCTTCTGCTTTACAGGTTAGTCCATTCAAGAGCAATAAACAGAATGAATTTCAGTTATACAAGGTATGAAGTCAAGTTCAGCTATCTTTCTCAGTGTTACAGTAAAGCATGCATTGTTCCTTTGTAATAAGAATGTATTGAATCTTGCTCAAGCCATACATGCGAGGATTTTTCATGAGGTCAATATTATATGAGGATGGCACTGGTGACATTTCTAGTATAATATCCAAGCATTTCTATGCCCTGAACTTGTTCCTCATTCACAATTTCTTGAATCACAACTTCCTCAACCATAATGCTAATTAGATATTCGTCATGGTTGAAGGAACTCACATAATATTCAATAATTTTCCACATATTATGTGCATACAATGCAACTTATAAACTATAATAGATCTTTTTACTGCAGTACAACTCATAAATTATAATAGAGTTCATTTCATCATGCATAAGCTAAAAATACACTGGCTGTTTAGAACTTTAACAGTGATTGTACATCCAATTGACAGTTACAGAGCAGTCTGACAAAGAAGCAATTGAAATAAGCAAGAACAAACCTGCCCTGGTCCACCACCATATCCACCATATTTGTCCTGGAAACCATTCAAAGTAACAATTTTATAAAGGAATTTGCAACCTGGACAAACAAGCAATACAATTTGATCTTTGAAGATAGAGTCATTATCACAATCAGAACACCCAATCTTTTACGAACCACTAAATTGTATTTGTTCATAGATACCGATGAATAAAGTACCATTAACATCAAATTAGAGCCAATAATTGAAGAATTCTTTACTAGCATGATAACAAGTTAGGATGCTGCAGAAGCAAAAAAGGAAGAAACAATTACCCATACTAGGGAAGTATATTCTACTGAAAAGCCACAAAACAAGCACTACTAGAAGGCACTGAATGATTCCAGCTTAAAATTGTAGTTTTCCTTTGCTTAAGTACCCTGAATTTATGATCATGCCAAAAACCACATAACCCCAATCCTACTTCTTATACAACGAATGCTAAAAGAATTACTCTAAGCAGGATTACATTGAACTTTTTGGTTTAGAAGTATTTTCCCTTTCGGAGAGGGTCAGAGATAATTTAACTTATGATTTCCAACGTTTCTTCCTATTCCTAAATGGCAACTATGCTTTCTTATTAATAACAAAACTGTACTATCAAGATGATGAAGAAATAAAACTCCAAAAGAATATCCATAGATCAAAATTTAAACAGTTTGTTTTATCAGAAAGATTGCACGGACAGCACCATAAAGGCATCAGACAATGAAAATCACTTCAAGGAGATCTGGAGAAAAGGTTAAATTATGTGATCAATCGAATAAACTTATTCAAGTAATTGGACTATTCAATCTACAACAAGATAACACAAGGCAACTCAGAACTCAGGCAAGTCAAAACAAAACAGCTATGCACAATGTTTCGAGTTGTAACTATATTTCAAGACCTAGGAAGCTTCATGATAATATTAAATCATTGATTAGTGAATGGCTGCAAACCAAAATATAAAACAATATAAATGATCATATATGAAAAGAAGAAGCATTACATATTACTATCAAAAATCATATGTTATAGCTTGATATTTTAGATCATCTTCCAATTTTGTTTTCAATTCTTGGCCTAATGCATCTCAAACAAAAATATGCATACCTATACTTAATGCTTCCAAAATCTTCCTAGGTATTAATAAATAGCTCAAAAACACTAAATATGACCTTTACAACAACATGCCAGATAGACATCTTAGAACTAATGGGCCTTTTTATGTTTCTTTGCGGCATATTGAACCTGTTCTTGTTAATCACAAATAACAATTGTTTGTCCTTCAACAAAATTTCAAGTCTAATTTATGTCCTGGTAATAAACATCAGAAGAATAACCATTTGGATCCACCAAACATTCAAAGGATGTCAGCAATTGGTCTCCTTGGTCTTGTTAACATAAACAAACTTCACTTAATCCACTTCTGGATAACCCTACGAGGCTTTCTTAGTGTAACAACAAGATATCAAATTACAAAAATAAACAAAAAGTATTCAAGTTGTTTAAGAAAATCTTAGTATTGCTTTGAACTTCAATCCTCACAGCAAAGTCAAGATCATAACCGTTGAGATTTTGTCTAAAATACTTTCATGTTATCCCACAATAACAGATTGGAATATAACTAGTCCTTGTAATTTGTATAGGATGTATCCAACTTCATTGCAAAGTGCAATTGTAGCAACAAACTCTTTACATAGCATTAACAAATAATTTTTTGAAAGGTAAAACTTTTTATCTCATTATGACTGATTACTAGAAGGACTATAATAGAAGCTGATAACTTGACTCGTTAAGTCGATAACATATGATCTATATGTAGAAGTGAAAAATCACATGTATGAGCTTCTGCTAAAAAGGTTTCCAGAATGATGATAAATGATACTGATACATAAGTAACTCAGAAGATAAAGCCATTTTATGCCAAAAAGAAACCTCAAGTAGAATCTTAGACCTCACAGCGGGACAAAAATTCCACCACTCTCTCCTCAAGTTCTGAGTCGAGAGGTTCTCCCAGTAAAGCAATTGAGTGAATAATCCAGTAGCATAGCCAAGGTCGACTGCAATCATCAATTATAAAATGATCTAAATGAAAACAGAAAAGAACTAAAGAAATGAAATGCTATTAAAAGGGAAATGGTTATGTAGAAAAGAAAACATTCATAATATGTTACCAACACAGAAAAAGCCATCTTACTTGGCATCTAGCACATGGTAGCTCGGCCCAAGAAGTCCGAGTCCTCTTGTTAAAAACTCGATGTGTGTGTCACGCCAAAGCTCTAACCTGCACTTCTACTGATTTACTTGAAAGGTTCTTTCCAAAATTTTGCTAGACTGAAGGACTGAATTAGGACAGTCAAATTAAAGAGATAAACTTTGATGCATGCAAAAAAATTATAAGCATTAAATAAGCATTGACTACCATGTTCACTTCTTAAGTTGGACATCCTCAATTTGCTCAGATAAAATAAAGATAACGAGAAAAGGTGGGAAGTCCTTTTCTACATTGAAGTGTGCTGAGTTAATAAACATATTTACATCAAATACATGCCACATGTACACCACACTGGAAAGTAAACAGCAGCAGATTTGTGAATTTTGAGGTTATAAAGTAGTTCTCTAGAAGCATGGGACTTCAGATATAGGCAGATCATGTTAATGCAGGTAAGCTGATTTTCTTTTTATTATAGGTAGGCTTGATATCAAGCAGTGAGCGCAAGAGCAAGGTTTGCAATATCATATCGTACCGCTCCATACGTATCAGTCCGATAGAAGACCAGTATGCTCGGTACAGCTCGGTACCTTAGTATACCATATGTCGATACACTCGGTACAGCTCAGTACGTACCATACCACCAACTGATCGATATGCCGATACGGTATTAGATTGCAAACCTTGCAGAGACTTAATCTTATAGCAAATGGTACCTGTGGTGTGTTCACTAAGATGAATTCTTCAAGCCTTAATTCAAACATAGGACAAGTATATTGATTATTTTTCATTTCCTTACAAATATCAATAATTGCCAACAAGATGACTTTGGTTATTTATGTCAGTAATATAGAATAAATAACCTGTATATTTAATGCAAAGCCAGCACTTTGGTTACAATCTTCCCCACTTAATATCTTATTGTGCTCGCCATAGCTTGGAATTAGACTGCACGCTGGGACTAGTAAGATAAACCTTTCCTATTCAAGCCTCTCATCATGGTCAACACTGGGTTAACTCTGGTAGGAGCTTCCCTCTAACCTTGTAAGACTCATTGGTCTAGTTTCTTCTTGAAACGCTGCGAATGAACCATCTATCCTCCCGTTAAGGAATCTTAAACATTAGAAAACACCACAAGAACGTATTTCAAGTAATAAGGGCTAACATAAGATGTAGTTCGGTCAACCAGAATTATCTTACTAGTTATCTTGTATTATTTGATCTGACGTTCATATTTTCATGCAAAGATAAAGAAATGGGCAAAGAAATGTGGCTAAATTCTTTGTCGTTGTGGTCGAACGTACTAGGGTTAAGAGTCTGAGCAACGGATGACCTACGAACTTTCTTGAGCAATCACACCAGTCTGAGAGAAAGGATTCCAGGTCGCGGAAGATAAATAAGTGTTTCCTAGCAATGATCGAAGGGGGGAGGACTTACATGAAGGACTGGGTGTGGGGGGCGATGCCACGGAGAATCCGGTAGATCTCGAATACTTCCTCCTCCACCCTGAGCTGCTCCAGCTGCGTCACAGTGAGCCTCCTAGGCCCGTCCGAAGGGGAGGGAGGCGGGGAAGAGGTTGACGATGTGGGGGCAGAAGCCTCCATTGCAACGGAACTATCGCTTCTTGGAAGAGAACCACCGGCGACTTCGCTCATCGCCAGTGGGTACCACGATTCTGGCGACCTTTGGTTTTGGATGCTGCGTCAGTGTCACTTTAAATATCTCACTTATTTGATCCGATGGATACTAGATAATTTTTTATAATATTAGATAAAGCCTTAATATAATTACCTATTAGATCCGATAACCCACCCAGGCGGCAATTATGGGATTCGGATTCAAAATTCTGCATGTAAGGCTGCAATAGTTGTTCCCAGCGTCAAACCCGACCCGACACGGCCCACTCTTTGCCACCGTTGATTCCGCCTCCTTATTCGACTCAATGGACGATCCTGATACGCTTTCCCTATGGCTATTTAAGCCCGCAGCCACGGCCGATCCCAAATCGCCGAGGGGTCTGATCGCCGCCCACTGTTCTCAGCGAAGGATTCGATCAAAGCTATTGTAAGCCCCTGAAACCCTAAATCTCAGATTCTCGCCTCGTTCTCTCACCCAATGCCATCTTCTTCTCCTGCATTCACGTGAACCTGTAATCCCTGGATGGGTAATTCCTGCAATCTGTTGTTTCTTCCCGGGTTTGATTTGCATTGCGACCTTCGGTACTGGGTTTGTTAATTTGTTTCGTCTATTGCGAACTGCCTGACGATTCTTATGCATTGAGGTTTCGGATTTGTTTATGGGGATTCTGTTCTCGGTGATATCAGATTAACATCGTTGAAGAATTGGAGAGACAGCTGTGTGCTTTCTTGCGCGATTTCATATTTCGGCTATTTGTTGGGTGTTTGCCTACAAGGGATCAGATCGTCTAATACAAAATGTGTTAACGACCATCATTATATGATTGAAGTGGTTGTGGTGATTGTTTTAGAGCAAAGCTTATCTAAATATTAAATTGTGATTTTATGCATGTTGTTCTCTGTTTCACATGCAAGGAAGGATATTCTACCGGTTATTGAGTAAAATTGCAGGTCTGATCGAGTTGTGGGTTGGTAATTTGCAGAAAATGGCTGAATCAAAGCCTGCCATGAGAAAACCGGAGTTTACTAAGGTTAACCAGCTTAGGCCTGGTACTAGTGGCCATACGCTCACAGTGAAGGTGGTGAGTTCAAAAACAGTGCTGCAAAAGGGGCGTGCCGCCGGTTCCCAGGTTCGTCAGATGCGTCTAGCAGAATGTCTGGTGGGGGATGAAACTGGAATGATTGTCTTCACAGCCAGGAATGAACAAGGTAGATGTTCTTATATTATGTGTATGTACGTATGCATGTGTTTTATGGTCGAGTAAGTTCACTTTGCAGTTGAGATTGAAAAATGAAAAAAAAAAGGGGGAAAATTGTTGAGCAACAAAATGAGAAGTATGAGATTCTTGACATAGTGTTGCTTCTACCTTGTCTCGTTTATGATGGTTGCTTTTACTTCAAATTTGCCAAACTGTAAATTTTGATCCGGCAAACAATAATTTCTGTTGGAGCTGCATTGAAAAGGGCTCATTCATTATCCTTAAGAAATTAAAGGGAAGGACAGCAAGGGAATCTCCCAGTGTGATAGTTAGCTAAATCCAGGAAGCTAGTTCTTGCTCGTATTCTTGGTAACATCAATTAAATATTTGGCTTGGAAGGTCCATGGTACTAGATGTTTCCAATAGTTGTGGCTTTTAACTTCATGTTGCAGGTGATATTTACTTGCAGGAGCTTCTGTTAGGAGATGACAAAGAATGTTTTCCTAAAAGTTATATTGTGAAAAGAATTGGTTTCTAATATCATTATGAGGTCATAGAAAATTTTCTTTTATGCCATACATATTTGGAGACGCTACCAAGCTTTTTGCTGCTAATGGTTCTAGTTTGATTGTGGTGTATTCTTTTCCCCTGAATCGTTAGTTTTATTTCATTGTCATTCTGTATGTTGTATCTTTGTTATCTCTACATTATACTTCTGTAATGATCAAATTCTCTAATCCTGCATCTAAATCTGACAGTCGATCATTTTTTGTTGTCAATAATGTGGGATTTGCTTTGTTACAACCAACGGATGGCTGTAATAATGGCAGCAACAAGTTTTAAAGACCTATGAATAGAGATCCTTTTGCTAAACCCAGATTATGATGTCTATATGGCTCAGTTAGTTGGCATGACCTTGTGCATATTCTTTACATTTTCAGAATCTAAAGTGTGACTACTACTATATTAAGAACTGAGGCAAATTCCTGTTTCAAATACAAGGAGTCTGTGTGACTTGTTCATATTTACTTGGAAAGAATATGGGGAAATAATCTATAATAACTGCAGAATGTATATTTTTTTAATTTTGTCTGTTAGAATTTAGAATATTGGTGGAAACAATCTCAGATTATGAGGTAAATCATACAAAGTTATTTCCAGGTATTGTGTTCTTAGAAAGAGAGAATAAACTTGGATGAAATATTTTTCTGATAAAAATTTGGTTATATGTTTATCTTCAAGTTGTGGTACTCAGGATGTTGCCTGTTAATTTAACAATTTGGTTTATTTATATTCACTCTGATGTTCTCATGTTAGTGCATGCTTTTGAACAGCATACCAATTTTGGAGACTCATATTAGGAAACTTATATGCTTGTATTACTGTAGATGTGAATGCTTGGTCTGATAGTTGAAATATTGCACCCAGATCTATGCTTGCAAGTCCATGTTTAATGTTGGAAATATTTTTTTTTAACCAGAAGTTTTGAGCTATTTTAACAATGAGTTTCTAGGTCATATAAAAACTGATAAGATCCTTTGACATGTTATTCTTAGAATGTGTTGAATATTTAGGAGTGTTCAGGCCTCAGACACACAGCAATTGGTCTACCCGGACAGCCCTTGCTTAGTTGTCTTCAGGAGAATACTTAGAAATACAAGTGGCCTCATAACCAGGAAAAAGGATCAAGAAGTGAATGGAAGGGGATAACAATAATTTATTATTTTTTTAATATGTACTTTGATATATCAATTCAGTAAGGAGCCTGGATGTTTTTAAAACTAATTTACATTGTCAGAAGTGCACAAATAAATAGTTAAGGCCAAACCTTCACCTAAAATCATCTATCAGAAAGAAAAACCAAGCTGTGGCTTGAAGGTACTTAAAACCATCAAATGTATAATAGATGGCGGTTGATTTTAGATGGTTGTTTGAGGTTGAAGGCTGGAAATCTCCAGTTGGTGATCTTCACCACCATTCACCAATAACACCATGTTCCGGCTTTAAGGTACTTATAATAATCATCACATGCATGATAATGGTGATCCGGCTTTAAGGTAGTTATAATAATCATCACACGCGTGATAATCATGGTGATCGATCGATCTTAGATGGTTAAAAGTCAGAAATCTCCATGAACAAGCTTTTATGTTCAATTAATTTTAGAATGGATTTAAAATATTCTGGAACTTTCAACCAACAAAGAAGGATGGTGGATATAAATATCATTTAGACATGACAGTGTATAAATTCGGATCACTTTCAAGATTTTTTTTTATATATATTTATTTTGCCTCTTTTGAACCTGTAATTGGAGGGGGGGGGTTAACTCCTCTTATCTACTATTAACAGCTCATTAGGAGTGTCTTCAGTGATGTGAGGTACTTGGTACATGTCAGCTAGCTTCCTTTTCTTTGATATTACATATGCTACCTTTTTATGCTGTTTTTGAATACTAATTCTTGGAATTTTCATAAATCCAGTGGATCTGATGAAGCCAGATGCAACTGTAATACTCAGGAATGCAAAGATCGACATGTTTAAAGGATCGATGAGGCTTGCTGTGGACAAATGGGGCCGTATAGAAGTCACAGATCCAGCCGATTTCACAGTGAAAGAGGACAATAATCTGTCTTTAATCGAGTATGAACTGGTGACCGTCGTTGAAGAGTGACCAAGATATGGCTTTAAGCTTTGTTGAGGTTGCTCTGCTGCTGAAGTCTCTTTAGGCCGTAAGATAAAAAGACTCGGGTAAGGTCATGAGGAAGTTACCATCTGGAGATTATAAAACCCAAACCCTGTCGACGCAGGTGCTGCTCCTCGCTGTGATCACCAATCTGGGGAGAAGGTTTGGTAATTGCATAATATCACTACTATTTTAGATATTGTGTAATTTGGAATTTCATGTCAGTTATTCATGGTTTTCAATTTGATGTCGACAATTTATCGTTCCTTTTTAATTAAACAAACTTTAAATCCCTATGGAATTGTGTTTACAGTCGTGCTTTTGTGCTCAAACATTTCCATTGTTGGCCTTTTGGTCAGGATATCATTATTAATAGATAATATCAGCTTCTCCAAATATAGTGATAATAACAAAGTGTTTTACCAAACATCAATTGCTTGACCTAATACCTACGCTATATGATGTTTAGAGGAAAAAGCATATGGACTAGAGTCATCCATCATATCCAATTTCCATCTACATGTGTCATAATTATATCTGTGTGTTTTTTCATCCATCGATTGATCTAGATGCATTGGGTATCCAATGGGTATCATTTATTTTTAGCAAATATAGTTTCAGAATCTAGCATAGTGTCACGAACAATCACAACATCTTCGTTCAGTGAGTCATTCGTCATCTTTGTTTGCATGTGCAAAGTTTGGTAGCTTATTTTGTCTTGATTTTATGTGATTTTGTCGAAGAAGTATGAGCAAAAATAGTCTATAACATTGTAAAACGATCGCTCACTGTCCGGAGCCAAAATTGTCCAAAACAGCTTTGTATTTGGGGTGTTTTCACGTGCTGTGGTGATCGCCCTAAGTGGTGAGAAATGTCAGTCATCTCAGCACCCTGGAACCCGTGGGGTGGCATAGGGCTGGATGGGGCTTCGGTTATATGTCGGGCGTGAGCATTCATCAAAAGTTGAACTTGTCTTGCGTCCGACACCTTGGGAACCATCGTTTGTGGACTTGCGATCGTTCATCCAACCCTCTAAAGTCATGTTTCGCTCCTTTCTCTCTTTTCTTTGTTGCACTCAAAGTGTTCGACGAACTTGTCTTGCTTTACGACTTAGGCAAATTCAATTAAGTCCGTGATAGTGTGGTATCAGAGCAGACAAGCAATTTGAACAAATAACGAAGAAATTTCGTAATATTACTATGGCGTAGCATCGTGGCGAATCGAGCAAGATAGGGCAAGCCGGACCTTTGCCCCAAGCAAAAGTAGGTGGGCTGCAAGTGTAAACTCGCTCACAAATTGTTGGAGCTGCTCATGAGGAGCACGACAGCGAATAAGACGAGCGTGAAGTTGGGTATTCTCTGTGAGCGGAGGAGGCGCAATCCAGAGCACTAACTAGGAAAAGGAGCCAAAAGGAGAGGCTTACAATGGCAGAAACCCGCCCCGATGTTCTTGAAGCGATCTTTGAGGAACTATACCAAGGCAAACGAAGGCTCCTTGGGGTAGAGAGCTCGTAAGAAAAAGCTGAATCTTGGATCGACAAAATTGAGTCCCGCGTCGATCGATTGACGAAGGACATTAAAGACTCCATACACCATCTACACAAAGTTGTGGGGGAACTCATGTCCAAGGTGGCGTTGCTCACAATGACTCTTAATGCGGGAGGAAGCAACACCCGTGTTGCAGTGATCCTCAAGCAGTAACCTTGATGCAACTCATCAAATAGGGCAAGACACGACGATTTTGGGTCCAGGAGGAACTCATCTATACTAAGGGGAATCAAGTTTATGTTCTCGGGTGGACAATTTGAGGCGTGAACTCTTAAAAGAGTGTCACGATTCCCTTCGGGCCGGACATTTGGGTATCCATCGAACAATGGCTCTTATAGAAAAAGTCTTCTATTGGCCAAGATGGGCACTGATATGGAAGACTATATTCGAACATGTCTTACTTGCCAACAAGATAAGGTGGAGCAGTGAAAGCTAGTGAGACTTTTTGAGATACTGCCTATACTAGAAAAGCCATGGGAGAGCATCTCCTAGGACGTCATATCAAGCTTGTCGGCTATAGGAGGACTCAGATCGATACTCGTGGTGGTCGATTAGTTTTCAAAGTCTGCAACATTTATTGTTGCACCCCTACACTGTTCAGCAAAGGAGGCGACCAAGTTGATGATGAAGAATGTGGTGAAGTATTGGAGAGTCCCACACAACATTATCAGTGATCGAGATGCATGATTCTTAGGACGATTCTAAACTCAGCTATTCAAACTATTGGGGTCCAAGTTATACTTCTCCACAAGCCTCCACCCCTAAACGGATGACCAAACTAAAAGAATCAAATTGCTCTTAGAGCAATATCTCCGGCACTATGTGAGTGCCAACCAACGAGGTTGGGTTAAGCTATTGGACATAGCTCAATTCTCCTACAACTTGCAATGGAGCTCTGCATCAAACAAGAGCCCCTTCGAAATTATTACGAGACAACAACCGTTAACTCCTAACACCTTAGCTATTGGTTATACATGAAGTAGCCCGTTAGCATATTACTTCACAAAGGAATGGCATCAGAATGCAGATATTGCGCAGGCTTACTTCGAGAAGGCAACCAAAAAGATGAGAAGTGGGTGGACTTGGGAAGGCGATCACAGGAGTTTAAAGTTGGTGACTTGGTGTTGGTGAATCTATAACCAGCATCACTCTAGTTCTTTAGGCAAAAAAGTGTACAAAGGATTGGTACGCAAGCATGAAGGGCCCTTCCCAATAATTTGTAGGGTAGGTAATGTCTCCTACAAGTTGCAATTATCGGCATGACTCAAAATTCACAATATTTTCCACAGAACCAACTCGAAAGTCTACCACTCAGATTCGCAAGATAATTCTCAAAATGTTCCAACTTGACTACCCTGCACCAGAGCCTCCTTTGAGAAGCGAGTTAAAACCATTCTAGCGAATCGCATAACAAAGCTATCCAATGAAATGGAGCAAATCAATTGGCGAAGTGGCGAAAGCTTCCCTGAACAGAAGCCAGTTAAGAACCTAAAGATGCTCTAAACACGAAGAAGTCATCGTCAAAGACTACCAACAAGCATCGCTGAGGGCATCGACAATTTAAGTGGAGGAGAATGTCACGAACGGTCGTCGCTCAATCATAACATCTTTGCTCAGTTAACTGTTCGTCGCTCAATCATAACATCTTTGCTCAGTTAACCGTTCGTCGCTTTTGCTTGCTTGTATAAATGTTCGGTAGCCTGTTTTACTTTAATTTTATATGATTTTACCTAAGAAATGAGAGCGAAAATAGTCTATAATGTTGTAAAACAACCGCTCACTGCATCGAGCCAAAACTGCCCAAAATAGCTTCGTTTTTGGGGTATTTTCACGTGATGCAGCGACCGCTCTGAGCGACGTGAAACGTCAGCCATCTCATCACCCTGGAACCCCCAGGAGGCATAGGACTGGATGGAGCTTCAGTTATATGTCGAGCATGAGCATTCATCAAAAGTTGAATTTGTCTTATGTTTGACACCTTGGGAATCGTCATTTGTGAATTTGTGACTGTCCATTCAGCCCTCTAAAGTGTTGTTTTGCTCCTTTCTTTCTTTTCTCTGTTGCACTTAAGGTGTTCGATGAATTGCTTGTAAAGCTTTCTTCTTCGCAAGATGTCAGAACTTATCCGTCACTCGCTTTCAAGCTAATCAACATCTCTTTTGTAGGTCCTTCGGGACTGGCACGAGGTTGTAAGTGGATTGACCCTTTAACACTTAGGCATTTCATGACTTAAGCAATCTTAACTAAGTCCAAAACATTGGGCAAGATTGCTTCACAACTTAAACAATTCCAGATGAGTTTTAAGTATGTTATAAGGGTGCCGTACGACTTAAACAAATTAAACTAAATCCGTGACAATAGATAGCCATATTTATATATCTTGATGTGAGTGTCTCTTGCATATAGTTTCTTCATCCATTGTTACCGCTAATTGAAGACCAATAGATAAATACCAAGTTTTCTAAATGCGCTTATATGGCCAGAAGCTTATTTATATAGTCTCTGATGAGACTAATTAGTGCATTCTTGTTGTTTATAAACTAGGCTATGTTAGAACATTCAATTTAATTAATGTACGAGACAGCACAGGTAAAATGTGTTCATTTCGAGTCTACATGCGAGCATCATGTCATTTCATATAATCAAAACACAAAAACTAATCTCTATTAAAATATTCAAATGGCATATGCTTTATCATCGCTGCAATGCTAAAAAATGACAACCACTACTTCCAAAAGAACCAAAAAAGAATTCCTCTCCAATTGCATAATATAGAACAGTCTATGATATACAGATCTGTTACCTTAAATTTTCTACAACGGACCAAGAGCAGAGAGAGGAACCACCAGCAGAAACAAAGAACAAAAGCAGGCAAATGATACTTCTCCCCGTTTAGTTCCCAAGAACAAAGAATTCCAAAGAACAAAGAATTCCAATGCAGGCTCTCGTATGCTATTGCAACTGCTATCTTCTTTGACAAAATAAGGTATGCAGAGACCAAAATGGATGTGGCGTCTTCAGAGCGATGACAAATTATGCAGGAACAAAGTAGATGTACTAACTTGGACCGATATGTAGGAGTTGTTGATGGGCACGTGCAGACAAGCCGGCAGGGCTACGAGCTTGAACTTAAAGTTGAGAGCCTCCGGTGAGCGGTGGATGATAGTGGCGGTGGAGATTAGCATTGCGCCGGGCCTTCAGGTGCAGCAACTGCATTACTGCTCCAGTATCTTCTTTCATGAATGCCATCCCTTGACCCTCATCGTCATCCCGAAAGAGCATATCATATTTACTTGCCTCCTCCCCCATATTGAACTAGTTGGCATTTTATATCACGCACCAAAGCAGACTAAAGAAATAGGATGACATGCAGCATAACAAGTAAGAGCTTGCAAGCACAAAGGAACAGTTCAGACTAAGATCCCTAAGCCTTTGCTAGAATGTAAAACTAAGATGTCAGTCAGACCATAAGCAGAAGAATCCTGTAACCATTGCAAGCACAGAAGTTACAGGCAACAAATGTATGCACATAAAACGATAAAAAAGAGAAAAACACTAGATTTGCAAATGCGGATAAGTACTGGAAAGGCATGCAAAGATCATATCTTGAGAATACAAAACCAACAGAAGTATCAAAAGCATCTGCTTCAGTGTTAATCAAAAGTGGGAGAATAGTTTGATCAAATTCATAATAAATGCACATCTGACAAAAGCCACTGTAGCATATCAATATTAGTTTGAAAAACACCAGATTAAAAGAATTTTGTTCCAGCAGGTAATGTGGAAATAAGACAAACGGAATCCTTTGAACCCATAACAACAAAGATGCACTTGAGACTATAATCTCCTGATTGCAATATAATGGTTGGTTACTGATCAAACAGCAGCCAAGGCATCTGTCCTTGGCAGAATAATAAAGATAATAAACAACAAATACATGGAGAACTAGGTTCCACCAACTAACAAGTAATGTAATGCATCACCAAAATGCAAGTGGATTTACAAGTTGTATACAGGTCTAACAAATTATCTTGCATCTCTAATGAACGTCAAATAATGTTTTATATTATTACCTCAGGTAACAAGCTCCATCTACCAGACATCAGCTCTGCTACAGCGCCATCACCATCTTTTCCTCTCATGCTTAAAACCTGCCACATATCGGTCCAGTTAAAAAAAATTGAACAAATAAACTAAATCAAAATATCTCCTCCTGTGATGTATAATAAATGAAGCTAAGATGACTATTCAAGCACCTTGAGACACCTTGTAGATAGAATGAACAACAAATTTGAGGGAGAACATCCTCATATGTAGACATGGTGGAGAAGGGTCAATTCTACACTGGGCAAGTTTTTCCAAAGCAACTCTTAAAGATTGAGATTCTGAGAAAAAGCATATGTAAGTGGATGAGATTTGACCTCAGCACTGCTAATACAAGCCCAGAAAAATAAATTACAAGAGGAAGAATTCACGGGAAGGGATAGTCTTACATGTTCATATACAGATCCTTAACAACTTTATATAGTCACTTGCAATGATGTGTGCTAATGCATCTAGTGGAGTTAGTTGGACTGCATTGATTGTGGCGTTAGTCTGATAATTAATCAAATGCTGGTGAAATGAAAGTCACTAAGCCCCCTAAAAGAACTATCACATTGGTGGAGTTAGTACAATGTGGGCATCACAGCTCTATTGTAACATGTGTATGGGCCAGCTGAATGAGAACACAAATAAGTCGGTAATAAGCAGGTAGAAGTTGTTGAGATGTTACAGATTTGATGCTAAAGTCAGGTACAGGTTGACAAAAAAAGTTGTTACTTATTTTAGTGAAATAACAAAATCTTGCAGATTATTTGTCTTGAGAATGAGACAAATTCAATGATTCCAAAGGGGAAGGTAAAAAATGTAGATGTTAACTTGGGTTCTTCTAAATAGAGTCTAGGATGATTATTCAATCAAAAGAGTCAACTGGTATTTTTTTACCTTGCAGTGAGACAAGAACAACCACTCTATTTCATCAACAATTTCTTTAATGTTGTCTACTACCAGTCTCTTCAGGTTCTTTATCATACTGTACATATCTTGAGAAAAAGGAAAACATGGAAAAGCGACTGGGCATTATTTGATCAATGCTCATAAGCAGAATTGTACAGCCATTCAAGAGGATAGACAGAATGTACAATTTTGTATGATTTAACGAGAAAATCTAGAAGGAAAAATTATGAGAAAAAAATATTTGAGTTTCAGGGTGAATTAGTTCTTTATAGAGTAGTGGCTAACAAAAGTTTTGTAGAGCAAACTGTAGAAATAACTATGCTGCCACAGTAATGTGACTGAATGCCAATTAAAAAATTGGCTAAGTAAGCTTCTCTACATTTAAGTTTAAGTTTGAACATCTAGTGTGATCTAGAATGGTATCATTCTTCTTGACCTTCTTATAGACCAAACTAATTCCAAGTTTGATCCCATTGGTCAAATATATGGGTTATGTTAGATATACAAACATCATCTATAAAGTTTAAAATAACAGTACTCAAATCACAAAGGCATATGATTAAGTCATGGTGCAAGATTCAGCACAGTAAACTATATAAGATACACAATGCAGCTGGCAATGATTGACAACCCATGATGTACTAACCAAATCCCATCCCAGTGGAAATAGTTGAATGAGAGAAAGAGAGAAAATGACATTATATGAAGAGGAAGCACAAGGTTTCATGTTGTTCATTCACAGAGTCGATCTCCTGAGTGAGAATATAGAAGACTGTTTCTCCTTCCTCAATGTGTTCAACATGAAGACCTAGTATCTAGCTAGCTTCATGAACATGACACTACCAAAAAACAACAATTTGAAGGGCTAAAAATGTCAAATATTATAATGATGTTGCAAAAGGAAATAATAAAAAAGAATTACATCCTTTAATTAAATAATATCTCTATTGGATGGAGAACAATTTTGTATGACCATGTTAATCATTGTGCCATAGAAACCTTGTGCATCGAATAGTGTTCATGATGGCATGCAGTTATAGAATGAGTCAAAAGAATACACAGTCACTATACTAGAGAATAGTAATAGTTTTAATGAAGCTCATATCCTTTCTGCTTAGCTACACATATTTGTTTCATGGCATTGCTCGTGTGGGTGTGGGTTATGTGCCCATGGTGCAAGTCGGTTACAACGGGTGTGTTGGCTGTTACAAGTATCATGCCAATGTAATGTTGTGTTGGCCTTTGTGATGAATTATGCATGTAGTTAGTATTATACCAATACAGAATCTGTCACCCAGCGCAAAGGACTTCTGGTCAAGTGCACAATTCTTATAAAGAATATTTTGCTGAATACAGTGTCACACATTAAATTTAGAATCCTACATATAAAGAACTTCAAGAAGTGATAGCAGAACTTCATAATATGAGTGCAAGGAACTCATGTACCAGGTTAGAAAAGCAAGGTTCCACTTATTTCTTCTGTAGCAGTGTCAAATGTAGTCAGCGGCATCAAAAGAATAGACATTCTGGCCATGTCTTCAAGAAGCATAATATCGTAGAGGAATTCTTTATGGCAAATTGTATGAGATTATATGACAGGCTCCTCATGATAATAACACTGCTAATTGACCAACATATACTACAAATTATGGTTTCTAATTTCACCTGGATTGGCATGTATTTGATGGTATTTTCCGGTCCTAATTGCAACTGGCACATGGACCACCCTTTTTGGGTGGTCTGGTCCCCCCTCTTTTTTTTTCTTTTTTTTAAGGGGCAGCGGGCTTAGGGTGACATGTGTCCGCAGCCTTGTTTACTTTCTTGTGCCTCACGCCATACTCCTCGGCCTTACCGTGTATCATTAGAAACTGGAGCTGTACTGGTATGGGTCTTGTATCCAAAATTTCAAAGCTTGCTATATATTCTAAAGACATTGATTAGAGCACATGGTCTGAAACCCAATACCCCCTACTCTTTCTAGCATAGTTTGGAGTTCAAGCAAGTACAGAAAACCAAACCATATGCATCTGGTTGTACTTAAAAACTTATCCTAAACACATTGATATCAGATTTGACATCGACGTTGAAGTCAAGATAGTTACATGATCAGCATCCTGTTTTGTCAGGGTCCAAATTTGTTAAGCTATGGAATATCAATGTTGAGTTCCAAATCCTATAACTGCTTAACCTGGAGTCATATAAGTATTGCAATTTGTAGTAAAATTAAGTTGAACTCAACATATCATTTTCAAACTTGAAATTATCCTTTCTATGTTTGACTCAGCAGCAAGATATCAAAATTTAGATGCCTACTTTTCCGTCTCAGATTTGCATTGTTATCCTTGTTCTAAACTTTGTTTCTTAATCATTTATGGATCATTAAAGAAGATGACAGAAAATTCAGACTAGAACAGAAAGGTTCTCCACTCACAGAGTCCCCATGTTTTGTTCAGTCCTTCTCGATCAAAATCACGTCTAAACATTATATCTCACACTATGTTACACTCGGAATTATGCGATTCAGTAATAACTCAGCAATCGCTAAAGAAACCCTAAATGAGCGGCACCTAAAGCGCAGACGAGGAAGGTTATTATTTCCCGAAATCAGAGGGACAAAACCATATGCTCAACCACAAAGAACGGATCCACTCACCGACCAAGCCTTCGCCCTCGCTACTTCTCCGTCGCGGGGGCTCTTCGCCGCACCCACCCTGATCCACACACTGGCGACCAGAATCCCCGTCCGCCGACGATGACGCTCCCAGTGGGGGGTCTCCGGAGGAGCTAAGATAAAGCACTAGAAGACGCCGCACCCGCCGGCTACAGCCTCTGTCGGAGAACGGTTATCTGACGCCGAGGGTTTAAGTCAGGTACGTGACAGGGCGCTCGTACTTAACTAGGTCTCGAAACGGGTCATGCCCGTTATTAACGAAATCGGGCATGGATCCGATTCTAGGCAAACAGGCGCCACAGACCGATTGGGTTCGGTGAAGCGGGGAATCCCTAATCAAGCCGAGATCGAGCTCGGATCCGATTCGAGTCGAAACAACCTAAGCGGCTCGACCAACTACGGTCGGTTGGGGTTTGGTGAACCCCAAAAGATCCTGCGAAGGCTTGTGATTAGTTAGGCCGGATACGGGTCCGTTATTTAACTCAGTCGCGTTCGAATCCGATCCGATAAGGGCTTGCAATTAACTGGGCCCTAAAACGGGCCGAGCCCGTGTTAGTTAGGCACGATAAAAATTGCAGTGCACTTCGACGGCTCCCCTGGGAAGACGAGGGAGGGTTTCAGGAGTAGGGCTTTGGAATCCCGCGATCGGATAGAGTCCGGTGAGTCTTCTTCGGCTTCGGGGTTCTCCACTTTTGCGTTCGGCTTCAGAAGGCGATGTTCATAGCTGAAGAATCGATTTGTTTTGTTGTTGGCTTCCTCCGTACCTGTGCGTTTTGCTGAAATCGGGACAGTAGACCTGGCATGTTGGGGAGTCGGGTTCCAGCAACGCCGAACGCTGCTGGGGCTTAGGAACCATAAGCAAGGCGGAAGCCGGGTTTCTTGGGAACTTTGTTCCTCCATCAGCAGCAAAGCGTGGATTCAATCTTGATGGCGAAGCTTTGCGTGTGAAAACGGAAGTCGAAGAATTGTCGAAGTCGGTTTCTTACGGCAGGTTCATCAGGACGCTATTGCGCCGCTGGAAACTTCTCAAGATCTTGATGAGACCTTGGGAAGAGGGCGTCGACGGCGAGGAGAGGACGATGACTACTATTCTAAAAGAGCATTCGGTTTGGGAAAAGGGCTCTGGAGATCTTTAATCGGTTTAAAGGAGAAAGGGATATTACGAACTCGACGTGATTCACTACGATGCCATGTTTATTGTCACGAGGAAGCTCAAAAATTGGATCTCTTTGGGTCATCCTGGAGATGCGATCCAACAGGATGATGCTCATGAACTCCGCTTATGGTATGTTTGTTGGTGCTTACTGCAAAAGAAGGCCTGAATGATGTTTGGTTGAGTGATCTCTACAAGCAAGGAAGTTTGCCGGATGAGGGAACGATGGGAACTTGAAATCGATGAGTACACGCAACCAGCTTTGGCTAAGATGTGCGTAAATGTGGGTATGATTGACAAATGGTGGTCTTGGTTTGAAAAGTTCATGACAAATGATTGTAAAAAAAAGCTTCTTCTTGTTGCTTATCCAGGCAAAAGCTGAGTGTTGTGTGTCAAATAAATGTGATGATAAAGGCTTAAAAGGACACGAGCGGACTGCATTAAGGCTGGTGAGAAGTTTGATGGCATGGCAATTGCGTCAAAAAAAAGTGGACTTATGGTTCTTTAATGCAGATGATATCACTGCTGAACTACCTTATAGAGCAGTGTGCTATATCAAAAAAACTGCAAGAGGGAGGTTTGCTAAGTGGCTGCATTCTGTATTCAGGTAATGAGTAGCTTTACTAAGCTTGACAATTTGCAAATGGCAGAATATCACTTTGACAAAATGTTAGCTTTAAGATTTAACCTGATACCGTTGTTCATTTCGCTCTTAAAAACACATTTGCATAAGTTGAAAATGTTCATGAAGCGAAATATGTTAATTCAGTGAAGATTGCTGGTTTTACTCTAGGTTACAATAACAACGAAGCCACAAGTCCCAGGTCAGCTCTATGGATGTTTTGTCGACATTGAGATCTATAAAAAGCTATATGTTTACTTAAGTTCAAGAGTACTTAGATATTTATTTATAATTTCTATTAAAGTCATTTTAGGTCTTCCTCTATCTCTCATCGTATCACTAACATTAATCTAAGAGAATCAAAAGATCCTCGTACCACTAATATTATAGTTTCTAATAAAATCTTTTTAAATCTTTGATTGGCTTTACTCTGATCTTAATAATTTGTGGCTCTTCAATCATGAGAGAACCACAAGCAACATAGTAGCTTTTAAGAGTACTGGAAGATAGTCCAGATGTCAATGCCTCTCCTCACAACAGATTTGATTGTCTGGTCGCTGCTTTGAAGTCCTAATTTTTCTTTCAATCCCTGTTGAATTGGTGCAGGTGATTTTTATATGGAAGTAGTTGAACCATCAGCAGAACACCTTGGTGCCCAAGCATGCACAACTGACCATCTTTTGCTCCCACCAAAGGTGCCATCTGTTCTCATTTGAGGTATGACTTCAACGATTCTGGAACTACACGAAAGCTTACCAGAGAGATGTTGATCAAAACCTGTTCTTATTATTCTCCCTCTTATGAAGAAAATACTCTACTGCATGATGGATGTCGAAAACCTCTTCAATGACCTTTGTTAAACACGTCAATCACACAATTATCACAAGAAAGGACTTAGTAGGATGCCAACCAGAATCATATCTCATGTCACTTGTCACTTTCAGATCTTGGTTCATTTTGGGAATACTTCGTGGTCTATTAATCCACATGTAAACGCTTGATTATGACATGCAAGTCATTTGCGGCATGTGTACATTCAACTAAAACTCTTATGCTGCCGGAGCTACAATTCCCCTTTTTCTATCATATATTATATATTGCCTTGTCCTTCAGCATTTGTCATCTTTGCTCTAACTTTAGTTGTAGTTAGGTAGCAATTATACGTGCAAGTATCCCAACAGTTGTACCTACAGTATCTGTTTTTGCCTATAACTATCGATTTACAAAAAAAAATATAATTGTTGCCAGGAGAATGCACAGCATGTGTGTCAAAGAACACTCTTACCAACCAAGCAATACATCGGCCGGCATAAGAAACTGGAATGGGTTGGAGCAGCAAGAGAAATGATTCAGGTATAGTGAGGGCAATAGAAAGTGTTGATGGGGGAGAACAACCACCAGACCAACCAATTCTGAGAGGAAGGCAAGAGAAGGCAGCTTAATCCCCTGCATGCACGCCTTCTCCACATAGCTTGTGTGCTTCAATTCTTGGCCACCTCCAACGCTCCTCAACCAAACCCAGAATAGTCCACCAAATAAGTTTCCTCGGATCGAATAATGGAAGAAAGGGATACAGTTTACTAGTAAATATGTGGTTGTTAAGGAACAATCTTATTGTTTGTGGTTGCAATCTAGCTGTTGTGTTGTGTGGTTGCATCAAGGACTTTATTTTTTTCCCCTGGGAGAAACAAACCCTCTATTATTATAAAAAGGAAGAAACAAGCAGTTGAAAATTTATTTTGAATACAATGATTTTGATTGAATTTCTGGTTAATTGGTTTCTATAATTTGTCTGGATGTAACATTTGGGTCTTTGGAAAACCATGATTTTTTATTAGACTAAGGTTCACCATTAAGTTTTCTAATTTTACCTGATCCAACCGATATGTGCATCTTTGAGATCAAAATGTGATAAGCTTGTCGAGCATTTTTATGTATGTATAATTATTAACACGAGCGTCTAATCTATATGTATCTATATATATAATTTGGAGCTTGGTTGTATGGATTTTTTATTGATCATTGAGATATGTTAAGCTTTTTTTTTTTAATAACAAAAGATAAATGATGAAGGGATCTAAGTTTTTATTAACTACACCTTCATAGATAGATATATATATATATATATACACTTAATTTCTTTGAGAAAAGAAAAGATAATGAAATTAAAGTAGATGAAACTTCATTATCTTAAAATTGAAGATGGAAATGGTGGCCGCCATAACTCGGCCACTCCGAATGATCTGGCGGCACTTAAGTCACAACAATTGCGATTTGTGACCTATATCGGCATCCAACTGTGGAAATCAATGCCTTGCTTTAGCGGTCAAATCTACACGCTTGAATGCTTCCATGAAGGTAGGTCGCTGGGGGCAGTTGCATCCTCTAACCTTCTCTCTCTCTCTCTCTCTCTCTGTGCTTTAAATCTCTCAAGCCATATCGTTTGCTGTGGCATTCCATTCCCCATCTCCCTATCAAAAAACTTCTCCTCCTCTTTAGACTCATCTTCTACCTCAAACCTGATCTGCTATTTGCGCTTCTGCCGAGCTGCGCAAAATTTGCCGTCATGTCTGGCGAAAACTCCGACTCCCCACTCGTCTCACCTCCCGTGCAGCATACTGTCAATCTCAAGCTCGTCAAGCTGGGATACCATTACCTCATCTCCTACTCCCTGTATCTTCTCCTGCTCCCCGCCCTCACCGTCGTCTCCACGCGCCTCGCCAGCCTCACCTACGGTGACCTGCTCCTGCTCCGTGACTCCCTTCGGAGCAACCCGACCACCCTCGTCCTCTGCTCCGCCCTTATGGTGTTCCTCGCCACCTTCCTCTTCATGAAGCGCCCCCGCCCTGTCTACCTCGTCGACTTCGCGTGCTACAAGCCCAGCAGCGCCCTCAAATGCACCCGCGAGTTCTTCGTGGAGCACTCGGCGCGCACCGGCATCTTCACCGACGACAACCTGGCGTTCCAGAAGAAGATACTGGAAAGGTCGGGGCTGGGGCAGTCGACGTACTTCCCGGAGGCGATGTTCGAGACGCCGCCCAACCTGTGCATGGCGGAGGCGAGGAAGGAGGCCGAGATGGTGATGTTCGGGGCCATCGACGAGCTGCTGCAGAAGACCGGCGTGAAGGCGAAGGACATTGACATCCTTATCGTGAATTGCAGCCTCTTCAATCCCACGCCCTCCCTCTCCGCCATGGTGGTTAACCACTACAAGCTCAGGGGCAACATCCGAAGCTACAACCTCGGTGGGATGGGTTGCAGCGCAGGACTCATCTCCATAGACCTCGCGAAGCAACTCCTCCAGGTTTAATTAGTCTCCCGACTCTGCTGAGCGCCTCTGAGTTCGCAGCTTGCAGAGCTAATACGCGCATCCGAATCCAACAGGTGCACAGGAATTCCAACGCCTTGGTCGTGAGCACGGAGAACATCACCCTCAACTGGTACTTCGGGAACAATCGCTCCATGCTCGTCCCCAACTGCCTGTTCCGCGTCGGCTGCGCCGCCGTCCTTCTCACCAACCGCAGCGCCGCCCACCGCCGCTCCAAGTACCAGCTCATACACACCGTTCGCACCCACAAAGGCGCGGACGGAAGCTCCTACAACTGCGTCTTCCAGCACGAGGACGACGAAGGCAAAGTCGGCGTCGCGCTCTCCAAGGACCTCATGAAGGTGGCCGGCGATGCTCTGAAGGCCAACATCACCGCCCTCGGGCCGCTGGTCCTGCCGTTGTCGGAGCAGCTACTCTTCGTCTTCAATCTGGTGGCGAGACGGGCTCTGAGGATGAGGATCCCTTCGTACGTTCCGGACTTCAAGCTCGCGTTCGAACACTTCTGCGTGCACGCGGGAGGGAGGGCGGTGCTGGACGAGGTGGAGAAGAGTCTGGAGTTGACGGACCGGCACATGGAGCCGTCGAGGATGACGCTGTACCGGTTCGGCAACACGTCGAGCAGCTCGCTGTGGTACGAGCTGGCTTACTCGGAGGCCAAAGGGAGGATAAAGAAAGGAGACCGGACATGGCAGATCGCCTTCGGCTCGGGGTTCAAGTGTAACAGCGCGGTGTGGCGTGCATTGAGGACCATCAATCCGACCATGGAGAAGAATCCATGGATGGAGGAGCTTCATGAGTTCCCGGTGCGTGTGCCCAGGGTGGAAGCCATTAGGACGTAGACCAAGAAACAATTCATTGTTAAAAAGAGACCCAAATTGTTATGTGAATCTTAATAAAATATTTCACACGCAAATCATCGTTGGTTACAAATGTCTTAGCTTTCTTTTTTTTTTATATATCGATCATCATTCATATTATATATATTATATGCACAATGAAAATCGAATTGTGATGACATTATGAAAATGAGACTGATCTGTCTTTAAATACAGATTATAAATAATCTCGATCATATGTTACTCGAGAGAAACATCGAGATAAATAGACAGATCATAATACTGTACTTTCGTCTATATGATGGAAGCGACTAGTCTCATAGCTACTCGTGTGGGAACACTAAGAATACAATATAAGTGCAAGTTTAACGATTGATCTGCTTATGAAATTCTAGATGGTTAATTATACCTAATGTCAGACAGCGATTTTGTAGTCCTAATTGTTTGTCTAGTCCCTAGACTTAAGACACTGAGGATGTCTTGTTTGAGTACTCATTTCTTTAATGTCGGACTTACAGGTCTAAAAAGTTTCAAATATGATATAATCGGTTATCAGAATTAGTAGCAACCTTACGAAGGTAATTGAGTATCAATAGAGGATCATCCACTATCGATATCATGAGATGAATACCTCATATGTTATCGCTTAAGTAAATTCCTAGTCAGGGTCATTCGGATTGAGAGAGGAGTTCTCGAGTAGAATCCAATTAAAGCAAGACTCTGATGGATTCCGTATGTAGCCTAAAAGCAGGTACTATGCCCAATATATGATTTTTGAGATTTTAGATTGACGATGGACTATAGACACACGATAACTAAGAACAAATATATTCAATGGATTTAGATCCCTTATACCGTTTAGGGACTATAGCGTAGTGGCCTAGTATGTTCACTAGGGACTAACTTTAAACGATAACAAGTAGCATGACACACGATAACTTTAATCTGTCATGCTACTTCAACTCGCCAATGACTGACTCTAGTGTGGGGTTGGTTGAGTTGTGTTGATCATTATTGATTCTTGAGGATCCTTTTGATAAATGAAAAGACCTTCCTTGTTTTGCATCAGTATCTAAAACGTCGAAAGCCACTTAAACTGGATGAATACTTATTGGAGCTTTAACAAGCATCGTCTCGTAGACTTTAGATTTTTTGAGGTCCTTCCCTCATAAGATTCACCTGTCGATTCTTCTTGAACATAGTTGTCGCTTCCAAGTAGGTTCAAACTACTTTTGCTTTCAATTGACATTCTGTTGGAAAATGAAATGGATAATCTACTCTCAATAGCATCAATCATCAATGTTGAGGATTTGATAACTATTGTCTTCTATTAGGCTTTTTTTAAGGGTCCTTGAACTTATGCAGAGCTCCTCTACTAGATAAATAAAAGAACTGAGATACTCGATTTCACCCATTCTCTTAAGAGTTGAAAAGATAAAGTTACTTAACTTTGCCCACCTCCTCGAGATTATACTTCACGCATCGAGCTGGTAACAAGTCTTCGCCCTTTATTCACACTTTTGAAGCATCTAAAGTGTTTGCACTCATTATATTGAGTAAGCTATTGTGATTCACTTTCTCTCTGCCATCAAACTTTCGGAATGCAAGAAGTTTTGCCCGAAAAGAATAAAATTTCACCCCAACTTAGAGTAAGTCTTTAATAGTTTTGGTCACTTTTGGGATTGTATTGTCTTCTTCAATAATTTTTACCACCTACTCTTTCTAAGTAGAAAAGGCACAACACCACGTACTGCCTATTTCATTCATTGGTCAAGCACTCCTACATCAACCCGAAATCCTCCACTTTCGACTATCTTGATGAGAAGCCCATTGACACATATCTTATGAAGTTCTTTGGCTTCTACCCTTTAGTCTTATCATGATATTTAGAGTTTGCCTCTGTATTCTCCACCTCCTCGACTTCTTTCATGATCAATGCTTTCCCTCCATAAGAGCAAGGTATCGATGACTCTATGGAAGTCTTACCTCTGCGGTACCATGGCGCTACCAAGCTCATGACACTACTATCTGTTGTCTTGCATCTTCATCTCTTTCTTCGTGTTTGGTAGTCCGCCTCTGCGTCATTGTGACACCTTCTCCGAGTCCACCTCCCTTCTGATCGACGCTTAGCTTTTTCGGTAGCTGAGCCTCTCTGGACTCGTCATCACTTCCTCACCCCTTTCAACCACCTGCTTCAACACTTATGTGTTCTCCAAGCAATTCTCCTTAGTCGATGAAAAGATATATTGCAACTCCCATACTTGGCCTCTGCGATCCTATTGTACGGCTTATGTCGATTCTGTTCTCCTTAGCTTTTTTGGTAGTAACATTCATTAACTCAGACTTGTCCTCTAACTTGTCTAGCTCTCTTAAACGAATATAAGCACTAAAGCAGTCTGACTCTCCAACCGCTCCCGTCCTACCTCTATATGATCAAGTCCCCCCATGGGACTCACTGGTACAGAAAACCAGTGATTAAAGCACATGGTCTGAAAACCCAATTCCCCCTACTCTTTATAGCATAGTTCTAGCATATGTGCAGAGTCTCCATAACAAGCATACACTCAGGTGCATCAACTGTTCTATAGGTTCCTTACTCAACCTCTCATCTAATGTCTCTATCTAGAAGAGGCTACGCGGGTACTCTATAAAGTTCATGAAGGAACATGTGGGGAACACATCAAAGCTCACTTCGTGGCCTTTAAAAATCCTACAACAGGACTACTATTGGCCCACACTCCACTACAATATGGTGTGGTCGGTGCTAACGCAATGCCTAAGTTTAGAGGCTTCCTATAATAGAGTTATACACCTTTGACTCGACCTAACCTTTTGCACAATGGGGGCTTGACATCTTGGGTCATTTCCCTCCAACCTCATGCCAATGAAAGTTCATATTGGTTGGTGTAGCTTATTCCACAAGATGGGTCGAAGTTGAACCAATTACTTTAACTTTTAAAAAATAGGTTTAAGGCTTCGTATGAAGAAGTATCATATCTAGGTTCAACATCTTTTGGATTATTATCACTAACAATGAAATATAGTTTAGCAACTCAAGGTTCAAGAGGTTCTATGAGTTTTTTAGGATTTAACTTGCTTCAAATTTGTTGTGCATCCCTAGACCAATGAAAAAGTCAAGGTCACCAACTTAGCCAGGGATTAAAGAAAAAGATATTTGAGTCTAAAGACACATAGGTGGATAACCTCTCGAGCATCTTGTAAAGTTATCAGACCAACTCGAGGGTCCCGATCAAGGAGTCACCTTTTTACCTTACATTTAGAATGAAAGTTGTGGTGTTATTCGGAGTCCTACTACCGACACTCTAAATATAAGGATATGATCAAAGAGCTTCAAACAAGGTATTCAAGCCAATCTTGATTTATTTGATGAGGTTTGAGTGAGGGCACACCTATGTGACTTTGCTTACAAAAGTATTGTGACAAAGATCTTCAATCATAAAGTTCGGCCTTGGCATCTTAGCATAGAGGATTTGGTTCTTCCTAGGACCGAAGTTAGTGATTCTTCTCACCCTCGCAGAAAGTTAATATCAACCTAGGAGGGGCTCTACCGATCCTATGGCTCTGCCGAGTGACCATAGAGGTTTGACCAGAAACATACCAACTACAAATTTTAGGGGTCCTTAGACATCTTGCAAACTTGGAACTAATTGGGAGGGGTTGGGTCAAAGATAAATAGAGACCAAAAGGTTCAACGATGATAGGGTCGGTGTTAGTAGGCTCAACGATGGTGGATCAATTGTGGAAGGGTTCATGGTGGGATTTCTATGATGTGGCTTAAAAAAATTCTCGGGTGGAGAAATCCCACCCCCTATGCCCCTTTGTGTCTTGCAACCATTACTTCTCACTAGAAGGATATCGATCATTGGGACATATGTTTAATGCATTGATTGGGCTAGCTCCCCCTGAATGCAGGGATGGGGTGGGAGTTAGTTGGTCACCCAATGTTATAACCGAGCAGCAATGTCCATCCTAACTCCCACTCTCGCGAGAACTCTAACTGCTTAGGAGGATGAGGGAGTCTTGGCCCACCTTCAACATTAATTAGATAATGATGCAATAGATGTTGGGTGTTTGTCGAGTCGTGCCTTAGCTATGACCGTTTGATCCCAGGTGTTGTTATTAATGTGAGTTGCCTTATGCACTTTGGGCAATTTAAATGCAGACCTCGAGGAGAGGAGCTGATCCTAATTTTCTTGAGCCAAGCCTTACTCACTTGTAGAATGATCATTATCTTGGACAAGATTACAGAAACTTAGTGATGTTGCTCCCATTCCAACCAACTCAGCCTCAGAAACTTAATGGTAGACCACATCAAGTCAATAGGCCACCCCCTCTACGAAGAAATAAAGGAAACCTTTTCTTCTAACCCTTGTTGGAAGAATGTGCCCTTAGGACTTAGGAATTATGATGGGGGAAGAGAAATTAGGTCGAATCCCTAAGACTCACAATAAAATAAGCCTATAGTACGATGATCAAGGGGGAATGCCAAGTCTTTGACACTCGAACAAAGGCATCCAAATAGCATCAAGAGTTTGGCACCACTTAAGCAAAAGAGAATTATCAAAATTTAAGGATTTTAACAAAGAAAGGATGGATGGAAAATATGAATCTCACTTCTAGGGCATAAAGGAAAGTACAAAAGAAGTTGTGCAACACATAGAGTCAACCACCACGCCAAGGAGCGATTAGCTAAATCTCAATACGATTGTTAAAAGCGTCCTTGATATGTTTAAAGTCAACCTCAAAGATCCAATAGTCGAAGTAATAGGATCTTGACATGACTTGTAAGGTTTGACCACCCAAGGGGCTCGCCCCCGAGGGGGTAGCCTCCCTCATGGCAGTGACCCCTTCAATGGAGGGAAAAGTTTTGAATACTGATGCTAAAGTCGATGACAGGACTAGAGAATCGCCAAAGCCACAATCAAATGATGGAAATGATATAGATGAGGAAGACATCTAAACTTATTTTAGACTTAGAAGTTTGAACAATTTGTAAACTTTAAAGAATTGAAAGTTCGAGTGTATGGGTTCAAATGCACCAAGAGTGGCTAATGCGTGAGGGGTGCTGATGACGCCAATGGCTATATATAATGCTCGAGCAACCTTTCGCCTAACTGCCTCATGCCTAACACTTTGGTTGCAAGGTATGTGGTGGCATGCCATTGGTCGAGACCAATCATCGTAATCATTATGATCTACCAAATATGTACTTTTGAATCCCTGATGACATACGCAAGTGACCTCCATTAATATAGGATGATATATAGATTCTAAGTGTTGATTAGTTCAAGTGAATATAGTATCACCTTCGAGCAATTGATATGTAGAGATTATTTTTCCATTGATGAAGTATGAGGATGCATTATGCTAATGTAAGAAAGCGAATGTCGCTTTTACAATCATAACTTTGATCAACCTTGTTATATCATATCATACACATTATAATGCACTATTTGTTAAGAGTCATTAGGCCATATGCAATTTTTTACTATGTTACAAGAGTTTTTGGTTGTTTGATTCAATGTGTTGGGAATTCAAAACCAACCAATGATATAATATCAAACAATATCAAGTGTTTAGAGATGTCATTGGTTAGATTTCACTACAAAAATACAATACGGATATTCTTTATAAAGATTTCTATGATATTCAAGTTAGATAAGGGGGCTTAAAGTATTCAAAAGATTTAACTAGTATGCACAAGAGAGATTCGGTCAAATGACGTATTAAAATAATTTTATAGTGTCTCATGGTGATAAGTTAAGAATGACATGACAAACATATGGCCACCATATGGCGACGCATGGCTGATGAGCCAACTATCAAAAAACCACGATAGTCATACGAGGCTCTCACATGACAATCAGATTTGATGACACGTAGTCACTATGGGTGATACATTCCGAATCTCATAAATGATGCAGACAACTAAACATAATTGTCCCGAGTCACCTATGAAAGGGACCTCCAAGTATGTACTCTAATATACCTTATAATCAGCATTGACCAACTAGTTTGACCAACCTAAACTTCACAACTAACTTGATCGTCAAAGAAGCATTTATTAGGAGTATCCCTAAACTAGTTTTTTAGGTTAGTGATCTAGACTGAGACAAACCTATAATGGGCATCGATTGGATCCGAATCACCATCATTATTGTTAGAATAATCAGAATCTACATTAACACTTGATAATAGATATTTAATTAGTATGATAATTATATGTGAATCATTAAGTGTTACCCGACATAAACAATCAATCGAACCATTAAACATTACAATTAACACTGTTGTGCATTATATTAATTTGATGGGATGTTTGGCCGATGACTTGGGGGTGAGATATCCGAGTTACTGTCGAACTAATTATCATATGATTCGATAGTCCACATAGCAAATTCCACTATCGGTAAAGGTACATGTCAAATAAAATAGGTGCTTTCAATGTTTCACTCGGGATGGGAAATTGGAATGACAACCCTGGCCCAACCTTTTCTTTCAACCCGAACCCGACCCCGACCCCGACCCGACGCGGCCTAAGAATAAGATTGAGCCGGTCAGGTTTAGGATTCGGTCCAACTCCTTCTGTACCCTGCTCGGCTTGAGTGGGTAAATCGTGTTCCCTGTCCCCGGGGAGAGACTTATTCTGCACCTGCACCCACCGATATAATGATGCTGATGCACACCTAACCGTGCAAGGCGTAATGAGTGGGTGGAGCTCGGTACACCCACTTTACTTACTCTTATCCACGTTGGATAAGGTTCAGTTGCCCCCCCCCCCCCCGTTTCATCTTCCACTAACCTCCGGTTTCTGACAACAGTGGTTGCTCTAACTCACCGACCAGTGGAAGCGCCTCCTCCTGTTGCCTCAGGTCAGTGAACTAACTAACCATCTGCCTCAAAATAGTTGGATTAGGACGGTTGCAAATCCAACGCCTCACCTGCTAGCAGTCTCTTCTTTCCATGTATTTTTATCCTTTTTCTACGGTCGGTGGAAACAACTTTTTATGAACCCTACCCCCTCCCCCTCCCCTTTTTTTTTTTTTCTTTTTTGGGTGCTGCTTTTGGGGAAAAGTGGGGGGAATTTTGGCTCCCGAGGAAGAGTCCAGACCGAATAATTTCACACCACAAGAGCCTTTCTTTTCCCGCCGTCCTGTGTAATTTGACAGCAGCAACTCAAGCCTTTTGGTTTCTTTTTTAACTTTGGTGCAGGGGATCACAGAGCCATCTACGATTTTTTTTATTTTTATTTTAAAGTACCCTACTGTGATGACAGAAAGAGTCTTTTTAAGTTAAACAGGATGGGTCTGTGATACTGTGACGGGAAACATAAAAAGGCCGCAATGATTGTGCTGTAAAAGAAAGGACAACGGTCACTGTCAAAATTACAGGCGACAGAGACGCGGGAGAGTCGACCGGCCTCAGCCCAACGTCACGGGCCCTTAACGCCGTTACCCGGATGCCGAGTCACGGGAAGAACATGATAAGCCAGCCGAGGAGCACAGGATGCTCGCGTCGACTGACCTACCGGATTTCCGAGATTACCCCCGCCACGAAGCAGTGAGAGAGGGGTAGAGAGAATGAGGGGGCAGTTAGGTCAGTTCGACTGCGGAACGTGCGGTTCAACCCCGCGGAATTCGAGACGGTACCATCATGCCGTCATCATACCATCGGCCAGCGTTGGTTGGAGTAGGGCAGATTAAGAAACTGGCCGAAACCCGATACCTATGACTACATAAAGAGGAGAATAGGGATAGACCTTTATATTAATGTTTCGTCCGCACTTGCGATGTGTTTCCCCTTCGGGAACCGCCTCGGCCACTGCTGCGTATGTAATGCCGGAGCTTGATAAAGCATCTATAAAAAAAAAATAAATTACTTAATTAATTAATTAAAAGTGCATAAAATACTGGAATAAGGAAGACGTACCATGTAATTGCTGCCCCCACCACCCCCGGGTGTTAACCAGAGAGAATTTTATTTCTTTTATAATTTTATTTATTATTTTCAGCTATTACTAATTTAGTCATAGGACGTCGCTTCTTACAAGCCCCCCCTTCTCGTAAAAAGGGTGGCAGCGTAATTTGCTAAGGTTTCCTTTTAAAACACTTTCCTCAAAGGTAAAAAAAAAATGAAGGGGGCCAAAAAAGAAAATTAGGGCTTTTCAGAGAGAACGGAAGCCAGGCCGGTGACGACCTTGGCTCCCTTGTGAGACGCCTTCGGCTTCACCTCCGGTAGTTCCCACGCCGGCGCCGTCACCTCCAATTCCGCTCCCGTCCCCTCCGCCGACCCGGCGGCGGCACCGCTGCCGTCGTTGTCGCTTTTAGCTTTCCCATCCGATTCGGCAATCTCTTCGGCTTGGGCTGCTCGCATGGGATCGGCGGGAAGGATCGATCGCTCAAAGGGAGCGAGCCATTTGGAGCGCAGGTACTCCGGCTTCCGCCAGGGCGGGAAGTGCAAGCCCTTCTTCTTGAGGCTATGCCGCGCCGCCTCCGAGACGATGGCGACGATCTGGTCCACCCGGTCCACCTTCCCGACGAAGACGGAAGGCAGGGACTGAAGCAACTCAGCGTAGCTCTTTGTCGACCGCGCGATCTCGAACTCCGACCGGAAGTCCACGTCCACTAACAGCCGCTCGAGACCGACGATTACGTCGATGTACTCGTGCTCGCCTGCCGTCAATTCATTGGTCAACACCCCCGGCGCCACCAGTCGACGACCGAAACAGAGATAAGAAGCGGCGGGGCCTAGATGGAGGAGGAACGTACCGGCGGGAAATGTCGGGGTATTCTCCCACCGCGACTTGCAAATGGCGGCGTCGTAGCCGAGCGATCGGAGGCCGTCGGCGACCGCCTTCATATGCTCGTCCTTTCGGTTGCAGTTCTTGCACTTCTCCACGACGCTGGACGCGTCCGCTAAGAGATTCCTCTCGGCGAGGGTTGCGCAAACCACCAAACCCTGTTGCGATCCATTTCCTTGTAATTAGAAGGCCAAAAATGGGAATATCACGGGTGTTGAGATAACGAAATCAAGTGCATAAGAACCCGACGATACCTTAATAACCTCGGCGGCAGAGACGACCGGAGGATCGCCGGCGTTGGAGGAGGGGAGGAACTCGAGGTCGTCGTCGGAGCTGTCGTCGCAGTTGCCATTGAAGCAGTTACAGCGGCTGCGGCCACACCGGGACGAGGGCTTCTCGCCGCTGTCCTCTATGAAGTTGCGGACCATTTTGTCCAGGCAGACGGAGCTCGGCTCTAGATCAACGCCACCGCCGAGCCGCTCCGCCGACGAGATACGAAGGACGCCGGGAAATTGCCGCTCGAACAGCCGCTTTAGCCTCCATTTCGGCACGGGCTTTACTTGATCACTCAGCAGCACATCGATCGCGTCGATCGGCTGGATCTTCATCTGGAACGGCATGTTCTCACCAAAATCGAAGCTGGAAGCTAGTAAAATTCCATCACCGCGCAGCAGCAAATCAAGCTAGAGACGATGGTATCCGAGATCGATGACAAGATCGGTGCCGATTTCAACAGCCAAAAGTAGTCTCAACATACGATTCGAGGAAAACAAAATCGCCACACATTAACAACGACCAAAATAATGGAAAGAAAAATTACAATAGCGATCAGCAACTCGTCGACGAACACAATCGACCAAAACTAAACCAAGAAAATCGAGGACCGTGAGATTCTTTACGATCCTTTGCAACCAAATCAGGTATCAAACAGGGAATGACTTCCTACGGCGAGTCGCTTCGCCACAAGGTTTCCGATGGAGAGGGGCGAATCGGAGACATTTACGATCCCCGTCCATGGCGCCCAGCGGACGGCGATCGGCCTGAAGCCCCGATTCTCGCGTCCATTTCTTCAGGTCCTCCGGCGGTGGCGATCCTTGGGGGAGGGGGACTGGGGGAGTTCGAGAGGAGAGAGAGAGAGCCCGTGGGATTGGGGGGGGTTGTAAAGGGTTCGGAGATGGGGGCGAACGGGGAGGGAGGGAGTGGGTAGTGTTGACTAGGACAACACGCGTCATCCTACGTGTTCCTAGTTGATCCGAAACCATACGGAAGACGGTTTCTGGTACGTGGCCGGTTTCACGAACAGCGGTTCCGAGGGGGGGGAGGGGGGCGTCGGCGACACGCGTCCCGTGAGGGAAATAATGATGCCCATCAAATCACCATCTTATCTCCAGTGATGCTATGGAACCACGCTTTTGCCACTCCACTTCCTCCTGGTGTGCCATCGGCTAGAGTGGCAGTAACGTTATTGGTGGCCGCAGGTGGTGGTGAATGCCCAAAAGGTGGATTTCCGTTCACGCGTACGAGATAATGATGTACTACCCAATCACACCGCCTGATGTCCGACGCGTGTCCCACGCCGACTGCTCGCAGGTCTACTGCAGCAGCAAACGTACTCAAGACGGAAGAAATGGGTAAACGAGTAATAAATCAATGATTTAAGGGGGGGGAGGTCCCATTGCGGGGGTTTTGGCGTCTTGTGATGGCGGGGCCCGCGTCCCAATTGGTGATGAAAGCGTGGATTGGACTCGATCATTGCGTGCCGCTAAACTTGGCTGCGAACTCGGTTAGCCCTTTCCACAAGAAAACATGTATCCATCAAGTCATTCTTGCTTCCCGACAAGTCATCTCCATCTCGCTCCACTTGTACATCTCAAATTTATGACCTCCATCTATATAAATATATATGTATATATGTATGTATTATCAAACAATTTATATGTAATTTGGTTTGCTGATGCATTTATTTACTTCATGTGATGATGATGGAATTAACCATTGCCTAGTTGTATATGTAATTTGACAAGTTTTACATGATATGTCATGAAATGATCATGTCAGATGATGTCTCACCGCTTTTGTAGAGGGAGTGATGCAAACCAGGTTGAGTCTACATGATTTCTTAGGACACGGTTGATCTTTACACTGCCAAATAATGGAGTTAGAAGAAGACAAAAGAAAAAGGACAGAACATGACGCATTCGCATTGATTGCAGCAATTACACCTCAATAGTTTATTTTTTTTTCTTTTCACGTAAATTTAGGAAAAGAAATTTTATATGTCTTTAATTAGTAGGACAGCTGAAAACAAAAATAAAGTTGATATTTATTCCTTCCATCACCTTTTTTTTTTTTTGTTCTTTCTTTCTTTTTTTTTTTCATCACAAAGGAGACTGTTTGCAATCAAAGATGGAAGAAAAGCTAAGGTTTTGTTTTCATTGTAGAAAAATAGATAAATAAATATTCTTAAGAAATTATCTAGATTTATTTGAACTTCTTGCCAATTTTTTTTAAAAAAAACACTTACATTTATCTCAATGTGATTATTCACCTGCAAATAAACACCACCCAGAGGCACAGAAGAGAAATGTGGTGATGACAATAATGCTGTATAATTAAATCTCCACAGTGATGGAGGAGTGCTGAAGTTGAGCAGATCTCATCCCTTACAAAGCTTCAGTGAATTGGATGAGATGTCATAGTCCTTCTACACTCAACTGTTGCCCTATGCATTATGGACACCCATGCCTTCCTGCTTAAAGTTGCAACTTTGCTCATGTCTGCTGGTTTAGAAGGAACCCTAGGTTTCATCAAGTGGTCATGCAGCTCCTAAGGATGGTCCCAAAACCATGGGCTGGCATTCCTTGTCAAGACTGCCGTGCCTGTGGCTCATGGGCAGGAACTGCTGCTAAAAGTTTGAACAAGAAACCTGCAAGTGCTTCCTCGAGCAAAAGTGTCCATAGATTTTATGCAGCTCACATCAGTAGATGCACCCATAAATCTCGTAAGCGACTTTTCTTGCGGTTTCTTCTGTCGAGATATGGAAGAAAAGGACTAATAAATCATGTCACAGGAACAAAAAAAAAAAAAAAACCCATAAATCATATAGATTTTGATTCTGGGAAGATAAACCACTTTTAATGGTGTGATGTTTCCTCACTGAAACTGATGGATTCCTCTTGTAGTTTTGAGTAACTTTAAAGGTAGCTGTTTGTCTTCCTAAAGCTGGTTGGTTCTGATTTAATTTGCCAACAAAAATCACCATAAACCCACCCTATATGTACTCTCTTTAAGAATGCCAACAGTGTTATCAACTGATACTACCCCATGTATCAACTTTGCAATATTCCACAACAAATGATCAGTTATATGAGAGTTTTTGTGATGAACAAAGGGCAAAAAAAAAAAAAAGATGCACTGAAAGGTAACACAACAAGTCAAAACAGATGCAAGTAAGCTGAGAGTCTTATGATGTTGAAGACATTACTGTTGTCTGCTGGATCTGAGAGCTCAGGTAACATATTGTATACTACAAGTAAGGATTTTGTCTTAATTAGGTACATCATTTCTTCATCACCATTCTTCTAGCACAGTCTTAAAAAAAAAAAAAAAGATTGACTATATAGTTGTGAAGTCATTAAAAAATATTTTGTCACTGTGATTTATGAATGAATGATATTGATGGCATTACCAACAATTTCTTTTGTTCATATTGAATGTAATAAACCAGTCAACAGATTACTTCCTGCAGTGAGCTTTACTAAGGAATGGACGTCCTCATTCTTGTGGCCAAGTGTTATGGTTAGATTACTGCCACAGAGTGAAGTTTCTGAAGTGCTCACACTCCAACCAGTTAAAAGCTTAAGAAAGCTGAAACAAATGTGAAAGAAACATCATCCTATCGGATCACTATAATGAGTGAATGTTTTGGTTCTTTCTTCTATCCCTCTTCTGTTGGTGCTATTTTTCCAGTACACAAATGGCGAGACATTAGATGTTAGTTCCATCAGCACTCATTGTTCCAACCACCATATCATGACCAACACTAATGAAATTGTTAGGCAGGAGTAGAACATCGTGTCCTCAAATGCTAAGCTTTCTGATTACCTTTGGTGTGGCCTTATCTTGTCGGTATCACAGCAGGCAAAAGCCATGGAAGGAACAGTTCTCATCATGCCAAACTTGGAAGTCAACTTGGCCTAATCCTTTTCCTCCTCGTCTTGTAAGCCATTGGTTCAAATCCTTTATCCAATTCACTCCTGTGCGCGGTTGGTGCATGGTTGAAGCTCTCTATCCAACGGAGCAGTGCCATTGCTGTTTCTCATCGAACTTTATATGCAAGAGTGTTTCTTTTGATTCCGCAGCAATTTCCTTACTCCCAGCGTCGGTTTCAGCCTGTGAATCTTCGCCAGAACCATAGATGGACAAAAACACTTTGTGCTTTCGGCACGCATCATTCATTCGGTGCAGCAGCAGATTCATCCAAATCAAGTGCATGTTTGCACTCCGATTGACGAAGCTTTCTACGGTCTTGGCATCTCAAGGATGCGAGCTTGTATTCTGCAAATTCTCCATCGGGTTTGCACACAGATCCTGGTAAAAGAGAGCCTTTGCTCTTGGGCATTTACACGAGCACCTATCGGTCGACCACGGGCAGCGCGAATCTTAAAGCTGCCACGGCCTCATCTTCCTACTCGGATGTAGAGTTCGTTCGGGCTTCGATTACATGCGGAATCCGAACTATCGAATCAGATTCTATTTTCCTAATTGGATCCGGATCGAAGTGATATGAACCAGATGCGAGTCCAGTAAAAGCCTACAGCAAAATCCGGGGTGGTCCAGCGATGAAGTCGTCGTCGAGTCGATTGTCGTAGCATGAGTCGTGTCCTGACCGCATTCTCCTCTCGGTCATTGAGGTCAAGTGTGAGGGCAATTTGGGAACTCTGGTCCAAAGTGTATGAGGAATACTATCGGTAATCCTTTTTATTATTTATAATTTCATGTTAATAATTTTAATTTTTTTATAAATTTTTTTATTTATAAATATATATCCTTTATTATAATTTAATTCTAATAAAAATTTTCACTCTATTAATTTTAATTTTTATTTTTATTTTCTTCTTTTCATCCTCTTAATCATCTAAGATGATGAAAAAAAAGATATATGATGAAATAAGATGAACTAAAAATAATAATAATAATTTTTTTGATATTTATTATAATATTTAATATTTTAAAAAATTTATATTTTATAATAATTTAAAAGATACTATCTTCTAATCTAAACCATATCATATTTTGAACCCGGGGGGGGGGAGGTAAAGACACTAGGATATATTAGATTTATATTCAGATTGAGAGAGAATAAATTTTTCAAGAGAATCCGATTAGAGTAAGACTTAGATGGATTTTGTATGGGCTTGATAGTACCATGCCCGATATATTGTCTCTAGAATATCATATGGATGAGGGACTATATATATACAGTAACTAAAATAAAATATATTTAATAGATAAAATCTCTTTTGTATGGTGACTATAGCATAATGACCTAGTACATCGATAGTCGATAAGTTAAGTAAATTATTATAGGATAATAATTCACTAAGTTAGAAAGAGTTCTGACATATGTGACTCACGACAAGCTCAGTATTGGGCCTAAAGGGTCATACACATATGGTGGATGACGTGATGAATAAAGGATTCAATATATTATATCCATAAGCTCTTGTATTACTAGATTCATCAGGTGAAACCTAATAAGGGCTTAGAGTGTATATATGGATAGAGATCTAAATTCCATTAAGCTAAGGATAATTGAATGAAGAACCAGTGTCCAATATGTTAGGCTAATTAGATAGAGATCCAATACCCAATAGGGCATGATCTATTAGGGATAATTTGATAGGACCCTCTATAAATATGAGGTGGACTAATGGGTCATGGGCTAAACCTTTTGAGCGCCCACTTCTTATTTTCCTCCCTCCCTTTCCTCCCCTATCATCAGGGTTGGCCCCTTCTTCAATTTGCTATTGCCTTATGGTATACGAAAGCGACGAAAGATCGCGCTACGAGAGGAAGTGTATCATCGCTTCATCGATCATGTGGATCACTACTAAAGAGGAGAGTGCGATGTCTCCTTCATCCACGAACTTGGATTACAATTTAGAATATATATGATCTCCCCTAGGTGAGAGTGTCTCATATATTTTATGCAGTTTTCAGTTTCACGAGTTTTTCGCTCCCAATCGTCACACAAAGATCTAATATCATTCTTTTGAAAATCTATTTTGTTTTTTATTTTCACTGTACATGTGATACTCATTGAGGTTTCATAATATTGGTATCAGAGCTAGGTTCATCGTGCAAGGATTGGTTATTAATTTTGTGTGTTGTTGTACTACGTAAAATTAGTTTATGTGGTTACTTTCTACATTTGTCGTTGATCTTAGTTTTGGACAACACCTCTTCATACGATTGAAATGTGTTGTAGATTGATGTTTTGTCATCATAATTATTGACACAAAATGTAGGAAGAACGGCAGCAATTATTGTTGCCTTGCACCTTGGTTGAAAGCTTCTTTCAACCTTAGCCGAGAGCAACCTTTGGTGCTCTTAGCCTGGTCAAAAGTAGTCTGGCCGAGAGCAGCCCTTGCTACTCTCAGCCTAGCCGAGCAACCCCCCATGCGGCCAAGGAGTCATGGTCGTATGGGGAACCATGGTGACTATGGTTTCCTAGCTGCATGAGGTAACCCTACAGTCAAGGACTCTTGGTCACAGGGGCAACTAGTCGGCTAGAGAGTCCTCGCTGCAAGGGTAACCTTGAGGGCCAAGGTTTCTTGGCCACCCAAGGTAGCCTTGCGACCAAGGACTCCTAGCCACAAGGACCATCCTAATTGCATGGGACACCCTACCATGAGGATATGGTAGGGTTCCAAAATTATATATAAATTAATTAAAATTTTATTAATTATTATCTAGTGGTCATATATGATATGTATATGTGATGTATGATATAGATAGATGATCGTGAGCTATGTGTGATGATGTGTATATATGTATGTGATTATTATTTAGGCCTACGAGCCTCCCTCTCTTTCTTATTTATGTGATATGTATATTATTGGTCGTGCATGTAATTAAGTTATAATTACATGAGAAGGTATGACTGGAACGTAGATGTGCCACCCATGAGGTCGAGACGGATGATCACTGTGAATGGAGATGTGTCGAGATGCTAGTGTTGGGAAACCTCAGCGGGAGCATCACATATGCAGCAGAAGATCAAAACAAAATCAATTTTTCATGTAGATCAAAATCATCGTGTAAAGATTAATGCACAGAAAAAAATCACAAAAATAAAAACTATATCATATAAGAGATTATTTACCTAGGGAGATCATATATCCCTATTTTTTCATATTTGAATGGAAATAATGAAAGATGTCAAATATCCTCCTCTCTAGCAGTATCCACATGATAGATTGTTGCAGTAATACTCCTCTAATCGCACCCCTAAGTCTCGAAACTCTTGCGTAGAGGGAGGGAGTAGAATAGAAGGGGGCGGTCAAAGGTGCAACATATCATCTATGTGCCTCCACTCCTATTTATAGAGAGTCACCCATATAACTCTAATGGATCCTACCTTAGTGTGTATTAGATCTCTATTCAAGTAATCACTAACCTTGGATTATTGGATCTCTATTCAAGTACCCACTAACTTTGGATTATTGGATCTCTATCCAATAATCTCTTTTGGTCTTTAATTGAATCTCATACAAGGAGCCCACTAATGCAGGGTCTCATCTAATAAGAATATAGACTAATTTGATAACTCATATTCAATCCCCTATTCGTTTAAGTATCCATCATATGTGTGTGACCCTCTAGGCCCAATACTGAGTTGGCCATGAGTTATATATATAAGAACTCCTTCTGACTTAATAAATTATTATCTCATAATAATTCACTCAACTCATCGATTATGGACGTTAGGCCACTGTGCCATAGTCCCTAGACAATACATGAGATCTTATCCATTGGATATATCTGTTCTCAATTGTCATGTATTTATAATCACTCATCCATCTAATATCCTAAAGACTATATATCGAGCATGGTACTGTCAGGCCATATATGGAATTCATCTAAGTCTCGCTCTAATCGGATTCTCCCAGAGAACTCTTTCCCTCAATCCGACCAACCTGATTAGGGATTTACCTGAGCAAGAGCATACAGATATTCCTCTCATGATATTAAGAGTGAATGATCCTCTATTGATACTCAATAGCTTTTGTAAGATTGGCTACTAATCCCGATAACCGATTGTATCAGATCTAAAACTTTCCAAACTTATGAGTCTAACATCAAAAATAGGAGTACTCAAATAACACATCTTTGGTTTCTCAAGTCTAAGGACCAGATATACAACTGAGACTACGAAATCGCTATCTAACATTAGGTATCATTAATCACATAATATTCTTAAGCGGTTTAATCAGTAAACTCATTCTCCTAAGCACATGTACTATATCCTTAGTGTCTCCACATAAATGGTTATGAGACCAACCGCCTTTATTATACGGATAAGCATATAGTATATCGGTCTATCCGGTTGTCTCGATGTTCCTCTCAAGCAACCTATGACCTGAATTATGTAGGATATATATTTAAAGGTGAATTGGTCTCATATTGTGATCTCATCATAATTCGATTCTCATTGCACAGAATATGCTTAGACTTATGATGAGACCTGAGTTCCTTTGCTTGAGCGATCGCCTCATTGTTGTCGTAGTATATGAGAATTAGCTCTACTCTGCTCAGTACGACTCCCAAATCCCTACTGAACTTCTTTATCCACACACCTTCCTTTGCTATGCCTATTACAATAATGTATTCTACCTCTGTGGTCGAGTCAGTAGTAATATCTTGCTCGAAACTCTTTCGGCTAACTTCTCCTTCAGTCAAGGTGAAAACATACTCTGAGTTTGACTTGCTATCGTCAATGTCGGACTAGAAACTCAAATATGTATAGTCCTCAACCTAGAGGCTATCTTATCCATATATTAGTAAAAGATCCTTAGTCATAGTACTTAAGGATATACTTTACTATCTTCTAGTGTTCAAAACCTGGATCCGTCTGATACCTACTCGTGACATTCAGAGCATGCGTTATATCATGCATGGTATATAATATAACATATATGATAGACCCTATAGCTGAGGCATAGGGTATCTTGTCCATGTTTGTCTTTTCTTAATAAGTCTTTGGGAATATACTCCTAAAAAGTGATATCTATGTCTTCTCAGAATGAGACCTCTTTTAGAATTTTTTTATACCAAATATTTTGATAATATAGTCTATATACCTAGAATGAGACAAGTCAAGCATCCTCTTAAATCTATCTTTATAGATCCAGATCCTCAAAATATAGGATGATTTCCCTATGTCCTTCATAGAGAAGTTTTTGGATAGCCAAACATTTACTATAAAAAAGTATTCTTACATCATCTTAATGATTATGATGTCATCCACATACAACACCAAGAAGGTGATGACGCTCTCACTTACCTTCCTATATACACAAGGATTATCTTCATTTTTAACGAAGTCATAAGATCTGATTGCCTTATCAAATCTTATATTCCAACTTCGGGAAGCTTGCTTCAGTCCATAAATGGACCTTAGCAACCTGCACACTTATCTGGACTCTCTCCGGATATAAATCTCTTTAGTTGTATCATATACACCTTCTCCTCGAGGTTGCTATTGAGGAATATAGTTTTCACATCCATCTGCTATATCTCATAGTCATAGTATACTACAATAGCCAAAAGAATTATAATGGATCTCAGCATGACTACGGGTAAAAAGGTTTCATCATAGTCAACTCCTTGCCTTCGACAATATCCTTTAGCCACTAACCTTACCTTATAGGTCTCTACTTTTCTATCTACTTCGATCTTCTTCTTAAAGATCCATTTATAACCATTAGGTATAATACCTTCATATGCATCCACAAGGTTCTAAACTTTGTTGGAGTACATAGAATTTATTTAAAAATTCATAGCTTCTTATCACTTCTCGAAATCTATACTCATAATAGTCTCCTCGTATATCTAAGGATCAATATCCTGAAAGTCCTCTCTACTGATATGTCTCACATATCTTCCAAGAGAGTGAGATACTTTACGAGACTTATATATAGTTGGAATTTATGTGTTAGATATCTGAACAGACTCAGACTAGAATTTATGTCCAACCTCGCTCAACTTTATCTCACTCTAAATGTTTCCACCAAGAATATATTCCTTCTCAAGAAACACAATCGTCTTGGCAACAAAGACCTTTTGGTCCTTAGGATGATAGAAATAGTACTCACAAGTTTCCTTTGGGTATCCCATGGACTTGCACCATTCTGTCCTTAATTCTGACTTATTGGGATTATGTCTTTTAATGTGAGCAGGACAGCCCCAAATCTTAACCATCTTAAGATCAAACTTCTTTCCTTTCAATATCTCATATGATGTAGATACTACCGACTTTGATGAAACTCTGTTCAGAAGGTAAGCTATGGTCTCTAGGGCATATCCCAAGAATGAGATGGGTAGGTCAGTGAAACTCATCATGGACTGCGCCATGTCCAACAATATATGATTCCTCATTTCTGATACATTATTGAGCTGAGGTGTATAAGAAGGTATCCATTGGGATAAAATCCATTGTCCCTAAGGAAATTGGTGAACTTTGTACTCAAATACTCTCCTCCTCGATTTGATCGAAGAGTCTTAATACTCTTTCTAATCTGGTTCTCTACTTCATTCTTATATTCTTTGAATTTTTTAATAGCCTCAGATTTGTACTTCATCAAGTACACATGTCTATACCTAGAAAAATCGTCAATGAATATAATAAAGTATAAGTAACCGTATATAACCTGAGTCAACAAGGGACCACATATATCACTATGTATGAGTTTCAATAGCTTAGTGGCTCCTTCTCCAATTCTACTAAACGAAGAGTTGGTCATTTTTCTATGAAGGTAAGGTTCGCAAGTTGTATATGACTTATAATCGAATGTATCTAAGTATCTATCTTTTAACAACCTTTGAATCATTCCCTCATGAATATGGCCAAGCTTACAATATCACAGGTATACATTGTTCACCTCATTTCATTTTATCTTGGATGTATTTATATTTATGATGTATGGAGAAGTGTCTAACACATATAAGTCATTTATCAAAGTCTCTCTAGTGATGATCTCATCATCCAGAATTATTGAATAACTATTATTCTTAAAAACTAATTTATATCCACTAATTGTAAAACAAGAAATAGAAATAATATTTTTGATAATATAAGACATAAAATAACATACATCGAATATAATGATAGCTCCACTAGGTAGGTGTAGAGTGACCACCCTAATGGTAACTGTAACAACTCTTGCTCCATTACCCACCTTGAGGTTCATCTTGCCTTTGGCTAATCTTCTAGGTCTTGTCAGAATTTACAACGTATTGTAGATATAATAAGCACTCCCGGAATCCAATACTCATGTGTTATCATGAAAATCTGACAAGTGAAGATTGATCATAAATATACCTAAAGCTTCTCCAAGCTTTTATTTCACCTTGTATGCATAGTAATCCTTACAACCCCTCTTCTAATGCTCGTCTTTGCCGCAGTGAAAGCACTATCCTTTGTCTTTTGTCGGATATTTCTTAGCAACATTTGTCTTACCTGGTCTTTGTTTGCCCTTGCCCTTCTTTAAAATCTTACTGTCCTTCCTTTTCTTTTTGTTCTCACCAATATAGAGAACTAGCTTCTCCTTTCTGATGATACTCTCAACTTCCCTTAATATATTAAGATGCTTAGGAAGTTAACTCAAACTTGCTCATGTTAAAATTCATGATAAAGTGAGAAAAGAAATTTGACAAAGACTGAAATATAAGATCAACACATAGGTTATCCTCTAGGACTATTCCTAGACTTGTGAGTTTCTCAATCCACTCTATCATCTTTAAGACATGGTTCTAAATTGATGTTTATTCTATCATCTTGGTTCGAAAGAGACTCTTGGATATGTGATATCTTTGAGTTATTCCCTGTTCCTTAAATAGCTAGTGGAGATGAAAAAAGATAAAATTAGCATCTAAGCTCTTATGTTGCCTTTGTAACTCAAGAGTCATGGAGGCTAACATGTAGTATTTTGCCAACGTAGAATCATATATATACTTTACATAGCGAGTGATCTCATCCTCGCTTGCCCCTTCCTCCGACGCAGGCACAATTATATCAAGGATATATACGATTTTTTTTATTATGAGAATAATTCTCAAATTATGCAGCTAATCCATGTAGTTTGGACTAGTGAGGTGGTAGGCATCAAGTATGCCACATAGGGCGTTTGCGAGCAATATAATTCTGACAAACAAGATATAACATAAATAAATAACATGTAGATTTTATAAAAAAATTAATATATTGACTTATATCTTAATTTGCTCCCACTAATTTTTCTAACGAAGCATGTGATACCCTCGACAAGAAAAGCAAAAGTCTTCTGTAGACTTTTAGTGAGGATTAGGATCCAATTAGCATCTTAATATAACCTCGAGGGACTCGACCAATTACACTAAGCCCAAAAGATAGGTAACTCTTTCTAATCATAACTCTTTATGATTTCCGTCATGTTTGACCTCCAAACAATCATAGTTTTGAGGAACTCGAATAGCTATGATGTTCAGTTAAGTTATAACCATCATTACAAGATGAGTCTGATTTGATGTTATAACCTCGAAGGACTCGACCAAGCATACCATGTCCTCAAGTTACTAGTGACATCTCTATATCATAAGCAAGATCTCGATTACGTAGATAGGTAAGCCTCGAGGGACTTGATCAACTTAACATATATCGTGATTCAATTTCTTCCTATAACGATAGAAGGTCACATAGGTCAATCTTATTGTCTTATGCTCACCAACTTAATATTATCATAGAAGGAGTTTTTGTTTTGTATCGATCTTCTAATATATCATGTCACACACATACATATTTAATATATATCTACATCACATAAATATATATATATAGTAGGTGTATAATATATATCACATAAGCAAGCCACACCAGATTATCATGAGCCGTCATCTAATATGATTAAACCCAAGTCAATGGGCCTAATCACTCACAATAAGATTTAAGTGTGCATCGGCATATCTCCATACCTTGTGATCATTGATCTCGTTATCATCGATTCCGTCGGATCCTCATCGCATCACTATGTGTCGTGATCTCCCACAATGGCATCGTGGATCTCATTATCACCTTCACGCTCCCTTCACGACTCTCTTTGTAATTATAAAATAATCACAGGCACGCAAGCCCGATAAAAAACGAGAAAAATAGAGGGACCCCAATAATAATAATAATCACATGTACACACATTACATCACATGACTGATGATCATCCATCCACATCATACATCACATATACACATCACCATGTAGGATTACTAGATAATAATAATTAATTAAACTATTTAATTAATTATTTTTCTGAAATTTGGGATATGTCGAGAATTTTTAATATTGTTAAGGGTTTTTTTTAGAATTTTGTAAAGGAGGACATACCTCGAAATTTCATAATTCTAGGGACAAAATCATTCTTTTACACAAAAAAGAAAACCCTAACCCTTTGCCTTATTCTTGCGACCGTCATCATCGCCCTTGCGTAGGCGACAGTCCCTACCCGCAGGCAGGCACTGCTGCCCTTGGGCAATCGCCCCTACAGGGCCCTAGTCATGGTTGGTCACCCCTACAGGTGGCCTAGCTTAGAGCAGTTACCTATGTAACTAGTAGTAGCTGCCTCTCTCCTTGTTATCTTTGTTGTGAATTGTAACAACAAACGCGTAGAACAGTTCTACATGATTTGATCTCATCATACATAGTTTAAAACCAATATTTTACACAAACAACCTTGGCTCTGATATCACTATTGGGAAACCTCAACGGGAGCATCACATGTACAGCGGAAGATCAAAACAAAATCAGTTTCTCACGTAGATCAAAATCAATGTGCAAAGATTGATACGCGAAAAAAGTCCAAAAATGATAATCATATCGTGTGAGCGGTTATTTACCTAGGGAGATCATATATCTTTATTTTTTCAAATCTAGATAGAGAAGATGAAGGAAGTCAAATGTCCTCCTCTCTAGCGGTATCCACACGATGGATTGTTGCAATAATACTCCTCCAATTATAACCCCAAGCCTTATAACTTTTATGCAGAAGGATGGATGAGAATATGAGGGGACAACCAAAGGTGCAACCTATCATCTATATGTCTCATCTCCTATTTATAGAGAGTTACTCATATAACCATAAGGATTCTGCCTTAATGGGTATTCGATTTTCATCCAATTACCCACTAAAATTGGATTATTGGATCTCTATCAAATAATCTCCTTTGGTCTCTAATTGGGCCTCTATAGGGTCTTATCTAAAAAGAATAGGGGCTAATTAGATAACTCATATTCAATCATATATTCGTTGAAGCATCCACCATATATGTGTGACCGACCCTCTAGGCCCAATACCGAGCTAGTCATGAATCCTACATGTTAGAACTTCTTATGACTTAATAAATTATTATCTAATAATAATTCACTTGATTCTTTGACTATGGACATACTAGACCATTATGCCATAGTGCTCAAACAGTATAAGGGTTCTTGTCCATTAGACATATCTGTCCTTAGTTACAATGAATCTAAAATCCCTTATCTATCTAATATCTCATAGATCGTATATAGGGGATGGTATTATCATACCATATACGAAATTCATCTAACTCTCGCTCTAATCAGATTCTCCTAGAAAACTCGTTCTTTCTCAATCCGACCAACTTGATAAAGGGTTTACCAAAGAGAGAGAATACGAGATATTCCTCTTATGATACTAAGATTAGATGATCCTTTACTAATACTTAATAGCCTTCGTAAGGTTGGCTATCAATCCTGATAAGTAATTATACCAAATCTAAAACTTTCTAAACTTGTAAGTTTGATGTCAAAGAAAGGGATACTCAAACAAGTCATCTTTGTGTCTTAAGTCTAAGGACCAGATACATAACTGGAACTACAAAATTATTATGTATCATTAATTATACAACATTTCGTAAGCAGATCAATCAGTGAACTCATTCTCCAATGAGCACTTGTATTATATCCTTAGTGTTTCCATACAAGTAACTATGAGACCAATCGATTCCATCGTATAGACAATATACAACACACCGGTCTAGTCGGTTATATCGATATCCGTCTCGAGCAACATATGCCTGAGATTATTTATGATCTATGTTTAAAGGTGAATCACATTATTGTGATCTCATCACGATCTGATTCTCATTCCACATAACAAAGACATCATAATATATATATTCAATAAATAATATAATATAAGAATATGTTAATAAATAATAATGATGCAAAAAGACTGTATAGCGTATCACACATGCTATCACTCACGTGATTGGCTTGTAGGGCACTTGTAACTAGTAGTCGACGGGACTAATAAGAATGAGATGGATTATTACAAGGCATGAAGATGTATCGAGACACACACCTCAACATCAATATTAAGTTGATAAATGTGAGGTAATTAGATTAATCCATATGGCCTTCCATCATTATAGGTGGAGATCATTTTTCGATCTAAGATAAGTTGGTCAAGTCTCTTGAGGCTCACATATACTGACTGGGATTTGAAATCTTGCCTACAACATAGATATGTCACATATGACCTAAGGACATGATATGCATGGTCGAGTCCCTCGAAAAGATATCATTGAATCAAACTCATCTTATGATGATGGTACTGATTTAACCAAACATCATGGTTGGTCGAGTCTCTCGAGGCCATAATGACTTAGAGGTCGAACAAGATGAGAATCACAAAGAGTTATAATTCACAAGAGTTGTCTACTCTTTAGGCTTAGTGTGATTGATCGAGTCCCTTAAGATCATGCTAAGATGTCGATGGGATCCCGATTTCCACTAGAAATCTGTCAGAGATTTTCAATTCATATACCGAGGGAGTTATGTGTTTCATAAAAAAATAGTATGAGTAAATTAAGATCAAATTTTATATATCTTAATTATTTTTGTAAATTTCAAAATTTATATGTTATTTACTTTCTATTACATCTTTATTTTCAGAAAATATCGCTTTCAAATCCCTTACGTGGCATACTTGATGCCAACCACCTCACCGGTCCGAATTACACAAATTGGCTCAGCAACCTAAGAATTGTTCTCACGACAGAGAAAATCACATATGTCCTTAACATAGTAATGCTCACGCTCGAGTAAGAGATAAGTGAGGATGAGATCGCTTACTACGTGAAGTACATAGACGATTTTACTCACGTTCAGTATTACATACTAGTCTCTTTGACTCTTGAGTTACAGAGGCAATATAAAAACATGAATATTAGATCCATCCTCGTCCATCTTTACAAATTGTTAGAGGAAGAGGGAATGACTCAATGATATGAGATATCCAAGAGGCTCTTTCGCACTAGAATGACTAAGAGTATATTGGTTCAAAACCATGTCCTTAAGATGATTGAGTAGATAGAGAAGCTCACGGGTCTAAGAATGGTTCTAGATGAAAACTTGCATGTGGATCTTATACTTCTATCCCTCTCAGATTTTTTTTCATAGTTCATCATGAATTTTAATATGAACAAATTTGAGACGACTCTCTCTAAGCTCCTAAATATGTTGAGGGAGACTAAAAGCACCATCAAGAAAGAAAAGCCAATTTCTTTATGCTGGTGAGGTCTGAAAGAAAAAAAAGGCAAACAAGTCTCTTAAGAAGGGCAAGATGGATGTTAAACCGAAAAAAACAAAGGTTGCTAAGAAGGACCAAACAAAGAATACCCATCTTTTCACTATGGAAAAAAATGGGCATTAGAAGAGGAACTACAAGAATACCTTGTAGAGAAATTGAAACAGAAGCTTTGAGTAGCTTCAAATACATTTATAATTGATCTCTATTTGTTAAAAAAATTATGATAATATGGGTATTGGATATCGATAGTGCATCTTATATATGTAATTCATTGTACATTCTAGCAAAATCTAGGAGATTAATAAGAGGTAAGGTGGATCTCAGGATGGGCAATGAAGGAAAGATTGTTGTTATTATTGTTGATAAGATTACCCTACATCTGATTGGTGGAGATATTATTACATTACATGCATGCTATTTTGTTCATTCATTTATCAAAAATATTGTTTCTATTTCTTGTTTGACAAATAATAGATATAGATTTGTTTTTTAGAATAATGGTTGTTCATTAATTTTAGATGATGAGATCATTGATAGAGGAACATTAATTAATGGTCTATTCATATTAGACATTGCATCACATATCATGAATGTTAATGTCTAAGAGGAAGAGAGATGAAGTGAACAATGCATACCTATTACATTACAGGCTAGGTCATATCCATGAAGAAATAATTCAAAAATGATTGAAGGATGGATATTTAGATCCTTTCGATTATAAATCATATGTAACCTACAAGTCTTACCTTCAATGGAAATTGATCAACTCTCCGTTAGTAGAATTAGAGAGAACCACTGAGTTGCTAGAATTTATACATACTAATGAATGTGATCTAGTGTCAACTCAATCCATAGATGGTTATTCGTACTTCATTACATTCACTGATGATTTCTCTAGGTATGGACATATGCACTTAATGAAGTACATGTCTAAAGCCTTCAAAAAATTTAGGGAATATAAGAATGAGGTAGAGAACTAGATTGAAGATATGCTATAAAGTCTGTAGCTTACCTTCTAAATAGAATTTTGACTAGATCAGCAGTGTCTACACCATATAAGATATAGAAAAGGAAGAAGTCTGATCTTAAGATTATTAAGATTTGAAGCTGCCTTGCATATGTTAAAAGATACAATCCCGATAAGTTAAAATCTAAGATGAAACGATATAAATTTGTGAGATACCTCAAGGAGACTTATAGGTATCATTTATATTACCCAAGGATCAAAATATTCTTTATTGCTAAAAAGACGGTGGCTTTGAGAATGAACACATTCTTTGTGGAAATAATGTGAGAATGATAGACTTGAGCAATATTACAGAACCTAACTAAAGCACGATTCTGTAGAATGAGTTTGTTTAAATACTTAGCACACAAGTTTCAACATTGTATAGGTCCAATAGAGTGTTACACCCTTCTAAGAGATATGTGGGACATATTAGGGGAAATGACATTGAGGATGTTGATCCTCAGATCTATGAGGAGGCTATTACGAGCATGAGCATAAACTCCAAAGAGTGATAAGAAGTCATGAATTTCAAAATGAATTCTATGTACTCCAATTAAGTTTGGAACCTAGTTGATGCACCCAAAGGTATCGTACCTATTGGTTGCAAATGGATTTTCAAAAAGATGATCAAAATAGATGAAAAGATAAAGACTTATAAAATAAGATTGATAGCTAAAAGATGTCATAAAAATCAGATATTAACTATAATCAAACTAATCAGATTCTATACTTTAATAATTAGGCATTCCATTCAGACCTACTATTGTCACATAGAGGCTATACTATACTATTGCTACTCATGATGATGGATAGACTTCCATGCCCTGATTCTGGTGCAGCTAACTAGAATTTGCTTGTTTTGTTATGATGCAAGTACTATATAAAATGTCGTGGTATACAAGGTATTTTGATATTCTCCTCGAGATTTTTACCCAATCATGATGAGCAGGAAACCTTTCTGTTCGATGATGACCCTTCTTCCCCATCAACTTCCTCCTCCCCCGTCAGACCCACCGTCATCGACTTCCTCCTCGCCCGGACCCATTGCTAGACCCCCCCTCGCCCTCTCTAGCTTCCTCTAACAGTCGTCCGTCTTGGCTTCTTCCTCCTATAGGCGGCAACACCAATGCATTCTTGCATGGCAGTCGGCTTCTCCGCCTCTTCCTTAGGCAATTGTTGCCACTGTGATGGCAGCCACTTCGAATCTTGCAGCTCCAGCATAATCGTTTGCTCCTTCTCAACCATTCTTACATCACCGTCGAAGTCAATCGTCGTCAGATCTTCATCGCGATTGACAATATTGCGATCTCCTTCCTTCAAATTCATTTACATCGGTTCAAGATCGACATACTTGATAGGAGCTCGATCTTACAGGGGCATGATAGAAGATAAGATTTAGGTATGATAGTAGATATAATCTGGATATAATTTTTCTAATTGAACGAGAAAATCGTGTTAGTCAATTGAGAAAAATGTTACTCCTTATATAAATGTATGATGAATCAAAAAAATTTAATTAGATTTTTATTCTCACTTTTTATTCTAGGAGTATGAAGAAGACAAAGGAAGGTGGGATGGGGGCCAACTACATGCGAGCTCGGGGTGAAATTGTAACCTAAAAGCCTCCACCATGTCGGCCACATGAGCACTAACCTCGGTGCAGAACAAGCCCATGCAAAAGAATGTTCAGTGTGCTGTCATAAATACGAGATGGGAACATTAGAAGATAGCATGTTGTGTTGTGAACAATGCGTCGCTGTTAAGAGTCGGTGGCTGTGGCCCCATCATGTGAACAGTTCTTAGTCTGTAATTGTATGCACAACCTCCCCTTTTGAGTAAAGGCAATGCATCTACTTTCCAGGCTTATCTATGTGCTTGATCTATTATTTAATAATAAATTTTAATTAAAATTAAATAAGAAATTATTATATTATATGATATATATAATATTAAATTTAAGTATATGATTAAGATTTATTTTAATCCTATAGTTTTGATCATCGACCACATAAGTCCTTATAGTTTATTTATGTTTAAAATAACTTATATATTTCAAAAATAGAATATATACATCATTATCTAGTTACGTGATATACTAACTCATAATAAACTATTAATACAATGACATATATAATTTTTAGAAAAAATCTATTTTAACCCTTTAGTTTTGACCCTAGACTACTTAAACCCTTATGATTTTGCTAGTGTCTAAAATAACCCTTATATTTTAAAAAATATAATATATAAATCCCAACTATCAAATTTAAGTTAAGAAATATTAGAATATAATTACGTAACATATTAACTCATAATAAATTATTAATATAATAATATATATAATTTAAATTTAAAAAATTAAGATCATCAACAATGGTTGGAGGAGGCATCATCGTGGAAACAATCCTCAACAATAGCAACGAACTCTTGCTACCTAGTAAGATGTCATATACATGTAATCTCTCCCACACTAACGATGAGCTCAAGATATTCTCGTTTTACCTGAGATGGATATCCATCGACTAGTCCGACGTTGAGTATTCAATGATCTTTTAGTCTCTATTTCTTCTTCTTTATGTCTTCGTCCCCATCACCCCCCAATTCATCCTCTCTTATGTCTTCACCCACCTTGCCTATCACGTGATAGTCTAACTCTTCATTAACTTTGCCTATGACTTTTTTTTAACTTTAATTACACATATTATTGTATTAATAATTTATTATAAATCAATATACTAATTATAATATTTATTAACTCAAACTTGATGAGTAGACTTATATATTATATTTTTTAAAATATAAAAATTATTTTAGACAAGAGCAAAACCATAAGCACTTAAATAGTTCATAACTAAAATTATAAAAGTTAATTAGATTTTTAAAAAAATTAAAATAAATATATCATTAAAGTTAATAATTTATCTTAAACACGAGTAAAACCATAAAGATTTAAATGATTCTTGACGATAGTCATATAAGCTAAAATATTTATAAAAAAAATTAAATTATATATATCATTTAAGTTAATAATTTATTGTGAGTCAACATACTTCGTAAACATACTTTAATGTCTTGAGAAATGTATTAACTCAAAACTTAGATGAGAAAAATCTATATACTATATTTTAAAAATATAAAAATTAAATAAGATACGAGAAAAATCATAAAATCGATTTATATCAAAATAATATTAACTAAAATGAATCTTAATCCATAAGTATATTATTATTATTATTATTATTATTATTGTTATTATTTATTATTATTATTATTGACTTAATAGTTGTGGCCGTTACCCAGCAGATTGTGATTTAAGTTTACCTGCCTCGAAGAAAGGATTGAGATTACCGGGGTAATATGGTCATTTAGCCGGTTTACCTCCTCTCCTTTAAGACTCTTCGGCGTGAGTTCTGATGATCGAACACAAGCCGCCTCGCTACTTTGTGTGCCTGTAAAGGAGGCCGCAGAATTAGGATTGAGAAGAGGGCGAGATCTGACCTGAGAAGATCGGTGTAGGATCGCCGGACGGAGATGACGCCCGGTGTCGGCTACGGAGCCACCGAGGAGCAGCGCCTTGAGCGGCATGTGGGGTGCATTGCCGGGTTCCTCCAGCTGTTCGACCGCCACAACGTTCTCGCCTGGCGCCGCCATGCCACCTGCTCGGTGAGGATTTGTGAGGATAAAAAATGCCATTTTTCGTGCGTTTCGTTGCTGCTTTTATAAAGGTTGGATGGCATGTTTCAGACTACCGGATCGACGTCCCCGTCCGAGAGGTCGGAGGCTTCGTCAGCGTCTTCATTGAAGGAGAGCCACCCGCAACCGTCGTCGCCAGAGAGCCGGGACGAGGCGGAGTCGCCGTCGCGGCGGTCGCTGCCGCTTCCTCTCCCAGTCTTCGAGGCCAAGGAGGGGGCGAGGATTACCTGGAGGGTCCGCGACGCTCCGAGGCTCTCTCTCGACAGCCGAGCGGTGGTTGACGGGAAGGGCAAGCTCCACCCACGGGAGATCCGGCCGGCGGTCTTGGTGCCCCCCGCGGACCAATCCGACGCGACGGAGCAGCTGCATTCCCCGAGTGTCGTCGCGCGGCTAATAGGGGTCGACGCCCTGCCGAGCGCCGGAGGCGTAAGTGTCGCAGAGCGGGTCCCGGCTGAACTCCGGCGATCGGTCTCCGAGTCTCGGGTTCGGAGAGATCCAACGTACTACGTGGACGCGGGCTCGTTCCACATGCCGCCGCCACCCAAGTCCGTGCCATTCTCGATCAAGGAGTTATCTGAGACGGTGAATGTAGGCCAGTTCAGTGACGCGAAGAAACTGGAGCCGACGCCGAGAACGAACTCCCTACCGCCGCTCCACCGGAAGAGCTTCTTCGACGCGGAGGACCTGTTTCCGGAGCCGAAACAGTTAGGGCACTACGGCGACATCGAGAACCGGCTGAGGATGCGGGGAATCGACGAACCGGCGAAAGATTTGGAGACGCTGAAGCAAATCCTAGACGCGCTCCAGCTGAAGGGCCTCCTCCGTTCCAAGCCCTCGGATCACGGCGCCACCGGCCGCCGCAATCGCATCTACGATAACCAAGGCCCGATACCCGGAGGCGCCCCGATCGTCATCATGAAGCCGACCTCCAAGGCTCCACGGCGGCCATCAAGCGAGCCGCAGCGGCCCAGATCCGGCGTCGCTCGACGGAGTGCTCCGCCAGTCCGCCACGAGCGGGTGGCATCGGTCGATCATAGCATCAGGAGAGGAAACGAGCGGAGTAATCGAGCGCCGAGGTCGCCAGAGAGCCCGATCTCGCCGGTGCACCGGAGGGCATCAAATGCGGCAGCCCGGAGCCCGCTGTCCCTGCGGGGAATGCCAATGCCGAACGTCAGCTCCCCAAAATTCAATCCGAAAAGGGCGGGGCCAGATCATCTGCCCGTCCGATCGCCGAGGACTCGAAGGCCAACGGCGAACGCATCTCCCATGGAGAGGGTTCACCCGCCGGCGGAGGACGATGCCTCCACCACCGCCTCCGAGAGTAGCATCAGTGCCTTCTCTCGATTGGACTTCGAGGTAGTAAATCCTGCCAACTAATACCAACACCAGTCTATACTCGTAAACCCATTTCGTTAGTTTGAATCGAGGGATGCTGCGATGCAGAGATCGGGGCGAGGTTTGTTGGAACGGTGCGACAAGCTGTTACAAAGCATTGCGGCGTTTAGGGGCACGGAGCAGGACGCCGCGGTGGACCAGCAGCCGAGCCCCGTCTCGGTGCTCGATTCCTCGCCCTATCTCGGCGAGGAGGGCTCACTCTCGCCCCTCGCCAGGCGCTCCATCGACTTCAAAGGTAAACAAACGCCTCGCGGACGTGGCCGCGTAGAGCAAAAAACTTTTCAATCGACTGCGGCCTCCCACTTTTCGTTTAATCACCGTCCATTTCCTTGTATCTTCGAACACTGATGCAATCTAGTCCGCAGATCAATTGGCGGACGACTGGGAAGAGGAGCGGCGGTGGTCGAGCTACGAAGTGGGCGAGATTGGTGAGCCCGAGGCGATGGACCCGGACTACGCCTACGTGTGCGACGTCCTCCGCGCGTCCGAACTCTACGGGGGCGCCTCCGACGCGGCGTACGCGGCCCTGGAGGACGGCCGCTGCCGCCGACGAGGAGGGCCCGCGACCCGTCCAAGACAGCCCGTCTCCACCGCCGCCTCGTCTTCGACGCCGTGGCCGAGATCCTGGATCGCGAGCGCCACGTGGCGCCGTGGGACGTCTTCGCGCGGGTAGACGGGGAAGGGGAGAAGGCGCTGCCACGGGTTTGGGCGGAGTTCCAGCGAGTCCGGGAGCAGGTGGCGGTGGCGGCGGCGGCGGAGGACGATCACGAGGGAGCTGCGTGCGGGGCTGTGAGGAACGACATCGCAGCGGCGAGCTCCGACGGGTGGATCCGGCCCGCCGCCGAGATGTCCGACGTGGTCCTCCAGATCGAGCGGCTGATCTTTAAGGATCTCGTCGCCGAGACCACCGGTGACCTCGGCGCCCGGGAGCCCCTCTCCCTTCTCCACCGCCGCAAGCTCGTCTTCTGAAAACCAAAGACAAAAGAAACTTTGCTCGCCTGATGTTTGTTGGAATGCCTCTAGCGATGTAGCAAAGGCCGCCGTCCACTGGAGTGCAGATGTAAGAGTGAAAATTGTGGAGCAGAACAACAATAAAGAAAAAAAAAAAAAAAAGATGAGATGGTTGCATATCCATCCTCCTCCTCTCTGCTCTCATTTCCTTGTGCATCTGAATTCATCTAATACAAAAAGATGTGACATGGCTCTACGTAAAGCCGTAGTGTACAACAACACATCAAGTGGGTCAGGGCTTTCATTCCGGCTTCTTTCGTCAAAGGAAGGAAGGAAGGGAAGAGTTGCCTGACGAGCAAAATGTTTTTTATCTTCTTCAAAGGAGTCAGGAGTCAAGCAGGAACAGCTTCACGAGACCTGTTGGTCTCCTGTGGGGTGGTCGCACTGTCATAGTAGTCCACTAATACTTTCCATCCACCAGGGCACATAAAGCCATCTGGGGGATCCTCTCTGTTCTTTGCGAGAGTCCGCATCTACAATGGAGAGGAGAATTCAAGGGAATCAGCAACACACTTCAGGAGCATTCTCTATGGCATTATTGATTAGAATGTTCAGAAGTAGAGTGGGGTTTACCTTTGTACCAGAGATGAAGAGGAAATCCTGAGGTCTAGATGGATCAAAGAAGGCCATTTTCTGCTGCTTTTTGTCATAGGCAGCTACCTAAACACTCATTAAAAAAAAAAAGTTAGTGTGATTGTTGATAAAGTATTTAATGCAACAAAACCTTGTAAATGTTGGCAACAAAAACAGTTTGTCATAAAAATTAACGACATTGATGTGAAACATACAACAGACAGACTATTAAGTTCCTGCTGCATTTCCTCTTTTTTCTTTTTCTTTCTTTTTGGTTATTCTGACCTTTACCTCTGCATTCAATAGGAGTAAGCAAGAAATGCATATTTACAATTTGCTTGCCTGATGTTACTTAATTCCAACTGCATCTTAATCAAGAAATTGAAGCCTATTCTCGATAAATATATGCAATATGACCATTTTAGGCAATTTGTCCATCGAAGCTGAAATTTTTTTAGAGGCTTGAAATACCTTGAATGGAAGGATGTTAAGCCTTTCAAGACCTGGAGCCATACTGAGTACCTTCTTCCCATGGTCAGCATCATAAAGGTCTCTTTTCTCTAGCGGGTGACTCATACCTGCCGGGTCTCTGCCCACGATGTAAAAATTTGCACCAGCATTTATGCGAGATTTTGCATGCCACTGAACTTCGGTTGGGCCAGCATAGTGCATGGGAGAAGGGAAGATAGCGACGACCGTGGTTTCTGGGTTAAGAACACCATCCTCAAGAACCTATAAATATTAACGATAGAAAGGTGTGAGCATATATACATATATACTACAGTCACTTAAAAGTTAGGTATCAAAAATTCAGTTGATCTAGTGTGAAACCACAGGAAAAAGCTGGTGATGTGAACTTAGCAGTGGATTGTGTCACTTTATACATCTAATCTAGAAGAAGGTGAAATCATTGGAGAATTTGAAATCTCTCTCTGAAAATATTACTTTGTATTTGTATGCATATGTTCTCTTAAACTTTCAATATATGCTTTGTGTTTATTTAATCTTTTGCAAGACGGATATACATCAAAATGACACAAACATACATCCACCACATTCACATTATACACCTACAGAAGCAAGACAGCAGCCATTCAGATTAACAGAAATATATAAACACATAAAATACGCTACTCCCTCTGTGTGCGAACAGACAGAAAAGTAAAGCCTAGGTCATGAAAGGACTTATGCTAAGACTTCTACGGTGTAGAGGTATTCAAGTATAGATTCTACATGGAAATGGATGTAAAAAGTTGTCAGTGACCTTGATATTATCATAAAAATTATTTGATAACTGTATCGGGTACTAACCTTCTCGTGTTGCTTCATTCTCCAATGAAGTGGTACATCATCTGCTTTTGTATAGCCTCCCAAGGGATGAAGCAAAAGAACTGGGTTTCTATAGCCCATTTCTAGAAGACGTCTGCGAGTGTCTGTCATGAGCAAGGCATGACCATTGTGTACAGGATTTCGCAGCTGGAAAGCAAATACAGCATCTGCATCACGCCTGGAAAATTCTTCACGGAGTTCAGCTGGCGATAGGCGATACTGATCGAGACCATCATTATACTTGATTCGTTCTATAACCTCTAAGTCTCCACCAATTAGCCAATTACCAGCTTTTGTTATTGCTTCCTCAACATATGGCAGCCCAGGAGCTGTTGTTCCCCATGTTCTTGCGATTCGTTCTTCTTTGTTATGCTTATAGATCTCAATGCTAAATCAAGAAACAATAAATAAGAAATTTGAAATGAGATGAAATCTACAATATTAAGAAGGCTCAACTTGCTAAAAACAACAGTGTCAGAGCATAATCTCCTGGCATTACAGCCTAGTCAGGAAGGAACAGCACTAGTAAACAAGTGGATTCTAACAGTAAAACTAGCAAAGCAATATCGTAAATGACATGAGATGTTTGCATTGTCAAAGGCAATTTTATCCATTAACTTGTAACAAGAATTCTGAAATCTACACTAATGGTGCAATTGCGTTTCCCAACAAGTATGCATTCTATTCATTCATAGATCACTATCAATGGGGCAGGTTTCTGGTCAACATATCACTATAACAAAGACCAGCAGTCCAAATCATGGACACTTTTGGCATCAAAAAATCCATCTAAAGCCAAATTAATATCAATGAATCCACTGCCTTCCCATCATCCATGGATTTTGGGTAAATGACAGAATAGCAGTATCACCATAAAAATGTACAGACAAGCTTGAACTATCCATCGAATTAATATATGACTCTATCAGTTGAATTAATAAAGCAACAAAATTTAGTTATTAGCTCCGATCACAAATAATTACCAAACAATATATCACACGTTTACCTGCTAAGATATCACTAGAAACAAAATAAATCACTGAAAACGAAGTGGGGGTGATTTTTTTTAGATGCAGACGCCGAACATAAACTACTGATTCCAAATGAATAATGAAGCCATCGTCACAAGAGAAGAAATTTCATCAATAAAGGTCAGGCAATCGCATAAACTGAGAAGAAGGGTTTGCTTACTCGCTCAAGATGGCGACCGGCTTGTCCCGGGCGTCAACAAGCGCGACCTTGCGACGGTCGCCGATGGCCCGTTTCTGGGCGTCGTCGATCGCGAGCACGATCGGGAGCGACATGTTGACGACGGACCCGTCTCCGAGGCGGAGACAGTTGAAATGAAGCGTTTGGAGGAACTCCGCTTCCCTCATGAACCCGCCAAGAGGGCTCGCCCACCCTTCGCTCAGCACGTGCACCCACTCGAGATCGATCCTCGACAGCCTGATCTGCGGGCATCCCGCCGCCTCCCGGCGCAGCTCCTCCCTCGCCGGGCCCTCTGGCGCGACGAGGTCCACCAGCCTCCGGCCGTCGGGCTCGATCAGGCTGCAGGAGGCAGAGGCGGCAGGGCGGGCGACAGAGCTCCTGCGTCCGGCGACGGCGAAGGAGAGGTGGCGGGGAAGCGCGAGGCTGAGGCCGAGGCTGGCGGGGAGCTGCGGCCTCGAGGCATTGGGGATCCGATGGGGAAAGTTGGGGGATTTGGCGACGAAGGTGGCCATGGAAGCCATTGATTGGGGGAAAAAAGGAGTCTTTTTTCCTTCCTTTTGCCCCTTTTTCTTCCTCACAAAGCACTCAATGGAATTAGATTTGGGCGTGGAATTGAAATGCGATCGATGTGATATAATATATACACGGGAGAGTTAGATATGGGAGTCGAAGGAATGCACCGTGAGCGACAATGCGGGAAGGTTCATAACAGACGGAAGGGTGCGTTGGGGGGATGAATCTAGAAATTGGGAATTTGCTTTAGCCACTTGGCAGTCAACTATTGATTTTTTTTTTGCTCTCTTTTCACCCTTTATTCTCACATGATTAATTCTTCGATGGTTCCTCAGTTTTGACTTACTTGGACCAATGGTTGACCCATCTAATAATAAGGTTAAGGAGAGGGACACACTTGCAAGAATAGGTCAATGTTTGCACAGTACAAGGATGCCTAAATTTGACTAAATGCTCCAAATTGCAAGAATACCTATCATAAATGATTTCAAAGAGAATAGGGACACACTTGTAAGTACAAGTAATCATATCATAAATGATTTCAAAGAGAATACCAGGGATTATGTAGCTAAGAAAGGCATGGAAGTCAAACCATCAAGAAATTAGTATAAAAATAAAAATTGAATATGAAGAAAAGCATTGGTTGGCTGTGGATGCTTCCACTGTTGATAAATTTGGTGGAAGGCACTGCCCAAGTACATCCTCATGAAGAAAAACATGTTTTCCTGACAATTCTAAATGTTAGAAGTGTTTGATACCAGCAAACATATAAGATGGATTTGATGGAAAACTTGCTACTGAATGAATCTACCAGGGATCGGTTTTCCTGCCTTGGCATCAGCACAGGATAAATGGTCACACATCAATGGCAGATACCTTAGTGTGAGAACAGTGGGTTTGGATGATAAGTTTAATGATCTTCCTCAAGAAATATTGGATTCTGCAGGTGATTGATCTCTATATATTTTGACATTGTTCTGCTAAACCATGATTCAAGAACATACAGTGTGCGGTACTGTGTCCGATATGTTGGATCAACTAATGGCACTGAAACAAAATCCTTGCTTGTTTCTCTTTCTTGATGACTGCAACAGTTACTTCGGAGGGAGCATTGGGTTGCAGACTGCTTGATCTAACTGGATGCTCCGCCTGGGCTGTTCCCTCCGAACAAAGTAGAGTTCTTCAAAACCCAAAGCATAAATTTGGTCAAGGAAGAGAATGACAACAGGTTTTGAGCTTGTTTTAGAACAGATCATGCTGGTGGGACAAATTTTGGCCTCTGATAGAGTTGGGACATGCTTTCGTTTGATAGTTAGAACAGTACTTTTGTGCTGCATCGCCTGCAAAAAGGACACAAAACATTGAGGTCGTCTGACCACCACCAAACGATCCTTTGAGGGCCTAAAAATTGATGTTGATTAGCTACCGAGTGGCAACAAACAGGCATTGATAGCCACCTGATGAGTTCTTTCCCAGGTTTCAAGCTGCTTCCTCCTGCTTCACAACTGTGGCATTTGTGCCACACTCAACCTAATTGATCATAATTTCTCTTCATCACTAGCATCTCTTTCCAAGAAATGTCTCACTTTTGCTGCTAATGCTATGTTTTGTGCTTAAGTTGCCTCCTTCCAAGAAAATGTACTTGTTTTGAGATGTAGACAAGTTTCATGGGAAATTAACAGCAGCACTGTAATTGAACATGATTTTTGAGCTTTTCTTAAACTTTCAAGATGGAGTGCAAATATATATATATATATATATATATATATATATATAGTGAAGAAATCACATACAAGTAATAAATATGAGTGATGAATCTGAGGATTCTTTTCTTCAAGATCATCAGCATGCAGCTGCTTTCAATCAATGAGAGAAAGATGAATCATAATTACTTGATTCGAATATTTGAAAGGAATACAAGAAATTGCTTCATTATCACAGATGAGTTGAAGAACTCTTGGAGTGCTTTCTAGGAGACTTTTTTTTTTTTTTTGCAGCAATAGTTTAGCCATCACTGCTGCCTGGATAAGAAAATGAACAAGAAATATTGGATGCATGTAAAGACACATACAGAAAGAGGGAAGAAGAGGAAAAGAAAGCATCTTATGGTGCTCAAGAATTTTGGTGTATTTTTCTCCTTTAGAAGCAAAACCAAATCCATCCATGTTTGGCAGCCTATGGACCTAAAGACAACAAATCCGACCACAATTAAGTACTGTCAGTTTTGAGTAAAACCTTTTGCCGATGATCTAATTGTCAATGCAGCACTGCGCAGACAGGAGTCTGACACAAATGTTAGAATGATGAACTCCATAACGATATAGAAAAATGTCATATCCTGGATGCATTATTTGCAACAATAAAAACAGAGTTTTAATTCAAGGAATTTTTGGATTGATCAAGTAGATATGTTGCTAAAAGTTTAGCCATATCAAAGCCAATGGCTATTTGCCTTTGTCATCAAGAAAGTGGATATCATCAACAACTGAGCCTCCCTATCTTCCTGAGGTCCGCAAACGGGAGGCTTTCCAAAGCAGCAACAAAGATGATTAAGCGTGCTAATGGTTGTCAAACCGAACGATAGACGTCAAGCACTCGATCTGCTGTGAGTATGGATAATCCAAGAGCCTCTCATCTTCAGTTCCACACTGTCCAATAAATGCAACTTCGAGATCTTCATCTTCTGCAGTCATGTCTTTTCAACCAACCATACAAATAAGCTGAGGTAAACAAGTCAACTGAAAGGCCACTTTTGCCATCTTGATGTTAAGATCAAGTGACAAGGTATGTGCTGGTCATTTCATAAGGACAACCCAAAGATGCATGCTTGCAAACGCTAAAGAGGAGATCACAGTTCTCGATCTCCTCCATGCAGTGGCAGTAAAAGATAACAGAAAGGTGGATGACTTCCAAAGCTTTTGTGGCATGGATAGCAGCACCTAAGCTTTTCTTAGGTAGCATGGAAAAAGGATTAGTGCTCTTCAAAATGAGAGGAGAGAGAGAGAGAGAGAAGTATCAGGAGTGTTTGCACCAAGGGAAGGGAAGGGAAGATGTGGCTAAGACTATCTAGATTTGAAACCTCAGTGCATGCTTGGGAATCTATAGGCATCAACTCCAATGAAACAAATGCTACAAAACAAAATATATCCTAGTGGATGTGCAGGATAGGGTTCTTTAAGAATATGGCAGAAGTGACCTGCGCTTAGGAAAAGATGAGTCTTCCTGTGTGCCTCAGAGAGAGAGAGAGAGAGAGAGAGAGAGCAAAGGTCCATTGATGACACTGTTGCCATGAGCTTTTCATCAACCCAGGACATATGTTCATCCAAGAGAAGCCTAATTTTTTGTTCTTTTTTGGAGGGAGAAGAGGAAAGGGGGGTTTCAAAATCACTAGGGTTCTTGGCACAAAATGATGTAAGAAATTTGTGGGTGTGAGCATAGTCTGAAATGAATGATTTGTTTGGTTTAACATGCATGCAAGTATGAGCTGGTAGGCTTTTGTCTACTTGTAGGTAATACAGGAGTACTGCTGCTATCAGTCTCACAGTCACAGATAAAGAAGAAGGAAAGCTCAGAGATGCATGTGGAGGTGTTTTTAACAGTGCTACACAAACCAGATTGAAATTTTCAGCAAAAGAACATATCTAAAAACCCAACTTATTAGTAATAATAATCCCTGGTGTGAGAAGACAGATAAATAAGAGCAAGAATTAATGTTTTGGACATGTACAAACTTCAGCTACTTGAAATAAGCACTAAATCTGACCTCTCCCTGAAGAAACCCAGATGAATTAGGGTTAGGGTATTCATGTGCTCCCATCAGCAGATGAAACTGCCAGATGATCTGAGTTTTTTTTTTTTTCTCTCCCTGTGGAGATCCATGCAACACACAGATCCAGGAGATGATCAGATCATGCTGGCAGCTTCAGCTACTTGTGGTGCACACCAAAGGAAGATGGAGGAGTACCGACATGAGATCAATAGAACAGTAGTCGTAGGAATTAAGAAAAGAAGAAAGAGAAGAGAAGAGAAGAGAGGCTTTTGATGGTTGTACAGAAGGAGGAGGCTTTTGCAGGAGGGGAGAGGAGGGGGGGATGATGAGAGGAGAAATATATAGGAGAAGAAAGGAAGAGTGCTAATGTGAATGGGGTTATAGCTTTTATCATTTAATTTGTGGAATAGGAGGTTGGCATCGACTACAAGAGGAGTTAAGAATAATTTTATGGCAGTGGTCCCAAAGAAAAAAGGCAATTTAATGCTCATGTCTTACCTGCAGCCTAAGATTTCCATATATATTTTCCTTCATCTTCAGAGGGAGAGAGAGAGAGAGATTGTAGGGGTCCATTTTGCATGGAGTTTTCTATGTAATGCATATGACTGTAAAGAAAAGGAGTGTATTACCATCTTTAACCCAGCAAGCTCAGGAGAGATACTTCTCTCTCTGTCTCTTTTATGTTATCTAACAGGATTCTTTTTGTATATAGAATGATGGCCTTTATTGGTGAAAGGAACAGTGCTGCCCTCTGTGGCAGGTCCAGTTGGTTGCTCACTTGCAGTCATTAAAGACATCAGCCTTCTAAGTGGCAAGAACTGATCTAAGAACTGTCCCCTCTCTTTAAGGAGGTAGAAGAAGGAGATGTGTGAGGCTAAAATCTTCTGGCATGCATCATTTGCATGTAATTTTCCTGGGAACTGTGCATCCATGGCCGGTCTCATTCATGTATGATGAAAACCACAACTCTCCGACTACAGTTGAACTCCAACCCCTACTGTCATAAATGATGAAAACATTCACATATATATAATTTGTCCTTTATCAATATATTATATATATATATATCTTTGTTGTTTAGTAAGCCATCCATGGATGAACTGTGAAAGTCCATAGCCAGCGGTATCAGTGATTGAAGTTGAATCAGCTTGAGGTTTAAGGGTCAAAGTCTTGCAGATAGGACAGCCGATAGAACAACCAGCTAAGAATTATCTTCTAAGCCGTAACCTTCAATGAGTTCAGACTAGTAGGTGATCACAAGATTGTAGGTGTAACTACTGCCATCTAATGTTGAATTGGTCAGCTTCATATAAATGTGGTCATTTGTATTTATAGATGCAAATTTCTATATGAGGTTACAAGGAGATGGATGAAGCTTCTAAATTAGGATATGTTGAGATCAGGTTAAGGCATATATGTTATTGCCCCACAGGTTCCTCAAAAAGAGTAAAAGAAAGGAAAAAAAGGAAAATTTTCTGCTAAAAACATTTCTGTAGCTTCCCTTCATAGGCTTCCTGTTAACACATATGATACAGCAGGGAAAACTATATATATATATTTGTGAGATAGGGATGAATCTTAACTCATATGTCAATCAAAGCATATTGCTTGACTGATGTGGGGGTGGGTAATGAGATTGGAGCATTGTTGTTTTTTTTTCTCACATTTTTCATCTCTGCAATCTTGCTAGCTACAGCACCCCAAGGTTTGTACTTACACTGCTACGTCCACCTCAGAAGCCACCTTTATAGATAGGTAGATAGACTTCAAATCACTATCTAGTAACTTGGACTCTTGCATGCTTCTTGAGAAAAAGCCAATTTGGCTCCATTGTTGCTATGTTGATCAGCTGCAGGTCTACACCATATAGTCTGAAAAGAAAACAAGAAAAAAGAATGACTTGCACAAAGTGATAGAGAGCCTTGTATGTAAACAGAAGACTCAACATTAATGCAATATACATCTTGCATTTGCCACAAAATTTAATAGGCCTACGAAATGTTGTACCTCTTTTCTCAAGCAAAGAGTTGGCATGAAAGGCATAACAAGCTTCTGTGTCTGAAATATGTTATGGATTATAACTTTTAGACTATTGTAGTTAATTTCTAGAGCTCATCGGGAACATTTTTCTCAGGTGCCATATCTCTTGGTGATGGAGAGTAAATTTATGAGCCAGTTGATGAGATACTTGATTCGTTTAGAAGTTGAACCACTGGTCGAAAATACTTGAGCTTCAATTAACAAGAATAATATATCTAACTCTGATAAGTCAATCAAAATCTTAAGACCAAATGGAAAGTGTTAGGAGATAAAAAGATTAGGATGGGCTTCTGCCTGGTAGTGAATGATGAGAAGAGAGCGGCCATGTGATGCAACTTGCTCTCCTTTCCATTCATCAGTGAGTGGGGGAATCTGCCGTGCTCAATAATGAACAAATGAAGCTGCCAAGCATGACCTAGCTTTGCAGCAGCTTCACTTTTTTTGTATCTCAAGTCTTTTCTTTGTTAATCTAATAATAACACACAACTTTTTTTTTATTATTATTTTATATTTCGTGCAATCTTAAATCTTTTAATCATCAAATCGTTGCTGACATCTTCACTGAAGGGTTTCTTTTTAGTGTCAGTCTAATAATTACAGATCTTTGATTTTTAATCATCAAATCGTTGGGCACTTTTTCTGAGGAAGGATCGAGTCAAACTTTATTTGGGAATGATGATGGGGATCGAGGATCAAAAGATATAAATTTCCAAGAATTTTATTTTTCCTGGAATGGACAATTTGTTTGAGCAGACAAGATAAATAATAATGTACAAGCAGCACACAGAGACAAAAGCGCATACCTAACTTGGGTGGCCAAAGCATCCGAAAGGAGATTGAGGCGTGACAAAGTGAAAGAACCGCTGCCAATAGCATGCAAAGATCTCGAAACATTTCACTGTTCCATCTTTAGTCAGCTGTCAGATGACAAAAGGTTAGGAAGCTGCAGGCATCACACCATCTCGCTCGGTGCAATAAACGGTCCAAAAGTAAAAAGCTACGCACACACGAGAACAAAGAAAGCTCTTCCAACACCACAACCGGCAACGAGAACAGCAAGAAAGACGAATCAAACACAGATCATTAAGGCTTCACAGAGAAGTGGATTGTTATCTGCAACACACCACAGTCAACTAAAATAAGGAAAGCAAACCACATGAAAGAAAGGAGAGCACGCATCAACTCTAAAGGAGTGACGCATACTGCAGCAAGAGACTGTCAAATAGATGCTACTGACTTCAACGTGTCTCATCCACAAAATGAATGAACAATGGGTGTCCAAATGACACCCACGAAAAGAATCAATGCCTATAAATAATGTTAAATTATGCAATGTGTGTCGATCCCCTTGTAGAAGCACTTTTCCCACCTATATTACCAAAAGCTCGTCACGGTGCCGCTGGAACAATTTATGCTCGGCCTAGACAATTTTACATGCATTGCTTATCATGTATTTGTACCAAGACAGGTTGATCACAATCGACCGAGTGCGATAAAAGAAACCTCCCTCCCTGTTCTCAATGCCTTGCTTGGTCGTCAGCTCAATCGTCATTCCACGTGTTAGCTATCGAAGCTTTTAATGTGATGATGAATAATGCTTTTCTCTCTCACTTTCAGGCCCACTGGGAATGCGCCACCGAGTTAAGAAAACCATGCCTTGAAGGAGAGGAAGCAGGTTATATCAAACATTTGCACATCGATCCAGCAATGTCATCCTTTGCCTTAAGAAGCTCTCAAGCTATTGTCCAGAAGGATCCATGAGAGCAAGTGCCCTCTTGAGTCACCACTCAACAGCTGCTTCAGATCACTCGAAAGATGGAGTGCTGTGACAGTATGCTTGTGGGATTTGAGCACTTTGTGTATGGTCAACTTGTACTCCGGTGACCTCCCATTTAAATCCAGCCTTCCCGCTCCATCGGTTGGTGACTCGCTCCTTCCATTGGCCTCATACGTGGAACAGTGCACCATGTTCCACACCTTCAGTGCACTCCGGTCGTCCGTTACATACCAGTTTGTGTCCTGCCAATCAGAGTACATCGGGCTCATCACTGATAATATAAGATCAGAAGGGAGTTGCGAGGTGTTCACCACCACAAGGCAGTCCCCTTTGATGCTCCAAACAGCAAGCATGATTCCTGCGGCCGTCACAACTATCCCTGTGAGTTCATTCACATGGACAGCAGAAACTGATGCCGGGAATAAAGGAAGCTGCTTCACAAAGACCAGGTTAGTTAAATCCCACAGAATTACACTACAGTCTTCAGACCCCGTCACGATAAGTGAGTAAGCCTGGCTGACATGGAGGCACGTTATCTTGCCAGTATGGGCACAGAGGGCCCTCATCAAACTCAGGCGGTTGTTTTTGTCAAATCCCCAAACTGCAACAACGCCATCCATCATCAGCACCAGTCACAATCAACTGACCATCATGACTGACTCCAACGCATTGAATCTGGTTTCCACCATGAAGATTCTCATGAATCGAAAGAAGCTTATTCTGGTCATAGCTCATTATTCTCAAACTTCTATCGGGGAAACCCCAAGAGATATACTTGTTATATGTCAATTGTTTGAGCAGGCTATTTTCCTTAGCAATGAAAATCTTTTCAGTGAAAGTCACAATCTGAGAGATAGAAGAAGAAAACTGACGGACTTGCTGGGGCATGAGATTGGTGCTGTAACGAAGAGGGTGAGGGGGAATTTTCCTGTCAGTTCGTCGCTTAATGTGGGGCTTCAGGAATAATTGCTTAGGTGTCTGCCCAAAATGATTTATCTGAGCCAGTATTGAGGCTTTCATGGTAGGGTCTGAAATTGAATCTATGTCAACATTTCCTTCATATGTGTAGTGATAGAAAACATTAATAGCTTCTTCAGCTGCCTGTGAAAATTTATGATCAAAACAACTATAAGAAATCATCAGATCTGGCAGAAGTCCAGAGTGAAACAGAAAAACCAATAATGATCATAAATTTCATATTAGTCTTCCATACTGTAAATTGGATTAAGAAAAAGACACCACTATTTTCTTCTATATTTTTCATGGGCACTGAAATATTTTCATGAAGATGATGCATTTAAAGCTCATCATTGCTACAGTTTATTTCAAGTAGTTTCTACTTTCTACTACGCTACTGTTGAAGGTTACACAGAATGGTTGGGTCTCCAACCTCGTTAAGACTTTACAACAGATTGTGAGGTCATATTCACATACAGGAACCCTCAAAGGTATACACTTCAGCTTTGATGGACATATCCACCAGGAAATTAATTTTTTATGCAAATTTAATAGTTTGTTTCACTGTATAAAGTAAGGTTGAATTCGATTTAATTTAAATTTAAATAAACAAAATCAGAGGTGTCCTCCAATAGGAACTCGAGAATGGGGATTCAATGCTCATTTTTAAGAGTTATTAAAGTTTTCAAGTAAAAAGATTTTAGGATTTTTATGTATTGCTAAATGTTTGGTATTTGTTAACCATAGTTTCAAATACTGACCAGACCAATCTAGTGTTTGTCAGCCTAACCAAGAACTGCTAATGATTTGTATATAGCTTGGTACCGGTTGGTATTTTTCTTTTTTGTAATCACTTCAGCAATACCAAGCTGTACAAGTCTGTACACTGACCAGTATACCAGTCTGACAGTTGTCAAAACCCTTACATATATGGATGACCTCAGAAAGGCTAGGATCATATATCCCTTTCAAAACCATTCTGTAAATCCAACATAAGATGATGACAGCTCAACGAAACATACCCAAGAGTCAAACACTGCATTCTCTAAATGTTGGCAATAAAATCAGGTCACAAAAACTTCCATCAAAAAGAATGGAAATGCTATATGGGTCATAATCAAACATAGTTAAACTAACAAAGAAGGGACAGTAATTCTAAGTAACTGAAAAATATAGGATAAGCGATATGGAACGGGTAAAACAGTGAGTTCATGCTTAATAAAACTCAGTAGTCTTCTTGGTAAAAGAAAAGGCATACATCACCTGAAACATTAGAGTAAGTCTTCATGAATGAAAAGACATATAGCCAATTAGGCACAACACATTTGCCTTGAGCAAGAAATTTTTTGTCGCATCTGGTGACAGGGTACATGGTGTGCATGATTTCAAACCATATTTTCCTCCATTGGGAGGTAAATATCTACTTGAAGTAAGGAAATTATTTCTTTTAAGTAAATATAATTTTTGCATGGATAACAAATGGATAGGTTGGTTGGAGATCATACAAAATTTAAGATCATGATCTATAAAGTGCTAATAAAAAGGTTATATAGAGCTCACCTTCCCCGTCTACTTATATCCAAAGATGAGGTCTATCCAGCAATGCAGATTTTCAGAAACATAATCTGATTCCAAAGCTTCCCGGTGCTTCCTTATGAACTCTCTAGCACTGCCTTTGGCCCAAGGGGGCAGAACTACGTCACCAACCTGAGAAAGAACTTCTTCTGATTCTCAATGCACTAAATGCAAACAATGATATCCAACAAAATCAAGGAGAACCCGTATGCATATTTATGTTGCATTTGCAAAAGCAAAATCAAAATTTAACTCTTAATATACCTTTTCACCTGACTGTTTTATGCCCAAATCTAGATTAAACCGATTCTCTAGAAACTCAGGCATGTAAAAGAATTCGGGGATCATTTCCTTGACATTTGATGTGTTACTCTTTCCAGCTGCACTTAACCATGTATCTTTTACACTATTAAACAGACGATCTGCATGGTCAAACTGGCCCCCCTGTAATTTCTGATTTTCAGTACTGAGTGGTGGCAACCTTACGAGATAGAAAAGAACAATCCCAGCACTAGAATAGTGAGATCCATAGTGAAATTTTGGGACATCAGGGTCATCCCAGGTTTCATATCTGAGAAGGCACAAATATGGAAATAAGACATCCATAACATGACTTTTCAAACATGTGCACTAAAGCAGAGAAACTAAATTTAGTGGAAAAAATTGGACTAACCGTTTCCTGAATTCATCCTCTCGCTCTGCTGTTTGGGATCCCATTGGTTTATCAAATTGGCGGAAACTTTGAGGACTTTTCAGATCCAGAGTTTCACTCTCATAGTCTGCAAGAACCCAGGGAAATACTGGATATTGAGTAAGATCACTGTAGCCACGTCCAGCAAGAGTATTCATGTGCATGAGGTATTGAAAGTTGCTAATTTCTCCATTTTGCCATCTCTTTGAGAAGGACTTGGCCATGACCTTAAAGATACGGCTTCCTTCATTGCCTTCTTGTTTTGATGACCCAGATATTGTTGTGTCCAACCTGTCAATTTGTTCTTTCAGGGCCTTATGGAACTAGAATGTTGAATTGCAGAATGATAATTACGATGTGCAAGAGAGACAACACAGCATATGTAGAGACAAAAAACCACCATCCCGGACCTCCAGATGCATCACAGTGACATGGTGTAAGAACTTAAAACCCAGAACCACATTAACTCCAAAATATGAAACAGTGATTCAGGTAATTATAACTAGGGATCACCTAAATGGGTATAGTTTAAACTTCATAAAAAAAGACTCTAAATTAAAAACAAAAGGCAGGTACCAATTGCATATTTATGCACAAAACTTCATTAAATATATCACAATAATAAGAGGATCTGGTTGCTGATAAACTGCATAATTAGCTTGTAATTCAGTTTTTTTGGAAAAATGAAACCTAGTATACTTTTTCAAATTGGATGTATTGAAATAGGCTGTCATCTTCTGTCACATCCCAGATTTATAAAAAATAAACCATTATTTCAATATTTAAAATTTACAGAAAACCTTTTTCTTTTACTTTTGAATTCAAATTCTTGTTTTTACAATAATAAATATTTTTTAACTAGAAAAAGGATCACATCTTCTTGGTAAAGCCACAAGTGACAAAAAAAGTTTCTTCTACCTAAGCCTCAGATCTACTACAAAGTAGTAGGCTACTCTGAAAATAATATAAGAGAAAAATACATCAAAAACCACACATGTTAGTAGGAACAACTAAAAAATTATAAAAATAATTATAATATTCATGAAACATATACAAATGTAAACAACTTAATACAAAATGATAACATATCGATTCATTATGAAATTCATGTATCTAAAAAATAATGATAATTCTTATGCAGTAAACAAAATCATACATTATTCATATGCAACACATCTCGATGACATATATAACAGTCAAATAATAAAAGTGTATATCACATCTGATAATGCATTCTCCTAACAGTGGATAAAGAGACATATTTTACGGGATGGATTCTTCCTAACAACGGAAGGAGAGAACTCATATAGCACTCCCAACAGCGGATGAAGTGATATCCCTCACCTGCCCAAGTGGGGATGCGTTCCTTTCAACAGCGGATGGAGGAACCATCTAACCATCACGTATGATGGCCCGCTAATCCCCCTATTTGCCCTCCGCATGGATATATAAACAATCATGATTATTCATTTACATTAATTCATTCATGCATACATCCAAGAAATAGTATGATAAAATATTATGAGAGACCATACTTGATGTATGATCTGCTAGACTATGTTCTTTGGTGGCACCACACTGTAATGGGCCCCTAGCTTCTTCTACACGTTATACTTCCAATATGGACCACTAGTATAGTCATATATACCAAGGTTTTCCTTACCGAGCGGTAAGACCCATATCGCCCGGTACATACTGGTACGCGAACTTGCCGCTACCGGGCGATACCGCTAAAATCGGCCGTCGACGATCGATTTCAGCCATCGACGGTCGATTTCCACCGTCAATGGTCGATTTTCGCCGTCTGCGGTCAATTTAAGGAGAAATCGACCATCGGCGGTCGATTGAGGAAGAAAAAGGAAAGAAGAAGAAGAGGAAAAGAAGAAGAAGAAGCAGAGGAGGAGAAGTACCTCAGCGGCGACTCCACCGGGTCGCCATGAGCCATCGCCGCCCTAGCGCATCACGGCGGGTCGCCACGAGCCGTCCGCTGGTGATTTTTCTCTACATGCGGGAAACGGAACATCTCCCCAAGCGGGTTCCATCTCCCACGCGGAGAGAGTTCGAGGCGATGTCGCCTTTTTATTTTTAATATATTTTAATATTATATTATATTATATTATAAAAATATTATAATATATTTAATATACTAGATGATACGACCGTATGCATTACCCGACACCGACTGCATCATCGACAAAATGTCGACACATCGGTATAGACCGGTATGTCAATCCTTGATATATACTACATGGCAACTTTCACATCTCGTACTATATTGGTGTATCGATCAGCTGGTGATACGATATGTACAAAGCTGTACTAAGCATACCGACACATGGTAAGCTAAGGTACCGAGCTATACCAAGTACCAATCCTCTATCGGTCGACACGTACCAAGCGTACCGGTCCTCTATCGGACCGGTATGTATCGAGCACACCGAGCGTATCAAGCGGTACGATACGGTATTGCAAACCCTACTACATGATAACAATCACATCAATATCATAAACTTTATCTAAAAAAAATAGTAGAAAATTAATAATCATTTCCAAATGACATGTTCAAATAAAATTTTTAAGTTCATCAAATTATAAATACATGAGATATTAATCTCTCAATCACCCTCAATCAACCAGAGACCCTAATAAAAATAGCTCGATTTACTTAAATCAAACTAAATTCAATTAGGATCTAATGGAACCAACCTAAAATCTTTATAAAACCGATCTGGAATCATCCTAAACTTGTGTAATTTAGATTTGATTGATTTCAATTAGGTCAAGTAAGTTTGAACTAATCAAGTTGTTTTGAAACCATGCTAAATCGGCCTAAACCGATAAACCTGTCTGATTCAGTCAATTAACAAGCTCAAACCAATAAAGAGCGAGGAAATTGGACTACGTCATATAGTGCTAACCTAGACTAAACCGACCCACCTGAGTTTTGGATGGATCACGTGCGTTGCACATGCCTGTCCTAGGTAATAGGTTGGGTTGAGGTACAATGGTTAGATAGAGGGGCAATAATATGTCTAATCTTAGCTAGGTGGGCCTAGCTTCAGTCTAGGTTGAGTCGCTAGGTGGGCCTAGCTTCACAGTCTAGGTTGAGTCTCACTCATGAGTTGGGTTGAGCCTCACCGTTGAACTAGGTCATGCTTGACTCGCGGGTTGGGGCGTGCCTAGCTAAATTGGTTGGGCTATGCTTGATCACATTGGTTGGGTCGTGCCTAACCACTTGAGTTCGACCATGCTTAGCCACATGAGTTGAGTCATACTTGGCCACATGGGTTACATCATACCTAGCCACAAAGGATGGGTCGTATCTGGCTACATGGGTTGGGTCATGCCTAACCACATGGATTGGACCATACCTAGTTACATGGATTGGATCATACCTAATCTTATGGGCTGAGCTATACCTAGCTACATGAGTTGGGTTATACTTGGCCACATGAGCTAGGTCGTACTTAGACACAGGCTGATCATACTAAACCACATGGGTTGGGCCATACGACCACATGGGCTGAGTTATGCCTAACCATATGTGCTAGGTCATACCTGGCCACATGGGTTGGTCGATCAATCAAACTTAACTCAAGTCAGACTCCCAATTTGACCCCTCTTATTAAATTAGATTTTAATATTGTTAATTATTAAAAAGTAACTCAAATCCATAAATTAAATAATTTAGATTCATGCTTAAATTTAAAATTAATTAAATCATAAAAATTCAAATATAATTCTTGAAATATAGATATATATAATTAAATGAATTAGAACTATTATGTTAATCCAAAAATAAAATTTTTAACAATAAAATCAATCTTAAATTCATTTAAGCTTGAAAGACCATTGTAAGTCAAATAACTATTCTAACATCACAAATCAATTATCATTATTTATTAATTATAAAATTTTGAAATTAAAACATTATTATGCACCATTAAATTCTAACAATCTTAATATCAATGATTTCAAAATATGAACCAAAGCTGATTAGAGGAGAATAAAGGATCCAACCACTCCTCAGGGATCCTCTCCTCAATCCTCACATTATCATACTCGGTGAGGAATGAGTGAGGAGGAGCCCTTTTATATAGAATGAGTTCTCCCCCACAAATAAGCAATCATTTAATTTTTATTTTTAATTTACTTTTACACACAAAGATAGAATTATAATATTTATTTCTTATGGTTTACACCAAGGTTTGACTTATCTGCATCGCATCGAGTTCATCTCTGCATGCAATCGATCGGTACCGAGAGGTATGCATAGAGCATACCGCCCGATATATTAAAATATAATATAATATTATATTATATTATATTATATTATATTAAAATATTAAAATATTTTTAAAAAAAAGAGAAAAAGGCGACGTTGCCTCGATCTTTCTCCGCGGAGAAAGAGCGCCGCGAAAGGCGCCCAGGCGACAAGACGGCGAGACCGCGCATGGGCGATAGGTCTTTTTCTCCTCTTTTCTTTTTTCTTCTTTTCCTCTTCTTTTATTCCTCCTTTTTCGATCGATCCGACGATCGATTTCTCCCTCAATCGATCATCGGTCGATTTCTCCTTCAATCGACCGCCAGCCGATTTGGAACCCTTGTGCGATCCGCGCATCAAGAATCTGATGATATCACCCAAGCAGAATATCGAAATTGCAAACCTTGGTTTACACACAAAAATATAATTTAAAATATTTACTTTATAAAATTCTCATCACTCATTAGGAAATACATCAATTAATAATTTAATTAATAAATAAATTTTTTAACTTGTCCATATAATTAAGAAAATCAATTTTTATCATTTCCTTAACTATACTACACAAATAAGAAAGTTAATAATTTAAATAAATAATATATTATTTATGATAATTAATTTATGTTAAGAAAAATTATCGGTTAATACATATTTTCACTATAATAATTACTTACAAGCTGGTAATGTTTTTGATATTCTTATTTTTTATGTCTCCTACGATACCACCATAATTGTCTATTATTTTTACTAGATTTTGAAAACAATTAAGGCCTTCAATGTTGTTCTAGAAAGAAATCAAGAGAAAAATCCACATAGAAGAACTACAGTGACTCTTCAAGCTCAGAAATATGCTTCAAATGGAATGGATCTAGGAGTGAGTCTGAAAGACGGAAAATGTGGGAGGGAGGGTTTCCTTTCTACACAGTTATTTATGCTTGAATTTTTCTTCATTTTTCATAAAGCAAGGAATTGTCTACGAGTCAAAACACTAACAGCTAAAAATGGAACTTGTTTTTTATTTAATTTTTGGGTAAAAATATTACAGCTCTTATAATGAGAAGCATTACGACTCCTAAAAAAATCTGAAAGTTTTAGAAAACCCTCCTTTCCACTAAATATGCTACAAATAAGAAAGATATGGAATTAAAAGATATGATTAAAAGAGTAACTAACTTCTTCATATTCCAAAATTCACATTTGAAATGAAAAAAAGAGCAACCAATTATACACAGCACCAATCAATGTGGAGTCTAGGAATGGTCAACGTAAATAGCCTTCACCCTACAAACAAGGAGGCGATTTCCATGGTTAAAACCTTGGTCATCTATATTGCAAAGAAGCAAGCTGCAGTGTCAAGACTCACCCTCTTGAATTCACATCTGACGTAAAGATGCATATGCTAGGTGCTTTCTATTAGCATTCACATCTGAATTCACAATATGGAACTATTGTGGTGCAGATCATGACAATCTTCAGAACCACATAGTAAGGCAAATAGAGCAGAACAGGGAACAGAGAAAGGTAAAAGCAAATGAAATGAACATACATGGAATTCCGTGGAAGATTCATAGCAATCAAGTTTTTGAAGACTTCTTCCCTCTCCTTATTGTGGAAAACCAGAAGATCATTACATCCGTCCATGCTAAATATCTCAATAGCAACAGAGCGAAGCTGGTAATCACGTTTCAACAGGTCATAAATACTATCAAGCTTCCACATACGCCATGGATGTGGCAGGTTACTACTGCTACAAAACCTTCTCTTTTCCCCAAGCACCTCCATTATATGCCCATGCTCTTCCACCAGCAAATGTCTTTACTGTTGTGCTCCATGTTGATGAGGCTTTTAGCTGGAACTCACTGTTATTTGAAATATCCTTTTTCACACCTAAAGCTTTATCAGTCACAGATAGTTCATCCTCGCATAATTTTTCACATATGCAGCCAGAATCATTAATATAGAAGTTTTCGATAACATATAAACAGAACTCACCTAAAAGAAATATACCATCATGCTTATCAAGACCCATAACATGTTCACAATTATACCTGAACCTTATCTTTTCTGAAGGTTCAAGGTAAGGCCTGATAAGATATTCACCATTATCAAGCAGTTCCTTCTCTTGCTTATCCTCTGAAGCTCTCATATTATCATCCTCAAAAGACGACTGCCTTGGAGGGCCCAATTCAGATTTTGTGCCCTCTGCTATCTGAACAGAGAAGGAACTTGACTTGATGCCAAACTCCATGGCAGAGTGCACACTTGGTTCATGCATACTACCATGACCATTATTCCACCCGATCTGAGCAGTTGATAAGCTTTCAATTTTAGAACTTTCTTCTTCAATTAATGACTCTTCATGGTCACCACCATCATAATAGCCCTTTTCCTGAGCATCATTTGATGATAAATTAAAATATGAATCTGATTCAGATGTATGTGCACCATTTTCATGTTTTTCCGTAATCACCTTTGGATTTTTCAGCATAAAACCTCTGGTAAGGATATTACGAATTGTATCAATTTTTAGTTCGCAGCATTCAAGATTTTTACGCATTCGATATGGTCTTTCAATTGGACAGAGCAGCCATTCAGGTTCTACAGAGGGATGCAATATAGGAAAAATCCCTCTTTCATGAACAAGTTGTTGAAGCTGAGTTTGCCACTCACTTTCAGCATGAAGAACCCAACAATATTTATTCTGACGAATAGATCTTAGCTCAGTAGACATTAGATCTTGACCAGACTCAAGTGCATATCTTTGCTTATATATTTGTTCCCAATGTTTTATATCTAACTTTGCAGCTTCCTGTGCTTTCCTACTAATTTTCCCCTTACGACGACCTTCCATTCCTTTTATTCTGACCCCTGGAAACTTTGCTGAGCCAGCTACATATTGCAGCCACATAATAGATGAACATTGTTCCAAGACTTTGTTGATAGGTTGCTCAGAGCTCTGAAGCCAGCAAAAAAATGAACAAGGGCTTCCTGTTACTAAATTGTCCAGACCACCATGCAAAACATCCAAAGTAGGCCCTTGGTTTGGCTTTGAAACAAGTAAGTCTTCAAGTGCTGAACGACGATGCAATAATAAGTACTTGATGATGTCCACTGCCAGATTTTGAGCAGCTGATCTCTTGACATGGAGAATAGCAATTAAATTTACACACAGACAACAAATCAGATCAGTATCAAGATTGCTTTGGCAGAGTATCAGTTGCTGGTTAGATTATTTTGCAAATTTAGAAAACATGAACAATGAAATAAATAGCTATTGAAATGGTTGATCAAGAGATATTGTAACCACTTCATTACCTTAGCTCAGCAATTCAACAAAAAATGAAAAAGACAGGGCATTGCAAACAGAAATATAGCATGATATAAAAATTAAACAAGGATGCCCTTGTCATTTTTTTAGTGACTTGTAGGACCTAAACAAACAGCCTGTGGTTTGAAAAGCAAAGAACAGCTGGTCATAAACATCTCCATGCTGAAAGAAAAAAACATCTCCATGCAAAGGTGTGAAATTTGGCAAGATTGATCAAGAGATATACTAGGATAGATGGGATCAGGAATGTCTAAGCAAGTTGCAGCTAACAGCAGCACATTAGTTGCTTAAAGTTGCCGACAATTATAGTTCAAAATTTACCATGCTCAAACTTGCATGCATAATTAAAAACTCAGTACTATCTCATTTGAGTTTAGGACTGAAAACAACATAATAAACTTAAGCTCCAAGTCCAAGAAAAAGTACACCAAACATGACCAAACTAGGCAGTTTTCAATTTACATCTTTTAAAATAAAGAGCAAGCCACCGTCAAGCTAAGCTATTGGTGATAGCTGACATTTCCTTCAATAACTTATTTATTAAGAACTTTCAAGGCTCTCTACTTCTATCTACTAGTGTAAATTATAGAAGTAAAACCCTGTGAAAATAAAGTAGGCAACTTAAAAGTAAAAGATTCATTTTCCTGCAGAAAGTAAAACTTTGACACGATGCCAAAACCACCAAGCAGCCATAATAATAGAGATTGCTGATTAAAAAAACTGTAACTTCAGGCAGGATTTCAGTTGAAGTATGTTTCAAGAAGACTAATAAATGTAAATTAATAGGCATTGTAACTACTTGCAAAAAAAACAGATAGATGAATCTTTTAGTTTGTTTCGTCTGAATAAGATAACTGGCAGCCGTACTTGGTAATTAAATGAGATGCATTTGGTTGCTGCTTAACCAGTCTACAGGAGATATCTACAGCCATATTTAATACTGTTTCTTTCTCCTGCATGGGTAGATTTTCAGAATAAGCATCTATGCTTGAATAGCAAGACTACAAGGAAATGATAATGTAGGAAGCAAGAGAAGCCTTAACCTTTTCGGAGCCGAAAGAACGAAATTCTACCCAGGACTTCTTAAAGTCCAACTCCAGTTTATGTTTGCCTCTGCATTCATGGAATATCAAGAATAAACAAGAATAAGCAAACTACAGAAAGTAGTTTTCATTACTTCTAATAGTAACCAGGATCCAATTACATGCAAATAGAACACCAAAGATCAATCATCTGTAAGAAGCTTGTCATTTGTTCTTAGTAAAAAAAAAAAAAAAAGACAAACACATGCAAAATTTCAGAACCAAGTACAAAAAAGGACATCATTTCAAAACCAATTTAGCAAAAGAAATATGAATTGTTAACCTAACACAGCAAACACATGCAATGTGGCAGCGAATGTTGATAAAAGCAAGGACCACTGTACTGCCCGAAATGGTATGGTACAGGCTGTTCATACTGGTCTGGGTGTAGGCTGATACATGGGCCACCCCCATTTCAAGCGATCCGGTTAAAATAATAAAAAAATCAGAAAAGTTGATGGGGCCTTGTCCGACTCAGTGTTAAAAAGAAAAAAAAAACAATTTAAGGGCTCGCGAATGCGCTCTTGTCGTGTATGATGCTGCTGCCCTTGCCACTTCGCTGCTGCTACTGCCGTTTCGTCGTTGCCGCTGCCCTTCACCGCTGCTGCTGCCACTTTGCTGCTGCCGCTGCCGCTGCTGCTTCGATGCTGCCACTGCTTCCTAGGCACGCTATCGCTGCTGCTTCTCCTCCTCTTCTTTCTTCTTCTTCTTCCTCCACCGCTTCCTCATCTTTCTTCTTCCTTCCTCCTTCTTTCTTCTTTGTTCCTCCACTACTCCTTCCTCGTCCCCCTCTTTTTTCCCTCACCAAAACACCGGTTACAAAAAGGCCATCCTTGAATAAAACTATGATGATTCGAAAAAAGACAGGTTTTAGATTCCTAACCCCAGCAAACTCCATCAATCTATGAAAATTGTTTTGTGAATCAAGATAATATCTACTCAAACATTAACTTGTTTCCTACTTTTTTGAATCTAAACTAAATGCAAAATTTAGCCACAAAGGAACCTCCATTTAAATAAAGAACATAAGGCAGCATTTCTCCGACCTTCCTGTGTAGTGCATACAATTCATTGTCGTGCAGCAAGTTCTGGCCACAGTAACATTTAGCACCGATTCTAGATGTGGTACTTAAAGAAGAGATAACCAAATATTTTGGTGGTAAAAGATTTTAGTGATCATGGATTCACTGGGTAGCTTTCTTTGAAAACTACTGTATATGTAATATCCCAGATAACACTCTTGCATTAATGGTAAAAAATTGACCACAGTTATCACTGTTATTTATTTCAAACTTAGCATAAATATTAAATTGAGAAAGCCTTGTACAAGAGTCAAGGCAGAACTGTAGAAGTATATATCTTGTTAGAAATTCTTATGTTTTAAGATATGTGCAGATTTTATCTAATTAGGGTTTGTAAAGTTGGATAGTGTAAAGCAAGGTAACAAAAGATAAAACTAGAAGTCAGCCATCCTGTGATCGCTAGGAAACATTTACTTTTGCAATTTGTGGAACAATATATAAAGTTAGAGCTAATGGAAGCTTTGATATAATGATAGATAATTATGAATTCTCGAATAAGATAGTTATTAATAGAATATTACACATAATTTTCTCTTCCCTGCTCTGTTTGCTCTTTTCTTTCTCCTTTGTTAATCTTTAAAATATTCTATGTAAAAGACATCTCTCTTTCTGCGGCCCTTAGTGTCACTCATTTGCCATTAGTTGGCATCAGAGCAACTATTACTACATTTGCTTCAATGCAAAAAGGATCTCAAGAATCTAAGGAAAACGGATCATGACAATCAACTCCAACCAAATAAAGAAAGAGATGAAGAAGTAGATAATTTGTGTCAAAAAGAAGATCCAAACAATTAGAGAAGGTGGATGAGAATGCATGGTTGAATGAAAGAAAAAAAAAAGATGGATCAACCGATCAAGTACTTACTATTCATGACTGTATATTGGCAGTATCAACTAACAAGAGTGGAGGACAGCAACATTTCCAACATCTGGGATGACATATACCTGATTTTGTAATACCAAAAGATAAATGTTTTAGGGAAAAATAAGGTACATGATTTGTCCATTCTTTTGTCGCTTACCATTATTCATGTTACTCCTGACCTTGTTGACATTTATTACGCTATAAAGAAACAGCTATGTGCATCTACAAGAGTGTTGATGGCTGATGGCCCTTCATCTCTTTGTGAGCAGATTTTTTTACCTATTTAAGGTCTCATTTGCAGAATCACACACACACAAAAAGAAAAAAATTGTCTTTGTGTCAATATTTCCTCTCTTTAGTGAAAAATCAGTGCACCAATTCCTATTTATCTTCCTAAAACAATAACCTTTCCTGTTAATGTAGAAACCTAAGCCAGTCATGTATGTTTCTGATATATTTGCTTAGATGTCCTTCTAAATTCCGTTAAGTCTCGCAAGAAACTATTGAATCTGAATTGTCAAATTACTGCAGTGTGAAAGGAATAAATGGGGTGCTCATCTAACAGCAGGTTACTAGCATTTGGTAGTATAGAGCAGTAAGTTGACTTTGCAGATGACACTAAATACAGAAAAAGTAATGTGACGATGGCATCCTCGGCAGAAAGATTAGGTGGCCGCACTGCACAAATCAGTTGTTTCCCCCAATATTTGTTGAAAAGTATTTTGCAGCATAATATGCATATCATACAGCCAGCAATTCCATGTTTCAGGTTACAAATACCAGTATAGAAGAACCATCTTCAACATTAATCCCAACATACTTTTATCAGGAAATCCGAATCTTATTTTTTTCCGGATTGCATCATTTAATCGCATACCTCGCAGGGGATGAGACGGGCGATCCGTCTCCCAACGCCGTGGCCGACTCGGGTGCGCCAGCTCCACCATGTTCGGCAGCGAGGGAGAGGGAAGGGTACAGGTAGGAGGCGGGCTGCGGCTGGGAACCGGAGAGCCCCACCTTCTGCCTAAGGTCCTTGAGCAATAAGGACCACTTCATCGTTTTCCGCGATGACTGGAACATAGGTGGTCCTCATCCGAGGCACGCTTCCCGATCAAACGCTGGCTCCGATCCCAGCTTCTTCAGGAAACCGCCTTGTTTCCGCATACGGTGGCGAGGGATAAGAACAATGGACAGAATGCAAGGAAGGGGGCGCAGATCGAGCACTCTGCCCGCGAGGAACCAATCTGGAATTTGTTTCAGAGGAATGATCGCATTTGGAAGCGCAGATTGAGGAGACGACCACCGAAACGAGTCTCTCTCTCTCTCTCTATCTCTCTCGATCTATCGATCGTCTCCCTGTCAGAAACCCAAAGGTCCGTCGCTCTCTCGCTCTCTCTCTCTCTCTCTCTCTCTCACGGTGTCTTAAGACTCGAGAGCGCGACCAAAACCGCTGTGCACCGGATGCCACGTAGGAATGAAGCACCGCTACGAAAGGACGTGCGGGCCTCATCGACGCAGATCTTGCAATTCCCTATCTCGTGGCCCACGTGGCATCAGGCGTGGTGGGTCTCTTTCACGTGTTTGTTTTCTGTGTCCGATGGCGCTAACGAGAGATGCGCGGCCAACCGGTGAGCATGATCGTTAAGAGGCCTTTAGAAAAAATAAAATAAAAAAAAACTATATGAATAAATTAAAAAAAAAGATTAAAATTTTTATTGACCTCCATAATATATCTCAAAAGTAAAATCCCTGTTCGTACCTTAAAACTTGTATAACTTACATCGTTATATAAAATAATCTGAAAATTTATTTTTTATTTAAGGATTAAAATTAAATAGTTCTTAGGTCCTAACTTATCATTTCCTTTAGTATTTCTTCTCTAATCTCGGATCTTTCTTCATCTTTGACTTTGTGATAGTTAAATCAATTGATTATATCTTATTGTTATTTACAATATATGTGATTGGTTGTAAATGAGATATGTTCGAGTTTAGAGAAGGCGTTACCAAAATTTAATCATACTTAAAATAAGTAAACAATTGTAACAATCCTATATATTAAATTTTTTAAAAGATTTTTTTTAATTACTTAAAATAATTAAGTGTATAACAAATAAAAACCATCATCAATCAAGCTTAAAGTGTAAAAAAAATTTAAACAATACTAATAGTTAAGATCAATTTTTTTTATGACTTTTATATCACTTAATATCAATTTATTAACGTTCAAGCGATAAATTTGATCAAAAATAATAGTATAAGGGATGTATTGATTAATATATTATAGTAAAGAGGATCACTTTCATACAAAATCACAGTTAGGAGTTAACTTATACAAATTTTAAAGTATAAAAGATAATTTTAATTTTAATACATAGTACCAGATCAACAACAATTTTGATCAAAAAAAATTTCTTCTTTAGCCATTTTGCAAGAGTCGCCGTCGCTTTTGGAATTCTCTAACAACATCTTCTTCCTTGGAAACATGAATAACTAATATTTTCTTTTTATCTCTTTCTTTATGTTTCGTATGTTAAAATCGATTCCATTATAATATTTGGCATAGTATTATAAATTTTATAATACTACGCTTATAATATTTTTTTCATTACTTTATTTTTCGTATGGAATGTTCCGAATAGATTGGTAAGCGTAGTATTTTCATATAAATTTTATAAAAATACTAAGCTTTACAATATTTTTCAATACTTTATAATATCTTTAATAATATCATAAAAATACTATAACCAAGTTAAAAGTATTATAATATAGCGTTTTTACTATGTTATAGTATTTTTTGTTGGTATTATTGCAAACACTATACTGTAGTATAAAAAATACGATAACTAGATAGGGAAAAAAAAGGATGAAAAAGAGACATGTGATTAGGGGTATTTCAAGTATCAGGTTAAAAAAAGGGGAAAAAATATTTTATAGAGTAATTTCTTACATGTACATAAATCATAAACGTAGATCTATCTATAAAGTCATGTGTTCTTTTGAGAATATAACTGGGAATTTAATTTATTAATCTAATTTTACTATTTCTATTAATTTCATTTTAACCTTTATTATTTTGATTATAGATCACTTAAAATCCTTTTGGTTTAATTGTATCTAAAAAGAATATTCATGTCTAAAAAAAAATTTATATTTTTAAAGACATAATATATAAGTCTATGGTGTCAAGACTGCGTTAATATATACTAGAACTTACTTACATGACATTATGACTTATAATAAATTATTAATATAATGACACGTATAATTTAATTTTCTTTTTAAAACAAAGTTCATTTAGCTCATGTGATTTTAGTTCCTATATTTTCAAAAATATAACATATAAGTTACTTATATCAAGTTTGAGTTTACAAATATTAGAGTCAGTATATCACGTAAACAAATTTTAACATATGTTAATTTAAACTTGACGGAATTGATATATATATATTATATTTTTAATATATATAAATTATTTTAGATACAAACAAATTAAGAACTTATAGGATGATCAAAATAACACATGAGACCCTCCTTTTTCTTTTTTTTTTTTGGTTGTTGCCTTTACTCTCTTTACGGTAAGAACAATGAAGAGCTGTGTGATGTTGTCTCCTTCTCATAATAATCGAGCCATTGGTTGTCATTTATTTACTTGGATATGAATGTTTTTTGCAGTACATGTGTACTTGTTGTTGTCTCCTTTTCGAAGAACAAGCATCAGCCCGAAAGATGGCTTTCGGATCTACCATTGTCGACCACATCTCTCACATTGAAGCTACGTGAATTTTAGGATGCATCTTCCAATCTCTTTAGTTGAATCACTTTCCTCGCTCTTTGGTATATTCTCTCGTTGTGCAATGGAAAGAGATACAGTAAGCTCGCTCTCTGCTCTATTTGTTGCTTACACTAGAAAAAGATACAGTAAGCTCTCACTCTGCTCTATTTGCTTCCAATGCGTTGCTCTATCAAAGCTTTTCTCACAGAATGAGATATCAACTACATGGAGTCCAGATTACAGTTCCCAGCCTGAGAGACGAAGTGCTTACCTGTTGTGGGATTCGGACAATACTCCAACTCTGCAACATCTCTCTCTCTCTCTTCCTCTCTTCCTGTACTACCCACTAAGACTTAGGGATGCACATGCATGAACTTTTAGCATGTGGTTCCTCATTCACTCAAAAGTAAATTAAAGTGGCACACATCAAAGAGAGAGAGAGAGAGAGAGAGAGAGAGAGAGAGGAAAAAGTAATCAACTTTTCAATTCATCTTGTGAAAATGATTAGTGTGAAAAGCCACTCTATCTCTTTGTTTTTTTATTACTTTATGATGAACACATTCCTATCATTGTCGATTCCACATCTGTGCCACATCCAAATTTTAAAGTCGGGAATCCATTCCACACCCACACCATATGCTAGCAGGGAATCAAACAGTTAATATCACATTCAAGTGTACTATGACTGACAAATGAATGTTGTTTTTGGGAATAGAAAGGAGGAGGAAACTATAAAACAGGAGCAGAAGCTGAGCCTCTTCCCAACACACAGTCAACGCAGAAGTAGAATATGGCAGTAGCATGTGACTGCCAACCAATTCCTTCCTTAATGGCTCATTAATTAATTTTTTTTGGTGCTGCTCGATGCATTTCTTTTTTTTTTTTGACACACATTCTCTTCCTTCCTTTGGGATTAACCGCAGAGCTCCCCCTCCCCTCCCCCCCTGTCATTGGTGGGATCATGCAAGTATCTATCTGCTCCAGAGTGACTTTGGAGTGAGTGAGCAGCTGGATCGTCATCCCCGACCTCAGGTTACAGGGTGAAAAGAAGAGAGGCGGCCTCGGTCACCCTTAGCCAATGAATGATGTGGATCAACTTTTATCGTAAGATGCCGCTGCTGACACCCAGAACCTGCTGTCCACACTGATCCGCAGCATGTTCATTGGCTATTTCCTTCACATGCCTCTCTGGCCCCTTCTTCCTTAATCCTCACCACTCTGCTGCTCCCAGAAATAACCTTGCTCACCAGCAGACAAGGCAAGTGGAGTGCATTAGTTATTCCTGTAGAGAATCATTGGATCACTCTTGTGGAGGCTGGCAGCAAGTGGCTTGCGATGGAAATCCTGCTTCATAACTAAACAATTGGCAAATGGGATTGGAGGAGATGGATATAAGAAGAAGGATGAGTTGCTGTTGTTGGCTATCAGAGATCAGAAAAAGAAGGATGAGTTTGTTCAGCTACAAGAAATTAGAAACAGAAGCTCTAGATGCTGCCATCAATCTGCATACCTTTGTCCTCCTCTAGCTTTCCCTGCGCCCATGATGATGACTCTTGACCCCTCCTCCTCCTCCTCCTCCTCCTCCTAGTGGTTGTACGAGAGAAAAATGGGGAAGGCAGGCAGATGGCTCCGGAGCTTCTTGACAGGGAAGAAGAAGGATGCGAATAAGGAGAAAGCTGAATCCTCATCTCCATTGCCGACCAAGACTCGGTCAGCTCCGATCTCGGTGCCCGCTCCCAGGGACAAAAAGAGATGGAGCTTTCGGAGATCAGCGGGTCCAGGGAAGAGCTCGGGTTCCCCGGAGCTGAGCATAAGCGCGCCGGTTCAGGGGCTATCGGAGGCCGAGATCGAACAGAAAAGGCATGCGATGGCTGTCGTAGTGGCCACCGCTGCCGCTGCCGATGCTGCCGTAGCTGCTGCACAGGCAGCAGCAGCTGTCATTCGGCTAACAACTGCTTCCACCAAACAAAAATCCAGCACCGCCGGGGAAGATGCGGCTGTCAAGATTCAGTCTGCTTTCCGTGCATATCTGGTACTTTTCTCTCATCTTTTCAACTTCCTATTTGGTTTCTCTGTTCAAAACAACAACTGTGTCAAAAATGATCTCATAAACACAAACCGACAAGTGACAATCTAGAATGAGAAATAACAAACTTGATGCATGCCATAGCTTCCGTAACCCTGCAATTTAGCTTAAGAAGTAGGACCGATCTCATGAATCCATCGATAACAGCGGAGATACATCATAAGCATTCAACCAGCAACATCTTTGTAGTTTTTTTTTTTTTAAAAAAAAAAAATTTAATAAACAAGTATGAATCAGCATCCGCTCTCTACTAGTACTAAACCAAGAAACAACCCTGAGGAATGCATATAAATAAGCATTATATATAAGATCTAGGCTAAAATTTTTGGGAATCCTAACGTAACAGAATCAAATCTTACCGCAGGCTAGAAAAGCTCTATGTGCATTGAGAGGCCTGGTAAAGCTGCAAGCTCTGGTGAGAGGTCACCTGGTAAGGAAGCAGGCTGCTGCTACCCTTCTCCGCATCCAGGCTCTGGTGACAGCTCAAGGGCGAGCTCGAGCCCAGAGGATCCGCATGGCTGAGGAGTCGCATGTCGTCCCACAGAGGCACTCCATCCACAGGAGATCACCTCAGCACCCACGATCTAGACAATCCAATGTAAGTCAAATCCAATGCCCTGAATCTACTCGCAGGGAAGAGATTGACAAAAAAAAAAAAAACCAATTTTTCTATATCTACCTACCGATGTTAATCAAAAACTTTAACATGCCTGTAGGATGATGATATGGATAGAAATGCTGAAGAGAACATTAAGATTGTGGAGATGGATCTTGGTGGATCGAGAGGCAATACAAAGAGTAGATACAGTTATTCAATCACAGAAACTGAAGCAAAAGATCACAGGTTTTCTGGATACTATGGCCATGTCCATACACCACCTTCCAAGATCGTCCAATACCAACAATTCTCCCCTGCTCCATCTGTCTTGACGGAAATGAGCCCTAGGACTTACAGTGGACATTTCGAGGATTTCTCGTTTGCGACAGCACAGAGCAGTCCACAGTACTTATCAGCTATTTCAGTCCCTGATCCATCGCACTCCTGTGATCATCCCTTTCCAAACTACATGGCCAACACTGAATCTTCAAGAGCAAAGGCAAGGTCACAGAGTGCACCACGTCAACGAACTGATGCAATCGAGAGGCAAACAAGCAGGCGGAGACCATCGGTGGATGGAAGAAACATTCCAAGAAGCGTAAAAATGCAGCGATCATCTTCGCACGTCGGCATGACGACGACCAATGGGTATCATCAGTATCATCCTTGGTCTGTCAAGCTAGATAAGTCCAGCATGTCCCTCAAAGACAGTGAGTGTGGATCGACGAGCACAGTGCTAACAAATATCAATTACTGCAGATCATTGGCAGGGTTCGAGGTACATATTTATTTACAAATGTCAACGTTAAACTCTTTCATCACATTTAAGATTGGTCTTTTGTTGCAGCAAACATCATCTAATTAATATGCCATAAATTTGTGCATCCAGGTTCACAGAAACAGGCACTGAGTCCATCGTTTCTGACCACCTCAATTACTATTTGAAGCCGCAGACACTCAGTATAAATTGGCTTCTTGAGAACAGTAGTGTCAAGAAGGAAGCTACTGAGACACAGAACTGCAATCTTTTCTTCACATGTAAATGTGAGTAGAAGCCATCTACATGCGCTATTATTTCTGCTTATTGTGTACTTTATGTGTCTTGTTGTAAGTTGGGTGTTAAGAGAATGACAATTTAACTAAAATTTATGCTGATTATTTGTAACCATATTGAAAGCTCAAACTGATCTTTTTTGACCTCTATATTCGAAGGGGGATGATGACAATCGGTGAATATCATCAACAAACCATGGAAATACAAATAAATTGGTCATCATTCCATAGATCATTAATGGGACAGTCAGGAAGAGGTAGATGTTTGCTTCGAACTTGTAATATTTTATAGTTTGGAAGAAAGAAAACGAAAATTAGATGATCAGCAGCCAGGTTGCTGACATAAAGACAACAACAAGAGAGGACTCCTCTGATGACGAAGCAGAGATCAACAAGAAATGAACATATGGTATAAAAATAAAAGACATGAAGAATGTAGGATCCTACTTCAAGCTGGCTGCAAGGAGATGACAAAAATGTTCCTGCTTAAATTTCTCTACCTCTACAGGCTTGCCAGCAAATCTCTAGATGAGATATCAGTTGCTGCATGAATCTTGCAGCACAGACCAAATTCATCATCATGTCAAACAATTGCAAATATGGAGCTCACATGGCTGTACAGTAGATGAAAATAATCTTCTGGCTGGCAAGAAAGTATGATACCTGTGATGCTAGCTAGAACCAAGGGATACATTAGCCCTATTGTTGTTATCACAGAGTTTATAGGAAGAATACCTGCTAATTCTGTCTTCAGTCAAACTAATTAAGATAGAATGTAATTGAGCTAAATTTCTTTATATATATATATATATATATATTTTTTTTTTTTTGCAAAATGTACTCTTTAGAAAAAAGGTCAACTATTTGAAAGTGCTCAGCCCATAATGCTTTGATCTGAAGCCACCACAATGGTCCAACATATCTATGCTAGATGACCCAACAACAACAACAATGTTGTTGTCTTGGTGTCGTTGACTAGGGAGTCAACACGGCCTGATTCGATCCCAAAGGCACAGATCCATCCGAGGGCTCGGAAGAGGGGTTTCAGGCGGCTATACCATTCTCGAGCTAACTCCCTTAGGATCATTGAAAACACTCAGCACATTAGGGCATTCGATGTGTCAAATAGTGACATTTGGGCCCTAAACGCAGCAGTGTGTTCCATTGGGTCGAAGCCGCCATCGAAGGCCTTCAACACTGGGAGGCGGAAGTTAGCCGAAAGGAGCTCCTACTAGATGCTTTGAATGAAGTGTGAGGCATTCGAGGCATTGGTTTCATCCTTCGAGTACAAAAATTCTCGTTGTATGTATCCAAGCATTAGTTCATGGCCCAGAGTTGTGATTTGAATGAATCCTATATCGAGTTGGTGGATTGTGTCTCTGACTCGAACATAACCAACCCATGACATGGTGGGTACTGAACTCCATCATCGAGGGCATTGACACTTTGGGAGCCACCTCAGCTTATCGAGGGCATTCCTGGGGCATCGTAGGGAACTCACCAGGGATGCTCCTGGGGGTGAGGAGGAGAGCGAGGGTTGGATTGCTAGTCGTAGTACCAAAGCTACCTGTTGTTCCAGTTGGGACAAGAGAGGAGCGATCGCCTGCATCATATCGACGAGTGCTTGTACTTGATGGATGGGGCCTATGAAGGCATCGGATGGGATGAGTAGATATTCCACATTTGGCCCAAAAGGGGAAAGGGGAAAAGTCGAGGTCATTGAATAGGCACCAGAAGTGTCGCGGGGTTTGCATCGAAGTAGAGGCATCTACTTGTGAGAAGGGGACAGGTGCCCTCCTTGCTCGAATGAGTTAGGTACCAAAGGGGGTGCCTCATAGCTGGAGCTCTCGTTGGGAGGAGTCATGGATGGACGTTCTTATGACATTTTAATCCTATTTCTAGTGCCAAAATGTTGTTGCCTTGGTGTCATTGATTGGGGAGTCAACATGGCCTGGTTCGGTCCCGAAGTCATAGATCTGTTCGGGGTGCCCGCATCGGGGCAAGAGTATACACGAGCAAGAAGTTGTGGTGGCAGGTGGACTCCCGAGGTGTTGCTAGCTCACGGTTATTGACCTGCGATGGTCCCGGGGTGCAACTTGTCTATTGAAGAAAACTCAGTGTCGTCCCGAGGTACGACTTAGCCTTGTCTGATAGTGCTCAGCATCATCCCAAGGTGCTCTTTATACATTCCAGGACCCTGCACAAGCGGTCAGCATCGAGGGGATATCTCGACCCGCCCCCTCCAATGCTTAAGTCAGTAGAGTAGGTGGAGAGAGTTTTGTAGAACTCAGAAGAGTTCAGATAAAGCTTGCTTGCCCCTGTTTGGCCTAGGGCTTGGCTTTTATACCTGAGCTATCGATGGCGTGAGACCAATGATGGGTTAGGGTTTTCCTTACGTTGCTTAGGAGGATCATTAATGGTGGCGGCTAATGGGCATGTCCTCCGAAGGATGGCGCCATGGTAGCGTAGCCATGATGACGTGCTTTGCCAGGGCTCTTGGCCTGTCTGGGGCGAGCAAGGGATGCACCCCTGCACTGTTCATTCGGAAGGAAAAGCTGGGGAAGTCAAGCCACACCACCTGGTTTTAATATGTGCATGCGAGCCTTCCCTCAGCAATGGTTGGAGATGCCAGTGGGCGAAGGTGGGGAGTGGACCTTGTTAGCTTTTTTCAGGAATCTAAGTAGGTAAGGGTCGACGGACTGTTTCTTTGCCAATGGCTGCAGAGGATTGGTTTGAGCTACCCATGCCTTTGCTTAGGTGGCTTTCACAACCTAGGTGGCGAGTGGAGTTGGCAGCACTGCCATTTTCTCTATTAAATAGCAAGCCATTATATCCAAGGTTCTCAAAATTTGTACATCAGACTCCTTGAACTTATAGATATATGATTTCCAAAATTTGTATCAACACTATCATTTTCCCTATCAAACAACAAGCCATTATATCCAAGGTTATCAAAATTTGTACATCAGACTCCTTGAAGCTATAGATATCTGATTTCCAAAATCAGTATCATCAGACTCCATTAACATATTAGATATAGGATGCACTACTGCATTATAATTTGTAAGACCACTTAAAGGCCATTCCAGATTGGTAACTTGTGCGTACTGTGCTGATCGTCGACCTAATAACATTAGACTCCTTAAATATATTAGATATAGGATTCTTAAAATTGGTGTCATTAGAGACTCCTTCAACCTATTAGATAGGATTCTCTACTGCGTTGTAATTGCCTTCCACCGTTTCTGTGAGAAATACCTAAAGATAATTCCAGACTCATAGCTTGTGCATATGACGATTGCAAAGCAAGGAGGAGGTAACCCTATCCAGATTCTGAAAGTAACAAAACTAATTAAGTCAGTGCAGCTTGATCTTGGAAGTAGTAACAATAATTTACTCTTAATATATTACCCAATCACTGAACCCTAAATAATAAACCCCAATACCCAAAATCACTTAATGTAATCAGAAGATGTTAAATGAATAACATTTCCAGAGAGTGGACACATCATAGTGTAGGAAATCTCAAAAATTCTTGCAAGCAAAAGTTCTGCATCGAAGCCTAGCACATTACAATAACTAACTTTAGTCAAATATACTTTGAAAAACCCTATAGTGACGATAAAATCCCATAAGCATTAAATCAAACAAAGAACTCTATGTGCTGGATAATTGAAAAGCGGTCACCTTGGGGGCTCCGGGCATGCGCGATCCCTGTAATCTCGAATCATTTACTTTCAGGAGAGAGGAACAGGGGATCAGCCAGGAGCTGGTGCGAGCTTTACGAGTAGAGATGGAGAAGAAAGAGTGAACGATGAGCGAATAAGAGGTCGGGTCCAACGGGTCCGTACAGCCAAACAATAAAGACTAAAGCTACATCATACAACCAAATAAAACTCTTCTTTTTAAAAGTATCCCTCATTTTATTTTTCTTTTCCTAATATCTAGAATACCCTAACCACCTATCTTTTTTTTCTATTAATCAATCCAATTATAATGAATTATATATTATATTATTTTTAATAATATTATAAAAATAGTATGATATAATATAAAAATATTATAATATAATTATTATAATAGATTTTGATTGTTAAGTTAGATGATTATTCTCAAGGTGAAACTTTTTAAGTTGGATATTCGAACCCTACAAAAATAAATTAGGCCGTTCACTTTTTTTATAATGCTCATTTGATGTTTAAGTCAATATTCTAATCAGACAAGTTGGATTGTGATTATTGTGTATCCCCTATGTGTAACTATGTAGCTCCTTTTATTGTGGGTGGGGCTATCGCACAATTTGTATAACAATAAAAATATAATAATTAACCATAACCATCGTTCCTCAATGTCAAACTATTATTATATTTGATTTGTTACACTAATTAAATTTGACATTAACCAATGTTAGACCATTACAAATTGTTAAAAATCATTGTTTGCATGATCATTATGTGTGAAGATCGTCTGTACATGTTTTTTAATTATTACTTAAATGTTGTTACATGAAGCTTAGGTAATGATATAAGGTCACTTAAATTACTCCTACAAATTGGTTAAGTGGTTTGGTGACGTGGAGATGAGGTGTCAAACATAGAATGATAGTGTTGACATATGGTGTTGATGGATTAATCACATAATTTTTACTGTAACACATGCCTCCCTACTTCTCAAATTGAGAAGGATAGTGAAAACTGATTGGGAATTGAAAGGTGTGAAGTCTCACAGGAAAGGGACCTGATCACCTCTTACCTATCACTTCATATTCTCTTCATGTGTCATGAACACTAAGTCCATTCCTCTTTCGCCACTTTCTTATATACATCCTTCCTTTTCTCAGCAATTACTGATTCCATAATGATGTGGCGATTGACCTTTCCTAAAAGTTTCAAAAAAATCATTGATAATTTTATAGAAAAACTTTAAAAGCTAGATAAAACCATTGATATACATATTAATGAGAATGAAGGCGGTTGAGCTAGTGACCAAATGAATCTCGTCGTTGAATCTAAAGAGGAGATTGGCTCTTCGAGGAGCGTTTGAGGCTATTAGACTTAGTTCATTCAAGTTCGACAATTTAAAATCCTCGTTATTCATTTGACATAAGCTCATGAGATTTTTTTGAGATATTCAGGTCTACCCTCCTTTCAACATAATATTTTAAGATAGATTTTAATTTTTCAAGTTAAAGATTGACTATGATTTAACCTAGTTATTCTTTGACCTAGTCTTAAGGTGAAAACTTTCTGAGTTGGACATCTTAACTTTACAAAAATTACATGGGAATATTCCTGACATATTATAGGTATTAAATAAAAAGATGCTATTAGAAAATTTTAAAAACACGACTTGAGAAAAGCTAAAGAAAGAAAACTATTTAAAAAAAATTAACTATTTATACATTATTTTCCTATAAAATACTAGTATTTCCTAAAGGATATCACTTTTTTTCAAAATAATAACTTTAAATTAAAAAATCCAAAATATCAGTTAAAAGTTTTCTACCAAATTTTCTCACCTGTTTTTTTCTTTTACCAATTTTCAATTGTTATAGTAGTTTCATTTGGCTCGTTTATAGTATTTTTCAATAGCACTTATAGTATCTAATAATATGCTAAAAATACAATAATATTATTAAAAACTATTATAAGTGATATCATATCGTGCATCATTGGTTGTCATTATTCATAAATCGTTATAATATTATATTCTTAGACTTATAATTAGTTTGATTGAGGTTAAGAGTCTATTTAAATAATTTATTATATTTTTAATAAACTTTATTGTGTTTTTCTTATGGTGATCAAAACACTATAATAAGCCAAAAACATTATAATAGCGAAATTTTTTGGAGAGATAGTTTAGATATTTTTAAAATTAGGAGTATTATTTTATAGATAAAAAAATAAAATGTGAGTACTGATCGGAAAATTATCAAAGTAAGAGTATATATATATTCTTTCTCCTTTTGAGCAACAAGTCGAAAGATTCTGATCATATATGTGGCTGAATTGTATTCTGCAGGGCCAAAGTAATCTTGAAAGGTCAGATTAAGTTAAGTACGAAGGAGTCTTGGCTTGTCCTCTCAGTGTCTTCTTCTTCCCATCACTTACCATATTCTCACTGATTCCCATGGCCTACGTTGTTCATCATGTGATGCGCCTCAGTGACTGTAACAGTGTCACCACCTCTCATGGAGGACCCGCCATTATACTTCGCATCTCTGCCACGGATTCCATCTGGCTTCTTCTCGGACGCAAAAGGGAAGCATGTTCGTGCTGCATGCACACGTCTTAAAGCTCACAAAGCTCAATTATATGATCCATTTTCTTCGCCTCATTTCCAAGAGCTGACTTTGGATCGTTCATGGACCCATCGGGTGGATGATAGAGAGCATCCCCGCCTTGGCTGCTGGCCCGACGACCGAGCTAGCTCCATTGATCACGAGGTCTTCTCTCCTCCCACTACAGCCACCTCCATTGTTGATGCGCATGCGTAGAAAAGGTAGCTTGATGTGTGTATCTCCCTGCAGAGGAGGGGCCTTCGATGAGAACCCACAATACGAGTGGAAGTGGGCGCCCCCCCCTCCCCCGTCCTCGTGTTCCTTAAGTCTCTCAGAACAAACAGTCACAGTGACCGGAATATAGAGTGAAGCATCCCATGATTAATCTTGCAGCACAGATTTGTGCTCATGATGGAACGATTAAAGTACTTGTCTTTGTAGAGTGATAATTGATGTGAATAGAGCAACTGATGAATCGAGCACTCCTTCCTCTTGCTTTAAGCTTGTGCAATCAATTATTGCCCAACTCAGAGGTGGGAAACTATTGTTTAAAGACGAATCGAATCCTTATAGGTGGGATACATTTCCCACTAAGAATCACGTCCTCGCTCTCTTAGGGAAAGTGGGAAGTGAGCGTGGAGGGAGAGGTTGAAACTGGCTTCCCTTCTACATCTCACTCGTTTCCTGGGGGAGGTCTCTTACTCAGCTTTTGGTTTATCCAATCATTATTAGCAGCTCCATTACTGTGGCTATCCACTATATAGCATAGCATGCATATCATGCTATATATATATATATATATATATATATATATATCTCCAAGGAGTCAGAAGCCCAATGGTGCTTTCTTTCTTTTCCCATTCACCTTTTTTGTAGACATGGTGGATATCAACAAATCTGATGGCCAGTTAAAAAAGCATGCCAAAAAGGAAGAGAAGCACTAATCCACATTGAAGGTAAAACTCGAAACGTCATATTCATGTTCTTCTGCCACTTGATCAACAGTTTTGATCTGAGGTAGGCATTACTTTCTTGCATCAAGTGGAGGGAGCAGTAATAATTAACCAAGAAGCACTTATCTGAGGCAGCGTAGTCCCTGTGAAGCATGTGTTGCTGCAGCAGTTTGCCAGATGATGAGAAGGAGCAATCTGGCTTTCCGGCGATCCTCGCCAAGGGACATATATCATAATCACCAAAACACAACCATATCTTCGAGAGAAAGGTCAAAGAAGGCAATATTTCTCAGCATCAACTTGGATGAAGAAAGTGTCCGTTCCTTTTGACATGAAGAACAATGTTGTGTCACCCATGGCCAACATCTCAACACTGATCGAGTCTCTACCCTCTGGATGTTGCCTTTTCACTAGACCCTCTATCTTCTCTACCATCTTACACCCTTTCACTTTCTTCATCACTACCTTTTAGAATCTTGTGCTAGAGGTTTATCAAAGAAAGCTGCTTAGCGAACTCTTTGAAATCGAGGATTCTTACTACGCATTCACGTACAACTCTTATCAACTCCCAAGTCAAAAAGGTGCATAAAACTAAACCCTTGTGGTCGAATCTTTCTATGTTGTTTCGAAACATTGCACGAAAGCAGTAATCCATGAAACAAAAATACGATCTAAAACCCTACTTACATATATTAATTAATCTTGTGTGATCTGTAAAGTATTGTTCTATATATGAGACGCTCGTTTGCTATGCATGATTTATCTCTCTCTTACAGTATAAAATGGCTAAATAACAGAGGCCATAAGTCAAGAATTAGGTAGCCAATTACCAAACATTTACAGACTCCAAACCTATGATATCCGCATTGACTTGATTGATCCTTTCAATCTAAAGATAGATAATGCAAGTAATTGAATAGGGACTTCGACCTACCGCCTATGAGAATTGCATATATTCATCCTATTATTTTTCTTCATTTTTAAATATAATTTGTTGAAGGCCCCTTTAGATGGAGTGTTTTAGTCAATGTTGCATTTTAATTCTCTACATATGATAAATTTAACATTATTGATGATCTCAGAGGCAGGCAACTCCACGTGCAATTTGCGATATTATTGATCTTATTCTCGAAATCTGCCTAAAGCACAAAGCAACAATATATTGGATTACTTCCCCCTTTGCATCTCCGGTTGACGCGGAGTCAAAATTGTTGACTTTCTCAGAACAGTCAACGTCAGTGGGGGCGGATGCCAACCGCCGTCGCTGACCCTGCCACGTGTTGGCTTGCCCGCGGGAGCTTTGGCACTTCCAGTTCATGATAGAAGCTGCGATGCGTGGATGCGCGATCCCATACCGAGCCATCAGAATCCGGCCACGTAGCTTAACTGCGTGGGTCCCACCGTAGCATACAGGCGATCCCGCGACCGGACGTGCAATTCCGCCGCGTGTCCTTCAACCACCTGCGGGCCCACACCCCACGATTCGTTCCCTATAAAGAGCCGCCCATCCTTCCCCTCATCGGCGCTCAATCTTCTTCTCCATCTCCTTGCAATGGTGACGGTGGAGAACTCCGATGCCGTGTTCCCCGCCGGGACCGTCGAAGGGGTAGAGTTCGCGCGGCGCGTTCCACTCCCACCCCCTCGGCCATTCCTTGACACCTTGAGGGCCAACCTCAAGGAGACTCTCTTCCCCGATGATCCCTTCCGGCAATTCAAGAACGAGACGGGGCCAAGAAGGTTCCTAGCGGGATTGAAGTACTTCTTCCCGGTCTTCCAATGGGCTCCGAGCTATAACCTTAGTCTCTTAAGGTCGGACCTCGTTGCGGGGATCACGATCGCCAGCCTTGCCATACCCCAGGGGATTAGCTACGCCAAGCTCGCCAACCTGCCGCCAGTCCTAGGCCTATGTGCGTGTATCTTGGTTCGGATCGAAGATGTGGTACAATTGAAGTAAGGCTCGATCATGTACGCTTGGTGTTGTTGTGCATGCAGATTCGAGCTTCGTGCCGCCGATGGTGTACGCAGTGATGGGGAGCTCGAAGGATCTCGCAGTGGGGACTGTGGCGGTGCCATCGCTGTTGATTGCGTCGATGTTGGGAAAGGACGTGCCGCCGTCGCAGAACCTGACACTGTACGTGCACTTGGTCTTCACCGCGACGTTCTTTGCTGGGGTCTTTCAAGCGTCCTTGGGGCTGTTAAGGTACATGGATTCATTTCATCTTTATTTTTTGATGTCTTTTCCTGGCACGAAGTGATCTGAAAACCAAGCCATGTTATAGAAGCAATGAAGAGATCGATCGTGGGTACAGAACTAAATATGCTGCATGAAGAATTTTATGTTCTTTTTTTCTCTCTTTCTTGTGTCTTGAAGAAAGAAGAGTTCTATATTGCTCTCATGAATAAGAAGATATCAGTATGCTAGTGTCGAAGTGCTTTTACATTTGTCAAAAGGAAACAGAGTTCGTGGAGGATTAATTGGAGAGACAACTGAGGAAGTACTTAGATTTTTTGTTCTTCCTTATATCTCTTTAATATTCTTTTCATTTGGATTCAATAACTTTTAATCTCATCAACTTCAGGCTGGGTTTCATAGTTGACTTCTTGTCGCATGCGACCATCGTGGGATTCATGGGGGGAGCTGCCACAGTAGTGTGCCTTCAACAGCTGAAGGGGATGCTGGGCCTCCAACACTTCACCACAGCCACTGACCTTGTCTCGGTGATGGAATCTGTTTTCGCACAAACCCATCAGGTTCTTGATCATCTCTCTTCCTAGCGGACAATGATAATTTCCAACTAAGAACAGTTCATCCGACTTCACCGGCACATGTTTCTCTCATAACGAAGAATCACGTTTTTTGTAATGTCACCACTTCAGTCTCGTGCATATTTGATCTTTTGAGATTAATGGAAATCCTGCATGTCACAAGCTCTCCGATGAATGGTGATGGTTGTTTGTGGTTCCTTTTTCTTGCAGTGGAGATGGGAAAGTGTGGTTCTCGGCAGCTGCTTCCTGTTCTTCCTCCTCCTCACACGCTTTTTAGTAAGGAGTCACTCTCACATGACTGTTGATTTGCTCTCATCATTCAATGAATAGAACAAAGCTATGATGGCATCATCATTCGTCCTTCCTTCCTTTCAAATCATTGGTAATACTACACTTCTATTTCTTTGTTTAACTGTTCAAATATTTGTGCTGTGATCAGAGCAAAAAAGGCCCCAAATTCTTCTGGATCTCCGCAGCAGCTCCATTGACGTCGGTGATACTGGGGAGCCTCGTGGTGTACCTCACCCATGCAGAAAACCACGGTGTGCAAGTGGTGAGTTCTCAGTCCCTCTCCTCGAAACGATAGCCACTAGATATAGATCATCCTGAACTCAATCTGGGTCGTCATCGCGAAGATTGGCTACTTGAAGAAGGGTCTGAATCCACCGTCACTGAGCAATCTGGTTCTCTCAGCACCGCACATGATGGTAGCACTCAAGACCGGCATCGTCACCGGGATCATCGCCCTTGCGGTATGTACTTCCTCGTGATGCATAACATATCATCAAATTTGGTGGAGAAAAATGGCTTTGATGTGCACTGCAGGAGGGGATCGCTGTGGGGAGGAGTTTTGCCATGTTCAAGAACTACCATATAGACGGCAACAAAGAGATGATCGCCTTTGGGACGATGAACATCGCCGGATCTTTGACCTCCTGCTATCTGACCACCGGTGTGTTCCTCTGCACGCATTCAAGTTCTCTAGCTAGTTACTAGTGTTTTAGGAGTTGTGATCCGAATGCTTTGTACGATAGGGCCGTTCTCGAGGTCGGCGGTGAACTACAACGCCGGCTGCAAGACGGCGGTCTCCAACGTGGTGATGGCGGTGGCGGTGATGCTCACTTTGCTGTTCTTGACGCCCTTGTTCCACTACACTCCTCTGGTGGTGCTCTCCGCCATCATCATATCTGCCATCGTCGGCCTTATCGACTACGATGCGGCGCTGCACCTGTGGCAGGTCGACAAGATCGACTTCTGCGTCTGCGTGGGTGCATACTTGGGCGTCGTCTTCGGCAGCATCGAGATCGGGCTTGTCATTGCCGTACGTTCTGCGTCACAATCTATCTATACTGAGACGACATCAGGACAAACATAATAAGCTAAATGCATTAGACGCCGTTGCAGGTGGCGGTCTCCATGCTTAGGGTTCTACTCTTTGTGGCGCGGCCGAGGACCACCGTCCTCGGAAACATCCCCAACTCGTCGACCTACCGGCGCATGGATCAGTATTCGGCGGCGAAGAGCGTTCCCGGAGTGCTTATTATCCGAATCGACGCTCCGATCTACTTCGCGAATGTGAGCTACTTGAGAGAGAGGTAAAACATGCATAAATCTCATGTTCTCTAGTGATAGAATTATCCGATGGACATGGTTTTCATCGATCAGGATAACAAGGTGGATCAACGAAGAGGTGGACATTCTAAAATCCAACGCGGAGACCAGCTTACATTACGTGATACTAGATATGGGAGGCAAGTGTTCCCTCTTCTTCTCGCTTTCCTGAGACTCGTGATGAATCGATCCAGTTTTGCTTGACTTGTCACGACACTCTTCATCTGCGGCAGCTGTGGGTAGCATCGACTCAAGTGGGACTGGCATGCTGAAGGAGGTCAAGGAGAGTTTGGGCAGAAGGGGCCTTCAGGTACTGAGCTTTCCGGCGGCTCGATCAAGCAGGATGCTTAATCCTGATGCATTTATTTATGTGACCCGGATTTCACCTTGATGCTTTGATCATTATCCATCAGCTGGTGCTGGCAAACCCTGGAAGCGAGGCGATGAAGAAGATGGATAAGTCGAAGGTGCTCGAAACCATCGGTCAGGACTGGATCTTCCTTACCGTGGGCGAGGCAGCTGCTGCGTGCAACTTTATGCTCCGCACAGGCAAGTCCGGCTTGGTCGATGAAGCAACTCACGAAAACATCGTCTGAGAGCGAGGATGGAGTCTCTCTCTCTCTCTCTATATATATACATAGATAGAAACCAAAACTGAAGTGATGGTTTCGTGCGCCACAAAGAGGCAAAATGTTGGCAAGAACACGAAGCTCTGTTTACTCCTGCTTTCTTGTTCATGCTTTTATGTTCTCGGAGGAACGTCAGTTGAATTATCTTGAATTGTGTCATAAATGTTGTATGCCATCTCCTTGGGCCTCGTTCTGATGGAAGAAGACTCCTGCCACCACAGGGAGGCCTCATGAACTTGAAAGTGGCAATCTGATACGCCAAGGATTTGGATTGAAGTACGAGAGGATCGGTTCCTGCTCATCATCGAGTGCAATGCTTTACAGAAGCTTTTAGCTTTTTTTGACGATGCCCGAATTCAATGACCTGCACATGGAAAAAAAACCTACAGAAAGTATATAAAATTTTCTGATCGAAGGGTTCAGATTTGTCAAAATCCATGACATCTTCAGGTTGTGTTCATCGATGATTTCAACCAGAAAGAAAAAGTTATGGCCGCCATGGATCACCACTCAGAGAGCAGATGATGGTTGAGCCATGCATGATCTCGAAGAAGCCATCAATTCAACCTTCTGCTACTCGTGCAAGTTGCAATCCGATGACTCGTCGTTGTATTGCACATAGCCCTCGCTGAAGCTGAACCAAACCTAAAGTTGCCATGTTTCTGCAGTTTGCAAAGAAGTAGTCAAGAACACAGAGGCCAAACCTTCTGAAAGCAGAATTGTGCCCGACGGGTGACTGTCAAATCCAATGACCGGACGATGATTACGTTGGAACTCCTCCATCCTTTTCCGGTTCGGTGGTCCATGAGAGCATGTCTCTGCTTCCTCGACCTGTCTTGGTGGGACAAAAGAAGTGACAAGGAAATGGCATGATGGTAGCAGAGAAAGGAGCTTCACTGTTGCAACATACCCCAGTCCATGCTCGTAGACCAACACTCGGATCCAAAGGTGCTTCGGGGGGAGACAACCGAGGACAGGCCTGATATGAAACCGTTAAAGAAGTGAAAGCTATGTAAGAAACCATAAGGTTTCGGAGGTAGAAGAAAAGATGCAAAGACCAAAGATCTCCTTTGACCGATGAACTGTGGAAGCAATGGAAGTCTTCGGGCATGGGTTGACCCCAAGGAACTCCTGAACAAGATGAGTTTAGGTAGAGACACCAACATGAATTAGATTAGCTAGCTTATCGTCGTCACTCTTAGGATTGACATGGATATTTCATATCTGCAGGAAAAAACACGAATCCAAGAAGAAAAGAAGGTAAATTGTGTGAGCTATGGGAATTTAGAGTTAGTAGGGACTAGTGCATGATATACGCCAATCTTATCCACTTCAAATTATTAGCAAGGAAGATCTAATCACAGATAACATTGAGTGCTTGGGTTGACATTAAAATCATGATCGGGTTGTTGAATTAAGCTTTGAGTGCTCCCTTTTAAATCCCATCAAGTGGTCAACATGAGGCTCACAAGCAGAGTTATTGGTGGGGAGGGAAGACTTCTCATCCAATTTAGAAGTGGACTTGTTGGTAGGAATGAATGTTATATTTCCATCATATCTTTTCCTTGGTCTCCACTTCCTCTCGTTGATATGATATGTCTCAGCAAAATAAAGATTGCCAAAAGAGTCGAAGGAAAGAAGAGCATTGACTTGCTATCAGGAGCAAAACCATGGAGGCAAGCTTCCATAAACAGCAAGTTTGCTACAAAATGCTTATTATACTTGGTTCTCATCATTGACCTCAGTCAGCTTTTCTGAGAGAAGAGTTCGCTGGGACATGAACTGAGCAAGCTTTTCTTGGTTGAACAATGTAGGTTTGACATGAACTGGTGTCATGACAAGCCCCAGATTGCCTCCCTTTGCTTTCTTTTGATGCTTCCTGTGCTCATCAGCAGATCGATTCTCTTCTGTTCCTTTCTTCCACCGAGAAGAACAAACCTTGATGAAGATACATGTCTCCGAACACGAAGGACCAGCCGAAGCAACAGTGTCTTCAACCTCAAGACGCCCCCCCCCCCCCCACTTGCCAAACTTTTGCAGATCTATCAATCTGGTGTGTGGCGTGGGGAATGGGAGCGCTGAACATTCCCCACGCCACATACCATTTAGCCATCAACACCTTGAAGACAATGCAAAGAGTCACGAGTTTTACCAAAAGAGAAGACAGACGGGAAAAGAAGGAAGAACTACTACTATCAAAAGAAACAGAAAGAAAAATTGTCCGAAAAGTATGTCTCTCCCCATGCAAACATACACATCACAACCGATAAAACATCTCGACATTTTCAAAGTTGAACTCAATCTCTCTCTTTCTTCTCTCTCTCTCTGTGTGCATCCTTCTGTGTCATTTTCGTTAGATGTTTTTGTCGTGTATTTTTCCTTTCCTTCCCTACACCTGCTTCATGGGAAGGAGCAAAGGAGAGGAGAGGGGGTGTCCGTCATACTGACAAAGGGGCAGTTGTGAGGGGGAAGATTCCGAATGGTGCGTGGGGTCGGGCAGCTCTTCTTTTCATTGTTCTCTCATTAGTTTCCAACTTAGATTTTGTTGCTTGATAACAACATTTTGTTTCCATTCCCCTGTTATGGTTTAGTCTTGGATTTTGGAGTAAAAAGACAAGAGAGAAGAGTGAGTGAGAGTGAGAGGAGATGGGGGAGTGGGGGGGGAGGGGCCTCCTCCATATACACTTTATTCTCTTAAAATTGGATACTTTAATCAACTCCTAGGCACAAGGATTTGAAGGAGAGCATGCTCCCAGTCTCTCCCTCCATTCTCCTCACCCACCATCCCTTCCTACCTTCTCTTAGGTGTGTGCCCGCACTCTTCTTCTTCTTCTTCTTCTTCTTCTTCTCCAAGATCCGATCTTTTTCACTTCCTTGCATTTGAACTCTATGGTTCCCACTTCTTGTTTCAGTCAGCAATCCTCCACATCAAAACCCATCTAGGGAAGGGAACAAAGATCACAGCTTCCTTTTTCTGAAGAGAATCTGGCAGTGACTCTCTCCAGTTCCTTTCGATCTTGCTAGATATCAGAATTAACTTCCTAGTAGATTAGTAAGCGAAGTAGAGAATCTGTATCTTTGTCTTCCATAAAAATATCTACTCTGCTCTCTGGTTCTCTGCATCTTGTTCTTCTCCAGGAGGAGGGAACAGTATGGAAACCAGCAGTACCAACTTTTTCCATCCATTTTCATTGCCTGGAGATCTGTAGACGATCGTTTATTCAGCTGCATGAGGGCATTCTGAAACCATGAAAGATGGGACTTCTAAGAAGAGCAAGGTTTTTGCTTACAGATGCTCCGAGTAGACCTGTTGTTCTCTTACAGTCAAGTAAGTGCCACCGAGCTTCGTGGATTACTACTAACGCTTGCCTTCTTTTTCTCCTTCTTCCATCCTGTTTGGGAGCAGCTGTCGTGGTCCAAGTCCCTTGTCAGAAGATGGTTCAACAACAAGAGCAAAGCTGAGGACTTCCATTCAGATGATGTCAGTAGAGGTGGAGATGCCTTATGTCACCCTCGCTTCTGCTATCATGTTCATTGCTCGTGGTGCTGTTTTGTCTTCCACAACCCTTTCTCTTCCTTGTCAAAGCTCCCCTCTGTTCTCTGCTCAGCATCTGCTGAGGACCAACTGCTTCCCCTCCCAACACTGTGAAACAAATCATGGGTCTGATGCCCATTCATGGAAGACACAGCCTTGCTTGCTTGCTTCCTTCCTTCTTCTTCTTCTTCTTCTTAAAGTGTCTCTGTGTGTGTGTTCTCTTCAGGAGGCAACGAGGCATGGAGTGTCAGCATCACAGGGACAGAAGCTTACTCTGCCAAGCAAAGGAAAACAGGTTAAACAGTGCATCCTCCCAGCCTTGCAGCTTTGGACCATGTCTTCCTTCTCTTTCCCTTCCCTCTCTGAATCGTTCCTCTTCCTCACACAAACTTCCATTTGTGTCATCAGAGAGATTGTCCAGGAAGAAGTCCGATCAAGTTCGACGAGGAAAGATCGATCTTGGCGCAGCCGAAGTCACCGAAACCCAGCACTACAGGTAACCTTCAAACGACAACCATGCGATCACTCAATCGTTCCACTTCTTAGCCGCTGTGAGCCGCTCACCACTCGATTTCTTGGGCTAGGATCTTCGTTGCAACATGGAATGTAGGTGGGAACTCCCCAACAGGCAGTCTGAATCTTGATGATTGGCTCCATGCCTCACCTGCTGCAGACATATACGTCCTGGGGTACGTGCCTCACCTTCGTGCATCTTCCTCGAAGCGTCCGGGATGTGAAGTTGCCTGTTGTGGTCTCTCAGATTTCAGGAAGTTGTTCCTCTCAATGCGGGAAATGTGTTGGGAACAGAAGACAATGCTCCTGCAAGGAAATGGGTTGCTCTCATTAGGAGGAGCCTCGACGGTCTTCCCGGCAATGGCAGCAGCAGCAGCAGCCACCACATACCCTCCCCTGTCCCGAACCCGATCATGGAGTTGGACGACGACTTCGAAGGCGCGAGGACGTCGAGACACCAGCATTTGCTCCACCGCCGCTCGTTCCAGTCGTTGAGCCGTAGTTTGAGGATCGACGGGGACGTCTTGGCCCCACAGCCCCGGCTAGATCGCCGGCACAGCGTCTGCGAGCGTGTCATTTTCGCAAACAGGCCAAGTGATTACGACCCCAGCTATCGATGGGATGGCTCCGACGACGACAACATCAGCGAAGATTACTCGTCTAGCATGGCAGCATACTACTCGCCCGCGTCGTATGGCCACGCAGCTTACTCATCCATGGAGGAGCGAGATAGACCAGGACATCCGAGGTAATAAATACCTTTGAGCGTTTGCTTTCCGGCAAGAACTCAACTGAAAGAAGGATTTCACCTCTCGACCAGGTATTGTTTGGTGGCAAGCAAGCAGATGGTGGGGATATTTCTCACCGTATGGGTGAGAGGAGATATAAGAGAGAGCACAAGGAACCTAAAGGTCTCCTGTGTCGGTAGAGGATTGATGGGTTATCTTGGGAACAAGGTAAGATTTGGTTGCATGTCTCTTGCTTTTCTCTAGCTTCAATGTAGTCAATTCCTTGATGCTGGCTACCGGGCCGCAGAGTGCACATGAGAACCACATCACTCGGAGGATTCTTAAAACTTGTTTCTTCCAGGGTTCGATTTCGATTAGCATGTGTTTGCACCAAACAAGCTTCTGCTTCATCTGCAGCCATTTGACTTCTGGGCAGAAGGATGGAGATGAGCTGCGGAGGAATTCTGATGTGATGGAGATCCTGAGAAAGACCAGGTTCCCTCCGGTTCATGGTGACAGGTCACCTGAGACCATCCTTCAGCATGAGTAAGCCTGTTTGCCATTTGCTTCGCGAAGTGAACACCCCGATTACGTTCCGCTAATGCCTCTCATGTTTCCCGTTTGCTCTTCTCCCTAGTAGTCGAATAATTTGGCTTGGAGATCTAAATTACCGGGTCGCTCTTTCGTATCGCGCAGCCAAGGTACTTGTCGAAATGCGCAACTGGAAAGCGCTGCTGGAAAAGGACCAGGTACAGTCTTCGTGCTTCTAGGCGAAGGTTTTCATGTGATCACGAGGAACACTCACTGGTGGCTCATTCTACTCTTTCTCTGGTGCAGCTTCGGATGGAAAGGAGGTGTGGCCGCGTCTTCCAGGGATGGAACGAAGGAAGAATATACTTCCCTCCCACATACAAGTATTCAAACAACTCCGACCGCTATGCTGGAGATGACATGAACCTCAAAGAGAAGCGTCGAACACCTGCATGGTATCCTGTAAGATCAAACAATTGTTGATCCGATATGTGAAGCTGATCAAATTGTTTTACCGATCAGGTGCGACCGCATCTTATGGTACGGAAGAGGCCTCAACCAGCTCTCCTACGTTCGTGGCGAGTCCAGGTTCTCTGATCATAGACCGGTTTCTAGCATTTTTACAGCAGAAGTGGAGTCGATTAATCACCGCCGAATACAGAACATGGATTGTGCTGGCTCTCAAGTGGACATCGAAGAGCTATTGCCCTTCTCAAATGGTTACACAGAACTCGGTTTCTTTTAAAGATTGCAAGCGGTCGGATGCTCTAAGCTCTATCCATCCAGAGTTCCCAGAGAACAACCTCTGCAATCAAAACAAGGTACGCTTGCGATCATATGTGCATGTTTCCACTGACCCAGAAAAGAATTACTAAGCAAGTTCTCTGTTGTCTCAGTTCACAGAGGTATTTGCTTGTGGAAGACTGATAGTAAACCTGGATCACTGAATCAAAAGTCAGCAGCATTTTGCTGTGGTCTTCTGCTAAGCGTAATGAATTCCCATCATTCCTATTTGTCCATATAAATTGGAACGGAAATACATTAATGAAAAGAGCATGAAAACCTATAGTTTCATCCTATTTTGCACATTCAGACTTCAAAGAATTTATGAAGTTATAACTCCCGACTGATTTCTTTTGATATGTTGACAGGACAGACTGATGGAAGAGGAGACTAAACGTGAAGAGTAATCGAAGGTTACTACTCTTTGACAACTTATGTTTGAACAGTATAGTATTAATACGTCTAACAATTTTCTTGTCGCGTTGTGTACCAACAGGTTGGGTGCATTCAACCCTCATAATTCTTGACAGACCACAATAGATTTCTCAACAGTCAAAAGAGTAACCAGCAGAAGTAAAGCTACACTTATCCTATGTAGTTTTCTTGGTCAACGTAACGACGACTGCAGGGTCTACATGGAACAAGGAGTTCCTGACAGTCGCTGACCAACACTGACATGGCAACAGTGGACCATCAAATTCACAGGTTAAATTTTTTTCTGGCAGCTTCTTCTTTATATATTCTTTGTGAAGGAACATGGGAGTTTTGCAGTTTGAGGTGGGGAGACAAACGGTAATAACTGGCCAAATTCTTTTTCATATTTATACAAGTTGGAGAGTGAAATAGACACTCATTGCACTGCAGATAAGTAAGTGTCGTAGGTTATGACACAAGAGCACGGTCAAAGTCTTAGCTGCAAAAAGGGGCTCTTTTTTTTTCATATTTTGTGCAGATAACCTGTGTTATTTTCTTTCTTTAGTGTTGCAAAGAATTACCAGAAGATATAGAAGTACAGATATGATCGTAACACTTGGATTATTGTTCTTTGAAATCAAACTAAGAGTACAAATCAAGTTTTTTGAAAAGAGAATGTTGTATCATAAAGAGAGAAAGTCTTGTAACCTTGCCCCTGTATAGTGATTGATGGTTGAACCTCTCTATCAGAAAACTTTATCACTATTGGAGATAAAAAGTTTTTTGAAAGAGAATGTTGTATACTAAAGAGAGAAAGTCTTATAACCTTACCCCCGTATAGGGATGGTAAAGTAACCTCTCTAATTCTCTATTAGAACCATGTAGCAAGCTGGACATTGGCATGGGACTTGTGATTCTCTCTTGTGAGTGTTGAAGTACCAAATGGCTGAGATTATGATCATTGGGACCATTACTTGAGTACTTGGGGGCACGCAGTAGTTGTTCAAGAAATCCATAAGATCATCAAAACAAGTTACTGTGTGGCTGTGAGGGTCATCATGGACTTGGTTTCAGCATTAAGATTTTGGGAGAACAGTGCCACAGTTGCCACTGGACTAGTGATGCCCCCCTCATCATGTAGGTTTGGAAGGCTACACAACGTAGAGAAAGTAAGGTTTTTGTTTGGCATTGTTGAGGAGATTGCTTGACAAGAATGACAAGAAAGAATTACCAGATGGTACTGCACTTGGCATGATTACATTTCATGTGGAAAGGTGACAGATTGGCCTCCAGCAAGTCATCTTGAGTTGGTCATGCATCAGAGGTTTGACCCTTCACCAAAGATTCTTCTTTCTTTTCCATTTGTAATGGAGAAGCCAATTTTTGTTGCCACTGTTGGGGTTTTCTTTGTTCCAAAACTAGGAGGCCGAGATTCCTAGGTCTGTCTCAGAATAATGAGTGTACAAACACAAGTACGATAGCCATCACATCCATTTGTTTGAGGTTGTGCAATGCAGATGTCCTTCATTCCATGCTACGACAGCTAAGAATCATTCCTGAAACAGTGAGAGACTTCACCAATTGTCTCATCATATTGGTTTGGACTGTCTGTGGTTACATTATGCATATGCGAAGAAAATGATTTTGAAAGTTCTGGTTCCAGTCATCCACACTTTTTTTTTTTTGTTTTGTTTTTATTTTGCAGGAGCAGAGATGGAGATGGTATCAAATGATTAAGACATCTTGACCCTGCAGTGCCCTCTTACCATTTGGAATTTGGAGGGCAAGTCCTTCAGAACTTAGAATACAAGATTTCCAATCGATGATGCGGACTTGTATCATCAGTTTCCATTGTTCCATGATCATTTGGTAGTTGCGGTGAACAAAAACTCAAAAGAAACTGCTGCTCGTCAATGGTTGCGGATTCTGTCGCCCTTAGGTTCTCCTTTTGCCAAGCTATCTTTGAACAAATCGCTTGTTTTAAAGTAAAATCAAGCATTCATATATGATAGGGCGATATTAATGTTGTGCATACAGATTCTATTTCGAGGGAGATTTTGGGAGAACAACAATTTGTTTTAGGTGAATTTAACCTTTCTTATTGATATGGGAGTGATAACGTACGCATTATTGACTCACCCAGTCATGAATCGTCACTTGGAGATGTCATGCGTGCGAGAGCTCGTGCACCCTCTCCCTCCCTTGCAGTTGCTGGCAGGAGTACGATCCTCCTGTCGCTATCTGTCTCGATCGCGAGACAACTCGCATGAGTCGATCGTTGGAAATATTAATCCAAGGTGATGTGGCCTAGTTCTTCTTTTCGAATATCTAACACCGATGATCATCCCTTATTTATCCAAACAAACTTTAGTCCTAACAAACGCTACTCTTATAGCCATCCTCCCTTGATGCAATTTTATGGTATTGAATCTCGAATTTTGATGATGAAATCAATTGATGGTTTGTTAATCTAACATATGTGTTAGAGAAAGTAATGTATGATTAACTACAACGGAGAAAATGAGTTTACAATTAGATATTGGGCCAGAATCAAGTTCGAGTATCGGACCAAGGTTCAGACGATGTAGTGGAAGCTCACCAGGAGTTCACCGAAGTGATCGAGAAGCTCACTAGGAACACATCGGATGATCGTCGGAAGAAGACCGTAAGACTTGTTAGAAGTTTGTCGGATTGCTAGGGGTTAGGTTGATTGTTGAACTTGATAGTCTAGTTAGTTTTGAGTGCTAATTGAGTTAAGTTTGGAAGGAATCTAAATTAACTCAAGTGAAGCAAACCGGGTCCACTTTTGCGTTTGGGTTGAGCTCATTTGGCTGACCCAGAAAGGGATCAACTGATGGTATAAGTCAGGAATATAAAGTGTAGAAAACACCTTTTTAGGATTCCTAACGGTAGTACCATCGGTGGGCGATGGTTGTACCGCCTAGGTCGATGATTGTACCATCGTTGCCCTATTTTCAAGGTAGCTTTCGATGGTAGTACCACTTGTACCCAGATTTTTCAGATACATTTAAATTTTTGACTTCATGTTTTGAAACAAATTGAGGTCTATAAATACTCCAAGTATTCTTATGTTAATAGTAAGCAATTTGACAAGAAAACTGAGAAGAAAAGTAAGCTAAAATTATGCAAGAAAAAGAAAGGGGGCAAGTGAGTGAGCAAGAAAGTGTTGTAATCCTTATAAAAGTCTTTAGAATCTCCCTTGTTTGCTTGCTGGCGTTGCCTTTGTGGCCAAACATGCACGTCACCTCTCCATAGGCATCTTTAAGCGGAGCAAGAACGTATAGAATAATTCTACACGATTCAATACAACACACGCAGTTAATAAGCCAATCATCAGATAATGATTTCAACTCTGATACCAGTGCTGGGAAACCTTATCAGAAGCATCACATGTATAGTAAAAAAATAAAACAAAAAGGTCTCCCACATTAGTCAAATCGTCATGCGATGATTGGTGTGTGAAAATTTATAAAACCAAAAAACTATGTAACACATGTTAGATGTTTTACATAGGGAGATCGTATATACCTGAAAAACCAGATCTGAATGAGAGGATAAAGGAGGTCATATGTCCTCTCTAGTGGTTTCCACATGGTGGATGCGACGATGATGTTCCTCAGATTGTTGTTGGATCTCCCTCTCCAAGATCTATCTCTCAAGGAGGAGGGGAGGCTGAGGAGAATAGGAGGGCGTAGCCAAAGGTGCATCCTATCACCTTTCTTAGATGCCCCTGCCTCCTATTTATAAAGAGTCTCTTTAAACTATGATGGATCTTGCCTTGCTGGGTATTGGATCTCTATCCAATTACCCTCATAACTTGGATTATTATATCTCTATCTAATAATCTTAATTTATCTCCAATTAAGCCTTATCTAAGGAATCCATTAATATTAGGTCTCATCCAATGAAACAAAGGTTATTAGATAACTTATATCCAATCTTCTACTCGTCGTAACATACAACATATGTGTGTGACCCTTTAGGCCCAATACTGAGTTGGTTATGAGTTGCATTTGTCATAACTCTTTCTAACTTAGTGAATTATTATTCTATAACAATTCACTCAACTCATTGACTATGAGCATACTATGCCACTATATCATAGTCCCTAAATAATATAGAGGGATCTAATCCATTAGACTTGTCTATATAGTTACTGTGTATCTATAGTCCTTCATACATCTAATATTCCAAAGACCATATTTCAGGCATGATATTATCATGCCTCATACAAAATCTATCAGTCTCGCTCTAATCAGATTCTCCTAGAGAACTCTTCTCTCAATTTGAACAACCTTGGCCAATGATTTGTCTAAGTGATAGCACACGAGATATTTCACTCGTGATACCGAGAGTGGATGATCCTCTATTGATATTTAACTATCTTCATAAAGTTGGCTACAAATCCCGATAACTAACTATACTAGATCTAGAATTTTTGGACCTATAAATTCGGTGTTAAAGAAAGGAGTACTCAAACAAGACATCCTTGGTGTCTTTAGTCTAAGGACTAGACACACAACTAAGACTACAAAATCATTGTCTAATGTCAGGTATCACACAACCATCCAATATTTCGTAAGTAGATTAATCAGTGAACTCATTCTTCAATGAGTACTTGTATTATACCCTCAGTGTTCCCACACGAGCGACTATAAAACCAATCACCTCCATTATATGGATGATATACAATATACCGGTATATCCAGTTATCTTGATGTCACTCTCGAGTAACTTATGACCGAGATTATTTAGAGTCTGTGTTTAAAAGTGAATCAGTTTTATTATCGTGATCTCATCACGATCTGATTTTCATTGCACAGATCTAATGACATCACAGTGTATGCAATAAACAATATAAAGTGAGAATATGCCAATAACAATAATAAACAAAAAGATCACACAACATGTGACACGTAGCATCGCTCATATGATTAACTTGTAAGGCACTTGTAACCAACAATATCATCCCGCCATTGATGGTGGTTTTAATTTTTTAATTTAAATTATATATATTATTATATTAATTATTTATTATGAGTCATTATGTCACATAAGTAGATTCTAATGTCTATTAACTTAAATTTGATAAGTGAGACTTATATGCTATATTTTTAAAAATATAAGAGTTATTTTAGATACGAGCAAAACCATAAATGCTTAAGTAGTCCATAACTAAAACCACAAGGGTTATAATAGATATTTTTTAAAAATTAAATTATACTAATTATTATATTAATAGTTTATTATGAGTCAGTATGCTATGTAAGCAAACTCTAATGTTTATCAACACATACTTGATGTGAGAGACTTATATGCCACGTTTTTAAATGAATATAGGTTATTTTAAACATGAATAAACCAAAGGGCTTAAGTGATCCATGATCAAAACTATAAACGCTAAAATGAATCTTAACCCACAATAAAATGATATTATTGAAAGATAAGATAATACTCTTATGTATATTATTAATAATATGATAAATTATTTCTATGTACTTGAGCTAATATGAGATGAAACTATTTAGGACAACTATGTATATCTTGAATAGGATAAGTCAACTTTATCAATTCTGTTGGAGTTATAAACTAGTAAAAAAACTCAGCTTTAGACATCTATGAAGTTGTCCTACAAAGATAAGAGTCTTCAATCCATACGAAAAAGTTAGATACAAGAACAATATATATATATATATATATATATATATATATATATATATATATATATATATATATATATATATATATATATATATAATTGATTATTAAGAAAAATCTAAGAGATACAAAATTTATTTGCCTAATCACATTATAAAGATAATCAAACCTGATAATGCAAGATTATTAAAAAATAATAAAATCAATGGAAGTGAAAAATCTTGAAGAATCAATTTTGATATAAAAGAAATACATATTGTTACTCCCTTATCATTTCACGTTCAAGAGATTGTTGTTTCTAAAATCACTAGAAGTATTGATAAGGGTGAATAATAAAATAATATTAATAAACTCTTATATATTATTAATGTCCTAATAATATTGTAGAACATCCATAATTGATAGTTTTAAGTGTTAGCATAAAATCCATAATATGTTATCTATAATGCGAAAAAACTTTAATGCCAGGATATGAAATCAAATAACAATGGATCCAAAAGATCTTATTAAGATACATACCTTTTAATACTAATATTCAGAAAAACTTTCAATTGATCTACTAACACATCATCGTTAGATCTAAGATCTGCAATAATATCAATCTAGAAGGAGAACTAGACTCATCTTTTATTCTCTTCCTATCCTTTCAGAAGACTACTATGATTGATGTATTTAGGAACAGAATAATATAAGAGAGGAATCATAATCTCTCAATTAAGTAGTTCACGTGATAAAGAGAGATGGAGAGAAGATTTGTAATATATCAATTATGTCATATGTTTCTGTCATTCTTATAATCGTTCATCCCCTTTTGTGTCCCTAGGAGTTCCTATATATTTATAGGTGAGAGCAGAGGATCTAGGATAAGTAATTAGGAGAGTTACTCCCATCAAATGCATCTCCTAAGTAATCCTAGTTTAATTGGATATTATTTCTATTGACCAATAACCATAATCAGAATCTAATCATATTCACAATATATCTTACTTAATTAAATAGGGCCACATAATCTAATAGTCTTTCACTTGGCCCATGATATAAAAAGAATTCAAAATCAAAATAAATAAATAATATTTATTTAAAAATAAATTTAGATAATTAAATTTTGAAATTTTTAAAAATTATTTACACACGTGTAAATTTTAAAATAGACTAATAACTCTAATACATACAATAATATTATATTAAGTCTGACTAGCAATTTGAGTCATAGCAGTTGTATGACATAAATATTATACTTCCTTCTATGCATCACAACACTATTAGCTTTTCCTAATATAGTCCAAATTGACCCATATAATTTGTCTTGTCAAGATAATCATGTTATCGCATTCAACCATAATATGTACATACATAATTATGAGCAGGATAACAGAAACAAATAATTTTAAGTACGTAAGTAAAATGTCAATTAAGTGTCCACTCAAACATGCATTACCATATCTTTTATGGGATGCTTACAAACCCAATCACAAGAACATATTCTTTCAAAAATACTTCAGGCTATAAGTCCTTAATGAATAGATCAACAGTCCATATAGTGAAACTCTAGTAATTAATTGATATTAGATGTTTCTAAACTTAGTTTCTCTAACCATCAAGTACTTTATACCATAATGCATGGAGATGATATAGTACTTGCCATTCTTAGATAAGAAAATTATTGTGATATGTAATAAAATATCCTCAGCGATCTGGTACTTGAGTCTGACCACACCAAGTTCCAAGATAAAATTTCAAAGTCATAAATTTGATTAGTGACTTCAAAGCATGTCACAAAATCAACTTTTATTGTTAATAATATAATAATAAATTACCCCTCTGATTGATATAGATATAAATCGTAAGGTGCACTTCCTAATTTTAAAATTAACACTTTAAAATATCGTGGTAATTTATAAAATCAACACTTGAAAATTATCATAATTTTAAGCTGATATAATTTCATACATGTGAGCATAGAATTATCCCTTCCAGATATATTATTTTATTTCTTTGCAGTTCTTTAATATTTTTACTTCTAGGTAACTTGAATATCTACCTAATATATTAACTTCAAAACTGATTAGCTAAGAATAGACTTTAAACTGTGCATATATAAAGAATATTTTCTTTATTTGATTCTTTTCAAGTCATTTTAAAACACCTGTTTTGACTAAAATTTTAATTTTGTGATTTGCTAAACAAAGCTGTATATTAAAATTTTCCAAGTCTAGCTCAATATATATTTTTTGAGATAATCTTAATAATCATTTAGATCTATAACTAAATATCTCAATGCTAATAGGGTATCTCATTCATATCAACCATCTTAAATTTTTAATGATAAATTTCTTAATTTAGTATAATAAACCAAGAACATTATTTACAATGCAAAATATTATCCATGTATAAGACCAATATAATAAACATGCTCTCACTGATCTTTAGGTATAAATACTGATCAATAGTATTTTTTATTAAATCTGAATAAATCAATAATATCAAAAGAAACTTTATATATCATTATTAGAAGCTTGTTTAAGGTTGTAAATAGATTCTTAAATTTGCATGCTAAATTTTATATTTCTTCTACGAATTATTCAGAGTAACCTATATAAAGCTATATCTTTAATCAGAAAACTTATTTTCACATCCTTACGGTGTAACTCAAACTCATAATGAGTCATCAACGATATGATGATTCTTAATGAATTCATTTAAAAATTAAATATCTTATTATATTCAATACATTCTTTATGAGTAAAATCTTTAACCACAAGTCTAATAATTATATCATTCAACATTGTCCTTAAATTACATTTATGTAACACTCTTTTATAATTATTAGATACTTCAATGAATGTATCACACGCCATCCTAGTTATTGATTTTAACTCCTCATTTATTACATCATATTACGTTTTTTAGAATCATTACCTTTCATGACTTATAAAAATAATCAGAGATGAGGATACTTTGGATTCCTATATTATAATATGATAATTATAGATATACCACATAATACTCATAAATGATAAAATTTCTTTTCCTTTGAGATATCCTCAAAATTGTCAGTTGTGATTGTTGTACAAGACCATTAATAGCGATATCAATATTATGCGAAAGTTTAGGAATGTTATTTTGTTGTTCTCCTTTATTAAATCATTTAATAATTTAAATAATAATAATTTCTCGAGTAATAAAGGAGTATCAAATTATATATCCTCTATATCAAAAATATAAATTTTGAGATTTTTTACTCCCACCGATTCACTATTTTATAGGAATCTTACATTACTAGATTTAACTATCTTTGTACTATAATTAGGGCAATAAGAAATGTATCCCGTTAAACTTTTTGGATAAACTATAAAATATCCAAAAATAGTTATTAAATTTAATTTTTTTATGTGAATTGAAGATTCTTATCTTTACAGGATAATCCTAAACATGTAAATATTTTAAGTTGAGTTTATTATAAATCCATAACTCAAAAAAAGTTGATGGAATTTACTTACTAGGAACCTTATTTAAGATATACATACTTGTCCTTAGAGATTCTTCTCATATTGATTCGGGTACAAAGAATAATTCATCATGCTTCTAATCATATCTATAAGAGTATGAGTATCTTTCAGCAATCCTATTCTACTGTAATACATCTGATAAATCATATTGAATACATATACCCAACTTTTTTAAGAATCTAGTAAAAAAACTAGAATTATAATTGGGTTCATTATAAATACCTTAAAATTTATCACCCATGCCAGATATGATACTATTGAATTTTCTATTTGGTTATCTCTTGACCACTTCAAGAGTGTCAATCTAGACTTTACATAAATTAGATATATATAATCATAACAGGTTATCTTTAAGGTGATAAAATATCTCTTTTAATAAGATAGAACATAAAGTTACCCATAAATATAAACATAATATTAAGGAGTTTACTATATTTCATTTTAATATAAGATCATCGTAAACTCAAAATTCAATTATGTATAAACTATTATGCATAATTCAAAAATTAACTTTTATTGAATCATACTAAGTTTATAATTACCAAAAAAGAAATAATATTTTAACAATTCTAAGTAAAGAACTAAAATTTTCAGAATTGTAAAAATATAATTTGTATCCTCCAGATCCATCAAATGAATTATCTCTAAATATAAGCGATAAATATAAACTCACCTTCTCTTTAAGATGATTCTCTATAATGATGAATATTTCATTTTCTTTTGGATTTTTATATTAAAATAAATCTCTATTATTGATAACATTTGTTAAAGTATCAAAATTAATCCATCAAGTATTATAAAATGATTTCTATAATATTTGATTTGAACCATATAAAGGTCTAACTTATACATTATCCTTTCAAATAAAATCTTATAATTTTTTCTTCAGATAACTTTTATTGGTACAGAAGTAGCACTTTATTGTAAAGAATTTTCTTTTATGAGTTTATAAACCCAGGTGGGTTACGCTTTAACTTTCTTTTATTATTACCAAGTCCTTAAGAAGTACTCAAAATATTATGAGTATTTTCTATCTTAATTTTGATTCTTTCTGTACATATATACTAATCGACTCATTTAAGTTTTATTTATTATTAATTAAATTTTAAATAAGTCAAACTAATAAAAAAATAATAAATTATGATAAATAACTCAATTATAGTCATGCTCAATGTTCTTAAGCTTACAGCTTTGTCAGCTATATTGAGGATACAATCTTAAATTCCTCAAATACTATTATTTTTTTAGTCAATTCTTCTACTACGGTGTCAGTTAATAACTTATTAGTAAATATAAATTGATCTATAAATATTTGTATACGCTAGTTGCAAACTATAATGAAGTCTAAATATTATTAGTAATTATCATAACATTGAGTCTTTTAGATATTTTCCAATCTATTATCTCAATTATTTATTCCATAGTACTTTTAATAATTAAGTTTGTGTTTCTTTTCAATTAATCTGATCAAGATATAACTCACTCAATACAAATTATATGCTCAAGCCATTTATTCCAGATAAAATATAGAGACATTACAAGAATATAATAAAGGAAGTACCACTATAATAACGTAATATTTTTAGTTTTTCAATAAATGTTGAACTATTAATATCATCTCTATTTCACCTTTGAGTGAAATATTGATATATCTAGTGTTCACATAAAATTATTTATAAAGAACTGATACCATCCTTATGGAATAGGATTGCTATATTTGGGTATATAGTACTAAACTACATGAATATCTAAAATAGTATCATTCTATCATATCATATAATTATTCAAAATAGATTCTCCTTTAGGATTATCTAAATCTTCTAATTATGTTTGCCATTGTGAATATTATCTTTTTATGTCATTTAGAACCAATTCCATAATATATTTTATTAATTATTGGTCTCGGTCACTTTAGTGGCTACATGATCAATACAAGAATATAAAATATAATCTAAAATATCTTTTAAATGGCAAGACCTTTAGTATAATTCACAACTTATAAATCTACTATCATAGGCTATTTTGGCAGTTATCTGTTAGATAAAACTTAGGGAGATGAATTATAAATAATATTTATTAAGTTTCTTTATCTAATTTATAATGAAACAATTCAATAATAAAATAATAATAAAATAATTATTGAACATTAATCAGCATAAATAAAACTTATATAATAACTGTAATCATGATGATACATAAATCATGAAAGGCCTTTATGTGAAGAAAAATATTATTTTACAATTTCATATATATACATGTGAATAACCAAATAAATATCCAAGAATAATAATTGGATTATATTTACCACATGCATTCAGTGAACCATATGAGAAAACTATTAATGAACTATTATACCAGTCAATCTTATTTAATTGGGTAAACTCATAATTGTGTTAAGCATCAATCCAATTAACTTAGTCAATCAAAATTGATCAAAATTTAATCTTTTCTAAATTTGATCATAACTAAATCAAATTAATAGTCATAATGATCAAATTTAATTAAAATTACATCATATTAATTAATTTTATAATTGAGGGTATTGATTAGTATTTTATAATTTTATAAACGTAAAACTATAATTTTTTTGATAAGACGTAAAATGAAATTAGGAGATTCATAAAGAGCACAACTCTAAAAAAAATATGCATGAAAACATCTAGTTTATGTAGGGTATTAAAGTAAAATAAATAAAAAGATAAACTTTAGAATTTTTGTATTTTTGAAGGGTAAAAATATCCTTTCATAAGAGAAACCCTAGCATCGCCTCTTCTCGTGGCGTCGCCTATGCACACGACCACCGCCATTGTGGGAGGACATCGTTTTTGCGCATGGCAACCGCCGCCTTTACTAGCGAGCGATTGCATAACCACCTATGCGCAGTTGTTGCTCGTACGTGGACGTCGCCTAAGTGCGACCTCTGCCCATAGGCAATCGCCACTCTACAGTGGTGTTGCCGCAATCGGCCTGCTATTCATCCGCAACTGCTGTGTGCGGTTGTTGCCTATGCGCAACTAATGCTGGCAGTAGTCGCTATCGTTATGCGACGGTACTACTGATGCAACCGTCGTACCCAATGATATTACACAACTGTAACCGACAATAAAATAGGCGATCAAGAGAGATCATCGTCCTCAATAACATCAATAATAAACAAAAAATCCATCGATCAAACATAAAGCGATAAGATAGATTGAATAGGAAAATAGATCGACGATACCGACGAAACATTCAAGTATCATAAATAAAAATTGATTAACATATTTTAGCGAATAAAAGATGTTACCAAATAGATCCAAATTATTTGATTTCAAAACCATGACTCTGATACCAATTGTTAGCATAAAATCCATAATATGCTATATGTAATACAGAAAAACTTTAATGCCAGGATATAAAATCAAATAACAATGGGTCTAAAAGAGTACTACCATACGTACCTTTTAATGTTGCTATTCAGAAAAACTTTCATATGATCTGCTAACACATCATCGTAGGATCTAGGATCTTCAATAATGTCAATATGCAAGGAGAACTAGACTCATCTTCTCCTCTTTTCCTATCCTTTCACAGGACCACTATGATTGATGAATTTAGGAACATAATAATATGAGAGAGAAACTATAATCTCTCAATTAATTGGTTCATGTGATAAAGAGAAATGTAATCTCTCAACTATGTCACATGTTTCTGTCATTCTTATAATCGTTCATCCCTTTTTGTGTCCCTAGGAGATCCTGTATATTTATAGACCGGAGAAAGTAAAGGGTCTAGGATAAGTAATTAGGAGAGTTCCTCCCATCAAGGGCGTCTCCTAAGAAATCATACTTTAAATGGATTTCTTTTTGTTAGTCAATAATCATAATTAGAATCCAATCATATCCATAATATAATTTTTAATTAAATAAGACCACATAATCTGATCCTAAAGGAAAAAAAAAAGACCTGTAATTTTTATAAAAATCATATTATAACATAAGGAGGAAAAAAGACCTCTTATCATTTTTAAATAATAAATATAAAAAATAATATAATTAATAAAAGAATAGTTAAAATCAATAGACTAAGATATTGTTTTCAAACTCATTCAATTGTCCAACAATTAAAAAAAAGTCAAATGCAATTAAGTCCTTAACCTTATGACCAAAATTTTTTCTCATAGAAAAAGTATAGATTATAATGAGATATTTTTTTCGAGTTTTACAAATAAATCGTTAAGAATTATCATGACATTAGTACCTCATTATGATCTTGAGTTATATCAAATAGATATTAAAATAATATTTCTAAATAAAAATATATATTTAATCATTTGATAGTGTACCTTTAGACTATTGGTAATTAATTAAATATTTAAATATTTGCGATTGCAATGTCTTTTCACTTCCATAGAGAAGTTGATCATAGTGCTACATATATAGAGAAGAAAATAATATTTTTTTTGAATTCAAATAAACTAATAATATCAAGAAATTTTATACACTAGTGTCTCAAAACTTATTTAAAGCTATTTATTCCTAAGTTTACATGTCTAATTTTTTACTTTTACTTTTTTTTTGTGAATTCTTTATATTGTTCCATATGAATATATTTAAATATTTAAAAAATTACCAATAAACTAAAGGTACACCACCAAATGATTAAATATTTGGTGATAGATCATCGGAAACCTAATCTGACAAGATCACACGGCTTCTATACAACTAACCAAGAAATATAAATTGATACAAATGCGAAATGATATGTATATTCCACAGAGATGGAAAAAGAAAAAACCAAACAAACAAACAAACTCCTACGACTCGACATCCAGTTGACTCTTTGACAGTTTCACTGACAGGTGCGGTGACAATAACAAGAACCGGACCGAGTTTAGCGCACGGCGACTAACCTGCTTAAAGTTTGGTTGGAACCCCCTCTTTTTTTTTTTTTTTTTTCAATCGAAGTTGAATCCTGACTGAATCCTCTCTCAACTTCTCAGTTGCTACGTTGTGGCAACTGCAGATAACTATTTCTAGAGCTTCGGTAAGACTACGCAAGGAAGGCATGAAACCAGAGATCATCCATGGTGGTGTATCTCGGAGAGAACTTTCCTCCCAAATGAACTAGCACGGAGTTCAGCGACATGGGGCTTTACGGCCTCGAGAAAAGCAACTTTAAGTTCCCCCTGCACAATAAGAATTTTACACAGTGTCAGTATTAGAACGCGAAAGTAAGGTGAAGCATCTGTTATAAGGTCTGATGATATTTCAACCTTGCATGCTCTACGAGCTTTCTGAACAACATAATTCCCAAATGGATCCTGTGAGATCTGGACAAAACGAGGATCAGTGATCAACTCCCGAATGATCTTGGCACACCGGTCGTCTCCCACATGTTCGAGGCACGTCTCCACCACATTGCTACCATATCTTTGTACAGACAAGGTTCCGTAATGACCCTCCAGCTGATCTAGTATTCTGGATGTTGCCCATGGAATCTGTTGATCCAGAATCAATTGCACCACATAATTCCTACAAAAAAAAAGCAATACGAGTGGAATAATGGCTCAAGTTATAGGATAGGATACGTTCATTCATTCATATATGAAAATTTTGAGACTTGAGAGTAATGTGACCAAAAGGAATTTTGGATGACACATGAAAAGTAAATCAAAAGCTTTCGTGAACGACTCTGCTTAAAATTTTACAACACCTTCAAGTATTTCAAGCATAGAAAAAAGACAAGAAAAAGAGGGCATACCCGGAAGGATCTTGGGAAAGGGCACGAGCTTCAGATGTAACCTTGAACAGTAGCTCGTTTTTCTGCACCCCTTGTAAATCACAGAGGCATTTTTGAATCACACAACAACCCTGACGATCTCTTGCTAGCTCAAGACAGTTAGCAACTGCAACGTCGAAAAAGAACTACAAGGAAGAAAGGCTCCAAGTCAATACATGCTGACAGTTCGATTGACATTTCTTTAGCCTAATAGCATTATGAACATCAGAGCAGGGCATACATGTTCATACAACGTCGAAAAAGCATGTCTACTTCTAACCTTTATCTATTTAAAAAAAAAAAAAATTTTGACGGAGAACCTAATTTCTGTGACAATTGAAAATCACTTAATCATACAGGGAATCCGTGAAATCCTTACTTGATTAAGACCATTGACTATATTTCAGCACCAGGCTTAACATGACTGAATTTAATAGAAAGTTAACCCAAACTTGAACATGGCTAAATCAAAGTTGCACTTGGCCCTTGGTCCTAAAAAAATGAGAAGAAATTAGCGTGTAGTTTAGTGGTTGGAGTGGCACCATGCTGAATTGGCACTGAATGGAAGCAAGTGCCAACCGTTCCACATTGTAACATGCCAATATTACTCGCATATGATTGACATGCATGGTGCTACATACGGATATAACAAAGACTATATACTTCATATGAACTTGTATGTACATGAACGTTTTGTGTTGCTGGTGCTCAATCCAATGTTTAGTGTTAGTGGTATTCAGTCCAACGACTGCTATCCATCAATACAACCCTCTACAGTTGTGTGCCTGAATCTGCTATTTATATTTTTTTTTATTAGATCTACAGAAATACTACACTATTCCAACATTTAAATAGGGAAAATTTCATCAGTGATGGGGCGAGGTTCTCTTTGTTAAAACTTAAAAAGCATTTCGTGAGTGTAGGTTCCATATTTCAACTTTGTCAGAGTCCCAAAAAACGCCCACTGTTCTTACAAGTCTTAACACCCATAATATTGATTGATTCTGTATGTAATTAGAATGTGAATTCAAATGCTACCTCTTATAATTTTAAGCAAAAATGTACAAGTTGATTGTACAAAAGTAATTTTAAGCTGAAAAGTTCTGATGTTCCTGAGAATCCAATTGCTAAAGTGAACCAAAAAACTGAGGCACCCATGAAGGTGATGATGCAGCTACATGGATACCCAGTAATTCAAAAGTTTTCAGTACTGAGAAGGCCTGGGAGTCTGTGAGCAGTACAGATGATGCCAGTCAAATGACATAAGGTTGTATGGTTTGGTGGTGTGACTTTAAGCCATGCATTCATCCTTTGGTTTGCAATCGAAGGAATAATTTGACCCAAAAAAGGCTGAGGAAATCAGGAACACACACGTTAGCATCTATCTTTTAGGGTGTAAAAATTCAAGGACTCGTAAGAATTAATGCTCTTTGCTCATTCCAAGGGGAAGGATCTGCAGCTAACTGACAAACTAAAATTAATGATCGTTTGGTTGGCACAAATTCGATTTTCTGGGGAATTTGTAGATGATGTATAGTATGAAATGGTTCTATTCATGTGCTTTTTTTCCTCCGGGGGAGTTACACTGTATGTTGAGAATTTATATTTTGGCAAAGATTGTGAATGTATGGAGAGTTTAAAAAAAAAAGGGTTTCAACTATTTGACCAAATATTCATTATATAAAATGCCCCATCAAAATTAATCAGACCACAACCTAAAGTTGTGGTCTACACTCGTAAAAAGCATAATCTGACTAATATTGTCAAGGCCTGCATCGCACGCCATGGAGAATGTAAAAGGAATTCATCATTGCATTTTGTAACTTTTCAAAACATTTAACCGTCAATTTTGGCATGTCTAACATAACAAAGATGTTATTTAGTATTTAACCTAGAAACAAAATTTTTAAAAAACTAAAAGGAAAAAGAACAAATGTAATATACAAATCCTTACCTGTTTCGATTCAGGTGGAAGGTATTGCAAGCAGTATTGTGCAACTTGACTACCGTTGATGTTCTTCATCAATGACAGTATACCAGGTTTTAGAGCTTTGGCGATTTTAAAATAAAGCTCCGGACTTTTAACAGTTTTGATAATCTTTTGCACAACACGAGTTCTGAAGTTGGCAATACCAAGAAACAGAAATGAAAAAGAAACCATTAATGCACAATCAAGTTTAACAGATTAAAATAACAAAAAAAAAAAAAAAAGGCACATACCCATGCTGGTCACAGCAGATTCTAGTAAGTTGGTCAGTGCGCTCTGAAATTTTGTCAGTTATGTGAGTTAATTGCTGTTCTGTACAAACTTCAACCAGCTTCTTGATAAGATGATGCGCAGTGGGATGAATCATAAGCTCATCGACATGACTAATGATCTCAACAAATATCTTATCAACATATCCACGCTCTCGTTTATCGAGTGTCTTCAGCAAGAAGCAGCGACCACACAAATCCTTAGCTAACATATGTATTTGTCCACTGAGATTGTCAAGTGAATCGTATTGCAGATGCGATAATTCTGGATCACGTTTTTGATCAGAACCAGCAGAAGAGGAACTCAGACTTCTCTGAATACCCAAATTTAATGATCCATCACGTCGACCAATATAACTGTGGGCATTATCATCAGGGAACATTCGGCTAGTGTTGTCAGCATGTTTTGGCAATCGATGGCTACCAATAGAAGATCGTAGCGAGTTCACTCCATGAGATGTTAATTTACAAAAGAAGTCGGGAACTTGGTCTCCATGGGAACTTACAGTTGAACCAGAGTGAGATGATACCTTGGATCTTTGTGGCACCACAGAGCTATTGGAAAACCCAGGATATCCATTACCATGGTACCTTCCATGGCTTCTGCTTGGCAAAAAATGATACGACTGATTACATCTTCTGTTAGCCACATCGTCACTCTCATAAGAATTAGGATATGCTAGTCCAGCTTGATGGGGAATGGGCATGTGAAAATATGGCTGTATTGAACATCCAGACAAATGCCCAGTTGCTGAGTTTCTTCCTCTTTGAACATGCCCTTTCAAATGTTGATTTTCAAGCTGTTGACAGTAAAGATACTGAGAATTATTTATATAATTTCTTTCATCCTCAAAGTCACACCACCCAACATTTGGTTGATTTTGTTGGCAATAAGAAGCATAAGCATGCACATAGTGCTGATTCTTCAGGAATGTAGTCGGAAGCTGAAACCCCTGTGCCAAAACACCAGTCTGCTTTCCTGTGTAGCTTTTTTGCCACTGCTCATTGTGACAAGCTAATACACTGTTTGGCGTTTGGTATCTTGGGGCACAAAAATTGAGCTTACAAGAAGAGCTTGCATCACAATGTCCGGCTAGTGTTCTGTTGCACATACTGGAGTCATCCCTAGTGATGAAAGAGGAATACCCTTTTGCTTCCAGATTTGGGAGATCGAGTCCATTTGGCGTGGTGGGCACACGGATTGGCATCTCTGAGGACTCAGGCATAGAGGAAGACTTGTTTATCTGTTCTGAATTATGCAAGACTGCATATCTAAATGAAGCTGGATTGTGCTCAAAACTTGAAATAGTCGAATCAAATTCAATCCTTTTCTTGAAGCTCATTGCCTTGAATGCTGAAGCCAAGGATCGGTCATCTGGCAAGTTCAATGCATCTTGAGCGGCGGTCATGGTGGATGCTCTACGGTGGTTACCAGAATTGGCCTCCTGAACCAATGGACATTTCACATCTTGAGGAGTCATCGATGGGTCAGACAAGTTACTGGAAGCAGAGGAGTTCTTGGCCTCATCTGAAGAAATTGGGTCAAGGCTTGGGGAGGCAACGCTACCACTTCGGAATGGTTCTCCAGCATAAGGATTCCGTGTAGTAGAATTCGATATCGGTCCATTCAGCTTATGGACTTCATGGTCGTGCTGATCACTTTTTCCTTCTTCCATACTGTAAGAGAAAGGTCGAACAGTTCTTGCAATGCAGACCGCGAACAACTACCATAAGCACACAAAGATTCGTCATAACATGTGCAAGAAAGCAATCCCAGATGAAGTTTTGACAGATGCAACGCACGAGTTTGATTCATCAAGAAAACGTTGATCATCCATCAAGATCAAACAGGCCTTCCATGTTGGAATCAGAGACACAACATGAAAAGGGAGCATCAAATCAAACTAAAAACTCAAGTCACATCTAGAAAAAAAAGGGCGTAAGAGGGTCGGTTCTAGGATCGACCCAACTCACATCCGCAAAATCAAGAATCGATCAGAAAGCACGGGCACAATCGGGATCGCACCCCCCATCAAATACGCCTAAATCGGAAAAAACCCTAAAACCCTGATCACTCGCAAGAGAGAGAGAGAGAGAGAGAGAGAGAGAGAATCCAAGAACCGACCCGACTCGCAGATCAGAAACCAATAAAGAACGACAGTCTCGCGATCAAAACGAGGAAGCAAGGGGACCAGAAGCGGAGAACTCACCGTCCTGAGCGAAGCAGGAAGCAGAAAGCAGAAAAGGGCTTCGCCGGCGAGAGAAGAAGGCGACGCGTCACGAGGGCATCGCCTCTGCGGGAAGTCCGGAAGCGAGAGAGAGAGAGAGAGAGAGAGAGAGAGAGCGCGCGGTGAAGGTGTTTGGAGTAGACAAAGATGGGAACCGCTCGGCTTCGTCTTCTTAATTCCGAATCGGGGTCTGCTTTTTTCGCGGGCGATGAGAAAGCGGAGAGCACGTCACATCGCATGCATGCGTGCATGAGTGGGATACTCCATAACATCAAATACTATAATGAAGATAATTGATGTCATTTATTTTTGTTGTGGGGTTGGGGTTTTGAGTGGGGTCGGTTTTCTTAAAATTGATATATATATATATATATATATATATATATATATATATATATATATATATATATATATATTCAGAATGCAACGAGCCAATTGGGCCTTTTTATTATTATTATTATTATTTTCTGTTTCTCTTGTTGCGTGATATGGTAAGTATTATAACAACGGCAAAGGTCATCATCACCTCGTGTGATATCTTTTCCTCTATTTATCTCATCTGGATTGTGGAGGAAGATTTATCTGGCGGAACACCATGATTCCGTTGCAGTCTCTGCTGACCTCCCAAATCGAGTCACCCATCTCCTCCTACCACCCTCCTCGGTTGTATACTTGCAAGCTCTGATCCAGAACAACCTTCTTCCCCAGTTGTTTGGAGCTGCAGACGAGTGCTTCCCTCTTTATCACACAGTGAGTTTGTGTCTTCTGTTTCAAAAACGAATCACTTCTTCCCTCCGACTTGTTCATGAAGATGTTGAGATGATGATCTATAATTAGGAGATATAACCAGAAAGCACAACCATAGGATTTCTGAAGAGATAAGCGTATTGATCCATCTCATCTGGTTAACATCATCAAATCACAATGAAGTATATATATATATATATATATATATATATATATATAGTTCTTCACTTCTTCTGTTACAAAGATGTTGAACTACATGGAAGCAACCTTACTTCATTCTGATATGCTAGCAGAAGCAGCAGTTCCAGTAAGGTCGAGTTGCAAGCTTGGTGGTGGAGAGACAACTTGTGATCTTTTGCTTTGGTGAAGTCAAAACCTAGTTAAGACTGACCAGCTTCGAACTTGTGCAAAAAATTATACTCGAACATGGTTTGCCATTGGCAGATACTCCTGCACAACAACATAACGGAGATCCGATCAAAGAGAGAACCAAAAGCTGAGAACCATGCGTATCAAACTGATAAGGAGCTTCATGTCAGCCATTCCCTGTGACCTTTGGTAGCTATTATCACCATCATGGACCTTCGCAGCTCTACCTACTTGAAGAGGTTGAAGCCCGTCCCTAAGTTCTTCAGTGATGACACCCTTGTATTCACTATCAAATCCCAAAATGTTTGTCCAACTTAAAATTCCCTGTGGATTTTCTTCAGTTCACTGAAAGCGAATACAACATTGGGGGTTCATTGCTGTGTCCCGTCGCAACTCCTCCACACTTGTTCTGGGGTTGATGGCAATTCCGTACCCTCCTTTTCCTCTTCTTCCACCGATGGACTCTCGACTTCTGGAGATCCCGTTGACGGATGAAACCGTTCAGATAAATTTATGAACACTGCTAAGGAACAAGCTTCCCAGTCTAAGCTTCTGATGGTTGTATGAACAACAAGCTTCCCAGAAGATGCTAAAGAATACTTGTGGATATAGTTGACTTAGAACAAGAACTACAAGAACTGGACAGTGGTGAAATTTTTTATTAAGATTCAAAGGAAAAAAAAAAAAAAAGTACACGAGTAGAAAGAAATGTCAAAAAAGAACCGTTCTTTTGACATCTGGCTTCATATAAAATGCATTAGGGTTCACTTTTTATTTCTATGAATCCTATAAAAGAACCAATTGCAAGCTAAAATTCTGAAGAACCGTGTTGCGACCTATGATACAAATAACGGAAAACGCTTTCAATCAAGAAAACGACGTAGTATTAAACAGGAGGTAAAAGAACAAGAACACTTACAAGATTATGTCCTATTTATAGGACATAATAATCACTCCTTCATCCCATCATTAATAACTATCTCGTTATCTCACCCATCATTAATAACTACCTCATTATCTCAACCATCATTAATAACTATCTCATTATCTCAACCATCATTAATAACTATTATGAATCAATTCTCAACACAGAGAGAGGAGGAGAAAAATCCTCTAAATCAAACCTACGTAAGCAGATAGATAGCACGGCAACCTTAATGCCTCTTCAAATAACAAGATTACGAGAAACTCCTGATTACAACTATATAAGACAATCATAGATAAGGCATGAACAGTGAAATCAATATCCAGAATCATATTATTAGGATTCCCCAACAACAAAAAAACACGAAAAAAAGACCTACCTAATCTCCCGTCGGATGAAGCTCTGTGGATGGATGGTTTTCCTCTAAACCAGCAGGCAGTTACCCATCACTACCTCCAACTCCAAACCGATCAACACAATGTTACTGGTGATAAACCGGGAGGGGAAGAATAAACCTTGCTTTATAAGATAAAAATTTTTCATAATAGATTAACAAAATCTAAATCTTATATAGACTAAACTCTCATTTTATCTCATTTAAATGTCATCTGATCTTACCTGTTAATATGCTCCCGCAAGATCGAGCTCCTATCAAAGACGTCGATCTTGGATCTATGCAATGAGAATATTTTACGGGTGAGTGACTTCATAAGAGAGTTTGTCAGTTGATTCGCCATGTGAACATGAGAAATACGTAGTTTTTTATTAACAACTTGATCTCATACGAAGTGAAATTCAATGACTATGTGCTTCATATGAGAGTGAAATACTAGATTGGTATATAAATAGGTAGCTCCGATATTGTCACAGTATATAGTAGGAATAGCAGTGGAGCAGATGTCAAGTTCCTTGAGCATATTCATGATCCAATTAAGTTTTATAGCAGCAGTGGCAATGGAACGATATTCAATTTTAGTTCTCGATTGGGCGATTGTCTTTTGTTTCTTAGAACTCCAACTGATTAGATTGGCTCCAAGGAAGACGATATATTATGATGTGGATGTTCGATCATCAAAGTTTCTAGCCCAATCAGCATCAACAAAAGCATAAAGTTGAAATGGAGAGTGTTTGCAAAACAATATGTCATAGTTGAGAGTTTCATTAAGATATCGTAAGACCCACTTAACCGCTGACCAATGTGTGATAGACGATCGATACATGAATTGTAATAACTTGTTAAACACAAATGAGATGTATAGTCAAATGAGAACTAAGTATTGTAAAGAGTCAAGTACTTGTCGATATTGAGTAGAATCCGTTGTAGGACTTCCATCATTTAACTTGAGTGATTCACTAGTTGAGAAAAGAGTTTAGATAAATTTCGTCTGCTGCATATTTGTCTTCGATAATAACTCATGAATATACTTTCATTGTGGGAGAAAGAGTCCTAAAGAAGTATACATTGCTTCTATACCTAGAAAATAATTCAAGGTACCAAGATCTTTGAGATAAAATTTATTGACCAATTGTTTGAGGAACGTTGTGATCTTCATAGAATTATTATCCATCACAAAAATATCATCCACATGGACTATAAGATATATCGTCGATCAATTGTTTGAGAAACGTTGTGATCTTCATAGAATTATTACCCATCACAAAAATATCATCCACATAGACTATAAGATATATCGTACTTCCAGATTATCGATGGATAAATAAGGAGGTATCAGACTTAGAATTGATTAAGTCAACTGACGTCAAAAATAACCCAAATTTTGTGTACCAGGCTCATGGAGCAGCCTGATGAAATCCATAAATTACTTTATAGAGTTTACAAACATACTTCAGATACTGAGAATGAAGAAAACTAGGAGATTATTCCATGAAGACATATTCAGTTAAGGTCTCTTGTAAAAAGACATTGTTCACATCAAGTTACCATAGATGTTAGCCTTCGGACCCTCTCAATACTACTCCCATGACTCTTTGGAGCTCAAAGGGAGAAGAGCGCTAGCAACGGAGGAGCAGCAAAGACGTCGACGATGGGTGATGAAGAGAATGGTGTAGCCAACAATGGAAGACATGTATTATGGAGGGAGCATGACTTCGGTAAAGACATGTATGTATAAGCCATCAAAAAAATTTAATATTCTTTTCTTTCTTTCTATTATAGGGATAAGAAAAAAAGATAAGTATGAATGCGTTATTAAATAGATTTTAACTTTTTTTTTTGTGTTGTAGGAAAAAAAAGAAAAGAAAGATGAGTGATAATTAATTGTTTGCTTAACCAAAATTCAAGAACATAAAGCAAATAAGTTTTTTAGAAAAAACGAAAAGAAAAAATATTCTCTTTTGTAATTTTCTAAAAATAAATTACATAAAGAAGCCCTCCTTTCTTTCTTTTTTTTCTGTGTGGGGCTTGTGGAGATTTGGCAGTTGCGTAATTGGGTAAATCCAATAGTATATTGACCCGGCATTTTACATTACAGAAGGGGATATAGCCACGGTCGCTTAAATTTAGCCCGCGGTGTTCCGGTTCGTAGTCGCCCACATACGCGTTTGCCCGCCAAATAAAGTAAGCTGCCCTCTGCTGTCCGCCACCACTCTTCGTACCCGACCCACACCATACCCTTCGCGTCGTCGGTCCCGCATGTGTTGCGGTGTTGTTTCTGGGTAACGGTAGAACTGGTAATTGCAAGTATCGGACGACCCCCACCGTTGGTTATTCCTCGCTCTTCCCCGTCCCCTTCTCTTTGCTACTCTTTGCGCGAGCTATTGAGTCCCAATCCCTAGAGGTCTGCGATCCGAGAAGCGCGCTTCGATTTGGTTCCCCTTGGCGTTCCTCGTTCTCCTCCTCCGGCTGTCCCTCGCCCACTTCCTCCCCGAGATATCTTCTTCGCCTGGCGACGAAGCAGTCCAACGGCCGCCAGCGCTGGCTGGCATCGGAGGAGGTGGTGGAGGAAACCTTTGGTAACAGCAGACCTGGAGCTATGGAGAAACATGGGGGATCCAATTTGCGTGCTCGTCGTTTCGATGCCTTCTGGGGATTCATGGATCCTGGGGAACCTACGCCAATGCCCGACGGTAGCGGCGGAGGAGGCACGGATACCGTGGCGAGGACGTGCGCCTCCGGCTGCCACTACTTTGGCCCCGCCTCCGTCCCATCCGCCGCCTGGTATCGGTCCTTAAAGCGGAAGCTGGACGAGAGGGACGCCGAGGCCTGCTCCCTCTCCTTTGTCGCCAAGAGAGGGGACGAAGGCGAAGGCGAAGGCGGAGCCGGAGCCGGAGCCGGAGCCAGCTTCGCCCGGGTGGACATCGGGAACGAGGCGGCGGCCCTTCGCGAGGCCCTCATCAGCCACCAGCAGTCGGTCCAGAAGCTCCTCACGGAGCTGGAGGAGGAGCGCAGCGCCGCGGCGTCTGCTGCCACGGAGGCCATGTCGATGATCCTCCGGCTCCAGCGGGAGAAGGCCGAGGCCCAGATGGAGGCCCGCCAATTTAAGCGCCTCGCCGATGAGAAGATGGCCCACGACCAGCAGGAGATCGCCTCCCTCGAGGACCTCCTCTTCAAGCGCGACCAGGCCGTCCAAGCCCTCTCCTGCGAGGTCCAGGCTTATCGTCATCGCCTGCTCAGCTACGGCATCGGCATCGATGGCGACGCACCTCCCTCCGAGCCACAAACCCCCGACACGGCCACGAGCGCGGCCGCCAGCACCGTCCGCCAGTTCGACCTCCTCCCTCGCGACTATCCCCCATTGAGGTGCACCGGTGATGCTGCCGCCGACCTCGACAAGTACCCCTCCGGAGGGAGCCCCCGGGAGCGCCTACATACGCTTGATAAGCGCCGCATCTTCCAGCTGGAACGGATGCCAAGCAGCAGCTTCTCTCATGTCATGGACAAGGGCGTCGTGGTGGGGCAGTCCCCACGCCGGCGGCCGCGTCATCTCAGGAGTTGGTCCTACCGCAGCTTCGCTTCAGGCGAGGAGTTCAAAAAGGGGGACGAGTTCCCGGCGGCGGTGGACTGCGCATCAGACTATGGTGGGAGAGACGACATGAGCGACAGAGTGTACACGGTGGATGCGGTGCATGGGGCAAGCGACGACTACGTGAGCACGCCAAGGGAGCTTCAGAACCGAAGGATCGTAGGTGGTGTCGGCGGTGGGGCGGCGCAGGAAGCAGAGGTAAGGAAGCTTTGCGCGAGGATGGAGGCGCTTGAGGCGGACAGGGAGTCCATGCGGCAGAGCTTCATTTCGATGGGTACAGATAAAGCTCAGATGGTGTTGCTGAAAGAGATTGCTCAGCAGATGTGCAAGGAAGTGGCCCCAGAGAGGAACCTCATCAAGAAACCACCTTCCAACAAGAGGTTCTCTATCATGTCAGTCATCAGGGTACTGATCTCTTTCATCCCTTCTTTTTCTTCTTAATGAGCAGCCTCACCTGCGTATGTTCAAGCTTGCAAAACAATTAACTGATACACACTACTTAAAGAAGTAAAACATGCGTTTGATGTATCAGAGAAAACAGAGGAAGATAACAGTGTTGCTTGAATCCAACTTATAATTCATTTAGATTTCCAGGTGCATTCCACATATTCTACTTGCATCAATTTTCTAGATACCAAAGCATCTAAGCAGGTAGTAAATGATCTGAATGCTTTCGTCTGATCTTGTGTTTGCCCAGACTGTCATCTCATTCGTTCTATGGATAAGGAAATCAACTCGAGCCAGGTAAGTTTCGTTTCTACATCTTTCTTGAAGGTTGAATGATTGATTCATCTCATCTCAGTTAAAACAATGAGTTGACCGTCGAGTGTAACCCAGCAGGCACACTTTTGGGCTATCAAGCAGCAACGCTGGGTTACTGCTGCTGTTGGACAAGTCACCTCGACTGAGGCATCGGAGGTTCCTCACAAGAACATAAATGTGCCGTCAGCTTCTCCAAAGCATGACCTAAATGTGTAAATCCTTAGTGGATCTCAGTCTCTCTCCTTCTCTTCCTGATTCTACTCTTCCATTAAATGTATTCTATTCTTATCTTTTTCCATGTTGCTTACACTTGACTTTGCATAGGTGACATGAAATTTCCAGTATCCACTGTGTTCAACCGATGCCTATCATGTGTAAAACCTTATGTCCATTACAATCAATATATGTGCCGATATACATCTTTCATTATATATATATATATATATCGATCGCACATCAATCAGGACATATAGAAAGAACATGTTTTCCTATACTCCGGCAATGATTTCTGTTTCAACGAATTCAATGCAATGAAGATGTATTGATGCAAGAATTTAAGCATAATTATGATAGACATCCGAGGAATTCGGCTTGAAATTGAAGCGTAAGAAAGAAGACCCAAAAGGAGAAATAAGGCATACCTCCCAGTTCTCAGATCCTGAAAGCGAGCGATATAAGTAGTACTCCTCCCCCTGTTTCCCCGTCCCGCTCCTTCCCCCCTTCTCCGGGCTGGACCCTCCTGAAGCACCATCTCGATGGGATAGGAAGCGATACTGGACTCCGGCGGAGAAACCATCAGCATCGACGACCCGAGAGGGCGGCGAGGAACTGAAGCCCCGGTCGGAGAAAGGCAACAGAGGGGTTTCCCGCGACGAATTAGGGTTACAGAGGAACCCTTCCCAGGCCAATCGCAGGCGGTTTTCGTGGAGAGCGGAGTCGCGGAACGAAGGCGGCGGGAAGCGAGGTTGGTAGGAGATGGCACATATATATAGTGAGCTTATTTGGGCTGGGCTGGGCTGGGATTAATCACGTGGTAGTTTGAGGAATTAGATATTTTAAAATATTTAATTATTCTTTTTTCTTTAACCAACGCAATCGCCAGGCCGAAGTCGGTGCCGCACACACATCCCGAGTCGGGTGCGATTGCATGTGCGGGAGACGACAGGAGTGCGTGGAGTCTACATGGTCGTCAAGTTGTCACGTTGTGTGTGTGCACGGGTCGAGATGTCATACCAACCTATCACGCCGCATTTGGTACCGTTGCCTGTCTTAAGTGGGCCCCACGGCTGTTTCCAGTCACAAGGCAGGTGAATCGACGGGGATCGCAACAGAAGATGACGGCGTTGGGTGGTGGAAGCAGAGCAGCGGATCCGCACCTGTCACCAGCGCAGACGGCAACGCATCACCCGCCTGTTGGAGCGGCGCAATGATTGGAGTCCATCTGACGGTTCAGATTTCTCCTCGCTTTCGTTCCGCGCCGTCTGATCCATCTCGCGCCCCCTACCTCCTCACGTTCCCGCCAGCTCACGCCTCCCAACCTGAAACTGGACCCCGCCCGTCGCGGAGCGCCCGTCACCGGTCTCCGTGATCCGCTCGTCCTGACCGCACGATCGCCTTCCCCGACCTCATCTGATCCGTCCAAATTCTCTCACGCACATAAATTTCTATGCAATCCTTCGTACGACAGTGGTCGTCACTCATCCTTTGGCATACCATGACCAAAATACCCCTATGTCCTGCTCTCTGGTTCGAAGACTATAATGTTGTTTAAGGGAAAGTACAGGGATATTTGAGTAACATGATAGTGGTGATCCGGTAAATAAGGTTTCGTCTACTTACGTAGTTTGAAATCGGGCCACGACCCTTTTGTACTCTTGCCATCGAGCACAGGGAGAGTGAAGTGGTGGTTGCAGAGCGGAGAGCGGATCCGAGGCTGCCGACGGCGAAACTAGGGTTTCCCGGGAGGGGCGAGAGATCGGGACTCCGATCGATCTCGAAGAGGAGTGGGTTTCGGAGCCCGTTGAATTGAATTCCGGAGGTTTGGTCTCGCCAGGCGATCACGGATAATCGCCAATCACCTCCCGGGCACACGGATCGGCCGCGTCTCCTATGGATCCCTCGCTCTCCGACGCACCCGATCGAGCTCTGCAGGTACTGTGCGACCCACAGTTTTTTATTTCGATCTCGATCTTCCGTATGCCTCGCGATTTGGTGAATTGACAGCGTGGAATTTACGGGACGCGTTCGGTTGTTTTTAGGAAATGTATCCTCGATCTCGATCTTGAAGGAGATCGTTGTGGATCTTCTCAAAACAATTGCTCTCAGTTTGATCTTTTCTGTCGCCAATTCAGTAGGATTTTCTTCAAGTGCCAGAAACATATGATGAAATCGAAGATGAAGTAGAACTGAAACAGATTCCTTTTCTTGAATTCGACGTACTGTTGCAGAGTTCAATCCTAGAGATGGATTCAGGTGGAGGAGTCGAATCGGAGCTCAGAAAAGGAGCGGTGGAGAAGGCTCCAGAGGCCAATGGATTCAAGGAGAACGAAGTCACCGAGAATGGAGCCGATGCGGTTCACATCGATAGTGGCTCCGACAGTACGTCGAAGGTTGAAGCTCCTGATTCTTCTGGAGATGGGGATGAAGCGCCAACTTCTGTCACCAAGAACAAAGCGCCGCCCGATTCTTCCGAGGTATTTTATGCCATTTCTGCGGCTTTTTCCTAAAAACTCGTGTGGTATGACTCTGTTTTGGGGCAGAGGGGAGATGGATCTGATGGAAAAGATGATATCAAGAAGACACAGACAAATTCTGGTGCCCTGAATGCTTCCTTGGCCGAGTCTCAGAAGAAAAGGAATGTTATGTCGCCGAGTTCGTCATTTCCTCCCAAGGGTTCCCTTGCCGATAATTCGCGCAGGAGCACAACATGTACAAAGCAGTCCAGAGTTGCATCGTCAATCACAAATGGTTCGATCTCGCGTCTTAGCATCAAACTATGCCGAAAAATCACCTTTTTCGTGGATTACATTTCACAACTTTGCTTGCAGGTGATGTCGCTGTTAAGCGTTCTGCAGCAATTGCTCAGAAAACATTGGTGAGTGTGCAGTTAGGTGCCCCGTTTCTTGTCTGGAATAAGCAACTTAAACTATCATTAGAACTATGCTTTTGGTAATGCGAAGCTGTGGGCCGTTTCGCTGATCCTATTTTAATGCTTGTTGGACCGTAGTCGGTCAATACTGACTCCGCGGCGGAGGCAACCATAAATGGCACATCTGCTGAAGATGCACAGTAAGTTCTTGTTGTTTATTTTCTTTTCATGCAAGTTCTACATAGATTTTGTTTTTTTTTTACTTCGTTTATTTAATTCAGATGTTTTTAGTACTTTATGATGCATGTTTAGAGATTGTTATATCGATTTCAGGAAAACTTCTGTTTAGGGACACAGATCTTAGAATACATTTTAGAAAGTGAATGAAAACTTTAAGAGGATAGTTGATAGGTTAAATGTATTTCCGGTATAGTTTGTATTAAACCTCAATCGATTATATAAAATAATTAATTCTAAATTAATGATTGTAGATTCATCTATCACTTCCAAATTCAGTAGTCAATTCTTCTATCAGTTATGATATGGACCAATCCATGATATTATAATCTTCATATGAGGCCTAATTTAGTCATATCATATCCTCATGCTCATTCACATATAACTTTTTTTCTATTTAAACTATTTCTAATTAAGGATAAATAAATTCGATCCAAGACTTTACGCACGAATTATCAAGGTCTTCACCAGATAACTAACACATTCTTAAACTCTTTCACTCTATTACTCTTTCCCTATATCTAATAGCTCTAATATCATTTGATTCGATATAATAATTGACTCAAATAATTTTATTGAATTCGAATCATGATTTAAAATACTTAATCTAAGATTAACGATACCAGATCTAAATAATCGTTACGAGTCCATTAATGCGGGACTAAACCAATGTCTAAACACAGTCTTAGTTACATCTCTGTTACTAGAATTGCACCCCATGCATGCATGCATGCATGCATGCGTTCATCTGCCTCACATCCTGAAGCTGATGACATTGTATCGCTTGACACAGTACGTACGTTCAGTCAAACTGGCTTCACCTGGTAATGCAAATTAATTTTTATATTATTTGGTGAAATTAACATGACATACCAGGTCAAATGATAGCAAAACAAAGCCCTCGGGGAGCCCGTCGCCAGCCGGAAAAGAGGAGGATGCCCACTCCACCTCCTCGTAATGTTTCGTGCTTATAGACTTAACATGATTCAATTTTTTTCTTAGATGCCATGAATTAATTGTCGCTTAAAGATTTGGGCTACGCTTATTCCAGGAGTTCACCACTTGCAAGAAAGAGCGCTGGTTGTGGTTTCAGCTTCAGGTTGGATGAACGTGCCGAGAAACGCAAAGAGGTTAACACATTTAACTTCTAATGCTTTTCCGACGGCTCTTCTTAAGACACACTTTGTTTAAACAATGTGTGGCGTCGCCTTCTTAGTTTTTCATGAAGCTTGAAGAGAAGAATCACGCGAAGGAACTGGAAAAGACTAACCTGCAGGCAAAATCCAAGGTGATCTTCTTCTTTGGACTTGGGGCTTTTCTTGTCCTTCATGAAAGCTGTTTTGCAGACTGAATGTGGACTAAGTTTCTCTAGGAAACAATATATTATAGGAGAATCAAGAGGCCGAGATCAAACGGCTAAGGAAGACCTTGACCTTTAAAGCTACTCCCATGCCAAGCTTTTATCAGGAACCTGGTCCTCCAAAAGTTGAATTGAAGAAGGTAACATTAGAGAAGTGCATCTACAAATTTGATTAGTTATTGACAAGTCCCTTAACTCTGTCCTCTGTTTATATTTTCTTTGGAGTGAATAGATAGGGCTTCCTCGCTATATATATATATATATACAACAGATAGAATTCTGGTTTGCCATAGCTTTGGTAATTAACTTGCTGGTGTTCAGTTTCCTTTTGGCACCATATTCAATTGGCATGTAACTAGTTTCTCTGCTAAATAACTTTGTATATGGTTGGCAATTAGCATGCAGAAGATTAGAGCCAGTTAAATCTTGAGAAACTTTGTGATTTCTCGATTTGTATCAACTTCTTTTCTCTTTCCGTTTTGTTGCCTTCCTAATCATTGTTAGAAGCAATCTTTGTGTTACCATAGCATTCATTTCAATGACCATACAATTAACGCATACTTGGGAATAAGACATACCAGAAGCATCCTGCTGCTAACCATCGGTCGCAATCTACAGATTCCTCCGACGCGCGCCAGATCACCGAAGCTCGGCCGTCGCAAGCAATCTGTTTCTGCAGCAGATGGTTCTTTGGAAGTCGGTACCTCTAGCTCAACCAAACCGAGTGATGGCGCCGCAAGCAGTAAGGGGAATGCAGCCCTTCCAAAGAAGCCAAAGCAAAAGTTACTCTCCAAGCTTCCATCGCAGACATCACCAACAGCAGTAAAGCCTGATGCAAAATCTCTGAAGCCAGGAACTGAGAAGCCCGAGATAGGAAACATTTCCGCTGAAACTTGTGTTGCAGTAGGGCCGGCCTCTCCTGGGGAATCGGCTGAGGAAGCACAAACGAATTGCGACCTCCCTGAATCTGAGGTCGCAGCTCAGGAAGTTCCAGTCCGGGGTTAACTGGTGGGTGGGGGGCCTCCGGACCCTACGCTGTAGTTTTGTTGTGGCCATTTGTGAATAGAGAGAACTGTGTGTTGCTTGAAAAGCATGGTGTTGATATCGTCGTCTCAAGACTTTATATGAATTAGGTCATGTGTATTGTTTTAACCTGTTTTGCCGTTTGATTTATGGTATTGCCTCATGAGATGGTGACTATTATTATCTCTACAAAGTCTTAATGCTCCTATGGTTTTTTATTACTTTTGGCTCCTACATTTTAAGTTCCTCACTTGGTACCTAAAGCCTTCTAAGAGTAATAATTCCCACCAAAATCTCAGTTACGGATCCTCATTCTAGTTTCATTAATGTGTGTGGATCTTGGATGCTTCTCAGATTTAGAATTAGATCCTTGATGTTGTTGGATTTTATATCATGGATGTTGAATCTGCACGGCACGGTTCGGCCCACGTGCACATGATCGTTCGAACTGGACTAGAAGACTTGGGGTGGCTCGGGTTGGACGTTGGGAGTCGCTCAGCCAAAGCTCCTCAGGTTGGGAAGTCCACAAACTAGCTCGGGTCCTTGGTTGGGTCCTGCAAGAAGGTCCTCGATGGGATGGTGTGTGCCCGACGTGACCCCCTTCGATAGCTAAGTTAGTTTTGGGAGCGTGGAAAATAGAAGTTGAGGTGCTGAGAAGGTGGAAAGAGTTCACACGAGAAGTTTCCGCAAAAAACAAAAAAAAAGTCCCCTTCTGTGAGCTATAGTGAGGGTATTTATACCTGCAGGGTAGAGAAAGGTCATATCAAAGTGTTTAATGGGCGCGACGCCTTCGGCTGCCCTGCGGGTATGGCTCTACACGGGTCGTTGCCTTTGTTGGTTCCCAAGGCCTCGTTCGGTGAGATCGTCGACAGTAAGTACAATCCACTGAGTATGCAACATTGCGTAAAGGGTCGTCTGAGCTTGTCGAGATAGCTACTGACGTGGCTAGAGAGCCCTGGAGTGTCGATGCAATTTCGTCGGTGTGGATTTTCTAGTTGGTTGGAGGGTTGGAATCTAGTGAAGTTATCCGAGATTAGGAGTTTGTTGGAGTTGGCTGAGGTGAGAATCCGTCCGACATTGTTTGGAGTTGAGAACTCGTTTGATGTTGGTCAAGGCTAGAAGCCCATTTGATGTAGGTCAGGACTGAAAGACCGTTTGACATGGGTCGGGACCGGAAGCCCATTTGACGCGAGTTGGAACTGAGAGCTTATTTGATGTTGATTGATATTGAAAGCCGATTTGATGTTGTTTGGGACTGAAATCTCATTTGACGCGAGTAGAGAATAAGATCCCATTTGATGCGGGTCGGGACTGAAAGCCCATTTGATGTGGTTCGGGATTGAAAGCTCGTTTGATGCCAGTCGGGACTGAAAGCCCATTTGACGCGAGTCGGGATTGAGAGCCCATTTGATGCTATTTAGAACTGAAAGCTCATTTGATGTTGTTCGGGACTAAAGACCCATTTGATGCAGGTTGGGACTGAGAGCCTATTTGATGGGGGTCAGGACTGAAAGCCCGTTAATGCAGGTCGGGACTGAGAGCCTGTTTGATGTTGTTCAAGACTAAAAGCCCATTTGATGCTAGACTAAAAGCTTGTTTGATGTCATTCGGGACTGAAAGCTCATTTGATCTGTTAGTGACGCACTCTAGCATGAGCCATAAGGTTCATAGCCCGAGTGATGCCTTAAGCGCTCAGTGCTCTTTGGGCGCATGGTATTTGTCACGTAGCCAATTTTGTTGTTTGTATTTGTACCGGTGTGTAGGAAGGTTATCAAACGAGATCTTGCTCATGATGTCGGGATATCCTCGAGACACATGACTAGTCGAGGGGCATTTTAGTCCCTCTATGTCATCGATGCGTGCCATCTCGTTGCGTAATCGATATCGCTACATTTGTCAAAGCGTCACGTCAGTTGGCCGCATGTTAAGCAGGATCTTGGTTTTGACACTGGCATATCTTATGGACATGTGGCACGTAGTGGGCATGCAGTGCATCGAGTTATTCCCGATTTTCCATCACCATTTCTGTTAGGCGTGATTTTCGGGGTAGTGCTCGTGAGCAATCAAGTGCTTAGGGTAACTAAAGCATTGCCTGAACGATGGGGTTGGCTATAAATACCCCCTCGCGGTACCTTCATAAACCCTTTGTTTATGCTATCTTTCTTTCATCTCTCCTCTTTCAACCACAACCTTCAGCTTTCAGGCCTTCCCCTTCTTTGTTGCCCCTCTAATGCTTCCTGAGTAGGTCGAGATGAGCTCAAGCAGCTCCTCTTCCTCTTCCTCCTTGCCTTGGTCTACCACGAGCTTGTCTATAAGGGTCATGGATGGTGCCTCCGGCATCGCCACGGAAGTGGAATTGAAGCCTGAAGTAGTCGGTCGCATGGGCAGCCCTAAACCAGTTGCTGTCAGTTCATCCTCTGGGGTCCTAACCCTTGTGGACACCAAGGTCTTTGTGGCCTTGGTAGTGATACAATCGTGCCATAATTACGACTCGATCGTACGAGTCCAACGCTTGGCCGAGATTTGGCAATGCTTCTTTATCCTTAGGAAATATGAATTGCATGTTCATTTGCTCCGACAACATCCCTATGATACCTTCCAGAGGGGGTTCGGGCTGTCGGCTGACGCCCTTGAAGTGGGGTTCCCACTTCACCCGATGATCGAGGCTTGCCTTGATGAGTGGCGAATCTCGCCTTCTCAGGTGGCGCCCAACTTGTGGCACTACATGGTGACATTCCTCGGAGAATGTTACAGGTCGGGTATTACTCCGACATGGAACATGTTCCTGGCTTGCTTTCTCCAGTGTTGGGGGCAAGTCGGTTATTACATGACTTCTCAGAATGATTTCTGAGTAAGTGGGGCTCATTCCAACAATAAGGTTCGGAAAACCTGTTTCTTTTTCATTTCTTCTAAATGTGGGTGGGGCTTTCGACCTAAGTGGTTGGCTTGGCCTGCGAGTTGTGCTCTCCCAATCTCTCAGATGAAGAGTTCGCACTAGTCGGAAAGATTAGGGGCATCCTTCACAATTCTTAGGTCTTAAAGGAATTGACCGAGTCATGGCTGGTTGAAGTAGGGCTTACTCTAATGCCTCATAGTATGATCCTGCCCACTTTTTGTTTTTCTTTTTTTTTTTTTACTAATCATTGTCATTCCTTTGATCTAATAGGCATGATCTTCGACAGATTAAGAAAGCATTGGTTGGTGGGTCCATGGGCCAACCGACTACAGAGACTGCTTCGACCGAGAAGGCTACCACTGTGCTGATCAGAGAGCGTGCGACTAAGGGTGTGTCCCATCAAGGGAGTAGTGAGCCCCTTCCGAGGAAGAAGTGCTTAGCACAAAAGAATGATAGGGGGGCCGAGAATGGGTCCACAGGTCAGGAACATGTCTTGAGTCTAGGAGGACACCGTAGCGGAAGGAGTCAGCCAAGGAAGTCGTTGGGGGCCAATGTCACCCCCTAATGATGATGGAATTATGTGTGTAGGGTAATTAGTCAGGCGGAGACAAATACTTCATCGTCAGAATGATTGGTCTATCGGTCCCTGAGATTAGAGCTCCAATGACGACACAGTGGGATGACCTCTCAGTGCTGACCCCATTTTGGAATGATGGGGAGATCATCACGGCCTAAGCAAGGGGGCACTGCACCCGACTGTTGCTAAACAACTCTATGGGCCATCCTTAGAGGAGCTCATTGACCGGGCGATAAAGTCGATGGTCGGGGGTAGCATCCTTCACACTTTTGCTTCAGTTTTTTTTTCATTTCATCCTTTAGTGCCATCCTTTTCTTACTGGACTTCTGCTTACCATAGAACCTTCATTTTGCCACCACCTTAATCGACCATATCCATGTCTCAAGTCGTGTTCTGAAAATGCAGTCTGACAGGATTCTTTCCCTTCAGAATGAGGTCCTCGAACTAAAGGCTAGTGTGGGCTCGAATGCGGTTGTCGTCATGGAGAAACGAGCTGCCGACTTAGAAATTGTGGTCGGTCGATTGAAGGGTGAGCTCGGGGATGTTGAGTGGGTGGCGAGCTAGGTCCGTTAGGAAGTGGAAGACTTGAAGGTTGCCTGACACAATCAAGATGACGAGGTGCTGAGGATGGCTATGGACATCGAGGCGTTGCAAACCAAACTCCAATCGGTAGGTGCCCAGGTTATTACTGAATACAAGTAGTCCCGAGGCTTTGTGCTTAGGTTAGTGAGGATGGGGTGGGTCACATATGAATTCGGGTATTGCATGGCGCGAGAATGCTTCCGGATATTATACTTGAACCTGGCCGTCGAGGAGAACTCATCCGCATACCACCCCAAGGATGCCAGCATTCCGATGAAAAACTACTCGCCCTTCAACGACAGAGAAGAAGACTGACTATTATACTATTTTGCTTGTTGGGCAGCAATTTTGGCTGCACTTGGTCGAGTCATCTGTATTGTAAAGAATCTTTTGAATATAGCACCTCGCTCCCATTTCTAGTTGTGTTTTCTGATTTTGCTCTTAATGCAAGACCTGCTTGTTTGTGTTTGTTTCCCAGACTATGCTCGACTAATCGACCAAGTCCTTGGTCGATTGCTTGCTTGCCTCCATCATGACCTCTCCCTTCTTGCATGCTAGGGTGACCTTGATCTGCTCCTTAAACATAGAATTTCTTCAGATTTGGGATATGCCACATCTTGGGCAGCTTTTGCCTTCCATCGTAGCTAGCATGTGTGTCCCATCTCGGATGGTGCAAATGACTCAGTAGGGTCATTCCCAATTTAGGGCCAGCTTGCCTCGGGTGCATCTTGGATCGTTGACCTTGGCTTTTCTTAGGACTAAGTCACCATCGCTAATCGATCGGAGGTAGACCTTTCGATTGTAGAGTAGAGCAATGACCCTTTGATATGCGAGAGTACGCAGGTGGGCTTCGGCTCTATGTCCTTCAATAACGTCTAGGCTCGCTTGTAGGCCTTGCTCCGAGGCTCCTCTTTCGAAGTTTTCGGTTCGGAGGGTAGGAAAAACTACCTCAGGTGGTAGGATGGTCTCGGTGCCGAAGGCAAGGCTGAAAGGAAATTCACTCGTCGATGTCTTCGGAGTCGTTCGAGATGCCCACAATATGCTCGAGAGTTCTTCCACCCAAGTGCCTTGTGTTCGATGACTCGCCTCTTCAGCCCTTCGACGATCGCCCGATTGGTAACTTCGGCGAGGCCGTTGGCTTGGGGGTGTGCCACTGAGCTAAATTTTAGCTATATCCGGTAGCTTTGGCAAAAAGATTTGAACCACGGGTTATTGAATTAGGTTTTGTTATCGGTAATTATGATATTCGGGATGCAGAACCTCGTGACGATATTCTTTTAGACAAAATCCTCGATTCTCTGTGATCGAAGCTAGGGGCTCGGCTTTGACCCACTTAGTGAAGTAATCAACTCCGACGATTAGGAATCTTCACTATCTCGAGGCTGGTGCAAATGGGCTGAGGAGGTCCATTCCCCATTGCACGGAAGGCCATGCGCAGTCAGTCGGAGAAAGGGGTAACGCCAGTTGGTGTTGGATCCGAGCATGTTTATGGCGTTGTTCGTATTTTTGGATGTAGGCTATGATATTTTGGTGCATGGTTGGCCAGAAATATCCTAGCCGGAGAATTTTGAAAGTTAGGGTTTAAGCCTCGATATGTTCTCCATATATCCCTTCGTGAACTTCAGCCAACACTATCTTGACCTCGGTTGGTGATCGACAGCAGATTAACGACCGACTAAAAGCTCTTCGATAGAGTTGCCCATGGACCTTGATATACTAGGCCTCGGTTCTTCTGACTCAAGGAGCAACCGCTCGATCGGTCGGGAGCATTGCATCCTTCTTGTAGCATAGTATCTCGTCCATCCAATTATGTTTGGTTTCGACCGTGACCACCTCAATCGTAGCGATAATTGTGGAGCTTGGCGATCTCAGCCGGGCATCCTCCTCGAGTCCGTGTTGAGGCAAGCTTCGCAACTACATCTGCTTGAGGGTTGTCGGCCCGAAGTATTCGCGAGATGACAAAATGTTTGAAAGTGTCGGTGAGGCGATGCGCCTCAGTCATGTATCTAACCGTTGTAGGTTCTCAAGATTCATAATCTCCATTGACTTAGCCGACAACCAGTTAAGAGTCAGTGAAGACTTTGGTTCGTTCGACCTGTAGCTCGATCGCTAAGCGCAACTCGAATAGGAGCACCACCATAATAGCTACCCACAATGCTATCGTAGGTCACTATCATTAAAATTATTTCTTTACCAATCATTTGTGTATCATTCATGTGCATAATAATATCACTTGTAACTGACGATAATCCAATAAATGAGATAAAATATTTTATTTTCATAAAAATAAAAAAAATTAATATACATTTTTAAAATATAAGGATAGAGATGCAAAAGAAGTCAAACTTCACCTCACCTGTTTATGTTTTCATTTTAAAAGCCTACATATTTGTGAATTTATCTTTAGGATGATGATCCATCCAACGTGGCCATTCTGCCATGATATATTTTATTTGAAATCACAAGAGAGATTAACCAAATCAAATTGCAAAATGCCTGAAGCAGAGCATTGTGTTATATTTCTGCAAATTACACCAATCGGCAGGAGACGAAGTAGAATAAAAGCTCACAGAAAAAGAAAATTCTTTACAAAAAGATGAGATTTCCTATGCCTTTCTTCCTCACATCTCCCTCCAAATCCTGCCCGAAACTCTAAGCTTCAACTCCTTCTGGTTGCCGCCCGAGAAGTATAGGGCCAGGCTCCGGTGAACTATGAGGCCATCATGACTGTCGCGGACCATCCTGTGGTGAGTCCTGATGCTTCGTGGCACGCCCTGCCATCTCAGCTTCCGCCCGTGGCCTCCAACTTCAAGGCAATAGTTGTACCTCCTTGCTTCCGACTCCTCGCCCATGAAACGGAGGAATGCCATGTACACCGGTTCGCATCCAAGCAGGAAGGCTTCAAAATGGAGACAGAAGTAGTGGCCGAAGCAATTGAAAAGCTACCGACCAAAAGCCCATGAAAAGGGTAGACATCACAATCAATCAGCGCATCAAGACACCGATGACGAAGACAATAAAGCCATAAATCCCAACTAAGAATTTAGAAACAAATAAGCCAACTAAGAAGTTAGATACTAAGAAGCATGCCATGAAACCGATGCACACTCTCAACTGATTTGTGTATCAGTGTATCAAGCAGTCACCCCCCTCTGTAAAATTGATCTGTACTGAACAAAAAGCTGAGCTTACCGTTAATGTCCATGAACAACTGTCAACTGAACACGGATCCTGTTTCACGTAACGGTGGTTGAAAGTGCATCCTTCTTGAAGGTCCACTTTGTGGCGTTCCCTCAAATGTGACAGAAGAGCAAGACTGTCGCTGGTGAAGGGACAGTCAGAGCCTGGATGCGGGCATGTGTAAGGCCGGTAAATACACCGTGTTTCATGCTGCAACTTGCTGTAATAGGGAAACATTTCTTCACAGCCCAGATGATGGTATGCACAGGGGAGATGGAGGGATACAGCAAGCTTTTCCAGTGCCAAGCACCGAATGTTGCCGATTTCCTTTCGGCAAATTGGACACTTGTTGTTCACTTTGTTTTTGCAGGAGAAGCACAGTGTGTGCCCACTCGGACACTGGAAGAAATAAACAAAAAGAATAAGATTGATCCAAAAAATAGCATCAGCAAGTAGACTTCAATCCTGAAGAAAAGCATGAAATAATAGTTCACAACACAACAGAAGACCAAATGAGTAACACAACTGAGGCTGATTCCCCCCATACATAGCCCCACTATAACCCTTTAATTGAACAAAATTTACACCTATCAGAGAAACAAAAGGTATGAATAACATATGAGATCCTGTAAAAAATCAATGTCTTCTCAAGCTGCATAATATATGCACACTAGACAGAAAATGTGTATTCACATATGAAGAGCAAATATCTGATGGTTATACTTCTGGCAAAAATGTGCAAATAACCATATACCATCTCTTCAATATTATAAGAAAGAATGCCCAAGTGATAGAATTTTTTTGGATGGAAAACAAATAGATTAATGATGAGAAAGTCAGAAAAGGGAACTTTTATGCATTAGTCTATATGCAAGCCAATACTCAAACAAACCTGCTGAATAGGTGGAAACATTGCATTGCTGCAGACAGGACACTCCAGTAGTTCATCTATGTCACCGTTTGGAAGTATATGAGAAGATTTTCCATGTGGCAATTTTTCTTTAGACAGAGGTTGAACCTGTTTCTTTGGATTGAAAGACTTGGAATCCATAGGTAAAGAAGGTGATTCATCCATCCTTGCCGACTGAAAACCAGAAGATGAACTTGCATGAATTTGCTTCTTTCCCAGCTTAAAGTTGGTCATGTTGTATGTCTCAGAAAAGAAAATCCTCCTTTATCAAAACTAGTACTTGTGAGATCAGAAAGAGGCACAGTAAATTTCAGCATCCTAAGACCTGCAACTGAATGCAAGACAATGCCATGTAAATTTAAGATAGCTCTTAACTAGTAAGTCTTCAATCTATAAAAAAAACATGGCACTTAATAGTTATATGCAATTGATGGCAACTTTAGTGAATCTGAGGAAAATATATAAGAAAGCAATAAATCAACCTTAAATATGACACTTTTCCACTGTTAAAAATGTCTACGTTAATAGTTGATGAAAAACGTAACACTAGCATAAAAAGGCTAACAGAATGCACTTCCAAAAGAAATTCATGTACCACTTTGACACCTTTGAATAAATTGAGTAGCGTAAACAACATGAATAACTCAAGTCATTCTTTTGAAACTTTAGTGTTGTGATGGTAAACCAGTTCAACCTGCTACCAGGAAAGCATCCGTAAGTAGGATGAGGTCCGACTCCAATAACCCCCATGTACACATTAATATTCAGTAAAACACCATCATCCTAAGCAGATGAATCATTGAAGAATCATGGAGAAAATGTTCCAAATGTTTGCTGTTCACAGGCCTACTAACACCTTTCTGATTATGACGCGAGGAGAAAAGAAAAAAAAAATGTTACTAAATTTTGATAAGTTAAGAAATCAGGAATTACATGATTCCCACAGAAGGCATTTGGTTATCACTTTTTTTTTTCTTATAACAATCCACTTTCTCATCTTTGTTAAATGTGTTAACCCACAATTCATTTGCAAAGTATAGATATTTGCTTGTCTAGATTATAGATTGGGAGAGAAACGATCAAGCCCTGCCACCACTTCTAATACAGTCTCTCTTTACTAATTGTAGAAGCTAAACATTGATGTCATAGACAAATTGGCTGGAAGTATCTCATCAAAAGAGAATCTGAAAAGAGGACAAAGCACATTAAGTCCATTAGAAAAGAGAGGAATAAAGATATGCTACTAAATTTACTGTGAGGTCTTATCACTTGTAGAAAATACTTCTCAACGTTACAAAAGCCTCCCTTGAAGCACTGATACAAAATAAGTAAGGTCCTTTGGAATCCCAAACAAGCAGCAGCAAAAAATCTAGTTATTTACACCATCAATCGGGTGGCTATATCAATTCATACTCCAACGACAAACATGTTGGAGTAGATGGACTAGCACTTCATTCCTGGAATCAAGTCTATACCAACTTCCTATAATGGCCTGCCTACCTATTATTTCTGGTTTGGCAAATGTCATGCTATAGTATTTTAATATGATATACCAATGCAGTGTCATCATGACCCAGAAAGAAAAAGGAGTGACATATCATGATCAACCTCTTTATTCCAAGTACCTTCAAACATGATAAGATGACGTAATTGACTATGGTTCAAGTATGAAAATTCCAACGATTGAATACCATGGAGACACTAATACATAGTCATGTTACACATCTTGTTAAAACTTGCACAAGAGTAGTCGTATTGGTATCGTTAACATGGGTAAAAAGATGAATAAAATAACACCAAAAAAAGCCTTGTAATCAGTGTTACTGTTCAAATTTCATATTCAAAGGAGGGTACAAACAAAAATAATAATATCAGAATCATAACAAACTTTTGCAAGGTATCTACATCAAGAATAACCCAAGGCTACAGCATAAAATGCTACCAATAAATGAAGTTTGGTTGCAGCGTCCAGTGTCATCATAAGATTCAAATCTAACCATCTTTCGTTCATGGCAATAATAAGGGGAAGAAAGAAGCGAGAAAGAAGTTCCACATGAATCAAAGAACAGGATTCCACAACAATGATATCGCAGGTATCACTCTAATTTACCATCCCTGCAAATTCAAAAACCCTAAGAACCCTCGAACCAAGAAACGGATACCCCATTTCCAGAATAAGAGACGAAATGCGTCTCGAATCGAGTACCTAAACCACCGTCTCCCAAGGTCAAGAAGATTGAGACGACAAGAAAGAAACCCTAAGGAACAGATTCTAGGGCTTCACGATAGGAGAGAGGACCAAATACAAAACTGCATCAGAAAGGACAGGCATCTGAGAGGGCCAACCGAAGGGTTCCAGGAGAATCCGACCGAAATCGCATCAATCATCCATCCCTTTTTTTTTTTGTCTCTACTCCTCCTATCGTATCAATCTTCTTTATCGTCTTCGATCTCCCTCTCTTAGCCCAATCTGGTTCGCTTCTTTTGGGAGGAGGAGGAGGAAGAGAGAGAGAGAGAGAGAGAGAGAGAGCGAGAGACCGAGGCAGAAACGGCACCGGTCCAATAAAGAGGAGGAAACGGAACGGAGGAGGTGAACTTGAATCCGATTCTTAAGTGACTATAATGCCCCTGATGGTCCCCTGTTTTTGCGGAAAAAACGGAACAAATAACGAAACAAAATGGGCTGTAAAAATGGGCGAAATCGGAAACGAGGAAAACGGTGGTTGTCGCTCGACAGCGGTTCCGAGTATTACGGAAATGCCTCCAGAGATCGGGGCGATTAATAATAGTTAAAAGACTAATCCTCGATATAAAATCCTCTCTATTATTCCTAGTATCTTAAAATAATAATTTCCTTGTTCATAAAGAATTGCTTTTTTTTTTTTTTTTAGTTTTTTTCTTTTCCCTTACCCCTCCCATATCCACTCTATTATTGTCCGCTCTCCCACCGCTCACATACATACTGCAGTGGCGGCCACCACGAATCCACTGGAGTTGGAAGGCTAACCACGCAGCAACATGCGGATGGCAATTGCGGTCGAACGCATTCATTGCAGGGGTTGAAGTGGCGCGCTGCCTCCTCTCTTCCTCAGCCGCCCTTGACGAGAAGGGTGCATCCTTTTGTTGGTACTGCTGCTCTATTTCTGGGCAAGCTTAATACCGTCTCTTTTGCTGCGAAACGAGATGCAGTTTGTCATCGAGTCGAAATGGCTGCGTGGTAGCTGTAGTTTTGATGATGTTCATCGGTTTACTCATGATCAGCCACAGGAACCTTGAGCCAATCATGAGTCCATCCTCTTCGTTTCTTGTTAACTTCGATCTGAGGAGGGCTGATGAGAGGCAGACAACTCCGATTGTTCTTGAGCCCAAGTAACTATGTCGGAAGGGGGTAGATTCTCTCGTGATCTTGGCTCCTGGAAGCTGTCAGAAGTGACACTTCATTGGACTAACAACAACAACGTCTCTCTCATTGGATTCTCCTTTTCGTGTTGTCACTGTTCGACAGCAATTGATATCTTAACACTTCTTCTTCTTCTTCTTCTTCTTCTTCTTCTTCTTCTTAGCGGTTTGTTTCTACTCAACTGTGCACTGCACTCCACTCCACAGGGCAAGGATGGCAGTTCTCGACCAGACCTGCAATATCCCTGCCTAATTATGTCTCTTTCCCCTCCCAACTCTTTCCACCGTCGATTGCGATGTTAGCGCATCATTCCTTTTGCTTCTCACCCTGTGTTTAGGCAACAAGGAAAACCTTCTCTTCTTCTGTTCGATCATGGAAATCTTTTCGAGGTAAATGTTCTCTCAGTCAGTGATGAGAGAGGGTCCGGGAGATGCCCACCTTCGTCCCTGTATCTTTAACTTCCTCCTGACATCTAAGTGCATGATTAGTACAGTGAGACGTATCAGCAATGTTTTGCACATTGAAACATGAAGACGGGAGCATGCTAATTAAAGCGAAAGGGTGATTTAAATGATACAACATCTCTTAGTACCCTGATTCATGGTGGAACAAACCATCCATTTAGACCAAACCATAGGAAACATACACCATTCAAGAACAGACATGAGAAATATCGTGACTCGGTTGGGCAGGCAGGCAGGCAGGCAGGCGGCGTCATCGACCTCGAAGCTAAACTTGCTTGTTCCCCTTGATGGATAGCTCGAAATGGATCTCGGGGAAGTGTGCCCACTGCAAGTGAGACAGAAAGCTGCATGGATTACAACAGGCGAAGATGTAGAACAGTTATGGCTAAGGAACTTGAAGACACCGATGCCTGGTCTCATGATGTGGAAGAGCTTGCTGCATCAAGAGATTAAGGCTAATTATACGAACTGGTCCAGTCTATCCGGTCATCCTCTATTTGACAATGGAGGTGAAATTTTGGAGATCATCCCTCAAGATTACTAAGATTAATCAAAACTTAAATAGCAAGCAAGTCCATATGCTACGCCACTCGAGGAATAGATCCTTCCTATCTACAATCCTATGATAAAAGTATGCAATAGTTCACTGAATGAAAACATTGTCGATTGTGAGATTAGCTCTGCAGCTTCATTCATATATTGGCTTGATGATTCAACCATGTCTTCGGTCAATGACCACGGGAAACATGGATTCTACGGATTTATTCGAGTATGGATGAGTATTCAGCCTTCTTTTCTTCCATCGGTGCCAACCTACTCACATGAAAAAGCAGGAGGAAGAGGAAGCATTTGTGGTGGTGGTGATGGCTGAGTGGAGGCAGCGGATCGAGGAGGACTTGATCCTGGAAACGTAGCGTTAGCCAGTGGGCAGCTATGATGGAGGAGAGCGAAAGAGATCGTGCGGTGGTGGATGATGATGGAAGAGGAGGCGATGGTGGAGGATGAGAATGAACGCGAGGCAGATAGGATCAAAGTGGTGGCAATGATGAAGATGAAATGAGGTCGGATGGATGACAAAGTCAAGTGATGACCCATACATTAAAGCCTTCGTCGTCGGAAAACATACTGCAATCGTTGATTCCTTCAAGCCCAAGTGCGCAGCTCGCAGCTTCCTTTCTGCACTCTCTCTGATATATTCCTCTCATATCTGATAAGCAACACTTCGCAGCAAACTCTAAGTGAAAATGGCTGTAAATTTAAGCTAAGGGTTTAATCTTATTATTTTCATTTAGATTACCAATTCATCTAGCATAAATCTCAACTTTCTGCTGATTAAATCTTCATCATTTGTGCCTTAATTCTCAGCAACACTAGTAATGCTTACATTTTTTGCTGCCGTGCTGAAAGCTTCCTTGTGGCTAATGTTGGGATTTTTCGCCTTCAGTCGCCGAATCTCCTCCCTGCGCAAGAAAAAGTACTCGATATCACTGATGACAGCAATGCGTAATCCAACTTTTCTTTAGGGCAGCTAAAGTTTAGGTCGAGGAACTTACTTGATGAACCTGTTATAGGCAGAAGGAGCACGTCGCTTCTCGGCGGACGCTTCCAGGAAGATGAAAAGAATCAGATACGAATGAATGGTTGTTTCTCGCACAACGTTTTGCGAGAGCGCAAGCATCCAAGTTTGTAATGTTTGACTCGATAAGACAGAAGAAGAAGAAGCAAACAAAACGACTGCAGATTACTTCTTCAGATGGGAATTCCAATTTGAGGGGACAAATCTATGAACTATTGCGTGCGTATGCATAGAATGCGGTGTCGCGGGAAGGCTTACGATGGATCAGCTGCATTTGTTGTTGAACGTAATCCATCGAGCTCATCACTGATAGCCTGGTGCGGCTGGAAGAAGATCCGCAATCCATGTGAAGGTGTTGCGATCCAAGGTTATGACTCTGCACTTTGTTTTCAGTGAATAAGATGGGGAAAAAGAAAAAAAAAAAGAAAAGGAGGAAGAACAGCAGTTCATCATCATCATCGTTACCATATACATATGGGAGATCTTATCTTTGTGCTGACATTTGAGATGAATGATGAGCAGAGAAAACATTGTTCATGTCGAAGGAGCATGAGAGATGAACGTCTAAGACCTGAGTGTGTCGTAGTGATCAATCCATTTTTCTCCAAGTGTTTGCATATCTACTACCGCTATTTCAATTGATGTTGAGCGATCAACAGTTAAATCTTGCAACAAGTTATCACCACAAGCTTTCAATGAACTGATTGCAGTCAAAACGCAATATGTTCTGAGTGAATCTTCATTGATCGATCCAACATTGCAGCACAATGAACTTCGACATGAACATAAGTTTTCCAAGCACTCCTTTATCAGCCTTGAAGTGGCCAACTTAAGGTTTTGGATGAAAAGGCTAAAGCACAGAGATGTTCTACTTCACATAACAAGCATAAAAAAGTTGCTTTTGCATGCACTAATAACGTATAGATCTATAAACAAGTAAAGAAGAACAAGTTGTGGGTTACTGTGCAAAATCATGAAGAAATCAATCATAAACCAAAGTGGGGGGGGGGGGTGTTAACCTGAAGATTCTGAAGTGGGAGTTTTCCAAGTAAGGCTTCAACATTCACGTACAGGATATTAGCACAAAGGCCGCATCTTACCGTGACAATGTTGAATGAGTTGTTGTTTGGGACATTAACCTGAAGTGAGAAGAGAAGGAATACGTCAGATGAACAATAACTACACTTTTCTCTTTGGCTTTGGGACACCAAAGAGAGGGAGGGAGGGAGGGAGAGAGAGAGAGAGAGTGTGTGTATCAAGTACTGGATTTGTAGTCAACGAGGAGGGAGTTGGTTTTGCAATAATTATGTGGCATTCATGCATTAATTTTTCGCTGAACAAAAATGCAGAAGACACGAGATAGCAATGGGTACTCGGTGCAGGTTGTGAGGAACACTCACTGTAAGAAATGGAGGAAGAGAGAAGGAGAAGAAAAGAGAGAGATGGTCCTTGGAGTCGTGACAAAGCCAGCCCAAGCAACCATGCTGGTTTTGGGAGATTTGCAGCGAACTAGGGTTTCAGATCGCTTAGAGATTTAGGATCAAAGAATCTGATGAAGAAGAGTCTCAAGTTTCACGCTTACTGCAACAGCTCCGAAGGGTCAAGGTTGCATGTAAGAGGCGCATGCATGGAGTCACCTGCACTATGAGATCTGCAGAAGAGCTCTTCTCAGAGATTAGGGTGTCGAATACATTCCTTCTGGCAGGGCTCAAATAGGAGAAGAACGAACTTTTGATCGTTTATACCCTAAAACTTGGGTCCTCAGATCATGATGACCATCCTGAAAGGTTACTGCATCTGGTTGTAATTTAGTCGATTAATCTCCCTTAAACTGAGACGTACATAGATATATACTGATATCTCTCGTATCAGTAGAGCTGCTTTGGGTTAGATAATATGATGATGGGTGAGAAGGTAAAGAAAAGCGAAGAGAGGGAGAGAGGGAGAGAGAGAGAGAGAGAAGGAAGGGAAGCTGTGCAGCAGCAATATACCACTAGAACAGTGTTGCAGAAGCTGCAACTGACGTAGCAAACTTGATCGGGCAAGATATGGCTGGAAGACATCTCCGACGACGGAGGTGTTGAGAAGTCGGGGATATGTATGTCGGCTAAGGGTGGAAGAGAGATGATGGAAAAGAGAAGAGGATGAGAAGAAGAACAGAGGAGGAAGGTAACAGCGATGGCATCATATTAATTGCAAGAATGGAAGTCACGGGTAATGAAAGGGAGGAGGAGGAGGAGGAGATGTACGGGAACGTAAGCCCAGCCAAGCATTTCTCTGGTTGAATGGGATGTGCCATGGGAATGTATGTGGAAAACAAGTATATAATCCTTGTAATGATTTGACTCAAATGAGTGGATGGGACTCTCTTCTCTCTCTCTCTCTCTCTTAGTTTTAACATTTCAGAAGATTAATCTTGACTTTACTATATTATTTACCATCTTTTCTGAAATATTTTTTGAACCGTGGATGAAGAAGTCGGCATAAATCCTGAGGCCTACAACATGATTGGATACATATATTAATACAACAATATCTGAAATTTGAAAAACTCTTGATTATATGTGATAATTGTTAGTGATCCATCGAGTAGCCTCTTCATATTCATATCCTCTCATCATACTCGAATATTAAGCCGCTCTGATACCAAATGACATGTCCCGAGTCGATGAAGTAACTGTTTTATTAGTCATTGTTTAAAATAATCACTGGCTAAAATATTCGAATTAGAATTTATCAATATTACACTACTCTTCAACCCTGACAAGTTTTCATATTCATATGTTCCCACTTTTCTAATATAGGACTAAGAGTTGTTACACTCTCCATAACTCGTATACTTGAAATCCTTGTCAAGGTCAAACATTTCTTAGATGGAACCATAGTATGGTGCATGTGAAGATTAGCCCAGGGGTGACTCCAAGTTGTGTCCATCCACACGTAACCCTTACCTATTCAGATCTCTTCACCATGCCTGAATACTAGGTCGACTCTGATACCAAATGTCATGATCCGAATTGATGAGTTAAGTGTCATGATAGTTTTATTTCGGTCCAATCATAAATTAATTTCTGGGAGTATTACTTCGCTTAAAAGAGACCATAGAAAATCATAACATAAGAAGAGCATGCTATAAAATGTAACGTATGGGGATGAAAAAGTTAATCCATTTAGAGGAGAATTGGATTCCCTCAGCGTGAGATGCACAAAAGTCGAGGAAACGAAGAAGAAAGGAGATAGAAATCAACAATAAGCTTCTACCGTGTTCACATGCAGATGCTTCAATCCCCTGAGATGTCGTGTCAGATTGGATGGTTTGGCTCCACAAGCTTTGTCGCAATCATTGAGAAAAATAGGGGAAGCAGCCTTGCGTTTATCCGTAGCAGCAGTTCACTGACCTCCTTGTTGTTTACGCTTCAAATCAATAACCATTTTGCTTGGGTTCTTATGCATGAAGAACATAATAATTATTCACAGCCAGAAATTAAAAATAAAAATAAAAAGTAAAAAAAAAAAAGAAGGCGCATGCTCAATTAATTTGTTGTAATCTATCACTAGTAAGTTGTACCTGAATCATCTTAAACCACCTTATGCTACTAAAACTCAGAATAGACAAAAGTTATTTGGCATCATACCTCGCAGTCTCTGAACGCACTTAACTCCAGTACGGTATAGTTGGGGGTGAGGAGTGCGAGATTCCAATGCTGGAAGTAATAGGAAGACTCTACAATGACATGACCTCAGAGATGGTACACGGTAGATTGCGGACACAGTTCTTGTCCCTTTCTCAAAGATAGGGGCCGAGATGAAGCCAAAGTTTTATCTGACCTCCTGCTTGCTTCATGCCACTGGGAGATATTACTGCAATTAAAACCAAAATAAATAATAATAATAATAATTAATTCCTTCCGTTCAAACACTTAACCGCTACGATGTCTCATTGCTGCAGAATCGGGTGAGCACAAACTCCGACGTGTTTGTCGTGGATGGGGCAGAGACGAACTGAGGGACAGCAGAATCATCATACCACTTTGTATCTTCGTCTTTATAGCTTGATTGGGACATCAGGTGTTCCCACGAAAGAGAGAGCTCGATACACCCATCTGATTTCAAGGAATCAGATGCCTTCTTTGGCCACAAGAAGAAAGGGCGATGTGTGTTGCAGCAACCGATGGATGGTACGTTGGGCGTGGAACCATCACTGTCGGGGTAGATCTCTCGGGAGTAAAAGGACATGCTCCGAACACAGACAGAGGGTGATGAAGACAACTAGAGTCATACGATGCGATGTAAATCTTACTCCTGCATTCAACCATCAAGTATTAATTTTCCAGATACAACTACGAATAATAAGTATGCACCAGCTTGCTTTTTTTTTTTTTTTTGGGTTCAAAAATGCTTTTAACAGAGCAAAACCGATTACAAAGAGCTCTCACTATTTCATGCCCGCAGAAAGGATTTGGCGTTCCAGGCTTCCAAGTTACTGTCCGAGACCAAAAGCACTGGAGAAGGAATTCAAGTGACCTACCAAAATAATTCCCGTTAGTGCAATTGAACCTAAATTAAGAAATTTAAATAAGCATGCTTCATTATTGGAATGATAGCTATTATTATACTTCAGCAGGGGAAAGCCCTTAAACATTAGATATTTTCCTTTTCTTTTTCATAAACACAAGAATCTAGCTTTACAACGACACGATCAAATCCAAACAGAATTTGTCAAAAGCCTGAATACACCGGCATCTTTGAAACCGTATTTAAGGGAAGGGAATCAAATCGGGAATAACCAAAACTCCATTTGATATGTATGCATCAGGAAAAGTACAAATGAGCCTTCCCCTGAAATATGTGGGATGAAGGATATTTTTCTCAAATGGGCGGCCAATGATGGTAGCAATATGTGCATTTCGAATTTCTTGCAAGCCACATGATGATTTGCAGAATATTGCGGCCCTTCATATCATGTATCTTTGCTCTTGAGGCTTTAGGAGTCCCTTTTCTCCATGCATGTTCCTTCAGCTTCCCTGATGATGGACCTGAGTAGGCATGCCAACAAAAGACATGCTTCTTGTGTGGGATATGTTTCATCTGGTTTCACCATGTCCATTCTCCAAAGCAGCCAACTCAAGGCCAGTAAAAATTTACACAAATATAGCTTAGGCATCTGAGCTGCTGGTTTGAACCCTCTGGTAGAAGAGCACATATGCAGCAGATGACTTTACGATGTCCTCAGATATAGGAAGAACATGCTGATCATCAAAATCGTACCAACACCTCTCACCTTCATGCTACAGAAGAAACTCGGTATCAACAAAATTATTAAACTTGCATCATTAACATATATATGAAAGTAGATGTTTTTTAGATGCAATGAGATCTTGGGAAGTTCTCATGCAAGACTGCAGAAAACAAAATAATAATGAAATTGAAAAAGTCACAAGTGCTTATCCACACAAATGATGTGTTTCAACTTTTTTGTTATTTTGACAAAAACAGACAACATATTGTTTCAATGTGAAATGCACATTTTCATCTTGGCTCTCATATATTTTTCGACATAATATTTCTTGATCGATTGTCAAACAATGTTTCGATTCGGTAAATGTTATCACAGCATTAAATCAAACACAAGAACTTCAATTGCCAAAATAATAAACATGTAACTTACATAAATATATGCAGTGTAGTGGCCACCTCCCATGTTGCCATAGTGGTTGCTGACTGCATATAACCGATAAACGGATGACCCTCTGGACTTGCAGGCAATATAGCTTGACAAATCCAGGTCACGGATTGGGAAGTCTACAAACATCTCCAGCTTGTTATTAATGAACCTGCTATATGAAAATCTCTTTAGATGAATAATGAGAACCTCTGGCAGCCTCCAAAGGTCCAACTTCTTACAAGCTTGCTGATGTTTTTTGCAACTTGGACAATACCTGCAATGAAGTGGTCAAATACCATGCATTTATCTACCAGGATAAGAAGATAACTTCTACAACTGTGGATGATGTTCAACATTTTCAGATATCATGTACCTTAGCAAATTCCACCCAAAACAACTTAAGATTGACATGCTATCAGTCTTCTTTTCCTCTTCATTAATTTATGTTACATGTATTCATATCCAATGAGTTGCAAGACACTGATAACCATACCTAATTTTGAACATATAAAATACTCTCCCTGACTTTAGAAACTATAGCCTACTTCAACTTAGTTGCGACCGAACAAGCTTCAAGGTTTCTTTAGTAGTCATATACTGATATACTAAGCATTTCTTATGATCTTTGCTCGATAAAGAAGATCTACCGGTAAGTTCTCCCTACTTGATATGGAGTGATTTGCAAAAACAAAAGATACCGAGAAATATACTGACCACATATCTTCTGGTCCGAGTGGTTCCTCCTTCAGAAATGCTTCAAGACACGAATAGAGGGAGACAGACTCCTGAGGCCGCTTAGCAAAAAGTCCAAACTTATAAACCTCAGTTAAGGTATTCAGAAGGTCTATATCATACTGTCCCATTGTTTTCTCAGGCCAACAGACAAGCACATACAGCTTTCGCTGACCTGTGAGGGAAATTGAATCATCCATTTCTATCTTTGAAAGCATCGCCTGACAGTTCTCATCTGTGAGATACAATTGAAATCCATCATGGAAGTTTCTTCCTTCTTCTGTCCTTTCAAAATCCAGGAGATGGGAGTCCTTGTCTATCTTAGCAATCTCATTAATAGAATTACTGCTATCTTGCTCAATGTCGAAAGCAGATTCTTTTGGAATGAGAAATGGATTAAGGAGCTTCAAGAACAAGTCAAGGATAGTGGATCCTGTTCTAGCATTTGGTAGCCTAGTAATAAGGGGGACGCCAAATGACTTCCAACGTTTATCTGTGGAGCTATTGAAATAGTGCCTGGAAAAGAAGTTTATCACAAAACAGCAACAAAAATTATTATCCTAAAGTAAATCTATAATAGTTAGAGAGAATGAATGGCAATACAACAACCAAGAAGGCAGAATTCAACATGACCACACATTTAACTGAACACAGCTTAAAGGACTAAATAGAGAATAAAGCATGTGGAAGACCTAAAGTATCGTACGGTATCGGTGTATTGACTGTGCAAGTTGAAGGGATGCATGATTGTTCGCATATAAACCATTTCCCATGCTCCTTGCAGCATAAAATTGCCTAGTTCTGTCTTAAGATTGTTGTTACAACAAAAGAACTGATGTAGTACAACCAGCACTACTTGCCTCATAACAGCCTTACTGGCCAGTCTAGCTCAGCAACGCAGAAATGATGATAGATGGTCCCAGGTCTAGCGAAGTGATAACTTGAGTCAATTAAATATCTCATAAGCTAAGCCCAATCAAAAAAATATTTTTTTTCTGATAATCAGCAACGAATTTGAAGTTTAAGCAACAACTAGATCCAAACACTAAATCCAATGTTTTGGACATGTTCCATAGGCCTCAGATTATTAAAAGACCTGGGACTTCACCAATTAGAAGAATCTACACTGATATTCAACTTCATGGTTATGGAAATTGAAGTAATGAAAGTGGCTTTTCACCATGATTAAAAATTGTGATACATCAATCTTACTCATCCATGCTTTGATGCATAAAGACAATCAGTGGAAGATCCTCAGGATCTTTTGAAAGCCTGTATGCTGCAAGCTGATCTCCATCTCTAATCAAGGAAAGTGAATCAGAAGGGTCCTCAAGGAATCGAATGACTTGATTGAAGAAAACCTGCAAAATGTTTCTATTGGCAGATAAGTCAAACAGAAATATCAGATAACTCTTAGCAAGGGCATCATTTCTGTTGCTAAAGCAGTAGAGTCAGTAAAATGTTATATAACATACCTCAGCAACTAACAAGCTCTCATCATGCTTCAGTGAACAAGCAATACTTAAAGCTTGAACTAAATCCTTGCAGTTACCAGATTTTGGCACATTTACAGTATATGAAGATGGCCTGCTGAGACCATCAGTACTGAAGACGGTAACAGTCATTGTCCGCACTGTTGTAGACGGAAGGGGCAAAGATAAATACATGAATGGGTCAAATGTAACTGATGATTTATTGCAAACTGGACATACCAAAGTTGATCTGTACTGACCCTGTAAAACATCAACCATTCCAAATGTAATAACAGTAACTGAAAGTAAGCATAATGATGATGCAAGACAAAGTCCAAATGCCTTACATGAACACATAGTGATCTAAATCATTCATCCTAATCATGCTTAAGTTTCACAAAACATTATCATAGTTCATACAGAAAAATAAACAGGCAGCAAAATTCAACTTATTTAAATGTTCTCCTCCTTAATTTATAACATCAACCATTCTCCTACATTTCTTTCATGCAGCTTACATACCTCCTTTTCCTAGACACGAACCTTCCTCACATTTATTCCTAAATTAAAAACCCTACCTGCATAAATAACTTCCACCCTATGGCACTCCCAAATGTCAACTATAGAATCCTAGCCAAGGTCTTAACAAACAGATTGAAACCTCTACAGAAATTAATTAGTCCTGAGCCGTCTTTCCTCAGTGGTAAAAATATTCATAATAATATTTTGATTGCTCAAGAAGCTGCTCTCACTATGCATTCCTCTGAAGGCAAGAACCTTCTTATTCTTGTTAAATTAGATCTTGAAAAAGCTTTCCACAGATTATCTTGGACTGCTATCATCAATGTCCTTTCTTCCATGAATTTCCCTTCTTTATTTATCAAATGGATAACAGCTTGTATTTCTTCACCCATGTTCTCATCTCATAATGATGAAATTTCTGAGACTTTTATCAGTCATTTTGGGGTCAGACAAGGTGATCTATTGTCACCTTATATATACATTTTAGTTGCTCAGATTCTTACTCAGCTGTTAAATCAAGCAACTGGAAACCGAAGTCCTACTCCCTTTAGTTTCAATTCTGATTGTAAAATAATTCATATTATGTTTGCTGGTGACATTTTACTCTGCTTTAGGGCTAATCTTAAGTCTTGCACTGCTATTTAAACGAGTCATCAAAATTTATGAGGAAATTACCAATCAAAGAATCAGTCATTCTAAATCTGAGATTTATTTTCCTAATCTACTCCAAGATCCACTTAAAACCAGATCTGTTCTAACCTTGGATTTATAGAAGGTTCATTTCCTTTGAAGTATCTAGGTGCAACTATTGCTCCTAGAAGAATTTCTCAAGCGACTCATGTGGAAACTCTTAATAAAATGAAAGCTAAACTTGCCATTTGGAAATGTAATCATCTTTCACAAGCTGGCAAAATGGTATTAGTTAAATCTGTTTCGACTTATATTCCTTTACACACTCTCAGTGTTACTTGGCTGCAAGACGGTTTCCTCCATAAGATTCTAACACTAACAAATAATTTTCTTTGGCAAAAGAAACCTCAAACCAAAGGCCTCCATCTTATTAATCGGAACACTGTCACTTCACATAAAGACCATGGTGGTCTTAACATTCAGGAAATCATTTTTTTCAGAATTATTTTGCGCGCTACCAGAATCCAGCGATATCTTAATGACGATGGTAGCTTATGGAGTACTATTCTTCACTCTAAATTTGGTAATGTACACCTTTGGAACATTCCTGAATATCATCAATCCAGTCGGAGCTGGAAACAGTTCACCCGAGCCATGAATGACCTTAACGAATTTTTTTTATACAAATAGGTAATGGACATTCTACATGTTTTCTTACATGTCCTTGGCATTTTAATATACCTTTGAATCATATTTCTACTTTACTCAATCTAGTAGCTGGAATACCCAGTTGCTATTGGATATGTGCACACCTAATTTAGTTTCTGTCATTAAGGCTATAGAGATTGCTCAGTTCCCTTGTGAGGATAAATGAATTCGAAAGGGTCATCAATTAGGGAAAGCAACAGCAACAAGTGCATATCATTTCTTGCACCCCAAACCTGAATCATACTGGTACGGTTGGCTCAGTCATTGGCAGCTCCCAGTTATTCCTAGAATTCATACCTTTTGCTGGAAACTATTGCATCAACGTTTAAATATTACTTTCCATTCATTGCATTTTATTGTTCAATATTTGTTTGTTCCCATTGCCTTTCTCACCCAAAAACCACTGATCATCTATTTTTTTCAATGCCATCTTTCTACCAGAATTTGGAATCTTTGGGAAACAAACCTCAACATCTCATTCCAATATAAACCTACCTAGAACATTGGTGAATGATTAAAGGAAGGCGCTCTTTTAGGAATCGAAAAGCTGCCACAAGCTGCAATAGCAAACCAGCTTTGGTTCATTTGGAAGTTGCAGAATGATGCACACTTTAACAGGAAAAAGACTTCCATTATGTGAGCCAGGGCTCAAGCTTTGGCTCATACTAGCTATTATGCTAGAAGCACTTTTATCTGAAGGGAATAGACTGACTAACTCTATAAGTCTCAAATGGCAAAAACCAAATGCAGGCTGGCATAAGCCCAACACTAACAGTGCCTCCATTTTCCAGGATGGGGGCATGAGTTTCAACATCAGAAATCATTTTGGAGATGGCCAGGCAGAAGGACAACAATATATTCAAGGCAAATCTGATCATGCAATTAAAATAGGTCTCAAGGCAGCAATTTCCAGAAAAATTACTTATCTAACACTTGAAAGTGACTCTTGTTCCATTGTCATTCTGCTGAATAAAGATAAAACTGTTCCTTGGATTATTGCTCACACCATCAATGATACTAAACAACTGCTGCATCAGCTACACTCATACACCATTAGCCACTGTTTTTGGGAATGCAATCAAGCAGCAGACTGGGGGCTGCTAAAAGTGCTAGAGTTGATCAAATCAGTTGTCTATGGACTGATCCATTGTCTCTTCCACTGGAGCTCTCCTCCATTCTGTATAAAGACCTTCATGGGTCTTATTGTAGAACTATGACAAGTTCATAAATTTTCATTTTATTGCCAAAAAATGCTATAGGTTGTACGGTAGAATTGAGGAGAAAAGATGTTGTTCAGTTTTACAGAATCATCAAGCATGATATGTAAAGAATTTTAAATCACGAAAATAATGGATACTAACATGACAAAGGTCCACTATAATGGAGTCATTACGAGCAAAATGATTACTCCAGTACTCATCTGCTACTTCTTCATCCAGACGTCCAGATGCATCCTTAATTTCAAAATAAGGCTTGTTTTTAATACGGTTCAGATCTTCATGAAGCCCATCTAACAGAAAGGCTAGAAGTTCCTGCAGAGAAACCATGGATGTCAACAAATTAATTATCCCTTCCCAATCAGTTCCGATGTTTGGAATAAAAGTTAGAGACTAATTCTAGCACACACATAACAGCTGAAAAATATTACTCACTTGACAATCATGTTGGCTAAATCCATAGAATTGTGGGGCAAAAGAAGCAAGCTTTGTTTTGAAAACATGTGGAGCAATCGATGTGTTTTCTGGAGCCCACAGCTTCCTCAGCAGTTGTCCAAATGCTGAAGCAAGCTCACCCTGGAAAAAGAGAGGCAATACTTGTGACTCGCAAACAAATGCTCTTTTAATGCTGAAAATGTGAAAGAAAATAGAAAAAACATTTTAAAATAGAAATAGAAAAAAGTGAGGATTTTTCAGTTTCTTGTTCATACAGAAAATATGAGTGAAAAACAACAGGTACATAATTATTAGTCAAAATCAACACCTTTTTGAGGAAATAAAATTGGATGGTCAGAAGTTCCAGTACAGAATTTGTCTTAGATTTTCTTATCTAATGCATCCTTGTATGTGTATAAGCTCATATGGATGCCCTGCACAAGTGTCTGAGGCCTCAAAATAGAGTATTATTATATATGTGAAATCTGTTGCGCATATGTGATCTGCATACGTATGATATGATCACATATGTGGTTTAACTACTTTGGATTTTCTACTTATAAGTATTACTTGAAGCAAAACAAGTTTTATGATTCTATTATCAGTGGTACATTACCATGATATTCATTTCGTAGATATTCATTTCGTAGACCTTCATTTCTTATTGGCAATCATGTATGCTACATTACCCTGCGTATGCACCATGTGATATCTTCACCCACATATTATATAATCACTTCCAAGACATTTACCCTTCTCCTTTTTCTTGAAGAACCAAACAGGAGAGAATAATATTCATCCCTATCATACTTTCATTTCTTTTCATTTACTTGTCAACCAAACCAGTCCTAACTAGTTCTTGGACTATATACATAATATCCTGCTTGCACCAAGGCTAACAACTTCATAAGAAAGGATATTTTTTCACAAGCTCATGATGATACTAAAATAATTTTTTTTAAAAAAATAGGCATCAGAGTGTCAACCTACATTCAGCCCTAGTGGGTTGTGATGATTTATTTCTTTACTGTAGTCTCCAAGGAAATAGCGAACAAGCTTTGGTGTGTGCGCTAAGCACTGGATAGCACTGTTCATAAAGCATGTATTCCCAAGATTGTCCAATCCTGTCAGACCTGTAGAATTTGATCTGATGGAGCTTCCACTTAACTGAACATCGAAGTCCATACTTTCTAGGCTTCCATTGCTCATAAATAAAACACCATGAGAAGATCCTATCATCTTTGAATTTTGAACAGTTGGCATATCCTTTTTGCTTTCATGATTATGAGACACAAATCCTGATGAGGCATATATTTGAATCTCTAGGAGAATCTGCAACAGAGTCAGAGGAAAGATATTAATAAATATTTTCACGTGCATAATTTTGAGATTTTGTGCATATTATATAAGATTGCTTATCACATGCTACTAGATATTTATTTATACTGTGATATACAAAAAATACCATTTACTTGTTGTGGTAACCAATAATTATATATCATGTCAAATCAACAGGAGAAAAGCACCTTAGTTTAAGCCTTAAAGGTAAACCCCATGTACACATGACAAAAGTGTAATTGACTAAAAGCTAATAACTCCAGAGAACATGCATTTTTCATCTGTCATTATAACACATAATCAAAACACTTCATGAATAAATAAGCACATTTTTGTCCACCTTGAATCACTTTTATAATTTTGGCATAACTACTTTTCACAAATGATGACACCCTATTAGTCCCATGTATTTGTCTAGCACTGAAGTGCTTTTTTTTGTTGCATAAAGAGCAGATTGACCAGTATGGTAGTGATAGATAATAATAAGTAGATTCACCAGCTAAGACATTTTTCATCGAGTGACTTCACATATTATATTACAGTTCTACCAAGAAGTCTTCAGTCTTAACTACTTTTGGCGTAACTACTTTTCACAGATGATGACATCCTAATCCCTATTGCTCCACATACTTGTATAGCACTGAAGTGATTTTTTTGTTGCATAAAGAGCAGATTGACCAGTATGGTAGTAATAGATAAGAATAAGTAGATTCATTTATAACTGAGTGACCACATATTACATTATAGTTATACTAAGAAGTCGATTTGGGCATCAACAATTAAACATCCCCAAAAATTTGCTGTTATAGACACAAAAAAAGTTGATTCCTTTTATCTTGCACTAACCACAAATTTAAATTTAGAAGTTGCCCAGAAAAGAAGTTGTGTATGGCCTTTGGCATGTTTGAAGCAAATGGAGAACTACGTAAAGCAGTGCTTTTCTTGACTTGTTGTTTTAGGCAAAATAGATGAGCATTAAATAGTCAGTTAAGAAGTTAACACAAACTAGTATATAACCAACAGGATTTCTATGTAAAAGTATGTTACAAGTGCATAAATACAGTTTGTCAAGAAACTCTCCATTTTTAAAACTGAAACAGAAAAACATGTCTTACTTACCTCATTTTCTAATTGGTGTCGTCCATCCTGAAGCATCCCATTCCACCCATTCATTATGATAGAATTTATTTGTCCAGAAAAGTCCCAAATATAGACCTAGTCCAAACAGAAGTTGAAGCGAACAAGGCAACAATACACAATTACAAGATTTTCTACGGGCATAGTGCTATCAGTAACTTACCACTTCAGAATCAACAGGGAAAATCTTGCATGCTCTGTCATAATTCTCATTATTGTTGTCCTGAATGACAAATATAAATTAGAACTTGCACAAATTAGATCAGTTTTCTATACAACAAAAACAGCAATAACTATCTTTCCAACTATAGAGACCAACTTCAGAATCAACATGGAAAAGCTTGCACTCCCTGTTGTAATTCTCATTATTGTTGTTCTGAATGACAAATATATATTAGAACTTGCACAAATTAGATCAGTTACCTATACAACAAAAACAGCAATAACTATCTTTCCAACTATAGATACCAAACTACAAGTAACCATCCTGGAATAAAGCTAAGACCTCAATTAGTACAAGGGCCATTATACTTTAATTATTTTCACCAAGTACATTCCTTTCTCTCTGTTGGTATGTCTAGTTTTAAAGGTCTTCCATGGAACATATAAAAAGCAACATATCTAAATCAATTGCTCAAAATCTTTTAGGTCTAACTAACCCACTTCAATAGTTTAGTCATAGCATCCCTTATTCCAATTTGAGGACTAATAATAAACAGATTAGCTGATGAATCAACATTGGTAAAGTAATGTATTCAAGCAAAAGAGAATTCTTTTATAACAAGAAAAGGATGGAAACAGTAATACATAAAGAGGTCATAAGAGCATAAAAATGCCACTGAAATGCATGGAAAAAATTACAGATTATCAATTAGCAACATTTTAAAACTTCATTTTAGTGTTTAGCACTAGTAACATTACTCTGGCCTTAGACAAGCAACACAAACTGCTTTTAGGTCTACTGATACAATGAAGGATATTGCTTGTTGATAATGAAAATGAGTGAACAAGACATGTAGTGAAACATTAAAATCAGATGTCTCTCGTTCGCATGTCTTGATACTTTCGGTTTTGACAAAAGAAGACCTCACATTTCTGCCTCTCAAGTTGTTTACCTCAGTGATCTTATTTTGTGAAACAAATGGTAATAGGTGCAGAGAGCTGCAATTTTTTATCTGATAAGCATCACACAGGACCAGACATTTTGCAGTTGTGTTACAGAGCTTAGCCACGGAAATCTTGAAATTCTTAGATATATTGGGCAACATTTCTTGTCAAATTTAGCAATCAACCAAAGGCCATTTTTATCAGAAACAGAGTTCTCTTGGAGTAAAACTAGTTTCATCTACAAACAATTGAAATGTTGTCATACACAAACATGCTAGGATGGTCAAAAAACAAAACAGGAAATCTAGACACACCTTCTTGCAGATCTTTACAGTCAAAACATGTGTCCCCTGGACAGCAGAAACCCTGAGCATCACAGGATAGACATCATCTGCAGCATCTTCCGACAAAGACGCGGTTCCACTGTTCTCCATTTTCGAGCTGGCTTCGTTGTGCCTATGGAGGAAACACGGGGGATTGAGAGTAAGAGGCAAAGCCCCAAACAACATAATACGCCTAGATCAACTTTATCTAATCTACCCCAACAACTCGTAGCCCTTTTTGTTCCGCCTTTAACAGCGTAAAGAAATGATAACGACACATCAACGATCGTTGAGGAGGAAGGAAATTAGGGAAATGAAATGAAGCAGCACCGCATTCGATCGAGTATCAAGAAAAGAAACAGGATACCCTGCTTCCGTTCAAACCGATCCTTGCAATCTCACCATCGGATGGCCAACGACCACATATCGCCCCGGATCAAAGCGTGGCAACGGCCGGAACCCCCCTCGCCCTCCGCAACAACCCGGTTCAACTCGCCGTCGTCGCGACGCTGAAGGTCGAAGACGAGATCGGATCCAACGGTGGCGGCCGAGGAAGACGCGGCCGGCGCCGCTGCGTACGGGGTCCCCTCCGCCCCGTCCGCCGCCGACGATTGCCGATCGGACGCTCGCGCCGCCCTCCACCATCTGACGAGAGGCAAATCGAGAGTGAGCGATCGAAGCCACGGAAGGGGAAGGGAGGAAGGTACCCTCGGCGGGGGCGTCTCACCGGTAAGGGACGAGGTAGACCGTGCCGTCCATTGGCTACCAGGGGCAGAAGGAAGAGGTTTAGGGCGACGAAATACGACGCCGAAGAAGAGGCGAAGGGGGATCGAAGTTGAAAGATGAGGCTGAGATATGGAGTCAAAGAGATGACACGGGGAGTGGATTGCGAGCTTTGGAAGCGTACGGCGCCGACGGTGTCGACGGAGCGATGTAGTCGAGAGAACGAAACAAAGAAAAGGAAATAATTGCGACAAAAGTTCGCTGCCACCATTTGATTGGTCGATTTCATTCAACGTATGATATAATGTTTAATTGTGAAAAATATTTTTTTTTTAATTTCTTGCGCGATTTACATGTAAAAATTAATAACGAAGGATATTAAAAACAGATATTAAATGAAAAAAAACTGAAGATATCTTTGAAAAAACAAATAAATAAAAAAATTCATTTAAAGAAAAATCATCAATTTTTTAAATATTTCTTTTTACAAATGAGGAGTGAATAGTTTCCGTTACAAATGATTTGATATCAACAAAAAGGATGGATATTGAACTTTGTCCTGATGTAATTTTTTTTTTCTCTTGATTTGTTTAGAATAAAAAAATGAACCCAAACTAGGCGTCGAAAAATATGCAAATACGAAAGATGAATTTGTAAGATTACTTCGAAAGAAAATAAATTGGAAGGATAAATCGCTATATGAATTCGGATTGTTATATCCATCATGTCGGATATCTAATATAGATATATTTCAATTAGTAGTATAACAAAAAAAAAAAGGAGAAAAATCACAGTTATTAGTAAGTGCAGTGAGTTGTTGCGACAACCCCCGCCGATCTCCCGACAAATGATCCCAAACATGAAATTTAATGTATGAATCGACAAACTTGCATCAAGATCGAAAACCAAATCTTAGAACAACCCAAGCACACCAATTTTTTGTATTCAATATAAGAGAATCGAATCTGGTTCAGTGAACCCAATGCTGAAATCAAAGTTGAAGCATGTCAACTGCTTGTCCTGCTCTCCAAGGATCTTCATGGTCAGTGTGTATGAACCCTGTGAGATGTGGCAGAAGAAGATAAAAAGAAGGAAACATGTTGTGTTGGTTGACCCTTGTGAATCCATTTGTGATAAAAGAAGTAACAGCGACAAAGAAGGTAGGGTTGACTTACTGGTGGAGTGAACGATGGGAGTGTCTGTCGATGGGATAGCAGGAAGTCACCTGTGGAAACTGGACAAGATGTCTCTTTGCAGAGGTCAAGCCTCTCCTGGTGGATGTGCATGCCAAAATACTTGACATCGATCACCAGTTTCCCTTTGGTTATGTCATTCCCTGCATCACAATCTCAAAGTCTCGATCATCCCCGCTGCTGCATTAGATACAGCCTTTTGTCTCATGGATCATCATGTCTTTTTTGTGTCTCATACCACAAGAACAGCACAGGAGAAACGAGTAAAAAACCAGTGCCGAGGTTACCAGTGATCGCTGATATCTTGAAGATAGCAGGTTGGCCTCGCACAATGGGGTTGGGATTTATGTCGACCCCCTCAACCGTCACCTGGTAGCTGGCTTTCTTGTCTGTAAAATTACTTGAGAGATCAGAATCTATCTCATCCGATCACACGGAACGAAACAGATTCGTGAGCGTAGATGAGGATATCTTTCTTCTTCTTCTTCTCCCAAAAGAAAGCACGGAATAATCGATTTGGAAACAGTCTAAATGGTAAGAAAGAAAGAGAGGAGAAGGCGATCACCGCAATACTCGATCTGGTTGGCGTGGGCGGGGGGACAAGCAAGGAGAAGGCACGTAGCTGCCGTTACGACGCAGAAGAGAAGGAAGAACGACATGATGCTCGTGGTGCAGTTCTGTTCGAGAACGTAAGAGATATGAAGGTGACGACGAGAAGAGTTGTGTTCTTGTGGGGAACGAGGTCGCGATGGAATGGATTCCCTCTTTAGCTTTGCTTGTAATAGTCAAAAAGGTTTCCTAATGCCAACGGAGCCTCACAACAAAAGAAATCCCAGCCAAAGATTTGTTGTCCCTTCTCCACCTCCTCTTTAGCTTCGCATTTATGAATGGGAGTACATAAAGAAAGATAAATAGTCCGATGGTGGGTCTTCTTCCAGATTTTATTGCCATGGGAAGAAGGCATACTACTTCGTGGGATAAGAGGCTCTCGTGGCGATCCCACATAAGCCTTCGGAGTCCAAGATGTCACGGCTCATCCTGATGTAGCCACCTTCTCCCCAACCTACACCCCATGAATTCTTCACGATCCAGAACTTGTCCTCATCCGTGGTTCCATACCCGACCGCCAACACGCCATGGTTGAGATTCGACCCACAGGGGCCGTTGAAGATGCCATGTGAATAGAACTGGAAGCCGAACCCGCCGGCGTCTATTGCCACCGACACCGGCTGCTTCGCCACGGCCTCCAACAGGCTGTGCTCGCTCCTGGCGGTCACGGCTTTGTAGCCGGAAATGGTGGAGACATGGTCGTGTAGTAGGTTGCCCCTGCACTCTTCCTGGTAGCCTCTGTAAGGGTAATTGGACTCGGAAGTCAACCCATGGTTGCTTCGGACGAACTCGAAGGCATCATGCATGAACCCTCCATCGCAACCATGGTCTTTACCGTTGATGTCACAGTCCACCAGCTCTTGCTCCGACAGCAGAATCAGTTTGCCGGTCTTGATGTAGGTGATTCCCTCGATCGCTCCCACCGCGGAGAAGGCCCAACAAGACCCTGCTCGCATCAAGAACACCATAAACACGACGAGTTCTCCGGACGAGCTACTGCATATCCTGATGCTTACCGCAGGGACCTTGGTTTCTAACACCGGTGACGGCTCCCTTTTTCCTCCAATCCAGTTGCTCAGGGATGTGCCCTTTCATGCTATGCGAACTGTTCGACGACGATATGTCCATCGTTTCCACCTGAGACGACAGGTAGATGGAGTTGATTACGGACAACATCCACAGCATGGATTGTATGCCAGTGATGCAGTCGATCACCTTTACAGGAGGAGGAGGAGGAGTCCGTGCCTCGTCGGTCAAGCACATATGCTTGGCTCTGAATTCCTCGTTCGTCATGTCCGCGAACCTGTTGTCAGTGAGCTTGTAACCATGGTCCTCGGCGTTGAACTTGCTGATCTTTAGGAGGTTGGAGCGGTAGATCTTGAAGCGCTGCTCCCTCTCCTTCTCGTCCTTGTAGGTGCGGCCATGTCGAGCGATCCAACCCTCGTACCGATCTCTCACCGCGTCCCGGGAGACGGTGGAAGGTGGGCAGAGTGCGAAGAAGAGCGACAAGGCCAAGAAGCTGATGAGGAGCTTGCCGTCGCCCATGGCTGGCTCTGCGTTCACGTAGTGCTCTTGCGTCGATCTGATCTGATGATAAAGCAAAGCATTCCTGGGGAAGCACAAAGTTCTCGTGGTCTGGGAGATGATTCCGCTCGCAGTTCATGCATCGCATAGCGATGGAGCGTCGTGCGTCTCTCCCTCATCCAACCGCAATGGAATGGCACATTGCACAACAAAGAGGTGATCTCTCCTCATCACTCGGTAAAGTAATTGCTGCAATTACTGTAGAACTGTGTGGTGTATCTTCCAACCCTCTACCACCATTTTTCTTATACCGGAGCATCTCTCCACATTGGAAGGTGATCCTTATACCTCTTTGTTCTTACCATAATACATCGGTTGGGAAGTAAACAAAGACTTTGATTGATTTATAAGAAGTTTACCATTTGCCCACACCACAGAGAGGTTGAAGGAAGCTACGGGAACCTCCAAATAATTTTTTTAATCCCATGCACGTTGCTCAACGATGTAAAGCTCATTGATACGTTAAATATTGACCTGGCTAGCATGTCCTTGCGCCCTCGGACAACTAGACTGCCAGCGTGGCCGACCCGACACAATGGAGCCGACCTGACATAGGCATGAAGGGGTCAGCAATCGTATGGCCGACCTAACACGAGTTAGGTGGGCAAGGTCGACACACCACAGCTGTAGGAAGTAAGACGCGCACTTTGCTGCAAGGACCATGGAAGGTGTGATGAAGTACGATGGCATGGTAAGCAATAGGGATAGTAAAAACCTAATGTACGAACGACCCGTAACATTTACTATAAAAGCTCCTACACCTCTACGGAGCAGTGGGATCGCAAAATCAACAACCGAACTAACTTGACCATCGGCGATGTCTCGTCGGGAACCCCACCCGACCCAACCTTCTTGTAGGAACTAGCGACCGAGCCGAGCCGAGGCATCTCTTCCCGACCCAAGATCTGACGAGACAACCTCAGACTTGCCGAGCCGGACCCGAGAGCTCCCTCCATTCAACTGTGCTCCACCTCCTCTCCGCGAAGACGACTGCAGGTGAGCTAGCGCACACGGGGCTGAACCAACCGTGCCCACTCAGTAACACAAAGGCAAACTGCGCCTACTAGGCAGGCACAAGAATTTTATGCTAATATTTTTGGCGCTAGAAGGAGGGCCCATATCACAAGAATGCCCCTTGGTAACTTGAATGCGGAGCATCGCATGGAGCCTAACCACCCTCAACAAGCGGAGGAGGTCATCACCAGCATCCAACCTCGCTCCATTCATCGTCATGGCTAAGGCCTTTCTCGGCCTCACCAACCAAGTTCAAACACTGGCGGGCATGGTGCAAACCAACGTGCCTTACTTACCCTAGCTCATATAGTCGGTAACTCCACAATTGGCTCCTCCGACAATATGTCTCCAAATGGAGTCATCTGTGGCCCCGAATCGAGAGATTCAACTTGAGATGGAAGCACCACAACACCGGGCCGTGGAAGCTCATGCGGGCTCCCCGACTGCTGCACCTGCTCGGTCCAAAGTCGCTCTTATGATCTGATTCAAACTAGTCCCGACTTCGACACCCTATTATCTGACTCTGTTGATTCGTTGAGGGAACAAGTCCGCCAAGTCCATCAGTGGTTGGACAAGGTCCAGAAGGAGGTCCTCAAATCAAAGGGGTAGATCGGAGAGATCTCAAAAGGTAGCTCCTCGTTCACCCCTGAGATATAAGATAAACCCCTACTGGCCAACTTCAGACTTCCTGCCCTCAAACTCTATGATGGCAGTTGCGATCCAACATAGCACGTCGCAATATTCTACGCTCAAATGGCTTTGTATGACATGTCCGATGCATTGATATGTCGAGCTTTCATGACCACCCCAAGAGGACCGGCCATGACATGGTATTGTCGTCTAAAACTCGCCTCTATATCTTCATTTGATTTGTTGGCAAAAGAGTTTAAACTAAACTTCTTGGCGAGTGCACGCCCAAAATCGACCATCGCCTCCCTTCTGGGGTTGGTCCAAGGAAACGATGAGTCCCTCTCTTAGTTTGTGAGACGATTCACTTCACAGGTCCAGGGAATCCCTAACGTCCATCCTTCCTAGCCATCCAGGCATTCTTAATGGGACTTAAGTCATTAAGGTTCTTCTGGCTGCTAATCGAGCGACCGCTCATGACAGTACCCAAAATGCTACAGCGGGCACACCAATATATAGTCACTGAGACATTGGTGACAGGTAAGCGAGACGAGTCGAAGCACCCCCGGATGGAACAGCCCCGAGGACACCCCTCGGGACCACCGAAGAGGAGGGATGACAGGTTGGGCATGTTGCCATCAAGACCTCCCCTGATACCCCTCAACTCGACTCAAACAAAGATCTTTTTCTAAATTCCGGAGAAGGGGGCTCCTGAAGGCTCCAAATCCAATGAAACGCACTCCGAAAGACATGACAAAAGAAGGTACTACCATTTTCACAGGACACATAGCCACGACACGGAAGAGTGTCGCAACTTGCAAAATCAAATTGAAGACCTCATTTGATACGGGCACTTGCATCGCTATGTTTGTGACCAATCTTCACTCCCCGATAGTCGGCCCTCTCGAGACCCATCGCCCCGACCAAAGGGGCTGGTTGAGAAGCAAATTGACATCATTATCGGGGGGCCGACCTCGGGTGGCAACAACTCCTCAGCGCGCAAGGCTTATGCGCGCACCGAGGTTGGAAAGAGGCCTGCACATGAAGAAGACCTTGACATCACCTTAAGGTCGGGGAGTGAAGAGTACCCCTACCATGATGACGCACTGTGATTTCAATTCAGAAGGTCAATGCCCGTGTCAAAAGAGTTATGATCGACACAGGAAGTTAAGCCGACATCTTGTATTTTGATGCCTTTTAGAAATTGGGATTGACTGACAAACACCTTATCTCCCTAACATCTACTTTGACATGGTTCACTAGAGACTTTATCTCTCATATAGGGGCGACCATAATTCCCTTCACGTTAGGAGAAGAACCAAGGTTAAAAACTCTCATGGTGTCATTCATGATGGTGAAACTTCCATCAGCGTATAACGCTATCATCGGACGACTGACCCTCAACCGGCTCAAGGCGGTCATCTCAACTTATCACAGGCTCATGAAGTTCCTAACCCGGGCGAGGGTTGGCGAAATCAGGAGTGACCCAAGATAATCCAGACAATGCTATCTGACGGCAACAACACTGCCTAAAAGGTCGAAAGTCCAAACAACCACGGTGGACCCCCGAAGCCCTGAGGATCACACTCGGGATCCCAACCCGGCGGAGCAAGTTTTGGAGGTGCCCCTCGATCCGGGTCGCCTAGACAAGTTGGTGAAGATCGGCTCGGGACTCTTGGAAGACCAACGAGTACAACTAGTTGAATTCCTAAGAAGGAATGCGGATGTCTTTGCATGGTCCCCAAAAAATATACCGGGGGTTGACCTGGAGTTCGCTCAACACCATTTGAACATCACGCCCGGCACCCAACTCGTCAAGTAGCACCCATGCAAGTTTGCCCCCGAGTGACAGAAGGTTATAGAAGATGAGGTCGCTCGCTTGTTAGATACAGAGCTCATTAAGGAAGTGAAGTATCCGACCTGGTTATCTAATGTTGTACTTGTCAAAAAGGCTAATGGAAATTGGTGAATGTGTGTTGATTATACCGACCTCAATTGGGCTTGCCTGAAAGACTGTTATCCCCTTCCCCACATTGATCAGTTGGTGGATGCCACATCGGTACATCAATTGCTCTCCTTTATGGATACCTTCTCGGGATATAACCAAATCTGAATGGCTTCGAAAGACAGAGAGAGTACGACCTTCATTACTCACATTGGCACATATTGCTATAAAGTGATATCATTTGGGCCGAAGAACGCTAGAGTGACATACCAACGACTGGTGAATCACATGTTCAAAGATCAGGTCGGGAGGAACATGGAAATTTATGTAGATGATATGATAGTCAAAAGTCGAAAAGCTGAGGTTCACCTCTCGGATCTAGCATAAACATTCCGCACACTAAGGAGACACAGAATGAGACTTAACCCGACCAAATGTACCTTCAGCATCACATCCGAAAAATTCCTCGATTTTATCGTTCATCAACGAGGAATAGATGCCAACCTTGATAAGATAAAGGCGATACAAGAGATGCAATCCCCAAGGTCAGTGAAGGAAGTCCAATGACTCACAGGCAGGCTAGCAATGCTAAGTCACTTCATCTCCCGAGCCGGAGATAAAAGCTCGACCTTCTTCCGAGCACTGAGGTCGATAAAGGATTTTAAGTGGACCCCCGAGTGCGAGGAAGCATTCCGCTAGCTAAAGAGCCACATTGAACGCCTACCACAGTTGACATTAGTAAAGGACGGAGAGCCTCTCGGCTTATACCTTGCGGCATCCGACTTGGCAGTCAACTCAGTTCTGGTGATGCTCGATAAAGCTGGACAAATGCCAGTCTACTACACCAGCCATGTCTTAGCGGGTCCCGAGCTCCGCTACCTCCCCATAGAAAGATTGGCCTTGGCATTGATCATAACATCAAGGAAGCTAAGGCCATACTTCCAGACATATCCCATCAAGATGATAATCGACCAACCGTTGCGTTAGATTCTTTCAAAATTTGATGTCGTAGGTCAGATGCTCAAATGGTCGGTAGAGTTGGGGGAATTCGACATCGAGTACGTGACAAGAACGACGATCAAAAGTTAAGTGATGGCAGACTTCCTCTCAGAACTCACACCTTTGGAGACCCCGGTGAGCTTGGATCTTGTGTAGACATTGCACATCGATGGTTCTGCCAACTTGGAAAGAGAAGGCGTCGGCTTGGTGCTCAGGGACCCCTCTAGCCACATTTACGAGCACGCTCTTCCGCTAGAATTTAAGGCCACGAATAATGAAGCGGAATATGAAGCACTGTTGTTCGGTTTAAAAGTCACTGCCGAACTTGGCGCAGAAAACATAGAAATATTTATTGACTCCCAACTCATTGCAGGTCAAGTCAATGGAGATTTCAAGACCCGAGAAGAGGTGATGGACAAGTACTTGGCCGAGGCACAACGGATGACAGATCAATTTTGAAAATGCATCATCACCAAAGTGCCCCGATCTGAGAATTCATAAGCGGACACCCTGGCCAGGCTTGTGTCCTCTTGCACAACCAACACACAGCCGAGGGGAATAGCAAGAATCCACAGACCTTCCATCAATCTAGGTGTGATATCTATCGCCGAAGAAGAAGGAAGTTGGATCAGTGAAATCATCTGTTTCAAGCAAATGGGAGCCCTCCCCGAAGACAAAGCAGTTGCCTGACGGATCAGGAGGGCGGAATCATGGTACTACATTATTGATGGTCGGCTCTATTGGTGAGGCTTTAGCCAACCCCTGCTTCAATGCTTGCACTCGACCAAAGCACATACCACTATAGCCGAGACCCATGAGGGCATATGTGGAGACCATATTGGCGGCCGGACCTTGTTGCATAAGATTCTCAGGCAAGGTTATTACTGACCCACCCTGCGTAAAAATGCTCAAACCTATGTGCAAAACTGCGAGCAATGCCAGAAGCATGCCTGGATCCAACATCAACCGATGGTACTGCTCGCAACCGCCGACTACGCTTGGCATTTCGCTCAATAGGGAATGGACCTCCTCGGTCCCTTCCCCCGGCTTCAGGGCAATGAAGGTTCATAATAGTAGGAGTTGATTACTTCACTAAATGGCTCGAGGCCGAACCATTGGCCTCCATTACTGAAAGGCAAGTTGAAGGATCCATGTGGAAAAACATTATGTCTCCGGGAAGGGTCGTCGGGTGGGATCGGTGAATCAGACGGCCTCTTGGATGATAACTTCGGAGCTTTGGTTGGTGGAGCCCCACTGACCCCCTTAGTTGAGGCGACCGATCGTGCAATCGGAGCTTTTCCTCCCGATACCTTCGACATCCCTCGAAGATCATTGAGATCCATTTGATCTGCACCCCGATTCACAGGTTAGAAAAAATACCCTTGAGATTCATAATGGCATATTAAAATAATACCCCTAAAGGCCGAGCTGAGACCCGCCTTGACCAGCCAAAGCTCGGTCATTTCCTTAATGGCATGAGAAGAGGAAAGGATTCCCTTCAGTCTGCCGACCAGGATGGACTCCTCCTCGGATAAGTACGGGGGGACGTTACCGATCGGGTGCGTCGACCAGTCGAGCCTAAACCCCCATACTAGACTGCTCATAAAAAGATAACGAGATTTTCAACCTTTGTTGTTGGAAGGAGCCTGCTGACCCTAAAACTGACACGGGTGGTGAGATAGTACTCGCCTCGACTCTTAAAAAAGCGAAAGCACACCATAAACAAGTCCCGAGTTAGGATAATTCCAACCCCTCGGCATTCACCCAAAAACACAACAAGGTAGCGCCACGAGTTGAGCGCTACTTGGCTAGGAGAGATCCTCCACCATCTAATGCATTCTTCTATGAGAGGATGAAACGAAAATCGAAGACCGGCCTCCAAAGAATCCACCGAGATGCACACCCTGGGCGCATCCGAACTATAGGGATGCTGCCCAGATTACGGGACATGCAACCTGTACTTAATCGGGATGTTGTACCGCTCCCTAATGGCAATGAGTGACCTCTCGGTCACCGCCATGTCTAGGTCATGATCCGCTTTCATGACCTCCAAATCTCTCAGGACCCTTGCATCAACTGGCGACGGGGCCCCAAAGACGCTCCCAAGGGACTTGCCTCGGGATCTCCCAGACCGGTTCCCCCTGACCCCGGGGAAGAAACGACCCTAACACTACTTGAAGAGTCCGAGGAGGTCATTCCGACTTGTTCAGAAAACACTAACTAAAAGGGGGCTAGGAGGAGGCCCGAGGGAGGAGCAAAAGGAGGCAAAACAAAGAAGTGAGGTCTCATCCTGGCCGTAGCCAACTTATAGGACCCAAGGGCATCGTTTCAGCTTACTGAGGCAAAGCAACTAACCAACCCAAAACAACCCAGCACATTAAATGCACGATCGCATTATGTGCATTGCAAAAAATAAAAATAATAATTAAATAAATATAATAATGATAATAATAATTATAGTAAAAAATAGCAACACGATAGAATTACACAAATATGGCAAGTTCCCTCTCGGCCAAATCACCAAGATTTATGCCCGAGTTCGCCCTCTCGGCCAAATCACTAAGATTTGTGCCCGAGTTCGTCCTCTCGGTCAAATCACTAAGATTTGTGCCCGAGTTTGCCCTCTCGGCCAAATCACTAAGATTTGTGCCCGAGTTCGCCCCCTCGGCCAAATCACCTGTGCGTGAGTTTGCCCTTTCGACCAAATCACCAAGATTTGTGCTCGAGTTCGCCCTCTCGGCCAAATCACCAAGATTTATGCCTTAGTTCGTCCCCTCGGTCAAATCACCAAGGTTTATGCCCGAGTTCGCCCCCTCAGCCAAATCACCAAGATTTGTGTCTGAGTTCGCCCTCTTGGCCAAATCACCAAGGTTTGTGCCCGAGTTCGCCCTCTCAGCCAAATCACTAAGACTTGTGCCTGAGTTCGCCCTCTCAGCAAAACCACTAAGGTTTGTGCCCGAGTTTGCCCTCTCGGCCAAATCACCAAGACTTGTGCCTGAGTTCGCCCTCTCAGCCAAACCACCAAAGTTTGTGCCTGAGTTTGCCCTCTCAGCCAAACCACCAAGGTTTATGCCCTAGTTCGCCCTCTCGGTCAAATCACCAAGATTGGTGCCCGAGTTCGCTCTCTCGGCCAGATCATATGGATTTGAGCTCGAGTTCGCCCACATAGCCAAATCGCCAAGGTATGGATCAAAATTGGTTTCCCGAGCCCTTGCTCGGTCGGATCAGCTCCCGGGTACTTAAACCCAGTCAGTTCATTTCCCAAGCTCCTGCTTGGTCGGATCAGCTCCCGGGTACTTAAGCCCGACCAAGTCATTTCCCGAGCTCCTGCTCAGTCGGATCAGCTCCCGGGTACTTAAACCCGACTAAATCGTTTCCCGAGCCCCTACACAATCGGATCAACTCCCGGGTACTTAAACGTGACCAAATCGTTTCCCGAGCTCCTACTCGGTCGGATTATCTTCCGGGTACTTAAACTCGACCAAGTCATTTCCCGAGCTCCTGCTCGGTCGGATCGGCTCCTAGGTACTTAAGCTTGGCTAAGTCATTTCTCGAGCTCCTGCTCAGTCAGATCAGCTCCTGGGTACTTAAACTCGGCTAGTTCATTTCCCAAGCTCCTGCTCGATCGGATCAGCTCCCAGGTACTTAAGCCCGGCCAAGTCATTTTTCGAGCTCCTACTCGGTTGGATCAGCTCTCGGGTACTTAAACCCGACTAAATCGTTTCCCAAGCCCCTGCACGGTCGGATAAGCTCCCGGGTACTTAAACTTAACCGAATCGTTTCCCAAGGTCCTGCTTGGTCAGATCAGCTTCCGGGTACTTAAACCCGACCAAGTCATTTCTCGAGCTCCTGTTCAATCGGATCAGCTCCCGGGTACTTAAGCTCGACCAAGTCATTTCCCGAGCTCTTGCTCGGTTGGATTAGCTCCCAGGTACTTAAACCCGGCCAGTTCATTTCCCGAGCTCCTGCTCGGTCGGATCAGCTCCCGGGTACTTAAGCTCGACCAAGTCATTTCCCGAGCTCCTGCTCGGTCGGATCAGCTCACGGGTACTTAAACCCGACTAGTTCATTTCCCGAGCTCCTACTCGATCAGATCAGCTCTCGAGTACTTAAGCCCGACCAAGTCATTTCCTGAGCTCCTGCTCGATCGAATCAGCTCCCGGGTACTTAAACCCAGCCAGTTCATTTCTCGAGCTCTTGCTCGATCGGATCAACTCCCGGGTACTTAAGCCCGACTAAGTCATTTCCCGAGCTCCTGCTCGGTCGGATCAGCTCCTGGGTACTTAAACCCGACTAGTTCATTTCCCGAGCTCCTGCTCAATCGGATCAGCTTCCGGGTACTAAAACCCGGCCAGTCCATTTCCCGAGCTCCTGCTCGGTCGGATCAACTTCCGGGTATAAAAAACTCGACCAGTTCATTTCCCGAGCTCCTGCTCGGTCGGATTAGCTTCCGGGCACTAAAACCTGACCGACTTATTCCCGAGCCCCTACTTGGTCGGATTAACTCATGCTCGGTTGGATCGGCCGACTTTCAGGACTAATATGACTCCACCACAAACTGACGGCTCAGCACAAGATCTCATCCTCAGCGCCCTAATCGGGAACCTCGATAAGGTCTTCTCGGGGGGGATTGATATAGCAAATATTGACCTGGCTGCCTCGTCCTCGCACCCTCGGACAACTAGACCGCCAGTGTGGTCGACCCGACATAGTGGAGCCTGCCTAACATAGGCATGGAGGGGTCAGCAATCGTATGTTTGACCTAACATGGGTAAGGTGGGCAAGGTCGACACGCCACAGTTGCAAGAAGCAAGACACACACCTCGCTGTAAGGACCATGAAAGTTGTGGTGAAGTACGACATCATGGTAAGCAATAGGGATAGTAAGGACCTCAGGTACGAACGACCCATAGTATTTACTATAAAAGCTCCTGCACCTCTACGGAGCGGGGGGGTCACAAAATCAACAACCGAACTAACTTGACCGTCGAAGAGGTTACGTCGGGAACCCCACTCGACCCGACCTTCTTGCAGGAACTAGTGATCGAGCCAAGCCAAGGCATCTCTTCCTGACCCGAGATCTGACGAGACAGCCTCCGACTTGCTGAGTGAACCCGAGAGCTCCCTCTATTTAACTGTGCTCCACCTCCTCTCCGCCGAGACGACTACGGGTGAGTTTGCGCACACGGGCCTAAATCAACCATATCCACTCAGCAGAGATGGAGGCAGACAACGCCTACTGGAAAGGTACAAGAATTTTACACTAACACCCATCAACAGACCTTATAATAGATTTGAGTCGGATAAAGATATAATTAAGATGGGATGGACTGCTTTATATATATAGTTCATGCTTCAGCCCGTCGTTTCTTGGTCCTAAAGCTAGTCCTATTCTGTGTACAGTGCACCCCCTGGATCACCGATGCCGCGGGGCTCCTACGTGATCTCATCCTTTCATCCTCTCGCCTGTGCATCCGTGGCCCGCTGCGATATATAGCCTGCTTGCGCCACCGGCGACAAAGCATTGGAGAAACGAGAGAGAGAGAGAGAGAGAGAGAGCAATGTCGAGCCTTGTCGACATCTGGACGTTCGAGTTTGCGAAGCTGAGGGAGGATAAGGCCGGAGGCGGTGCTACGACAGCAGACCCTCGTCGTCCGCGGCCAAGACGAGAGGAGCAGGAGGATGTTGCCGGGGATCAAGAGCGTGGCCTTCTCGGAAGCCACCATTTGGATGCTCATGAACCGGATCGCACCCTGCTGAGCATGCGCAGCGGGCTCTTCAACCTGTGTGTAATAATAGCAGCGTGGGTTTAGGATCGCAAATAGGGACTACGGAAAGATGTGGTGGGTTTGGAATGCTAATAAACTAGAGGAGAGCTAATTGTAACCTGGAGCTTGTGCAGTATAAGATCGTTAGATGGGCATTGCTGTGTCAAATCTTTGGGTTGCACAGAAGAGGAGCTGCGAAGCAACTCCTTCCAAGTCTAAAACGACGATTACGCCACTTGAATAATCAGAAACATACACCTGACTGACTAACAAATGGTTTGGCTCTATATATCATAATAATAAAAGAGAGAAATTGATAGGATATATTTTGACGTCAATCAATCGAAGCCCGTAAATCAAATGTTGTAGGGATAGTACGGGCCGTCAAGAGTAGTAGTCTCAGGGTGGTCGAATAGACCTATGCCCCCTTTTTGTCTACTTTTGTAGACGATAGCCCATGGGAGTCGTTCCAATCGACCTTGCTAGCCACTTGGGGTCCTCAAGCTGCCTCTATGGATGACAAGTTATAGAGAGTTGTGCGAACCAATTATCCACATGGATAAATGTCAAAAAGAAGGCATCTTAACAATCATAAATGATCCCTCACGATTGCCCAAGTATAAAAGATGGCCCTGATGCCTACCCAAGGGTTAGATCTTACACATAGAATGCTTGAGCTCTCACTACTTTCCAAAAGGCTAACTTAATCATTGGGGGGTAGAGTCAAGAAATCCCTCATGATGTCGACCTTTATGCAAGACCAACGAGGAACCCAAACACCACCTCATATCCACCAAGGTCACCATGCTCCCATAGCAACCACCTTGCAGACTGCAACGTGGGTCACTTAGACTACTTTATGCCTTTAGGTTAAGACCGAGCTGTGTCGACTCCCGATCGACAGCATTAAGGCAATGACATTTGGCACTAGAAGAATAGTTTTGAATATCGCAAGAGAGTCCACTAGCAAACCCTCTCAACAAGTGCTTCGACGAGAAGTTGTCGCTACCCACACACACTTTTGTGAAATGAGGACAACTAATCTCATTTCCTCAAGTGGATGCATCTACCTCGGCTCAAACCCCAGGTTGCAAGTATAGAGCACCTGGTCATTCTTGCTAAGGAATTTCTGAGCTCACGAACTAGGTGTAGGCCCTCATTGGGATGATGTAAGCCATCACCCCGCTCCTACCCCAACTAGCTAGGTAGACAACTCTCTCTTCAGAGTCAGTGGCCAGGGGCTTAGCCTTCACCTACACCCATGCCCCTCGAAGTTCCTCGTTCGATCCATTGCTGGCTGAAATGTTGAAGGGAGCACTATGCTCCCCAATAGTGAAGTTCAATGCATTTACTTTGTTGGTGCCTCTAAACATATTTTTTTATAAACTTTTGTTGACACTGATGTAGACATTATTCGAGGAAATAGGGACTTATCTATTGCTTATTGTGGTATGTAGAGAGCTCTTGCATCTTTTTGTATATTCTCATTCATTTAATTTTTTTGATATTTAGTAGATTATGTAGATCATACACAACAAAATAGTTTTATATTTATATTTTTTCAAATTTAAAGATTTTTTACTTTAATAATATAAAATTGATAATTTTTACCTTTTAAGATAGGAAGAAGTTAATTAGAATTGCTTGCTCCAATGTCTATCATCTTTTTTTTTTTTGAATTAACGGTGTTTTCTTCTTTTTAATCGACATACTTTTGTTAATCTTTTTCTAACTAGATTCTAATACCACACTTGTTGGCTTTTTGTAAATCTTCAAGGAGAAAAGAAAAAAAGAGAGTAGAATGAACAAGAAATACTTCTCATCTACAGTTCTTTGGATTCATTTAAAAATATTTATTTATATTAGTCAAAAAAGAGAATATAATTTTCTTTGGACAATGAAAAAATCAACTATAGTTCAATAAATCTTCTCATCCTCATCCATTTATCTTAATTTAAAATTTATTTTATCTAATTTTAACAATCTAAATTAACCTTATCATCGGGAAGACATCAGCAGCCGCAGCATTTCAAACTGATCTTGTCATCACACACAGGTCAACATAGAAGACAATTCCATGAAGTGGTCACAACTTTGGCCATGACTTCCGCATGCCAATCTTGACGCACCTCGAGGCCTGCTTTCCCACCGAACATGCCTACTTTTCCTCGTCTTCTTGTTCTTGGAGAGTAATCCCGCTGCAATGCAACGACCAGTTGTTCTCTGAAACTGGGATGAAACTTCTGCAGCAGTCATCCATCTGTGTCCTCTGTTTGTGATCGAAATCACCTTTTGGAAATATATAAACCTGAATCTGCAAAGATGTTGGGAGATGCAGATCCTTTCTTGTTTCTCAACGCTCCAGTTTCAACACATTTAATCCACAGAGAGAAGGAGTTGACTGTCACATAATGGACAAGTAGTAGGCTCAACGCCGTCCTACTCGTCTGCATGAATGCTCCTTTGGATTCGGCTGACCAGCTCAAAATGCAAGGTGGTGTTGTTCTCCGTGCCACCGGTATCGGAACAACAAAGGTGAATGGATCCGGTGGAGTGATACCTAACAGATACCCAGAGCACTAACAATGTCACCGCGGCTTTCAATCATACTTCGTGCCAGAAAAGAAGACGAGTAGGATGCCAATAATGGATGTCTCTGTGCTCGATCATCATCTTTCTTGGTCATCCATAAGGAAAAAAAAAAAAAAGTGCACGTCGAAGACTTGTTTGTGCTCTCTGTATTCAGCTCCGGTCAGCAATTACGCCGACCACAAGTCCTCGTTACGTGTACGTCAAGTCCACACACACCTCTGCGGTGTGGTTCTTTGGAGTCTTTTGCTGGTTTCTCTCGTCTCCTCTGCCCGAGGATGGACGGGCGAGGAAGAAAGAACCTGTACACTTGCTATGTTCTACTTGGATCTCACGCGGAGTTCATGGTGGTGATGCTTCGTGGCCTAAATTTTCCCTTCTCCTTTGTTGGGTTCGGATATTTGTGCCGAATGGAGCCGACAGTCCTGTGGAAATCCAACGCACTCAGCTTGTCTTGTTGGTTAGTCGACGTGGTCGGCTTGGATCGACAGGATCCACTGATCGATCTAAGCTAAGCACTCAACGAGATCCACTTGTAAGGTCTTCTCTCGTCAGATGGCGACACCATTGAACAGGAAAGCTTCGTCCTGCGCGAGTCAGTCAACCTGGAAAGCAGAGTCGATATGCCAACTGCGACGCTGTGGTAGATGATGATGATGATTCAAAGTACAGAATCAATGGTTAGTAGATTAATGACTTGAAGCCACGGGAATCCAAGTCTTACTAAATCCTTTTCCCAGTCGCTGCTGCATTACTTCTGGGTCACAGGTTGGACCGGTGGCGCGGATAAGAAGACGACCAAATGGTTGAAGAATAGAGAGCGCAGACTCAAAGTCAGACTGATGCAGCGTTTTGAGGTTTAGGATCAGTGCCGTGAGGTTTTGCTTGCCTTGTGATGATTGGAAGAACAGTCTCTCCTTGAGGATTGTGGTTTCGATGCTGCAAGCATGTGGGTTTCGTTCCTGTGATTGGGCTGGAGCGCAGCTGAAAGGAGGAGGAGAGACAGAGATGCTTCGGTTCCAGCGAACGCGCCACCGTCTTCTCTTGTTGTCCTTCTTGGTCTTCCTCGCGGAAACGGTGGTTGCCGTCGGATTGCCTGTCTCTGCACGAGCCGCCAAGGACTGCAAGCGAGCCTGCGGCTCCTACACGGCCTCGTATCCCTTCGGCTTCTCCGATGGATGCCCCATCCGCCTGAACTGTTCCAATCACCCGAAACCCACGATCCGGATCGGAGAATTCACGGTGCGGAACATCACAGACGATGGCCTCTTGATCGACGTCCCACCGGCGTGCAACCGCTCGGTTCACGCCGCCAGAAGCCTCTTCGGCAACAACTTCGCGTTGAGCGGGAGGAACGGGCTGTTTCTCCGCAACTGCACGCCCACGGCCGGCAAGAGCTTGACAGAGAGATGCAGCGTCGACACCATCCTGATCGGCGGCAGCTGCGGGCCTGTGTATGAAAACGCCACCTGCCTCAACAATGCGACCAAGGACGGTTTCTTCAACGCCGACAGCATCGCCGCCTCCGGCTGCGGATTCCTCTTCACGTCCATTGGCATCAACGACGCGGGCGGTGTCTCGGTGCCGTCGCTGGACCTCAGCACGGCGGAGCTGGCGTGGTGGCTCGAGGGGAGGTGTCGATGCGCAGCCAACGCGAATTGCACGACCGTTACGTCCCCGGTGGCCCATCGGCCGGGATTCCGGTGTCGCTGCTTGGAGGGGTTCCAAGGGGACGGGTTCATCGACGGCACAGGTTGCCGAAGAGGTTAGCCCTTTCCTTCTATCTCCTTCTTCCTTTGAACCGATACTTTTTGGAGTTGAATTGTGACTCTTCTTTTTGGTTTCACTCTTTCCAGTGTCTGATCCCAATCAAAAATGCAATCCAACAAAGTACATGGCAGGGGGCTGCGGTGGAACCACCAGCAGATATGGTTTTCTCGTTGGAGGTATTCTTGATGCTATGTGGTTGATCACGCAGAAAATTTGATGTTCTCGCCGACCATGACTGCGGTGCTAAGATGATCGATCATCTTGTTTCAGGCATCATCGCTGGAGCCTCTGCAATGGCTGCCTTGACTCTCGTCTGCTGGTGGATCAAACGCCGCTCCTCCTCGACGAGGAAGCGCAAGAGCATGAGACGCCTGCTCTCCGAGGCATCCTGCGCCGTTCCCCTCTACTCCTACAAGGACATGGAGAAGGCCACCGATGGCTTCTCACCGGACCACATCCTGGGCACCGGTGCTTTCGGCACCGTGTACGCCGGCGTGTTCAGCCACGACAGGCTCGTGGCGGTGAAGAGAATCAAGAACCGCGACAACGACAGCATCGAGCAGGTGACGAACGAGATCAGGCTGCTCTCCTCGGTGAGCCACCCCAACCTCGTCCGCCTCCTGGGATGCTGCGTGGAGCAAGGAGAGCAGATCCTCGTGTACGAGTACATGCCCCACGGCACCTTGGCGCAGCACCTACAGCGGGAGCGGGGGCCGGCGCTGCCTTGGACCGTTCGCCTCACCATCGCCTCCGGGACTGCCAAGGCCATCGCCTACCTCCACTCGGCCGTCCATCCTCCCATCTACCACCGGGACATCAAGTCCAGCAACATACTGCTGGATCGCAGCTACAACTCCAAGGTTGCAGACTTCGGCCTGTCGAGGATGGGTATGACGGAGACGTCGCACATCTCGACGGCGCCGCAGGGGACGCCCGGCTACGTGGACCCGCAGTATCACCAGAACTTCCAACTCTCCGACAAAAGCGACGTCTACAGCTTCGGCGTCGTGCTGATAGAGATCATCACGGCGCTGAAGGCTGTGGACTTCAGCAGGGCGCAGAGCGAGGTGTACTTAGCGGCGTTCGCGGTTGACAGGATCGGCAAAGGCTGCGTCGACGACATAATCGACCCTGACCTTGCCCCGAACAGAGATCCATGGACGCTGGCTTCCATTCAAAAGGTGGCCGAGCTGGCGTTCAGATGTCTTGCCTTCCACAGGGACTTGCGGCCATCCATGACGGAGGTGGCGGACGAGCTCGAACAGATCAGGCTCAGCGGGTGGTTACCCACCGACGACAGCATGTCCTTGTCGAAGTCGTCCTCGTTCTGCTCCTCCCCGTCGAGCTGCAACGAGAAGCCGCGCACGACGTCGAAGAGCAGGAGGTTGGCGTCGATGAGCAGCAGGGGAGAAGAGGAAGTGAAGGGAGGATCCCCTGTTTCAGTGCAGGAGCCATGGTTCAGCGATCGGAGCTCTCGCTCCGACAACAGCCTGTTGGCCGACGTAATCCATTGATCTGCCATGCTCTTTCTTCCATCTGTACTGAAAACTCAATGTCCATATTCTCTTTCATCACCACCTTCTCTTCGAATCAATGCTTTTTTTGCTTGGATAATTGGGATGCCTGTGTTCCTCCCACGCGTCGGATTCCGGTCCACAGCTACAGATATATCTTGGCGCCGCCTCAAGAAATCCTTTGTGACTTGATGATCTACTTTGAATCTACTACTCTATTCCAAGAAATCTGGATGAATGGCTACAAATCTTTGTAGCCATTTATAGGGATGAAGTGGTTTGCAGATATTTGATTTCCATAGCCTTGCACTGTCAAGCCAGCAGTTGGGGTTGAAAGAAGGAAGGATCCATGATGCCTGCCTGGTCTCGAAGCTCCATGAACACCAGGAAGCCATCTCAAAAGTCATGGCCGGTCTCCTAATCATGCAAGTCGACCACCAGAAATCATACATTTGTCCCATGTCTCCGGCGTCAGCTCCAACAAATTCTACTGCATGACCAAATCACAGGTTCTTCCTCGGTAAATGAACCATCAAAAAAAAATTTGGTTGACATCGAGCTCAGTCGATGACAGTACATAATCTGTAAGTGCAGCAAATAATGTGAAAGATGTTGTTCTCCGGAAAAGAAAAGATATCACAAACCAATTTGGTAACTCGAGCGACCCAAGCATAGATCAAACGTGAAAGGCTATGAGAAGGAGATCGCACGACCCACACCTAACTTTGTTAGCTAATAAGGCAAGGAAAGAAGATATGGCAAAACTTTGATCCAGCACTAAATTTTAGTTTGACCAGCGCAAGAACATGAAAAGGACCCTAACTTAAGGAAACCGAGTTCTTTGAGCTGTGGCATTCATTCTCAGGTTAAGAGTTCTGCCAAACATGAAGAGGTGTGTGTATATATATATAACACAAAGGACCTACCTATTCTTGGCCATCAGCAATCTTGCAAACAGGAAGGCAAGCTATCATGGGCAACTGCAGTGGTCTTCATTGCAGAAGGTATGTCTTCTCTGCCCCTTAACCTTTTCTCGCTTCATCTAATGGCCTCCTCCCTTGTCGTCTTCCTCGTTGTCATCCATCTGTAACGCTAAAAAGATGAAACCATAGGAGATGAAACTTATTATTCGAGTAGAAATAGGAGAAGACTATTGAGATTGTTAAGCGTTTTGCTCGGAAGGACAAGGAATCCTAATTACAACCAAGTTAAATCTTATATTGATTTTTGATATATTATTTAATCAATAAAAAAAACGGGGTTTTGCAAGAGTTTCTGAGACAGATCCCCCCCGTTGGAAGCATTAGGATTTGTTTACCTAAAGGACGATCTATTATGTATCGTAGTGTAACGATCACGATGGTCAATGAACTCAAGATAACGAGAGAGAGAGACGGTGATGGCTTCTTGCAGGGAAAGATCGAAGGAGGTGAAGAAGGACCGCAGATTTGATTCCATGGGGACTGCTCATGAAGGGATAAAGACAGTGGCCATCGAAAAGGTTTGTGAGTTCTCCACCAGCTCAGTTACTTGTGTCTGCATAGTGACATGGAACATGAACGGAAAGGTAGACAAAGGTTTCGATTTGGTTGACCGAGCAAAAGCACCTATATACTCCCGATTCATGTTGGTTTAATGCGAAGGCGTCCTCCGGCGACATGGCGGAGCTCATCGGCTGGCACAGAAGGTTTGATATCTTAGCGGTAGGGTTGCAGGAAGTCCCAAAGCATGACGTCGGAGTGCAGTTGCAGGCTGCTCTCGCCGAAACCCACTGGTACTTCATTCTTTCCGCTTCATATCTTGTGGAACTTCTCATATACCGTCCCTCTGTTTTTTTTTTTTTAAGCCTCTTGGCAGCAGCGACGATGCAATCGCTGCAACTGTTTGTGTTCGGCCCCAAAAACTCCGAACCCTACGCAAAAGGTGAGAGCACGAAGAAACAGGGAGCCGCCACGAGAACACTGCTTGCAGCTTCTGCTGACAAAATTTCCTCGACGATGGCAGAGACGAGGGTGGACAAGCACGCCGTGAGAGGCTGCGGAGGGTTGGTGGGAAGGAAGAAGGGAGCCGTGGGCGTGCATATCGAGTTCAATGGAATCCGCATGGTCTTCGTTTCCTGTCATCTCTCAGGTATGGAGAGGTTGGATCGATCCAACTGCTCATAAGCAATCGTAATGTATCCAACTGTCGTGTTTGTGTGTGTGTGTGTGTGTGTGTTGCATGCAGCTCATGCACGTAACGTGGAGGAGAGGAACTCACAGTGCAGGCACATCTCCCACTCGCTCTTCTCCGGCGACGGGAATCCATGGCGGAGGCATTGCCATGTGACGGTGTGGATGGGAGATCTCAACTACAGATTGCAGGGAATCAGCACCCACCCAGCACGAAGCCTGATCCGTAAGAACCTTCACAACGTACGTAAGAAGAGATCATCATGCCTCACATCTCTCCTCTCCTCTCCTCTCCTCTCCGTGCTTAGGTACTCTTTGTGTTGCGTGACGATGATGATTGCAGCTGTTGACGAGCAAAGACCAGCTGCTGCGGGAGGCGGAAAGGGGGGAAGTGTTCGATGGGTACTGCGAGGGGAGCTTGTCGTTTAAGCCGACGTACAAGTACAACGTGGGGAGCAGCAACTACGATACGAGCTACAAGGTGAGAGAGAGAGAGAGAGAGAGAGATGAGAGATGGTTAGAATTCAGGGCCTCTGCAATTACTGCTCGCTGTGATTCACAGGTCAGAGTGCCCTCGTGGACCGACAGAATCTTGTTCAAGATCGATAGCTCATCGGGGATCGATGCGGTGTTGCACGCCTACGAGTCGATCGATCGAGTCAAGACCTCTGACCATAAGCCAGTGAAGGCCCACCTGTGTTTGAAGGTAAAGAGTGCGTGAGTGATCTCTAACATGCCAAAAAAAAAAAAAAGCCATATGAATGGGGTGATGTCAATCTGTGGATAGTGTTGTTGTGCAGAAGGTGACTGTTTGAAATTAAATAGAATAATAATAACAAAATTAACAATAATAAATACTAACAAGGAAAAAAAAATGACCTACCAACAAAAATCGCCGTTGCCGGGGATCGAACCCGGGTCACCCGCGTGACAGGCGGGAATACTCACCACTATACTACAACGACCTTGTTGTGTTAAATGCGTTTTAAGCATTATATGAAATTTATTTTGGAAATAATATTGCATTTAGATTGAAATTACACCTAAACATGCAAACATATCCAATCATAATAAAAAAAAATTACTTCCTATGGAACAATTGCTACTAAATTTAATAAGCTTAGAATCACATGAAACTAAAACCATCTTGGTTAGGAGGCTGTTTTCCTAAAAGGAAAATTCAGCCAGGAGTTTGTCACTTTGAAATATTTCACAAACCCCAACACTTTCAATGTAGTTTCTGCATGCCACATCACTTCCAACTGGAGACACTGGAGTTTGTTGATCTCATCATGCTCTTGTCATTCATTCACAGAGCAAGATGAAGAGCCACATTATCTTCAAGAAACTCATAAAAGATGAGGAATTGGATAAATACTAAATACATTCAGCTGTTTCCACACTACCCTCCCATTTTGGCGTCGGCCAGGCTAATTCTTAGAACAAGCCCAACTACATACCACGAAACACCCATGGATCCTCTTCTTCAAGGATTCTCCCTGCCCTGACCTTCTGGCACGCAAAATACAGGCGTGACATGTCCTAGAACAGAAGCTTGAGAAGAGAAAAATAATGGAGAAAAGAGATACAAACATGAAAAACAAGGCTTTACAGGTACTGCTGGTTCTGTGAGTACAGATTGCTAACACGTCTCATCCACCATGGTTGCATCTCGCCGTAGCCTGTGCACTGCCCCTCCCCTTCCTCCTCGCTGCCGAAAAGAGTTTGGTCTGAACAATCAAGGCTGGCCCCACATGCCGCATTATACGACCGGCATGCAGAGTGGCACACCCGGAGCCTATTATCCCCATCCTCGTCACAACGTTGGATTGAGATCTAAAATAGAAAAGGAGCAAAAAGTAAGAACTTGTTAACCTTCTGAATGCCACATACAAAGTGGTGCAGGTGCATCCCTCTCCAATGACACCATCTTGGCTATATTGCTAAATAAACTAGTGATCAATCATATAGACAGGTGATAGCAAGCATGAGCAGACAGGACAAAGGCTAGCTTCAGAGCACAACTTATTATTAGGTAAAAATTTGAACCAGAGTGTCTATTCAACAAAGTGTCAATTGTTGTGAAAAAATAAGATGAAGTCAAAGTCCTATTTCCTGATAGACGCTGTTCATATCTTTACCAAGAGGTGCAAATTAAACTGTTCATTTAAATTATGAAAAAAAAATCCAAAGAATTTGTTAAAATCTATGTACAGGTGATACAGAACCAATCAACAGAACATTTAACAGAATCTTGAGAGTCAATAGACGCGAATAACATACCCAGCAGGCGAGCCGCTTTGCTGCAGCAGCACAGTAGCCATTATTAAGGATGCTAAACAGCATCCGGCCACCTGGCATCAACCGGTTGTAATTAGGCATTACTACAGCTGCTTCAAGCTGCTGGAGTATGCTTGGTTCACTTGGCGCACAGTGTTGTCCAAATGCATCCTGAGCTAGCACATCACCACAAATCGAAAGGCTAGGCAGCAACGAGGAGCTGTTCTGGCAAGTATAGCCAGCATAATCGGAACAGCGGAACTCACAAACACCATTGTCGCATACTCCTCCATGCAAGCTGCACTGCTCATTGCACATAGCTGCAAAATATGCATTAATGACTCAATTTAATTTGGTTTACGAGCATGAGCATCTAATTGGTACTGTACAGGTATCAAACATAACAAATGAATTTGGAAAACAACATGGATAGCAGAACAGGGAAAAGCACCGGTGGAGCAGTCAATGCCAGCAAAGCCACTGTCACACTGACAGGCACCATTTGGATGGCATGTACCACGCTCGCTACAATTTCCTGGACATGATCCTGTAAATGAAGAAACATAGTTTATATAGTGAAAAGCATGAAATAGAGCACAATGCACAAGTTGTCAATACTGCAGAGTGAAAAAGAAAAGAGGATCTGAAAGGACGTTATAATGCCACTACAATATTGTATAAGGTAATAGATCAGGAGGTCTTTTGTAAGGCAGCATAATACAATTCAGAAATGGTTTCTACTTTGTGATCAAATAAGACTGAGAACATATCCTTCATAGTGAATCATCCCGACGGTTATAATGATCCATGAGACTGTAAGATATGCTACTTGACATACATTTTACTCGTAACTTTCACAACATCACGAAAGCCAAAATCATCATCAACCATAGAAAGCCAAATATCCCACTGAGGATAATAATTTAATTGATGCCAGAAAAATGATGTAGCACCCCACCCACCCACTATAGTATCATATAATCTTTATTTGTTTTCTCAAAAATCTTAGTGGCATGACCAGCAATAATTGTAGGAACATGTCATTTATTCTAGCTTCTCCAATTCAGTCGAGCATTTTGAAACTCACTCCTGCTTGACAGTTCAGGACTTCTAACTAAACCCCATGACAAACTAAATATATATGAAAGTATTTAATCATGTCAACTCACTTTGGCTGCAGTCGTTACCATGAAACCCAAGGTAGCAGTGGCACTCCCCATCTATGCAATCACCATTAAAACTACAGGAGCCAGGACACTGGCCATTTATGGGCACCGGTGCACCACTGCACAACTCATGATAGGCTGGGCATATCAGCTCACCTGAATCATCAAGGTAGTATATCTCTCTGTGAGTCCACATAGATCACATATGTGATGTTTAACACAATGACCAACTCACCATTGAATCCTGAAAATTGAACAGGACCACCAGATTCAGGACAGACCTTCCAAACACCGTCCACAGCAACCTAGATAAAAGAAATTAATAAGATCTACCATGGTTATATATGAGCATAGGTCTACAGATACATGCTAGATCCACCTGTCATGAAGTCAATAAATCTAAAATAATATTGCAGGAACAGGCAGAGGAAAACCTAAGAAAGGAGCAAATAATACATTGCATTGTGAAAACTTATTTGCTACAGATCCAAAGGAGGACAACAAGTACAAGTTTGTCTGCATTAGGTAGGAATTTCTTCTGCAACATTCAGAATAACTTTATGCTAAAGAAGTAAACTGGTTCAAAATATGTCAAACCAATTTCACGCTATACAATCCAATTATTTACAATCAGCACATAATGCCATCTACAAAGTTACCAAGATACAATGCAAGTCCAATAGTTACCATCAATGACCAACGTAAATTACAATCTACAAGGCTTATTCACTAATCCTGGCTGCCAGAGTCCCTACTGATAAAATCTCACACGAATTGATCAGACAGATCAAGTATATGGAGAGTAAATAAGCTGTCCTACTTACTGGCATGAAAAATAACAGGAAGATTATGCAAGATAAAAATGTTGTTTTACCTCTAAAGTGTTGTTTGTACACCTGTGTTGATAACAACCATTACCCTGAGTGGTAGAGCCCCTAACAAAGCCTGTGCGCACCAATGATGAAGTCATGCACCTAACAAGCATGTACCACCAGATAGGAAGGTGATCAAGAAAGACTACAGTTTTGGTCTGTTTAAACACTGCTTCTGGCATATTTGGATCTCCCATTATGTTATACACTTTAATAATTAAGCCTTTTTCTCACAAGCAAAATTACTTATGCAGTTACACCAAATACTAAATCTGGTTCTTACCTGGAGTTAGTTCCTCGGACCTCACCTAACATTCTATCAGGTGCACGTGCACTGTTGGTGTCTGTGCAAGAACCATCAGAATAAGCAACAAAATATGTGCAATAGTCTGCCAATGATGATTGCCCGCCTGCAATACAACATAAGTCTTAAAACATATTCTCATCTGAAAAGCTCATATTTCTAAACCATATGAGCTACAAAAGTACCACTTCAGTTGGATTGATAAAATGAATGATAGCTTTATCTAATGAGGGCAAACTTAGGCATGTTTGCTTCAAACTGGACCTAGAAGTAGGATTACTAAATTTGTAGTCAATACAATGCAATTATTTTTAGCATGCAAATGTGCATAATTCTAGTAAATTGATGGTTCACTACATACAAAATTATAAAGAATGATATCAAGAATTAACTTTTTCTCAACAACAAGGAGTCCTTTTAAAAAACAAACATAGATAAGAAGATAAGGACATGAATAAGAGAAATTGTTACACGAGGCTCATATCATCGCATGTTTAGGATCATACCCAAACCTGCAGTGATTCGTTTTTGTAACTAGAACGCCAAGGAGGTGGGAACACAAAGCAAGAAAGCTTCTTGTAAATCTGAAACAGCTTTATCACCAGATAGGCAGACTAACAATTTCACTTCAAACTGCCAAGGTTGATCACACCAGGGTTTGCAATATCATACTGCACCACTTGGTATGGATGATACATACCGGTCCGATAGAGGATCAGTATGCTCGGTACAGCTCAGTACCTTAGTGTATTGTGTGTCGGTGTGCTCGGTACAGCTCGGTATGTATTGTACTGATAGCTGATCGGTACACCGATGTAGTATGGTATTCAGAACCTTGGATCACACTATTATACAATTCACCTTTCTTTGCCTTTGATGTGTTTCACCAATTACTGATCATATACACATAGACTACACCCCTTAGCCTGTCTATAGTCTGGCCCAGCTTGATCTCACTTGTTTCATCCACCTATGGCATCTCCTCAGCTTGATCCATCAAGTGACTATTTATACCTATTCGAATTTGTAAATTTAATATTTCAATTGCCCCACACTGAAAAACAAGAACCAACCAGAAAATGTGACTGCTATTCTGGCTCAAGATCAGAACCTCCATACAGGCAGCACTGAGAGATGCTCAGAGGTTGCAAGTCAGCACACAGTACTGGCGTTTAAAGGACAACAAGAACAATAAAAATGAAAAAACAAACATGGTACATCATTATACTTTATCATGAAATAAGAAAGACCAAAGACATCAGAAGATGATATCATGAATAACACCATGAAATAGAACACACATTCCAAGCTTACCTTTATTAGCCTGTGGGAAATATTGAGCCCATTTTGGCAAGTCCCCGTTATAGCTTACAATAGGACAATACCCTTCTGCCTCCCTGTTGTATGTACAGCCTGACAACTGAGTCGTGTTGCATCGGTATGCCCCTTTCCAGTGATTGCAAGGAGATGTAACAAATTCAGTTCCTTGATTCCGACCCCAATCAAGGTGATCTGCCATGCTATAATTAGCATGATACCACCCACTGTCCTCTAATAAAGCCAAAGTCATTTTTGAAACTACAGATCTTGTATCGACAGATCCTGTCATAATTTCGTTCATTAGAAGTCTTTTCTCCCAGTGAGATCCTGCCAATAATTCATGTATCATTCAGAAATTATGGTGAGAAACTTAATGGGATATTCGATGAGGCATTTTGACTACGTTACACTTGTGAAATTGAAGGTACCTGATGTACCACGACCTCCTCCATCTTCCAACTCTAAGCCAGTAAAGTTTTCAGAAAATGCCTGACAAAAAAGCATAAGCACAGTGCTCAGCAACACCATAATCTCAAATTCTGGAACTGCATGCATTTGAATACTGCCATTACAGAATAAAGAAAGAATCTCATTTCCCAATATGGTTCAGTTAAACATACCCCATATTGATGTCTGGCATGCATAACAACTCGAGGCAGGACCACACGTGTGACCATACGCCCAAGGTTCTCATCCATAACTTGAACAGTGACCTGAAAAAGAAAAGACTGATCCATTAGATATTACAGATGATAATCGAATGGCAAGGACTAACCAATTGATCTAAACGGGATAATAAATTAGTTAAGAAACTGCAAATGGATACCTGGCTACGCCTTCTTTTTCTCTCATCACGGAAGTGTGCAAAGGCGTGAGGATCAAAACCTAAAACATGCATGACCTATGGACAGAAATCCTCATAAGTTACCAGGAGTAATTGAAGGACTGATTTGTAGAACTTTGCTAACCTCATGTATCAAAGTAGCCGAAAGCAGTGTTTCTGCTTCAGCTGTTAAATGACGGGGAGCGACATTGACATGACCTACAGATTGTGTAAGGCTAAATTACATTAGCATAAACATCATAGTTAAAAGGCTCCAGATAAAGTTTGTCAATAAACGCCAACAAACTTATGATACAAAAAGCACCTGCAATTGCACGGCCCCATTGATCTCGTTCACATGCCACTGCCCAAGCAAGAGTGTTGCCAGTTGTGGGTCTAGTGGTTACCAAGAGAACCAGGTCTGAATCAGCAACACCATCTGCAAAGCACAGATAGATTTATATGACAACTAGATAAAAGGGGAAATGCTGAAGCCAGGATAATATAACAAAACTAAACTACATCGGCACCTTCAACATATTCATGGGGGAGTTGCACCCCGCCATCCTGTCCACATGCAGAATATCCACTCAACCGTAAGTTTCCCTTGACAGGTTCAACTGCTAAAGTCCTTTTGAACCACCCTGCTGTTTGTCCTAGTGCCTGCTCAAGAATTTTTTTTATGAACAAAAACAATCAATCGAGGGTCTCCACAAATAAGAATGATAAAACACCGTCACTAACTACGCTAATTTTTGTATCCAAGTCAATTTAGGCCAATAGAATGGCTACTTTCTGTCAGATCTTCATAGGTTTCACATCTTCAACCAGTACTGGAAGATTCAAATTACACTAAATTCTAAACATTAGAGCTTGACCATATACAATTTCCAAAAGTAAATCCATCACAAATATCCACTGATTAGGTCTACTCGACATTTTTTCTTTCCCAGTTTTGACTCTTTCTATGAATTGACCCAATCCTACCCTCTAATGGCCAAACAGAAAGTCAAACTATCAAGCTTCAAAGATGATCATATGCAAGATCAGGTTGTTTGCTTGTTATTACAGCTAGTTCTTAGTGAAATGCTTCCCAAATTCCTCACGACAGCTTGAACTAAAGTGATGCAGCTTATACTTATTTCCATGCCATCAGCTTTTGAAGCATTGTCTTTCATTCTATGCATACAAAATCTGGTTGGAATATTAAAAATTTAACCCAATATGTTTCATTAATACAACCTTAATAGACATCACCATGATGCATAACAGCAGCTTTTATTATGTCCTAACTGCTAAGTACTTAGAAGCAAGGATTGCTACCAAAAGCTGAAAAGAATGAACCTAACAAACACAATATTGAGTTTGACTAATTGAAAATTAAAGACTAATGAGCAACAGTAGAAGAGATAATTGAGTAAATGTAACTAGTCCAGTAGACATAATACTTGTTGGCATAATACCCTAATACTTCATAGAGTTTTATCTGTTCTATTTTGGCATTGAATTCATTGTCAAAATGCTTCTAATACACTTTTAGATTACAGTGCATCACTAGAAGTAAATAAAAGTTCACGTAAAGTTGTAAAGCCATCAATACAGTACAAAAATTATATTAAGGAGCATGATGTAAAACATAAATGGCATTAATATTCTATTCTAGTTTTCTTGAGGTTTCCAAAACCTAATTCAGTACAGACAAAAAGTGGAACTTCACTGAATGGACAGAAACTGTACTTGAAAGTGAGACACCATGAACGCACCATTTTATGTTCTCATATAGTTACCACCAATAAGTCGAGAAATTAAAAGTTGGATGAGAACACATATGCAAATTTTGGGAAAAACATAATGAACATTTTACTATTAAAAAATTGGCAAATAAAGAAATCGACAAATCAAATTGGTATATACAAGTTATACCCAGGTGAATCAATGCCGACATGGCTGAAGGGCCAACAGACAAGAAATTGTACCTTTCGAAGACGTAGTTTTTTATCCTCCCCTGAAATGTCCTCGGATGTGCAGTTGTACCAACAATCTGCATATACCGGCCGATCCCCATGAGTATTGCACACAGGGGTTCTTGGAACTGATGTTACAGGTGGTTCACCAACCTGAAATACCATCATGATAAGATATTAATTCACACCAAAAGAACGCAGGACTCTGAATTCATAGTTGGAGGAATTATCTAACATAAACAAATTTACCTTCACGAGATCACCAACATTTTGACAGTCTCTATCAGGAGAATGCCCCACAGCATCATAGTTCAAAAGTATCCGGATGGGCTGCTTTGCATCCCTTTGCAGCAAAGGTCCTGAGGACACCTCAAGCAAAGCTCGTCCACCACGATGACGTGACCTTGACAAACTAGCCTGGTAATAAACTTGTGGAGTAACCGAGTATTCTTTACGACCAGGGCGACGCCTCTGATGGAGTATCTCATCATGGATGCACGAGTGCGTGAGTTGAACATCTTTCTCCCTCACCTTAGGATTTTGTGAAAACAGCAGCTCACTGTCTTGAGATTTTGCACCGGTTCCTCCAAAACACACCAGAAGCAACAAAAACTGCACAGAGAATAGCAAATTAGAACTGTGAACTTCCTGTATCGGGCAAAATCCCACCAAAGTATCAGAAAAACAAATGACTGTAGCGCATTAGGTGGACAAAAAGAACGATATCGAATAGCCATTAAATGCACTAGATCAATACAAAAGCGCTTCACAATTTTGATGAACCACAGAAAAAGTATAAAGCTGGTTCTGTACAAAGCACAGCAAAGACTGCAAAGCTTTCAACAAAAACTCATGAACATCACGAACACATACAAGAAAGAATCAACCCTTCTGTCACCGCAGGCAGTTCGATCGATTCCATAACGCGAAGCAGAATAATCATCAGAAACACCTTAAAACTACACAAAGATGAGAGATTTTTTTTCCACGAAAACGAGAATAAGAAAAGTAAGCCCTAAACCACAACCAGCCCGGTCACCCAAATTGCCCCAGATCACAGCAGACGCCGTAATCCAAGGTAAAGTTGAGACAACTATCACCAAAATTCTTCGCACCCGCAACACAAGAAGCCCCCAAAACTTCAAAACCTCAAGATCGACGGATCAACCCGCCCTACCTCAAAAGTGACAGCCGCGAGAAGCACCGTCAAGGGAAATGCTGCCCTCGACGACACCCCACAAGGAAGCGAGGGCTTCACCTCCATATATCGACCCCAGGAGTTCCCAGAGCCACTTCCATCAAACCACGAAGGGACCACCCATTCGCGCAACCTAGCACGACCGGCTCCGCCTTGGCTTGGAAATGGGCTAGCTTTCCCCACCGGCCGGGTCGTTGCTATGCCGGCACGCCGCCCGGGACGAGAATTCCCGTCGCGTGGCCTTCCAAGGGCGGATCAGAGCACCATTACGAGCGGCGACACTCGCCGACGGGCGATGGAGGATTCTAGGCGCCGGAAGCAAGGAAGAGAGTAAGGTTTAGAGAAGTCTACTACGCGAGCGAGAGAGAGAGAGAGAGAGAGAGAGAGAGAGAGAGAAGGGAGGAGGAGACGAGTTACGGTCACCGGTCCCTTAAATCTTCATCATCTAAAAGAACGACACCATTTTTTTTTTTTTAACGGTCCTCAGAATAAAACCCATTTTATTACTTTATGATACAAATGCCACCGCACTGCATTTTATAACGAAAATGCCATCCATTCAGTATACAGCTAATATATCCAATTACAGCAAGACTTTTGTTATATATAATTCGAAGGTAATTATTACAAAACAGTAGAAATTTAAATGATCTTGAGTTAACAATGGACGTTGATCGATGGAAGAAAAAGAGATTTTATTTTTCCTCAATTAGTTTGGCATAACATATATAGATCCACTTTTGCACTGGAAATAATATATAAATGTTGCCCAGTTGAAAACTATGACATACTATATGATATAGGTGAGCAAACGTGAAGGGATCAAAAGAGTGTTCATATGTTAAATCGTGTCGATAAAAAGATGCATTTATGAGTAGCCTCATGTCTGATCCATTCTGGATCTTATGCCATAAATCCTTCCTCACGAGTGTGAATATTTTGTTTCGTTTAAAGAAAACAGTGCAGTGGAAATGTGGAGAAGCTTCATAATTGTTGAAGTCGTACGTGTTGAAGATGTCATTCCTGTGTCCTTTGGTCAAACAAGCTAAAGTAGGTCATTGTTTACCTTTTTTGATTAGGATGTTGTTATGGTGCAGGCTAGAGTGAGAAACGTTGTTTTCTACATGAAGCAATCAGCTAAAACATACATACAAACGAAGGACCATCCATTTCTGCAAGATCTGAATCTGCAATTGTTTCCACTTTGTTGACTTTTTTTTATTTGCATTGCTTGTGATCTGAGGTTACTATGGTAGTCGTGGAAATTTTAGCCCAAGCCAATTCAGAAAAGAATGCTACTGCAAAAAACTTACGGCATGCGGTTCAAAGAACTATGTGTGTGTGTCTGAAAAATTTTGGAAACACTGCTTCTTGATGTTAAAGATCTTCTTCATCCTAAGTTGCTGAGAATTTTGATCGCTCTACACATATTACATTCACCTCCAATCAGCATAATGCTTAAAAAGAGATACAGGAAGATGGTAACAAGCAATCAAATCAGATACTTCAGCTTGGCTAAAAATGCCAAATCTTAGTGATCCCAACCCCAACCATAGTTCAGAGATAGATAGATAGATAGATAGATAGATCCCCACAGACCACCATTATAGATATTGTAAGAAGGCTCTGCTGTAAATACATGTGAGCTAGATGGCATATTCTCATATACAAATAAATTTTCTTCCAAGTGGAGTTGGTGGATGGAAGAAAGGTTCAATTTTTTAGAAGCAGCAAGAATTCCTGCTTGAGTGGGATAAGGAAGAGGGGAGAAGCCTTGACATGGTGGGCAGGGTTTGGTATTGCTCCAATCCCAAACCTTCCAAGGAAAGCCACTTGTTCTATTTGTTTTACATGCCTTCATGTAATCAATCATGTACAAGCTTATTCCTTCTCCTTCTCCTCCTCTGTCTTCCTAATTGCCTGCTGAGCAATTCAAGGGGTAGGTGGAGAACAGGTCATGTAGCTGAACCATCAGACTTGGGTCATCTATGGCTTTGTTTATATGCATAGGAATCAAAGGAAATGTGTTCAATTATTTAGTCTTATCCACAGAGAACCACTGGGCAATAGCTATCAATTGTGACTGTGGTCCAGAGAGTGTTGTCATTGGATATCAACGTTCTTCTTCTGGGAAGATGAATCAATCACAGGACCAAAGGAGTTTAGCTCCTCAACAATAAGACAACCAAAAAGTAACACAGTAAAAGTCACTTTGGTACCAATAAAGCACATAGGACATATGTAACACTATCTATTAGCTCTGCTCCAACAGCAGTTCCTTCCATATTACATGGTGTGTACTACAGGAGGAAAAGAGAGAGAGAGATACATTGTGATGACAGCAAGTAAAGCACTTTCTGTGGAGTTGGCCACCGAAGCCCAGCCATACCAACCACATTGATAACAGAGTAAATTGAAAGAAAGAACCCAACTCTGTGAAAGAGTAATGTAAAATCCTTTTAGCTCAACAATAAAAAGGAGATGGTCAAGAAATCCGCAAGTCTGCTGAAGGAGAAGACCGTATGAAACAAGTCCTGTGCTCCAGCCATGCCTCCTAAATCATGATGATTGCTTCACCTGAAAAGCCAAAAACCCAAGAAGAAGAACACACTGCTTCTTCTTCTTCTTCTTCTTCTTCTTCTTCTTCTTCTTCAACCTTGCCTTCACCTTAAAAAACCCAACACCCGGGCGGCATACGACTTCAGACCATGGCTATGACTTTGCGTCAGTGGACACCACCACCACGAAACAGGGGTTCCTTAACCTTGGAAGAAGCAGCTGCAGACCATGGCTACGGCTTAGTGTCAAAGGAAAACCCTACCTGCTGCTGATTCATCCTTGTATCGACCTGTGGCAACACAAAAACAACTGGGTGGGTGGCGCGATTACGAGGGTTGTGAAGACATTTCATATATATATATATATATATATATATATATATATATATTATAATGGCTAAGAATTACAAAACAAAAGGCCAAAATATGACATTATAACATTATATGGGGTTGTGTAGACATTTCATATATATATATAATATATAATGGCTAAGAATTACATAAAAAAAGGCCAAAAAATAAAATTAAATATATAATAATGAACAAAAGACATGTCTGAGCCCGGGTTCGAACCGGGGACCTCTAGTGTGTGAGACTAGCGTGATAACCAACTACACCACCCAGACGTTATGCTTGGCAGTACTAATAGCTTAATATCTTGATTTCGCCTAAGAGATTTTGAGTCAACGTGTTCTTCCTAGAAGTCAACTCATGATCCATGTTGGTATCAGTGTTTTAGACGATAGATTTATCATTTGAAGAAGGAAAGAGAAGGATATATTTGACAAAGTAACTCGAACTTCCCAATTAGAGAAGAAGGTTGAGCAAATGGTTGCTTTCAGTAAACAGACAACATCACAGGAGCAAAGGAACACAGTGGATTTACAAGAAGAAGAGATTTCCATTCATTTTACTTCAGTAGAATTCTTCCTTCCTCCTCGCATTCTCGAGAGAAGAAATGAAGGAAGAAGAGAGTGTGTTCCATTCACTCTTTTCAGTGTTTCTCCCCTTGGGTATATATGTAGTCTGTGTGAGCTACAAGCGTTCTTCTCATCAAGCACTCCTCCTCGTTAGCTGCTCCACAACCTTCGTCCACCCTTTCAAAACCGTCTCCTTCTGCACCCTATTACCGCAAATGCATTATATATCAGACACAAGGAAAAGAAGACATCATTTCAGCTGCCACGGTGAGTATTTTTCTGCAGAAATCGGACGAGTACCTCTTGTTGGGTGTTTCTGAGATCCACTGGCTCATGTCGAGCTGCTTGGCCAAGTGAGAAAGAGAGCAGAACAGCTATTACGAAGAAGGTGGCACACTTTGCCATGACAGCTATCTTGCAGATCCAGGGTGGTGCTTCCCGCCGGTCGAACACCAGAGAGAGAGAAAGAGAGAGAGAGAGAGAGAAGAGAGAGATGAAGCTATAACGAAGTTGGAGGAAGCGAAGGGGAGTGGAGAGTCTTTAAATACACCGAGGAATTCCCTGCATGAATGATACCAGTTGGGTGCAACTTGTTCTTGGTGGATGCTACCTCAACCTTGTGTCTTCTACACCGAGGAGTTCCCCGCATGAACGATACCAGTTGGCTGCAACTTGTTCTTGGTGGATTGCGACCTTCTCCCTCCTCCGCCTCCTCCTCCACCTGCAGTTAGTGACTTTTTGACATTGATCACTCCGTTCTTTCCGCAAACCAATAGCTCTTCCTGTGGATTCTCGATAGGGCGGGTTGAGGAAGTTCCATGCTACAGTTCAATGAAAATTAAGCATCATAGGTCAAAAGATTGCAAGTATTCCAGAAAGACAATAAGATTAATAATTAGTGTGGAATAATATATTGCTGGATGGATCTATGGGCTTCACATACGAAGTGGTGGGCTAAGCCCAAAAGGGAGTGCAGGGATCCAATCCAAGTATCGTGGAGAGCAGAAAGATTTGGTCGACCGTTGTTTCCTGCCATGGGTTGACCGCTTCCATCCTCGTGAGAACAACCATGGAAACTATGGTCTGCAGTAATATTTCCCAATACAAGTCAACGACTCCTGAGATGTGCTCCTTATGTTTGAACACATCACAGGAGCAGAACAATCTTGCAGACATGCGTGAACATGGAAGACAAAAGATTCATGTCTTCTAGTCTTCATAGGAAGAACGAAGAAGGAAGACTAGAACAGAGAGCAGCAGCCACAGTGATTTCCTGACGGTGACTCAGTTCAATCTCGTCCAGTGCCCCACTCCTGATGATGAATACTGGTTCCTTGTCTGCATTTGATCATTGCTGCGGGATTCAAAGGATACTTCCCACCAAATCATCCAAAATATCACAGTGCCCACGAAAACTCCTCTGTTAGAAGACACATAAAGATGTCTGTATCGTGGGCGTTTGTTCTTATGAAGGGAGGGGGGTGGTGGTGGTGGTGGGGAGGGGGGGGGGGGGGGCGTCGGGAGAGAGAGAGAGAGAGAGAGACCTTTGAACAGTGGAAGAGTTCACTGGCTATTGGTGGTGGTTGCTGAAAAGCTAGAAAGCGTGACAAGACATCAGACTCCGCCCACCAAGCAACAAACACTTGCATGCTGCCTACAGATTCGCTCCTCCATCGCCATCCTGTCTCGACCAACATCTGGGTGAAGAGATACTTTGGAAGTGCATATAATTCCTCATCCGGTCCTGTTCCTCGACTCACTCCTTGAGAGCCTCAACGAGGGAGGGAGAACCAATGGCATGTCTTTCTGAATCGCCTGCTGTTCACGGACGACGCCTTCTCGAGCTGCTGCAAGAGCAACAAGAGCCTTTCCACTTGGATGTTTACCTTCTCGAGAAAGGGCACTCGGATAGGATTCTTACATCCCGGTCTGCAAGCATTACTTGTTGGCCTGGTGGGAGTACATGTACGAGTCTGCAGAAGCTGACGTGCCGTCATCTGAGAACTTGTAGAGACATGATGAAGAAGACGTTCTGCGGTGCGGCTGAGAAGAACGCACTGAATTGGCAAAGAATTGCGCGGAATCATTTGAGGGCAGACTCGAAACGACGCAGTCCCGTCTCGATTCTCGAGCTGCGTTGTCGCCGAGGCTCCCCAGTCGATCATGTTCGGCGTAAGTTCTCGGCATTCTCCCTCCTCTTCCCTCTACTTATTGGTGATGCAGGACATCATGTTGTTGATTCTTTCCTTGCTTCAGATGTACAAGGGAAGATGTCAACCGTGGGTTTGGATTTGCCAGCCAAAGTTGTTGACATCTTCAACGAGCTGCTTGAGGTAGCTTATACCCCAGCCTTCTACGAACTCATCGGATCAAAGTGGCAGCTCCATCAACCAGACAAGCTTTTGGATTCCCATGAATGTTTCGATCATGCGTTCCTCCGGTGGAGGAGCAAAAAGATCTCTCTACCATAAGAGAACTGACAGTCTCAGAGCTAGCAAGCTCCAGGAGTGAGTGGAGTCGATTCCAGCTTCACATGAGGGAGATTGCGATCGACATAGGAGCTGCCCTCTTGGAAGATATCAAAGAAGAAACGATTCTAGAGATTGTAGGCTCTCATTGTACATCTCAGTGGAGTTCATCATCACTGTAGCAGTATGGTACACATCAGTTCAGTAGATTCAGGAGCGCCTCCTTTTCTCTCTTGTGTTTTGACATCGAGTTCCTCCTCGCTGGTTTCAGAGAATTCGGATCACACCATCCTCTTAGTACTCATCAATTGAGATTGCTCCAGTCATTAGCTGTACTACTAGTTTTTTCACCCCATCATTGAAGACCCAACCACCATGACTACTACATAGAGGAACAAAACAAATGTTCAGTAAGCATGCTGCTGCAGCCTTGTAGTTTTCTATTGTGGTGATGATGCTCCATTGATGTTAGAATAAGTTGAATGATCTGAACAGCACTTGATACCTGTATGTTTAAAATAGAGTTGATGGATGCTTCTCACCTGTGCATCAATCACTTGCTCTCAGAAACACTCTTCTGGTGCATTGCTGCTTGAAAGAAACTGCACACTGCAGTTGTCTATTTCTGTGGCAAACTTAAAAAGCCTTTGGCAATCACAGTCCAGCATTTACTGAATGGACAGCAAACCATGAATTATAGGGTTTTACAGGTATGTTGTTGTTGTCAGTGCCCTACAAAACCATGTGCAACATTAGTTATGTAATTGATAACACATAAATGGTATGAAACCTGGGAACAGTATCCAACTATTTTGCATTGTGAACTACATAAGCAAGCCTTGATTCATTCGATAAGTCACACTGGTAATATGTACTGCTGCTTCAGTGTGTTTAATAAGTGGATGGATGAATCATAGAACCTAAAGGTACTGCAGTAAAATGCTGCAAACAAGTCAGTGCAGTGCAGAAATGGCCATTGGAGAATTTATACTTGTATATAAGCATCAAGTTCATGTTGTCAAATACCTACCATAAGCCACCTTGGTACAGGCTTTAAGATGAATACGATGAACAAGATTTTGCCAGCCACAAAACATGGTACCCATTCGAGAGACACAGTTTAATGTCACCTCACTTGTCATAAATTCCAAGAATGCATAGATAAAAGAAGTGCATCAACTTGCTCAAGCAGTGGTTTTCATGGCAACCAGCGGATCTTTTAGAGACTTTAGGATGCGTTAGCTTGTCACACCATGCGTTTGTTTTTTAGATCAAACACATGGGGCCTTAAATGTGTTCTGCCTCCGATGGAGCAATGCACCTGAACCAGTTTCTTTTCTGTAAACCACTGTTGAGAGAAATCGACATTTGAGCTGCTCACACGAATTTGTGGATCAGAAACCAAAACTTGTTGTAAGAGTATGATTGAAGCATAAGACAATTCAGGTATATGAGCCGAGATAACCAACAAAAGCATGATACACTGGAGTTAAATTTTGTTTCTGAACAAGCCTGGAACTTCAAATCATGGTGTGAAGCATAGCGAAACACAGCTGCAAGCTCAATGGTGATGAATCCAGGCATACAAACCACAATGGTTTCTAGATAGGAAGAACTTCCAACACCATTTCTTTCAGGTTTACTTTTGATAAATGAGATTAATGTCAGTTCTCAGACTTTTGGTTCTTGTTCCTCTGAAATCTGTACCACTTCCATAACAGAAGTTACACCAGTTAACTCCGAAGAAATGTAAGAATGCATTCCCCAAGTAACATGATCAGCATTGCAGGGAATATAATTCCCCAAGTAACTGAAGGATCCAGCACGAGAGCAAACACCAGGCAATTTAAGCTTAGCATATGTTCTTAAGAGGCAACAGTATGAAGTCATACATAGCTGTATCTGGATTTAGGACATGGTACAGAAACAAAAGAACAAATAAACAACATGGCTAGAAAACTACAACTCGATGGTTCCTAGTCCTTGATTAGCAGAATGACCACTAGTTGTCAACAGGCATCATCTCATTTTCTCTCTCTGATGCTGACACTTGTCTTTGCGGACCTCTCGAAAGGTCACAGTGAGGGGATGGTAGGAGCGTTTACGACAGCCGAACCAAGGAGTTCGTTGCACAGTTTGCCGGTGCTCTCATGAATTTTGAGGTTCTCCGCCCTGGGGCTACTACCAGTGCTGCTCGACAGTGAACCAAACGAAGCTTTCTGTAGGACACCCGTCGGCGAGGATTCCAACTGACGACTCGAATCCCAATTGTCACTCAATAAGTTTAGAGATGATGATGAGCAGTTCTTGCTTTGGTCCTTGGGAGTGCTGTTGGTGCTTGTCAGAACCTCCCCCAGAGGTCCAGCCATGGAGGCCTCCCAGGAGATTGGTCTCCAACTAGCCTGTCGATGGCACACTTCATTCAGCAGCCCGACTCCTAGACCCACGGGTATTGGATCATGTTCCCTGGATAACTTGAGAGGTGAAAGTGCCAGTTTGTCATGGTTAGATGAGGAGGAAGATGAGAAGTCAGAACAAGCCATGGGGATTGAGATAGAGAGCTGGGTTCTATCAGATTGTGTTTCTTCTATCTCAGGCCAGGTGACAGTGGAGTGATCAGACTGGGATTTGGGACAGACATCAATGAAGTGTCGGAAGGCATGGGAATGGGACTGCTGGTCATTACGCTTTGTGTTTGGGATTAAACCGATGTTGCCAGAGAATGAACTACCTGAGGGATTCAAAAGTGAAACAGCAGAAATGAGCCCAAAGTCTGTTCTCGATGAGGTCTCCTCAAAGGGATTGTGTTGCTTTGAGAGAGAGAACGAGTTATTAAGGGAATTCTGGTTTGCAGGGTTCAGCATAGACAAGCCCTTCAAATTCTGCAAACAATCATTTCGATCTTCTTTGCTCGTCAGCACCCTGCAGAACAACATAGATCAGTGTTACACAAGGATCCGGATGGAAAGGCACATCTTTTACCAAATGACTAGAGAATCCACTAATCTCTGGTATAAGAAATTACGAAATGTCAAACTCTAAAAGTATCATCATGAATGTAGTTTGTTCTTGATCTGAGGTATAAAAAGGTGGCCGGCACTGGTGATATACCACAGCATGAGAGCAATGGAAAACACATTGAACATATTACAGATGCAAGCTTATGCAATAACACTACATGATTTGATTGGTCCAATTTTGTCGAAGATAAAAACTCTAATACATTTGCATGTGTAATTCTGGCTCAACAATGATCACCATTTAGCGCAAGCTGGTGAATCCAGCACTATTTTCATTGTTAAAAACACAGTGAATCAGCATTAACTAGCAATTTTAAACTTATCAAGTGTTGTTGTAGCTGAAATGAAATATGAATTGAATACAATTCAAGAATAAAACCATGCACCAGTGTTTTCTTGGCTCCTTATACTCGTTAACCCACTAACTCCATCAGCATCTTCGTCATGACAGCAAAATAAGCTATAAGTGTTAAAACCATCTAATTTATTGAGGAAAAGCAGATCAATCATTAGTTGTTTCCTACCCATTGAGCTGCACAGGGCGAGGATCAGTGATGTTTGATTGTAAATTTTTATTCTCATGCTGTGAAATGGTGAGGCTAGCAGACGAAGTGCCATCAGGAACAGCTGAAGCTGACTGTGAAGATGCGATGACAGGCATCGCTTTCGCGGCATGGCCAGTGTGGCCTTCCACATGCTTTCTTGAACGATGGCGGCCTCGGTTCATGTGTCGCTCACAGTACTTCTGGTCAGCAACTGCATCCCTCGAGCACCGCCATTTCTTCCCATCAGTCCGACGGCATCTACCAGGCTCCGGATCAGCATTTCCAGAATATCCCACATAGAATTGTCCCCATCCAACTGCAACAACCAAAGAGTTTAACAGCAATAATATAGCCTCTCATGTTTGTGAAATGAGATCTTTCAGAACCCAAAATCATCAAGAAGGCATAAGGTCATGAAGTGTATGTATCATTTAGGATTTGACCATTCCTTTTTATAGGGCAAAAACTTTATTAGTATCACCATATTTACAAAGGAAAAGGCATAAAGGTGATAAAACTTTAGTTGAGTTACCACTATTCCTAAAAGATTAATTTGCTAGGAAAGAGCACAAATAGTGTATAAATTCTAGCAAATATAACCCTGGAGTTATATTTCCATATTGACACTGGCAGATCTAGCATGCATTAGGATAAGCAATCAAAGGTACTGCAAAAAAGATTGTGCATATCTCCAGAAAACTAGCAACTTCAGCTTATGCTCCATCTTAAAAAGATGTCAGAATGCCAATGAAGAAGATCTATACTGCCCAAAAGATGGATCTTTCTTGAGAATCTGCAAACACTAACCACCTCACCGAGACGCAAGCATGCATGGCTCCCTTATGCCAACAAATATTTCTTGGATACAGGAGGTGAAAGACCAACGAGTACCTGAACCAAAAGATCCAGAAGACGAGAAAGGGAACCCAGATGCGTTGAGGCTTCTTCTGATGGGAACGAGCAGAGTTGCCGGTATGGGGACATTCGCAACAAGGTACTTGTAGATCAAGGCCTGGTGTTCCAGCTCCAGCCACTGAGATGGAGTGAAGGGTCCCCTAATCCTCGCAAGAACCTCTTGCATGCTCGCACTAGAGGTTGCGGAAAACAAGCCTGCAACAGAAGAAAGGAAAAGGTGGAGAACGAATTTGAGGTGAAGACGGGTCCGAACTTGAACCGCGTCAGATGCAGGGGGAAGACAAGGAGAAGAAGATGAACATGTTAGACAACTGCAAAGGCCCCCGAGGAGGCCTGGCAGATGAATCACAGCTCCCATGCCTTGCCTGCAGCATTTGAGGAAGCACATCAAACTGCAAAAAGATCAAAGACGCCATCTTTTCCCCATATCTTATCATTTTCCTCGAGGAAAAAGCATCACACGGGATCAGAGAATATTAAGGGATGGATGGTTCATTCTGCTACCTTTTCTCTCTCGGATTGGTTGCCGTGTCCCTTACCACTTTCTCTCACGAGAAGACAGAAAGAACTTGAGCTCCCAAAACCAGTCCTCGGAAGACAAGAACCCAATATAAAGGAGAAACAGGACGGAAGAAGCCAACTCTGTTTTTTTTTTTTTTTTTTTTTTGTCCTTGAGAAGACTGAAAAGAAAAAAGGACCAAAACTTCTACGAAAAAGAATCAAAATCCCCAACAACCGGAAGCCCCAGCTTGTTCGGAGAGACCAGAACCAAAACCCCCAAAAGAAAACCACCCACCAGAGAGACTTAATAGCGCCATCAATACGTTTGAACCAGCAAGTATGGAGTGCGTGTTACCTGCATTCCTGAGATAACACCCCGTTGAAGAAGGCGCCGAGGGGCGGATGTGGTAAGGCAAGGTCGCATCAGCAGAGACAGCCATGTCACTCTGCTTGGAAGTGGATGAGAAGCTGAGCATGCGTTCTCCGTCAGGAAAGAGGTGGGAGTCGGATCTGAGGAAATGAGGCGTCTTTGCGGGTGCCGTCACCGATGGTTCGGTCCTGGACATCTTGAGGGATCTCCAGTCGCAGTCCTCAGGTTCAGCAGGCCTGTCATGCTTGTGGAAAATGGATCCAAAGAATCCTGTTTGCCTGCTCACTTCGGTGGCTTGGGAGGTCAGGGAAGAAGGGAAGAGGTTACCGCCCTCGGAACAGGAGGCGCCCACCAACCCATCCATGCTCACCACTTCACCGAAGTCCATCTCCTCCACCACCGCCCCAGCCCACTATACGACCGATGAGGTGGGTTCATGAGAGTGGAAGCCGAGGGAAGAGAGAGTGGGAGAGTGGGAGCAGGAAAGCAAGCATCTTTAAGGATGGGAAGTGGGAAGAAAGGGAAAGCAGAGCGTGGTTCTTATGGTTGGGATGAAGCCCAGGCTGTGTGTTTTTTTTTTCTGGAGAAGTGAAGAAATCAAATTATCGGATGAGAGAAAGAGAGAGAGAGAAAGAATCAAAATCGTATGCGTTTGTGTGATCATTTTCTTATACGATCGGTCATCATGAACATGCGATCCAAATTCCTCTCACTGAACTGTGTTCAGTTTATAGTTATGTCAGTATATGTATCTTTGTAGATTACGATTAGATTATTCTTAGATTCGTAGGAAACAACCAGTAGGCTCATCTCACTCTTCACACCACAAAAAAAAAAAGAAAAGAAAGGAACTTGAAAGGCTACACGAACACTACTTGGGCGTGTTGTGCATGGCCACTAGGCTTTTTGTCTCTGAGCTCCTCTTCCGCTTCCAGCAGAACTTGGTCAAACTTGTGGAAGACGATGACAAAAGCATTTCTCTTTCCTGATACGTGGAAAGCTATTATTACGACTCGATTCGTTACATGCATACATACATACATACATACATGTTGCCGTTTTATCTTTGACATCCATGGAGGACATCGGCCATGCATGCATTCCCCGCTACGCATTATTAATAACCCCTGTGGACTCCCCCCTCACTTTTGTTCTGGATCGAGGTCAAGGCAAAAGAACAGAAATCATAGGCGTTCTAGGGTTCCTCGGAGAAGTGGAGTGCTGGAATCCGGGAAGCATGGGTCTGTTGAAGTGACGAGTCGAAGGCTAAGATGATGATGTAGCCCAAAGCTCACGGTTTCCTGGAGTTCTTGGATGCTCCCAGCTCAGTGAAAGATGGTAATTATGTTTTGAGAATGTTGAAGATACAAAGGAGGAAGAAGATTCCACCAGCGGTGAGCCTCCCTTCCCTTCTCCTTGCTAACAGGCACGACACAAACGGATGGACCGATCCATCGGTGGCATCACATCAGAGCGTCCTTAAACACAGTACGCTTTGATGGAGGAGAGGGGGGCGCGGTAGGGCGTCCTCAACGCAGCCATAATGGAGGCTTTGATGGAGGAGGGAGAGGAAACGTTGGTATCCAAGCCGTGCTCCCCATGGACCCAACCTAACTAAGCCCTCCTCCGGGGACGGGGACGGGGACGGGGGTCCATCTCCATCAATCATGCATGCGGCATCTCTCATCCGATAAGGGAATCCAACAGCGAGGCATGACAGGGACGTATCATTCCACCCCTACATATTGTTTATGCTCTCCCACTATGCGCTACTTTGGCAGCGAATAGATTAGGCAAACTCTCTTTTACTTTTGCTGCTAACTCCCCCTCCACTCGTGTTCGACTCTCTCCGCAACACTTACCCTCTCCTCACTAATCCATGCTTCCCTGCCATGAAAGACCGAGAGGCCACCATCGAGGGGTCGCTTGATCCTGCCGAGAGGAGGAATAACTCTTACCGTCTCCCTCACATGAATCCGAGAGAGAGAGAGAGAGAGAGAGAGAGAGTTTTCGCTTCCTTGTGGCCGACACAGTGACAGCAGGTCCTCCACTGAAGTCGATATAGCGTCTGTTTTTACTGCTGCAAACTCCATATATTTGACCCAACAATCTCAGCCACGCCTGTGAGCGAGTGACCTCCGTCAGCTTCTCTCTGAGAGAACTCAGCCAAACCAGAGAGCAATGCATGCAAGAAACAACGATAGAGTTGATCACGTGAAGCTGATGACAACTTCTCGTTACATAGCGTTGGGAAGAGCAAGCAAGCCTCGGGAGGAGAACAATGGATTCAACCCTTAGTTTATTAAGGGTACCGATTTATCTTGAAAAAAAAAAAAAGACTTTTTGTGATTCTTTCAGAAATGCTTCTACGAGCACACGGCGATGGACGCATATAAACACCAATTACTGGCCGCCCAGCTTTCATGGTGGTGTCTTTGCTAACTCGTTAATGACATTTATGACCAGCTTGCAATGAATCTGGTGGTGTCTTCGTTGGGTCCATTGTCTTCTCGGTGGGCGTGACCACCTCTCCGTCGATATGGTGGTGGAGCAAAACATCCAAGTGGTCTCCTCGCTGCCTGTTGTTGCTTGTTGGGTATGAACCCTACCCTACACAGTTTCTATATCTCTCTCCACATCATTTATATCCTCGGGATATTTGTCCATTTGTTGTTGCTTGTTAGGTGCATGGTGAACCCTACCTTTACCAACATCCTTTTAAAGCTTGCCATCTGCTTAACTTATTTCTCCTCTTCTTTTTTTTCTCTCCCCCTCTGATTCTAACACTGCCTTGTTCTGGAATTTATTCCCTAGATTGTTCTGGAATTTGTTTCCTGATTCCCATGGAAGGAGGCTTCCACTTTCACCTGCAAATTTGGTTTTGGCTTTGATGCTGAAAAGCATTTCCCCAATAATGCTGAAAAAGTATCATTTTATTGGAAGGAAATGAAGAAGGGATAGTTAAATGATATAAAAAGAATTTAATTATAAATATATATGTCAAAAAGCAAATGATGTAAGACTAGTATGATTCGATACTTTTTATTTATATCTGTCGAGAAAAAAATATTATCGATGTCTTGATCAACACCATGCTATTCGTGTTCGATGTATATCGAAGATGAAATTACTATGCTCCCGATGTGTCACCTATATAAAAGTTAGGGGTCGAGAGAGTTTTATAAATTTGATCTTGTCACAAAGAAATATGCAAAGAGTCTATGATTATCTTCCTTATAATATAGGAAGGGAGAAAAGAAAATTTATGATTATCTTTCTTATCATAATGAACTAAATGAAAGCTTGTTTTGTTTTAAATCTTTTATACGAATGGATGATAACTTAGATCTTAGATGACAATCCAGTATCAACTGATGTTAGATTTTCTATCAATATATACGAGATCAACTAAAAGGCTTTTATGTTATCTTTATTCTCATTATATATCTTCTCTAAACACCTTAGAGGGAAACTCAATGCACTTTAAAACTCAAAAAAAAAAAAAAACTTAATTCTCAAGGTTAATATCTTTCACGACCATTCATTCGTTATCCTCATTATATATTGGCTTCAAAAAAAAAAAATCAAGATGCTGATAATCACAACAACAAGTTTTCTCTATTGGAAAACTATTCAAAATGAGATTAAAAAGAAAAAAAAAATTATCTTCGTTGGGCCTCCTCACAATTCGGTTTTAAATCCTCCAAGTCGCGGCACGCCCCAATGACCATCGAAAAATATGATCCAGTCAAAGTATACCCCCACCCCATGTCAATATTCTCACCATGCATCGAGCACCTGACTCTTAATTTTATTACCTATATGCGATCTATGGTTAAAAAGATCGATAGACATTTCTTATGGACTCAATCTTCATTTATTTCACATAAAATTAGTAGTAGTACTGCCAGGTTAGTATAGCCTGTGGAAAATATAATCAGGATAAACTAAAACATTATCCAAAAATAACTTTCCCTTAAGGCCAGAAACACGCATTGGGAGCACTCGAAATAGATCATCACGTACGTACGTATTGTGTAAGAAGAAAACAAACGAAAGAGAAGTCCCGCAAATGAGTTTTGGGGAGGATGCCATATTATACTCGTTCCTATCGTTGTCACCCACCTTCTTCATGCTTTGAGAGAAAACATGAAGAATAAAAATGCACTATCCTATCTCTTATTTCCTCGTATGGTTGCTGCTTCTCTCTCTCTCTCTCTCTCTCTCTCTTTCTCTCTCTCTCTAAAACAAAGGTCGTGAGCAGGCGTTAGTTCACAAGCAAATGGTAGGGGTGTGGGGATGTTAATGATTTGGATGTTCCGCCACAAACACTTGAAATCAATATGATAAGTGAAGAGAGCATCTCTTCACGTTCTTCGAGTTGGGTTTCGTGACAAGTACGTATTTGAGAGTTTTTTTTCCCAAATACATATTTATTAGTGATGTATACGACCATAAGGATATTTTTTATTCTTATGCAAAAAAAAAAGCTACATCTAAGATCTTTGTAGTATATATATATATATATATATATATATATATATATATATATATATATATATATATATATATATATTGAAGGATATTGATTTGAACATGATTCCTAAATTAAACATATACATGATATTTTTTATATGGGTTGGGCCATCAACTTGTTCTGTATTAGAGGAGAGGGTTAGTTTGGCCTATACAAAAAGCCCAGTCCGATTCATGCCGAGTCTCAATAGCTCTTTTAAGGAGGGAACAATGTTATAGCACCATCTTCACCATGACATTTGCCCAAAAAAAAAGAGAAAACTCGTAACAATTTGCATCCATTTCATCAGAAATATTCTCAGTCGGTTTATATAATCTTAAAATACCCAACAATTTATTTTTTATTTTATCTTCTACTAAAAAATTTCATCATTATAGCTTTCTTTATCCAAACTAGCCCTACTCCGATATCAGAACTAATGGTCTAAGTTCTTAACTTTTGAAAATCAAAATTAAATCGTATAGATTAGTTTTGATTCTAAAATATTTTAAGCTGAGTTGACACAGTGGAAAGCTAGAAGATTTTTGGTAAATCTTTATTAGATGATACGTTTCTGTTATATAAGAATATTTTACATCTAATGGAATGTTGTCGATAAGTTTTGAATTGGTGTCTTGTAAATATTTAAATGACCTCTCATGTTTAAGATTTTCAAATGTTAAGTTAACTTGTATAGTGATATAAACATATGAAAAATGTTGGTTTTGTGATCATATAAATTTTCGGTCTTGTGGATTTATGATATGATTATTATTTTGTAGAGTAAGCTTAAATTTTATAAATATTTAGGTGAAGTAGTGTATTATGAACTGAACATATTTTATAAATGTGGATTTTGAAGTTTGAATGTTTATTAGTGTCCTCAAATGTTATTTTAAATCTTAGATTTAGTCTGTTGATGACTATAATGTTTTGACATCTAAGATAGGTTCGCGCCTCTTGAATACGATAATTCAGGAGGGGGTGGGGGGTGGGGATGGGTTGAAATAAGTATCAAATCATTGATTCATTGATTTTATTTTTTCTTAAATTAAAAATTTTAAAAAATAAAAATCATAATTTTATTTTTAAGTATTAATTGTAATGTGACTTTGAAAACCGGTTACATTTCATATATGATAATGTAATTTCTAAGTTTTTAATTATAAAATAATCAAAACCTCTTGAAATTAGCTTATTAAGAGAGATTTATCGTATGTCCAACTATATCTCAAATAGTAACCTCAAATGGTCTTAAAATAAACTATCAAAGCAGTTTTGATCTTTTTTTTTTCCTATTCTAAAATCTGGTATCATTGGTTGGAATTAAAAGTGGAACCACTAATTCTGATTCTCAAAATCCAAAAATCTAAACCAAACTATCTAAAGGTGATTTAAGTTTGATTTTGAATTGATGTATCATCAGATCGATTTGGTTCAATTTCATATTTAAATTGAATCGGGACCAAGTCTAATTCAATTTTTATATTTAAATCAAATCGGGACCAAGTCTAGTTTTAAACTAGTCTCGAATAAGATGCTGGCTCCATCAATTCGATGATGGACATTTGTTGTCGTATTTACATCAAATCTTCCTTAATTTCTAATTCATCATTTAATTTCTAATTCATCATTCATAACAATCTTGTAAATGATACTAAAAAAAAAATCAGAGTCTAGTTCTTCCTATAAATCAGTATCATTATAACTTTAAGATCCGACGATAGTGCACTTATAGATCAAATAAAGACTTTCTAAATATCATCAAAAGGTAAGTATCACAAATTTGATATATTATTATTTGATTTTAATTTTTATATAATAATAGCATAATTATGATTTTTAATTAATGATGCTTAAATGATCCATTTGTGTTGTCGATCTATTTTTTATCTAGTTCATCTTGTCGTCTATTTACCTGTGATGCAAGGTTCTTCGTATTTGATTGATGAACTATTGTCAATAACTTACTATTGGTGATAATATTGTTGAGGGCGACGACCTTCGATGGTCGTCAACCTAGTTGTGGGTAACAACTATATATATATGTTACTGTATTTAACGGAAGCATCATAGAGTGCGACATCCAATGGTGGTCAAGTAGATGTGTGGGCATAGCTACTCGTTGTGATGATCATGGTCGCTAGTCAATGTATGTGCATATTCATATGGTGGGATGATAACCGATGACACTCGATGCATGGCTATAAAGTTGTTCTGCTCATGAGCAACCTACATAAAGTAAGAATAGCCACACAAGGATGTAATGGTATGGTGCGCCACGATGATCGATAAGGTCATCGATCGGTTGTGTAAGAATAACATCCTAGACTAACAGTTGTCGACGGTGCGCAGATAGTGGCTACACATCGCAATGGTCGCATGCATGCGATGATCGTAGAAGAAAAAAAGGGTTTCATTTATTAAAATTATAGATTTTATCTTTATAAATATTTTAATTTTAATTCATATCTTTTAATAGTTTTACCCTTTAGAAATTAAAATTTTTTAACTTATATCTTCAATAATAAAATCATCTAATTTTATTTATTTTAATCAAATATTTTGATCGAACTTGATCATGATTGTATCTTGACTAATTAATTAGATTTAGATTCGATAAAATTAAGTTTTGATTGAATTTAAAGAAAGTTAACTTTTAATCAATTTTGACTTTCATCAACTTTAATTTTTGATTGATTTAATTGGACTGGTGGTTACCTCTGAGCCTACCCAATTAAACAAGATTCACTAATTTAAGGGTTCCATACCAGATAAAATATAAATTATAAATATTATATATTGATAAAATTTTACATATGATAATTAAACTTTAATAATTAATCTTAAATATTTATTTGGTTTTTTTACATACATATGTTTAAAATTATAAAACAAATATTTATTTTTTACACAAAGGTATGATTTATATTTTATCATGATTATAATTATCATATAAGCTTTCTTATACTAATTAATGTTCAATAACTATTATGATTATTAATTTATTATTATTAAACTATTTTTATATAAATTAGATTAAATAAATTTAGTGAATATTATTTGTAACTTACATCCTTAAATTTTATTTAACTAGTAATTATCAAAATAGTCTGAGATGGTTGAACTATAGGATATGAATTACAATAAAAATCTTATCATTTATATTATATTTTAAATTAAATTTTAAATTATTATATTGGTCTTGATTCGTTAAAGTGGATTATATCAATAACTTATAAAATTATATTAAAAAATTAATCCAAAATGATATTTAAAAAATAATATTTATAGTAATACATATAATTAGTAGATTTAGATAACCGTAAAAGATAATTCATTTCAAGTAATTATGTGAGTGCGTAAGATGATATTGTTTTGTATATTCTTATAATTGAAGATTTTATGCATAAAAATAGTAATATTATTCTATAAGGATACTATTAATCCTCCATAAATAATTTTATGTAAACATTATATATGTCAATATTTAATTAAAAGTAAAATAAAAATGATATCAATAGTTTAATATTTATTTAAAAAATAAAATATTAGATATTAGATATTTTGTTATAATGGTCCCTCCCTCATTGTATTCTTATAAACATCTTTATATGTTTTAAATTAAATTATTAAAATTGACTTGAGTATATATAATTTACATTGGGTTTGTTAGATCTTGACTAGTTGAAAGGATCTCATGCATGACTACCAAAAGTTTTATTAAATAAATAATAAATGACTAAGAAAGATATAAAAGATATAATTTTATGATAATTATTAATAATATTTAGATTTTATTAAAACCTATAACTAGAGTATTAAAATATTTAAATATTAATTTAAATTTATTGATAAGTCATTGGTTGACATATTAATAAGAGAATTGAATGAGTTCAGTAAGATAGTATTTGATAAATACATGATTAGACTCTCAATATTACTAATACAACTGTAAGGTCGAGAATATTGGGCATAAATATAGTTAAGTATTTTTTTTTCATATAATCTATTTTTAATTTTATTTTTTCATAGTTTAGCTTATTCAAACTTTACTATAACACAAATAAGTGATAAGTAAAATTTAATTGAACGGACTAATATATGTACTCAGAAAGAATAAAAATTAAAATAAAAAAGACTCGTAATAATAAAGAAATGTTAAAGTGTAGATCACTTGTGTTTATATATTTATATTAAAAGAAAAATCTTGAAAGTAAAGTACTACTTATGAGGCAAGAAAGGTTATTGATATAAAGTTTTGGTTCGAAAAAAAATTATATAATTGTAACCTTTGCATATTTTGAATCAAATATTACACAATTCATTTTCTAATACTTGGTAGATTGATTATAATGATTTAACTTATGTTACCAATAATATATGTTCATTTTAATATGAGAATAAAAAAAGTATAAAATATTTATTATTATAGGGAATCATGTTAAAGTGAAAGCAATAGTAATAACATAGATTTTGATAATGAAATCAATTGATAAATTTATTTGACTAATATGATTTTGAGATAAATGATATAGAAAATACTTAAATCATAGATTCGAACCATCAAAGAGCCAATTGTCAAAGTAAGCGAGTCATATATTATGCCAAAAAAAATATCATGTTAAAAATTAGATGCTGAGTCGGAGGGTTGGTCCACATACAAGAGATCAGACCTCATACTATAGGTTCAGATATTATGCCAGAAGGATCAGATAGAAGAATGATCTTGATAAAGAAAACCTCAATTATAATTGTTAAGATCATAAATCTTCTTTAAAAATAGAAAATCATAGAGATTAAACGTGAAGTCAAGAAACAAAGAGGCTTTTCATGATAAAATAAATCCTATTTAATTTTTAACTTATCATATATTTAAGAAATATTAATTTTAGTGATAAGTTTTAATGAGAAAGAAGTCATAAATAATCATGTCATGAAGGATATTAATATCATATTATGAATACTAAATGACATAATTTATTTTGATAAATCTCTTCTTAGATTATAAAAAAAATTCTTAGAAGATAAAAAAAATTCTTAGAAGATCAAATAATAAGAAGTATATTTATGTATCAAGTTATAGAAATCAAGATCATGAGTAAGTCGCAAAAGAAAAAAAAATAAAATATCTTGATTTGCATATATCAAACTAAATGTCAAGAATATTATTCATAAGAAAATTTTCAAGTTATAGATCCAAAGAGACAAATTATGATTCATTTATATAATTTCTTTAAACGAGCTTTATTTATATAAGGATTTCAAGTTATAATTTTTTAATATGTAAAGATCATTATTTAAGTTATCAAATCATCAAAATCAAAATATCAATAAAGTTGAATAGATTCATCAATATTTTTAAAAAAAATCCATTTAAAAATATAACCAAAATCATAATAGAAAATCACTTTTTATAAAATTTCAATGAAGTCAATATAGATTGTTTTTCATGAGAAAATAACTGAAGTTCTCTAATTTGTAGTTTAAGAGATTCAATAATAATGGTACCATTTTATCTCTGGTTGAAAGATTGATAGGATAAAAATATTTTCAAGAATGATTATCATCCTTTTTAGTTGTTTTATGTGATTCATTTCAAGAATGCTTCTCAAATCAATGAATTATCGTTTAAGACCGAAAACCAAATTTCGACGGTATTATCGTCGAAACCGTCGAGAATCCCAGAAAAGTGATTCCCTCCACTTTTTAAATCATGACTTGTACCTTTAGTTGCCCTTTCTAGGTCAACTAATTGAGCTTAACCTAACCTCAATCCAAACCCAAATGTGGACCCGATTTACCTCACTTGAGTTAATTTGAATTTCTTTCAAATCTAATTCAAGTTGGACTCAAACCCAAACTGATGCTAACTACGATTAATCAATTACAACCAATATGACTATCAAGACCAACAACTCTTTTAACTCCTGTTAACTCCCGACGATCTTCCGATGAGTTTCTTGTGTTAGAACCAATTAACACTAAGAGGGGGGGGAGGGGGGTGTAGGGTGGGGTGGGGAGGTGGGGGGATGAATTAGTTCAATAGTAAATTATTATTTTAACGAAAAACTTTTCACTTGAAGCAAGATACAAAAATCTAAAACTTTTTGTAACAATTAAAATACGTGAATGATTCAAACAAAATACTCATAAGAATGACTAAAGAAGGAACAAGCAAATCCGAATAAAAAGATAAGTAATATCGTAAGTGAAGTGCTTGACTTGAAATCTTGCTTTCAAAGATAAATAGAATCGAAGTCGTCTATTGGTATATTGTTGAAAACAATTAAGAACCTGACAATTGTAAGTAGTAAATGAAACAAGTAAGAATACTCACAACTATAGTGGTTCGATACCAACTGACCTACATCCACTCTTGAGTCATTCTCCTTGAGACATACCGGCATCCACTACCAATCTTCTTTGGGTGAAGACCAAACCCTTACAATCTTACAAGAGAGACAAGATTATAACTTTTTGATCACTCCCTTACCACTTTTATTTTTCTTACAATTCACATAAGTTTTTCATAGAAATTATCCACCGAAAGTGTTATACGGAAATCAAAAAAACTTGGGGCATTTATAGGCACCAAATGACTAGAAATTTGGTGCCAAAATTCAAACATATTCAAAAAATCTGGGTATGGGCGGTTCAGCCATCAACCTGGGCAAGTCAACCGTCGAAAGTACCCTGATTCTAAGGTACAGGCAATTCAACTGCTAATAATCGCTCAAAATCCTGGGAGACAACGGTACACCCACCGCTCATCAACGATTCAGCCACTAGGAATCCCGAAAAATTGATTCCCTTCACTTTTCCAATCTCGAATTGAACCACACATTGACCAATTCTCTGGTCAACCTATTGAGCTCAACCTAAGTTCAATCAAACCCTTTTAGTAGACCTGATTGCCTCTTTGAGTTGATTTTGATTCATTCCAAATCACACTCATTTATAACTCAATCTTAACATATAATTTAAATATTATAATCAAACATGACCACCAAGTTTATGGCTTCACTCCCACAATCCGGCAACCTTCGACATTCTTTGCGACGAGTCTCATAGTCTTCCACCGACGATTTCCTGACATGTTCCTAGCAATCTTCCGAATACCTTCGGCAAAGTCCTAACAAACTCACAGTGAGCTCCCACCACATCGTTTAAATCTTGGTCCAATGCCTAATCTTAATCCTGGGTCCATGTTTATTCTGTAATTCATTTTTACTCTCGTGGTTAAACCTGCACGATGCTAACTATAAATTAATTAATTACAATCAACATGGCCATAAATCCACTTCAAGACATTTTCAACTCCCGACAAGCCTTTCGGTTACCCCCGACAATCTTCTGTCGAGTCTCGATCTTTTTTTATGCTAACTCCCTTATGTCATCCTGGCAAGCTCCCGATACCCTCGGCGAGCTCTCGATGCACTCCATGTGAGTTCCTAACCGCATCGTCCGAACCTCAGCCCGATACTTGGACATGACTCTGGCCAAACCTTTGGTTGAAATAATCTCTCTGTCATAGTTAATTCTACATCAATCAACTCTAATAACCTTATTAGGTCAAACACTCATCAATTGATTTCATCATCAATTGATTTCATTATCAAAATATGAGATTTAATAATTTTTTACTTTTTGATGATGTTAATCAATTGATGATAGAAGTTAATCTTAACTCCTCTTAAATCTGTGCGTCAATAAAGAAAGCGTAAATTTAAGAGAATCACACTTTCTTTAATTCAAGTATCACGAAATAAATAATGTTCCAAGCAAATTTCAATAAGAATTTATATCAAGTCATCCTTAATACACATCCATATCTAAGATATTCAAGTATATCATCAATATCATGTGTCATCATTAATATCATGTGTCATCAATGTATATCATCAATATCATGTGTCATTGATATATATTTCTCTCCCTTTGTCATCAACAAAAGGGTGAAATATATGGTTAAGGATTTTAAGTCACATGAGTTTTTGCTCCCCTTTGATAAAATACGACATGAGTCATAAAAAATTTTCTTCTGCTTGTGACAAAGAAGGAAAGAAAATAAGGAATGAGTTGTAAAACATCATTAAGTATAGCTCTCAATTTTGTAGAAGTGAATTTCGAAGATAAGCTCAAAGATCCAAGATATTCAAGAAGATTCAAAATTTTAGGAGCTACTCATGCAATTAAAATCATCTCATATAATTTCAAGCAAGTGTAACAAATAAATCCGTAAAGTAGCAAAACATAATGTAAAGTTTTTCCCTTTTTTATGAACAATAAGATAAAGAACATGGAGAATGTTTTCAAAAATATTATTACAAAAAACTTAATCTCAAAAAATCTAGATTAACAATTCATATATTTTCATGATTTAGCATTTTTAACCCTCAACCTCAATCTTGTAGATATGAGATTTTAAAAGAAAATTTCAAATATGACTCAACAAATCTTTCTTATGTAAATTTCAAGAAAATATAGCAAATAAATCCGAACAACAACAAATCATTATCTTCATGTAGATTTTCTCCCTTAGTCAATATCAAAGAAATAATTAAAATATAATAGTACCAAATTTTAAGATCATAACTTTGCAAAATGAGATATGAAAATATAGGATCTCAATTTACATATGTGATTTCAAATCATCAAGATCATTATTTAGATTCATGTTGTAGCTCCAAATAGATAAACTTATGATTCATTTATAAACTTACTCAGATGAACTTGATTTATGTAAAGATTTTAAGTTTCATTTTCTAAATTTTGTCAAAATCATGATAATAACTTATTCAAGATCAAATCATCAAATCATCAAAATCGTGCCTTTTTGAAGAGTTTTACAAAAATAGATAACTTATTCAAAAGGTTCATAAAAAATAACATAATCGATTCATTAATCTCTTTTTAAAAAATTTATAAGATAGAAATTTTTTTAAGAAAAATATATATTTTTTTATTTCATACAAGCATGCCTTTGTCTTTTAAGACAAATAAAAATATGCATCATCATTTAAAACTATAAAAAAATTATCATTATGACAAAGATTAATAAGTCATAAATCACAAAAGATCATTATGCATAATTTTGAGATATAAACTTATTAAGCATGATCACTATGCATCATTAAATCATCAAGCATGATTTCATTGAACATAAAACATCTTACATCAAAATTCAACATATCTCAATTTTAACTTTTAAATGAGTCTAACTCTTTATATATAGTGTAAGAAGTTGACAAACTCATTTCCAAAAAATATCATAATATTTAAATCATTCAACAATAGCCTTTATATTTAAATCAACAAATATTCAAGCCAATGATTCTAAACCTATCATTCAATCATAATCATTATCAAAATCTATCTTTCATAAATTTAAATTTAGATAAAGTCTCTAATTCATTTTTGTATTAGCATACCAAATTTAGAGCAATCAAGATTAATGAGTTATCGAAAGATTCATTACCAATGATTTTATTTCAATAATTTTTGTTATTACTTAGGCTAGTAAGCTTTGAAAAGTATTAGATCTTAAGTCATGTGCCTTCAGTATCTACTTTTAAAACATTACTTAGTGTTCCTAGCCTTATTAGGAGGTAACTTTATATTATAGGAGGTTTTGATTTAGGTACCCATTTGAGTTTGGATCTTTCATAATATGTTCTTCTTTTTTTCTAATAGTTTTAGGTTGTTTATTATTCATTTAGGAATCTAAATTAATTATGTGAACTATAATTTATAAATAAAAACTTATAAGCAAAGTGTTCATATTTACCACAAAAATCACATATATTTTTGGGCAAAGAGTGTAATATGGGCCTTCTAATGAGGATAGTTGGCTTTTGACGAGTCTTACTTATAATGTCAATAATTTCCTTATTAACATAACCCTTATCAACATGGATCATGTTTAGAGACTTATTGTATATATTAAACCCTTTTTTAGTTTATTGTAGTATGTCATTTTCTTGTTTAATTACCTCTAGTGACTCATACCTAGAACAAGAAAAACATGATTTTGATACATCATTCAAGGTTTCATATTTAGTGCATGAATTATATGATGGTGATGTATCATGCATTTATTCAAATTACTAACTAAAAAATTATGCTCTTTCTTAAGTAATTTATATGATTTGCTAATCATTCTAAATTCATCATAAAGCTCATGAAAAGTATTTGATGATTCATCAAAATTAAATAAGATTTTGGAGGAATGACTTACCTCATTGTTGATGGCTATAAGCGTGAGATTCTCCACTTCCTTTTGATTGTGCTCTTCATCTTCGGAGTGTCTTGGCTTCTTGCATTCATAACAAGAGTTATTGTCTATGATTTTAAGATCATTTTTATGGTTTATATTTATTAATTTATCTGGTTTATTTGTCAAAGGTTCAAAGCCCTCTTCACTCGAGATTTCACTCGAGGAGTCATATGTCATGCTTAGTTAAATTATTTCTTATTTTTTGGAAGTTGTTCTTCAAGTTCATTTTTGCAAGTCTTTTCATTTAATGATTCATTTGATTTAGTTGTGATTTCATATGTTATTTCTAATATATGCAATATATCGAAAGTTGAATTAAAATAAGAAACTTGATCAAATTCATTTTTATCAAGTGCACAATATAAGACATTCATAGCCTTTGCATTCAACAAAAATATTTGTTTTTCATAATCATTCCAATTATTTATTGGATGGATGACTTTTAAAAATATTTTTTAACAATATGTCATAAATCAAGATCTATTGAATCTAAAAAGATACGCATTCAAAATTTTAAAGATGAGTAGTCTATCTCATTGAATATAAAAGGGCTTGTGATGTATTAACCCTAATTCATGCTAAACAAAGTCATTTACTCTTGTGGGTATTTAGTCTAAAGAGTAAGACCTTGCTCTGATACTAATTGTTATGATCAATTGGCACTAAGAGTGAGGTGAATTAGTGTAAGAGTAAATTATTGTTTTAACAAAAAAAATTTCCTTGAAGCAAGATATAAAAATCCGAAGCTTTTTATAACAAGTAAAGCAAGTGAATGATTCAAAGAAAATGCTAAGTTTATTACTTAAGGATGACTCAAGAATGAACAAGTAAAGCAAGTGAATGATTCAAAGAAAATGCTAAGTTTCTTGCTTAAGGATGACTCAAGAATGAACAAGCAAATCTAAATAAAAAGATAAGCAACGTCATAAATGAAGTGCTTGACTTGGAACATTGCTTTCAAAGAGTAAATAGAATCGAAAGCGTCTATTGGTATTTTGTTGAAAGCATGGTTAAGAACTCGACAATCGTAAGTAGTAAATGAAACAAGTAATAACACTCATAATTATAGTGGTTCAGTACCAATAGACCTATGTCCACTCCCGAGTCCTCCTCCTTAAGGCACACCGGCATCCACTACCAATCTTCTCTGGGTGAAGATCAAACCCTTATAATCTTACACGGGAGACAAGATTATAACTCTTTGATCACTCTCTTACACCTTTTATTTTTCTTACAATTCACACAAGTTTTTCATAGAATTTATCTCCCAAAAGTGTTGTATGGAATACAAGAAAACTTGAGATATTTATAGGCCCTAAATGACTTTAGAAATTGGAGCTAAAATTCAAACATAATCAAAAAAATTTGGGTACAGATGGTTCAGCTGTTGGCCTAGGCGGGTCAACTATCGAAAGTACCCTGATTCTAGGGTATGGGCGGTTCAGCCACTAATAGCCACCCGAAATCCTAGGCAGCGGCAGTACACCCGTCGCTCACCGACGATTCGGTCGCCGGGAATCTCGAAAAGGTGATTCTCTTTACTTTTTTAATCCTGAATTGAATCAATCACATATTGACCAATTCTCTGGTCAATCTTGAACGTAACCTAAGCTAAGTCAAACTATTTTAGTGGACCTGGTTGCCTCTTTGAGTTTATTTGGATTCCTTTTAAATTACACTTATTTATGACTTAATCTTAACTTACGACTTAAGGATTATAATCAAACATGACCACCAAGTTTACGACCTCACTCCCACAATCCGGCAACCTCTGGCATTCCCCGCGGTGAGTCTCATGGTCTTCCTTCGGCGATCTCCCGGCGTGTTCCTAGCGATCTTCCTGATACCTTCGGCGAAATCCTTGCGAACTCCCGACGAGCTCTCATCGCATCGTCCAAACCTTGGCCCAATGCCTAAGCTTGTTGTGGGTCCATGTTTGATCTGTAACTCTTTTTCATCGTCGTGCTTAAACATACACGATGCTAATTATAACTTAATTAATTATAATCAACATGGCTACAAATCTACTTTAAGACCTTCCCAACTCTCGGTAAGCCTTTCGACTACCGCCGATAATCTTTCTATGAGTCTCGATCTTCTTCAGGTGAACTCCCTTGTACCATTCTAGCAAGCTCTCGATACCCTCGGCGAACTCCCGATACACTCCAGACGAGTTCTCAACCGCATCGTCTGAACCCCGGCCCGATAATTGGACTTTAGCCAAACCTCTGATTGTAATAATCTCTCTGTCATAATTAATCTTGCATCAATCAACTCTAACAATCTTGTTAGATCAAACACTTATCAATTGATTTCATAATCAAAATCCGAGATTCAACATCTTGGTCTTCTTCTAGTGAACTCCCGATGCCTTCCTGACAAACTCCCGATCACCTCCGACGAGCTCCCAGCGAACTCCCGACAAGCCCCTGATACCTTCAGTAAGCTTTCGGTAAGTCTCTCGGTATGTTCCCATTGCATCATCCAAACCCAGACATGATACCCGGACTTGACTCTAGCCCACATCTGATTGTAATTTTTTTTATTTATCATAGTTAATCTTGCATCAATCATCTTTAATACACATGTTAGATCAACAAACCATCAATTGATTTCATCATCAAAATCTGAGATTCAACACTCTTATGTTCAATGGGACAGACTACACTTACTGGAAAAGATGAATAGAAATTTTTCTGATTTCTGTGGATTTCGAGCTATTGAACATCGTCGAAAATGACTTTAAAAAATCTTTCAATCCAATGAATGATTGGAATGCTTTTTAAAAGAAATGTTTCCTATAAATGCTAAAGCTATGAACATAAATTTAATCGATTTTCTATGTATGACACTACATATGATATATGACACATTAGGAGTCACACATGAAGACATGAATAGAGTAAAAGAGTCAAAAATATAATCTCTTAGTATAAATTTTAAAACCATTTAAAATGAAGCTAAGCCAATGTATTGAAGACTTTTACACCTGTTTTTACGGATGTTGGTAAATATTATACTAGACTTGAACTAGTAAATAAAATTTTAAAATCTCTTTCTAAATACTAGGATCCAAAAGTAACTATCATTCAAGAGGCAAAGGATTTAAATATTTTTTTCCTTGAATAACTTAAGAGGTCATTAATAACTTATGAAATGACGTATAAAGTACACGACGAACAAGAGAAAAATATTTCTGAGAATAGGAATGATATTGCACTGAAAATAAAATCCTCGAGTGAAAACTCAAGTGACGAGGATAATGATATTGTACCTCTAACAAGAAGACTTAAAAAATTCATGAGAAAAAACAAAAATCATAAGAATAAAAATAAATTTAAAAAATATTATAATTTGTTATGAATGCAAGAAGCCAGAACACTTCAAAAATGAATATTTACAATTGAAGAAAAAATTATCGATTCAAAAAAAAAAAAGAAAACATTCAAGGTAACTTGAGATGATTCAAGCACATCAAAAGATGAAAAACAAAACAACAAAGGAGAAATGACAAACTACGCACTAATGACCCTTAATGATGAGGGTATATGACTCATTAAAAGCATCTTTTTACTATGATCAATTGTTTAATGCATTTCATGATTAATATGATAAACTTAAAAATATTAGTAAGAAATAAATACACTACTTACTAGTAAATTTAAAACTTTGTATAAAACAACAACATTATGTACTTCTTACTCTAATATGAAGAGTTAGATACACTTTAAAATAAAAATATATTATTATAATAAATCTTTAAAAAGTTTAAAATTAAAAATAAATCATTACATATGATTCTTGTCAACTAAGATTATATCTATAAAAAAAAATCGATTTTATAGATAATAATACTCAATCAAAACCAACAAAATTTATAAAAATTTCCACTATATATTCCCCGAAAAATAAATATAACTTTTATAAAAAATTTGATCAACTATAAATATTTATTTAAAAAATATAACTCTCATAAATTAGTTTGGATTCATAAAAAAACAATCAATGACTTACTATCAAAGGTTAAAAAAAGATAGATCAAAACATGAATGATCCAAAATTAAATAAGTATCTAAAATAAATCTATTACTTTTGTAGATGTCTTTAAACAAGAACTAAAAGCAAAAAATGATATCTTGATATTAGATGCTGAAGACACATGATCGAAAATATGAAAACATTTCATATTTTTCATCGTGAATTAAATCATTGCTCTTTTTCTGATTCTGTTCCAATAAGCTATTCTCCTGATGTTTCAGACTCAAATCTAAACCACGCTAACTACAGATGAAATCTTGTCTGCCATGTTCTTGCTTTGGGAGATTTATCATAAAGCATCATGAGCTACTGCAGTTTATCTTGGTAACCTTTCCCTGAACTCAGATATCCACTTAATTTCCACCTGCCAACTCCTTCATAAGTGAGCTCAGATATACCACTCACGTTTCAGGGGGTTACGATATGGAGGAGAAAGCTGCCAGAGCATAAGACTTGGCTGCCTTGAAGTACTGGGGTTCATCACCACATATCAACTTGCCGGTATGTTTGATCAGTTCAAATCTTCTTCATACGTGCACTACTGTGATGGGAATTCATGCAGTCAGCGAATTACCAACAAGAGCTTGACGAGATGAAGAACATGACCAGGCAAGAGTACCTTAAGAAGGTGAATCTCCTACACTAATCCTAATTGGTAGGTCTCATCTCTCTCTGCTTCAATTTGCTTACAGAAGGAGCAGTGTGTTCTCACGAGGTGCTTCAATGTACCGAGGAGTCACAAGGTGACTTGGGGTCATAAGAGATCGAGCATCCACATTCCCCAGCTTTGATATCATCTGCTGATTCCTTGTCATTTAATGTTGCTCTTCAGGCATCACCAGCATGGGAGGTGGCAAGCTCGGATGGGTCAAGTTGCTGGGAACAAAGATCTCTACCTTGGAACCTTCAGTAAGTTTCTGATGATGTCTGCCACCTTCAACAAGATCACTGTTGCATCATCATCAGCCTTTCAGGTACACAAGAGGAAGCAGCTGAAGCCTATGACATTGCAGCAATTAGATTAAATGCAGTTATTGTCAGGAGAGCATGCCAGGAGATAAAACAAGGCAACTGATGCAGGAAAAGTGCCACCTCCAGCACAGGATAGCTGCAGAGATCTTACAGAAGAAAGCAGCTCTGGTACTGGGTGGAAGATGGACTTCCAACAGCAAACTCCTCCCAAGTCCATGGCAGATGATGGCGAGTACAGAAGCCCCATAGAATTCTCACCTGTCCTTCATGGGTTGGTCATGGGAAGCTCGAGGTCAATGCAAGGGGTTAGTGATACGGACAGGTTAGGGAAGAGCTTGAGCAGCTCCATGGATCGAACTGGGCTCTCACTGTTGTACGCCAAGGGATCATCCCCAGAGTTCACTGGTTTTGCTTGGGCTCCATCAACGCCTCATATGCCAGTGTTTGCTGCATGGGGCGATGCTTAATCTTCTCGCTGTGTTGGTCATACATATCAGGTTCATGAGCAAGTCACTGAAGAGAGGAATTCCTGTGCCATTTTGGTGGAATATACTGCAGACATGAAATGGGTTTCAGGTTTAAGAAGAAAGATGATGATGGTTTTTAGTTAGTTGAGAAGAAAAAAGGTTCTCTCACAGCAGATGCAGTGTAAACTTTTAACCACTATTTGATCCTTTTCGTTGTCATCACCAACATTCTCTTTGTTTGTCTTGGCTGTGATCTGCTGCTCTCATCATGTCTGATTGTCCTAGTTGACGATGGATCTGTGTGAATTATCATTGCATGGAAGCCATTAGGGATGTATATATAAGAATGAATGTGCATCAATCAAGTTTGAGATAATAGGATACACATTCGGATAAGATACAAATTTATGGTTACACAATTCTACCAATTGCCATTCTAATGCATCATTTCTGTAACATCAGTGGCTTTAACACAAGTATAAACATAATTAAAATCCTGACTACTCCTAGTTTAGCCTTGAGAAAAGCTGATGATACCATCAACAAAGATAGAGAAGTTGCTTCCAGGACTGGAACACTAATCTACTGTCACAGAATCAAGCAACTTGGGATTTGTACTGTGACCTTGCTTCTTATCAAAGGGAATGAAGTACATGATCAGTATGTTCTAATCATTACCGTCATCATAATACTATCATGTCCGACCTATACATTAATATTTTAAGAACCAATAAATCTCAAGAAAGTGAAACAAAGAATACCTTAATCCTCAGGTAATGAGCCACTTTATCCAAGCAGTTTCATGAACTTTGCACATGGAGATTAATATAACCTGCAGCAATGGTGAAAAAGGCAAGTGAGTGAGCAGTTGGGGAACAACAATGCCCATCAATGGTGACCAAATCCACTATACTCACTGGGTTATTGCAGACATGATGTTGAAGATAACACCATGATCACAGCAGAAAATTGAAGCACAGCATCATATGTAGATTTGGTGATTGTTTGAGCAGTAATCCAAGAACAAACTTTCGGCCTTTGGGGATCAACGCCTCAGTTGAACCTGTCTCAGTCATTTACTTGATTCACATGTATGGTAGGGAGTCCAACCTATATTAATAAATTTTGAAAACAATGCTAAACAAATACATGTAAGATGCAGAGGTCAACTCAATACTGATAGATCTTACAGGATCCATAACTAGGTAAAAAGTTGATTGATTTCTCTGAGCCACACTATCATATGTTGAGTACAAGAACCTCATCACATAACAAAGAACAACAATCTTGTTCTTATTGTCAAACTCAACAGAGAATTTTTCTCAAACAGGCTTGTAGGTATTATTAATTTAACTGGTAGGACTGGGACTGTTGACCGACAGCTCGTTCTGATTCTTGATATCATCTGTCTGCTGCAACTTTCTCGCCAACCACAGAACTTGCATCAGTCCACCATTGCCAATATGCGAAAGAAGCACCATACCTTGCACTTTGAAGCACAAAGAAACAAACTTAACAAACACAAAAAATGATCCAATGCCCAGAAGATATGTATTAGGGTCTCCATCCTGTTCAAAAGCAGTAAGACATGCAAGGGTATGATCACAAATTTGAACAGAAATAGAATAATCAAAATAAATCATGAGTAAATCATAAATTATACCTCTATGCTACTTTTCAAAAACTCTTGCAAGGATTCCTTTATGTAATCTGCCAATGCTACACCAACAAAGAGGCCAACTGGTACAAGAAGTTCTCTATCTCTTGAAATAGCAAGAGATATGTCTGATATAAAGCTTATGGCATACAGCCCAATGAAGGACCACCTGAGAGCCTTTTTTACAAGAAAGAACAATTGGTGAAGAACCATATCTTTAGCTTCCTCCCAAGGAAACTCTTTGAGCGATTTAGGAGAGGCCTCCCATATCTTATTTGCCAAATCCTTGAAATAACTTGTAGCATTGTTTGGTTGAGCAAAATTTCCAGCAGCTTGCAATTTCATTATTGAATGTCTTATAGGTTGCCGCCTTAACTGGCATTTTGAAGAAGGATATAAGCCATGAGGGTCAAAGGTTCTACAGCTACAGTGAGTTATAATCTGCCAAATAAAAAGCAATAATGTTAAAGAATCCAGTAAGAAATTATTATTCACAATGCTATGCCTAGTGCAGTCTAAACCTATATTTAGGGAACACAAGATAAAACGTAAAAGGAACAAAAGAACATATTATCTCCGAAGATGGAAAAACACAAACAAGTCATATAATGCATTTCAACACAGAATTCTACAATCAACTTATACTAAATCTGGTTAAAAAAACACAATAGATAGCTATTTTAATCAAATTCACTTGGTCAATTAAATTAACCTGGGTTATCTGGATCAAAGTGCCTTTAACCAGGTTTCTTTCAAGGTTCATAACTTTATTGTGGCTGGCGGGCTGGAGCGTCCAGTCAATGGCTTAATGAATATCCTCTCATATCTTCTCATCCTTAATAATGCTCATCTTCCGTATGATCTCATGCAAAACTCTTATAGTTGTCGCAGTCTGCAAATGACCAACTTAGATGATCAATAGATATCGAGACACAGATGTTGGTACGACTCTCAGATTTTGTAATTTTGCCCTTGCAATTCGATGACACAATCCTCCATGGATCTTTAGAACGATGGAAGCATACAACAAGCTAACCAAAGATATGACCAATTCTAGTGAACGGTATGACATTAATTTCAATAAGAGCCAATAAGAGATTTTTGGATAGAGATCCACTAGTGTAAATGACTTGGGTAATTGGATAGAGATCCAATACCCAATAGCACAAGTTCCATTAGGGTTAAGCTATATGCACCTTTATAAATAGGATCAATAGATATCGAGACACAGATGTTGGTACGACTCTCAGATTTTGTAATTTTGCCCTTGCAATTCGATGACACAATCCTCCATGGATCTTTAGAACGATGGAAGCATACAACAAGCTAACCAAAGATATGACCAATTCTAGTGAATGGTATGACATTAATTTCAAGATCTTCTCATAAAATAAAAGAATCACCACAGTCGCTGAAACTAAGATGTCTGTTTGCCATGAGTTAGACACAACTAGAATCCCCAACAGTCCACCAAAAGTAGTACCTCACCTTGATATAAAGCAATCCAATTTTACCAAGTTAAACACTTCTACAGTCTAAACCTTTTTCCCTCAAAACAAACCAGCATCATATAAATTCTATATCAGTATGCAACATGCGCAACCAGACATGAAGAACATCACGATTCTCATGTGGATGTGTAGTTAGAAGTCGAACAATCTCCTTGAAGGATCTCGACGTTTCGAACATGACCACAAGCACATCACCACCATCGTCTGGAAATAACCTTTGGTCACAATAGTTAGATTACCTCGGAGGAATGTCCAAATAATTAGGAATTCCCTCAAAGTTCGACCTAAAAGATCGTCGATGGACTTAGGTAAAGCACAGTGCATTAATGGGGGATTCCCGAACCTTCATTTCACTTACCTCGTCCCCATTTCTCCATCAACGGAACCCACAGATCCTCACAAAATAACGCATAGAGAACTGTACCGCGAATTGAAAGAGGTTCGAACATACTTTACTTCTGACCAGGTACATCGAACCGGAAGAAGCCGTGAGCACCGAAGCCATCATCCGTGGTGCCGACGATCGAATCCTCTCTTTCCGCCTCAGTTAGGGTTTTCTCTTCAGCATCTCTTTCGACTGCTTCCGAATGCTTCGCAAGCTTACACCCCCTGCGAGGATGAGTCGACAGGTAAAGAAGGCTAGAGACTTTAGGATTCGTGTTCACGTTAGCACCGTCCGTCCGTTTTGGTTGGGCCTGATTGATCATCGTGGGCCAGGTCGAAAATTGTTAGGGCTTTTTTAGCACTGCACTATGTGTGTATATATATATATATATATATAATCAATATTAACTCAATTGTCACTAGAAAATGACCAGCATCATTTTACATAAAATGACATTTTATAACCATAATTAAAATAATAAAAAATAATAGTATAATAAAAAATAATAGTATAATAGTATAATAATATAGGCTCTGTGAAAATTCATCAGCAATTCTCTGCATAAAGATAAACGCTAACTTTATTTGAAAACAAGAAAAGATGATATAGCAGACCTAATAATGAAAAGGATACGCTCGCTCACCATATGATGGCATACCATTAGATACATAATGTTGGATTGTGAGCTCCCAACATGGTCATACTCAAATGTTTAGATACACTATCCTTTCAGATTCAGAATTTGTTTACCCACGATTTTGATGCATCTATACAAAAAGTTTGGGACTCAAATCAAATTTCTAGCGTCCATCTTTTCTTGTCTTCTGCCCGCCCCATTTGGATTGCGGTGAGGATATCATATAGCTTTCGAGTGACAGTTGCTGCTCCTGTTTTATATTCAAACCTGCACAAGCAAAGAAATTTTCCATGATCAAGAACTGAAAAGCAAAAGAAGATAGGAGAAGAACAGCATTTTTTTTGTTTTTTCTTCTCCTTGCAGCTTACAAGGTACAATTAGTTTCTATTTTAACGCACGATAATTTTATAGCAGCTTCAAAGCATTGTTAATCCACAACAATCATCACAGTGGATCTTATGCTGATTCTTGGTTCCCTGTTGATCTTGCCAAGAAGATTAAGAGCCCGGTCAATGTTTTTTATATACTAGTTCTAATATTCACTGTTTTAGTGGCAGATATTTTTGAAAGTGTCATATGAATGAATGATCTGCACAAAAATAAGGGAAAACATTTATCAGTACCTTTGGCCTTGATAAGTAATATTGCCTACTGGAGCAACAACCACAGCGGTTCCTGTGCAAAATACTTCATCAGCATCCATCAGATCCTCAACAGAGACCAGCTTTTCCTCCACCTGATTGGTACAGAAGTAAGAAAATTAAAATAGATGAAGTGAAGGTAGGAGAAAATAGATTTTGTCAACGTTTTGGTTTTGAACTAAGGGAATCTGACTTCTTATGTATGTGTAACCCAACCAACCAGTACTAACACATTCGTGGCTAACTCCCTTTAGGTCATATTTTTCAAATACTCTTCACCAATGTTTTGCTATATTATTCCATCCTTTACCTCTAGCAAAAATGAAAAACAAATTCATGTCTGTATTATTTTTGTATTTCGACTCAAGATGCACCTTTGGTACAATTTCTGATGTCTCACAGTTTTAGATTACAGGCTCAATTATTATCGGTTAAATTTGATGGATTAGCATGGTATAAGTTCTACATAGTTTTCTCAGATTAGTATTAAAATTATGTCATATTGTAAATTTTTAAGAACTAATGAATCACGAGAGCCTTCATCCTTGGTCTTTCTTCTGAAAGAACTATGAAATGTCTTCAGCTTTGGTAAAGTTGAACCTTACCAATGTCAATACCCAGGAGTTGCCTTTCAAAAGAACAGATAAACAACAGAAGTTCTTATAATAAGAAATTTCTGACCTGGTATCCATAATCACGAGCAATTTCGATGATGCTTTTGCGGGTGATTCCTGGTAAAATGGTTCCCATAGTAACTGGTGTTGAAATGACATCATTCTGCAAGAGAAAATCTTGTAAATATTCACATGTTAACTGAACATTAGTTTTCCATTTTTTTATTTCTGGTAAGAACAGATTATAAAAGCAGAATTTTTTTCTTCATTTTGTGAGGAAAAAAAGAATTACTTGTTTGTCAGCAAAAGAGATTCCCCAAAAAAGAGGTACAAGCATACCTTCACAATGAACAAATTGCATGAAGAGGCCTCCTCCAAATATTTTTTCTTAATAGAATCAAGATATATAACATCCGTAAATCCTTTGGCCTTAGCTTGTGTCTGTGCCTTCAGAACCTGAAAAATGGAGCAAGAATAAAAACCCTTGACATTGTTTCCTTGCATTGAAACATGAGAGATACGAGTATCTTTGGTTGCAGTGGGGGTTATAAAATGTTTGTTAGATTTCTCCAACAGTACCAGTAATTCTTTAGATTTCTCCAACAGTACCAGTAATTCTTTAGACAAATATGATCTTTGGGTCTATATGGAATTACAAAATCATTGGACTTGTCAAAAAGGACGGAAGGACAAACTTAACTCTGATAGACATTTTGAAAATTAATCTCGTAGAGAAGCAACTTTGAAAACATGTCCAATTGGAAGGATAGTGTCAGCCATGTCAACTTGTATCATGTAGTGAGCACTTAATCAAGTATAGTGTTCAAGATTGAAAAATGAAGGCATAATTTGCTGCCATTATCATGTCTCTCATTTTAAACCAATTACCTCTAAAATGTAAAAAGATGAGACTTTGATAATTCCTTTTTAGGAAAACTATCTCAATATATCAACTAATTATTATTGGAAGAAGTCCAGTTGAGTCACATGCAAATACAGACTAGTATTTCTATGGCTCATAAATAAATGCAACAATATAAATTTGACACCTCCATGGTGACCTTATTATTAGAAGAATGACATTCTTCAAAAAAAAAAGTTAAACATCCTTGCAATCATTAGAGTAGAAGAGAATCATCTTACTAAAAAAATATACGAAATATTTCTTGGAGTATCTCACTATTCAACAAATATCTGAAGGTTCTGTGCATCCAATAAAATGTTTTGATATAATTTAGTGCTTCAACATTATTTCAATATAAAAGTTCTGTGCATCCGATAAAATATTTTAATATAAAGCAGTGCTTAAACATTATTTCAATATGAAATTGTCAAGAGTAATGAAGTAGTGTAGTACCGAGGTAAGTTCTTGATTTCTAGATATATTTTTGCCATAAATCCTTATGAGTAATCTTTACAAAATAGTAGGACTAACACTATGGTTGCTACCAAAAAGTGCAACAACTGAACTGTTCTAACATCTGAAAAAAGATACGTATGGATATCATCTTCAGTAAAATAATCATATAAATGACATTTGTTTCTCAGAAGAATTATTCTAGCAGATGGAAATTGCAAGCCCATGAACCTCATATTATACTAAATAAGGTAAAAAGCAATAGAAAAAAATACCGGTGCATAATTGGTAATTGTCTTCACACCACCAGTCCCGCCAGGAGTGGCACGATGAGTGTTATCATCTATTACTAGATTGATTGGAGCCAAACCCTCCTGCAAGCGAAGGAGGTTTATATGACACTCACAGAAGAGTGATGCAAGAAATTCTAATGAAGCTCAGGAAAATTAGGTAAATATGCAACATATATGAGATGCACGTAAAAGAGGGACCTCAAAAGACTCACATCTACTTAACCGCCATTTGAGCATAACCAAGTAACAAGTGAAAATACAGTGTATCGACAATAGATACAGAATTAGCTCTTTATGATAAGCAACAGCCAACATGCGAGGAAAATTATCTTTGGTTGCAAAAACAGAAATAATTTGGTGGTAAAACAAGAAAGGACAGTCATTAAGCATCAGTTACCTTAAAATATGTACCCACGGGAGCAGCATAGACTAGAAACATGTAATCTGGTGCTGGAGCCAAACCAAGCACCGGTCCACTCCCAATTAGTAGTGGTCTGATATAGAGTGAACCTTTTCCTTGAGGAGGCACCTGTTTCAGAAACCATGATTTAAATAGATCTCTTGTGAAGTATTCAGAACTGAATCAGCCCTTTTCTCACAGATAGCAGAATCTCAGTATATCAGCCTAAGAACATACCCATCGTTTATTGGCAAATACTGTCTCTTTGATGGCATGAATGAACTGTTCAACTGATGGAGATGGCATGCACATTCTCTCTGCACCCATTTGCATTCGGAGTGCATTCTCTTCTGGCCTAAAGAGCAAGAAACCACCATTACCTACTTTCCGATATGCTTTCAGACCTTCAAATAGACCCTGATCAAGACGATGATTTCACAATTTACCGAAAATGTTCGAACAAGTTTTTTTATGCATACATATGTTTAAACAGCATAACCTACTGAATGTATGTGTACAATTTAGGAATTTTGAAAGTCCTTTAGTTTAGATTGGTGGAATAATATGAAGGTCCCTGTAGGCTACAGATCAAGGAGAAGAGCTACAGAACTAACTGTAAATAGAACTGCAAAAAACATAATAAATATTCTTGAGAGATGTGTGCCATAAATCTGCAAACCTGCCCATAATTTAGGACTCCTGATGATGGGCTCAACTCAATGTTTCCATACCGATTAAGCACTCCGGACGAGAATTTCTCATCTCGACCACATCTCATTACATACATGTAGTCAGTCGGTACAAGACCAAACCCAAGGTCATCCCAGTTAATATCAGCATCTTCTTCGTCACTCCTGCGGATTTTACAAGTGAAAAAAGTTCATGTCAATCCGCAATTCAACATGTTGCTAAAATTTCAGGTGAGTACACAACTTATGAAAATGATCTCCTACACAGAAACAGAAAAACAAAATTCAAACTAGCTAACTTTTCTTATTTTTTTTCAATCCCTCCTTCCCAAAAGAAAAAAACAAAAGGTCAAAGATAAGACATGCCCCCTTTCTTGCAAGTTCTCCACTGGGAATGTAATCAGACTTAAGGATAGAGGATGCTCAAGTCTTCAACATTTATCTTTTCCTTCCAATAACCAAGGTAGATTTCTATTAATCTAAAATCTTAGACAAAAACTATTAACCATACTAAAATAGATTAAAAGATCCGAGAAGAACACAAAGAAACAAGAATTATCATTTAGGATTTAGGACATCGCATAGCATAGGCTAAAATCAAGGAAACAACTGTTTGGGTTACCTTGGTTAGAATCTGAAGATGAACACAATTATCCATAAGTATGACCTATAATATATAAAACGGTTTGACGACAAACTACTTTTATAGAACAGCAACCGAAAATTAATTTATCTTCCTCTTTAAGTCCAAGGAGGTTGCAGTTAAGAAACCTTGGACAAGTTAAAGGATGATATCTACAGGCCAAAGAGAATTCGCTCAGAAGCCTCTAAACGAGGCAATCCGACGCTCCAACCAATTTGGAGCAATTGCAAGCATGATGAGAATGTGTCACAAGAAAAAGTGATACGAGGTTTAATAAAAATGTGTTAAAAAGAAAAAGGAGGACAGAGAATTACATGGTAGTCATCAGAATAAGCATATACGATCGTGTGTATCTCACCTGACGGTGTCAAGGCATGCCTGTTGCAAAGATGAAGCGGACCGCGACGCAAAGGATCGCCGGCCTGCAAGCTGCAGCAGCACCTCTTCGTGGGTGACACATGACCAGAAGACACTATGGCACAGGTAAAATAAGACTGCAAAAAGAACCAAGGACGAAAACAAACTGACCCTGTGAAGCACGCTCGACGAAGCAGGCACGAGAGCTCGCCTCACTGACATAGCTTCTTCTGAATCAGACACAACGCCCCGGTCTTGATTCGTTTAAGATCGAAGAAAAGCAGGAAGACAAGCTCGTTTTATTGGTAACGAGCACCTTCAGCCTCCTCAAACTCCGGAAGATTTTCTTTGGAAAAGGCCAGAAAGTAAGAACGCAAATAACTGTGTCGGGAGACAAATCAATAAAAGGAAGTAGTGGACGGCTGAAGAGTGATAAAATTTCGGAGGAAGGCAGACGTGACGAGTCCTACGATTAATGCATTAAAAGAAGAGAGAACCGCAGAAATCAGAGAGGAGGGTAGATAAAAGCCGGATAGTCGGAGATAATTACTACACGTACGAAATAGGTGGCGAGGGCGAGGGAGAGGGAGAGGGAGAGGAGAGGCGTCGGCGGCCACCCAACCACCCTGTCTATCTGTAATGGTTCCGCACACGTATCTGCTCCATGCCTGCTTTGACAAAGGCCGCTGCCATTGAGGTCTGCCGGGTGGAAGCGTCTATCAGCAATGATTACGCACACGCCACTGTCGACGTCGGCTTTGACAAAGGCCGCTGGCTGCATTGTGCCCTGCCCCGTCGTCTTTCTACGATCAAACCTGTTAAGGTTTTCCAGCCACTTTTAACCTGCACCGCTGTCGTGTCGATCAAGTTATATTCATGGCCATCAAAAATCTACGTTTTCTTTTCAGGATTTAGGAATGAATTCAACCTTGCCTAATTCGACCACGCTGTCATTGTGAACCACGGCTAGAGAGAGCCACTGACACCACCCATGGGCACAGCTGCTCCAGTCACCGTCACTTGCAGAGGCTTCCAAAGTTGACCATCTCATTGACGTTGACTGAGGCAGGGAGGGGTGTAAAAAAGGTCCTGCGGAACGCGAAGCAAATCTTTTTTTCCAACCACTTGGCAACAAAAAAAGAAAAAAAAAAAAGAAAGAAAGAAAACAAATGGAATAGAGAGAAAAATGGACGACCATACCGTGTGATGGCGAAAGCTGCAACGAAAAGGGTGGCCACGAGTGATGTCCCCGACTCCCTCGTCCAAATCTGTCCAAAGAGAGGGACGTGTGAGTAGATAAGAACACAGATGAGATGGAGAGGCACTATCGTCCCAATCATACTTTGCGTGTCGCCTCCAAATCCTTCGCGCGCTCCATGTGGAACCCAATGTTCACGCCACCCACGCGCGCGATGAAACGTGCAATCTTTGGACGCTTCCTTGACCCGAGGAGTCCGTCCGTTGTAGTGGCCTACGAGACGATAAAGTTGTGCGTCTTACTCCATGCACAAACTCCCAGAAATGATAGGACGCGGCGGCGAAGAGAACGAACTGAAAACAGGCAGATACGTCTCTTAAAACCTAGGATAAAGCCGAAACAGATTGGTAAGCATAAACATATGGCAACTTGGGAGGATATGTTAGAGACGATAGATACCATAACCTGCTGGATAAGTTTGAAGCATGCTTATTGCCCATCACCTCAAAGAAACAAGTATCATGCTTTATTCCCCCACTTCAACGACTTCTTTGTTGCACATCGAAGAGGCTGCTTCCTAAGCTTCCGACTTTGACTATTTACTCTTTTTATCTCAACAAACGATCAGCGAAACAATGATGACAAAAATCACATATTATATCCATGAAAAGGCATTTGAATGCTCCAAATTCACATCTTCAACTTGTATATCTCAGATCAAATACCAAATAACTGACTTCAACTAAAACTACGACCAAACTAGAGAGAGTGCATAGGGTCTCGAACAATGCAATCACAGTAATGCAGGTTGAATCACACAGGTTGCAGCAGATAAAAAATTCAAACTAGAGCAAAAAACAGGTATAACTAAACCGAGTGCGGATAAAAGCAATATGTATTTTATTATTCCGAGTTACTGTGTGGCTCCTAGTCTAACTGCATTGTCCACCCCATCTTGTCCTCTGAAAGGCCCATCTGTAGTCTCGTAAGTGAAGAATAAAGCTGTTGAGATACAACCCCTAGACCTTCGTTCCCATACTCTACCCTGCAACAACTTGAAACCAGCAAAGATGAGAGAACCGCACCTCCGACTCATCAACAAATTGTGTAAGACCACTCGCAATATTTTTTTGCAGTGAACATAAGCAAAATTAAAGAACAGGCAACGATAAAATTACTGGAATTTCATTGGTGAGAAGTGACAAAATAATGCTTTCCAGGATACAACAAACATTTATTGAGGCAGAAAGAACGACCTGAAAGACGCATCACAGCAAGTTCAAGTGATCAGGCAAGCTTGACAAACATTTTGTTATGACCAATGGATTTAACCATCACAATTCGCAACAAACGAAACAAAAAACTCCTACATGTGTCCTTTGCAAATAAGGCTACAAGGAAAACATGAGAATGGGAAAGAAGACAAAACTATCAGCTCAACCCTTCGGAATTATGAGCTCTCCGTACATGGCCAAATCAGTTGATGCTGAAGAACATTAGACTAATAACTTACAGAACAAATAGAATATGATCTTCTAGAGGATCCTGTTCCAGAACTTTAAACACCCAAGTAGATAGCAGACACTAATTTCAAATGCCTCCACCAATGGGTAGAACATATGAGTTATGTAGCATCAGAAGAGAAATGGAACTAAGAACAGAGAGAAAACTTGCCTTCTTTCCAGGTATGTTATGCTTCTCACGGGGGCTACAACAACACCGGTACTAGTACAAAAAACTTCATCCGCATCAAGCAGTTCTTCAACTGACACAGGGCGCTCCTCAACCTGCACGGTTTCATGATTATTATGAAGAGAAAAAAAAAATTATGAAAGGAAGAGTCTAGTCTTGGTTCAGAAATTTTCATCAAAAACTTTATTCTGACATATGTAATAATTTTAGCAGAAAAATAATATCAAAAAGTATTCACAAATATAAATGATCAATTATGAACCTTAAACATGCCAGATCAAATTGAAGACATTGATGCTCACTGGATGAAGTAGAAAGAAAAGAAGAGGATAAAATTTGACATGAGATTATTAAATAATAAGCAAAACTATGCATCTACTTTTTAGCTATCTAAAGAGAGTTTAACACCACAGCAAAGTCTGCACCTGATAGCCTTGACCACGAGCAACATCAATTATACTCTTCCTTGTAATGCCAGGCAATATCGTCCCTTTTACTTCTGGCGTTGAAATAACTTTGTTCTGTCAAAAAGAAAGTCAATTTAATGTCTATAAATAATGTCAATTAGTAGTATAAACTGTACGCAAGTGATGCAACAATAGTGCCGGAATATGAAAGCACAGGAAGTCCAAAAAACTGTTAAAGAGATTCTACATTTGACCAAAATACATGCACAACAAAAATGATATATATCATGATAACATTTACAAAGCTAAGTTCAAAAGGGAAAGACACAACGTTCTAAATTTATAATCTCCAAAACGACAGAGTTTAAGATTACAGCAACTCTCAAAAAGAAATAATATGAAACCCACAAAATCTAAGTTGAAAACCAAAACAAGTCCCATGTCTGTTGTTTTCATTTAACCAGGAAAGTGTAAACTCTCGAACATGATGCAGAAACATATGAAAACAAACAGTGAAAAGGTTAAGAACATCCAAACATCAGAGATTGCTTTAATCCTACTTCATTTATGAAATGGTTAAGCACTAAGAGATCAAATAACCGGAAAAGGCAAGATTTTTATTTATTTATTTTGGTGCCCAACACAAACATGACTGAATGCAATAGTTCAGGTTCACACTTGAAAAGCACCATAGTGAAATGACAAGAAAAGTCATTAACATCCATACCTTCACAACAAAAATATTACAAGATGAAACTTCCTCCAGATACTTCTTATGAATACAATCAAGATATAAGACATCAGAATAGCCATTCTCCTTTGCCTTTTTTAGTGCTCTCAGGACCTATACAAATGTAAGCACAGAAGAATCTAATCACCTCGACTGTCAGTATATGTGTTTTAAAAAAAAAACAATCACTACTATATCCAGTAGCAACAAGGAAAATAAAATTATGGCCTTGGTAATACACTAAATTATTGTGTACCACATCAAAATTACCTTCACTCAATATAACCCTGCATGTTTCTTGAGTATATCAGCAACCATAAAAATAGGTGAAAATATCATCAACCACAAAGATATGCACAGTTATTCTGAGTTGTAAAAGATTTGTTTGGTGAATCAAGCTTGACTTTCTTGCTGAGGACTATGTAGTTCCTCATCCAAATAGAGCATGGGTAGGATGATAAACCAGAAAAAGTACAAGTTGTGTGAAACATGAGGCAACTTGCTAAGCATTTTATCACTTTAACAAGCTCGCTTACTGATGCATAATTTCCAATAGTCTTTACACCTCCAGTTCCACCAGGGCATGCACGATGATACTCATTCTCGACTATCAAGTTTATTGGTGCCAAGCCCTCCTGAAAGGTATAGCTCCATTTGTCAGTTAGATCTTGGCAATTGAAACTATTTCTCCAGTATTTGTAACAAGAAAATTTGGATGAAAAGATGCAAAACTTACAAAATCAGGAGACAGAAAAAAAATAGTTAGTCTCATGGTAAAAGAGATAGTCTAATTAACATTTTTAATGCATGAATATATTTTCTGTCGTTCACTCTTTAACTGTCTGATGAAATCATGTTCATTAAAATCAACCGTCAATTGATCAAATACTCTTGGAGTGATTCATCTCAAAACATCAGTATCTTAGTGAATGGCAATAAATGGTTCAAAGCGAGCTATTCAGCTTAACCTCCAGTAGATTCAGTTGCTGTGTAGAACTTCAGCAATTACTTGTTCCAACTTCAAATCATCAATGATTTCACATACACAATTAAACCAAGGTTCGCAATTTTGTACCATACCGGTGTACCGAGCTCTACTCGATACGGTATGGTACATCCTTTTTTATTTTTTATGATATATATAACATAAAAAATTTAAAAAAAGAGGCGATGTCACCTTGTTTTCTCCTCCCGACACGGATGAGGAGAAGCCTCGGCGACCTCATTGAGGTCTCCTCTTTTCCTCGTCACCTCAAACGAGAAGGTGACAAGGAGAAGACCACGACAAAGAAGTCGCCACCTCGTGATGTTCACATTCGTGGGGTCGTCCCGAGGTTCTCCGGCCACAAACGTCCCCCTCTTTCTCTTTCTTCTTCTCCCTCTTTCTCTTTCTTCTTCTTTGCTTCTTCTCCCTTTTTCTCACTGCAATTAGGATAATACCGCCTGGTAGCGTGCGACAACGGTTGAAAACGACTATTACCGACTTGTTTCGAGCAACAACAAGGCAGAAACAACCTCGTATCGTCTGATATGGGGCTACGTCAAAGTCTTGGCTGATAGCGAGCGGGCCACGTACCGATTTGCTGGCGGACCGATACGTACCGCCGGTACTGAGCAGTAAGATTTGAAACGTCATACCTTGAATTAAACCATATTAAACACGGATTATCACGCCAAGTTTAGAAGGCTTGCCTATATATTTTATTTTTAATAATCAATTTTGGTATTCTCATCTTGATATTTTTTCATGCCCTAATCAAGAGCAGGTTATCTTTAGGGTTTCAAAGATGTTGCTTTTATGCCTTCTTCTGATGCTGATAAAAACATTAGTCTTATATATATGCTACATTTTTCATGTTGTCAGGAGTAGAAATTGATCAACCTTATTTTGAGACAAGAAAACAAAAATAAAAAGCTACTTCAAAAACTTGAAACTGACCAACCTTGAAATAGTTTCCAACAGGTGAGACAAAAACAAGAAATGTATACTCAGGAGCTGGTGAAACACCAAGAACAGAACCACTCCCAAAAAGGAGCGGTCTAATGTACAAAGAGCCTTTACCAGTTGGTGGTACCTGCATCGCAGAAAGGATATCAGACAACTTATAATACACAGAAATGCTATAACTTAAACCATGATAGTGGAGTTGCAAGCTACCCATCGTTTATTTGCCAAAACAGTTAACTTTATAGCATCAACAAATTGCTCAATCGTTGGTGAAGGCATACACATCCGGTCTGCACCAATTCTCATTCGCTGGGCATTTTCCTGAGGTCGAAAAAGTAGAACAGATCCATCTTCCTTCCTGTATGCTTTTAAACCTTCAAATAATCCCTGAAATAAAACCATATATATTACTATAGACTTTTTGTCATAGAAATATTTATTCTATACACATGCAACAGCTCTATTAACAACAATCAATATATTATGATATATCACTTTGAACTTCAACTTAGATGATCTTCAGGTATGCATGCAACATATTATTTTGTTCACAACATGCTAAAGGCCAGCTCTTGTGGTAAGTGATATCTGTAAGAAGTTGACCAACAAAAGACATCAAAAAAATTAGTCCAAAGTACAAATCAAATTAACAAATTATATCTTTGGCTTTTCATTTTTGTTAAAAATGGTTGGTCCATTGATATGCCATGGTGCAACACAGAGTTTTGACATGAATACCATTTTATCCTCAGTCCTAATCCAAGTGCCACATGAGAAATGATCAACTTTGTAGTGTACCACTTGGCCTTTTGAGGAAATTATTGCATACCACTTCGCCATGCACAGCATTGTCCACATTCAGATACTCCTCTCAAATGATCATCTAAAGGCACTAAAAACTTCCGATTTCAGAGTTGAAGTTAACAAAACAAAAAGTTCCAGTTCCCAAAGCATAGAAAAACAAGGGAAACCAAAATGCTTTTGGTCGAGTATTTATCAACTAAAATGGAAGAAAATCCAGCCTTTTAACAGTATTATTTCCAACAATTTGAAGTCCCAGTGTTTATCATTATATTCAAAAAACATGTCGAGTGCACATCATGCTTTGAGAAGGAAAATGGACATACCAGACATGAGTAACTACAATTATACACAAGCTTAACTTCATAAATTGCTGCTCTGTCTATGAAATTTAAATACAAAAAAGTCCTGAAAGTAATTCTTTGCTAACCTGTCCATAATGTAACACTCCAGAAGATGGACTCAATTCAAGGGGTCCATAACGCAGCAATTCGCCTTTTGAAAACATTCCATTTTGAGAACATTTCATCATGTACATATAATCAGTGGGCAACAGTCCAAATCCAAGATTATCCCAGTCCAAGTCAACTGTTTCAACAGTTTGCCTGCTGAAACACAGATTACCATCAACCTTTGCCAAAAAACAAATTGGAACATAAATTATAACAATGTAAATAAACTTATTTGTTCTATCCAATACCGCAAAGCAGTGATGAATGAAAAATATTTTTAATGTGATCCAATAGGTAAAAGAAAAAAAAGGAATTGCTACACCAAAAAAAAATGAAAGCTTCATAAGCCTCAAATAGAGGAAGTCAAATATATTAAGATGACCAAATAGATTCATATCAACTCGTTCAAAAGAAAAAATGAAATTTGAAAAAGAATTACATAAAAAAGTATATCTTACCCTCAACTGCCAATGTAAACTGAAAACAGACCAGAGAATTTCTCACAAGCTACATGACTAAAAGTTAAATAGCTGGCAGCCTTTTTTAATGTTATTAAGCTTAATTGCAGTTGTAAGCATGAAAATTTCCATACTGACATATTCACATGATAATTCAATTTACTTGGGCAGATCAAGAGATGGATTCTCCTCCCTAATATGGAAGCATACTCTTATTAATTTAATAGAATTGGCAATATCTCCTCTTTAATGAGAAATTTTGGAATTATTTGTGGTACAAATGCAAGGAAACACAGCTCGGTACGTCAAATTCTAAATTCATATATTTCAAGCACAGCCTTGCTAATACAACATGCCTTTGCTACCAATAAAAAACTTCAGAATTTAACCCAAGAAGAGTGTTTAGAAAGCCTTGAGAAGAGATATATATTATCTTAATTAGCACATTTGGGTGGCAACGCCATCTCCTAACTAATATAAAAAAAATCATATATTAATCATCTAATCTATTATAGGTACAGTTACATGCTTAGATCTACAAAATTTTTGCTAACAGAAAAGCCGTTGGGTTATCATTTGTCCAAATGATGAGCCACATGTTCTATACGACTGGACATAGGAAGTTCATGGTCGTAAATAGTTATTAATCACATAAGATATGCTGATCTATCACATGATGATTCAGATGATGACCACCATAAAGCTAAAATGTGATCAAATTGTATTTCGAACAACTGATGCATAAACAAACACAAAACGTGGTAAAAGAATATATGAAAGTGATGGAGAATAAACAAAATCATACATCAAAATTGTGATATGAAACACTCAAGTGAGGAACAAGCACGGCAGAATTCATAAAACAAAACACTGGAAGTGAGTTGATTGGCATTAATCAATAACTTCTAAAGGATCACAGTTTAGCCAAACAAGATTAGGCTAACTTGAGTTCATGACCTTCATTCAAATCTCACAGTTGTCTCTATGTTCATGCAAAACTCATGTCAACAACAGTAGAGTATTCTCAATCCTTGTAATGTTTGAGTCAAGTCCATAAAATTGATAAATGAAATTAGATTCATGATAAGTTCTATGATAAGAAAAATAAAGCTCAAAAAACTCAAGAATATAAAGGATGGGTCGAATAGAGGTTCTACCCAACAATATCATAGCACATTAAAATGGGAGAAAGATGCACATATACATACTTGTACATGCTTGCTTCACATATTACTGTGCTAGAGGCTCCTAAAACAAGAGACGATATGGAATGAAGCTGATTTTGAATCTGGAAATTGTAAGTACAAAGTATAAGTTCGTTTTGGATAATATATCATAAACAACACCAACGAATTTCAAAGTCAAGAGCACTTTATATAATGTTATGAATGCAATTAATCGGATAGATGAAGCTACAACATGAACAACTATTCTGGATGCTACACAATTAGACAAGAGATGCATTAGGAGGGGAATAGGAGTTACCAATAAATTATTTAGTGAAATTATCTAGTCATACCAATAAATGATGCTTTGTTATTTTCTGTATAAGAAGCATTAAGAACGAGGCTAGTCAGCCACTAAGGATTTCAATTGTTCTACCAACCAGAAAGCCAAGTTGCCCAGACTATAATGATCCAGCCCAAAAAAAAAACTCGCAAGGAATTACGGTGGCTCCTCTCGACAAACCAGACATTACCACAAATTTGGTTTTTATGGTTCAATAGGGAGAGATTTAACGACATTACTACTGTAAGCCCTTTTGGCTTCAGAAGATAATGGCAGCGGCATAACCCTCAACTAGCGGAAAAAAGGAGGAAAAGATATGTCTCTCAGCGGTTAAAAATCCTGACACAGCACGATAGATTCACTTGGAAACCAAAAAAGCAGAACCAAGATGAAGCTAAGGATTCGACCAAGGGGAATCTTATACGAAACCAGGAAAATTCCACAAAGAGAAGTCTATATCAAACCACCCCAACCCTATCATCTCAACAATCGACAAAGCCTTCCATCATGAAGCTACGATCATCAACCAGCAGGACCCTAGTCGAAAGAAAAGGAGGAGGGAGGAAAAGAGGTACCCTGAGGGACGAGTCGTGAGGGAGGAAACGGCGCCTCCGGAAGGTGGTCAGGGAGGAGGCGAGAAGCGCCCCGTGGTCGGTGGAAGGTCTAGAGAGGAAGAGACCGCGGTCCATTCGAGCTCCGTTCGTCTCCCTCGCTGTCGCTCTCGCTCTCGCTCTCGCTCTCGAGGAAGGGATTAATCGCCGAAGTCTACCCTCTCTCTTGCTTTTTATAGAAGCGGATCCTCTCAGATGACGCTCTCATCCACTCGCCATGACCAAACACAGGAGAACTGTTCCCAGTCGCGGGGGGCGCACTAGATTTCTCCACGCTGACGTCAGAGGTGAAGCAAGAACCAACGTGGGGATAGGAGGAACGTTGTCCCGGGTGTTTGGCGTCTCGGATAGGACACAACAGGGTGGGTGGGGGCACCAGGGGTGGGCCCACTGGCTAGTAGCCAAAGGGACACGTCTTCCGTCAAGCGAATCAAACGAGCCACGTGTATAAACGGTGGGTGCTCAATCGGGGCTGGCATGCGAGTCGACGGAGATGATCGTTGACCGGACTCGGATGCCGGTGCGACTCCCAATCCATTTGGTGTCAGCTTAATAGGGAGTTGTGATGCATTGACGATGAATCAAACGACTCTCGTTTAGGATAAATAAAAAAAACTGCTCTCATTTAGGATGAATCGAACTACTGATACCAAGTCCATCCAACATATTTAGATTGATTTCGAATACTCTATTTTGATTGATGATGTATTCGCATAGAAATATATCAGTATCGGAATTGGGTCAATCTCGTAATGCGGGCGGGAGCAAATGGATTAAGTAAATTTTTTATCCAGCATAATTCCACAATATGATATTTGCTCGTAGAATAAAATATGTAAAAATAATCAACAAGCAATTAAAATTTATAATATAATCTATCATAGCCACTGGAAAGGGATAAAATGATAAAATATTAACACAAAGAAAGATAAGGATTTTAGAGGAATCAACCAATGACTTCCATCGATAAATTGGCTGTCAGGACGAATTAGTCCAGATTTCTCCGTAAAAGATGTATTAAGGATTCATCGTTGGTAGGTGATAAGTCCAACTCTTATAATATCAAACCATGCAAAACTACATCGAATCGAATGTATTCCTTGAACTTGAATTGAATGTTTGTGTTATATCAAGGAGGATAGAGAGATAATAGTATAACATCATCAACAGAAGAACAAAATGATCTAGAATACATCACCTGTAAAGCAATTATAACATAATAGCCATGGCATAATTAAACTATCCTCCATTACTGGACCTTAACAAACAGGAGCAGCAAGCAACAATCTGTCGAAAGAGATGACATGAGCTGTGATATGAATAAATAAAGCTTCCACTTTTGAGCATGCATGCAACAACAGAACCATTGAATCTTATGTTTCTCATAATACTTCCAACCAAAAGCACAAGCTATGTCATTCAGCAACCAATCTAAAGCATCACACTGAAAATAACTTATCCATGAGATAAAAATTCTCTTTAAACAAATAACAGCTACCCTTGCCATTTTCTAAATATATCACTTGACATATCCCATCAACTCAACTCCATGGGCCAAGTCACAGGCATGTTAATTCATTAGCTGCCACAGCTTGCAGTTTCATGATAAGTGAAATGCCAAAAAAAAAAAAAAAAAATCTAAAAAACTGATGGTAAACACAAGGATGCACATAGCCCTCTCCAGTAATTGGATAGCCCAAACATGTCTTATATGCTCATATGTAATGAAACACTTACCAATTCTAACTCACCACCTCAAGGACAATTGATGATTTGAGTTATTGCATCTCAAGTCAAAGAGGTTAGCAATTGGATCTCAAGTCTAGTCAAAGAAGTTAGCAATTTAACAAGTCCTTAAGACAGCAATTGGATATCAAGTCAAAGAGGTTGCTGAGATCCCAACAGAAAATATAATGAATGGCCTTTTCTTTTGCAAACATTACAGACCAAATGAATGGATGTTGGAATAATATAATAATGGCATTCGACTGGACATGTTTTCTGCAATTCTACATCTTTTCTGTGGCAAGAAAAATTAGCAGCATTCAATTTCACTTACCTCTTTTACAAGTCAAAAAATCTATCCTTTCGCAGACTATTCTCAGAATCTATAATCATGAAATATATATATATATATATATATATATATATTTCATATATAAGAATAAACGACAATAAGTGTTAGAACAAACCAAAAAAGAGCATAAGGGCATCCAACATTAGAAACCATAAACAAGTACCTACGGTTCCTTAAAGACAACATAGCCCCAGAAAACAAAAGGACCTCGGCCTCCCCCTTCCTTGATGATCTTGTAATTCTCGACCACGTCTCCTTGCGTCGTCATTGTCGCCGATGAGGCAAGGATACCCTTGATCGGTTGGATAACCTCCAGCTTGACTATTCCCATATTTACTTTTTTACCGAGAGACCCTTTATTTTTCAAAAATCTCGATATTACATTGAATCAGATGGGTTCAACCATGATCGATCGACGGATCGATTTGATTTGGGTCAGATTCCTTTTTATTGGGGTGAACCCTTATTCAAGTTACAATCGAGACGCATTCATTCATCAAAAATTATTAAAAATATATTTCATATAAATTTATTTTAAATTTATCATAAAAATAGTATACTTTTTATTAAAATAATATTCAGGTTGAATTCTCAATTTTTTGATAATTAACTATTCCAAAAATATATATTGATTTTTAAATTAGCTAGATAACCAAGTTTAACTTATTTCAATTTTGTGTGCAACTAAGTTAATATTGAACATAGAAAATATAAAATGTAAGATTTTATGATAATTTTATATATAGATTAATGTGTCTTTTAACATATTCTGGAATGAGTGTCACTCAAGTGTAATTTGAGTGTAATTATTTTTTTAAATATTTAGGATAATTTTTTATAAGATTAATATTTTTTAGGATAACTCAATTTTTGATAAAATTAGGATAATTTTATATTATTTTTTAATATATTTTATGAATGAGTGTATCTGGAGTGTAATGACTTTATAAATATTTTTTATACAAAAATTAAAATATATTTTTTAAGATCTTATTATTTAGAATAATGGTGAATTTAAGATATTTTTATATAAAATAATATTTTTAAAAATATTTACTATGAATGACGAGTATAATAGACTTTTTTAGGTAAATTTTGAGGAGAGGGAAGATGAGATGAGAGAGAGAAAGAGAGACGTGGATGGGGTGGAGAAGGAAAAAAAAAAAAAAGAAGCTGTGGAGAAGAGGAGAGGCGAAGAAGGTGGATGATGGAGAGTGGGAGGAGGTAGAGGTGAAGGAAGCCACAGGGAGAGGAGGAGACAACACGATAGGAGATGGAGATAGAGGTAGACTGGGAAGCCAATAGAGAGGAGAAGGATTCTGCGGAATGGGAGGGGAAAAGGTCGAGATGGAGCAGGAGGTGAAGGTGAAGGTAATTTAAAAATAATAATAATAGGTAATTTAGTGTTTAATTAAATCAATTGAATAGTTAATATTTAGTTAGAACCGATCTGGTCTAGTTCATCACAAAAGGATCGATTTATTTTAGCCAAAATAAAAAGATATCTTTTTGATAAAAATCAAATATGACAGTGTCATCACATAGAAGCACCCATTATTATGAGCTTTTATAAATTACACATATATATAATATAGGTAGGTGAAGTCATAGAAAAAAAAAACCTAATAATTTCATAAAAATACTCATAGTCATATAAAAATATCATCTTACCCCTCTCACAATTGTTTTGTCTATAGTCTCATTCGTCATCGTCAATCGTCAGTAAGAAAGGAGGGGATGCCCCCTTGTCATTAACTATGAGTAAGGAAGGAAGAAGAGCGACTTGCCCTTATATGTAGCATCAGTTATTGATCCGACAAAAGTTACTATGTATGCATCAATGGATGAGCCCAATATTACAGAGCAATTGATAAAGTGAAAGTACAACTAGTGATTGAGCAGAGAACAACGATCGACAAGGTAGAATGGTTATCTTGACAAAAAAAAAAAAAACATCTTACAAGATTTTCTTTTTGAAATTAGAACTTTATCTAAAAAATTCTCAAACTTAATATATATATATATATATATAATTATTAACATGAAAATTTTGACAATAAAAATGAACAAGAACAGAACGGGGCGAGGTTTTGTTTTGGCAAACTCTTGACTACGAATTGATCAAAGCCTTGGGGTTATCATATGGGTCAGAAAAGACATCACAATGTCATGATTGATAGATACACAGTGTGTATTGATGTAATTAATAAACACAAAGTTGGAGTTTGATGGAGAGCAAGTGTGCATGCCACCAAAAGAGTCGTTATTGGATGGCAGGATCCAAACGTTGACCGACAACCGTAATTACATGCGGTCGGTCAACTTGTTATTGTTATTTGTTCTTGCAATGACCGATGCAGTCAATCAGGTTGACCACCAATCCATCCCGACTTCACCAACCACAAATCTCATCCACTCAAGTGCGTACAATTATTAATTTCTTGAACAAGATCATCCATTCCTACAAAGTTGATCCTTGAAACGGTTTGCTTGTGACCAATTACGCAGCTTTTGTATGAAGAATTTGACATGTTTTTTTTTTTGTTCATGATTTAATCCACCTTAATATAAATATAGTTCTCTTTATGATCTTTTATACATCATTTGTTTCGACCGATATGCACATAATTGGTTTTGTTTCTATATGTTTTTTAGGATTATTAAATCAAAATCAACTATCAAAATTCTCAAATCACATAGCTCAGAGTAGATATTAGAACAAATATCCTATATCCATGAACTTTTATTTACGAGCACTTAATGTTAAAAATAATTTCATGAACAATAGTCACATATTATTAGAAAAGTCGGATACATATATTGGAATCACACTAAACAAATGATATGGTACAGTAGGGATGATCGAGTCACCTTTTTTTAATTATTATTATTTAATTTCTCAATAAGTTTGAATGGAAAATAACAAGGGCTAAACAATTCAGATGTGAATACCAACTCCGTTATAGTCTCATGTATCAAGTGTTGAATCTCGGATTATAGTATTGTCTTTGCTAATAGTAGTACCACTAGTACTCGATTTTTTAGAGGTCGATTAAATTTTGTCTTTAATTTGAAGTGAATAATTTTTTTTACTTGGATTAGCAAGAAAAAGAATAAGAAAGTGATAAAAAAAATACAAGAATTATAGTTATAATCTTGGTCAAAATTGTATAAAAATTAAGGACTTCCCTTGAATGTTTCAAAGTATAAAGTGAATCTAAGGGGAAAAAAAAATTATAGAAATTCCTCTCATGAACTTGTGAAACAAAGAGAAGTATAAAAGGTTTGATCTTCACTTATGAAAGAATATAATTAGTGGACACCGATGATGAAAAGATGTGTAAATGATTTGATCTTCACTTATGAAAGAAGATAATTAGTGGACGACGATGAGCCTCGATGAACGAGGACTTTCGAAGATGGATGGATGTAGATCAAACTTTTGATCGAACCACTATAAATTAAGAGTTATTTTTTTATTCTTTATTTTAGAATTAATTAGTTAAATCAAGATATCTATTGCAATCGTGATTTAACACTTTGGTAATTTACCCTCTCTTTACTGTTCAACTGTGATTTTGTGTCATCCATTTCTATTTCCTTTTTATTTTTCTATTTTTGCTTGCGCCCATACATACCACTGGAACAACAAAAGGGTAGGGGATGAGTGACATCAACCTTTTCCTATTGCGACTGACTGATCCACTCGAGAAAGCAGAAGCAATGGTGGCTTTGAGTTGCTTTGCATGGGACACATTCTTTGGGGATAAATGCCAACAAGTTGTCACGGCTGGTCGAACTCCCTCATGCAAAGGCTGTGTTGGACCATTGCACCACCACCAACATGATCAGGAATAAATTGCCTCGGAGTGAAAAGAAACGATGCATCAATGCCGTGTGTTTGGATGTGGAAAGAGGGGGTGGATGCAATTTGATGGTAACTATGTTGACTAGTTTAAGCAAGTTGGTGGAGATGAGAGAGGTGGGGAAGAGGAGTGCAAAACCCGGAAGAGCTGGGTGAAGGCACAAAGGGTCCACCAAAGATATGGGGGATCGCATGGTGATGGTGATTGGAAATGAATTGATATGGCTAATCGAGGGGTTTGGATCTTCGACGTGGTTAATGGATGGGATATGTGAGGGGAACGCCCTTTTGGTAGATATGCACCTCAAATTGGACTTTGCAACTTTGACATCAATGGATCAATCAACGAGGAAGGTTTTCTTCTTCCTTCTGGTAAAGAAATGAGGAAGAGAAGGGTAGATTTCTATCCAGGCAGGTGCACTTCTTTCTTCTCTTTTTGCCTCCGTTTAAGAGGAGGAGGGTGGGTTGATTTCACTTGTTGTACGCCTCGGAGCAAATTCCAAGCTCCAATCATGATCGCATGGGTTGTACTGAGGAAGAACAAGGGAACAGAAGCCTGCAGTCACACAGGCGATGGCTCACCCAACGGGCGTGTGCTATCCTCTTCTTCACAAGTAGCTCCGGGATTCTTGTCACCCCGAGGAATCATGATCGGCGGGGCCACAGCCTTAGGATGATGCAAGTTGGACGGTGGTTTATGGAAGCTTTATCCATCCATCAGCACGCAACTTGGTGGGGGATGGTGTTCGACGAAGTGCCTCCCTCCACTGGGATATTATTAACTATGGTGCCGTTGGGTTTGATTTGGGAGACGACACACTTACGTATTCCCCAACAACATGTCAGCGGATACTGCTGGCCTTGGTTGGAGTCGATGCTTATCCCGAGATTAATCATCACAAGGAGTTGGTGGAGAGAAAAAAAAAAAAAAAAAGTGATGGTAGTCATCTCACGCAACCATTTGAAGGGAAAAGGTTTGATTTGGTTTGCCTCGTGGATCAGGCAGGAGAAACTGCGGACATCTCTCTCATGGCTTTTCCCCTTGGGAGCAAGACATGGTGCAGTTAACCCCTTGCTTCGCTCAGTGGTTCGTCTGTCCGTCTCACCGCCACCATCAGAGGACCGAGAAAGAGCAGACAAGCGGAGGGGAGAGGGGGCGGGCTGGTTACACGAGCCCTCTTCCCCCGTATCCATCGGTGCGTGTAACATGGCAACCACCACTCCAACGAGGAGTTCTCGTAATACGTAACGCATTACGTGGGGGTGGGGGGTGGGGGGTAGAAGTTGCAGCGGGGACGAAAGCTCGTAAGCCAAGAGTGGTATGCGTACCACAGGGAGTTAAAATGAGACCTTTGTAGTAGATGGGAGTGGCTGGGTGGGCTGTGCCAGAGGAGGTTAACGTCGCGCGCCCTTTTCCGATGTGAATCCACGCGGTCATCTCTTCCCATTCTAAGAGCTCGTCTTTGGTCCTCCTTCTTTCATTGGTAGTAGGGAGGTAGGTCGACTCCGTCGTCAACCCTGTTAGCTTGTGGCAGATTATTCTGTCCCCATCTTCCATATTCTCTTCCTGATTCCCTTCCTCGGTTCCTTCATCGATTTATTTCCCCCACGCATGCTATTTCCTTCACCAAAACTTCTCTTTCTCTCTGTGTGTGTGTGTGTGTGTGTGTGTTGAAGAGGATACAGCGAGTAGCGGGTTGAGGAGATAAAAGAAACGATGCAGAGAATGGACAGGAGGCGAGGGATGGATGTGTGCGACGCCGGCCTTGCTCTCGGGCTGGGCGTCGGGGGAAGGAGCACGGCGTCGTCGAGCGGTACGACTCGTCGCTGGCAAGAAGTGCCCTGCACGCCTCTCAGGAGCTTGATGGCACAGAAGCAGCCGTCACTGACGTTAAGCCTTCCGCATGATGTCTACAACGGGGAAGCGAACAAGGGGAGCGAGGAGGGGCGGCAAGCGCGGCCGTCGTCTCCTCACAGCACGGTATCATCCTTTTCGATTGCCTACACTCCCCCGACGATGAGGGAGAAAGACGACGGCGGCGGCTGCGGTGAGGAAGCAGAGACAGCGAGGGCCGACTCCCGCGGCGGTAGCTACGACGATAACGACGACGACGGCAGTCCTAGGAAGAAGCTTAGGCTCACAAAGGAGCAGTCGGCCCTGTTGGAAGACAGGTTCAAGGAGCACAGTACCCTCAATCCTGTGAGTAGTACCCGAAACAATCTTCTTCTCTGCGGACCTTTCTCTCTCGTCTGTCTATCTTTCTCCTCATTATTTTTTGGTTCGATGAACAGAAACAGAAGCATGCCTTGGCCGAGCAATTGAATCTGCGGCCACGGCAAGTCGAAGTATGGTTCCAAAATAGGAGGGCAAGGTTTGTCTCTAATTTTTCCAGGCGTGTGTGCATGCATATCCATACATACATACATACGTAGATTTCATATCTCTATGATGTCAAATGTTGTGTATATATATCTACCACCAATACACACTGGAATCGCATGGCACTACGGTTGCAACATCAAGGCTTCGATGGATGTGATGACAGGACCAAGCTCAAGCAGACCGAAGTCGACTGCGAGTTTCTGAAAAGGTGCTGCGAGTCGCTGACCGACGAGAACCGCCGACTGCACAAGGAGCTGCAGGAGTTGAAGGCCCTCAAACCCGCGCCGCCGCCGGTCTGCATGCAGTTCCCGGTGGCCACCCTCACCATGTGCCCTTCCTGCAAGACCATAAGAGCCGCCGCCGACGGCCACAAAGGCGGCGGCGCCGAGCCTTTTGTGGTCGCACCAGCAAAGCCTCACTTCTTCCACCCTTTCATCCATTCAGCATCATGTTAGCAGGGGAAGACGAAATCCTCCCACCCCCCCTCTCTCTCTCTCTCTTTAAAAAAAAAAAAAAAAAATCTAGGGCTTGGGAATTACACTCGATACTTAGCATCATCATCAGTCGACTGGTTATGGTCGACGAAGAAGCAATTGCATCTGGTAACGTCAAGTATTGTTGATAAGACTGATTGCTAATACGTTCCTTAAAAGTTTGTCCTTGTCCGCTGTACAGAAGACATAGATTCTTATTCGTGTAATCTCCTCCTTTTTCATGAGATTAAACGAAAGGTGTGTGTGTGTTAATTCTGTACGCCACGCCTTGAATGGGGAGGACACAAGAAGAAGACATGGCCATTTTGTGGTGGAGGCATACAGCGATTGAGATGGTACACGCGAAGGTGTCTCATGGAGAGGTGTGAAGGCAAAGGGAGTAGAGGAAAGCGTGTGGGGGACAAGGAAGAAGGGGATGACACGATCCCACTAATTCATTATTTGGTGGGCGATACCCACGTGAAGTATCGGGCCCACGCAACATACGTATTTGGATACAAACATCATAAGAATAAGGACATAAGAGGCCTACACACGCCGATGGAGGGGTGGGCAGATCACGGTGACTAATCTTTTATGCTTCTTCGCCTTTTATCTATGGAGGTGACCGACTCCTACTTGATTGGAAGAGGGGACAGTCACGTCAACTCGTGTCATTTAGAATAAGCATTGCTTTTCTTTTTTTCTCGTTACTGTCACGTCACAGTCTTCTGCGAAGGATTACAAGCATGTATATAAATTTAAGAAGAACTGCGTATCAAAGGTGTGCATTCTAAAAGCATGTCATCTTAAAGGAAATGAAATAATTTCTTGTCAAAGCTTGCATTATCTGCTATTAAAATTGTTAGGTTGAATAATAATGTTCTTAAACCTCCTACAAAAATCATAGGAAAGGACAGTTTTTTTAGCCACTAACGTTGTGGATTTGATTCCTCACACACCACAAAGCACACTGTTCGGAAACTGGAATTACATTAATCATCCATTTGAGCATGACCAACAAAAAGATAAAAAGAGGGGTGTTTTGGTGGGGGTGTGGTTAGACTTCACAGAAGGCTTTTGCTTGTAACATGAATCAGTAACCAGATGAGAGGGCAGCAGTAGCACTTATCTGCACAGTGCCACCATCTCGGAACAAAGCTCCAGATTTAAAGTTGCGGGTCTCCGAGCTCAATGTAAGCTCATGTACAGTGAGCATCTGGGTGGCACTTGGCTCCTCCGGTAAGTGCTTCGTGCCGTCGAGCAGCATCCTCAAGCTAGATGATCAGTTGCCACTTAGTCTCCTTTTGAACTTGCTCTGTACCACGCTCAGAAGGAAGTCGGTAAATATGTGTTCATAGCCTGGCATTTTACTATAACCTGCAAAGGGTAGCAACTGTTCTACTTAAGAAGATGTTTGTTTGTTCATTCAAATAATGTCATGAAGTTAAGTCAATTATATACCAGCTCATAAGAATCTTGCTACACACATACTGTTCATAGTTCATAATCCTGACAAATCTGTAAACTTCAAAATTATGATATTATTTCCCTAAAATATTAAGGACTTTTGGTTTTTGATATTTTTACAAAAGATAAACAACGAAGGCGACGACCAGATTTGATCCCAGGAACTCCTATCAACAGTCAAATAGATTTGATCCCAGGAACTTCCAATGTGAGACCACTCAAAAGAAAAATTAATATATTACTCAATATATCCAAATTAATGGTAGTACCCTCATCTTTCCTACATACATTAATATTTATTCATCCACTTCCAATGTGCGTCATTTGTCGCTATCACAACTTGTATCAAAAATGTCATGTTATACATTGAAAATTGTCTACTGTAATTTCCTCCCACTAAATTGTTACCGAAATGCCCTTCTTGTTCTGTTCTATTAGTACTTCTATGTTAAATCCAAACAACCAAAGAAACAGATGCATACACCCTAAGGTTAAGGAACTTGCACACCTAAGAAGTAGCTGATGTTCTTGCTCTTTATTTTTGATACAGTGGATGTTTGCCTATTGTTATTATTCATGGACTCATATAAATGTACTCCCATATGTACCATCTATCCTTGGTCTCTACTCTTTCCTATCGTTCCCTACCATTCTGCCAAACTCCCAGGATTGGCCAACCTACGTGGCTTCCACTAAGAAATCAAGCTTTTCCAACCAATTGTCTTCGGTGTGTTTGGATAACTACAGCAAAGAGCCTTTTCTATATGAATGTTCTTATAAGCAAGCTCATTTCTTCATGTTAAATGATGATATAAACTGACACATGATGGAAAGAAAAGAATGGGAAAGGAGATATAAACTGCACTTCATGAGCTTAAAAGGATGAGAATATTGAATAAATAATAGGCTCCACTTGCCAGGAAAATAGTTGATATCAATGACATAAAACCGGTCCCTTGTTCCATGCTCTCTGATTATATCTATGTTGAATAATCGAAGACCCTAAAGGCAACAAAAATGAAAGATAAGAACTAGTGAAACCCTACAAATAAGGTATTTGAGTAAAGCACACATATAATAAACCATCTCACCAATCGAAGACGGAGCTCCCTAGAGAGCTTCTCAAGCAATGGCCTTGGAGGAAGTTCTACAGAAAAATAATATGAAGGAAAGAAACACTTGCCACTCACATCATACAGCATACTTTTTGTCATCATAAACAAATCAAAATCCATGTATCCTGCAAAGATCTTACCAGCAATACTAGGGTCCAGCTCTGCATCATCTGCAGACGCTGCAGCACAAGAAACCCTGGGGAACCGAAAGACACCGGTATTGTTCAAGAGTTCGCTCTTACTAACATCAGGAAGGGAAAATCGACGAACAACCTTTATTGCCTCTCCAACAATATAGACCTTAAAGAGAACACCGCCTGTAAGAGGACAAGAAAACAAATTAAGATGAAGATTATAATAACATGAAGTTGCCTGACACAGCAGCAATCAAGAACAGATTACCATGATTAACAAACTCTTGGAGAACCAAGGGAGGATCAAGCTTTGATAAGGAGAACTCATCATAGGCAAGTGATAATTCATGTGACTTTGCACTTCCATCAACCACTAAGGGTTTGGCAACTGCAAAAGAAAAACATTTTGTGAACATTTTCGATGAGTATATCACCAACTAGATCTGTAGCACATCATCAAACACATTTCTATCGCACTAGACATAACAGATTATGTAGACTTAATGAAGGTAAGCCAAAAAGTACTAGCCTTACCCAAATAAAAATTTGAATGCTCTTTATTTAACTAAAGATATTTCCTTACACAGAGCTCAATGCCAGCCTGACTTAAAATAGGAAGTTACGAGGAGTGTGGAAGTCAGCCAACCTAGGCCGACAAAGAGGGTGCTCAGGGACTTCTAAGAGCATTTCTTTATGCAAACTAAAATACATTGCCCTCGTGGGCTGGAAATGCACATGGGCTCTAAGTGTGAGCTTGTCATGTGGTCTTGCATTACATGGGCCCTGATCCTGAATGAAACTTCTTGTTTTCTCCAATCTACATCCAGCCCAAAACATATTTCACCAAAAATTAGCATAAGATACTCTTTCATCATTAGGTACAGATCAAACTTCACCATTATGCTATGGTGTGTCTGCTTGTAGGCCTTGAACATAACATTTTCCAATTAGCAATCTAGTGATAACAGCAATCTAAGTTTTATTCTAACATTTGTCTGTGATTCGTTCTACAGATTATCTTATCCTTTTAGTCAAATCTGATGGTTATAAATACAAATTTTACTTAGGTAAATATTTTGACAAATGCTACATTGGTGTACCACATTTCCATTTTAGCTATGAGATATCATCATACTCCCATGTGCTCTCTAAGCATCTATGTTCCTATGACACTATTTTTCAATTAACTGGTTCAAAAAATTTCATCTCAATTGTTGATGCTGCAAGCCCTGAATGCAATCATAAGTAAACCTATGCTACCAACCAATAAATGATGCAAGAAAAGATCCTTAATTGCAAACCTTCTGGAGCAAGATGATTTCTATGTCAAATATGTTCAACATAAATTATTACCATTCCACGGCTCCTTGTTACCAAAGACCACTCGGATATTGGATACAGAGCTGGCAGTTACTCAATGTAAACAAGCTTCAAGATGCCTAGGTGACACTAAACTAAAATACCTAATATACATGTACAGAATCATACATAATCAAATGTAACGTAAAGGAAAGACAGCTCAGTATCCAAGCCAGAAAAACAATTAAAACCAGCTTTTTTTCTTCGTTTGTGCCTACATGGAGTACACAGTTAGATCATTCTCAACTCATGACTCAACTGATGTAAAACACCTAAAAATTGAGCAGCATATTTCACCAGAATCAATCCCTCCATACAATGGATCCATGCTGCTCTGTGCATCAATTTAGAACTATATGGAATAGACGGTAAAATATACTACGGATCAATCTTTGCCAGTGATGTTAATTATGAGTTAGACATTATCATTTCTATCCACCAACATCAGTTGCAATCTTCTTATGTATCAAGGATCATAGAAAGATTTTGACAGAGATGCCATATGAATTTACCTAATGGAAGTGTTAACCCAGCCTTGCTAACTGCATCCGGAATTGATGATGGGTCTTTGATGATAACTAGCTGCCTAGGAGTGCCAACTTTACCTGAAATTGATAGCCAAAGACGAAGGTTAAAAATGGACAGCCAATTAGATAGTCTAACAAAAAAGAATCTGGAACTTACAACAATTTACCTATTTGTCCTTATGAAAATTACATCAGAATATTATGCAATTCTAGTGACATCAGACTCTTCTGAAATAGAGAAGATAAATTAGGAAAATTTGTTTTCAGTCTTATGAGCATTCTATAAGGCGAGAAATTGGCAAGTATTTCCAAAATATTTGTAAGGCAAGCTATTATAAAAATCACCAGCAGATCTGGCAGAGGTAACTAAAGCAAATCTCCAACAACAACAAATCACAAGATGAATATAAAGACATTCTTATTACTACCTAATGGTGCCTCAAGATATATAGTAAGTTTCACTTTGGTACAGAGGAGAGAATCCATTTGTTAGATGGAATTAGAATTAAGCAATGACAAAATTTACCATAGCAGTCGGACAAATTCAAATTAGCTACATCCTGGAGCATCGATTGGCGATTGTACAGATGTTGTATGGCAGCAGGTGGATCAAGGACAGTAACTTCTGGATGTTTTTCCCAATAATCCTTCAAAGAACAAAGAAAATAACGCAAAGAAAATGGCAGGTATTGCAAATTCAACAATAAAGTCTCATATGTGTCCAACTGGAATTTAAAGAAATAGAAACAATAGATGTATACTTGAGAAATCACAATAGAAATATCACAATAAAACTTGTTTTAGCCTTTTATCAATCAACAGAAGAAACTTATTAAACTTGTAAAACATTCAAATAAATTGCTTGCCATATAAAGGTTTAGGGTCAATATATTTAGAAAATAAAAGATCTAAACTTTGCAAAAAGAAAATTAATTTCTCAAACTGCAACTGTAAGGCTACATTCCAAAACTCCCATTGGCAGAAGACTCATGCACTGATCTGATACCTAGAAAAACTACAACCACAAAGCTTCTCTATAAAGGATCTTCCAGATCTAACAACAGAAGGGTCCATTTCTTGTAAATAAACAAAATCTAAAGCAGCTAATTCTAGTAATACCTAGGATCAGCTAGCAACAATACGAGGTTAGAATAGCTGATCAGGTGAAGTAGAATCCTCAACCCATGGAAGTGGAGGCTTCAACTTCCATGGGGTATGAAAATATTCCAGATAAAGATACACATTTAACTTCAATACATTTCTCTCTTTACTGGTCAATGTTATCGATCATATTATAAATTGGTCAAAATTTTGCATGATGCAGAAGTTTCGCACCATCACAGTATCTGATTTCAAGCATAATATAATGACCTTACAGAAGATGAGGTACTTCTAGAAGGTCTAGAATTACCAACCTGCAAAATTTGTTGCCACTCTTTTCCAGTCAACTGAGAAAAACAAAAGTAAAAAAGAAAAGCTTATCTGTCAGCATGTTTAAAATCATTAGGAAAAGTTAAGTTGATAATTCTCTATCATATTTATGCAAAGCACCAATAAACTGAATTTAAGATGAGAACCAACAGCAGTTGGCTTCCTTTCTACTTATCACAGCAAAATCATTGGTTTTTCCACCAAAATTGAGCATCATTATGGTCATCGTTAGACAAGTTAGCCTTGATGTTCCATTAGAAAAACTCCAAGCATTAGGGGTGGGGTGACCGACGGACCTTGTGAAGAACAATGTCAAAAGGACCTTGATCTACAAGTGGTTGGCTCTGGTCAATGGCAACAAATACAATTCCTTTCTTCCTGCACAACATATCACAAGGTCTAGTTAAATTAGATTCTGAAACCTAAACATAGACACGTCAGGTGGTATCCGAGATCAAAACAATTTTACCGAACATGTCTGATGCAATATAGATGGAACATCACTAACGACAAAAAATTCATTAAAAATACAAAGGAAAAAATGTGTTAGTCCTTACCACATCAGAAAAGAACAGAATTATCTTGATCTTATATAAAGAAATTTACTCTAAGGATATGTTATCAGCTTACCTTGTTTAGAACAATCACCAACATTTACCGACATAATGCATAATTATTTGATCAAATGCAGCTTAGATATAATAGAGATCTCATATAATTCAAAGTCATCAAGATGATCATAAGATTTCCATCACTGAGAAACTGTAATCTAGTCAAATACCACTAAGAAAATAAATATCAAGAATAAGCAGGAAACTTCGTCTTAAAATAAGACCGCTACAAAAAAATAACAATAATGATGACATAAAGAGAATATCATTTGATACTGAAATTTATAATATATATAGTTTTCTTTCAAAGTAGATTATTAAGTGTTACAACATGGTATATAAGAGAGAGAAGTTGGCTTCCCAAAGTAAAATATAAAATATATATATGTGTGTATATATATACACATATACATATACATACACACACACACACACACACACACACACACACACACACACACACACACACACACACACACATATATATATGTGTATGTGATTTTAGAAAAATAATCTATCCGAAGGAGCAACGTTGAGAGGAATGAGATCACAACAAATAAACAACAGGTTAGTAGCACCATTCAAAGTGAAACGACGAAAGAAAATGTAGGTGGAAAAGCGGAACACCACCACGACTCATTAACAGTCGCCTAGAACAACTCAAAACATACTTGTTTACACAAAAGATATGCATCGGACGGCCGGAAAAGAAACACAAATTTGTATCAACTATCAATTTCCAAAGATATATTCTTTGGTTCCCTCTTTTTGAAGAGGACGACTCACTTTGCCAACCCTTCCAGCTTCGGTTGCAAGAAGCTATTGACCTTCTTGGAGGTCAGAGCATACCCCACGACGAGCTTCTGCAGCGGCGGCGGCGGAAGCGATATCAGGGCGACGCTATCGTTCTCATTCTCCTCCTCATCTCGTACGTACGAGATTTCCCCGTTCAACCTCATCACCGCCTCCCTCCTCCGCCTCTCGCCCTCCTAGACCAAACCTTAAATCACCAACAAGACCCTCCAGAGCTCGACACGAACCACACGGTCGAAACCCTAGAAACCTCCCGTCGTGCCCGATCAACCGGCGTACAAGAGCAAACGAGGGGGGATGTTGCTTCGATCCTAGGGGGTGAGCAGAAGCAGGGGATTCGAATCGGGGATACGATCGCCTTCGAGATTACTCCAAACGGAGAGCGATCGAGAGAGCGAGACGAAGAGGTTTTGGGAAGCGCTTCGGGAGAGTCGGCAAGTAGGCGGAAGAGCGACCGAGCGAGGCTGGCGTGATCGGGTATTTGTAGCAGAGCTCGGTCACAATTCCATTGAGCGCAAGTACCAAGTTACGCTTCCTATGTCCCGTTATTTACTTGACTGCCACCGCGCCGGATTAGATTAGAGTACTACTACTAACCGAGGGCGGTTTAAAGCGGAGCACAGAGAACAAGGTTTTTTTTTTTTTTTTATGGCTCTCACGTGATTTTTGACGCGTGTCTCCCCGAGGTGGGCCCACCCCCGCACCATGTGAAACGTTGCGCCTCCCGAGTCCCTGTCCCGCTCCCGTGTCTCGGCCGAGCCGCCAGACACAAGAGGACGAACCTCTCAGTAATCTTCAGAAGCGGCTCCCTTCTGGTTGAGATCACGACCCGCGCGCGGGACCCGCTGGCAGCAGCCAATGGAAGATGGAAGTCTTATATGTGGTTGCTCGACCGAGACACAGGATCCGTACAAACCCGTACCCACTTGAAACCATCACCGACATCGGTATTATATATACAATTGCCCCATATCCATTTTTAATATATATTATATATACCAACATGCAGTCGAATAAAGATTTGGTTCGAATCTGACAATAATATATATATATATATATATATATATATATATGTGGTGCTAAAGTCAATGGAATCACAGCCACAGGTGGGCGAATAGTGTTGTGGGTTGTATTTAGATCAATGATTCGTTCATGAAAAGGGCGTTTGACATGAATATGTATGTTGGGCCCCTCTTATCAGACACTTGTGGTGAAAGAATGGATAGCCAACAAAGAGAAACATAATAGCATTACTGCTCTCTCCCCATCAGATGTAAGAGCACTAACACGAATGCCAACGTAGGCGGCGTCCAACGCAGCCGGCTGCACTAACCACGATCAGTGGCATGGGCAACGTACGTTTCGAGATCCGTGCGGAATCCTTGATCGGCGGCGTTGAGATTCGTGCGAGCTTTCACTTTGCATGACATCGTGTTGGGTAGTGGAAGTACGTCTTCATGGACAGAAGACTGGTGGGTTCGACTTTTCGGCACCACAATGGTGGTGGGGAGAACAGTAGTGGCCACTCACCGGAGGCCGTGGGGTCTCGGGGTCCTGAAACACGTGGAGAGGATCCGGTGAAGGGCGGTCCACTCGAACAATGCTCTTCTCCACCAAACACCTCGTCGAGGGCCCGTGGAAAGCGCCGTTGGGGGGGGTTCGTGTTCCGCTCCGGTCGAAGTTTCAAGGCGGCGGTTTACTGAGGGTCGCGCATCCGATCCGGCGAGCGACATGGGCGGCTTCCCCAACTTTGAGGTTAACAAAGCGTGCGATGGAGACGGGCAGACTACCACTGCTGGGATGCGCCGTTCGGAAGTGGAAAAGGGCGAGCTGTTGTTGGTCAACCATGGGAAGAGGAGGGCAGTTTCGAGATATGGGGACGGATGCATGGGCGTTGTTGCGTGTGTTCTGCTACTGTTCACGTAGCTATCTTCTCCGGCGCTCCGAATCATACTGTTTATTGCCGGTGCCGAAACGCTGCGTTAATGGCTACTCCGAAGCGCAGCAAAGAGGAAGACGATAGCAGAGATGGGGGTTGGAAAACTCGAGGATGATCATGTTTCCACCAACAACTGCATATGGAAGAGAATAATACACATCAATTGAAATGGAGGAATGTGAAGATCACACATCTCTATCACTCCACCGTCCAAGTCTTGTGTGGGTCGGGGAAAAGATCCACCAGCGACGTCCATCACTAACATCAAAAGGAGTTGAGCATGCGATTGTGATGACATGAATAGTAAAGCCAGAGGATTAACTGATCATAACATGTCGGTCGATTGATGCATGAGTTCAACACCAACTTCTGTGACGCTTTTGTTGTCACGTTCAAATGGAGATAGATACTTCTCAAGAGTCGCAGTTTTCGATGGAGGATACGGAGATCTCATTGTTTGGCCAGGAAAGAAAGGAAATGTGAAGTAGGCTCCCCCATATGCTGCTCATGTGTAGCTTTCGTCAACAAAGACACCAATCCCTTGTTTAAGGCTGTGGTGCGTATGGATGCATGGTAGGGTTGAGATGTTTTGTCAAGAATCCTACTCAACCCATATCGTCCAATATGTTGAAGATATTTGTTGATGTAGCACATTCCGACATCGATTCCACAGGACACGTCGATCACCATGACATGGCATCCCAAATCTGACATGGGTCATCGTGCCAACTTAGGACTTCAAGTTCCGAACAAGGCAGTAGCCTGTCATCTACGCTGTCAATTCGTTGCTCCAACACCCCTCGAGATTGTACGGGGTGGCGTAGCTTGGTAATCGATAACTCGAAAAGCGTAGAGCAGTGCCACATGAGGCAGGGGCGGACATGACACACTATGCCTGCACCCAACGTATGGGCTGACCACCCACATACGGTGATGCAGGCAGTCATTAAGCAGCCGTGTACAGTGACGCTTGGCAACAAGTATAAGAGCGGGTCTCTGGAACAGTATCGAGTGTGGGACCTCTCATACTACAAAACTCTTAACATCATCCCTTACTGACTTAAACTTTGGATGGATCGAATTAGAAAATCCTCCTCCAGACTCCGACTTGTGTGCATGCACCTGATGTCCTGAAGCCAGGAGCATTCAGCGCTGCTTCGGGGAGCCGGGCAGACGACCCTCCAACCCGACCTCGACTTCACCCGCTCCAGAACAACAATCGTGTTGACGATCCTACACACTCGGATTAGACATGATGGGGCCAATAATGGTCAATCCAACGTGGCGAAGAACACGACGTCCCCATCTTGGCCACGTCGAGCCTGCGTCCTTCGCCCGACCCGACCTCGGAGCATCCTCTGATGGCCTTGCGGCCGACTAACTATCCCCCCTGATAACAGGCGACACAGCAATGTCGATGTGCCAGACTAGCCCTCGACCCATGACAGTTGGTAACGGGCGGCGTGCTAGGGCATACGAGCAGTTGATAGGTGAACGACACCCCCTGACCCTTGGCGGCGGTGACATGTCGAGACGCGAGTTGACCGGTGAACGATCCGACCACGATAGCAACGGCGACGCGTGCGCAGCAGCCAACCGGCGTACAACGCACCCGATGACAAGCGATTGGTGACTTGTCAGGTACTATAGTGATGACATGACCCACGTACGACCAACTCGTCTATGCAGGTATAAATGTCCACCTACCACATATGCAAAGAGGATCCAGACTCAATTAAACCGACCCTTGACTTAATCATCAAAGGGACTCGGTCGAGCCCAAACGACTCAGCTCGAGTCTTTTGTAGGACTTCCCGATCGACAAACCGAGGAAGCCACCCGAAGAAAGGAGTGGAGCTGCCATGTCACTGGCCCACGGATGCGATCTAGTGCACGCGGGAATCCTCACCGGGGTGACTTGTTATCCCACGTTGTGAGACTACCCCAACATTTGGGTGCTAGAAAGAGAGCCCATTTCACAAGATTGCATCTCCAATCTCTTCCCCAGTCGGGTGACGGAGGAAGTAGTTCCACCTACTCTCGCCCTCGTGGCCATGCCCTAGATCGCGGCTACACCCTCGGCTCCCCAACCTGGGACCACAGACAGGGGACAGTCTACACTGATCCCTGACAGGTACTGGAGGTTGTTCTCTGATCCCGGGCTCACCCCTCCGATTCATGCATCACAAGTAGTCACCGCGGAGGCTTTCCTCAGGCTAGCGCATCAAGTATAGGCCTTGACAGGGATGATATAGGCGATTGTCCCCCTATATTCCTCAACTCACTCAGGCAATGGCTCCCCTCCGACCGGAGCCTCAGCGGGCCCCTACCAACCAGGAGGAGTCTCGGGAGCATCCGGTGCCAATCCGGCCTGATCTGACGAAACCAAATCCTCTTGAGACCCGGTCCGAGACCCCGTTGATTGTCCCAAAAAAATCCACTGTTCTGCACCTCGGGATGGAGCATGCCCTGCAAGACCCGGACACCTTGTCATCGGACTCGACTAACTCATTTCGAATGCAGTTCCGATGCATAAATGAACACCTCGGTGAAGTACAAAAGGAGGTTACCAAGTCGAAAGAAGAGGCTATGGAGAACCTCAAACATAAATTGCCCTTTGCCCCGAAAATACGGGACAAGCTGGTCCTGGCCAACCTCAGATTATCCATTTTGTAGTCGTATGATGGGAGCTCGGATCCGACTGAACACGTTGCGGCCTTTCGAGCACAAATGACATTGTACAACTCGTCTGATGCGCTAATGTGTTGAGTTTTCCCGACCACCTTGAGGGGGCTAGCTCGGATGTGGTATGACCATCTCTAGCCGACATCCATTATTTCCTTCGACTAGCTTGCTAGGGAATTGGAACATAACTTCCTCACCAATGCTCGACCAAAGCCCACGGCAGCCTCGCTCCTCGGCATCGCCCAGTTTGTCAACAGATTTGCCACTGAGTCGCGGGCGATCCCTAACGTGCATCCCTCCTTAGTTATCCAAGCCTTTCTTATGGGCATATGCCCGTCTAAACTATTTTGGTCTCTAGTCGAGAAACCTCCAACTATAGTTCCTGAGATGATGCAGAGGGCAAACCACTTCATCATCGTCGAGACTCTGATTGCCGGAAAGCATGAGGAGCAGAAGCGTCCCTGAGTGGAACAACCTCAAAGACCCACCTCGGGACCGTCGAGGAGGAGGATAGAGGGGCCAGACTTCAGTCGCTCACGACTCCCAACAACCCCTCTCAACTTCACGTGGACCAAGAGTTTCCTCCAGATAAGGGGGAAGGGGCTCCTAGCACCACCAAACTGCATCAAGACCAGATCCAAGGAAAGGGCAGATACTATCGTTTCCACTGTGAATACAGCCACGACACCGAAGAATGTCAAGACCTGAAGAACCAAATTGAGGACTTGATCCACCAGGGACACCTCGGTCATTATGTCCAAAGGCGAGTGGACCACCCAGACAGGCGACCGGAGAGAGATCGCCAAGCGCGCCCTGTCGACCCAATCGAACGACAGATCGACATCATAGTCGGCGGACCCACTGCAGGTGGAGACAGCACCTTGGCACGTAAGGCCTACGCTAGGGTTGCAGTCGAGAAGAGGCCGAGGTGCCGCCTCGACCCCGAGATTAGTTTCCAACCAGAAGGAGAAAAGTACCCGAATCATGACGACACCCTGGTCGCATCGCCAACGCTCGAGTCAAGCAGATAATGATAGACATAGGGAGTGTCGCAGACATTCTATATTTTGAAGCATTTCAGAAGCTCAGCCTAACCACCTAAGACTTAACCCTGCTGACCTCTACGTTGACAGGGTTTACTAGAGATTCAATTGCCCCTCTTAGAACGATGACCCTGTCACTGACGATCGGTGAAGAGCCACGCACCAAGACACTAATGATCGTTTTCATGGTGGTCGACCTCCCTTCGGCTTATAATGCTATAATTGGCCGACCAACCCTCAATAAGTTGAGGGCCGTGGTGTCAACATTCCACTGCTCCATGAAGTTTCCGACCGACATGGGAGTCGGCGAGGCCCGTAGCGACCCATGGGAGTCTCGACGATGCTACTTGACTGCCACCACACTCCCGAAGAAACCCAGAATGACAAGCTCTAGAACCGACCCAAGAGGACCCAGAAAACTCGCTTTGAACCCCGAACCGGTCAAAGGCGTAAAGGAAGTAGTCATCGACCTCAGCTAGTCAGACAAAACCTTAAAGATCGACTCGGCGCTCTCAGGCCAACAACAAGTCAAGATGGTAGAATTTTTGAAGAAGAATGCTGACCTATTTGCATGGACCCCAGAAGACATGCCCGACGTTGACGCAGAGGAGGCACAACACTATCTCAACATAACTCTTGAAGCTCGCTGGTCAAGCAAAAGTTAAGAAGGTTTGCTCTCGAGCGCTAGAGAGCCATCGAGTAGGAGGTGACACATCTACTCGAAGCCAACTTTATTACAGAAGTCACGTACCCAACCTGGTTGTCTAATGTTGTACTGGTCAAAAAATCCAATGGAAATTGGTAGATGTGCGTTGACTATACCGACCTTAATCGGGCCTGCCCCAAGGATTGCTACCCCCTGCCTCACATCGACCAATTGGTGGACTCCACATCGGGCCATGAAATGCTTTCCTTCATGGATGCATACTCGGGATACAACTAGATCCGCATGGCACCTCGAGATCGGGTGAATACTGCCTTCATCATGCATGTTGGCACATACTGGTTCAGAACGATGTCGTTTGGATTAAAAAATGCAGGTGCCACCTACCAGAGAATGGTACAAGGACCAGATCGATAATACCATGGAGGTCTACGTCGACGACATGATTGTAAAAAGCAAGGCCTCAGAGGACCACTTAAGAGATCTAGCAGAAGCATTCCGGATCATGCAACACGTCGGAATGTGACTCAATCCCAACAAATGTGTCTTCGGGGTCACCTCGGGAAAGTTCCTCGGTTTCATGATCCACTAACGAGGCATCGACGCTAACCCCAAGAAGATAGAGGCAATCCTCCAAATAAGATCCCCCCGAACGGTGAAGGAAGCATAGCAGCTTACCGAAAGACTCGTAGCTTTGAGTCGTTTCATCTCTTGGGCAAGTGACAAAACGTGTCCATTTTTTTGCACCCTAAAGAAGATAAAATATTTTCTGTGGACACCTCAGTGTGAGGAAGACTTTCAAGAACTAAAGATGCACCTCTCCCAGCTACCTCGGTTGTTTGCGATTTCCCCAAGGGAACCCCTCAGACTGTACCTGGCACCATCGACGGTGGCCGTCAGCTCAGTCCTAGTCGCACTCGTTGAGGTGGAAAGGCTAGTTTATTTCTTGAGTCACATCCTCAACGGTCCCGAGGAGCGATATCCCTCGGTCGAGAAGTTGGCTTTCGCGCTCCTATTGGTCGCGAGAAGACTCAAACCTTATTTCCAAGGGCACCCTATTATGGTAATAACTGACCAACCACTCCGATAAGTTTTATCAAAGTTTGATGTTATAGGCTGCATGCTCAAATGGTCGATCGAGCTCGGGGAGTTTGACCTTGAGTACGTACCCCGGTGATGGCAGACTTCCTCGTCGAACTTACTTCGATGTGCGAGCCAGTCGATGCAATCTCGGTTTGGAGATTGTACGTGGATGGGTCGGCCAACGCCAAGAGAGAGGACGTCAGTCTCATGTTAGAAAGTCCCACCTGCTAGGTATATGAATAAGCCCTCTCCTCGACTTCAGGGCCACGAACAATGAGGCAGAGTACGAAGCATTGCTCTTTCAGCTAAGGCTGGTAGTGAAACTCTAAGCGAAGAAGGTTGAGACCTTCACCGACTCCCAACTAGTGGTTGGCCAAGTTCGCGGGGAGTTCGAGGCCCGAGATGACACCATGGCAAAATACTTGGCTAAGGCACGACGATTGATTAGCACCTTCTGACATTTCTCCATTGCCAAAGTGCCGCAGGTCGAAAATACGCATGCCGATGCCCGAGCAAAACTCGCTTCAGACCAAAGTGTTTGTGAGGAAACTGTTTGGCTGACTAAACTCACCCGACCTTCTATCAGCTTGCCTGAAGTGGCGGCAGTAGAAATAGAAGAATGCTGGCTCGACCAACTACTTCGGTACAAGGCATGAGGCATCTTGCCCGAGGAGCAAGCTGAGGCACATCGGTAAAGCGATTGGCATCCTAGTATTGCGCGATCAACGGTCGCCTCTATAGGAGAGGCTTCAGTTGACCTCTGTTCTGATGCCTCCGTCCGAGTGAAGCACAGATGACACTCGTCGAGGTGCATGAGGGAGTGTGCGGAGAACATATCGAGGCCCACACACTCACCCACAAAATTCTGAGACAGGGCTACTACTGGCTTACCATGTGAAAGGATGCCCAAACCTATGTACAAAAGTGTGAACAATACCAATGTCATGCTCATGTGCCACACCAGCCGGCAACTCCTATGGCAATGTCTGAGGCTCCCTGGCCGTTTGCCCAGTGGGGAATGGACTTGCTCGGCCCTTCCCCCCTGCCCCGGGACAACACAAATTTCTTATCATAGGGGTCGACTACTTCACCAAGTGGGTTAAAGCTGAACCATTGGTTTCAATCACAGAGAAATAGGTCAAAAACTTCAGTTGGAAAAATATCATCACCAGGTTCGGCCTACCTAGAGTTATAATCACAGACAATGGGACACAATTCAACAACCAAAAGTTCAAAGATTTCTGTCGAGGTTTCAACATCTAGCTCAAGTTTAGCTTAGTAGCTTTCTGGGTCGATCCACGTTCTTGATCCACTTTCTTGACCTACCCAGAGTCTTGACCTGCTCAAGTTCAACCCAAAGTCATAATCCCGGACAATGTGATGAGTCAATATCATCACTACTATCTTGACCCGCTTTCTGGGTCGATCAGCGACAGTCTGATAGGGAATCAGACTCCCCGTGGGCCGCTTTGCCAAAGCCTCTGCGTGGGTCACTTCCACCTCTGGTTGTGCGCCCTCGGGACCAGCGGCGAGAGTGCTCTTTCCCCTGGTATCTGGGGCTTCTTACACAATACATTTAAATCCATAGCACCTCCATCCCGAGCAACAAGTCAAAATCCGGATGGCTGTCATGTATACTAAGAGCATTAGAGTACAGGTATACCCTGAGAAGCTGGACTGAGCCCGGCCTCTACCAACAACTTCTCGGTCATATCTCGGATTTTTCGAGAAAGGGGAAGGATTCCCCTAAACTTATTGACCGTAATAGACTCCTCCTCGGATACAAAGGGGGAACATTGCTAATCAGGTGGATTGACTAGTCGGCCCTAAAACCCCAACTCGGACCACTGATGAAGAAGTACCGAGCCTTCCAACCCTTGTTGTTGGTCGGCACACCACTGACCTTAAAACTAGCCTGAGCCATCAAGTTGTAACCTCCCCGACTCTTATAGAGGCGCAAGCAAGTAAAAAATAGAGTTTGGCTAGGAATAATGCTAGCCCCCCAACACTCGCCTAAGAACAATAAGATAACGCCATGAGTTGGGCGCCATCTGACTTGGGAAAATCTTCCACCATCTAAGGCATTCCACTATAGTGGGATGCAGAGGGAAGTGCAGGCCAGATTCTAATGTGTCTACCGAGATGCTTATCTCGGAAGGCTTGGGTTGGTAGGGCCGTTGCTCGGGCGAAGGGGCCCAAAGCACATACCCCTCGGGAATATTGTAGCACTCCCAAATGGACTCAAGAGTCTCCTCACTTATGACCAAGGTAATATCATGACCGGACTTCATAACCTCCAAGTCCCTTTGCGACCGGGTGTCCTCCGGGGAAGGTATCCCCGAATGTGACGATCTCGAGATGCTAGTCTCCTGACCCTTCGACCGCATCCCCTCTGAACTAGCAGAGGGAACGACCCTAACGGTAGACGAACCCAAGGAGGACATCTGACCTGTTTGAAGGAGAAGGGGGGATGGGAGAAGGAGAATTGCGAAAAGCTTAGGCGAAGGCAAGAGGAGTTTAGAAGAGCAAGTAAGGTCTCTAGCCGTGGGAGACGTGATTATAAAGCCACCGAACGGTGGTTCACGTGCCCGAGGCAGAGAGAGAACACCACCCAAAGAACCTACCATATCAATAAATATGGGACCACGTCAGCCCTAAATGACCATGACCATCTGCCGCCAAAATCGTGGGCGCAACACGCGATGGGCCAAAGTGCGGATTTGCATGCACGCGCAGGCATGGCCAAAACGCGTGCGTGCTGGTCACGTGTGACACATCGACAGATGTTCTCGATGTACACCCTTGAGCATCGTCAGCTCAATTGTGCTCGAGACATGCCCCTCGGCCATTGTCAGGTCAATTGTGCCTGAGACGCGCCTCTCGGCCATCATCAGTTCAGTCGTGCCCGAGGCACGTCTCTCAGCCATCTTTAGGTCAATTGTGCCCGAGATGCGCCTCTCGGCCATCTTCAGTTCAATCGTGCCCGAGACGCGCCTTTCAGTCATCATCAGTTCAGTCATGCTCGAGGCACATCTCTCGGCCATCATTAGTTCAGTCGTGCCCGAGACGCGCCCCTCGGCCATCATAAGTTCAGTCATGCCCGAGGCACAACTCTCGGCCCTTATCAGTTCAGTCGTGCGAGACACGCTTCTCGACCGCCATCAGTTCAGTCGTTCCCAACGCACATCCCTCGGCCATCATTGATCCGTTGCGTTCGAGACGTATCCTTCGGTCACCATCACCGAATCCAACCGTGACCAACCGACGATAGGTGGCGTGTCGGCCGACGCAATACCAACCGACGAATAGTACCCATGACCGATACCGGCAGCGGCGCGTGACGCAGTAGTCGACCGACGTACATCACCCCCGACGATAGGCGGTTGGTGACTTGTCAGATATTGTAACGACGACGTGTGTACGACCAACTCGTCCATGTAGGTACAAATGTCCACCTACTACATGTGCAAAGAGGATCCAAACTCAATTAAATCGACCCCTGACTTGATCGTCGAAGGGACTCGACCGAGCTCAAATGGCTCGGCTAGGGTCTTTTGCAGGACTTCCTGACTGACAGACTGAGGAAGCCGCCCGAAGAAAGGAGTGGAGCTACCACGTCACCGTCCCATGGAAGCGATCTAACGCATGCAGGAATCGTTACCGGGGTGACCTGTCATCCCACGTTGCGGGACTACCCCAACAAGACACATGGACAATTGTGAACTTTGATGTTTAAATAAACATATCCAAACTCAGATATACATAGACCATTAAAGAATAGAAGTTTTCTTAGTATCTAAGATAAGTTGCCTCTTTATCAATTCTCCGATGGGCGGCTACACAAGTTCTTTATTCTCCTGGTCATAGTCCATTTTATTCTAAAAACATTGGATGCAGTCATATATTCTTATACATGGATTCTAGTCGATCTGCAATATGCTGAAAGAGATAATGCAGCTTTATGAAAGAGATGATGCTAGAACAAGTTTGGGTGATTTGACTCTTGGTCTGACTTACCCATATATAACATAATGTTATTATACTTCGAATCAAGATTTTGTATGGGAACATTGACATTGATACACATGGATGTGACGCTTCCCAATCACTGGTTCCTTCTTTAGGTGGACAGACAGACCAAGTGAAAGCTACACCCACCACCAAAGAAGAACAGCTTGTCAAAGCACCACAAGAAGCAGTCTGCAGATGCACTTCAACTATAGTTTTACTGACTGTGGAGGTTGATGCTTCTCCACAAGATTTCTTTGGTGAGCTGAAAAGGTTGGATGAGAGCAGGAGGACCAGCGCAAAGGGAGGTATCTATATATATATATATATATATATATACATATGTATATGTGAGAACTGATGAGTCCATGAAGGCACTGAGGATGAGGCACTGCAGCTTTACAGCATGGGTTGAGGAAAGCACTGCGCTGCTTTTTATCATATGCGAACGGGAGAAAATATTGCTCGAGGGTGAGCATCTTTGCCGAAAAGCAAACAACACATGAGAGCATAGCATTCAATATAGAATCCACACCCGGTTTCATATTATTAGATCTTTGGTGATAACTCTTGGTTGAGCTGGAGAAGCTTGTGTAAGCTGGAATACATGCATGCAGCAATCATTCAAGATCAATTGCATACCCATGTCCTTTGATCCTTATCCGAAAGGTATGCCGACTTCCTTTGCCAGTTTGGGCCCTCAGGTAGGATAGGAAGCCCATCACTAATTGTTCGAGTTCAAACGTGAATGCTCAACTTAAATTATCTATCAAACTCGTATAAACTAGTCAATAACTTGATCCGCTTTTTATATAAAATCAAGTTTGATAGGGATAATCCTCCAACTCCCCTCGCCATGTAAGCGACACCTAAGGCAAAAGCCTGTAGCCACCTACTCCCTACGACCACCTGCAGGCAGGAGGTCACATCGCCAGTCCCGGCTTCCCAAAAAAGGGGCATGCAAGACCCACTCCGTACCGTTCTCACGATTGAGAAGATAAATCTGGCTCCGCATTAATGGTCAGCGACATGACCTGATTTCTCTAACCTTCTCTTCTGGATTGTCGACGAGGCCACCATACACTGCCTGGCCCGAAAAATCAAGAAAGCTAGACCAGAGGTGCCATCCCACCAATCTCCACACACTGTCCCTAGGAGTGCACACCAACAAGTCACCCCCATTAAATGTCTCTGCCACATCATATAAGGGGGGCCTTGATGAAGGCCATCGACTCTACCCAGCACACAAGTATAAAAGGCAAGCTAGGGCAAGCGAGCAAAAAAGACTCCTTACTCTTTTACACTATTAATGTCTTTGTCACTCTTCGTCTTTTGCTGAATTAAGCATCAGAGGGGTCAAGCTAGGATGCCCTAGGTGCAGACCTGTTGTGCAAGACTCTTGATGTCATTCGAAGACGCGACCAAGAGGCAACGCAACGGTAAGGATAATCTAGCTCTTCCATTCGGCTCCACAACACCAAGGCTAGACCACTCTGGTCTACATTGGCTCGCCACATCAACTCTCCGCTAGCAAGGAGGAGTCATCAAGAGAGACCTACACCTTTGGTAATGAAACAACCAGGCGAACTCACTAGTCGACGGTCTCGACGTGCTAACATTTGTCGGAAAACCACGTATGAGCATCACACATATAGTGGAAAATAAAAACAAAACTAATTTCCCATGTTTATTATGTTATGAGATGATTGGTATGTGAAAAATCATAAAATCGAAAACTATGTAACATGTGTCATATTTTACCTAAGGGGGATTGTATATCCCTAAAAAACCAGATCTAAAGCAGAGGATGAAGGAGGCTATATGTCCTCATCTCTAGCGGTATCCATACTATGGAAGAAACGACAATGCTTGTCCCTCGCAGCGCAGAAAAATCATAGCTTTTGTGCACCTTCTTCGTAGCTTTTGCGCACCACCTTGCAACAAGCATGGAAGAAGAACTCCTTTCTTCTTCACCGTCCTCACGGACCAAGGAGAGGGGTAGTCGGTTAAGAAGAAAAGGAGGGAGGAGTATAGGAGGAGGCGGCCAAAAGTTTCTAGCCCATGAGCCTTGTGGCCCCTTCTTATTTATAGAGGTCCTTATCAACTTAACTCTAATTGGTCCTTCCTTATTGGGTACTGAATCTCCATCCAATTGCCTAAGACTATTGGATTTGTGGATTTCTACTCAATGATATCTTATTAGCTCTTATTGAATCTCACCCATAGGATCCAATAATATAAGAGCTTATTAGACATTTAATAAAATAGGGACTTCGCTGATATCTCATATCCGAACCTCTATTCATCGTAACATCCACCATATGTGTGTGACCATCTAGGCCAAATACCAAGCTGGCCGTGAGTTGCACCTATTAGAACTTCTTATGATGTAGTGAATTATTATCCCATAACAACTCGCTCAACTCATTGACTTTGGATAGGAGGTGCGTCATCGGCTCATCCATCATGTGGATTACTGCTATAGAGGAGTTTGCGAGAGCTCCTTCATCCATAGACTTGAATCCACATTCTTTGGGGATATACGAGTTCCCCTAGGTGAGATCATCTCATACTTTTCTATGCAGTTTTTGGTTTTTCTAGTTTTTTAATCACAATCATTGCACGATCATTCGATATGATTCTTTTGGGAAGTCAGTTTTATTTTTTAATCTTTTGCCACTCCTGTGATGCTCTCTAAGGTTTCCCAACAGTAGCTGCTCAGACCTCGGCTCAAGCGAAAGCACGAGCGTAATAAGTCATGAGACAATGCCACCCCTACACCATTGCACACATCCACAAAGATCACCATATGGTGTCATAAGTTGGGCATCATCTAATAGGATGAAATCTGCCATCTCTCCAAATAAGAGGTGGTTATAGGATGAAAGGAGAGATGCAGCCCAACCTCCAAGGCATCCACCGTAAGGCAAAAACCTCCAGGGGTTGGATGGAATGGAAGGACCATGGCCTTAGGAACCGATAGAGTGAACTCCATCGAGATATCAAAACGGTGGTGCAGCTCCTCTAGCTGGAGGGCAATCATGATGGATTCACAATCATGGTTGTCATCCATCAAGCCCGACTCCCATAGAACCCTTGGGCCCATAGAAGTCATGTCCCCATAAATGAGGAATTGACCTTATACCACCTTCATGGCGGAAGCCAAGCCTTGGTCCCCCTTCGATGCAAGGGATGAGAGCAAGAAGAAGAAGGAAAAGGAAAACCGAAAGAAGAAGACATCCTGTCACACGATGGGGGAAATCAACAGTCAACAACAGCCTCAAGCAAGAAAGCAAGCTCAACTGATAAGAAGGAAAAAAATATAGAGGTGCTATATAAAAGCCCCAACCAGACCAATAGGTGCCAAAGATGGTTCTTCTTCCATAGTACGACGTTTGCACTCACCCATATAGAATAATGCGGGACCCTGCACCATCGCCCTAGAATGCTTGCAATGGGAATCATGCCCCTTCCCCTCGATGTGGCGCTAATACCTCTAGAGACCAAATTGGGGTCGCTCAAATCCCCAAACAGATAAAGCATCAGGATAATGAAGGATCCTCGCCATTACAAAAAAAAGATAGCAGATGACAAAATTCTCAAAATGGCGCACCATTATGCGATGCCTCGCCAATTATTATACGCCACGATAAGAGTAATAAAACTGGCTATAGCGAAAGTCGCTAAGGCGGATCTACTCTCCCACCCCTCGCGACGGAGCCAAGACCCGCTACAATAAAAGTCGCTAAGGTGGATCCACTCTCTTGCCCCTAATGGTCGAGCCAAGACCCACAACGATGGGAGTCACTAAGGTGAAAGGACTAAGCAGATCCACTATCTCGCCCTTGGCAGTCGAGCCAAGACCCGCTACGGTGGAAACCGCTAAGGTGGATCCACTTTCTCACCCCTAGCAGTCAAGACAAGACTAGTTACGATGGAAGTCGCTAAGGTGGATCCACCCTCCCTCCCTTGGCAGTCAAGCCAAGACCCGCTATGACAAAAGCCGCTAAGGTGAATCTATTCTACTGCCCCTAGCCATCGAGCCAAGATCTACTATGGCGGAAGCCGCTAATACGAATCCATCCTCCCACCTATGATGATCGAGCCAAGATTTGCTATGATAGAAGCTACTAAGGCTAATCCACTCTCTCACCCTTGGCGGTCGAGCCAAGACCCGCTATGGCAGAAGTCGCTAAGGTGGATTTACTCTCCCGCTATGGTGGTCGAATCAAGACCTACTATGACGAAAGCCGTCACGACGAACTGATACCAATACTCCTGCTATGATGGCCGAATCAAGACTTGCTACGACAGAAGTCGTAATGGTGGACTGGTACTAGTACTTCCACTATGGTGGTCAAATCAAGACCCGCTATACTCTTGCTATGATGGTCAAAACAAACTGCAATGGCCAACACCCACCACTGCGAGTCCACTCTCCCGCCTAAGTGGTCGAGTACCTGGCCCTAAAAGCGAAAGCAGGAGCAGGCCCAAAAGAAGACCCAACCTTCTAGACAGAAAGAGGAGGCAAAAACACAGAAGGAAAGCTCCCGAAGTAGAAGCGGGAGGTTGAAAAGTGAGAGAGAACAAATTCTCATGTGGAAGGGGGAGAACAAAGATAGAGAGGGAGGAAAAGAGAAAGTGGTCCCTTAGGTGAACATCCATCACTCCAACTAAGCAATAATTGCCCCCATAGGAGGGCACCATCCACCTCAACAGGCCTCGCACCAACCATCACAATGCTAACAACAAACCCGTAGCAAAACAACGCACATATCATCATGCAGGAACCAAGGAAAATTGATGTCCTTTGAGACCTCCTTTCGAAGCTCCGAATAATGCCTCTCCGAGGGGGGCAAGTGATAGGGATAATTCTGGCACCCTCTAGCTCCCCCCGTCATGTATGCAACACCTAAGGTAAAAGCCCCAAAGCTACCTACTCCCCAGGCCACTAGTAGGAGGTCTTGTTGCTTGTCCCGACTTCCCAAAAGGGGCACACAAGATCCACTCCTCATCGATCTCATGATCTAAAAGATAAACATGGCTCCACATTAATAGTCGATGGCATGGCTCGATTTCTCCAACTTTCTCTTTTGGGCAGACCATGAGGGGACCATACCCTGCCTATTTCAAAAAAGCAAAAAAGCCAGACTATAGGTGTCATCCCGCTAGTCTTCGGACATCGTCCTTGGGAACACACACTGGCATGCTACTTGCATTAAATGTCTCCACCACACCAGGTAAGGAGGGCCTTGACGAAAGCCATCGACTCCACCCAGCTCTCAAGTATAAAAGCCAAGCCGGGGCAAGCGAACAAAAAAGATTTTTTACTCTCTTACGCTACTCGTGTCTTCCTCCTTCTTCGTCTTTCATTGAATTCAGCATTGGATGGGTCGAGCCAGGATGCTCCCGGCACGAACCTGTTGTGCAGGACCCCTAGTGTCATTCGAAGACCTGGCCAAGAGGCAGCCCAATGGCAAGGATAATCTAGCTCTTCCACTCAGCTTTAAAACACCAAGGCTAGACCACTCATGGTGAACCACCTTCCCAGTGGGCTCTCTATATCGGTTCACCACATCAATTCCTCATTATCAGGAGAGTCCTACACCTTCCATAGTAAACCGACCTAGTCAACTCACCAATTGATGGTCTTTATGTGCTAACAACTTCGAAGTGTTACATATCAATCATCACTTACTTCCTTTCAATATCAATTTTTCTATATATACATATATACATATATATATTATATGATTATGATTAAAAATCATAATCAAATAACCTAATTCTGATTCGAGTTAAAACCAGGGAATCATTAAGCCAATCATATTTCGGTTCAATTTAGAATTCCCTACTAGGCCAATCCGATTTTGACTCGAGCCCAGTTCCAGTTCCAGTTCCAGTTCCGCTTAGAACGAAACCCTGCTCAAAGCTATCCCTGACACCAGCCCTCGTCCGCCTTTTAAGCAACTTCGACACTATATCCATAGGACTTGTGGTTTCAGGTCTGCTGCTTGCTATGATATCCTAACAAGAAAGTTAACAGGAAATGAATCAAAATGATATTAGCAGATCCACTATGATGATACCGAATCTTTCTCTATTATTAATTGAAAGCAAGTAGAAAAGCTTGAATTCATTTTTTTTATTTTTTATAATTGATCAAGAATTCAGTAGATTTAGTAGTCCACAAGTTACCATATGATAAATGTGCGCAGAAACATCGCAGGCCACTTCGTTATCTTTAACATCCTTCGCTAGACCACTGATGTGATAGGAGGATTTCTCTCAACTTATTTATGAGATTTTCTCGTTCAGTTAATAAAATCATATCTAAATCATATATATTATCTATCTTTTATCATGCCCCGAGCTCCTGTCAAGGACATCGATCTTGAAGTGATGTCAATGAATCTGAAGGAAGGAGGCTGCTGTGTTATTAACCGTGATGAAGATATGACGATGGTTGACTTCGGCAGTAATGTCAGCCTGGCTGAGAAGGAGGCCACTGTGTTATCAATCGTGATGAAGATCTGATGACAGTTGACTTCGACGGCGATGTAAGCTTGGCTGAGAAAGAGCAGACGATTCTGCTGGAACCAATTTCAATAGTATGATTAGATCAGATTATCATACCCCCGTAAGATCAAACTCCTATAAAGGACGCAGATCTTGAACTTATGTTAATGAATTTGAAGGAAGGAGACTGTTGTATTGTCAACCATAGTGAAGGTCTGACGGTGGTTGACTTCGACGGTCATGTAAACCTAGCTGAGAAGGAGGGTGCAGGCATGGTAGGAAGAGGAGGTCCGACACTGGACAGGATCGTGAACTGATGTCAACGCTAGCGTGATGCGAGCTGATATGGCTAGCGATTGATTGATGTGCTGTAGCTTCGACTGGAGCAGCAAGGCCGCAACAGTCACATCTGATGAGATCAGAGGGAAATCTTCATAGCAAGGCACAGGTGGGCAGATAGTAGCAATGGCAGACAGGAATCAAAGGTTCAATCAGCGAACGAAGTGACCGGAAGGGGCCATGGATGTAGAGGTCGCAGTCGTTGGGGCAGGGGTATGGGGTCGCGTGCAGGACTTGGGCATGTAGTAGGGCACCCTGTAAGAGAAGGAGAGTGGCAGCCGGTGTCTGCTGCCAAAGTGGAACACTTTAGCGTCATGTAGGAGGGTGGAGCCTGAAGGACTCCACGGAATTAGCAAGGGGAAGGAGTGATTGGCCGGAGATCAGATTTGATGGTAGAAGCAGAGATTCAACAGGCGAAGAAGCGACATGGCCGGTGGGGTGGAAAGCAGCAGCGTGGGGACTGGCAATTGGCAGAGGCGCGATTGCGATTGGGAATCTGCAAGAGACGACAGCGGCTAGCTCTCTGTTAGGAGGGAGTGCAATGCACTGAGAGACATAGGCAGTGGCCCTTAGAGGTGCTCTTGCTAGAGAGATCAGAGGCGACGTTTTGGCTGTGATGGTTCCCACGAAGAGATGGCAGAGACTTTTCTTCACCAAGAGAAAAAGAGAGATGCTGACCAGGGGGATTTGACATCATTTGACAATGAGAAAGAGTTTGCTACGCCCTCTCAACAGAGCACTGGGAGATGATGGGTGGTGGCCCTTATAGGTGCTCTTGGCAGAGGAGGCAACAGTAGAGGTGGTAGCAACTGTAGGGAGTGAGCAGCAATAGCAAGATGGTAAGAGAGGCAAAATGCTGCTTGCGGTTGATGGGGGCGCCATCGACGTGACTAGATAGCGGGGAGTAGCAGTGATGGTGGAGAAAGGGTAGCGGCTTGAAGATTACCATGGAAAACAGGGGAGCAGAGGATGCAGCGGCGACAGCACAGGATGGCGAGGGCTGCGGTTGTGGCAGTGATCCTTTTGCTGCTGTGCATGCTGCTATGTGCGTGGGTGGGCTGCAGCGGTGGATCGAGGGCGGTTGGCACGACCAGCGATGGGCGCGACCAGCAATGAGTGCGGCTGGAAGATTATCGTGAAGAGCAGCCAACGATGGCAGCGACAAGTGCCGACGAGGAAGAGGAGCACTTGGCAGGGCGTTGGCATAGCAGCATGGGGCCGGGAGAGAGAGATGGCATCCGATCGGCGATGGGAAGAAGGAGCAGTCGGGGATGGGAAGAAAGGAGAAATGGACGAAAAACACCTGATTGCATGTTAAAGTGATGCTACCAGATGTCGCTGCCGAGATGCCTCTAGAAGGCAGAGGAGGAGGTAGGTGATAGGGCACTGCTGCAGTACTTTGCCCTTCGAGAGAGCAAATGCAGCAGGAAGCAGAGGACCTTATCCTCACTGCCAATGGAGCATTGAAGGAGGAGGACGTCGGATTTGCTGTCGTTTGACACCAAGAAAATATCAGGGTCCGAAGATGAAAGCAAGCTGTCGAGCTGGTGTAGAAGTCGTCATCTACATATGGGGTAGCTAATGTGCCATTACTCGTTGGAGTTGATGCGACAGTGGTGGTGCACGAGGAAGAATACCTCGTGCAAAAAGAGAGGAATGAGGAAGTCAATGACGGTGGGTCCAGCGAGGGAGGAGTGAAGAAGCCGACGACGGTTGGTCCGACGGGGGAAGAGGAAGCATCAAAGCAACTATCGTTTGACAATGATTACTTTTTTGTTCAATTAATAAAATCATATCTAAATCTTATCTACTATCTATCTTCTATCATATATCTTCATGGATGCATACATGATTACTTTTTATTATTTTTTTCTTGACAATGTCAGCCCGATGTTGTGAGTTATACTCTTCGTTTCATCCTTTGATGCGAGCATATATCTGCCTCAATGCCAAGAACAGAGTAGCTCACGATGATGATGTAGTAGCAATCTTATCTTCTTTCGCTCATCTTTCCTTTCACGATCCGTCTGCATTATCGTGAGCTACTCGAAAGTGATTGCGATCCCTGAAGTATTATTATTATTTTTCGATATTAGGAATTTAAACTAAGATTTTTCAGCATTGTTAAGCACCCCAAAATGCAATCTGGATTGGGTAGAACAACACAAGAAAGCAAAGCAAAAACAATGCTCGCAGCTCATAGCACTTAGCTGCTAATCTTTGGACATGGTGCATGTTTGAAGTTTCTTGCGATTTCCCAAAAGACAACAAAAGCAAACGGAGGCCAACTAGGAATTATTCGTAAGATCGTCAAGAAGGATCTCTCCAAGGATTTCATCATCCCCCAGACCTAAGAAGCTCATCCAAGCTTTCAGGAAACACCACCGGTTGGGAGCTGAGGATGCAGGTGTGTTTACGTTGTCAAACTCCTTAGAGAAGGTCTACAAAAGAAAGATCAACGGGATTTTAACTTGCCAAAGTAACCCTCAAACAGAAAAAGAAGAAGAAGTAAACAGAAACAAGCGAATCTATCACTCTTCCCCTTCTGAAAACATGATCGAGTAGTTCAACCATGCAAAAAAAAAAGTTTGAGATGAGAGGAGCGAAAGAACCTGAAGATAAAAAAAAAAAAAAAAAAACATGCTGCAAATGGTGATCTTTGGAGTGCTGGCTGGGGGATAAAAGGCCTGGTCTTTTGGAAGAAGATCTAGGAGTTGGGAACTGAAATCGAGCTAATCTTTTATTCTTTTCCACAGAGAATTTGATGATGCGGTTGGTCACATGAATTCCCTGAAAGCTGAGTTGAGCTTCTTCACAATGTCTTTGGCAGTCATCGAGAAGTCCTCCTCAGTCTGTCAAAAAAGACAACACAACACAGCAAGGTCATCAGGTGCTCAAACTGGATCAAGGGATTTGCTTTATGCTGAGTCTTGCCTGAGTCATCACAGTGATGTCGAGAGAAGAGCCAGCGAAGGGCATGACACTCGTGTTCGTTACAGAAAGGTGGAGCTTCTCGATCTCGCAGATTGCTTTCACCAGCACCCCCTTCCGGTTCTCGCAATGAATCCTGATGAGGATGGTCTTCCCGCACACTCTGGCCTCGATCTCCGGGAGAGACTCGCCGCTTGGGCGTTCGTTCAAGTTCTCGGTACAGGAGGAGCTGTCATCCTCAGCACACAGCTGAGATTTCTTGACCAGTACCGCTGAATCAACATTCCTCTTTGCAACTTGGTCTTCCAGGGCCTTGACATTCTCTTGAAGCTGCTTCAGGTACTTGATAGCATCGCTAAGAACAGAAGCCTTGTCCATCTTCCCAAGAGCAGGAGACATGAAGCGAGATTTTGTCAGCTACGTTGTTGCGGTGCGGCACATTAAAAAGCAAAGGATGTGCATCGATCGAGAGAACGTACCTTCTTTAGGCCGGGAACTATGGCGGATAGTTCTATGAATCGTTGGCTTAGCTTCTCTCTACGCTTCCTCTCGGCCATGATGTGTTCCTGGTTATGAGAGGCTGACCGGACCCCCGTGTTCCCACTCTTCGTTCCATCGCCGAACATGGTGTCGGAGTTCCTCTTTGAGCCTTTAGGAATCGACCCATCCGTCTCTTCTTTCGTCTTCCCCGTCGCAACAGCATGACCGCCATACTGACAGATGGGCGACTCCGGGTTGCCAAATGACAGAATTCTCGGGCAGGACGCTTCAGGAGCCGAGTTCTGCTCGGTCGCGCAGGATTTCCAGCTGCTAGTCTTGATGGCTTTATTGGGTCGAACGGCGCTCGCTTGCGGGTGGGAGGAAGGGTATGAGGTGTAGCTCTCGGAGGAAGGAGACTGATCTAGATCTCGCCCAAGGGCCACTGGTGTACTGTAGTGATCCAAAGCAGTCAACTCCCACTGACCGAAGAAACTGTGATCCATTCCCTGTCGATGGTACAAGAAAGGAGCTTAAGCGCATTCTATTGGGACTCTGGTACTCTAGCCAAAGTACATCTTCACCTGGGGCTCCTTACCATGTCAGAGTAGCATGGAGATGGTAATGCTTCCATGATGCCAGATTCTTGCTCCGAGAGAGGAACCGATGGACCCTGAATCAAGGTACACTTCTACAGGATCAGATTTAACACCATCATGATCTTTTCAAGAGCCAATAGCAGAACTCTATCTTGATAAAGCTCCTAGACATCAAAGAAAACAAAGAACCAGCAGAAAGGAGGAAGCTAAAGACTGCTCCGACGGTGTTGAGATGGAGGAGGAAAGCCAACCTGCAGCAGCAAGTTTGAACCCTTCATTTCTGTAGATATGAAACAGCAAGCTTCTCCTCCTTGTATCTATTATTCTATATTTGTGCTAAGCTTCTTGGGTACCTCGAGCGTTCATCATCATACTTCGTCTATCACTGTTCTTATGGAGGCTTTCGGGCCCCCTTTTATAAGACTTGGAGACCTGCATCCTTTCCTTCTAAATCTATAATATTTATATGTCTCGAATCTATAATATTTATATGTCTCCAGCAGGCATCTACGGTGCCAACAAAATTATTTCTTCCTTCCTCTGGGGGAAGAATGGCTACGTGTAATGCAATTACCAATCGAATCAATGAGTAGGAAGATGATATGACAGCAGCTCCATCGCCTGCAACGTTACAGGAGTCTCTGGCTCCCAAGCTATCGTCTTCTCCATGGTCACCCATCCATGGATGCGATTTCAATCTGTTCTGGTAAGTCATCCGCTCCAGCTAATAAAGACAGAAAACAAGAGCCCTTCCTGCCCATCCACCACCTCCGGTTGCCTGCTGTATCAACAACATGATGATATAAAGCCATAAAGAGCTCCGGTTTGTAGCTGAACTCATGGCAAACAAATGATTGGTGTTGGTTGGTGTAGATTTACTAAGGAGCAAAAAAAAAAAAAAAAAAAAAGAGAAGAGAACACATAAATCAAGTTGACTCGTAAACTTCACTGCGATTTCGTTTCCCTAGCACAGGAAGGCGCCGAGATCAGGAAAGGAAACAAGAGGAAGAGGCAGAAGAAGAAAACGAGTGAGACAAGGACGACCTGTTTCACGTGGACCTATACATTAAACAATACCTTTAGACCACGAGGGTTAACGGGCTATCATCCGAAAGGATTGGGTACGTGTATGTGCCCCATAGTTCCCGCTCGATCCAAAAACAAAGTCACCATCACAAATAAATGACAAGAAAGATCAGCACAAGTGCAGTAACTTGGAGCTGCAGAGCAGAAGAGCGAAAAGAGAAGGGGATGAGATCCATTTGTTTTCGTAGTTCCTGTTCAGGATAACGTATGGTCAAATCCATCAGAATCCCAAAGTTTTATGTCCCGACTCAGTCTGTACACGTCGAAGCCTGCAATAAAGCTGGAGCTGCTGCCACCATCTTTATGCATCGATGCCTCCGGTCACGTATTATATAGCCAATTATTGCTGCTCGCTCGGGCATCACAAACCCTATCTACTAAACTACTACTTCATGAAGCAATAGACTGCTGAGGTGAAGATATAAATACATACTGCAACTTGCTGCGATCTTTTGTTATGCATGACTGACTGTATCTCCTCCTCATCCTTTTTAAAAGTTTGATCAATACATCTTGTCGTTCGATCCTCTTGCATTGGAGACAGCAGCCCGCACTCGAGCATTCACTGCATCTCCACCATATCTGATATTTATAATAATATGAGGAACGAACGTCGCCAACACATGGAATACACTGACTTTTCCTCACGTGACAATAAGCTTTAGCATCGTCTGCTTCGGAATCCAAAGAGATGGGAGGTCGCTCATTCAAACAAAGGGAAGCCCATGCGAAGCTGACAGCAGCAATGATGTGAGACAGGGATCCAGTGGGATTTTCTCGAGGCCGGAGTAAACTATCTAAAAAATATATACCCGAGATCTTCCCAACAGTAGTCCTGTGCCACAAGAAGAGAAAGAGCATCTTTTCTTCTCTGATGTTAATCCTTGGTGAGTAAACAAGGCTGAGTGAGTTCAGAGATTGCCGGGACTGTGAAGCGAACCAGCGATCGAGACGAAGCTATCGGTCCGCCCGTCGGATCGTCGGGAGACCAAAGTTGGCAGCAGTGTGGCAACTCATGGGCATTCGGGTGGGTGAACTCGAAGATGCTTCGTGACGACTCCGGCACTCGGTTAAGATTAAATCCAAGCATGTGAGATCTCGAGATCGATGAGGCAATATCTGCACAGGATTCCATGAGTTCACATGGGGTGCCCTCTGTGGACATTGCACCTACGACCAAATGTCGACCAAATCTCGTCGTGTCACGGGGAGAGCTAATTTGCAAATGTGATGAACACGTTGATCGAGTCTGCAGCAACGTAGGAAAAGGTTCAGAAGGCCGCAGCTCAAACGTCAAGCCGGCAAGAAAGGTCAGACGTGCCGTTGACCGTGTCACAGTATCTTAATGGCTCCATCGAGCAGGCCATATATGAATTGGTTTGCAAGAGCTGGATGTTATCGTGGATTGGTTTGGTTGGTTGGCTGGCGATGGGAATTGGGCTACAGCAGGTGCTCGGTGTTCTCTCAGAAGTGGGCCACTGGATCACAGTTTATGAGGGTGACGATTTGCCGGCCTTCACTGTTGGAAGCACTTGCAGGTTGTCAATGGTTGCGGGACGAAGGGGTCAAATTGGGTGTTGCGTTCATAACAATATAGATTTTATTCCTTTCCGATGGCTGCAGTATATATATATATATATATATATATATATATATATATATATTTGGTTGGCTGTTGAAGTTAGATCCTTCATTAAAGCTTCCCAGTGTTACAGTATCCTTATTGTTGTTATCTTAATTTTTTTTTATTAAGATGTATGATTGCTGTAGGGGAGGCGGGTGGGATGTATAAATGATTATATGAAAATAAGAACAATTATGTCATGAAATGATGCAGCGAGGGAATGCAGCTCGGTTTCGAAGCGATGCATGTCAAGCCTGTGCTGTTCGGAATCAAACACCACTCGCCAACGAGAACGTAACCCCGCAAAATATGGACTCAGAAAGATACCCCCGAACAGACAAACTGCCCACCTAGAATATCAGCGGGCACCAACAAGCTCAGGAGAAACGAACTTCTGACGAGAGATATAAAAACCATGCCCCTCTACCTTTGCACTAACTTAAGCATCAGACAGGCTATGTCGAGCAACCCCCAATGCCGACCTATTATCCAGGATCGTTGACGTCCCAGAGACAACACCACTGCCTAAAGACGATCCGGCAGCCAAGAGAGGATCTTGTAGTCAAGCAGATCTCAATACTTATGCATGACCTCACTGCTCTAAGGCTAAATCACCCCCTACAAAGTGCCTCCCTTGTGGACCTCTTATGCCAATTCATTACATCAGCATTCCCACATTAACATGGAGGAGGAGACACCAGGATGAGCCTGTACCTTCAGTAGTGAACTAATCGAGTTGACTCTCCAGTCGATAGTATTCATGCACTATCATGTTGGCGCTAGGAGGAGGGCCAAACTATCATGGAGCTTAAGTTGTCTAAGTCGTGCGACACGCATATAGCAAAGTATGAACTTAACTAGAATTGCCTAAGTCGTAAAGCACTCTTACGCTAATGTCTCGTACTTAGCGAGAGTTGCCTAAGTCAAGAAACGCTATTGCGTAATTTGTCTGCAATGGGTTGACCTAGTTGTAACCTCATGTAGGTTCTTGAAGGACATATAAAAAAGAAGGTTGATTAGTTCAAAAGAGAGCAGCGAAGAAGTCCTGACATCTCATGAAGAGTAAATCTTTACAAGCAATTCAATAAATACTTTGAGTGCAGGAGAAAAAAGAGAGAAATGAGTAAGCAAAAACTTTAGACGAATAGTCGTAAGTCTATAAACGATAGTTCACCTGGTGTTGGGCACAAAGACAAGCTCAACTTATAAAGAATGTTTGACTCATGACAATATACTAAAGCCCAATCCAACCTTGTGTCACTCAAGGGGTTCCAAGGGTCTGAGATAGCTGACATTTTGCACCGCATCGCGGTCTACAGAAATCAGGTTGTAGCACATAAAAACGAAGCTGTCTTGGGTAGTTTTGGCCCTACGTGATAAGTGGTTATACTACAGTATTATAAACTATTTTTGCTTATATTTGTCAAGCAAAATCATATAAAACTAAGACAAAACAACCTGCCAAACATTTGTACAAGTATGAAAAAGTGACAAACGGTTCGTTGAGCGAAGATATCACAGGTATGTGACGTCCATTCGTGACATTCTCCCCCACTTAAACTGTCGACACCCTCATCGATGCTTGTTAGTAGACTTTGAAGATATCTTTTTCATGTCGTAGGGCATCTTCAAGCTCCCAACTGGCTTCTATTCGAGGAAGTTTTTGTCACTTCACTAGGTATTTAGTTTGCTCTACTCCGTTGGGTAGCTTTGTCTTGTGATCTGTCAGAATGGTTTCAACTCGCTTCTCGTAGGAGGTTCTAGGGAGGGGTAATCAAGTTGAAATATTTCGGGAATCATCTTACAAATCTGAGTGGTAGGCTTTTAAAGTTGGTTGCATGTAAGACGTTGTAAATTTTGAACCATGCCCATAATTGTAACTTGTAGGAGAAATTACCTACCATGCTAATAATTGAGAAGGGCTTACATACTTGCACACTAATCCTTCATGCATTTTGTGCTTAAAGAACCAAAGTAATATTGTTTAGAGAATCACCAATACCAAGTCACTAACTTTGAACTCCTATGGTCGTCTTCCCAAGTCTGCCCACTTTTTTATTTTTCTGGTCATATTCTCCAAGTAAGCCCACGCAATATCTGTATTTTTATGTTATTCTTTCATAAAGTGATATGCTAATGGATTGTTCTTTATATAATCGATAGCCACGGTATGAGGAGTCGACAACTATTATCCTATAATAATTTTGAAGGGGCTCTTGTTGGACATAGAGCTCCGCTGCAAGTTGTAGGAGAATAAGACAATGTCCAATAACTTCACCCAATCTCGTTAGTTGACACTCATCTAATGCCAAAGATATTGCTCCAAGAGAGAATTGATTCTTTTGGTTTGGCCATCCGTTTAAGGATGGAGGCTTGTAGAGAAGTACAACTTAGATCCTAGTAGCTTGAATAGCTTAGTCTAAAATTATCCCAAGAACCACGCATCTCGATCACTAATGATGTTGCGCGGGACTCCCCAATACTTTGCCACATTCTTCATCATCAACTTTGTCGCCTCTTTTACTGTATAGTGTAGGGGTGCAACAATGGAGTCTAAGGAAATGCTCTCCCATGGCCTTTCTGGTACAGGCAATGACTCTAAAAGTTCCACCAACTTCTACTGCTCTACCTTATCCTATTAGTAAGTAATGCATGTTTGAACATATTCCTCCATATCGGTCCCATCTTCAGCCAATAAAAGGCCCTCTCCACACTAATGCTCAATGGATACCGAGATGTCTAGCCCAAAGGGAATCATGACACTCTAAAAAGAGTTCACGTCTTAAATTATTCATCTATGGAACATAAACTTTGTTCTCTTTAGTATAAATGAGTCTCTTATGGACCCAAAATCATCGTGTCATACCCTCTTTGATGAGTAATATCAGGGTTACTCCTTGGGGACCACTATATGGTCCATCCTTGATCTTGGAAGGAAGTTGGAGTGCAATTGACTTGCTTAGCCTCTACCTTCCAGTTGTATGATGTTTACCAGCTCCATTTTGAGGCTTAACGTATTGGTCATGACATTTGCACTTCTAGGCTTGTACTCCCATATCGAACTCAACATGGAAATCTTGCCATCAGACTTGCTTTGTGGTGAGTTTCTTTTAATTTTGAAAGAAAATCAATGTGATGTTTCTGTCCTTAGCACATATCATACTCCTTTAGTATTGTCAAACTCGTAGATAGTGGATCACTACTATTATTTCCTTCTCATGCATCAGATATCGTCACTCAGTCTTGTTCAGCTTGTGACTCTCATAGGCTATTGAGTGACCCTCTTGTATAAGTACTCCCCCAATAGTGAAGTTTGAAGTATCTATATGAATTTCAAAGGACTTCTTATAGTCTAAAAATTTAAGTACAAGTTCTTCTAATACAATAGTCTTTGGGTCTTTAAATGTTTCTTTGTATTTATTCGACTATCTCCAAGATTGCTCCTTCAATAACTCTATTAGTGGAGCTGCACGCATTGAATATCCAACTATGAAGTATCGATAATAGTTGATGAAACTAAGGAAGGTCTCAGCTTTGGTACCTTTTTTGGTGTTCGCCATTCTGTCACAGCTTGCACCTTAGATTTGTCCATTCGAATGGAACCATTACCGATTCGATACCCTATGAACAAAATCTCTATCTAAGCAAAGTAGCACTTCTACCTCTTCACGAACAAAGTATTCTCCTTGAGAACTTTGAAAACTGTTCGAAGGTGCCCGACATACTCCTTAGAAGATCACAAATTTATTTAAATACTCATTAAATAGTTGGTTTATTAGAGCGCAGAATGTGGCCGGAGCGTTGGTTAAGCCGAAAGACATCACTAGGAACTCAAAACACTTCTTTTCACCGAATTCTATCAGATTTGGGTGCTGTTTTTTATAGGATTTTGGACTCTCTTTTTCTCATCTCTAAACCCTACCATCCTCACTATAAACCTTTCCAAATATTATCCTAAACTGAGTCCAAATAGCCCCTAAATTAGCTACCCAACTAAGCTTACTTCCTTATCAATCCACTTATCTTTTTAGCCAACTTTTCTTACCGAGACACCTACCTTTGCTGCCATCTTTCCTAGATCTAAAATCTATTTTCTTAACCTTCATCTACTGCTATCATAGCCCTAAAACCATACCAATTTATAGCCTAAACTCCATAAAACTGTAGCCTAAAATTTTCCCTAAACCGCAGCCTACTTTTATCTAAATCGATTCACCTTTTAACTGGCCACCCCCTTCTCCAAAATTCCCATGCCACTAACCCGATAACAAAAAAAAGATCTCAATATTACAGATCTAGAGGCGTATACTATAGCATTAGAGGAGGCTATTGATGCAAAGCTTGAAGCCTTTGGAAACCGCATGGAAGAGAAGATGCGATCCCTTTTCGTTGAATTCAACATTGGCCAACTGTCAAACCTAAGGAAATCATAACACGGAGAAACTTCAGATTGGTGAGATGATCCTCAAGAACATGGCCACATTACCTCTACTACCATCCAAGCCCCTGCACTAAAAATTTTGACAAGAGATGAGCTTCGCGAACGATCGGCCAAGGAGTTGTATTGGCATTGCGATGAACCATGGAGCCGCAAACATCACTATAAAAAGGGCCGGCTCCTCGTGATTGAACTAGTGGAGGATGAGGACAATAAAACATCTGAAGAAGCCCTTGAACCTAAAGAATAAGCCATGGAGGAAGAGTCCCAACCGGCCAACTACGCAGTGCACGCATTGGCAGGCTATTCCAACCCACAGATGATGAAAGTTGGAGGACTTTTAAAACAACAACTCATCACTATTCTCATCGACATGGGCAGCACCAATAACATCCTCAACAGTAAGGTTGCTACACATTTGGCACTTCAAATCGAAGGTTACAACAAGTTTGAAGTAAAGGTCGCCAATGCCGAATCTTTAATTACGACCAATGGTGCTCGCGGGTGAAACTACTCCTCCAAGACTAAGAAGTGGTAGCTGATTTCTTCCTCCTACCCATCGATGATTATGAATCCATACTCGGGATCGAATGGCTCATAACACTAGGTGATATCTCCTAGAATTTTTCCAAATTAATCATAAAATTTTATTGTAAAGGGAGACAGGTCAAGTTACAAGGTAAGTGCGGGAGCTAAATTTCCACCATTTTATTGCAACAAATGGAGAAAGTTTTGCACAAAACACATGATGGATTTTTGATGCATATTTAGTAGCCATCTATGGGGGAGAATATACAAAACTCAGATCCTAAGCTTGTCCTTTGCTTGAACGAATTCGCGGATGTCTTCTTGGAGCCGTGCAGGCTGCCCCTTAATCGGTCGCATAACCACTGCATTCCTATTTTGTCAGGCAAACCTCTAGCAAATTTACGATCGTACCACTATCCTCACTTGCAGAAGGATGAGATCGAGAACATTGTTAAAGAGATTCTTGATACTGGAGTGATTCGACCGAGCTGCAGCCCTTACTCCTTACCGGTATTGCTAGTGCGTAAGAAAGATGGTATGTAGTGGATGTGCATTGACTACCGAGCTCTAAACGCCATCACAATCAAAGATAAATATCCTATCTCATTCGTAGATGAACTCTTGGACGAATTAAAAGGAGCTCGAGTCGTCACTAAATCGGATCTTCGATTCGGATACCATCAGATTCGGGTATACTCTGAAGATAGTACGAAAACTACATTCCGCATGCATAACGGTCACTACAAGTTTCTAGTAATGCCTTTCGGATTTACGAAAGCTCCTTCTAATTTTCGAAGCTTGATGAATGATATCTTTCAGAGTTTTCTACGCAAGTTCGTATTAGTATTCTTTGATGATATTCTTATTTATAGCCCTACGCTTGATATACATTTTAAGTACTTACGAACTGTTCTAACGATTCCTCGGGAGAATACTCCTTATGTTAAATAGTCAAAGTGCAGTTTCTTATAGTGTAAATTAGAGTATTTTAGGCACATTATATTAGAGGATGGAGTGGCGATGGACCCGACAAAGATCGAGGCAATGTAAGGATGGCCGAGACCTATAAAGTACAATCATTATGCGATTTTCTTGGATTCACAGGCTACTACCAAAATTTTGTGAAAGATTATGGCAAGATCAGTGCCCCGCTCATGTCCTTACTGAAGAAAGACTCCTTTTTGTGGTCGAATAAAGCCTCCGTAGCCTTCGAACGACTCAAGGCAGCCATGACGATGATGTCGGTCCTAGCGCTGCCCGATTTCGACCGCACTTTGGTCATTGAGGTCGATGCGTCAGGAGTTGGAATTTGAGCTATTTTTATGCAAGATGGTCGACTCCTAATTTACACCGAGGCTTCTCCTACACTTTATACGAAGTTTTTATAGGAAATACTAATTACTACTAAATTTAAAATATGGTTGGATACAGGTCCATGGCACGAAAGAGGAGTTAAACTAGAAGAATTACAATTCATGCTCATGCCAAATTGGGCTCTCATCATCCTGAACCATACTAGAGGATAGTCACCATTCCAGAAGAAAGATTGGCTATCACTAAAGACTAACTATATGGTAGCCCATGCAAGGAAGAAAGTTTTCTGAGAAAGATCAAGTCCTCCTTCATCTCCAGCTCCACCAGTATAAAATTCAAGCCTCAAGAAAGTGGTCTCCCTATTTCTTTAGGCATTGTAAAATTAGGGATCATATTGGGGCCCTAACCTGGAGATCAGATCCATGCACCAGATCAAAATTACAGTTGATCCTCCAAGTTTCCCACCTCAAATGAAAATTTAAAAATGACGATTCCGCTCAAGTTCTTCCAACTAACACCTAAGCTGATGAGGAGCTGAAGACCCAGTTCCCTGAGTTCATGGAACTTCAGCCTTCAGGACAAGACTGATTTTAAGAGGGCGGATTTGATAGACTCCAGTAGAGTTGAGTCCTAATCTCCCTATAAGTAGTCAATAAAACCATACTAGATTGTAATAAAGCCACTTCTATCTTATAAAGCCACTCCTATTGTAGTGGCCATCACCCCCTTCGTTGGTTGGCTAGGGTTTCCCCCTACTTAGGTCGGCTATAGAGCCAACCTAGTCGTCCCTTGTTCTTATTAAGGCAGGTTGGCTATAGGAGGGGCAAAGGGATAATTTTACTTAGGCAAGCACCCCCATAGGCTAAGGTTTTGATCTTTATATAATGTTGTAGCCGCCCTCTCTCTTGAATCAAGTAATTATCAATTTTATTTCAGCCTTGTGCCGAGTCTAAGAGGGAGGAACCTCTATAGCGTTCCAAGGGTTGATCCTCCTCAAGGATCAAAATCTATAGAGCTCCTTCTGGGGTTCTATTAAGTCTCCAAGTGATTGCTATGCTGATAGAGGATGACAACAAAGGGTAGCAACAACAGTGGAGGAAGAAGACAACAATAGTAATGTTGGCTGCGGGTCTGTGGTGATGCTGCGAGGTTGTCAAGGCTACATTTTCAAGTGGCAGATATCTATTAGAAGATGGCAGCTGACGGGTCTGAATCGGGAGGCAGCAATAATAGTAGAGGAAGAAGCTAGCAACAATGACATCGGCTGTGGCTGCATTGCGACTTGTGGCTATAGGTGGAGTTGGTTGCAGCAAGGGTGCAGCTGCAATAGGGAAAAGACGGGGCAGCGAAGTGCATGACTGTTGTAAAGGAGGACAACAATGGTATGGAGTGAGAGACCATTGCTGGTCATGTTCATTTTGATGCTGGTCGCGATCAAGGCAGTTGATAGTGAAAGATTGCTACGACTGCGATGAAGACAGATGGCAGTGAACCGCTGGTAGCATTTATACCGTAAGGGATCGCTGCTAGATGTGATCAAGGAGCATTGTGCAGTAAGAGATGCATGCTATAGTTGAAGGGATATAAGAGATTGGGTGGCTAAAAGATTGGTGGACTGAAGGTTGAAGTCTATGGTTTTTTGGGATTATTTTGTGGCGATTTAGGGCTGCTATTTTGTAGAGTTTTGACTGTGATTTGATGGGGTTTTAGGGTTGAGATGAAAGTGGATGAAGGTTAGAGAAGGGGATTTTAGATCTAGGGTAAATGGTAGCAGAGGTTTGGGAGAAGTTGGTGAAGGCTAGCTGCGGTAGATGCTATCCTCGTGGAAGCAGAATTATCATCGAAGAAACAATAGATTCTCAATATTTAGGGCTATGATGGTAAAGGATAAAGATGAGGAAGACGAGTTTCAAACCTGGAAAGGACAGTGAAATATGATAAATTTGATGAAGGAACGCTGCATATGTGCTGTTCTATCGAACAGAATTTGTGTCAAAGAAACAATGGATTCTCGATGTAAATCCTAGTAGAAATTTGAGGAAATGGTGTAGAATTTCAATGGTAAAACCTTGATTCATATGAGGACAATAATAGTAATTCAGATCAAAGAAATTTCAGTAGTGTAATAGTAGGAAAACCGATACAAAGAAAGAGGGCAAAATCTTCGTCATAAAATTTTAGCAATTTGCGATGAGAATTTGTAGCAATATAAGATTAGTTTCAGAAAGGAGTTTCACGATAGATCAATCTCAGATAGAAGTCAAGTTGATCTATAAGAATGTATAAAAATTTTATCTAAAAAAGGTATTCAAAAGTTCAGTTTTAATAATTCTCTACGTGGTTAAAAATTTTCTACAGCAATTCCCCTTCGCAATGATGATCACGTTTGTAATGGAAAGAATTTAAAGCAAGGAGAGGATAGAAAATTTTCTTTGGTACATAAGGATATAAATTTACAGTAGCAATAAGGTGTGGGCAGTAGGAATTTACCATATCTTTAGTGCAAATAATGGAGGCAGTAGTAGATTGATTTGATCCGTAGCGTGTGGATGACGGTGGAGGCGACGTCTAAAGCAATTGTGGGAATAGCTTGAATGGGTGGAGGTGGTAGAGATGGTAGTAGGGGTAACAAGATTGCTGCTTTGATACCAGATGATAGAACCCCAGAATGAGCTTTATATAATTTGATCTCTGAGGGGGATCAACCCTTGAAACACTATAGGGTTTTCTCCCTCCTAGGCATCGGCCACAAGGCTAAAATAGAATTAATCTTACTTGATAGAAAGAGGAGGTGACTACATGCTTATATAGGATTCTAAACCCTAGCCCAAGGGGGTGTTGCTTAAGTAAAATTACTCCCTTACCCTTCCTTTAACCGACTTGCCTTAATAGAGATAGACGACAGCCTAGTTGGCTAGATAGCCAACTCTAGCAGATGAAAACCCTGGTTGACCAGCCCAGTAAGGGGGGCAATGGCCACTAAGCCCTAAGGCCCCAATCTAAACTCTAATCATATTTTTTTATAGGATAGAAGTGACTATGTGGGGTTTTATTACAATCTCACAGGGTTCGTATTGATTAATTCTATGGTGATTAGGACTCAGCCATGTTGGAGTCCTATTACATCCCTGGCACCCTTGTAGCAATACGGCTCAGGTGCAAAACATGTGTTGCTCCCTCCTGCATTAAGAGTCCTTATGAGCAATGTCACCTTAGATGTGAGTTCCACCACAACTTCGTGTAGATGTTGAATGGAGCCTTTGGTGTCTTCTATCAGTCGGTCGACTATGGACTCAACCTTGCCGATCTAAGATTTAGTTTCTTCTTACGAGCTCTCTAACCTGAGGAGCCTTCGTCAGCCTTACTAGAGTTCCTCTAGACTCACCTTAAGAATATCAAGGTGGGTTTTCGTTATTGTAAGCCTCTCCCTGTGACTTCTTTTTTCAGTTGGTATTCCAGATTGTGCCTCCTTCGCTCGTGGAGAATACCTAACTTCTCACTTATCTTGTTTACTATTGTGCTCCTCATGAATAACTCTAATAGCTTGACAATGAATTTGCACTTGCAACCCACTTGCGGTTACTTAGGGCAAAGGTCCGACTTACCCCATCTTATTGGATTCATCATGATGCTTCGCCATGGCATGTGAAACTTCTTCGATGGTTGTTCGAATTACTTAGCCGCTTTGATATCATAATGTCACAGGCTTAGCTGAAATTGCCTAAATAAAGATGAAGTTTTACAAGTAATTAAATAAACACTTTAAGTACAAGAGAGAAAAGATAGAAAAGAGCGAACAAAGAGTTTAGAAGGTTGAACGAACGATCATAAGTCTAAAAACGATGGTTCACTGAGTATCGGGCGTAAAGACAAGCTCAACTTGTAAAGAATGTTCAATGCCTAACAATATACCGAAGCCGCATCCAAGGAATGAAAGTATGTTGATACACATTCTAAGGAGCTAATTATTGAAGATACATTAAAATGTATTCAAACTTGTTCTTCAATTAAAAATATTTATGCAAATGCTATCTTTTTAATTCAAATTAAACCTAAATGCATTGACGATGCTCTGAAAGATGACTCATGGGTTTTGACAATGTACGAAGAATTAAATCAAATTAAAATAAATAAGGTTTGGATGCTTATTCCTATACTTAGTGATCATCTTATGAATAATACTAAATAGATCTTTAGGAATAAGCAAGATGAACAAGGTATCATAGTTCGAAATAAAGCTAGATTAGTGGTCAAAGGTTTCAACCAAGAAAAAGGTATAAACTATAAAAAAACCTTCGTTCTTATAACAATACTTGAAGCCATAAAGATACTCCTTACCTATGTATGTTTTAAAATTTTTAAATAATTTCAAATAGATATCAAAAGTACTTTTCTTAATGGTTTTATTTCTAAATAAGTTTATGTTGAGTAAGCACTTGGATTTGAAAATGATCTTTTTCTAAACCATGTTTTTAAATTATCTAATCTCTCTATGAGTTGAAGTAAGCCCTTATGGCTTAGTATGAAAGGTTTCGCTCTTTTTTTAAAAAATAATTCTTTGAAAGACAATGTCGATACCATATTATTAAATATTTTAATTTTTTATTTAAATTTATTGATGATATTATTTTTGATTCTACAAATAAATTTTTATATAAATCATTTACTAAGAGTATCAACCAAGAATTTGAAATAAGTTTGATGGGTGAAAAATTGATATTTTTCTTAAGATTGTTAATTAAGCAACTAAATGATGAAACTTTCATTAGTCAAACTAAGTATACTTTAGATCTATTAAAAATTTTCAAATAAATAGTGCAAATATCATTAAGATACTGATGAGCATTTCTACTAAATTAGATATGGACAATGAAGGAGAATGCTTTGATCAAAAGACTTATAGAGGTATGATATGTAGCTTATTATATCTTATTACAACTAGACCTGATGTAATATTTAACACTAAGCTTGGTGCAATATTTCAATCTCGATCCTAAATAATCTTATCATAAAGCAATTAAAAGAATTTTTAAATACTTAAAAGAAACTTCAAATCTAGGATTATGGTATCTAAAATCTAAAATTTTTGATTTAATTACTTATGTCGATGCCAACTTTACAGGATATAGAATAGATAGAAAAAATACATCTGGAACATATTAATTCCTAGATCATCTACTTATTTTTTTGGTCTTGCAAAAAGTAAAATTTTATTATATTATGTACAACCGAGGCTGAATATATAGCAGTAGGTTCATGTTGTGTACATGTAATTTAGTTGACGAATACTTTGAAAGATTATGAACTTTACTTGAAAAATATCTCTATAAAATGTGATAATACTAGTATAATTTATTTAACAAAGAACAATATTCAACACTTTAGACTAAACACATTGATATTAGATATCATTTTATTATAGATCATGTTAGAAATCATGATATATCCTTAGATTTCATTGACACAAAACATCAATTAGCAAATATTTTTACTAAACCATTGAATGAGAAATAATTTGATTTTATTAGAAGAGAATTAGGATATTGAATCTTTCAAATATATGATATCTTACTAATTCTTCTCATATGATTCTTCTTTTTACTGAAGAGGAGATTTTTCAAATGAATCATGGTTTTCACTTGACTTCTCGATATTCAAGATTTGAGATTTATTTTATATTCGTTCTCCTATAATTCTTTCTTTTTGCTAATGGAGAAAGAGTTTTTTTTTTAAATGAATCATAATCTTTCATTTAACTTGTGGATATTTAAGATTTATGATTTATTTTCTATTCATTCTCCTATAATTCTTTCTTTTCACTAATGACTGAGAAAGAGACTTATCCAAACGAATTATGATCTTTCACTTGACTTCTCGATATTTATAACTTGAGATTTATTTTATATGAATCAAGATCTTTTCTCCTATAATTTTTTCTTTTTACTAAAGAGGATATTCATCCTAATGGATCATTATCTTGATTTCTTGATGTGAGATTTATTTCATATGACTCATTTTGTATTCATGACTTATATACCTCATCATCAATTGATCTTTCATGATTTGAACTTATCTTCAATAATAATATCCTTTATGTGTTATCAAAATAGTTTTACAATTAGCATATTGATGTAAACAAATAGAAGTATCACCATGATAACTTGATATCCTTCTCTTCTTCTTGATGATGACAAAGGAGGAGAGAAAAGTAGTAGCTTGCATACATTTTTCCTTTTTGTTGATGATAAAAGGGGAGAAGTAATGACAACATCAAGCAACTATGTTGTACTCTTCTACATGTATTTGATGACATTAACTTATGATATCTATTTGAGATGTGTTACTATTTTAATATTCTAACTATGGATATAATGTAATTATTTAATTAAAATTATGTATATAATTTTTAAAATGATTACTATTAAAAATCATTGTGATTTTTTATTAAAATTATTTCAACTTGAATTCAAAGAGTAGCATTGAAAGGTTATCAATTCTTTTGAATTTGAATTCATTATAATATTTCAAAATTATATATAGATAGGGGATGTTTAGTTAAAACTCTTTCATCAATTGGTTGTCATCATTAAGAAGGGGGAGATTATTGAATTTCATATTTTGATGATGAAATCAATTGAATAATTTATGAACTAATATGCTTTTAAGATAAGTGACATAGGAAAAACTTTGATCCGAACCATCGAAGGGCATATTGTCAAAGCAGGAAAATCAAACATTAGACTGGGGAAAGCATCATGTCAGAGATTGGACATTGAGCTAGAGGATTGGCCAATGTGTCGAAGGATGAACTTCATGACATGAGTTTGGGTATCAGGCTGGAAGGATCGAGTATTGCGCCAAATGATCGAATGTTGTGGGAAGTCAACATGCTGATAGATCGAGTGATAAATTGAAGGAAAGGATGATACATTGGAGGTTCGAACGAAGTGTTAGATGAACATATGACATGTCAGAATGTTGAAAAATGTGCTGAAGGCTTCGTAATTATAATTAGAGTATTTAAGTCTTGATCATGATTGTTTCAAGTCAAGTTGAGTTGGTATTTGGTCAAAACTATACCAACTTGATTTGGAGCCCATTGGGCTCGAATCAGGGCTGAATTGAGCTTGTTGGAAGGCCAATTTGTAACCTTGAGTAGGCTTGGGTGGGGGTATTGTCAGGCCCAAGCGATGGTACCACCCAAAGAGTCGAATAGCACTGTTTTATTCTTTTCTGTGACTTTCAACTAGTACTGCCAATGACCGACGGTGGTATCACCCTGGCAGTAGTGGGACCACTAGGTTGATGGTGGTGCTACCAGAGCCTGGAATCTCAGGCTTTGTTTAGCGGTAGTACTACGCGATGTCGATGGTGGTGCTGTTAGTACTCCGAAAACTTAGGGGTTTAAATTTTTAGCTTCATTTTTGGAGCCTTTAGGGGTCTATAAAGACCTCATTGATGCTTGCTTGATGGAATAGGAATTCTTGAGGGTTAAAGTATTATAAACTCTCTTTGAGCATTGGTTGAGTCTCTTCCTCCTTCTTGAGTTTAGAAGTATTTCTAAATTATAGGAGGGTTGAGGTCTCTTGTAAAAACGAGATGTAAAGGTTCTCTCATGAGCTTGTTAAAAGGAGAAGAGGAATTAGGAATGGATGTAGTTAGAGACGACTAAACCATTATAAATCGATTTATACTTTTGTCTTGCTTTGCTTTATTATTGTTTACTGATTTAGTTCACTCATTATCCTTACTTACACTTTTGGTTAAACATATTTTCAATACAAATTTATCAATCAAACTTTTCAAATAGGGACTTCTTATGATAGTACTAATTCACCCCCTCTCATCGAGGATTGCACCTAGGTCGAGCCTTCGCACTCATCCCTAGCCATGCACTCAGTGTAGAAGGTCAAGGGTTGTACTTAGTTGACTCTTTGCACTCCTCCCTAGTCGTGCACTTGGTGTAGAAGGCCGAGAGTTTCACCTAGCCTGAGCCTCCACGCTCCCCCCTAACCATGCACTCGGTGTGAAAGATTGAGAGTTGCACCTAGGCCGAGCCTCTACGCTCCCTAGCTGTGCACTCGATGTAAAGTCCAGGGGACTATGCATCGATCGAATAAACATATAGTTCGACGACAAGCTAAGGAGCCATCAAAAAAGAAAAACACACTTTGAATCTCCCTATGAGAGACATGTGGTATGATTATGTTGGGGGAGGGAGAGAAAATGATAGAGGAAATTTGGTACCATCGAGTTGGCAGGCCACCTTTGATCATATGCGATGCCACATTAGGAAAAATAATACGTGTACCCCGAAGTGTCAAACCCCATTTAGAAACAACCATCCTGAAACAATGCGGCCCAGCTTAAAGGGGACACATCTTGGTTCCGAAGTGACGCAGCAAGAGCACGTCGTTTGAAACAAGTGCCACCCACCAGCGAGAACACAATTATACAAAACATAGACTTAGATTGATACCCCTAAATAGATAAACCACTCACCTAAAATATCAACGGGTGCCAACAAGTTCAAGATAAACGAACTCCCAATGAGAAGCATAAAAACCACACCCTAGGCAATTAAAAGGAGGGGGTGGGGGGTGGGCAAGGAGGTAAGAGTCTCTCTACTCTCTATTCTTATTTACACAGCTTTATATCGTGTCTTTCTCCCCTTTCGCATTTACACTAATTTAAGCATCGAAGGAATTGTGTTAGAGATTGTCTTTCATGTAGGGTCATTGACACCTGAGAGACAACACCAGTGCCAAAGAATGACCCGATAGCCAAGAGAGGATCTTGTAGTCGAGCGGATCCCAATTACTCTGCTCGGCCTCACCGCTCCAAGGCCAAGTCACCCCCACCGAAGCACCTCCCTCGTAGACCTCCTATGCTGGTTCACCACATTAGCTCTCCCACATTAGCATAGAGGAGGCACCAGGATGAGCCTGCATCTTCGACAGTGAACCAACTGAGCCAACTCACCGGTCAACGTTATTCATGCACTATCACTTAGAAGAAAAAAGAATCTTAACATAAAAAATATGTATTAGGATTTAATTCTTTTTAAAATATCTAATATATTTATGAGTTTTGATGATAAAAAATAAGATATGAGAAAATATTTTGGGTAGATTTCTCTTTAAGATTTATATAGAAGGTGAAACTCTCTAAGATAAATAGAAAATATGCAAACTATTCAGGATTTATATAAGAGAATATACGAAATAGTTATGCTTGAGTGGAGATGAGTGTTATAATTGATCCCATAATGTCAATAATTTAATTTAATTTTTTTAAAAGATGCTTGGCAAAAAGTGTCGACCCACGTGAATCTTGTGATGGGTTATTGACCAGTAAATTTTATTTTGGTCTACAAGTTTGCTCTTCCTCCCAACATTTGATATAATCACAGGTTGAGGACAATTAAATAACAAATATATATATATATATATATATAAAATAAATGGAAACACATTTTATCAGTGGAGGTGACTCTATTCCTCAACCAATGTCACTTGATGCTTGTTTGTAGTTGTGAGTAGCTCAGTTTGATTCGAACTAGAAACATAATTTTTATTAATGGAGTTAACTCTATTCCTCAACCAATGTCACTTGATGCTTGTCACAACGATCGTTCGTACTCCTCAATTCCGATTCAATAAATAAATTTTTAAAAAAAGCGATCAAATATCCTTACGACAAGAGAGATAACTTTTCTTTTTAAAAAATAAAATAAAATATATAATTTTCGATTCAAAACTGTGTGAAGCCAATTCGGCTGGCTGTGAGAGAATTGTAGCAAAGCTTTGTGACGGAGACATACAATGGCTTGCGTTATGGGCCCCTGCGATCTCTAAAGCGGTCGCTACATTTCTTGCAAATAGGTTGCTGTTCCTCCGGAAACCCTATGTTGGCTTTCGATGGACTCTGAGATCGCCCTCCCCAGCAAAAACCACTACTTGCTTTCACTCTGCATGCAGAAACGCCTAACAACAGTGCATGCTTTGCCATTCCGATGTCAGTCACAGCGAAATGATCTGTGGTTCCACAGAGGAAGAGCCGGCGGTGGGTGGCCGTGCCAAGTCAAGTCGCAGGTTGGTCCTTACGACTGAAGCGAGCTGCTGCAAATACGGGTCACCATCTTCCTCTGTGTTTACCGTGCGGGATCAACCCAGGGTTCTCCAGTACTTGTCGAGATCACTAGAGCTCTGCGAAGGCTGCTTCCAAGCGAAACCCCTTCTTTGCATGATAGGCCTAAGATTTGACAAGCTAAAGCCAGATGCATCGAGTCCTAACTAGCGGACCAAAGTACAACTGTGCCTCATCTCTTTCGCCGCTGATATGCGTCCCTTCACCTCCGTCGCCGTGTAGCGGAACGAGGACAAAAGTGATTGCGTGACGTGACTCTGTAGGAACGGGAGCGAGAGAATGAGATCGATCGTGTGCTCGCCATCGCGTTGTTCTTGCTGTGCTGCTCTGCTCTGCTCTTCTCTGCTCAGGCCCTTGAGCTGACGCCTCGTGATGTTGCGGCAATGGATACAAAAGAACACCGGTGGGCAGTGCATGTCCTCTTGTGTTTCCTACCTTCCAACTGCTTCCTCGGCACTACGCACCATTTACCACCACCACCACCACCACAAGTATGCTTACGGCTGCCCAGCGTTTGTGCTCTCTAACTTTTACCCTCCCTGCCTCCCTCCCTCCCTCCCCCATTCTTCGGATCGCTTCTCGCTGTCCATTTGGTTTGGTGGCACTTTGAGACTCCTCTTCCTGTTTCGCACCTCCTTGACATTTTTTTTTTTTTTTTTGGGTGGCACCGGAGAACATGTCAGTGATTGCTTGTTGAGATTATTTTGCATATTTCTCCTTTTTAATCTTCCCTGTGAGTGATCATGCAAAGTACAAATGTGTCACTCTACCCTAATGACTTGAAAAGGACATGGCGGTGTACCGTAGCGCAACACTAATGGAAGAACGTGGAGGGTTATGGTGACAAAACATTGCGAGCGCTTGGCGTTTGCGATGCGCGAGTCATAGGACGCTTGGAGAGCTGAAGCGACTTTGAGAGAAATGGAACACGCAGACAAAGGTGGAGAGGGGAACAAAGGCAGGCAGGATCGGAAGAGGCCCCGCCGCCGCAGCAGCAGCAGCAGCAGCAGAAGCGGCGGGCGAGGCCCACCTCTCCTTCTAGCAAAATCCAAGAGACAAAGATGGGGGTGGCAGGGTGCTCGAGATTCCATCAAAACTCGGATAACAGAGCACCAACCGATGCGTTCTTTGCACTCTTTCGAGGAAGGAAACAGAGTAAAACTCTGGGAGGTGGCCATGCTAATAAAAAATCACCGAGAAAACGCCAGCGGGAGGGATGGATGATGATGAAGGCTGGAGAGAGTTGCTTGCATACTGTCCGATGAGTCTCGGCGGCGACCGAGTACAACTGCGGTTGCAGAGTGAGGAGTTGCTGCCGGGGCGTAAGCATGATGGAAGGAAGGAAGAAGCGAGTCAAAGCAGTAAAATGCAAGAGCACGGCCAGCCATTGTCCGTAGGGAGAGGGGACGTACGTGAGCTGTGCGGTGGTGCCGGAACCAACCACATCACCGTCCTTTCTGCTGATACGCGCCAATGGAGGGTGGGAAAAGGGAAGTAATGCCCGCCCCCGCCCCCCCTCAAGTCCTCCACCTCGGGAATAAACAATCGACACGTGTGGTGTAGCTGTGTACTCTCCCCACTATATAAGGCGGGGTGGGGGGGGGGAAGGTGGGGAGGGATGTGTACCTCTCCCCCCCAAGGAGGTGTAGTAGACTCCCTACCCAATTAGCAGGCGGCAGCTACGGTGGAGCATGCGAAGAAACCAAAGAGCCACCGCCCGGTGCAGCCAGAACTCACGAACTGGAGTTTCTCTTTGTGCCGTGCGAAGCTTAGTGGAAGGAACAACGAGGAGAAGCCAAAACAAGGAAGCAGCAGAAACATGTGCAACGCTGCACCCTCCTCTCCTCCTCCTTTCCCCTTGGATACCAACTCTCACCTCTTAAGAACCCACAAGCTCCGTATGGAGGAGGATCTCCCTCTCGACCCCCTTGGCCAAGACGACCTCCACGGATGCCCCGGTCTTGCAGAGGTAAAAACCAACGCACTGCTACTCTACTCCCTCTGCCACACCCAATCAACGCATGCACACACCTTGTGCTTTCGCTAGCCCACCGATATATTAATAGGGAGGGGGTGTATGGATGTGGTCAGTTGATATTGCTTTGGGTTGCATGAATTGGATTCCAGGCGGCAGAGGAAATGAGGGCGATAGGGAAGATCTCTATCCCCACGGCTCTAACCGGCCTCGTCCTCTACTCGCGGGCCATGGTATCGATGCTTTTCCTTGGCGGCCTCGGCCAGCTCGAGCTGGCGGGCGGCTCCCTGTCGATAGGGTTTGCGAACATCACCGGCTACTCCGTCCTCTCCGGCCTCGCCATGGGCATGGAGCCCATTTGTGGCCAGGCCTTCGGCGCCAAGCAACGCAAGCTCCTCGGTCTCACTCTGCAACGGACCATCCTGCTCCTGCTTTCGGCGTCCATCCCAATCGCCTTCCTTTGGCTCAATATGAAGAGAATCCTGTTGTGGTGCGGGCAAGACGAGCGGATCTCCTCCACCGCCCACAACTTCATCACAGTCGCCATTCCTGACCTCTTCTTCTTGTCCTTTCTCCACCCTCTTCGCATCTATCTGAGATCTCAAAACATCACCTTCCCGGTCACGTACTGCTCGCTCGTCTCCGTCGTCCTCCACGTGCCGTTGAACTATCTTCTCGCCGTGCATCTCAAAATGGGCATCGCGGGCGTGGCCCTGGCGACGGTCTGGACCAATTTGAACCTGTTCGTAAGCTTGCTTCTCTTCGTCCTGTGCTCTGGTGTGTGCAAGGACTCGTGGGTGAGGCCCAGCATGGACTGCCTCAGGGGTTGGTCGACGTTGCTCAAGCTCGCCGCACCGTCGTGCGTGTCCGTGTGCCTCGAGTGGTGGTGGTACGAGTTCATGGTACTGTTCAGCGGCCTGCTGGACAACCCCAAGGCGGCAGTTGCTTCCATGGGGATACTGATCCAGACTACGTCCTTGGTGTACGTCTTCCCGTCGGCGTTGAGCCTGGGGGTGTCGACCCGGGTCGGCAACGAGCTGGGAGCGAACCGTCCGGCCAAGGCCCGGACCGCGGCCGTGGTATCCTTGGCCTGCGCCGGCCTCCTCGGGTTCGCAGCGATGGCCTTCACGACTTCGATGAGGCATCAGTGGGGGAAGCTGTTCACAAACGACGCAGAGACTCTCAAGCTCACAGCATTGGCGCTGCCAATCGCCGGGCTGTGCGAGCTCGGGAATTGCCCGCAGACCACCGGGTGCGGCGTGCTAAGGGGGAGCGCGAGGCCGACCACCGGTGCCAACATCAATCTGGGCTCCTTCTACTTGATCGGAATGCCTGTTGCCATACTGCTGGGCTTCGTCGGGAAAATGGGGCTCCCGGGGCTGTGGCTGGGGCTGCTGGCGGCGCAGGCGTCGTGCGCCGCCCTCATGGCATACGTGCTCGCCGGCACAGATTGGAGGATGGAGGTGGAGAGAGCCAGAGAACTGACAAGAGCTTCTATTCCTCCTCCTGCTGCTATCACTCCCATCACTGCTGATACTACTGGCATTAACAGTGTTCTATCAACTTCCACCAGCGAAGATAAAAAGAGGACAGCTGCACCGGAAGAGGTTCTGTGCATGAAAGGTGATCTGAAGAGGGTGAGCAGTTATGAAACAGATCATCTCATTTCCTGTGTGGAATGAGTTGCATCAGTTCTTGTGTCTTCTTTGACCTTCAAACCTTGACTATTTCGTTCCTCCTTTTCCTGTCCGAATCTGATGTATGGTTTGAGAATATACATGAATCTAATATGTCCATCTTCGTAACCCTGAGAGGGTCATTGCTTCCCGAGGACACTCTGCTGCTCCCATTGGAGAGCAGATGGGACTTGTCGAGGATAGGTACATGCAGAATCCAGCACGCAAATGTCACCATCTTCAAGTGAAGTACTACCGCATGCGATTGGCACAAGTACTCTTCCTACTCTGTGTTCTTCGATAACTCCCACGGCAGCTGATGACGACGACGACGACTCTTCTACTCTTTAAGCATTCCCAAAGCCGTCCTCGTAATGAATGATAACACCGGTCGTTCAACAAAATGGTAAAAGCATTAGGGAGAGTGGTACCATCCATCATAAGATGCCTGCGAAGTTAAACAACCTTATCAGCCCTGTACCTCCTCCTCCACCAAACTGGAACTCAAACCATTAAATCTTGGAACTTGCGGTGGTGCTCTTCTAGGTACTCAAATTTGCTGGAATGGTCGAAACAACTCCACATTGCAAAAAAACATTAGAGGGGAAAACAAGTATCTTCTTCATCATCATCATCATCAAGCACCAATGTCGCTGCAGCTTTTCCTGTTCTTTTTGGCAGTAGAAATCTATTAATTACAATGTAGGTGGATCATTGGTGGAGATGCTGAGTTCGGTGGGGCATGGGCTGCTGCAAAAAGAAGAAACAGGGGAGGGGGGAGGCGACTCAAAAAGATCACATCGCCACCACCACAATTGTTTATATTTGGCTTCTGGTTGGACTTTCAAGTGTCATGTCAATACCGGAGGAGCCGAAGCAAAGAGTGGGTGAGTGCTGCGCTGCACCTCCTCCTCCTCCACCACCACCACCAAGCGTTCAAAAGAGGGAGGGCAGCGCCACCTGTGTTCTTGCCTTAGGGCTGACGGAGGAGGATTCATCACTGCCAACCCCGTGTCACCATGTTATCCTTCTCATATTCTATTACTCTCCCTCCGGGAATGGTTGGTTCTTTTGGAAGACTTGAGCTGGAGCCCGGAGGTGGTGTTGGCACCATGTTGCATCGGTGAAAGAGAAGACCACTATCCTCTCCACCGCCACCTCAAGGTGGCGCAGAAACATGCCCCTTTGAACGAGGTGGCGTGCTCCACGGCAAAGCAATGGTGATCTGCTCTCATGACGACCGGAGAGAAGGGTGCCACGTGAGCGCCCAACTCGGTACACGCTAGCTCTTTTGTAAAGCCAAAAAAAAAACAAAAGGGGGCTACGACTGAGCCACACGAGGCTCGATCGAGCATCTCCGGCGTGGCAGCAACAGCGAGTGGCGGAGAAGAAGAGGTAAACTGCATGCATGACTCCTACTGGCTGGCGTGGAATGGCCTTTTGACCTCCTGCTCTGCTCCGTCTTCAAATCCCTAAAAAAAGCAGGGGCAAGGTTGGAACCCAAGCAACGTAAGCTGGAAGAAGGAGAGAAGCAAGATAAATAAAAAAAAAAGAGAGATCCCTTCTCATTCCTTCCTCCATGGCAACCCGAGAACAGTCCCCGTTCAAACTCTGGCACCATGGATAAGAACAGTTCTGTAAGAAAACATTCCGATTAGTGACGATATCATCAATCTGGTCAAAGTGTTAAAGACGAGGGAGGGGTCAGCATCGCCCCAGTGCATCATCTACCCTATGGGAGAAAAGAGAGAACGTAAGCTGGAAGATGGAAAGAAGCAAGAGACAAAAAAGGAGAGATCCCTTCTCATTCCTTCCTCCATGGCAACCCGAGAACAGTCCCTGTTCAAACTCTGGCACCATGGATAAGAACAGTTCTGTAAGAAAACATTCCGATTAGTGACGATATCATCAATCTGGTCAAAGTGTGGCATTGCAAACAAAGACAAGGGAGGGGTCAGCATCACCCCAGTGCATCATCTACCCTATGGTAGAAAAGAGAGAATGTTGCAATCAACACTTGAGATGCAATGAACACACTGCCCCGTAGTGTGGTTGTATACTCCAACCGTGAAGCATTTGGCACAAGCCATTTTATCACTTGATGTGCACACCTAAATTTTTCACAATCATACTAATTAAATCCATGCAATCCAGAGAAGATTTGAGTAGTCAAATTGACCAGCTCATCTTTTTTCCTAAGCATGGTTGGAAGGATGTGCAAACCAGTTAGCCAATTCCAGGCTGACCCGATTGAATGTACTTACTACTACTTAATCATGAATCCTCGAAACCTGTTTTTTTTTTTTTTGTACAGTATCCCAACCAAATAAATACTGCTAATACAACTCACCAGGAGCCAATGATGAATGATGATAAATACTTTATAACAATGTTAATTAGAACTGCTGGCGGTAGAGAGGTGTATGCTCAAACAATTATCATAATGAAAACTAAATTTATGGAGGAAAAATGGAACATAGAGTAAAGACCATATGGGGTGAGATAAGGCTTTCAATAATGACATGAAACTATGATGAATTATGCAGGAACTGATAATGACAGAAATCAGTTTATGGTAACATAAAATAAACACAAAGGAATGAGATAAATTGGAAAGCAAACTGAAAGCATGCCTCAGACAGCATACATTTATCAGGGTATTAAATCAAAAAGTAAACTTACCTAATGAAAATTGGCCCAACTTACAAATTCTGCAAAATCCATCGGTATCGTAGTTGTTAAAAACTGAATCAGTCCAGAGGAGCCCAGGAAACATATAGAAGGTGCAGCCCAGTCTCAATAGAACCTAGCAAAGTAAGCAAATATACCAGGTGTGGTCAGGTCTCCATGAAATGTGTCCTGCTTCCCTGAGCAAATTAGGGTTAATATTTTACTTGCATGTTTCCATAATAATACAAAGGTAGATCAGAATAACTTGATCCAATAGAGTGTTAACCCATGAGAAGCACACTTCCACCATGGCTCAAACTAGCTCCCAATCTGTTGATGTTATCAACTCAAATACAGAAGATTGAAGAAACCTGTAAGGTGATGCATGGATCCTGGAACCACATCCTGAAATTTGCAGCAGACTAGTGGCCAAACCATCATGTTACGGACTTCGGCACCCAGCTGATTGCATTGGAAGATTTCTCTAGACTGTTAGAATGAAACTAATCTTAGTTAACGTAGAGAAACAAATAATTTTCTCATGTGGTCGAGTTCGGAAGAGTGCTCGAAAGAGATAGCACCTTGAGATTTCGTCGACTGCCTTGATCACTTGCCAGGAACTAATTTCCAGCACCTGGCCTCCAAATATGATTTCATCTAGGACAGTATGCATCTGGGAATAAGAAATCCAAGTTCACATTAGTTTACACGAAATCTTGTGGACCCCCTGTCCCGGCCTTCCAGGTAAACAAGTAACTTTAGTTTTTATATAAGATGGAGCATGATGACAAGGAATGAAGCAAATTATTGTCTTCTACAACAGTAACACATCTCAACAACTCATATGGCTTGTCTGTATTATCAGCAAAAGAAAATAAACAGAAACCCAATTTTACATAACATACAAATTTTCTTCAAATTCTAAATTGCATTGTAAACACATCTACAACCATTAGCAGACAAATTTTCTTCAAATTCTAAATTATGGTTTTTCTAGTTTTTTCTAATTATGGTTTTTCTTGAAATTCTAAATCAACAAATTATAAAAATTTCAAGATGTCACAATTAACTTTCTATTTGTCTTTTGTTTTGGAAGGTCCAAATTAAATTTCTCATCTATCTTTGGAAATTAAATTCTAAGGTCATAATTCATCATTGTTTCTTGCTAAGTTGATTGGGTTTAAGAATCATAAGATGACTAAGCAGCTAATATTTAAATTTGGCATCATCAGACAATGGATAAATCAACCAATAAAAAGTAATTGAAGTTATTAAAAGAATGGATCACATAAAGAGATAAAACTTTGAACATATGATATGCAATAATAAATGAATTTGATAAAACCATATTGTGTACGCTGAAGTAGGGGAAGAGAGAAGCCAAATGTTGACAAAAGAAAACAAGTGAAATCTCGGCCCAAGTAAGCATTGCCGTGTCACCAAGAATACATCTTATCCATTGGGTGAACCCAGCGAATGAGGCTCCTCCTACTAATGCTGAATATGAGGGTTACCTTACAAATAAAGAGGTTGTTCAAGTATCTTGAACTGAGGTCATCCAGGTCACAGAAAAGCAATTTACCTGATGTACCGAGGCTTGTCTCAATATATCTTATCCATTGGTAGTCCAGATATGCATACTAAATAATTTATTTTTTTAGTGTAAATTTCGCCCTGTTTCTACCTATTTACATACCTACTCATGCTATATGTCTAATGCCTAAAAAATGTAGTTGAGAAGCATTGAAAGTGGGTAGGATTAAAATTGGCTTATAAGGATTTGATCAATGTACTACTATCAACTTCAGCTTAAGCATTTTGGTCAGTGGTTTGGGCCAGATGAAGTTGAAAGGCTAGTCAGCCCATCAGACTCAGGTCGTGATATTTGATATCAGAGATGACCTAGTACTTGGGCATGGTAAGGGGGGCTCGAGTAAGAAAAGGTTACCCGTGGATGGAGTCAGAGGACTCGTCATGGCGTGGAGCCACCAATAGGCTATACCTCACATGCACCGTGCTAGGGTTTGATGTTGAACCTTGACAAGGTCATCAAGCTGTTGAGTGAGGAAGATTGTAATACCCTGATTAATCTCACATTGGAAGTAGCATGATTAAGATTGGCTTATAAGGGTTTGATGAGTGTATTACTATTAACTTCAGCTTCAGCATTTTGGTCAGTGGTTTGGGCCAGATGAAGTTGATAGGCCAGTTAGCCCATCAGACTTGGGCCGTGACAATAAATATGATGATACCCTCTTGGATCAATTTTCATAGTAAATATAGACAGTAAGGATAGCAATAGATTCTTTTATTGATTATAGACAGGAAACGGTGTAATTCTGAAGCATCCATTTCTACTTGTAAACATAACATAAATAGATTCTATTTTATACATAAAAACAAACACTAGAAGTGTAAAGAAAGAAAATATGAAGATAAGAGACAAGCAGAGGGAAATGAGCCAACCATTTAAACATTGAGTTCAAGACCCAGTCATGCCAAGTTTAATATGAATAGCTCATGAGTGTTCTGATCAAATACCCATTCTAATACTCCTAGCAAACAGGATAGAGTTAATTGATTCTCTGTAACATTGGTCTGTCTAACTAAAAGTGAACTTGCTTCAAGTTGTTTTGCAATCCATTCCATTGAGAACAAAATAACATTCTCCAATGCTCACTTTCCCTAGCTTTTGTGCATTCTTCTGTTAGTTAAGATGAAAGAGCAGATGCATTTTACTCAGTTTCAATAAAAGTTTTCTGGAAAGCTTCAGCGATGATCTCTGGCGACAGGAGTCACTCCTCTTCCCTCCCCCTATGAACCCCAAAGTTTCCCACCCGTACTCTATCGTCTCTAGACAAGCCTCCCAACTCACCCAATGATTCTTGCAAGGCCCCTCCCTCTTCCCCCCGACCGTCCCACGACCCTACACTATTGCCACCATCTCTCCTGTCAACCTGGGCCAGCCTCTTCAAAGGAATGCAAAATGGCAACAAAGGTCCTTGTGAAGCCAACCTCCATCACATTTAGGAGAGCTCTAATCTAGTGATAGAGCTCAACCCCTCAGAAGTGAAGACCTCCAGGTAGGCTTGACAGCACTGTCTCTACGAAAAATGCTTCAGGTGTGCATCCCCGTCTGGAATTATTAAGATCATTCTTGCCCAAGATTTGAAAACTCCCAAATAGAATTTAGATTGTGGATATGGCGTCGGGATTCTTTTGCTTCCATTCAACTCCAAGGAGGAACTATCGGACATTCTCATTGGAGGGCTGTGGTTTGTTGGTGGCCAAGCCCTTACCCTCTTGCCTTGGAAGGACAACTTCCAGTCATTGTGGGAGAAAGTGGAAGTTGCACCAATCTAGATCTAATTGCCAGACTTGCCATTGGAGCTTCACCATTTGAGTGTTCTTGGTAAAATTGCCTCTAGAATCGATAGATTAATGAAGATAGATGATATCACACTATCTCGTTGAAGAGGGAAGTTTGCTCGAGTGTGTGTCCTAATCAACTTCTCCAAGCCTTTGCCACAAGGTTTCTAGATCAAGGAGGGTCTTACCAGCTTTTTCCAAACAATATCATATGAAGATACACCCACTATCTATTTCCACTATGGCATGGTTGAGCATTGTTCTGATCTGTGACCTTGTGCAGTAAAAGATTTTGTTCCTATTCTTGCCTCTGGTGAGGAGGAGACGATGATGACTCCAATAGACACTAAAAAAGGAACCCGTTTATGGGCCATAGGTGCACGTGTAATGAAAGCCGAGGACCAGACAGTGAGCCCTCTCTACAAGACGTAGGAAATAGCAAGGCCCAAACCCAAAGCCAATGGGTGTGGACCAACCTCATCTGTGACCCAGAAGCCCATGGGTTGTGCTCCAATCTGACCGTCATAGCCCATACTATTGAACCAACCCAATAAGAGACAAATTTGCCAATCGACGCTCACCAAATTGTATCCCCGATCACAATCTCTGGCACAATCCCCATGGCGATTGATGTGCGGCTGCATGCCCTGCCTAACAAATCTGCACCTTTGCAAGTACTAACAGCTACCCTCCTACAGGCATCGACGACACTCCTGGCCGTTTCACCCAAAAAGATATACATTGGTAGCCCCACCCAACGCTCCTCTGTAGACTTCGATAACTGCGCCTCTCCCGCTTGTTCCCCTTCCAAAGGCACATGCAAGGGAGTTAATGTGTGGTTTGGCATCGTTCACATCACTGACACCCATTGCTACTGTACCCCTGAATCATGTAACGGCGATTTCCTAGGATCAGGCCTCGACTCCCCCGATGTCCATTGCCACTAGATTGACACAATCAAGGACTGAAGGGTCATAGTGCAAGTAGACCTGGTCCCATGTTGATTCTTCACGTGACCCTGCAAAGAAAATTCTGCCCTCTTCTTCATTGCTTATTTCTAATCCCTTAGCTGGCTTGGCACAGTGCGACGAAGAGCCTTCACCCCTCCCGACATTGCTCCCAAGATACCATTTTACAATCTAAGGCCGAATTCAAACAACCCTCCCCTCCTCTCCTTCTTCCTCTAACATTAACTCCTCGTTTGACGCTTTGGTTTGCAAGATGACAGAGGTCTTCCATAAGGCAACTAAGAAATGGTTGAAACAGGGTGATGACTTACTTGCAGACGAAGTAGGTCTAGAGTGGGTCAGGATAGAAGAGGATGGACCTAAAGCTCAAGAGGAGATCATTGAAGTCGACTCTCTCCCCTTCATTCTTCTTCTCCTCTTCTCGATCAAAGAAAAAGAAAACTCTACACCCTAGTGTCAGTTCTACAGATGCAGAGGCTCTCAACCCACCCCCCACCCCGATCCCTCCTCCTAATCTAATTATTATAATCTCTTGGTGTTGCAGTAGTGCATCAAAACGAGAAGGAAGGAACGATTCATGGCCCTTATAAAAAAACACATCAACTAGATATCATCGCTCTTCTTGAGACTCACCTGGACGAGGAGCACAACTGCAGTTTCCTCCAAAGGCTGGGAAAGGCTTGGAGTGGGGACTTTGTCTTGGCTACTGGATGTTTTGGCGACATATTAGTGGCCTAGAAATTCTCCTCGATCAAGGCTACCACTATTAGCAAAAATTCCCAAAGTTTTAATCTCATTATGAAAGCCCCTTGTATGTCCCCGTAGCTATTTTCCGCAATATATGCAAGCACTTCGGTTCATACTCGTCGGTCTCTTTGGACTCTACTCTCTGCTCTCGGTTCTGTTTCGTTTTCGAAGTTTCTTTACGACAATTTTAACATTATCCTCTTTGTCGATGAAAAGCTTGGAGGTAGACTGTTTTCTTTCTAGTTCTATCTTGGATTTCCAGAACTTTGTTTGTAACTCTGGTCTTCTTGATTTTGGCTTTCACGGATTCGTTTCACCTAGAGCAACAACCACTTTGGTGCCTCCAGGATCATTGCTAGTTTGGACTATGCCCTCGGTAACCAGTATTGACTTTCTTTATTTGATAAGATTTTCATCCAACACCTGGCTCGGGCTACGTCTGACCATGTCCCTCTTCTTATCCAAGCCAAAAAGATTAAACAAGCCTGTCACTCTACTAAAATTTTTCGGTTCAACTGTTAACGGATCGACTACTAGGAGGTCAATAATATTATTGCCTCTTCATAGAGAGGAGACATTCTCTTTAACTTCCACCACAGATGAAAAGCTTGAAAAGGTCATTCTAGACGCTGAAAAAGAAATAGTTGACCTTGAAACTAAAGACTCCAATGGCATGCTGACCTGATGATCACTCTAATCTCCTTTGCCTGCACAATAAACTCATTCTTAAATAGATAACTCCTCATTAAGTGGAAGACTAGAGCTAAAATTAAATGGGACCTGAAAGAGTGGAAGGGGATAAAAACACCATTTTTTTTTACGAAGTGGATACCTCGGAGACTATAAAAACTGCATTAACCTTTTACAACTTGATAATGTCACAACGATTGTTCTGTTCTCACTTCTCTAATTGGTATCCAAATTTGTGGCCTCATTTAGCTCCAGACCCTCTGGAAACTGGAATCTCATCCCCACCCTTACCGCCCTCACTCATTCTGACAATTCCATCTTGAGTGAGCCATTGTTCTAGAAATTAGTAATTCTCTCAAGCCTACCGGCTTTAGCATCAATTTTTCCTTGAATATTGAAACTCTCTTAAGGACCACACCTTAGAAGCTTTCAACTTTTTTCAAAAATCCAAACATCTCCCATAAAGTTCGAGTAGAACTTTCATGGGCCTTATTCCCAAACATGATAACCTTGAGGAAATCAAAGACTACAGGATGATCGCTCTTAGCGACGTGATTTGCAAACTGCTTTCTAAGGTCCTGGCTAACCGAACTCACATTCAATCATAACAAACTTGTTCAACAAGAACAATCTATGTTCATTTCTGGTTAATCCATCCATGACGATATTCTGATCGTCAATGAGCTTGGCATGGTTCAAGCTAGCAGTGAAGGAAGTTGGCGAAAAGATCAGCTGTGGAGAGTAGATTTCATAAAAGTTTCCACATAAATATTTTGATTGGGGCCACCGCTAACTTCCACATCGCCTCCCAGCCATTCCATGCTTCTTCCTCTAGCTTTTGTTAACTTTCACATACCTATAAGCACTACTTGTAGTTAAAGAATCCTTTGGGGAAAGAGTCCAAACCCAAGCATCATTACTGGGAACCTGTGAGAGATGAATACAAAAGATGCAGGAGATGAGCAGGGGGCGGAACACCTCCCTTAGTTTTATTAATTCCCCAGCCCTTCAACAATAAGATCAACAACAGTATCAATGTTCTCAACAGCATTAATTTCAAAGAAAGTAGGCCATCGATTTATGGGGCAGTTATAGATCCAAGGGTCGGTCCAGACTTTAGTTTCCGAACCTTCCCCAATAATTTTATGCAGACCCCCATAAGGTGATTCAATAAGTGGGAGAGCTCTCATCTATCTAGCATGGGATACCCTAGTGATTTTGTTGTTCTTCCAAGGGTTAAGGTCCCCGTATTTGGCTATCTGGATATTGACCCAAAGCTTATTATCACAGTTTAGAAGAGGGAGGACACACTTGGCATTAATGGTAGTTTTGATAATTTGTAGGTTCCGTGTGCCAAGCCAACCACAAGTCTTAGGGTTAGTGCTCTGATCTCAATTGATGAGTTTACTTTTCTTATGATCAGCACTACCATTCCAGAAAAAGTTCTGAGTGACCTTGCTCATGTTACTAATGATTTTTTTATAAGTCCAAGAACTCATGAGGGTGTGGGTAGGGATAGAGTTAATAATCAAATTAATAAGGACTGTTTTGCTCATTTGAGAGAGCAACCCTTTGTTCCAGCCTTTAATCTTACCATGGGCCTCATCGACTATCCAACCTTGGCGGTGCTCTTGGATTCTGCCATTGGAGAGAGAAGTTCCAAGATAAGGGATGGGCCAAGATCCCTCCTTAATGTTGAGCAGATTGCAAATTCAATATTTCGTGGTAGGACTGCAATGCTTGGGGAAGTAAACATAGATTTATCCAAGTTAACTGTGAGATTGGTTAGATTGGCGGATAGGATGAGGGCAAAAAGGACACTGTTGCATATTTTCAGGTTCGCCCTAAAGAAAAAATTGAATCGTCAGCAAACATGAGATGTGAGACCTTGATTCCCTTGATGTTAAAAGGGGGTGAACTTGTTAGAGCTAACTAGGTCAGTGATACTCGAAGGGAGGATCTGCTGGACTAGAATGTAAAGATATGGTGAGATTTGGTCCCCTTGGCGTATACCTATATGCCCAGAGAACCAATCAAAAGGAATCCCATTGATCAGACAAGTAAAGGTTGGGGAGGACAAGCAAGCAAAAATCCAAGATATAAAAATAGGTAGAAAGTTCATAAGCTCATGACCTATAAGATGGCATTCTAGGATATGTTATCAAATACCTTAGCTTAATAAGGGATACAACATCGGACATCTTGAGGGTCTTTGGACTCGAAGTTCCATTGCAAACTGCCTTTGGCACCTTTGGTTAAACCGCAATGATTAGCGTGTTCGCAACCATTGTTTCAGTGCTCTCGCACTTACTGTAGGGCTGTAGCTGACACAAATGCCCTTTGATCTACCCAAGCTCCTGAGGGAACGAGCATGACACAACCCCCTTACGCATCACAGGGAGTATCCTCTTGCCTTCGACTCAAATGTGATGGATCCTTTGACCCTGTCACTAGTCTTACAGGTGGCAAGGAAGCTATTAAGGACATTGAAGGAACAATATTGCTAGAGGGAGGATTTCCCTGTGTGGCCTCTTCAATGCTAATGGCTGATGGCAGAAGCGCTCGCATTGCTTAAAGGACTCAAGCAAGCCCTCTAACACAACCTACACACGTTGGACGTGTGGACAGACACTCTCCAACTTGTCAATTGCATCTACTCCAACCAAGAGGTCTTTTGGGACCTCAAAACCATAATTTTAATTCTTGTCTAGAGGCCTCTAATGTCTTAGTTTTTGTAACTCCTTCTTAATATAGCATTTTCCTTTTTCAGAAAAAAAATGAAAGAGAAGTTTACTATTTCAGTTGCATAGCGGAGGAATATGCACAGGTAATCTGAAAATTTGGCGTAAACGTCGACTAACTGGCTTGTCCAAAAAAATCCAAGAAATTGCTTACAAAAACAAATGCATACCTTGTTGAAGTTAAACACTATGCCAAGCTCACCGACATTCTTGAAGCATCTGTCCAGTGTCTCAATAGGGACTGCAGTTGACAGAATCTAAATTAGGAAAGAAGTTTCATACAAGGCTATGGGCACAATTAACTGACGATCATCAAAAAGTCCATGCAAGAACAAACAACAAAATTGTTATAAAGAAATAATCTCTAGGTTGAAAGCTTGATTTGCACCTTGAATGAGGTCGAGCATAGCTAGTTCGTTTTCACAACCCTCAAACACAAAAACAAAATACAGCGTGGCGAGGTGCTCATATACCAGCCGGCTACCCTGCAAGAAGGATGAACCATGGCAGTGCCAGTCACCAGATTGATAAGATAGATGGCAGGAAAGATGGAAATTTTCTTGGAGAGCAAACAACAAAGCCACAATCTATCTACAAAATTTCTAAGCAATGGCCAACATTGTCGGTAGAAATTTACCGGCCCTTAGCTCTATAAATCAACAACCATTTTTCTCTTATAAAAGAAAAAACAACTTAAAAAAGGAGCAATTATATTCAGCAATTAGAGGTACAATTGAAACATAAGAATCAAACACATAGATGTTTATGCTCTCCTCTTGGTGGCTTCCTCCTTTCTGCGACGAGAGAGAAAGTAAGAGAGGAAAAGATTACTAAGCCGAAGATTGCATCTGCTTCGACAAAATTGCTAACTTGTCCGGTCTTCCCGATAAAACTACGGCATAATAACGTAAAAATATCAATGGAAATTTTGTAGCGAAGATATAAAACGAACGGAGTAAGAGGGGTGAATTGAGGTTCTTTTTCCATATTACTGGGGTTACGGGCTTTCGACCTGTGAAGACGCTGCGTGTGAGCTCCTGCTGTTTCTCCGGGTACTGGGCTTCAAGAGAAGAGCAAGCAAGAGCAGTCACTCTAAACAGACGATTCCAGTTGGAAATGCAAACATCAAGGCATGTAAGTAAGAGATAAAAAGGAGGGGATCTCGGGGACCTGGAACTCATAAAAATGAAGGAGGCGGGGCTTGCCCTCGGTGTCCATCACGATCACCGCGCGTATCATGGTCGCCGCCGGGCACCCAAATCCAAAGAGGATCGAGAGCGGTGGCCGAAGCGCCGCTCGAGCCTATGACGTTGTTTTGGTTTTCTGTTTCCGGTTTTGAAGACAAAAAACAGAGGCGGAAATGTTTTTTTTGGAAACGGCCTATTCCACGTTGGAATTCACCGACTCGAAACAATGGATCTAAAACATTTTATTTCCTTTCTTTAATCGGACTAGCCGTACGTGACATGGTGAACTCGGTCGACCTTTCTCGACTCGTGGGTGACGGTGACTCGTTCGACCCATTGCCGCGCCCGCTCGCTTGGGGGTTGTTGAAGTGCTTTCATTATTCTCGCCCCCGCCCCCCCCCATCCGCCTGACACGAAGAAAACCCCATCCGAGATCCAAGATGGCGTCGCTCTGTAGGTCCGCCGCCATGGCCGCCGCAAGGTCCATCGCGGTCCGCTCCAAAAACCTGCTCCCGAAGCCCGCGCCGTCTCGAAGAGCCGCCCCCATCATTCGGAGGTGCAGCCATTGTCTCCCGAAATCTATGCCTTCGAGATCCCTTTTGCTACTTCTCGGTCACGTCGATTAGGTGGCCTGATTAGCTCCGCACGACTCTTCTAGGTCGATCGCACCGGCACTGGGAAGTGTCGAGTCGCTGATGCCGCTTCACAGCGCCATCGCCTCCGCCCGTCTCAAGTCTTTCATCGCGGTTGATTCCTCCTGTTGGAGTTGGCTCTCCCAAGGTAACAACCATGAACTTCCTTATGCTTTGGTTGGTTATCATTGATAACTGGGGGAAATCTTTGATTTTGTTACGCATACGAGCATTGGCATTTGGTAGAAGCAAAAAGAATCTAGATTTCAAGAGGTTTAGATTCTATGAAGGGACTTGACATCAAACGAGAATAGTCGTTGGATTGGTTTTCATTGCAAAATTGGAACTTTTGTCTTGTGGTAATTCTGATGATAGGTTTAAGCAAGCGCATCTGACCATGGCTTTGAAGAGTACAACGAAGAAGGGAAGGAACATTGCATATGAGGAATTTAAACCACGACTTCCACAGAACAGGCCACGATATTGTTTCTTCTTGTCCTTTGACATCTTATTGGATTAGAGTAGGAGTGCGAACGAAAATAAAGATCAATGTCATTTCTCTGCTTGAGACTGATTTTGGCATTTATATTTAAGCCAAGCAGATTGTTACTTTGTTTTGGGGGACGTTAATGGAGCTTTGCAGTCTGGCCTGTTCTTCTCCTAACATGTTTCTCTATTTTTATGGTATAGGACGTGCTTTACCCTTGTGACCAAGGTGTGATGGCTTTATGCTATGTGGAGTAGTAGATTCATAGGGCTTCTCTATTCTGAAGACAATAACATACTAGCTTATAAAGCTTGAATTGTACCGATTCGCTGGACATACTCTTTTTTAGCCTAAGTGTCTTGGCTTTTTTAATTTTTGGAATTTATTGAGAAAACATTTGTTGTTTGATGGGCTTTTAACATCAACTGGTGCCTCCTAGGGCACACCTCAGATCATGCACCATGTATTTTAGACAAGAAAATTTGGCATCTGTTGCAGCTAGATTAATTGTTTCCTTTTGCAATTTGTTCTCTATTCGCATGGACGTATGCTTATGTTGTGAGCTTATGTCTTCGATAACCATCATCATGATTATTCTTTGGATTCTAACCAAGCCTGTTCATCCTAACTTAGAAATCAGTCTGAACTACTCTGTTATGTCATGCATTTATTTTTTGTTAATCTATCTACTCGTCTAATTTCAACCAGAATGATTATTGTTGTGATTATATGTATATTATTCTACTTAGTTCTGCACAATAAGTATCCAAATTCCTCATGTGATGTTGGAATTAGCTTTAGTGCATGTGTCACTTGAATAATATTTTTGATCTCAAACAGGGACTTCTCACCTTCCAAGCCTTTCGAATTCGATTAAATATACTACTAACAATTAGATAAAATAACCCAAGAATACCTGAAGAAGTGATAGTTTTTGGAATCAGACCACCTAATAGATTCTACAACCCTATGGGAATAGAACATCAATAGCCGACCACAAGAATGACCTCCACGTCCATTTACAGGTGACATGGCCTCAGGGCTGATTTGATCCATTTAAACGACATAGTTCCTGAAACTTTGATGCTTATATGTAATTATTTCACCTCTCCTTATCTTCACTTTCTTTTACTTTGTTTGTTCTTTGTACTTAGTATTACCCAAGTTTCTATTCTACCTTGCATTAGCAAGTCTGTTGGCCTCCATCTCTAACATCTATCCTTTTGTTAAAATCATTATAGTCTGAAATTTTGCTTTGCTGCTCCCTCAGTTTCTTAGTTTTTGGGTATGCTTTATATATCTTGAGGTTTTGACTTTTCATACATATCCTTGCCATGTCTGCACTAACTGCATTCTGAATCTCTTATCTGTTCCTTTAGGTTCCCCAATTTCACAATATCTTCCTTAATCTTGTTAGTCATTGTAATGCCTGTGTTGTTACTGTTCTATTTTTTCTCTATTCTATTGTGTTATTTTCAGACCATGTAATTCTTAGATTTCTTTCGGTCCTTGCTATTTTCTTTGGTTTATATATTTATTTTAGACAAAATGCTCTACGTCTATCCTTGTCATTTTTTTTTCCCACTTAGGTTGGCGATGCTTATATAATACCCCAATTAGTTCCACGTTGAAAGTGGTCTAAGTTTAATATTAGTTTATAAGAATATGATGGGTGTACTATTGTTAAGTTAGGCTTAAGCATTTTGAACTAGTGGTTTAGGCTCAACGAAGTTGACTGTCCAGTTATCCCATCTAGTTGGGTTGTGATAATTGGTATCAGACCTGACCTAGTATTGAGTACGGTGGAAGTCTCGAGTAGGAAATGGCTGCCCATGGACGGGGCTACAGAGCGCGTCACAACATGGAGCTACTAATTATGTTTCACATGCACCATACTAGGATTTGATTTATATTATATTGGGTCTTGACGAGGACGTCAAGCCCTTAAGTAGGGGAAGATTGTAATACTTCGATTAGTCCCCATCGAAAATAGGCTAAGACCAAGATTGATTTATAAGGATTTGATGAGTGTTTTATTGTTAGCTTGGGCTTAAGCATTTTGAGTCTGAATCAATCAAGTTATCTCATCGATTTGGTATTTTTGAAATATGTGCTAGTGATTATAAGATTATAAGCCGTGATGTAATATAGAATATGGGCTTAAGCATTTCTTGCTTTTGTCTATATTTTGGCCTCACTTTATTTCTCATTTTGGTTCTGCCATATGTTATCTTCTAAAAACTCTTGTTTGGCATGATTGCATAATTCTAGTTGAGTAACCTATGGACTGGCATCATAAGTGTCTTATTCTTTTATTGCAAATTTAAAGACCATGATTTTTCATAAATTCTTATGACCTTGAAACATTTTGTTTCGGCCTGATATAAAATAGAAATTTTCTACACCATTCTTGTACTTCCCCCTTTGTATCAAAGTTTATAGCTTATGTTTTCTATTTCATGTTGATGTTTATGCTACTATTTTATGTCTTATCTTATAAACAGAATTTCATTTGTATCCAATTTGCGTATTTGTTAACTTTAATGTTTTTCCTGAAAGGCTTTTAATTTTTCAAGTTGTTAACCTATGTTTACACCGAGGATTGTCTTATCGAGCGGTAAGGCCTCGTACTGATCGGTATGTGGATCGCACGCTATCGCGATGTTGAATCGAATCGATCGATGGTCAACCTGATTGAGGGAGAAAGAAGGAGAAGAAGAAAAGGGAGAAATACCTCGTGTGGTTCCCTCGGTCCCCTCGTGCGGTCCGTCGCTGGCGGGCGATTCTTTATCGGCGTCGCCCCCTTTTTGTTTTTTCAATATATTATATTAATAGTATATTATATCAAATTATATGATAAAATATTATATTATGTTATAATATGTCGAGTCGAGTGATATGCACTGTACATACCGTTCCTTCGGTACCGGATACCATAGCGTATACTAAGATAAACTTGATATCTTGGTACCGCACCAAGATAAACTCCCGAGTTAATTTATTTATCCCAACTATCTTAGAGCATAATTTATTATTGCCACCTGTCTACGGTCGCTTGAGAAAAATACCTGAAGGGCCCTAATTCTTCGGTGGTGTAGAACATATGATATAAAACTTTATCTATGTAGCGATACTAGTTAATTATGGATAGAGGGGTCAATTATGTTCGATGGTATAGGTATCTGTGGGGATCTGTCCCTAATGGGAAGCACTCTTCTCTCTTATGATATGATATCCTCGTGCCTAATTGAAATTTTTCGTCCTCGTCGCCGCCGGACGAGGAATGGGAAGAACTCTTCCTCTCTTATTTTTTGACATCCTTGATTATAAAGGTAATGCTGTGCTGTTCTGTGCATTTTGTAAACTCTTGGTACCCTAGTTCTGATGGAGAAATCAAGTTATGTCTCAAGATTTATCTTGTAAATTTTGGAGGTTGCAATCATCTGACAGGGGGTGATCAAGTGATTAATCTTTTGATGTCCTATAGTGAGATAACACAATTTGCAAGCAGTTTTTATACGTAGATATTTCTCGAATTAAAGTTCCGAGCTTAAAAAACAATGAGCGTGATTTTAACTGGTCCAAAAGTCTTGTTATTTACTAGTTAATAAATTATATCCTACCACAAAACCTGACCGTCTCTTCTTTCGAAGTAATCGTTAAAGGTTTTGCTGATGACTCGTAAATCCTATAGCACGCTTGTTGATGTTCTCCAACTTTTAGCTTCGATTCTTTAGTCAAGAACGTAGTTAGTCTCTTCCCTGAATTCTAGGATAATATTAATAAGAAATTGACTGAATAATATTTTACTTGATTACTAGAGAAACTAAAAAAATCGGAATGTAGATTTGAGACCCCGAGAAAGATTAAAGAAGAAGAAGAAGAGGAAAACCACTTTTCCGTATCTAATTCCATAGACGAAATGAAATCTGGAATGTCACACAACAGCTCATCATCCATCATCTTCCCCAGTGCTTTTTTATTTTATTCAGTTTGAGATCCTAAACGAGTGGAGTGACCGTTTCCTCTCTGACACAAAAGGTTGACGATCTAAAAAAGTTAATAACATAACGTCAGGCAGCAATGGGAGGGGAGTCTTGAATGGTTCGCTCAACTTTGGTTCTACAAAGCCAATGGGTTGGTTTGGTCAACTTGCTTGGGCAACAAAATGTGCAGGTTCCGGTGCAACCAAGGTGGTCTTCTTCTCATCCAGTTTCCAAAAGCTCGCAGTCTTAACATCATCCCTTGACATCAATTTTGAGAACTCATCATGGTCATATTCTACCTTGCTCTTTCCTCCAAATTCCTCGGGTAGTATCTCCGGATCAAAGTTCTTATGCATTACTCCCATGCTCTCTTCGTTCTTTGGGTAGACGAACTTCACCTTCTGAAAGGTTTTTGGGTCTAAGAAGTATTTAACTATCTGCATGTGACAATAGAGCACCATTAGCATCTTACAAATGCATAGGAAGATATCGAGCTCATAAATTTAAATCGCAGTTTTTCCTCCATATTTGACGAAACAAGGTGGGAGGAAACGTTCATACCTTCCAGAATGATTCAAAAATTCTTGGTGGATTGTAGAGGAATGCAGCCGCAAGCCTCTCAGGATAGTGACTCTGCAAGATGTTTGCCGTCTCTCGAGCAGTCCTGATGGGCACTGAGTTGCTTAGCGACCATCCGGTGAAGTCTATCAGCCAGATCATTTGCTCTTGGCCGTCAGGTAAATTGATAACAGCATTTTCTAGGAGATACACCAGATGCCTGAGTTGGTTGTCGTGCGACGATGTGTTCTGCAACATCTACATGGTTATCGTCTCCATTCCCGATGCTAAATAACGCAATGATTTCCGAGCAAAATGAAACGTTCATTGCCAAACCTGTTTCCCTGGTCTCAGCACAAGAACAGTTCTTCCCTCGCGATCTTGAAATTCTGCTCTATACACCTTACCGGTTTCACCTTCGACTGCAACTTCATGCTGAAACAAACCGAATAATAGGGTAAAACAATAGCTGTAATTTTGCCGACATTCAAAATCAACCACCTAAATTGAGCTCACCCAACGAATTTCCTCTGGCTTGTATGTCGCTCTCCACTTCAGTGTCTCTTGTAACATTTTCTTCGACTTATCAATGTTCCAGTTCCGAGCTACCAAGTATCTCCGCAGGCATGCATCGTCGCTGAACATTAAGCTATGTCCGGATAAGGGTCCAATAGCAGCTCTGAGCTCTTTGACCTGTTTGTTGAACAATTACAACAAAATAATTTAAACAAGGAAAACTCAAACCAACTAAACTTAGCCTGCGACTTGACTTCCGTATCTAGATTAAGCTCTTTTGATCTTCGACCAGATTACTGTGTTTCAGATCCATTTTGAAAATGGCACAATGGAATTGCAAGCTAACATTTTGCTTACATATGGGAGAAAAATATGTTATTTAGTACTAAGACTACCAACTGCATTATCATATTAAGACATCTTGACGAAAACCTTCTTAAAATCTTCATATAAAAAATTATTGGCATAGAACATGTTCCGATCCAGAGGGATCTGAATAACAAAATTTTGTAATTAAGATGACAAATAGGGACACAAATGACACAAATACATATTGTTGGGAACCCATAGCTAGTGTTGCAATTTATCATGCAAAATATACTAATATGATAACACAATTCAGCTTTATTTATCTAAAAAAATAAATTTAGTGAAATCTAAATAAAAGACTGGATTTTCAGAGTTTAAGAATAAAAACAAATGAAGTATCCGATCTTTGGATCTTTGCTTCTTTAAAACTGAATTGGAACTTCCTACCATATGTAAGAGAAAACTGTACTTGTTATCAGGATTGGATCTATCCACTCTCATTACCTTTTCTTCTTGTGGAACAGCATGATCCTGGTCATCATGAGAATTATGCTTCCTTCTGAACATGATTAAGAGTAGTCCAGAACCAAGTCCAACCTATGCTGATAACACGCATGTTATTAGTAGGTTAATAAAACAGAACTTGCATCATTCATGCTATGACAGAAAACACACGCCTATCTCAACCGAAAAAGAAATTAAAATATCTGGCCACAATGGATCCCTTAATTGTAAACAGAACCTACACCACAGATTAAGTCACAGAAAGAGATTGAAGGAATCATAAATTTTGTAGTGGTCATGGTCTACTTCAACAGTTGACATTGTTTTACGAAAAGGGTGAACTATATATACCTTCAGAAAAGATTCAGATGCATTAACAATAACCCCAGTTACAACAAGAATAAACCATCACTCTGAAAAGGTTCAGGATTAGTTCAAATGCGTGCTTGAACTAATCCTGGTTCAATCCAATCAAACCCAATGATGCTGGTTCGATTTAACTAAATGACTGATAGCTTTACCCCACCACCCCTCCCTTGGATGTGAGACCGACCCCGACCTCCTATCTGGGTAACCTAGCGCTAGCAACGACAAAGAGCCTCCTCCCACGAAGTGATCAATGGCTTCCTCCCATAGCAAAAAAGCTTCCTCTTGCAGCAAAGGCGGCACTCCAACAATCAACAAACCTAGTGCTAGCAACGACGAACTGGCGAACAACATCCTCATGGTAACCCTTTCTCCTCCTCACCTTGCTCTCCCTCTTCTACTCTCCCTCCTCCATTATCCTTTGATCGTCGAGCCTCCACGATAGCCCCCCTCCCTTTGCCAACCCCGACACTCCCCCACCCTAGTTGAGCCTCCCAGGACCCCGACAACACCCCTCTCCCTTGTCCTCCCTCTTTTCCTTCTCTCTCCTTCCCTTCTCCTTTCCTCTCAGTAAACCCTTTTTGTTTCTCCCCCTCTATGGTTGCCTCCTCACAATAGCACCCCTCCCAACCGACAACTCTTCCCGAACCCCGACGACCTTCTTCTCCTTCCTCCTCCCTCCTTCTCACTCTTATCCTTCATTATATAGAGTTTTAATTTTAATATTTGCCAACATCTCATTAAGCTCAAGCGAGCCCCGAGCACAGAATATGTTCAGATGCATCAACAATATCAGTTTATAATCACATAGAATGTCCAAATACCAAAGATGATCCAAGTTTAGAGGTCCAAAAAGATACAAAACGAAGACCACTTTTAAAATTCGTACAAGAATACAGAATAGAAGAAGACAGCTAAACTCAACAGCAATTGTTCGTGGAGCCTGTATATTCCACTTGTGCATTTGTCTTAGAAATGCTATGCTGAAAGTTAGATTGTCTTAAACAGAAAGCTGGAAGAGAGTGGCAGAGAACAACAATTTTTTATTAAAGCTCACAACTGAAGATTAAACAGGAGTTTTACTATTCAAGTGCAGTCCAGTGGCAGGTGTGCAAAATGAGCTATTCATTTTTAGCAAATACAAATTATTGGATTGTCCTATGAGCCATTCCAATGAATGATTTGTTATTCAGTTATGCTAACAATGAGAAAATGGTGTAAGAACATGAGCACAGATTTCTGACACATTTAAACAGGCCATAAGCATGCAATATATCAAGCGAACTACTAAGGGTAATCGGTGAAGTAATTGATGTCATGAGAAGTCCAAAGCAATGGGCTAGTTCATCAGCGGAAAATGTTATATCCTCTATCCTGTAGTGATGGACCTACGACCTACTATGAGCATGCTTTTTAAGAACCCCATCAGAGACCATGATTCCCGATAACACGATTGATGTGCCACCAGACCATACCATCATCTCAAAATATCGTCACAGGAGTTTGGAGCCTCCTTTTCCAACTATATAGTTTTGGGTCCCCATAGACAAACCGCATTTAGAGTATCCTCCAGCCTAAAAGCTTTGTCACTTCCCCAGTAACACCAAATACAGAATAAACGACTAAAAATCTAGTTTTCATGATATTTTACTTGGCTGTCTCAAAGAGGCTCCTAAGAGGAAGAACAATCCAATTCAGCAAGATAAGCCATAGAGTAGGGGGATTAGTTGAGGCTATGAACCAAGAAATCACAAAGTGGAAACTCGGATGAGGGTGCATCCTGATTTCACTCACCTTTCTGTTTTAATTTATCTCAGCAATTACTTCGAAGACAAGTGATCAAAAATCTCTTCGTATGAGGTGACAGCACCTCTAGAAGCCTATGATCGTGGAACGGTAAACTGCGGGGTGAGGAATAAGATGCGAGAAACAGATCTAAGCAAACGAGAGAATGTTGACCGATTTAGATCATTAAAAGAGTCCCTCCTCACCCAGAAATCCCCAGACGGAAGCAGATAGACATCAAACAGTTCCGGGGCGTATCGCAAAATCAAATCAAACCACTCCCCCCGACCCCCTAGACAGGAGAATCGAACAATAGTTTTGAGAAGAAAATGCATCCAGAAATCATGCGACTGCAAACGAAATCAAGAAACCAACGGATCAGATCTCTCCCTAAATCGCAAAACCCTACCAGAACCAGAAGTCTGAGACGAGTAGGTAGCAAGATCAACATAGCCGCAATCAAGAGAAACAAACAACCTGTTTATGGATGAGTTACAGGCGAAGTACTCCGGTATCAGCAAGCAGCAGGCGTGCCGACATCGAAAAAAAGGAACAAAAAGAATCCATACCTGGTGGCGAGAGAGAGAGAGCGATTTCTTTGGGTTTGGGGGCGGAGGGTCGGTCGGCGAAGTGCTCCGCATCAACGACTTCGAAAGGAGCAGCAGAGACGAGATGCGGCCTAGCCTCTTCTGCAGCTCATTCGAGGGCGACGATCGGGTGGAGTCCCAACCCAAAAAGACAAAAAAAAAAAAAAAAAAGGGCAGCCCAAAAGCTTCGCACAAGCGTGCAGACGAGTCGACCACCACCACCCAGTGAACGCGACGTTCATTTCATTTGGATCCAACCCAAAGCATACGTGGCGTTGGAGAAGCTGTTGTGTTGGCGATGCTGGGGTGACAGTGGCAACCGTCGTTAAGTCAAGCTGGCTTTGCCGACGACCGGATCATACGTACTTTTGTCACCCGAGTTTTGGGCCCCACAAAAGTCCGGAAGACGTCTGTGTCTGTGCGCAGGAATATTTCAGAGGTTAGTAAAGGAAGTCGGCGACGGATGGCGATATTTCCGTGAAGTCAACTAACGGAGGTGCAGAGCAGCAGCAGCGTGCCTCGCGTGGGCCCAATACATGGGGTATTCAAAGACCCGCAATCCGCTCTGTCTCTCACATGTCTAAAGCATGTGATATATGGCCCCCACCTTATAAAATATGAGGTTTAATAATATTATTGAGTTTAAATAATTAAACTGAAGATCAAAATTAAATATAATAATAAGCCTGCACAAATACATCTACTAACTAAAGTAAACTTTCCAAAATTTGAATACAATATTTGATTAGGCGATCAGATCTTATAACTTTGTTAACAACGAGGATAAACCTTGTGTGTACAAAAATATAAGTGGGAGCGCTATCATCTTCTTGATTTTATATGTAGATGACATTCCGATCATTATGAATGAAATGATCTCTACAATTCAGGCATAGTTATCCAAATAATTCTCCGTGAAGGACTTAGGAAAAGAATCTCACATCTTGAAGATTAAGATCTATAGAGAAAGATTCAAGATGATGATTGACTTGTCCCAATCCAGGTACATAAACTCCATTGTCAAAAGGTTTAGCATCAAAATTTTCAAGAGATGTCTCATATCGATGAGAAATGGAATATCGTTTTATAGGAGTATATCCTCAAAGACTCCTAAAGAAATGACAGACAATGTCTTTGTGATAGGGTATATTATACTATGTACTAAATCTGATATATCATATACTTTGAGTGTCATGAGTAAGTATTAGACATCTTTCAATTTAAAATACGAGAAGGCAGTAAAGCTCATTTATAAGTTCTTGAGAATGATTAAGGATCTTTTACTGATATACGGAGGAAGTAGCCTCCAGGTTAAGGGCTACATAGACTCAAGTTTCCAATCTGATGTCGATGATAGCAAGTCAAACTCGGAATATGTTTTCACCCTAAATAGAGGAGCAGTATGCTGAAAGAGTTCCAAGAAAGATACTACTATTGTCTTAACTACAGAGGCGAGTATATTATTGCGATAGAAGTCGTAAAGGAGGGGAGCATGGATAAAGAAGTTCATCATGAATCTAGGAATCATGTTGGTCAACGAGAGTCGATTCTCATATATTACCATAATAACGGGATAATTGATCAAGCGAAGGAACCTAGATCTCATCAGAAGTATGTTCTTATGAGATTTCACTTAATCAGAGAAATTGTAGCCCGTAGTAATGTAGTAATGAAAAAAAATTTGTCTGAAGATAACATTGCAAATTCAATGATAAAGTCATTATCTCAAATTGTCTTTGTGCATCATATAGGTCTGATGGGGATCAAACACGTAGGTGATTTACTTTATGTCAAGTGGGATATTGCTGGTTATAGGTCCCCTGCAAGCCAATCACGTGAGCGATAACACATGTGACATGCTGCACAATATTTTTGTATATTATTATTAATATTTTTCTCACTTTATGTTATCTATCGCATATATTATGATGTCCCTAAATTTGTGCAATAGAAATTGAATCACAACAAGATAATGATAATGAAACTAATTCGCCTTCAAATATAAACTCCAAAGAATCACGGTCATAAGTTCCTCGAGATGGACATAAGATAATCGGACAGACCGATATACTATATATTCATCCATATAATGGATACAACTAGTCTCATAGCCGCTCATGTGGAGGGGACACTAAGGGTATAATATAGGTGTTCATTTGAGAATGAGTTCACTGATTAATTCGTTTATAAAATGTTTGATAGTTAATGATACCTAACGTCAGATATCGATTCTATAGTTATAGTTGTATGTCTGATCCTTAGACTTGAGATACCAAGGATGTTTTATTTAAGTACTCCTTTTTTTGATATCGGACTTACAGGTCTAGAAGTTCCAAATCTTATACTATCGATTATTGGAATTGGTAGGCAATCGTACAAAGGTAATTGAGTGTCAATATAAGATCATCCACTCTCGGTATCACAAGAGAAATATCTCGTGTGTTTTTGTTTAGACAATCTTTAGTCAAGACCGTTCAGATTAAGAAAGAAATTCTCTAGGAAAATCTGTTTGAAGCAAGACTCGGATGGATTCCGTATGAGACCCGATAGTACCATGCCCAATATACAATCTTTAGGATATTAGATAGATAGGGGACTACAAATATATAGTAACTAAAGATAAATAGGTCCAATGGATTAGATCTCCCTATACCATCTAAGAACTATGGTGTAGTGGCCTAGTACGTTCAAAGTTGATGAGTTGAGTAAATTATTATAGGATAATAATTCACTGAGTTAAAAGGAGTTCTTACATGTGCAACTCACAACCAATTTGGTATTGGGCCTAGAGTAATATATATATGGTAAATGTTACGATAAGTAAAGGCTCAGATATGAGATATTCATGGAGCTCTTGTTTTATTAGATCTTATAGATGAGATCCAATAAGGGCTAATAAGATATTATTGAAGAGAGATCTACTAATCTAAAAGGCTTTGGTAGTTGGATAGAGATCCAAAACCCAATAAGGCAAGATCCATTATGGTTAAGTTAACAAGGACCTCTATAAATAAGAGCAGGCTAAATGGCTCATAGGCTAGAGCTTCTTTTAGTGGTCGCCCCTCCTATTTTCCTAAGCCTCCTCTCCTCCTTAATTGACATCTCTTGTGTGCTACGCTTGGAGAGGGAGATCTCATATTAATCTGAGGAGCGACATTACCGCATCTGTCATGTGAATCACCATTATAGAAGAAGACATCTGACCTCCTTCTTCCTCTCCTTTAGATCTTATTTTCTAGGGACATATGATCTCCCTATGTAAAACATCTAACATGAGTTACATAGTTTTTAATTTTATGATTTTTACTGCATCAATCATCACATGATGATTTGATAAACGTAGAAAACCAGTTTTATTTTTATTTTTTTGCTAAACATGTGATACTCTATTCAAGTTTTCTTACAGTACTGATGAGCACAAATAATGCTTATCGACTATCTCAAGTGATACCACCGCCTGAGTCTAGTGGTACCATTGCTCAGGCCTGCTTAAGGCCACTGATTTGGCCTTATAACGGGCCCAATTCGGCCCGGGTCCCAGTCTATTGGCTTTCACAATAAATTGACATGGTTTCAATCTAATACCAATACAATTTGATCCCCAAAGATATTGATTAAGACTTAAATAATCCAACCATATATCTGACAATAATCATGAAGCTTTTAACATGTTATCTAATATTTCGGCATGTCATCTTATCATCTGACACTTCATCTGAACTTCAGTCATATCATCCTTTCTTTCGGCATATTGCCTGATCTATCAACATTCCAACAACATCTGATCTTTTGGCACAATACTTGATCCTTCCAGCACAATGCTCAAGCATGAAGTCCAATCTTCAGCACGTCGATTAACCCTTCGGCTCGACGTCTAAATTTCGGCATAATATTTATTCGGCCCAATGTCTGATTCTCTAGCTTTAGCAATTTTCTACATTACTTATTTCAAAAGCATATTAGTCCATAAATTTATTAATAGATTATGTCATTAAAATTTAGGATTCAACAATCTCTCCCTTTTTATATTAATAACCAATTGATGACGGAGTTTTATCTAGCATCCTCTATCTATATGCCATTTTGAAATATAATTAACTCAATTCAAAAAATAATAGCATTTCAGTGCTAGTCTTTAAATTCAAGTAAAAATAATTTTTAATCATAAATCTTGTTAACTTTCAATAATAATCATTATAAAAATTCTATATATAATTTTAGTTAAAATATTAAAATAATCATTGCACAAATCAAATGCATAATTTTAATTAAAGTATCAAAATAATCATTGTACACATCATATGCATAGTTAAAATATCAAAATGACCACACACATCAAATACATAATTTTAATTAAATTCTCAAACGTCCTCATCATAAGTTAAAATAAAAACCATTTAAGAAAAATACTTTTGGCATTAATTTGAAATAATTTAAATTTTTTAAAATATATTTAGAGAAGTAGTATTCTTATGGCTACAAGTCTAGCCATAGAAATGAAGGTTTTTTCGTAATCTATATCTTCTTCTTGGTTGAAATATTTGGCTACTAATCTAACCTTGTTTCAAACCATGACACCTTCTTCATCTTGCTTATTCCTAAAAATTCATTTAATGTTAATCATAATATAATCACTAGTTCTAAAAATAAATATCTAAACTTTATTTCTTTCAAATTGATTTAATTCTTCATGCATGAATGATACCCATGAGTCATCATTAAGAGCATCATCAATGTATTTAGGTTCAATTTGAGATCAAAGATACTATTTATATAAATATTTTTTAATGAAGAATAAATTTGAATACATTTTAATGTATCTCCACTAATTAGCTCTTTAGGATATGCATGTATATATGCTTGGCGAAGTAGAATTCTCATTCAAATTTAATTTATAAAATTTAAAATCATCATCAAAATTATTTTTCTTAACTTTGTGAAATTCATTAAAAATAATATGGATAGAATCCTTAATAATTAAAGTTCTCTTATTGAAAACTTGATAAGATTTAAAGATAGAGAAGTATCTAAGAAAAATACCTTCATTGAATTTTACCTCAAATTTTCTTAAAGCATCCTTTTTATTTAAAATAAAATATTTACATCCAAAAACTTTAAAATGTGAAATGTTAAGTATTTTATTATTTCATAATTCATGAAGAGTTATATATATATATATATATATATATATATATATATATATATATATATATATATATATATATATATATATATATATATATAAGATTTTATGAGAAGCCTATTCATGACATAGTATGTCGTGTTAACGGCTTTAACTCAAAAATATTTTGGTAGGTTATGCTCATTAGGCATGATTCATGTCATCTCTTGTAAACTCATATTCTTTCTATCAATAATTCTATTTTATTATGAATTTCTTAGAGTGAACAAATTATGATTATATTATTTAAATCATAAAATTCTTAATAACTATGATTTTTAAATTCACCACTATAATAACTACAAATAGTAAAATCATAAAATCTTTCTCATTTTGAACTTATTTGCAAAATAATCAATTTTATGTGCCGAGAAGTATGTCCAAGTATATCTACTATAATCATCGACAATTATGAAAGCATATTTACTACCTCCTAACTTGTGATATCAACATGTTTAAATAAATCCATATGAATTAATTGTAATAGTTTAGAGATATTTAATTAGTTTTGTATATCTACTATAATCATCGACAATCATGAAAGCATATTTACTACCTCCTAACTTGTGATATCAACATGTTTAAATAAATCCATATGAATTAATTGTAATAGTTTAGAGATATTTAATTGGTTTTTAGGTTTGAAACTACTCCTTATGTATTTTCCTAATTAGCATAGATCACAAAATTTATCTTTGACAAATTTAATTTTAGATATTTCTATTCAAGTTATTTAGTTCTAATTCATAAGATTAGTTTCAAACTTTCATATCTTAATCTCTTATGTCAAACTCATGCATCATCATTTAAAATCAAAAAGCAAGTTTCATCATGAAAGTCATCAAGATCAATAGTATAAGTATTATCGCTTCTTAAAGCCATCATAGATTTATTCTTATTTGATATTTCTATAATATAAGCATTAGATTCAAATTTAATATTATATCCCTTATCACAAAATTTAACTAATATTTATTAAGTTATGTTTCAAACCATCTACTAAAAGAACGTCTTCAATCAAAATATTCGATTTATTACCAAAATTTCTAATGCCAATGATTTTTCTTTATTATTGTCTGTGAAAGTAATATATCCTCCGTCTCAGCTATTGAACTTTAAGAAATGTGTGGGATCTTTGGTCAAGTGTCTTGAGCATCTACTGGATATCATCTTTTGCTTCTATCTTTTATTTGGAGATATACCTATAAGAAAAAGGGGTTTGCTTTTGGTATCCATTTATTTCTAGATCTTTCATGGTTAGATCTATATTTTTTAACTTTTGACATCAAATCATTTATATTTCCCTTACGAACTCAAACAAATTTATAATAACTATATTTTTAAGAAAGCATATATATATATATATAAGCATAGTGACCAATTTTTTTATAAAAATTATATTTAACTTTATGATGTTAATGTAGTGTAGATATTTTTATAAATTTTGTTGGTTTTTGATATTTGTTACTACTCTTGAAGTAAATTCCTTCTTTTCTTGATACATAATCTTGATCAACAAAAATCATGTTTAGTGATGTGTTTCTAATTTTAAAGTTTTCTAATATTTGTTGTTGGAACATATTTTTCTTTTAAATTAATTTTAACTCTTCATATTTAATGTATGATGTTGATATATACTTATTATACTTATTTTTTAATTCATCAAATTCATTAGAGTGAATAACATGATCGTTAGCAAATTATATTTTTTATCAATCTTTTTAAGTTCATCATATAAATCATGAAATGTATCAAGTAATTCACCATGAGATAGAGATGTTTCGGGAGAGTCAAATATCTCATCGTTGAAGGTCATTAAAATATAGTTTGTCACTTCATCTTCATTGATTTGTTTGACTTTTGATTCAATTGATTCATCCCGTATTACTTTGAGTGCTTTACTCTTCGTTTGGATTGATTTTCTTTTGAGTGATGAACACTCATCTTTCAAGTGTCTTGGTTATTTACATTCAAAACATATAACTTCATCATTCTTGAGTTCATTTTTATTCTTACTTTCTCGTCTTATAGGATTTATTTTGTTTCTCCTCATGAACTTTTTGAATCTTCTTGCTAGGATTGCTATGTCATCATTATCATCACTTGAGCTTTCGCTCAAGCAGAAATAGTGCTTGTCGGCTCTCTCAAGTGGTACCACCACCTAGGCCTGGTAGTATCACCACCTAGGCCTACTCAAGGCCACTGATTTGGCCTTCTAACGGGCCTACTTCGATCTGAGTCTAAGCTCATTGGCTTTCTCAATAAGTTGGCATATTTCGACTAATATAATTTGAACCCAAAAGACCTCGATCAATACTTAAATAATCCAACCACATATATTACATAATCACAAAGCTTTCAGCATGTTATTTAGCAACTCTGGCATGTCATCTAATCATCTAATATTTCGTCCGAACCTCCAACATATCGTCCTTTCCTTCAGCATATTACCTGATTTATTGGTATGTTGACTTTCCCATAACATCTGTTCTTTTGCGCAATACTCGAACCTTCCAACATGATGCTCGAGCACAAAGTCCAATCTTCAACATGTTGACTAATCTTCTATCTTAACGTCTGATAGAACCCTAGGGTTCTATCGTGGAGGAAGAGGGTAGAAAAGGAGGTTTTACTAAGAGTCCTGCTCAACTTCGACTTATAACTAAATGATAAACTCATAACTGAAAATAATAACTGACTTCATCCCAACCGAAGGTAAAAACTAACTCTAACCACTCATGGCTGACTTGATGAGGTTCACCCGACTAACATGACTCAACCTAAATAGATGGATCCGACTTAGCTAGGGTCCTAACAACATCTAATTTTCACATGATACTTATCCGATCGAACATCTACTTCTCCTACTTCGATAATTTATCTTTGGTTGATCCGAGTTCGTGATTGAAGTATTTTTGCATCATTTATCTCAAAAGCATATTAGTCCATAAACTGATCAATTGATCTTAATATTAAAATCCAAGATTCAATATGTACAGTATATCACATGTTACTACTCGCATAATTGAATTACATAACAAGTATAAATAATAATTGACTCGTTATAAAATACTTTATCTTTCACTAACTTTATCTTTCACTTAAAAGATAAAATACTGATTATGCAACTAATCAATTCATTTCTTTTTGTCTACATTTTTTTTTATTTTTCAAAACACTCCATGATGTGCACTATCTTGTCACAAATATAGATTTTCTTCTTTCTTATTTCTTTCTATAATTTCCGTTGCTCCCACTGATGTCATGTCCCATTTATCTTTCTATTGTTATAGATATATAGCATGATATATATCAAAATCTAACTGAAACCGAATTTGGGTAAGCATTATTAAGTTAAATAATAAAATTAAATATCAAAATCTAACTGAAATAATAATACCAATATATAGCATGATAAAATAATTAATTGATTGAATAAAATATTTGAGTAAACTAAAAGATATTCACCGTAAAAGACAGGTGTACAATCTTTCCCAAGGAGATATAAGATACGTTTTCTCTTATAATAAAAGAAATAGAGAAAAACTCGAGGAAAAATTAAAAAAAAAAACAAATGAAACGTAAAACTAGTTGAAATGGAAGTGCAGAATACGTCCCTAAATTATTTTTTTTTATAAAAGGGATCCCGTTTTATCTCGTATTTTAGATTCCGCGAAGCATCACGAGGCGGTATGCGGATACAACGAGGAGCTGAGCCCATTAAGTAATGAAATGGAAGTGAAGACAAAGTCCCTCGACCACTGGCCTCCATCAACTAAAGCTTAAAATATAGGAGCGATGATGATGTTAGATCAGCCAACTTTTTCCGAAGCAAATAATGCATAGCCGAGCAATTCTTATTTATGAGGATCCCATCGACTTCCTTCCTTTGACTTCCTCTCTCTCTCTCTCTCTCTCTCTCTGTCTGTCTCTTCTCTTTGATAGATACGCTTTGGGAAGGAGGCATAGCCATGGCCGATGAAGCGAGTCAGCCGCTCCGCGTCTTCCTCTTCCCCCTGATGAGCCCCGGCCACATGATCCCTATGATCGACATCGCCAAGCTTTTCGCCCGCCACGGTGCCGCCGTCACTGTCGTCACCACACCCGGCAACGAGCCCCTCGTTCGCCCCGCCATCGATTGCCGCCACGACGGCACGCCCGTCGTCGATCTCCTCCTCCTCCCCTTCCCTGACTCCGTCGCCCACCTTGTACCCTCCACCGGTGAGCACCTCGGCGCCATAACTACTGCAGAGCATGCAGACTTCATGGCCGCCGTGTTCGCCCTCGCCGGCCCCCTCGACGACCTCCTCCGCCAACATCGCCCCGACTGCCTCGTCTCCGATGCCATGTTCCCTTGGACCTCCGCCACCGCCGCCCAACTCGGCATACCTCGCCTCGTCTTCTACGGCCCCGGCGCCTTTCCGCTCTGCGTCCATCGGAGCATCGAGTTCCGCGGCCACCACGCCGCCGTCTGCTCCCGTTCCGAGCCCTTCGCCATCGAGGGACTCCCCCACCGCATCCACTTGGCGCCGTCCGAGATCTCTCCCATCTTCAACTTCACCGAGATGGTGCTCCAGCAAAGAAAGGCGGAGGAGAATAGCTTTGGCGTTATCGTCAACAGCTTCTACGAGCTCGAGCCGGTCTACGCCGATCTCTTCCGCAAGGAACCCGTCACCAAGGCGTACTACGTAGGTCCGGTCGCCCTCTGCGACCAGGAGAAGGAGGCCCAAAGGGGCAGCCGCAGCAGTCCGGAGCTTGGCCGCTGGCTGAGCTGGCTCGACTCCAAGCCGGCGGGCGCCGTCGTCTACGTTTGCTTCGGTAGCCTCTGCGAATTATCGAAAAACCAGTTCAAGGATCTCGCGCTCGGGCTCGAGGCCTCCGGCCATCCGTTCTTGTGGGTGGTGAGGGAAGTCGCCGGTGGCCCGCAGGCGTGCGAGTCGGAGTGGCTGCCGGACGGGTACGAGAGGCGGGTGGAGGGGAGGGGACTGGTGATCCGAGGGTGGGCACCACAGGTAACGCTCCTGGGCCACCCGGCGGTGGGGGGTTTCGTGACGCACTGCGGGTGGAACTCGACGCTGGAGGGGTTGACGGCCGGGAAGCCGATGGCGGCGTGGCCGTTGAACTACGAGCAGTTCGTTAACGAGAAGTTACTGACGGAGGTGGCAGGCGTCGGAGTGCGGGTGAGGCGGAGCGAGGCGGTGGGTGCGGCAAGGGTGACGGCGGAGGAGGTGGCGGCTGCGGTGCGGGAGCTGATGGGCGCAGGGGAGGGGGCGGCGGAGAGGAGGCGTAGGGCGAGGGAGTACGCGGGGAAGGCTAAAGCGGCGATGAAGGAAGGAGGGTCGTCGTATCAAGACATGAAGTGTTTGATGGAGGAGCTGATGGCGTGCAAAACGGCAGGTGCGGTGAACGGACACGTCAGACAATAAGATCTCGTCTTTGCGTTGAGGCTTCGCTGGTCAACAGCTGCTATTTGCTTGTTTTTTTTTTTTTGTTTTTTTTTTCATGTTTTATCTGTTCGGGTCTATGCAAACAGTCGGTCAGTATCAACAGCCTGCAATCAAATAACTTTTTATCTTATCTTTGATGATTAATCAAACGGACGGCATGATGCGACGGCGAGGGGGGTGGGGAGCATTTAACCGCCGTTTGATGGGCGACGGTGTCATGGGTTACCACGCATCCGGAACCGAGTCCAACCACTCGACCCGGTCCGATCCGACTCGTTTTTTGTTGTGAAAACCTAAGAGATACGATCTTATGTAATCCGCTTCTTCTTTTAAGAGCATAACTTAGTTCTTTGCATCGATCTCAAGCATGAACGCAATAGGTAGTAAAAATTACGGTCTCTTTAGAGAATGGGCAGTTCAATACTCAAGTAGGCATCCCCCCATCATCTTTTTTAATATGATGGCCCTTTGACCGTAGGAAAATAGATCCACAAATAAATAAATAACAAATCAAATAAAAAAGAGAAAAATATATATATTTTCTATGATACTATATTTATTAGTTTTTCCTGTAAAATAATAGAAGAAATCATGAGTATTTTTCAATCTATAATGTTACCCATTTATATTGATTAAAATATAAAATATAAATATTTTTAAATAATAAAAAATTATCATATCCCAATAAATCTTTTGACCCTCATCTATTTAATTAAATCTATTTTTTTTTTATCTAATCTTAACCGTATGAATTAATCTTATCACATTCTCTTAATTCAAATAGTTTTTAGGTTGTTGCCATTTTGAATGTTTCATCATCGCTATCAGTCTCATCTTTATCACTATTGGTGCTCTCCTTTTTGGTCGTTATTATAATAGGTTTACCAGCGATATAGATGGAACCCAAAGTTTTTTGTTTCTTCAATTATGACTCCTCATCGCTCTCATCACAACTCTCATCAACCTTAGTTTTGTTTCTGCGACATATTCTTATCAATTTAAATATTAAAAGATTTATAATATAAAATAATTTATACAATCTCATAAATAAAAGTTCATACGATCATAGCTTGTGTCATGATATCTATTCATTAATAACAATAATATGCAAGGAGAAGTTAGAAAATGATAAGGGACACTTTATTTTTTTTATCATCCTCATAATTACTATTATTTTTTTAATTTTTATCATAAATCATGTATTTTTATCATAATAAATATCATAATATTATTTTCTCATTAATTGTCTTATATTAATAAAATTTTATTTTAAATCAAAAATAAAATATTATATTATTAAAATAAATTTATACTGTATTTATTATTTAAAAACTAAACTAAATTGATCTAAAATATTCTTTATCAGATGCTATAAGAAAAATATTTTCTTCATCTTATTTTTCTCTTAATAATTTTCTTGATTTTTATTCTAATATTTTAATTAAATGACTATATTTTTTAGACAACAATAGAGAGGAATATTTCAACATATCCAATTTTTTATAATAAAAACATAAATGGGCCTCTTTGTTACCTTTATTAGAGTTTCTCTAACCCTCTCAGATCTTGCTTTGAGCGTTAAATCGTCCATAACATCTACATTTTAATTTTTTTTTCTTGAGATTTAATTTTTAGATTTTTATTTTAATCCTTTTTTTGATCTATTTTCGCTTGAAAAATATGTTCTGAAGTTTTATTTGAAGATCCGTTCAATTTTTGTTCCTAAACTAAAAAAACTAATTATTTATTAATAAAATAATATATTTATATATTTAACTTCTTTTATAATGATAAAAATTATATTAAAAATTAAAAATAAACTTTATATGACCTTTTTATGCTACTTTTAAGTTTTCATAAAAAAAATTATTTGATTCACAATAGAGGAAATAAAAAAAATTAATAATTAAAAAGTTTTATTTAATTTTTTTCATAATTCAAATTCACATCGAATAATTTAAAACTTTAAATTGTTTACCATATCTATACCTTCAAATATATATTTTTATATTTTTATCTTAGGATCTTATAGATCATACTTAATAAAATTATTCTTTATTAAATTTTATAATCTTATAAAATAAACGAAATTATCATCTTAATAACTCAAAATTAATAATTATCACATTTATCATTTTCTTTTTTTTTCAGAACCTATTAGTTGTTTTCGACATATTTATGTTGATCTTCTTAGAATAGGCTTCAAGGAGAAAGAAAAGAAAATACTTTCAATCTTAAATGTTTTGAATATCCAAAAATATCTATTTATATTAATTAAAATTAAAATATAAATATTTTTAAATATTAAAAAATTATCACATCCCAATAATTTTTTTCATCCTCGTATCCCAAGCGACGCTTTAAGAATTTTTTTTTTTTTAAGAATAAGAGTCTTATGTGAAAAAAAATTAAAATTAATTTGTTTAAAAAATTCTCTTATATAATATATATTAGTTTTGATCGATTTAACTCAAATTATAACACCTTGTCTTAATAGACAGACTAAAATTTAAGAGGTAATGCCCGGAGACGCGAGCGATGAGCAACCAAGACCCACATGCGAAGGCACAAGCCTTCAAGAGCTAAAGTGCAAAAGCACAAACAAACAAACGACCAAAGATAGAGGCGAAAAATTAATTGAAGGTACTCCGTGTTCTTTTAAAATAAATATGAGAATTTCTTAAAATTAAGAATTTTTTTGAAAAATTATCCTATATAATATTGATCAATTTGAGTCAAATTATAACATCCCGTTTTAATGGAGAAAGACTCGAATTATAAGAGTTTGATTAGTTTTAAGTCCAACAAATTGATAATACTATTTATTTATTGGGTACGAGATTTTTATACTCCAAATTTAGCTCATGGTGTGGACAATGGAACACCAAAAGCCTTAATCGTATTGCACCGAGCAACAGACGTTATACCAATCCGTAAAAGCTGTCGTCTCTGTGCGAGAGGATTGATTCGGGATGGTGACGGATAGTGAGAAAAATGGAGGAGCAGTAAATTTACCGGAAGACGAAGATTTGGCTGTCTCACCGATGAATTATTAGCAAACAAAAACGAGCAACAAAAGATGGACACGCATTAATTATTGCATGCGAAAAAAGAGTGGTCGACGGTGTCCCATAACACATCTTCCTCGGCCTACGACGCCGCATGCTGCTGGTTCCGAGCCTTCTCCTTCTCCTTCTCACTTCGCTTCCCTGCGACTTGTCATATTCTTCTCGCATCGAGAAGTGAATGGCAAGTTCAACGATCTGATACAGTTCGGTGAGGAAGGCAGAAAGATTGAGATATCAGGATGAGTGATCTCCTAAGTGATAAAAGATAAGAAAAATCCTCCTTCTCATTATGTATAAATAAACGATGAATCAATTGGGCATTTCAATACTTCTTCCTATTTACAATATGGCATCAGAGCCCCTCTTTCTATAAGAGAGATTACCTTTCTTTTTTTTATTCACTGTCAAACGATAACTTTTATGTTCGTGGACAACTCCGCTGCAAAACCACATATACTCAAGGGTCATTCACCGTCACCATCTCGGATATCTTTTGCTTCGAAGGTAACTCTCTCCTCATCGGTGCAGATCTATCTCTTTTTACTGTCAAACGACAGTCTCTCATCGATGTCGAAGCTGAAGATTTCCAGTGCATCCAATTTCTCTTCCTCCGTTGAACCTTGTTGACTTTCTCAATTCCTCTACCGAGACATTCTTCGTACTATGACGACGTCACCTGGCCGGAGCTGAAACAGAGCGTGACGCCTCTACGAGTCACAGGGGCTAAGCGTGGGAGTGCGGTGGGATTCAGGCGAAGCGCGCCGGCGACGCTGTGGCCAAAACAGAGCATGTTAATCCACTCTCTACGTCTCGTCCTCGAGATCTTTCTGCCCCGCCTCTCTCCCTCTCGGTCTGCCATGGCTTTTAACCAGTCGCGGGGTCGTATGTGAACCACACGTGGAGTTTCTCCGGGGGCGACGTGCCACTTGTTGCCGCCGCGGGCTCAAATGGCCGGTTTGCCTTCCACGATAACTACGAATTCGTCATGATTTGTCCACGTAGCGTTTTGCCTATGGATTTATAGCCTATTAAAAGCTATGGCACTTGTAGCGGCTCTATTTACAAGCAGCAGTAATATTTTGCTGATGGAATAATGGGCCTTATATTAGAAGGCATATTAAAAAAAAAGTCTTCAGAAACAACAACACGGGTGACGCATGATTTAAGACTCTTATGATGGTGACGTATCATTCACACATCAGCTGGCCCCACTGAAGTACTATATTCTACCCGCTTCGCAAGTAGGTCCCACGGCAATGCGTCGAGCTGTTCTTCCGAGAGGTCTCCTCTTAAAAGCCTGTATTCCAAGTTATTAAATCTGGGTTTTGGTTTGGTTCGATTTATTTTTTTATTATTTTTTATTATTTTTATTTTTTTGTTTTTATGTTAGATCTCTAAAATCTATTTGATTTTTTATCATTAGATTTATTTTATTCTTGATAGGGGAGAGAATTTATCCTCTATTGGTAGTAATTATCAACTCGGATGATAGGGTTGGATCTATATGATCTGACCGTTATCCAAATTCAACAATAACATATCAACTAAAAAATTATATTTTATTTACATTTGTAGAATATTTTATTGGATCAAATTTACTCTAAAAGTTTCCTAATTTATTATCACTGAAATTAGTTACTACTTACAATTGATTTCACTTTCCACTTCAATCTTAACTTAGAGTATTAGAGAGACTTTTTTTTTTTTTTTCCCACCCCACCACCTGATTCATATCTTCTTATAGGTCTATTCTCGAGCGAGCATCTGAGTCATTTCCTTAGTTATTTCAAGACTCATGTACATACTTCCTAGCCATGCACTTAACATGAAGCTCTGAGAGCCGATCTTATATGCTCCTTAGTTATGCACTCGGCGTGAAGACCAAATATAGCACATCGAATGAGTGGAGTTAAAAGGGACTCGCTCTTAAATCATGCACCTTGGCATGGGAAGCCCCTAAGGTTGCACCTCGATCGAGCCTATATATCCCTAAGTCGTGCACCTTGATAAGAAGACCTGGGGCCTGCACCTCGATTGAACTATGACATGAAGGCCCTAAGATGAACCAGTATGCTCCCATCATTTTCTAGCTAGCAAGTTTTCATCAAGGCAAGTACCCAACAAAAGAGCATGCATCCGAGCCATACGAGTGTGCCCTCCAGAAAAAGGCCTCGAAAGACGTCCTTCCAAGGGGGGGCAAACGGTATGAACGATTTTGTCTCATGCCTGCTCATCCACCACGGAGGCCAACACCCAAGCAGGACTCGATTCATCAACCTCAAAATAGCATCACAATGCATCTTAATGATCGATAATAACCACCTTACCTTATCAAGATCAGAGGCCAGAATGATCAAGTGGTTAACTTGATCTTATCTCAGGCCAACTCTCAAGAAAGCCCAGGGATTATGTATAAAAGGGACCCATCATCTCATGTTGAAGGGGGACTCTCTCTACTCACTAACTCAATCATATAGCTTATATTGTTATCTTCTCCCCTATACTGACTTAAGCATCGGAGGGACCGTGTCGAGCAACCGTTAACGTGTCATGTAGGATCGCCAAACGATTGAGGATACATGGACGACCCAACCCTCACAGGAGGAATCTTGCAACTAAGAGGATCCTAATCCACCTACCCAACTATCCTGAACTAGGTCCTTATGAACATAACGACTTCCGGCTTAGACCGCCCACGTGGTCTCACCCCACTAAGTCTCTCACATTAATCAGAAAAAGATATCTGGATAAGCCTGTAGTCTCGATAGTGGATCAATTGTATTGACTCATCAGTTGACACTACTCATGACACTATTAGATGCATTCTTGTTAACAAACTATATATATGTATATATATATATATATATATATATATATATAATTTAAAGATAGATCTTTTGCTCGCTCTCTATGGTACTCTCGGCGATCGTATTCTCAACTATGGCCACCTTATCACTTACCTCCTCTACCCTTGCCTCGACCTCCTTGGCTTGGCGACGGGCTGGACTCAACCCCAAGTTCAGCTCATCATCATGGGAGTCAACCTCCTTGCGTGCCTCAACAAGGAATTATTTTGCCTCCGTAGCTCTTTGACGAGCCTGGACTAGCTGTGAGGATAGCTCATCGGTTGAGCCTCCACCATCTTCCTATCCTCAGGCCCCCTCACTTGAGCTCGCAGAGTGACATAGTCCATGGAGAGTCGACCAATCAGATTCCTCACATCCTATAGATGGTTAATAAGCGCCATCATATAGTGATGGTGTTGCATAAGGACATGAGCAAGATGCTTAGAAAGAAAGACATATGAGAACATCAGAAAATGTTTGGGAGAAGCGTTACCAAGACTTCGTGGTAGGAATTGAGATCCACCAACGCCTCCGAAGGGCAACGATATATCATCATGACCAAGGCGGGGACTAAGTGACCCCCAACAATAGGTGGTGGCTATCTCAACCTCCTCTCAAAGCTACTAGGTCTCTATTAGCCCTTCCCAGCAAGCCTTAGCAGAGCACTCGGGGAGGGAGTCGGTTGTTTAGGGGCAGTGGTAGTCAACGGACCAAAGGCAGAGATGCTCTAGTCCGTCGAAACATTGTTAGATGGGTGATGAATCACCATCGACGGATCCTCCAGAGTGTCCTCACCCCAGGGGGCGGAGGACCAACTAGCCACCTCCTCCCGCGGTGGTGTCACCATAGGTGGAGCCAGAGGAGGATCCGAAGAACTGACACACAGACCCACCCGCACTGATGACGATGGTGAGGTAGGGTCCTCTTCAGCATATGGGCCCACATGTGGAGCCATGACCCCGAGCAATGGAGCAGCAATAATCGAGAGTAAGGACACCGGGTGCCCAAAGATAGCCTCTTCAGATGGTTCCAAGGTCGAGCCAGGTAGAGGCCCCGAAGAAGCAGTAGCTTGAGGATTGGGACCCTCACTAATGACCTTTTGGGAGAGACAAAGGGCGATCCCTGAAGGACCTCCAACCCCACAAGCACGAGATCTGAGGGAACCTCTCGACACCTCTTATGAGGGAATAGGTTCACCTCCTCTTCGGAGGACCCCAAGGAATTGGGATCCCTCTCAAGCAAGCCGGTGCCCCCAAAGACCATGACATAGGGGTCACAGGAGGAACCCTGAGCCCACGATGGTCACTTGCCTATCGACAACCCCTCATTGGGCCTAGAGGAAGGAGCGTAGGGGCATCGTCTTTTCACCCCCCTAAGATTCATTTCTGTTAAAGAATCATAGAACATAGGTCAAGAGCAAGTAAAGAAGGACCCACAAAATAAGAGGAAAGAAAGAAACCCTACCATAAGGGGCTTGAGGGTGGTGGTCTCCACCGAGTGAACCTCATCTTTGTGCTCTATGACCCTAGTGGAGAACAACTCTCGTATCTTCACTAGACTTTGGTTTCGCTTGCGGATAAGAAGAATAATGCATTGTTAGCAATGTGTGTCGCCCACATTATCAAGAAGCCATAGCCCTTGCTTCCATCCATAATGAAGAAGTGGCTCCGCCACCCCTTATCGCAGGAGCCTACTCCCTTGATCTTGAACCCTATGCAAGGGGATAGGTAGTAGTAGTTGCTCGACCCTCGACTTAGCTGGAAGCACGAGCAGAATTGCTCGTGAGATGGCGCCACCCCCATGCTGTCACACCTTGAGGACTACACCTAGGTTGAGTCTTTGTGCTCTTCCTAGCCATGCACTTGGTGTTAAAGGCTAAGGGTTGCACCTATGCTGAATCTCTATGCTCCCCATAGTCGTGCACTCGGTTAAAGGTCAAGGATTGTACCTAGGCCGAGCCTCCACGCTCCCCCTAGTCGTGCACTCAATATTAAAGGTCGAAGGTTGCACCTAGGTCGAGCCTCCATGCTCTATCTAGTCGTGCACTCGGTGTTAAAGGCCGAGGGCTACACCTACGCCAAGCCTCCACACTCCCTATAACCGTGCACTCAGTGTTAAAAGTCGAGGGTTGCACCTAGGCCAAGCCTCTGCAAATCCCCTTAGTCATACACTTAGTGTTAAAAGTCTGAAGGCTATACCTAGGACGAGCTTCCATACTCCCTCTAGCTATCCACTTGGTGTTAAAGGCTGAGAGCTACACCTAGGCTAAGCCTCCATTCTCCCCCTAGTCGTGCACTTGGTATTGGAGACTAAAATGTGGCACCTCGGACGAGTAAGAGTTAAAAGGACTCACTCTCGAGCCAAGCACCTTAGCATGAAAATCAAAAGGTTGCACCTAGGTCAATCATTGATTAATGCAAGGGTGAATAAGAACGAATTCATGAGGTTAAGAAGTGTTGTAAACTCTCTTTGAGTATTGGTTGAGTCTCTTCCTCCTTTTTGAGTTTATAAGTGCTTCTAAGTTGTAAGAGGGTTGAGGTCTCTTGTAAAATAGAGGTGTAAAACTTTTCTCCTGAGCCAAAAGGAAAAAAGGTGTAAAACTTCTCTCCTAAGCCTATTAAAAGGAAAAGGGTTGTAACAATGGTAGTTGATCTTCACCCTTCGGAAAAAATATTGGTAGTGAAAACCAGTGACCTCGAGAGAAGAGGAATCAGGAGTGGATGAAAGTCGGGACAATTAAACCATTATAAATCGATTTTTGTTTCTTTCATTGCTTTGTCTTGTCATTACTTACTGATTTATTTACTCACTAATCTTGCTCACACTTCTTAGTTAAATACATTTCTTATATATTTTATTGATCGAATTTTTTAAATTAGAACCTTATGCAAAATCACTAATTCACCCCTCCTCTTAGTACTATTATGATCATAACATTTGATATCAAAGTCAAGTTCTCTCAGTTTGATTGACACCCAAGTGAGATTTAATGATTTTTTTTTATAATTAAGAGGGTCACTCTATCACTCAGCCTCCTATGTTCAATAGGACAGACTACACTTATTGAAAAATACAAACGAGGATTTTCTTGATTTCTATGTATTTTGATTTATGGAATGTCGTTGAATGTGATTTTCAAAAATCTTCTAAACTAATGAACGAATGAAATAATTTTGAGAAAAAATATTTTTCTTAAATGCTAAAGTTATGATGTGCTTTAGACAAAAATGAGTTTAATCGTGATTCTACTTGTGACAATATACATGATATTTGACACACACTTGAAGTTACTCATAAAGGCACAAGTGAAGTAAAAGAACCTAAAATTAATCTTTTGGTATATAGTTATGAATTATTTAAAATGAAGCCGAACAAAATCATTTGTGACATGTATACCCATTTTATGGATGTTGTGTATGGTTTAAAAGCTCTTGATAAGTGATATACTAATTTTGAATTGATAAATAAGATTTTAATATCACTTTCAAAAAGTTGGGATTTAAAAATAATGACTATATAATAAGTAAAGGATATGAACAACTTTACTCTTAAAGAACTTATAGGATCTTTAATGAACTATGCAATGACTTATAAAATATATAATGAACAAGAGAAAAACCTTCCAAAAAAATGATTATAACTAAAGAAGACCCTTCAAACGAAAGCTCAAGTGATGATGATGATGACATTGCACTTCTTACAAGAAGACTTAAAAAGTTTATAAAAATGAACAAAACTTATAAGAATAAAAGTGAACCTAAAATGGATACAATAATATATTATGAATATAAAAAGTCAGAATACTTAAAAAATGAGTGTCAACAACTAAAGAAGAATTTGACAATCTAAAAAAAGAAGAAAGCATTTAAGGCAAATTGGGATGAATCAAGTGCATCATAAGATAAAGAGCAAATCAATAAAAACAAAGTGACAAACTATGCATTGATGGCTTTTAATGATGTGGTATGTGATTCTTCCAAAATATCTTTATATGAATTATTTGATGTATTTCATAATTTATATAAGGAACTCAAAAGGATCGATAAGAAATATAATTCACTAAAAAGGAATCATGTATTACTTACTAGTAAATTTGATACATTAAAAATTATGCATAAAACACCATCATCTTATATTCTAAATGTGAAGAGTTAGACTCACTTAAAAAGAAAAATATGTTACTATAACAAACATCAAAAAAGTTTAAAATTAAAAATCAATCATTAAACTTGATACTTGCTAACCAAGATTATATATATAAAAAGGAAGGAATCGACTTTATGAGTAGCAATACTCATCAAAAGCCAACAAAATTTATAAAAAGACCTACACTACATATTCCCTCAAAGTTAAATATATTTTCTTATGAAAGATGTGATCAATATACTTATATATGATCTTTTAAAAAATGTAGCTCTCATAAATTAGTTTTGGTTCATAAAGGAACAATAAATACTTTGATACCAAAAGTCAAGAGAGGTAGATCTAATTATGAATGACTCAAAGTTAAATGTGTATCTAAACTAAACTCATCTTTCTTGTGAGTATGTCTTCAAATAAAAGGTAGGAGCAAAAAATAATATCTTGATAGTGGATACTCGAGGCACATGACTAGAGATCCAACATAATTTTTAAAGTTCACTAGTCGAGACGAACGATATGTCACCTTTGGAAACAACAACAAGGGAAAGATTATCGGTATTGAAAATATTGATACCAAATTAAATATTTTAATTAAAGATTTCTATTAATAGATAGTTTAAAACATAACTTATTAAGCATAAGTTAATTGTATGATAAGAGATATAATATTAAATTTAAATCTAATGCTTGCATCATAGAAATATCAAATAAGAATAAATCTATAATTGTTTTAGGGAGTGATAATATTTATACAATTGATGTTGATAATTTTTATAATGAAACTTATTTTTTGATTTTAAATGATGAAGCATGCCTTTGACATAGGAGATTAGGACATACAAGTACGAAATTAATATCACAAACTGAAACCAAAGAACTTTAATTATTTTTTAATTTTATAGGAAGCTATCCATGTTATTTTCAATAAAATTTTCAAAGGTAAGAAAAATAATTTTGATGATGATTTTTGAATTTTATTTAAATGAGAGTTCTCCTTTCTAAAGCAAATTTGATACAATCTAATTCAAAATAAACCTTACCTAAGGAATTGAAGCATGAATCAAGACCTTTTACTATTTGTTCTTTTATGATTATTTATTTTTACTAAAGATGAGATTTAATGAATCATGATCTTTCACTTGACTCTTTGGTATTCCTAACTTGATATATGTGTTGTATGAATCAAGAACATTTACTAATTATTCTCCTATGATTCTTTTTACTATTTATAAAAAAGGAGATTTCTTCAAATAATTATTATCTTTCATTTAACTTGTTGATATTTATGACTTAAGATTTATTTTATATAAATCAAGAAATTTTACTAATTATTCTCCTATGATTCTTTTTGCTATTTGCTAAAGAGATTTTTTTTTTCACTTGACTTATCAATGTTCATGATTTAAGATTTATTTTATATTTGTTCTCCTATAATTTTTTCGCTAATAACTAAAAAAGAGATTTATCTAAATTAATCATGATCTTTCATTTAACTTCTCTATATTTATAACTGGATATTGATATTTATAACTTCTCGAGATTATTTACTATTGTTTTTCTCCTATGATTCTTTGTGTTTGCTAATGACTAATGTGAAAATTTATCCAAAGGAATCATGAACTTTAGGTATTCAAAACTTGAGATTTATTTTGTATTACTCCTTTATAATCATGACTTGTATACCCATCATCAATTAATTGACCTCTCATGATTTTAACTTAACTTTGATAATATCCTTCATGTGATATTTTATAATTAGCACATTGATATAAACGAAGAGAAGTAGCACAATGATACCATGATATCATTCTCTTTTTTTTTAATGATGACAAAGGGGAAGAGAGTAGTAACTTGCATGATTATTTTTATTGATGACAAAGGAAGAGAAGTAACGACAACATTTTGATGACGTAACAACTATATTGCACTCTTATACGTATTATATTTGATGACATTAACTAATGATATCTATTTAAGATATGTAATTATTTTGACATTCTAATTATGGATATGTTGTGATCATATGATTCTTATAATGATTACTATTAAAAGACATTATAACTTATGATTAAAATTATTTCAACTTGAATTCAATACATGCATTTAAAATGATATATGATCATTTGAATTTGAGTTCATCATACCACCAACAATAATAAATGCAGGGTAGATTGTAGTGCACCCATGACTTGACATTATCAAGGCACTGATGACTTAAAAAGTTCTACTTCATGTGTAGAAGAAGAGCTGAAAAAGGATAGGGTTATCCCTATCGATTCTCCGTGACAGTTTGGATGGAGCCCGATCGGCACATATCGACGAAACTATTGAAGCCTCCTGTTCTGACTCTCGGTCATAATGTTTACTCTTCCCAGCAATAACATTAAAAATAAAAACTATTGAAGAACCTCAGCTCCATCTTAACATTAAAAATAACAGCCGTGAAACGCTACTATGGCTAAGCAAGAAAATTTTACCTCTTTGTTGAGCCGCTCATGTTTTTTCATTCCATTTTGATGCAAGTGCTTTCATCCGGGTCAATGGGCGCCGCCGAACCTCTGTTAAGCCTGTTAAACACAGTAGCTGCTCAAGGTATCACACGAAATGAAATATATATATATATATATATATATAAACAAAATGGAAGCCATTGAAACCCACGATTGCAGCAGAATAGCAAAAAAATTACTGCCAAAGACACTACCAAACTTTTGATACGCGGAAGGGAGAAACTAAGTGCTTTGAGGAGGAGCATGAACACTGCTGGTGAATTTTCGGTCATGCTTTGAGGACCACAGATCATCAAGAGGAAGGCTGCTGCGGCAAAACACTGCTGTGAAGATCTTCATCATCGTCAACTTCATCTTCATCTTCTTCATTGAAAGCATCAAAACACTTACCTACCGTCTCATGTGAAGACTGAGCAATCGGTTGCACTAAATATTCTCTACCAATATCATCATCCTGTGAACATACAATTTTTTTAAAAAAAATCATAATTGGTTTTAATATCTCATCAGAAAATGTCAAACAAGTACGAGCAGAAAATGTCAACAATCATCACAACATATCAGCCAAAATATTAATGTCTCCAGCCTCTCATGATTCTCATGATCAAAAATAATATCTTACAATTAACAAATAGAAGATGGCAAGCAACCTTCATAAATGAGAGGGTACAACAACAGAACAAATGTAAATTCAAATGATCAAAAATTGTATACATGCAAGTAAATCAAACCTTCAGTTTTATGGTCAAACCCAAATGCGAAAAATCAGACACAAGCCACAACATATAGAGGAACTGTAAAGCATCAGAGAAAATCAGGCTTGAATAATTCTATGCAATTTTTGTCAAAATATTGAGAATATTAGCTTCAAAACTATACATGAAAGAAAGCAAAAACATACAATATTTTTAAGGCAAGCATAGAAAGCCAAGGGATCTTCTAGCAACCCCCTGACGACAAGTATTATTGTAACATCTTGATTAATTCCATATAAAATATGGTTAATCCCAGTGATTAAGATGGTTAATCCCAGTGATTAAGACTAAAATTCACTTATAAAGATTTGATAGATGTACCATTGTCAATTTCAGTTGACGTACTTTGGTCGATAATTTTGGTTCAACGAAGTTGATAAATCAATTAATCCATCGGGCCTAAGTCATGTTATCAAAGCTGACCTAATATTGGAGTTTGATAAGGGGACTTTCCTAATTTGATGAATCCTAGTTTGACGAATGTACTATTGTCAACCCATTAGGAATAAGGAAGATAGAACATTAAAGATCTTATTGATTAAAGACCTCACTCCAATCTGATTCCTTGCTAATGTCACAGCATAGATGGGGTCTTTTCCAATCATAACCATAAATGTTACATTTTAACATCTCAGCATCACCATAAACATGCATTGTTAAGAAAAAGCAATTATATGATTGCATATTGAAATTGCATGACAGACAGCAGACTTATAGGCCTCATGATCCATACAACTTGAGCTACACATCTAACTGTCCTTATTAACACAATTTGGAGCTGTTGCAACCATTCTCAGAAACTTGTCTGATAAAGGGGCAAGTAGTTCATAAGATGTGACCGAACAATTTTAATCAAGGAACAGGGTAAGATCTTTTATAATTAAAAGAACAAACAAACAAAACATTTAAAAGCTCAATAACATACACCAATGTAAAGAAAGAACATATTACTGAATATCTATTAGGACCCTAGCTAAGTCGAGTCCTAGTCGATTGGGTCGAGTCCTTAGATTGGGCTTTGTTGGCTGGCCTAGACCAACATTAGGTCAGCTAGGAGGAGATTTGAGTCCATTGTAATAAATCAGCCCAAATCCTAGTAGGCTTAGGATTCGGCTGAACCGGAGTCTAGTTAAGAGTCGAAGTTGGATTCAGGTCGAAGTCATCCAAGTCAAGCTTGTAATCAACCCAATTGGTTGCCCACCTTGATGAGGAGAAGTTGGTTAGGGTTGACAAGAGGCGGCTAGGGTTTAAGATGGGAGTGTTTCACTTTGATTAAGAGTTAGAGTTTTAGTTTATTTGGAGTAGGAGTCCTATTAGGAATTAGGGTTTGAGAACCCTATATAAAGCATGTAGCCATCACTATTTTGTCAAGCAATAGATCATCTTATTAGCCATTCTGGCCGACTACCGAGGAAGGAACCCCTATAGAGTTCCAAGGAGGGTCGATCCCTTATAAAGATCGAAACCAACCCTAGAATCCTATCAGGCTATAACAACTGGTATTAGAGCAGTGTTCTTAGCGCCTCGTTACCCTTCCACCGCCGTCGCTACCACCATCCAGCTGCCCACCATCATCCAAGCAATTCCCACAATTGTTAATTCCGTCGATAACTCCACCGTCATCACTGATAGAAGATAAGATTTAATTAGAATTTAGATATGATTTCCCCAACTAAATGAGGAAATCTCGTAGGTTAGTTGAGAGAAATCATCCTCTTCATATGTATAAATAAACGATGAATCAATGAATCAATTGGATTTTTCATTCTATCTTTCTAGTTTCAACATGGTATCAGAGCCCCTCTCTCTTTTAAGAGAGATTATCTTTTCTTGTTGTCAAACGATGGCTTCTTTCTTCTTCCTCGCCCTCTTTCTCTTTTAAGAGATATTACTTTTTCTTGCTATCAAACGGCAGTCTCTTGCTAACGATCGAGCCCTTGACGACACTATCGATGGCTCCACTCCAGCTCTCGGTCGTCGGTGTCGATTCCTCTCCTCTATCAGTGGTAGCCCTCGAGGTCCAGATCGAAGTCAATCATTCAAATCTTCACCGCGGTTGACAACACAGCGGCCTTCTTGCTTCATATTCATTGACATAGATTCAAGATCGACATCCTTCGTTCAAGATCGTCATCCTTCTAGGAGCTCGATCTTGCAAGGGTATGATAGAAGATAGGATTTAGTTAGAATTTAGATATAATTTCCCCAACTGAATGAGGAAATCTCATAGGTTGGTTGAGAGAAATCCTCCTCTTCATATGTATAAATAAACGATGAATCAATGAATTAATTTGGCTTTTCATTCTATCTTTCTAATCTCAACAATCACCCCCCGCCGCAGATCCACCATCTGCTGCAACCACGAAGATTGCAACAGGATTTGAATTCTGCAGCAACATCTTTTGGCACTTCTTCCCGCAACCACACCAAACCGATTGTTGCCATCAACAACAACCTTAAACCTTCCTTCCCAACCTTAAATCACTGCCACCGAAACCCTTTTAAGCCCCCACAACACCCTCAAACCGTAGCACCAACAGCAACCTAAACCGCAAGCTACCAACCCAAAATCGCAACCTTGATCCATCACCCTTCTGACCATCAATCCCTATCAGAACCATTGTTGTCATCAACAACAACCCTAAGCCATCCTTCTAACCTTAACCCTTGGCCATCATATCCCTTATACGAGCCCTACAGCAACTCCAAACCATAGCCCCAACAATAACAAAAAAATAGCAATATCAGCCCCAAACCACAAACATCCACCCTTGATCCACCACCTCTTTCGGCCACCAATCCACCCAACCGGTTTATGCCATTGACCCAACAACAAGAGGACTTTGACACCACAGATCTAGAGTCTTATGCCATGCTATCGGTAGAACTGATCGGTGCCAAGTTGGAGACCTTCGAGACATGTATAGAGGACAGACTACACGCTCTCTTCAGGGAGTTTAGATTGGGTCGATCATCGAGCCCAAGAAGATCACAGAGTAGCAAGAGTTTCGATTGCAAGGAGAACCCACCAAAGAAAGAAAAACAAGCGATGGACTCATTGTGCCCACGCACGAGGGTGGCCTTCCCTCGATGGGAAGATGAAGACCCGACCAGGTGGATTTCGTACGCGGAGTGGTACTTCCGCTATCACAAGACCCCAGAGGCTTCTATGGTTGATATTGCTGCCATCCATCTACGAAGAGAAGTTATTCGATGGCATGATTGGTACAAGTACACCCACGGAGTCCCCATATGGAGGCAATTCAAGGGCGGACTGCTACTCCGCTTCAAACCATTCGAGTACAAAAACATCGACTGCCAATTCTAAAAAATCCACCAGACCTCCACAGTTCAAGAGTACCAAAACAGGTTTGAAAGACTTAACCAAACCAAGTTTGAAAGACTTTCTAACCAAACAAAAAACTGGTCTGAAAAACAGTTGTTAGGGACTTTTATCGAGGGGTTGAAGCCGAATATCCGAGACGAATTCAAAGCACGAAAACCCTATACAATGATGGTCGCTATCTCCTTCGCACGACTACAAGAAGAAAGGTTGAACCAAGATGCTCGAAGAACCAAAGCCACCACCCAACCAACAGCACATAGACCTTCGGTCCCATCTACTACCAACCGACCCTCCCAGCCAAAGGAATTGACGAGGGAAGAACATCGCGACAAATCCACGAGAGGCTTGTGTCGACACTGCGATAAGCCTTGGAGCCACGACCATCACTGCAAGAAGGGGAGGCTCTTGATGATTGAACCAATTTAAGAACCTGAACGTGAAGAGAAGGACCTCGAACCTGAGGAGAACACAAAGAAGAACCCGCAGTCGACCGACTGCACGAATCATGCTCTAGCCGGCTATGCGAACTAGCAAACAATGAAAGTTGAAGGATTCCTTAAGCAGCAGCCCATCATCATCCTTATCGAGACCAAGAGCACCAACTTTATGAACAACAAGGTTGTTGCCCGATCGATGCTCCAAAATGAAGATTGCAACAGGTTCAATGTCAACATAGTTGATGGTTGAATCATGAATTGCAACCAAAAGTGTACGCAAGTGAAATTGTTTCTACAGGGCCAAAGGGAAACAGGTGATCCAATGCAGGAAACGAAGGAGCGAAGCAACTATGGTTGCAACATAACGCTTGGTGAAGGTACCACAAAAAGAATCCAGCGACTTCTCAATTCAAATTTTAAGAACTTTAGGAAAAGATAAAGCCGAAAGAGATTGAAGACATAAACCCTCTCCCACAGCTTGCTGAAATTTCAAGCGCCTCCACCAAACCGAGACAACTACCTCCTATCAGGCTACCCAACCTTTCTACACTGAACTGGCCGAAGGAACCACCAGCTAATGCTCGACCAAATTGCTGCCTAGACCCTTAGAAGACCGAAGCTAAGAGGATCGCCCAAGAGATGACAAAGACACGAATTACTTGATCGCGCTTTTTCCCCGCTACGACACTTTATCCCTACATCTTTGTCTCCAAGAATAAGCTTTTTATGAAGTGCAACATCCTGCCAAAACCACCATCGTTTCTAATGTGACACTCCCAAATCTCGGGTGACTTCCACGACTTGCTCTAGGAGCAGATCATGATACTCAAAGTCTTCCCTGATGATGACCTCCGATCCACGACCCGTGACCGTAAGAAGATCGAGTCCCTCCAATGACAAAATCGGTGTAAGAGAGGGATCATTTACATGACTCAATGAAACATGAACATCACTCTGCTCACTATAAAGAAAGATGCCCCCCACTTGGCCGAGTGGAACTATAGCCCTCACGATCACGATGTCATCTATACCAACACTAGAATTTCCAGATCGTGGCCAAATGTTTATGATTGGAGCAGACACATAAAAAATTGGGATCGACATTACCCTCATACAAGATGACCGACCCCTAATCTACACCGAGGCTTTCCCCACACTTCACACGATGCTTCTAATCTATAGGAGGATACTAGTTGCTACTTAATTTAAAGTTTGGCTCGATACAGATCCACGACACGAAAGAGAAATAAGTCCAAAAAAATTACAATCCCTGCTCATGCCAGATTAGGCTCTCATTATCATGGACCATACCAGAGGACAACCACCATTTCAGAAGAAAGATTAGCTAATACTAAAGATCAACCATATGGCAGTCCATGCAAAGAAGAAACGACCTCCTAACAAACTTCAAAGTGGAAGAAAATTTGAAGATCAAGCTTGCCTACACTTCCAACCCTACCAAAATTGGGGATCATATTGGAGTTGTGACTTGTGGATCGAATCTACGCACCAATTCAAAAATACAACTAGTCCTCCAAGTATCCCGCTTCAAATGGAAGTTTAAAGAGGACGACTAAGCCCAGATCCTTCCACCTGACATCCCGACTGATGAGGAGGCCCAGTTCCAGTTAGAGATCGTATGGGATCACAGCATCGCAATGCATCACCGTCCAAACACTACTAGTGATAAAAAGATACAAGACAATGTTGGACCGTAGGATCATGATGCGTCTACTACAGAAGCCACGAGGGAGCCTCACTAAGAGTTGTTGATCAAGACCTGGAGTCATGGAGACTTAGCTTTCAAGACATAATTGATTTGAAGAGTGCGGGTCTGTTAGGATCCTAGCAGAGTCGGGTCCTAGTCGATTGGGTCGAGTCCTTAGATTGGGCCTTGTTGGTTGGCCTACATCGACATTAGGTCGACTAGGAGAAGATTTGAGTCCATTGTAATAAATCGGCCCAAATCCTAATAGGGTTAGGATTAGATTGAAATGGAGTCTGGTTAGGAGTCGGAGTTGGATTCGGGTCGGAGTCAACCAAATCAAGTTTGTAATCAACCAAATTGGCCATCCAGGTTGATGAGAAGTCGGCTAGGGTTGAGAGGAGGCGACTAGGGTTTGAGATGAGAGTGCTTTACTTGGAGTAGGAGTCATATTAGGAATTAGAGTTTGAGAAACCTATATAAAAAATGTAGCCACCACTATTTTGTCAAGCAATTGATCATCTTTTCAGCCATTTTGGCTAACTACCAAGGAGAGAGGAACCCCTATAGAGTTCCAAGGAGGGCCGATCCCCTATAGAGATCGAAACTAACTCTAGAATCTTGTGAGGTTCTAATAACATCTCTATCATCTATCGTGATAATAAAATCAAGCATACAAATAATCACTTAGGAATATATTGCTATAGTCTAAGAAAATGAATAATAAACTTGAATAAGTTAGTATACCTCATCTTAATCGTCATCTCCATCACCATCATCGGAAAATTTATTGTCATCCTTCTCTCCATTATCGTCGTCATCCCCTTCACCTTGTTCATGACCATCAATCTCCCCTTCTGTACTCAATCAATCTTCAAGGGCATCTAGGCTGGCCATCATCCTCCTGATCTTCTTCCCCATCTTCATCTTCATCTTCCCGTCATCATCCACTTCATCTACCTCATCTTCACACTCCCCTTCAACGCCATCCACATCCTCATCACTGTCGCCCAACATTGTGCGTTTCAACCAGATCCTCCTCCCCTTCCTAAGTTTCTTCCACCTGAACCTTGTCATCGTTCTCATCGTCATCCTCCTCTTCTTCCTCATCCTCTTCTACATCAATAGAACGACCCCTGACTGGTTCCGCCCGAAATCCATGAGAAAGATGATACCTCCGCTGAAAACTATTGGCATTCATGCTTCTACCCATCCCGGTTTCGTCGTCTGCAGCATCGCTCTCCTCTTCCTCATCCAATCGGCAATCCCATTTGCGCCCCAGCTATCAGCACCGTTCGCCACCCTCCTAACCGGAACCTCACCATCAACCACGCTACTCCCGGGATCTTCCTCCTCGTTCTCTTCTTCGTCAGACTCCGGCCGCTCATTCTCATCGGCGTCCATTTAGTCAAGATATTTCAGGGTCCGGCTCGTCCCAAACACCCTCGATCGGTAGCGTTTGATCAGGACACTCGTAGAGATCCAACGACGGGAGAAGGAGATGAGCCAGAGGCGCCAAGTCTTCCAAAAATTGGATCCGGTTGTTGGAAAGATCAATGTCCCGAAGCTAATTGGATCCGCCTCCACCTAGAACTGGAGCCCGCCGGCGATGCGGTTATCGGATAGGATAAGCCTCCGGAGGTTCCCAAGGCTGGGGAACATCTCGAGCGAGGAGACACCAACAATGAAAGGCGATCGTTCCAGCGACTGGTAAGGCTCCAACACCTGCGGCAGCGGCAGCGGCAGCGGCAGCGGCAGCGGCAGCGGCAGCGGCAGCGGCAGCCGGCTTGGAGGGCAATTGACGGAGCCGTCCAGAGAGAGACTCCGCGGCTACGGCGAGGCCGTGTCCGCCTGGCCGGCCTTCTCCCAGGCCTCGTCCATCCCCAGTCCTCTCTCTGCAGTGGTAGATATTTTGGAGGACTAGGGCGAAGGGAACAAATGGAGACTAGGACTCCGCTTTAACCGGACTCAACTAAAAAGCCCGCTTATCTCGGATTCGGGTCGGGCCCGGCCACCTTTCATCCTCCCGCGCCGCTCCCGCTGGGCTCGAGCGCCCATCTCCGACCCATTCGTTGTCATTGCAACAAAGTAGTTGGGTGATTGTTAATTCAAATATTGGTTATCGGAGGTGATACTGCTACGTAGCTCAAAAGTTCAAATTGGTGCAACTCAGGCCTCATCTTATGTGGCCAACGTCTTCCTCTCTCTGTTACTAGTCATCGATAAATGTTTTCCCTTAAAAAGTACTGTGCGATAGATTTCTCCGGAAAGAGGTTTGATAATTCATTCGTGTACTCTAATCTCTGTGCTTCCACTAGCTGTGACCTCAATCAAGATGGACCCACCCAAGCTCTCGATCGCCACTGCTGATCCTCCACAAGTAAGTGGTTGGAGTCCAAAGGCTTTCATTTTTAGACCATCCTTGTGAGAGGCGTGTTGTCTGCATGCAGTGGATTGCATCGTCTTCTACGACGTCTCTCTCCTGTAGCAGCATCGCAAACAGGAGACGAAAACCGCGGGAAGAAGCTGCAGCACCACACCAAGCCTAACCCTCCCCCACCCTCCCCGCTATTGTCCGGCCATATGGCGGCTTACCATGCACCTCCCTTTATTGCCTTCATCTTTTCCAGCGTTGCCTTCCACCAAGATCTATCTATCTATCATCAGCTCCGATGCTTCAGATTACCGATGCTTTCACCTCATACGTTGCTCTTAAATAAGACCCGACACTGCTTTAGCCTTTGTGTCCACCGACTTATTACCCAGTGACGTTCCATAACCGTGTTATAGGAAGGAAGCCAAACAGCCATGCCAGAGCCCGGAGGTGTTTCCGACGCTGCAGTGCACCGCACCCATGACCAATCTTTTTACGTATCTCCATGGAGTCTGTATGTATCTCGTCCTCGTAAACCGAAGGGCATCGATTCCCAAAGGAGACGCTGGTCGACGCCACCCCATGGATGATGGAAGGTGATATGTTCGGCATCCTTGATGGAGCCCCGAACGCCCGTGCAATCACATCCTCCGCCTCACGGTGTAACCCTCCCTCCTCGGGGACGTTATACGATGTTGACCACACCGATAACCAACAGCAGCCGCCTCCGTCGCCAAATGGATAGTAAGCTATCCAACGACCCCCCATAAATGCAAGGTACCATGGAATCTTATATAAGACGTACCGCCCAACGTTTCTTTGAATCACCGAGGTGTTTCTTCTCGCAGTTCCCCTTCGCTTTCGCGGATCCGTTAACTGAGTTCTCATGGCCTTCTTCCACGGTTTGGTTACGCTCCGTCTGTCCTCCGCATTCCTAAGCTTCGTTCTCATCTCCTCCTTGCTTCATCACGGTAAGCCGTTCTCACCCATTGCACTTTGTCGACTTCTCCTCACTGATTCTGACGTGCATGGTCCTTTGCGCAGGGGAACTCGACCTCATGGGTGAAGCCGTACAGCTCCCCTCAAGTGACCTGACATCTCAATCGAGGAAGCTCCTTGGAATTGGTAAGTTTGGTCATTGGTGATCGAACCATACTACTTCACCTGTTATTACACATATATTTCTTTGTCAGACCTGAATGTGACGACTACTGGACGCGGGTTTGTCGAAGGGGTGGCAGACGTGGGAAGAATGATGGAGATGGCCGGAGAGGAGGTGTGCTCTAAAGACGTCATCGTCGTGCACCAGGCAGCGACGCCACCTCTGCCGAGCGGGATACCGACGTACACAGTGGAGGTCCTGAACACGTGTCCTTCAGGGTGCGCTGTGGCGAACATACACTTGAGCTGTGGTTGGTACAGCTCTGCCCGCCTCGTCGACCCCCGCATCTTCCGCCGCTTGAGTTACAATGACTGTCTCGTCAACGACGGCGCCTCCCTCCCTGCCGGGGACAGCGTTTCTTTCCAGTACGCCAATAGCTTCCGTTACCCCCTGTCCGTTTCCTCCGTCACTTGTTGACTTGCTCTCTGCACCACGCCAACGCCGTAAAGCTCACACGCATCCTTCTCTACATATATATATCGTTGGCGATGGTTTAGGACTAGAAGAATGGAAGTAATGTTGTCTTTCGCTTGTCCTTGCTTTGTGTATGGTTAAGTAAGTGAGCGACACGTATCTTTAACATTGGTTCTAGCGTTGCCAATGTTGTTTCTGCTTTCTAATAAATGTGGTCTATGTTTGTGGTTCATTGCTGGAAGATGGAATGGAGGTTTTTGTGTTTTAATCTTTTCTGGGTTCGGGGCACCTCAAAACCAGCAACACCTCCGACTTCCTCAGTAACAAATGCCTGCATCCGAAGGACGGGGGCCCTCTTTGAACAATATTCTTCTACCGTGAGCCAATGATAAATAAATGAGAACTATAAAGGTTCAGCATCTGCCTTCAGGTATAAAATGCTATGGACATTCCCCGTATCAGCACCTGTCCAGGGTACCTCACCACCATATCTCCAATCCCCGTCAATAATGAATCTGCAGTGGTAGAAACCTCTTTTATATTCCCCATTGTGAAGGGGAAAATAACAACTTTGGTTTCAAAAGTATTAGCTTCATAAATCAACACCATCGTCTCTCACAATATGGAATACTTAGGTTGACTTCTTTTCCACAAAGTAAAGAAGGAAAATTTAGGCATGTTATAATCATTCCGCAACATGGATCGATGAGTCACCCCGAAGAGGTTCCCCACGTGTACAAGCTCACTTTCGTGGAATGGAGAGGAAGGGGTTCCAAACTCGTCCTCGGGTCGGCTTCGCCTTCCTCAAGACAGTTCCACTTTCCTGTGCAAAGATCTTGACCGAGTTGTTGGTGCTCGGCTTAGTCCCTCTGACACTCAAGTCAATGGGTGGATTAAATATAAGGGAGTGAGTTCTTAGAAAATTTGTACTCATTAGTGGCCGCCTAGGGGTTTTTTATACCGAAGTTATCGTAGTAGGTAATTACCATTGCTACATTACTCTATGGTGTCGGGTACAACCATTTGCAAAATTCTCGGGTACTCTGACGGCACCGCGCGCCTTTAGCCGTGGCGTCAACCACACATCATCGATTGTATTGTTGGCCGATCGATGCGTTGAATTTTTCGATTATCTTTGTCGAGATCAGGTCGACATCTAATGTGCATCCGACTTAAATCTTATGATATGGCTTGATGATGTGGCGTAAAAAAAGGTGTAGTATTATGAAACTGGTAGTTCGACCATTATTGGTCCTTTACAGGCACAACCAACTCCAATCAAAGTACAAAAAAAAAAAAAAAACAGAGGCAAAAAGCAAAAAGGATTAGAGCAAGTGGATCGTAGAAAGCGAAAAGATACTGCCTTTACCGAAGAATAAAAAACTGAACTATACCTGTGACGTTGCTCCAAAACTCGATAAGAAACCCCATGGAGAAACCAAAATGGAAGACACAAAAGTCAAGGAGAGAAGGACTGGAATTGGGAAAAGGACGCCGGGGAAGGATGGGTCTTTGGAAATACTGGTAGAAACAGTGAGCACAAGGAGACAACTAGTCGAAACCCCACTTGGAATACAGTGACAAGTTCTCTTCTCTTTTTGCTTCTCTTTCTTTGATCGTTGTTGAGGGTTATCATCTCTGCTCCGGTGAGTTGGGAGTCACCATTGCCGATGAGCATCAAGTCTCATTCCCATGAGACGCGTGTCAGACTTGGTGACACTAAGACGTCATGTCGACGTGACGCACAGAAAAAGGACGGCACCTGATGTCCGACGCCGTCGGCTCCGGTGAGGAGGCACGAACAAAAGTGATTTATCGCGAGTGGCGAGCAAAGAGTGGCTATCTCATATGATTGGTGTCTCGACCCTGACAGAGGATCTTTCCCTCGGCTTGCTTACTCCCTGGATCAGCTGAGGCAGCAATCACCCTTGTGCAGTGTTGTTGTTGATCAGATCATACGTGATGGGGACTCCCAATAGATGTGGCAGTGTTCTCTTCGACTCTCTTAAGTATGTTGCAACAATGTGGCACTCAACACCCCGTGAGTGCCATTTAAAGCGAAACTGGACGTGGACACGCCCCCAGTTTCCATCTTTCCTCCGCGGGGGGCCCACTCCCTGTTGACGAATGGACGATAACCAGCACGCGAACCGCATCAACGGTGGAGAAGAATCCGCTTAGGCCCGTACCTAATCGGGAAACAAACGGCCCTCCTTTCTCCACGTGTTACTCTCGCTGCATTATTAGGGCCGAGATCCAAGGGCCCCTATCGCTCCTCCTCCTTCCCACTTCCAAGCTCGGCTGCGCTCTCGGCTCTCGCTTCCGCCGGTCCCCGTTCCTCCTCCGGCGGCAGGAAACTCCAATCGATCGATCCTTTGGTGCCTTCTACTGACGCCTGTTTGACTTGAAAAATCTCTTCAATTCTGCCGTTTTCTCTTTGTTTATCATTGGAATTCTGTGTTCTCTGAACCCCCTGGTCGTTTGGGGTTCCGGCGGTGGTCGTTTTCTCTTCTACTGACGCCTCTTTTTAGTCTGAAAGCTCAGATATTGGTGTTCTTCCGGATCCCTGCTCTACGGAATAATCCCCGTGTTTAGCTGCGAGCTCGAATCTTGTAACCCTGGAGTTCTAAATCCACGAATCCTTCAAATGCTACGCTCCAAATTTCGTTCAGTTTGTGGAAACATTACCATCGGACGACATCACTGCGTCTAATTCTGATTTCCGGTGAATTACCATCCCAACACTGTTCGAAGCTCCAATTTCTGGAGAAAACTACTGCGACCTTGATTGATGGTGGATTCGGATAACGAGTCCGGTGAACAGAACAACGCGGCGGGGAGAGGCGGGCTCTGTTCGCCTCGGGAGCAGGACCGGTTCCTGCCCATCGCGAACGTTGGCAGGATCATGAAGAAGGCACTCCCGGCCAACGCGAAGATCTCCAAGGACGCCAAAGAGACGGTGCAGGAGTGCGTGTCGGAGTTCATCAGCTTCATCACCGGCGAGGCCTCCGAAAAGTGCCAGCGAGAGAAGCGCAAGACCGTCAACGGCGACGACCTCATCTGGGCCATGACCACCTTGGGCTTCGAAGATTACGTCCCGCCGCTGAAGTTGTACCTGCAGAAGTTCCGGGAGTTGGAGGGCGAGAAGTTGGTCTCGTCGGGCTTGCACAAGGAGCCGGGTGGCAGAGGTGGGAGCACGGGAGGTATCGGGGTCAATGCTCACGGCTTTAATGCCGGCGGCAGCAACAGCGTGGGAGCGTACGGTAGCGCGGGTGGGATGATGATGGTGATGGGACAGCCACTGCATGGTCCTTCGTACCGCCATCCGGTTGCGATGGGTGGAAAAGCCAGCTCAGACGGCGGCGGCGGCGGCGGGGGGGGGGGCTCTTCGTCTTCGTCAGCGGGGATTGGCAGGCACGGCAGAGTCTGATCACATAAGACTGTGCATGTACGGATGCGATTTCTCGTATGGTTTGGGCATTTGTCACCGTCGATGCAACAGCTAATGGTCGCGTTGTAGATTGATTTATCTTTTCGGACTCGAGTTAGCTCTGCATCTTTTCCAACATCTTGACTTCTATTTTAATATTGACTCGTTTACATCAACTTCTATCTGTTGACTGTATCGCTAACTATTTGTGAAACTTTATGCCGTCATCAGCACGGCTCGGTTCTGAGTTCGTCCGTAGGTCGGAAAGAGAGAGATGGTCGGACGAGGTTGGTGAAGAACTCTCCGGAGATCGGCTTAGTTAGTGTCGGTGTTTGTCTCGGGTCGGCCTATATAAAGATGTTGTTAAGGTGAGATCGAAGTTGAATTAAGATGGTGAATGTAGAGAATATGAGTATTTCTATATCTGTCGATCGTACCTTAACCTTTATTATCGTCGACGTTTTTTGCTGGATCGATGTATGATCTTACGTGGTTTTGAGGTCTTCTAGCTTCTAGCTCCGTGTCTATGTAAGATAATATCATGTGTTGTGTATTACTCTCATCATCATTCAGTTCGAGTATAGGTTGGTCGCTACTGGATTAGATCAATTGCTACTGCCTCATGTTGATCGAAGATATGATGCGTTATTTGACACATGACGGGTAATTGGATCGATCGATTATCAACACTATCAGTACATAATAGCATTAAATACTAAGTCTGAGTTAAAATAAATATTCATGATTAAAATACATTAGATTGAATATTAATTTAAATCAAAATTTGAAGTTTTTATGTTACCATCCGATTCTTTGAATCAAATCATTAATGCATGATATATGATTATCTAACGTTTTTTTTTTCTTTTTTTGCCATCTCATAATCAATCGTCAACGATGGTGTCCCCAAAGAAATCCAGAAGGATACGGGTGATTTGGTCAACGGTGGCGACCGGACCAAGTCCACAACCGTTGCGCAGACGAGGACGAATCACGCTTACCCTCCACGCCCTGTTGGATCAAAGGAGACGTGTGTGGCAGAATCATAGTCGCCGAGCTGCCATTCGTGGACCAGAAACTTGACTCGTCCTTTTTTTTTTTTTTTGGATGAACCTAGTAAGGATTTTAATTTCTATAACTGGCAAATTATTTGATCCAACGCAATGCAACCTACATCGAATGGAGTTCTATATGCATAGTTGTCAAAGAAATCATCCATTAAAATGTATTAATTTCGGAGGAATATATTGGGATTCTAACAAGTCATAAATGACCGCACAGATATAGCTATCTATCGATCTATCTGTCTATCTATATATATGCAATTATACATCGCATTACGACTTAGATTCTGATTTAGATAGCGGCGAAGACACGGCCAGCTCATATGTGTGCAAGAATCTTTCCAGGTTGACAAACAGATAAAAGATCCGACGGCTCAAAGCCGCGGATCAGATGCTCGAAGGCGTCCGGCTTTGACTCCATCCCTTCCCGCCACAAACCTACCACATCTTGTTGGCGGCAGTAACCATCCACGTGTCACCGCGTCGTGACCCCTCCCCCCCCCGCCCCCCTTCGCGCCGCGGCCTTTATAGGCCGGCGACCAGTTGGGGCCTCGATCTCCTTCCCCTATTGCTTCCGGCGATCTAATTTTTGGCATTATTTTTTCCTAAGTAAATAGCTCAGAGAAATCAAGTACCTCGAATTTTTAGAGGGATATTTGATTCGGACAACGAGGTGATAACAAAGATGCCTTTTTGTGATTCGAGCGAGAACGGGACGAGAATTTTATACCGGAGATTTGGGCATGGGAGCACCAAAGTCCTCCTAATCATCGGTAGGTTTTTTCGAGATTTCTGGTTTCGATGAGGAAAACTGCGTGTTTGGGTAGTTAAAGACCGATTTGTTCGGCTGTGGTTTCGATGTAGGATTGGCAGCGACGCACGATTCGTGGGGGCCTCAGATAAAGGGGTTGACGGGAGCGGTGGAGCCCAACGATGAGGAGCCGGAGGCGGAGGTGATTGCCGGTGGTGGGGGATTGGACGGCCTCCGAGAAGGGATCGAGGTGTGCTGCTTCGACAACCGTGGGGTGGGTCGGAGCTCTGTGCCCCCTAAGAAATCTGAATACACGTAAGTCTTTTTTTTTTTGGATAAATCTTTCTGTTCCTTTTTCTTTTTGGTCGCATCGAATCTTTGGGTTGGTATGTAGGTAGAGAGATAGATTCAATTTCGATTTTGTCGTCGGCCATTAATCTTTTGTCGAATTAGGATTCTTTATCTGAGAAGCAACAAAAAGGTTGGTTACCAATTTGATCCTTTAGGCAAGAACACAAATTAGCAGACGGTTTTATTCTTTTCTTATTCTGGGCGTTCATGCCTGGATTGATCTACTTATTTTCATTTTCCTTCTGTCTTTATCCAAAATTTTTTGGGGAGCTCGTTCATGTCATCCAATCATCATTCTTTTAGTTTCAGAAGCATGACAAGTTTAGGTTCATGGAGAATGTGGTTTCCTGGATTGCAGAACGACTATAATGGCAAAGGATGCCCTCGCTGTGTTGGATCATCTAGGCTGGAGAAAAGCTCATGTCTTCGGTCACTCGATGGGTGAGATGATTCGGTCTCCTTTATCCTGTGATGCATTCTTCGTCTCTGTTAGATCAGGGCAATAGCATATATGCTGGCAGAGTCTCCTCATATATCTCATCGAATCGAACTCATCAGGAGCAATGATAGCCTGCAAATTGGCAGCTTTGGCACCTGAGAGGATTTGCTCATTGGCATTGCTCAATGTCACCGGTGGTGGTTTCGAGTGCTTTCCAAAGGTGTGTTTGCATGACTATTAAGACATGTTTTTTACGGCTGCAATCACCGGTTAGTCAAAGAAATATATATATATATATATATATATATATATATATATATATATATGTTTGTTTCCTGATGCAGATCGATCGACAAATGATGTCGCTGGCATTTCGTTTCTTACGAGCAAGAACCCCAGAGCAAAGAGCTCTTGTTGATTTGGAAACTCATTACACAAAGGTCAGTCGATGCGGCCCATGATTCGTATATCTGTCTTTAAGTAATCGATGGAGAAATCCTTTGTTTGTTTTTCCAAGTCCATTGTTCATCAACTTGGTGTTTTGTGTTATACGTAGGAATATCTCGATGAGCACGTTGGGTCATGTACAAGAAGGGATATCCTTTATCAAGTAAGTGGAGTTACTACGATGATAATCGAACATCTTAAGCTCGAATTTACTCGTTTTATCGTTACTCTGGTGAGGCAAAGTGTTTGAAAAGACATAAGAAAAGCTTAAGTCTGAGATGTAATTGTTCAAACCAGCATTGTCGCTCTATCGACAAAGGTATAATCATTTAATCATGGAAAATATATTACGAATCATGTTGATGGAACCAGCGAACAAGAACACTACGAAGAATAATAATATGCTGAGTTTGATCTCCAAAAGTTTAACCTACGGACCGTGCATGTATTCTAGGTTCTTTTCACTCTCATGTAGATTACTGTTCTTTGTTTGCTGATGGAAGTTTTATCAGCGATACCGCCTCTGTTTTCAGTGACCATACAAGCTTGATGAATCTTTCTACATAGTTGTCATTCAATTCTTCCGAGTAATATGATGCAGATTTGGTTTCGTGCTAATTCCCCAAAATTGTTGGCTCCCTCAGGAGTATGTAAAAGCCATATCATCATCTGGAATGCAATCGAACTGTGGTTTCGAAGGCCAAGTTAATGCTTGCTGGACGCATAAGATGGCATCAAAGGAGCTAGACAAAATCCGTTCAGCCGGGTTTCTGATTTCAATCATCCATGGCAGGTTGGTTGTCGACACACTCACTCCTCTGTCGGTGTGCCAAGCTTTAATTTGAGAAGGAGAACGGGAAGGCAACGAGGACTCATTAGTATGCAATAATTCATGTTAGGTATGATATCATTGCTCAATTAGTTCATGCACGGAGGCTTTCTAAGAAGCTTCAACCTTGTGCAAGAATGGTGGAGCTCCATGGTGGACATTTGGTGAGCCACGAGAGGCCAAATGAGGTAATATGTTATCTGTAAGAGGAGAGTGCAGCAGCCTGTTTGTTTACTTTTTAAAATGCCAATTGAGTTAAAAAAAAGAGTTCACGTTCTCCTTGCAGGTTAATCAAGCTCTTATTGAGTTGATCAATGCTTCCGAGTCCGATGTTACCCCCGAAGAGTGGTCTTATTTGCCAGAGAAACAAACAGGTAAGCACAAATCAAAATTTTCAAATTAGATCCACAACCTCCACATAGATGAGCATTTCCGATGATCATCATCATCGACTGCCCTGATCACCTTATCGGTCGTTCGTCGTCTGGGCAGGATGTGTGGCGATGGAAGCGACACCATTGTCTCTGAATAACACAAACAATAATGTGGCGAGTAGTCTCCGAACCTTTTATAACTTAATAGGGAAGCTACAACTTAGCTTCCTCTACTTTGTCGGGATTTTTATGATCGGATACGAGCACATGAGGAGTATCGTCAAAAGCATGAAGTCGGTCAGAGTTGCAACATCCAATTCATAAGAGGTAAGGATGCCACCGTTGGTGCAAGTCATGTTCGCTTGAGCTATGTTGTCAATCATGTATGTACCTACCAATGATGCAAGTTAGTCATAATCTTGAACTTATGATCAATTTTTTTTTTTTTTTTCCTTTAGTTCAACCAAACCAATTCGATCATGCAACAACTATCACAAGTCATCAAGGAGTTGCAACCGAGAAGAATATGTTTCATGGTATCGGCTTTACGAGAGAGAGGAGGAATTTAATCCAAGGAACAAGAAGCAAAGAAGCAATGTGCCCTAAGCTGGCATTATAGTTCGAACACACCGACCACTCTGTGTTTTTGGTGATGGTAACCATGGCACGGTGGTGGTGGCGGCGGTCTCTAAATTAAATTGTGTTCCAAAAACTAATTGTTGAGTGATTAATTTCTTTGTTTCTTTTCTCCTATTGGGCACATGGGTGACTTGAAATGATGAATACATTATGAACAAAAAGCTACTTGAACATGTACATCCATCCATACTTGTGCAAGAATTCCTGATATAGAGACCATGTATATATACATATTGAGTTCCTTCAGTGCATCCGCAAAGAATTACCGATATAAACCCATGTAGACCAAGCAAATTTAATCAGAAATCTATAACCAATCTTTTCTGCTTTCATGTTGTGTCAGCATGCGTTGTTGTTGAGAAAAAGGATTTTCCTCAATTGAGCAATGAGATTTCCTCGTGCAATTGGGGAAAATCTTATCTGCTATCACTACAAAATCGATGGTTGTTGATCATGAGAGCGAGCTCAGACTCAATCGTAGAACCTACAAAGTAATAATACCATGTTTGATAGTGTATAGACAGTATGCTACAACAAATCGAAGCTTATTTGTGTCGGCACCAAACCCTTCTAGTGTGTGTAAAAGCCTCATTTTAGTGCATATTCTATTTTTTTTATTTTTAAATAAAAATATTTAAATAGCCAGTCTTTATTTTGGTTAGAGTAGCCCAAACAACACCAATGTTCATGATGGTGGGGATAAAAATAATAAAAGAGAGAACACACACATATTATATTATATATATTGATAATTTTTTTTAAAAATAAAATATAGTTTTTCCTATAGAGCATATTCTTATTTTATTCCCACATAACACCCTTAATTTTTTAAAAAAATAATCTTACCCCTAGCCTCTACCCCGTTGGCCGCCATCTTCGCCTTCGACCCACTATGCTCCCACCTCCTCTTAGTTATTATAACGATTGCCTGTTCCCCTTGCCTCGTTCACCTTCACTTCCTCCTGGCTTCCCCCATCCCTCGCATCACCCTTCTCTTCTTTGCTATCACTTTTTCCTGCTTCACGTCCCACTAGATTGCCTTCCTCCTTCCCTTGTCCTTTTGGTGGCTCTTCTAAAATAGACAAATTCCTCTTGCAATCCTCATTCGTCACCTTCATCCTCACCTTTAAGCGAACCCTCACCCTTATGTCGAGGTCTTTCTCGACTTACATCGTTGTTTTGGTCATTTGTGGAGTGGCAATGAAGTTCACATGAAGGCTGATCTGGAGCATGTTCGTTGGTGTCAAAATTGAGCTGCAAATTGATTGTCTTTGCCACAACCCCTTGTCACTCAACCTTAAGCACTGTATGCACTGAAAAATAATAGATAAGAGCATGATGATATTAATAAACAAGGGTCTAGGAGTGAATGAGGACGATGACACACTTGGGAGTAGCAGACAAAAGTGCGACGACATTGACAGATGAGGGGCAGAGGCGATGATAATCGACGATACGAAAGCCAAGGGTGATATCATTTTTTAGAAAATAAGAGAAGCTTTACAAAAATATAGTAAAAAGGCAAGCCATGTGAAAAAAGTGAAAACTTATTACTTCTTTTAATAAATTTATCACACACACACATATACATTAGAAAATATCCATATTTTTTCAAAAGGTATTCCCTCATTTACTTTTTTTCGAGATAGTTTCTCTAATTTAAAAATACCTAAAATATCCCCCTCAAAAGTTTTTTCATCAGATTTTGACGCTAGCTTTTTTTTTTTAATTTTTAATCATTGCGGTGTTTTCATTGGGATCGTTTTTGAATATTGTTTATAATGATATAGTAAGGTATTGAAAATACTGTAAACGATATGAAAGATACTAATAAGTGATATCATATTGTAGGGGTGTCATTGTTAGATCATTAAAATACTATTTTTTAGGTTTATAGTTAGTTTGGTTGAGACTAAGAGTCTATTTAGATAATTTATAGTATTTTTTAGTAGGTCTTATGGTGTTTTTATTATAATAGCAAAAAACATTATAACATACGATATTTTTTTAAGGGATAATTTATGTATATTTTAAATTAGGGATACTATTGAAGATTAATTTTTACAACCCTTATTATACTATCCACAATCTTATGTTATTATTTTTTAATATATCTAAAATACCCCTTTACGAATGTACCAAAATATCCTCCTCTTTATCATCATCATCTTCTTCTCCTCTCCTCATTAGTAGGTAGGAAAGCTGGTGGCAACAATGTCAATGGATGATTGATAATAAACAGTTAAATTATATTTGATGATCAACGATAATGGCTTTCTCCTTTTTTTTTGTAGTTTGAAAAGATGGTAATAATGATGTTAGTGAAAGATTGATAATACGCGGGTAGGCTAGAATCGATGATTAGAAACAACATTTTCTCCTCTTTTGTAATCATCAAAAGAGACGATAGCATTAGTAGAAGATCGATGACAAGCGGGAAGGTTGAGGTCAGTGATCCACAACATCGACTTCCTCCTCTTCCATAGCTAGCAAAGATGACGATGATGACATCAACAAAAGATCGATCGTAAGTTGGCAGACTGAGGCCGACGAACAATGACAATAGGCAATGTTCATTAGCAACGATCAATGGGGAGAATTGGCAATAACAAGATTAGGGGTAGCATGGTGCACGCATGGTGAAGAGAGTTTGCAATGAGAATAGGATATGCAATCGAGGGCCGTTGGGATTAAAAAAAAAAAAAAGTAAGAGTGAGAGAGGAGGATAAAAAAATAGTAAATTATTTTTTTATTATTTTAAATAAAGTTATGAATAATAAAAAATAATTTTAAAGAGTAAGCTTTATACTATTAAAAAAAATTAAAATACCCATTGATACATACTTAAAATATGATTTATGATTATTATTATTAATTTTGTTGGAAGGAAATCACTCTCCGGACTCTGATTCGTTCCCCTCAACGATGAAACACTCAGGGAGACTTGGCGTTCGAAGCCAAAAGGAGTAGAGGGAAATAGAACCTTACGATTACATAGCAACAGCAGCCATGGCGAAGATGGACACCGAACTGAGAAAACCCAAGCACGCTGAGAGGCACCATGAACCATCCTCTCTACCAACGGCAAAGATAAAACACACCCTCTCTCTCTCTCTCTCCCTCTCTCTTCCACGTTTGGCTCTCCGTAATGACTCGTTGATCACCCCAAAAGGATGCACCTCGTGGAAGGAGCCGTGGGGTGGACGGATCACAGGCACCGCAGCCGCATTGACGATGGTTTCAGTCCTGCCCCAGAGATAGATGATCGATCGCGTACACAGACTCCGAGGCCGCGGCTTTCGTTCCAATGTGACATGGCGGCAGGGAGGACGGTGGCCCTGCGGATGACACGACGTGCTTCCGCTAATGGGGGCTGCTCGCAGTAGTACCGCTTTGAAGTCGTCCACCACCCCGCCACCTAAAAAATGTCACCAGAATAAGGTCCAGCCCCCCCCCTCGGTTGAGCCCCAGTGAACCCTTCGCCTTCGTTTCGTGACTCACCATCATCGTCGAGATCTCGACACAGAATGGGGAAAAATGGTGCCTCTACTACGTCTCCCTCCTCATCGGATCTATTATTATACCGCAAATCCAACAGAGCAGTCCGGACTGCCGGAGTCGCAGGCGACACACACGGCCATGCAATGCGTGCGTTTCACCGTACTCGCGGCTGCCGTCAAGTGTCTTCACGTCGATGCCTGTCGAGGCGCAGTGATTGGGACGGCCCAGATCCCAAGCATGATTGGTTGCTTGGTTCCCCGTCAAAATTGGAGGGACGACTGCCGCCGACTCCTTGCCGTTGAGCTGTCTCGTTCCGGTGATTCATCGAGATCTCCTCTTCTTTGTCCGGGACTGATCGACGCTGTCGTCGTACGAGTAAGCGACGAAACGTCACACACACACACGCTCGTAGCTGCTCTCATCAACCTACTACTAATAATAATAATAATAAATTATCTCGCCGGTGCTTCCAAACATCCAAAAATAAGCTCCCCTGAACCTAATCTTTCACACACTACATTATACTACACTACATTACATTACATTACAGTATCCTTCCGAAGCTTTCCCGATCTCATAATATTCCCAGTCTCTCTACTAATTCTTAACTGGGAATCTCGTGTAGGAATCCGATGATCACCGGGATTGACGTCAGGACACGCGTCCGTGTGTGTGCTAATCAACGGTATATATGATTTTAATTCCAATTAGATCATTTGACGGTTCACATAGGTGGTTGGACCCACGAGAGAGATATTTCACGTCACGTATGGGTCGGATGCGACCTCTCGGTGATTTCAATTAGACCGACCTTTAGTGGTGTAGGAATTCTACACCACGTGCACTATCTTTGCGGCGACGCGCCCAACAATAGCTCGAGCCACGTTTCGTTCGCGACATCTGTGTCTGTCTAACTTGAGCCGACGAGCTGTTGTTGCGTTCGGCTCGGCTCCGCTCCGCTTGGCTCGCTGCACGTTTTACCATAACCACAGAGTAATGTTTCCGCGTGATTTGAAAGCTCGACACTTCGGGGGGAGCTCCATTTCTCATCTTCTGGAATTCCCACGGCACACCGGTCGCCGTCGCTGTCTTCGTCTGGTATAGACTAGATCTTGGGAAGGAGTGGTGCAAGTGGACTTTCGACACCTCTGAGGCCGCCGAAGAGGACGGACGCTTACGGAGGAGGTTCGAGATATGGGGATGGGCTCGTTCTGGTCGGACGACGACCGGCACATGGCGGTGGCGGTGCTCGGCCACCAGGCCTTCCACTTCCTCAGCTCCAGGCACGAGTCCTCCTCCGACAGTCAACTAACCGCTGTCGGCTGCGGCGACGATGGCCTCCAGAACAAGCTTCAGGACCTCGTCGAGGGTCGCCGCTCCGCCTCCTCCTCCTCCTCCTCCTCCTCCTCCTGGGCCTATGCGATATTCTGGCAGATATCGCGGTCCGAGTCTGGCGATCTCGTCCTCGGCTGGGGTGATGGCCACTGCCGCGAGCTCGAGGACGCGGAGGAGGTGGACGGTGGCTCCCGAAACCACCCGCTGGAGGCTGCCCGCCAGCAGATGCGTAAGCGGGTGCTCGAGAGGCTTCACGCTCTCTCCGGTGGTTCCGACGATGAGAACTACGCGCTCCAGCTTGACCGCATCACCGACTCAGAGATGTACTTCCTAGCGTCCATGTACTTCTCGTTCCCCAAAGGGAAGGACGCCCCGGGAAGGGCACTCGCGTCGGGGAAGCACATATGGATCTCGCAGGCGGCGCTGGCATCGCCGGCATGTGCCGATCACTGCGTGCGGGCGTTTCTTGCACGGTCGGCGGGGTTTCGGACAATCGTCTTCGTGCCGTTCGACGCGGGAGTGCTGGAATTGGGGTCAGTGGATCCCGTGCCGGAGAGCTTCGAGACGCTGCACAAGATCAGGTCCGTGTTCTGTCAGGGCCGCAATAAGGCGGCAGCGGTAGGCGAGAAGCTGGGCGAGAACAATTCCCACGTTTCGGCTTCGCGCTTTGGGCCCAGCAGCCACATCCCGGCCGAATATGCCAAGCTCTTTGGAAATGATTTGAACCTCGGACATGCTGAGCTCAACGGGAGGGCAACTTCGACCGTGAAGGCGAATAAGCCGCCATTGGAGATGATCGCGAGGCACGGAGACCACCTCAAGGCGAACCCGCTCGGCGATGCTGCAACGCTGCTCGAATGGAATCAGAATCACAACGTGAATTCTCATCAACAGAAATTTGGTAATGGCGTAGCATATGTTCGACATGTCAACGGGGTCGTCAGGGACGACCGGCCAAGAACGAACCCGTTCCAGCCGCAGCAGCAGCAGCAGCAGCAGCAGCGCCAGCAACCGCTGTCTCAGTCCGGGCAAATCGATTTCAGAGCAGGTGCGGCGGACCCCGGCGTCGTAGTTAGTCGTTTGGGCGCCGCGTTCGACTCGGAGCTCTCCGACGTCGAGGCCCCGTGCAAAGAAGACACACCGGGTACGACGGAAGACCGGAGGCCGAGAAAGAGGGGCCGGAAACCGGCCAATGGCAGGGAGGAGCCGCTCAACCACGTGGAAGCGGAGCGCCAGAGGAGGGAGAAGCTCAACCAGAGGTTCTACGCCCTGAGAGCCGTGGTGCCCAACATCTCGAAGATGGACAAGGCCTCCTTGCTCGGCGACGCCATATCCTACATCACGGAGCTGCACAAGAAACTCAAGGAGATGGAGGCCGAGAGGGAGATGTGGGGCGACGCGTGCTTGATGGACTACAAGCGGCGGTCGCAGTGCCCTGAGATCGACGTCCAGGTAGCTCAGGGCGAGGTAATTGTTCGCGTGACCTGCCCACTGGAGAGTCACCCCTTGTCCGAGGTCATGCAAGCTTTCAAGAACTCGCAGATCAATGTGGCGGACTCCTCTGTGACTGCAAGCAACGACAGTGTCCTGCACACGTTTGTGGTGAAATCGCCGGTCGGAGAGCAGCTCACCAAGGAGAAACTAATCGCCGCTTTCAACTCATGAGATGACCGCGACGTCATGCTCTGCATCTCTCGCATCGATCAGTAGCTGAATCGTTTGCTGTCTATGGTTACACTGTAAGACACCAAAGGCTATATAACCCGTGTAAGCTCACTCACCATTTGCCTACTACAGTTGTATAAGTGGGTGATTCAAATGTAACCCAAGTTTCCTTAGTTACTGTACTCACAGTAATCTAATTCTCATTTGTCGGTGTCCTTTTTCCTGTTGCCACTCATTCACGTTTCTATATGGTAACACCACAAATAACGGGGCTTTTGGATAGCATACAGATTCACACTGTCGGTGAGAACTTTTATATATTACATCTACACAACCCAAAACCTTGTTATCAAAACTTCACGGGTGCCCAGGAATCATAGCTGCTGCTGCTGCTGCACATAGTAACACTGCTGGTGAAGAGGAGGAGTGCATTAACTAGGCGTCGTCAACTTCAGCATGATGTCCATTGTTATGCTCCTTTTCTCTGATGGTAGCTTCTGTCGCCTATGGTGAAGATTGTTGAGAAAGAGAGAGCTTACGTGTTTGTTTTCCCCGGTTGGCCACTATTTAGAACAACCAAAGAAAGCAGCAACACACCAACACAAGCTTTACTTCACGTCGCTCTTCACACTGGATTCAGAACAACTAAAGCAAGGAACGACGAGTACAAGTCCCAGTCGACACAACAGGTCGTCCTGAGGTAAATATAGTGTTACCATGTCAGTAGTAGCCTGCTTGCTCCCAGTGCCATTACATATCAAATTTTGAGCATGCATGTGATTTAGAAAAGACAAATCTATTGTACGGTACATGACTTCTACTGTAAAAGGCAACATCATAAGAAGCTTGTGATCATATCATCTGCTTTGTTGTTTCTTGATCACAAGACTCCTGCATCTCTTCTTCTCTGGCTTCTGCTTTTGTAAGCCTCAGCATCTGCATGCGACCTAGTAACTTTCAGAGAAGAACAGGGCTTTGTACATTTTTCAAGGGGACAGCAGCTATGCGGAAGATGCACCCTTTTGCATTAGGCTACGAAGGAGTTGGGTTATTTGAATGATAAGTAGGACTGCAAATTGGATACTTACAAATCTTTCGTCGTAATAAGACTAAATATTTTTTTAACACTCCCACTAGTCTCATTTAGATTTGACTTAGAAGGGTCTGATGATATATTTTCGTTAATGATTCTTAATCGAATTCACGTCGAGGTGTCGGGTCCGCCCATAACGACGGCGGCCCAAACAGCCACGGAAGACCCGGTCGGATGAGATCAGCAGCGTCGTTTGACTCGTCAACGCAGCTTCCACTGCATCAGTACAGATTACGTAGACAAGAGTGCGATCGTTAGATCTAACCGCTCTATTTAAACGGCCGACGCTAAGCTAACGTCCGCATACTGTTCTTCGTACATCACCCTCCCTTGGCACGAGGATACCTGCGGAACTCGATGCGAATTGGTTATGACCGGGACGCGCACGGCCCCCCGTCCCCTCCCCACCCCCCCCGCCCCCCCCGACTTTGTGGATGCGAAGCGAGCGAGAGAGAGAGAGAGAGAGAGAGAGAGAGAGACAGCGGAAGGAGCTTGTCAGAGGAAAGCCGCATCGCGGGTGAAGTTTTCTACTGTGGGGCTGCACCTCTCGCAGCAGAGGAGGTGCACATCTCGCTGACTGCGCCAACGATCTGCTCTGGCAACCTCGACTTTCTTCCGTTTTCTTTCGATTCACCGCCCCTCGATCGTTTAGGGTCTCCTCAACTCTGCTGGCGAGACCAAACTCTTTGCTTTATTCTTTTCTTTTCTTTTCTTTTTCCTCTCCTCGAGCAAGGGTTCCGACTCGATGGACGAGATTTAGTGCAAAGACAGATTTCAATTTCTTTTATTTTGATTTTGTTTCCTAAGATCAGATACTGGTTACGGTTCTTGATCTGTTCTTCCCTGCTCTTATTTTCAAGGACAGCCACCGATGTAGGCGGCAGTTCTGTCCGCGGAGAACAGAAGAAGTGGCGAAGTCACTAATATTTTTTAGGATGTTTATTGTAGCAACGCAGTTGGGTTTTGTTCTGGACTCGAAGCTATTCCGTGTGACAAATGGATGAAAGTGGCGTCGTTGATTATATAGATAGGGTTTGTATTCCGATATACCCATATGCTGCAAGAAAGAAGAGGGTCTTGCTGGATGTAGGCAGGTTCGTTATGGAGGCAAATCTCTTAGAGTGAATTCTGGTAACCAGAAAGGTGTTTGGACATGAATTCTACGATCGACGAGATCACCCTCCTTCGGCAAGCCCAGGCCCGGTCCACGAGCCATCATATGGTCGTGAGAGGGATCGGGGAAGAAATCGACTTGGAGATAGGGCCTGGGGATGATGACCCTTCCTTCTCGAGCACCACCCTTGTTGGCGTGCCCACACACGAATCTTCTACTCCCCAGGAGCAAGAAGATCACAAGCAGCTTCTTTTGGTCTCTCAAGTTCCCAGTGAGGGTCAGCAGCAGCTAGTGAAGGTGCCGCAGGGAAAGAGAAAGAAGAAGGTAGTGAAGAAGTGGAGGGAGGAGTGGGCAGATACCTACAAGTGGGCTTATGTAGATGTACATGAGGGCACGACAAGGATTTTTTGCTCGGTTTGTAGAGAGTATGGAAGGAAGCACAGGAGGAACCCATACGGAAATGAGGGAAGTAGAAATATGCAGATGAGTGCACTGGAAGAGCATAACAACAGCTTGCTGCATAAGGAGGCTCTTCGGCTCCAGATGACATCTAAGGATAAGGGTCTCCCAGTCATTGAGAAATCTGTTTATGTTAAAGGTTAGTATGTCTGTTTTTACCACTTCTTATCATCATTGATTCTCCCATGCCCCTTCAGCCATTTATTGTCTAAATTGGTATTGATATCATTATTTGATATTTTTTGTTGGGCGGTGGTACGATCTCGATTCTCGAGGCAATGGACTTACTTTGTGTTTATGTCTTAAGAAAAAAACAATCATACTTGGAAAAGTTCCTGAAATGTCAGATCACTTCCTACCATCAACATCTTCTTATCTCTCCGCTATCATGCAGAGTTCTGGAATATCATTCTAGTTGTTCTTTGAACTTTAAAACTCTTAGATATCACACTTCAATAAAGGATGTTTACTAGAATGTTCTAAATCTCTCTATGAATCCTCATAGTTGATGATGTGTTGGGTTCATGGACGGAGGTGCTTAAAATCTATGTTGGTCAACATTATTAATGCTATGTCATAAGTGTGTGTAACTTAAGTCACAAACTCTGGAAGTAATGCTGAGGGTATTTTCAATTGTATGTAATTTTCTGGTTGGAGCATTTTTTTTTGTTATTCAATATATTAAATTATAAGCTTATAATGATTAAGTCTAGGATCTATCTAAGATCTAATGTTTTTTCTTTGATCTTGTCCGCCTGAATCTTCATTATTTGGTGTACTAAATATGGGTTTGTTGCTTGCAAATGTTTCGTGGAACATAGCTCTAATGTCGAAATCTGCTAGTTCGGTTCTTGAGTCAGTTTTGAGAAGGGATCCTCATGAAGTTGAGTTTATACAGTCTGTACAAGAGGTGGTTCATTCTTTAGAACCTGTGTTGGTGAAAAACTCTCAGTAAGTGTCATCTTCAAATATTCACAATTATGTTTCTATATGCATGAGATAACCAGATTTTTAATGACACCTTTTAACCAAGGTTATTTATTGTAAGCATTGAATTCTGTTGTCAGGTATGTTCACATCCTGGAACGGTTATTAGAACCCGAACGAGCACTTATATTTCGAGTGCCTTGGGTTGATGACAGGGGGGAGACCCATGTTAACCGAGGCTTCCGGGTGCAGTTTAGCCAGGCGCTGGGTCCATGTAGGGGTGGCCTTCGTTTTCATCCCTCAATGAACTTAAGTATTGCAAAATTTCTAGGTTTTGAACAGGTAAGGACTTCTTTAGCATCTTTTCTTTTTACATGCAGGCATGCACATATGCTGCCTGATTCTGCTATTGGATGGTGCTGCTCTTACTTTTCTAATCTTAATTAATATTATTATGCATAGTAGATATTGCTTACTAAATGTTTTCCCTGATTGGTGTTTTCTTGAGGTCATTGTAGTAATAGCAGAGTTGATGTTCATATTGTCTGTTGGAAAACATGCTTCACTAATCGAGAATCTTGGTTGATCTCTGATGAGTATATTCTGACTTTGCCAACTATTGACTTTTTTTTGTGCAGACCTTAAAGAATGCTTTATCTCCATTTAAGCTTGGAGGTGCTGGGGGAGGAAGTGATTTTGATCCAAAGGGAAAAAGTGAAACTGAGGTAACTCTTACTTTGAGTTCTGTTATGCATTCATGTCTTGTTTACATTTTACATTATCTTGACAAGTATATGACACATTCTAGCAGATCATGCGATTTTGTCAAAGCTTTATGGATGAACTATATAAATATTTGGGTCCTGATGAGGTAGTTGAAGCATAATTATAATTCAAGTGCCATCAGTCAAACAAACTGGAAATTTAAGTCATGTTTGTTTACAATATTTATATAGGATCTTCCTTCAGAAGATATGGGTGTTGGTCCGAGAGAAATGGGTTACCTCTTTGGGCAGTATAAACGCCTTACTGGTCATTTCCAGGTACATTTTGCCTTTGCAGAACAAATCATTAAGCAATAAAGCTTTTTATGTAGGTATTCTTCTTTGATAACCTTCACAATGCATTTTCTCTACCAACATGCTTGTAATGTCTCTGTTTCTTACCATTGGGTTAATAGGTGCTAATTAATGTGAAAAAGTGAATATCCTTGTAATAAGTTCCAGATGCGCTTTGATGTAATGATTCTTTAGTTATTAACACGACTGAGATTCTCCTAATCATGCTTCATATGCAATGACTTGTTTTCACCAGTACTTATTACAAGAGAGTCCAAATTTCGTATGCCTTCTTCATATGATTGATTTTCAAGTTCTACCTTTTTTAGCAGTTGTTTAACTAGAAAGCTACAACTAATATGAAACATTTGATAATTTTATAAAAAGAATCAATCAGAAAAGGACAAGCATGACAATGGCTGTCATTTACAAATGAGAAACATGCAACTTTAAATCTCTTACCTATAAAGTTTTAGCTTGGTTTGAAAATTTATTGATTTATCTACAATGATAAAATGAAGTCATTGTTTACAATGTCATTTATATTAATTCTCTGTTGTTAAAAAAATATCAAAAATAAATTCACTTTAGTTTTTCACAATTGGCCCACTATCCAATCATAAGCAATTAGGATTAAAGTCTTTGGTATTGTTGTTTGAGGATTTGGTTAGTCAGCCTGTTAATCTGCTATATACTAGTAGTCTAGTACATGCCCATATGAACTTGACCTTATTAAATACTCAAATAAATGAATCATTTATTACAAGTATAATCATCATGTATTCCAACATCATTACTGAATGTTAGATTGTGTTACTGCTTTTCATTCTGTCTCTTTGTAGTTCAGTCTATAACTTGTGGTAGCTTTGTTTCTATATTGTTTTAAAAAAATAATATAATTTACAAGAAAACTCATCAACACTTGGACCAAGTTTTCAGGAATTCAGTTAATCATTGGATTAGGTAATATGTTATAACATATTGTTAGGCAATACAAAAATCATATGTGCAGTGACGTCATTCACATATACGTGCTTGTGGATGCTCTAAAGTATATGATTCTGAAAAATGAACAACTCTGGTCACAACAGTCAAGCAGTTTACAAGGATTGTATCAACTGTTTAACAAGCATGATAATATGAAGCTAAGAAACTAACTAAATCAAACATTGCAAATTGCATATGCCACTTTTGATTTTGGTGGTAGTTCAATATCCAGACTTGGGATATACATTGATGAATTCGATGAAGCCTGGGAGTTTTTCCATGTTTTGGATAATGCAAATGTGCAACTTAAGCATAGAGAAAGTATAACAATTTTACTGTTGAAATATGTCCAACATAAGAGGATTCTCGCGGAAGCCATTTATATTGGAAGAGTAACTTATAATGCCTGGTGTTTAATATGTACTTTCTGTACATTTTAGGATTATTGAGCATATAAGTGCATTTAAATAAAAAATAAAATCTATGAAATTTTCCTGTTATTTTTTGTCCTTCTGTCTATAGATGTCTTCTCTCTGGATTTCATGGTTATGCTCATGCAGGGAAGTTTTACAGGACCAAGGATATTCTGGTCTGGTTCCACTCTTCGTACCGAATCTACTGGCTATGGACTGGTGCCTTACTTTATAATAAATTTTGGACTTTTCTTTTTATAATTTTTTATGGTTCTTGAATAATTTAATTTATTATGTTCTGCTTGCACTCTGATGTTGTTGCAGGTTTTCTTTGCACGTCTTATTCTGGCGGACATGAATAAGGAACTCAAAGGATTAAGGTTTATGAAATTCCAAAGCCTCGTGTAGAACTAAGAGAAGCAATTATTAATAACATATGTAAATTTGTGAAATATAGGTTTGACCAAGGTTTGCAATTTCGACTTGTACCGTCCGGTATAGGCGGTATATGTCGGTCCGTCAGGTATACCGGGCGATACATGTCGGTCCGTCAGGTTGCCGGTATGTGGACTGCCCGCTACCGGGCAGTTCCGCTAAAAATCGACCGTCGGCGGTCGATTTCGGCCGTCAGCGGTCGATTGAGGGAGAAATCGACCATCGGCGGTGGATTGAGGGAGAAAAAAGGAAGAAGAAGAAGAGGAAAAGAAGAAAAAAAGAAAAGAGGAGTACCTATTTCCCCGCGCCATCCTTGCCGGCACGCTGTCGTTGTGCACCGTCGTTGCCCGTGGGTTGCCAGCGCCCGCGTGAGGAGACGAAACATCTCCTCGCGCGGGGAGAAAGGTCGAGGCGACATCGTCCCTTTTCTTTTTTTATTAATATTTTAATATATTTAATAGTATATTATATAATATTATATTATAAAATATTTATATTATATTTTAATATATTGGATGGTACACACTGTGCATACTGTCTAGTACCGGTACCAAGAAAAACTTGATACATCGGTACGGATTGATAAGTCAAACCTTGGGTTTGACCAAAGTTCTTAAGTTTGAGTACCGGAGCCATACTGACTTTGACCCGTATCCAGACCGGTCCAAGCTGTACAGACATTCGTACGTACCGAGTTTCAAAAAATTCTGAAAAATAAAAGTTACTGTACAGAGTCTACAGACTACACTGGGCGTATCACCCAGCTTACACTGGTCTATGTGCTGGTAGGCTATTGGACCAGTAACTATCGCCTATACCGAACCGTACTAGGTGGTATTGCAAACCTTGGGTTTGACCACAGGATGCCTTGATAACATGCCCACTGCAATTGACTCACCGATCTCTGAATTGAAGGATGTAACTTTCTGTGCTCTCTTATTCTATTTTGCTCTCTCGCCTGCCATGAGTATTAGTTAATAGTTGCATGATAAGCAATTGAGTTTTTGCAAAACTTCAGTATTTATTTTTCACTTTTGTGCTTCTCAAGCAAAATCTTGAAACTAGAACCCAAGGATTTAAACCTCCGAACCTGTACTGATTGCTACTTGGACTGGTTATGCACATCAGTGTGGGAGGTATACCAGCTGGCTTAGATGATAATAATCACAAAAAGAGAACCAAAACAGGATAAAAGTAAAAGAGTAGTTACAGCAGAGGGGGATGATCTGGGGGATGCAACTGTAGCTACCCCTTGGTTGAGGTAGTTCGTGGTTAAATTAAAAGGGAACCCTTTTTTATGGAGGCTGGGCAGCATGAACAGTGCTGCCATAATTGGAAATCTTTTAATGAACTCTGAACATTCTTTGTAACATATAAATTTTCCCTCCACACTTGCCAAATATTGCTATCTATTTTTAGCTTTTGTAAACCCAAATTGAATTGCTAATAATATCTTATCTTTTCGATTTCAGATGTGTAATAAGTGGTGCTGGGAAGATAGCAATGCATGTCTTGGAGAAGCTTTTTTCCTGTGGTGCTATCCCTATTACTATTTCAGGTATCTTTTTAATTTTGTTTAGATGATGGGAAAATTTAGCTTCTGTGTTGATGATCACTTGCTTGCCCTTAAATGGATAAACCTTTTTTTGTTAGTATGCAATACAATACCATTTTACTTGCTTTTGGATTCGGAAAATGAGTTTTTGAACTGGTTGATTATATACTAAATAGCCCATGGATCCTGTTTCAAGTTTGCAGTTTGATATTTGTTTTTTATGATCTGTTCCTTATTTCTGGTGTTGAGAATCTATAGTGATACTTATCTAACTAATGTTTTGATAGTATTAGCTCACAATCAACTTTATTGTTTTTTGTTGCCTTCATATAAAAGCCATTACGTGTTTGCTTCTTATCCATTCACACCAAGTGAGTGTCATGGACTTCACTTTCTGATTGTCTATTGTTATTTGGTTATCATGGTTTGCTGAACACCTCTTATTATCACTAGTATTGATAGTTAGATATTCTTGCTATGCTCTGGAGAGAATATACGACACCACATGTCAATTTTGATGTTCTAGGATGTAACATATCGGTCAAGTTAGTTAAACTGCAACTTGAGATTTGTTGTTTCAGGGTAGAGGCCTTTGCTGATTCTTGAGCTCTCTATTCTAGCAACTTACGTAACCAGATGGCAAAACCCTCATATTCCAGCAGTCCAGATATGATTTTCAGGAAATTCTATGCTCATTAAGCTTATGAAAGGGCTAAGTTGTATTGACATTCATGGTTTAACAATCATTTGCCACAAATTTGTTTCACCTAGTATAAAGAGTTCATTGCAAATTAGTTATATGATGCCTATGTAGCTGTTTGTGAAAAGTCATAATACAAATGAAAATTGTTTTACGAAACCTATTTATCTTTCTATGGAATGGACATCTTTATACTTCACATGTTATGTAACACTTTTGTGCTTTAGCAGATTCCAAGGGCTATTTACTAGATGAGGATGGATTTGATTATGTGAAATTATCATTCCTTCGGGACATTAAGGTGCAACAAAAGAGTCTGAGGTGCTGACTTGGTATTCCAATAATTTGTCTCATTATGCTTCTATTGCAATATGTATATATTCATATATGTGTTATTTGGCAGAGACTACTTGAAATCAAATCCAAGGGCTAAATACTTCGAAGGTGCCAAACCTTGGAGTGAACAATGTGATATAGCCTTTCCTTGTGCTTCTCAAAATGAAATAGACCAACCTGATGCTGTTGCTTTAATTAATTCTGGCTGCCGAATACTTATAGAAGGTGTGCAACCTATATACTACAGGGATCTTACTTGTCCTTTGATATAAAGAAATTGTCTATCAACAAGCAGGTTCGAGTATGCCCTGTACTCCTCAAGCATTTGATGTTCTAAGAAAAGCAAACATACTGGTTGCTTCGGCAAAGGCTGCTAGTGCTGGAGGGGTAATTTACTCTTTTACATGTTTGATTTAGGCCCACTTACTGAGTATCTTTACTTTTGGAGAAAATATGTATTATTATGTACATATGTGCTTCTAAAATATTTAGCAATTCTGATTAAAATGCTATTTCCTTTATGCTTTTAATAAAAGCATAGATGGTCATCTTATGTTGTCGAGCTTATACTTCTTGTGTGGCAAGAGAGCCTATATTGGTCCTTGCTTCAGTTGGTTTTCATTACTCTTACTTTTTCGTTTTCTTGAGTTTCATGTGTTCTTATACGTCTCCCAGTCTCATATATTCCTGTTCATTTTTATCACTACTTAGATGCCTTTTCCCTATGGGAGTATTTATCTTATTGAGCTTATGTTTTTCCATATCATTGGCTCATCAGGTCTTGATGGCTGAAAGCAGACAATAATTCTTTCTGAATATGGTTTGGTTCATCTGCAAATTACCTCAATAGTTGTACACTGAAGTGATCATATGACAATTTAAAGCTAATTTCACTTGGATCACTACATGTAAATAGCTGAATTCGTCCACAATGGGCTGTCTTTAGACCCTACTGTTCTACCTGTAACCAAGATTCAAAGTTTTAGATGCTACACCCATATCAGTCCTTTGATGGACTGGTACAGATTTGGTTTGTATCAGCATATGGGCACATGGTATGCTGGTATGTGGTGTGATGCAACAGAAGGTGGTGGTGGTGTATGGAGGAGGAAGGATGGAAGGAGCAAAGGTATCCCAATTGGATGGGTGGTGGTGTGAGGAGAAAAACAAGGCTGCAGATGCATTTAACCGTAAGACCCACTGCCCCTCCAAAAAAATAAGGGCGGTCCACATTTTAATTCACAGCCAGACCAGTATATATTGCTTGGTATGTACTGGAGGGGAAAGAAGAGGAAGAGAAGAGGAGGAAGAAGGAAAGGATGAGATGGAGAAGTATCGGGAGACTGGACGGGTAGTGGCGGGTGAAGAGAAATCGAAGGCTGCAGATGCCTATAACTGTGAGAAAAATGGACTAGACATGCTATTGCCAGCCTACAATTAACATGAGTGCTGCATGTGATACCACACACTTCGACCTAAGACTTGGTAAATATATTATCCATGGATCATATGAATTTTAAATATTTTTTATCACATTATTTCTTTTGTCAAATATTTTTATCACTTTATGGAAGATGCAAAAAACTTTCATAGTAGTCTGTCACAGAAAAATATTATAGCATTTCTTGCGGCTAAATTGTATCTAGGTCCTGCACTCTGTCTCGGTTACAACCTGTTGTGTAATTCCATGTGCCACATACTTAATAGTTAACACAGCATCTTTAGTTGAGTATCGTTATATTTTACCTACTCATCTTGGTAAAATCTTGAAGTTTACAATTTTTGTACAAAAAGAAAACCTGTATCATGATAGAATTTGTGTCTCATTATCTATGTATACTATTATGCCTTGTATCTCCAACTTCTAACTGTATAAGCAAATATTGTATGTGTGCTTAGTGATAATTGATGTACATCTGTAGCATGTATCTTCTTTTTTATGCATATATTTGTGGAGGGAGTGTGTTTATGTCTTAGTACATGTAGTATATATATGGCTTGGCTGTTCAAGTCTTTCCTTTAAAAAATTTACTCCCCTCTTATGTTTTTTTTGTAACAGGTTGCAGTTGGGGAACTTGAACTTAGCCATGAGTGCAACTTGATGCAATGGTCACCTGAGGACTTTGAGGCTAAGTTACAGGTACCTTCACTCGTTCTCATTTTAATGTTCATCCTTCCATAGCAATTATTTGTTAGAAGTTGTCCAGAATACAGTTAGCAAAATTTCCATGCAATACAATTTAGTTTCCTGTGTGGCTACCTTTTGGCTAACAGATTGCACCTGTAACTTTGTGAGAAACAAATATTTTTGTGATAGTTTATGTGGATGACAATCATAATGGATCTTGTAATACTCATACAGTACCTTCGGATCAATCTTTTTGAAGTTTTCTTATCTTTTTTATGGAGATTCAAACATGTCCCTGCAACCTCTATTTTCACAAAGCTGATCAAATAAATATTTCAAAATTTTATGCTTGTTCTTTATATTCATATTCATGATAGGTAATTCTCTTATAAAGATAGACAGAGGTCTTACTTGTTCACCTTTCGTGTGATGTTTCCAACAATCCATCTTAAGAAGCAAACCCAGTGGTGCTTTAAGCTCTAAAACAATCATCAAAACAAACAAACAAGCCTTATAGATTTTTTTATATTCTGACAAAAACATGCTGTATTGAGATTGTCTTTTTAACCATATACTCCCCCTATTAACTTATTTCTTGTTGGTTATTGGTGATAGGAGATGATGAAGCAGATACATGAGAGGTCCCTGAAAGCTGCAAGTGAATATGGCTGTATGAAGGATAGTCCAGAGTAAGTGTTGCTGAAGCAATCTGTGTACCTATCTTTTAATTAATTGTATTTTTAATTTTACTTCCTTCAGTAATTCAATATAGGACCACCAATCCATTGATCGCTCTTGAGGTGCCATTGGCAAGGGTGTACACAAGCTAGGTTATTTCTGTTTCAAACCAAACCTATCTAAATCAGCTTTCTGAATCATGAAACTGAAACAACATTATGTAACAATGGCTGCAAAATAAGTAGACCATTTCCTAATTATTGTTGAATCCCAGATTTTGATGATGAAATCAATTGATGAATTTATGAACTAATATACTTTTAAAATAAGTGACGCAGGAAAGACTTTGATCACGGACACGAACCATCATAGGGCAAATTATCAAAGTAGGAGAATCATATGTTGGGCCGGAGAATCATATGTTGGGCCGGAGAATCATCATGTTATAGATTGAACGTCGGGATGGAGGATTGGTCGATGTGCCGAAGGATGAAATTCGTGCCATGAGTTAAGGCATCGGTCCAGAAGGATCAGATATTGCGCCAAAAGATTAGATGTAAGTATTGGATGATCAGATGACATGTTGGAATGTTGGACAACGTGCTGATTGCTTCGTGATTGTGCTAGATTTGTGATTGAGTGGTTAAGTCTTGATCGTGGTCGTTTAGAATCAAATTAAGCTGGTATTGGGTCGAAACCATGTCAACTTAATTTGGAGCCCATTGAGCCTGAATTAAGGTTGAATTGGACCTGATGAAAGGTCAATTCAGTGACCTGGAATTGATTTGGGCGGTGGTACTGCTAGGTCCAGGTGGTGGTACCGCCTAAACAGCCAGTAAGCACAGTTTGTGCTTTTTCGGGCTTTTTGACAGTGGTACCACCATTGGTAGGATCAGATATTGCGCCAAAAGATTAGATGTAAGTATCGGATGATCAGATGACATGTTGGAATGTTGGACAACGTGCTGATTGCTTCGTGATTGTGCTAGATTTGTGATTGAGTGGTTAAGTCTTGATCGTGGTCGTTTAGAATCAAATTAAGCTGGTATTGGGTCGAAACCATGTCAACTTAATTTGGAGCCCATTGAGTCTGAATTAAGATTGAATTGGACCTGATGAAAGGCCAATTCAGTGACCTGGAATTGATTTGGGTGGTGGTACTGCCAGGTCCAAGTGGTGGTACCGCCTAAACAGCCAAAAAGCACAGTTTGTGCTTTTTTGGGCTTTTTGACAGTGGTACCACCACCTACCAGTGGTGGTACCACCCAATGGTGGTGATACCCGCCTAGACCGACGGTAGTATCGCCAGAGCCCAGATCCTCAGGCTTTGTTCGACGATAGTACTGCCTGGTGTTGACAGTGGTACCACCAGTATCTCGAAACTCAGGATTGAAATTTTGGCTCTAATTATGAAGCCATTGGGGGTGTATAAATATCCCACTCACTCTTGTTTGATGAAGTAATGGATAAGAGTGAAAAAGGGTGAAAAAGAGAAAGAATCATTGAGGTTAAAGTGTTGTAAACTCTTGAAAGTGTTTGAGTCTCTTCCTCCTTGAGTTTAGCGGTTATTTTAAGGAGGTGTGAGGTCTTGTATGAAAGTTTTTGTAAAGGTTCGAGCTTGGTAAAAAGAGAAGAGTTGTAATAAGGGTAGTTGATCTTCGCTCGTTGAAAAAAAGATCGGTAGCGAAAGCCGGTGGCCTCGAGATCGAGAGAAGAGGAATCGAGAATGGACATAGGTTAGGATGATCGAACCACTATAAATCGATTTGCATTTCCTTTCTTGTTTTTTCTTGTATTGCTTATTGATTTATTTTACTCACTACTCTACTCACGCTTTCAAGTTAAACGCAATTCTGATTCATATTGTCGTTTGAACTTTTTCAAATCGAATCTTTTTTACGATAGCAGTGATTCATCCTCCCCCTCTTAGTATCATTACGATGCTAACAATTATTTCAGATTGCAAGCTGGGATTCTTTCTCCTTATTGATCCTGTTGAATACAATGTTGCTCGTCATATTAAGGGCCATTGAGTTCCTTGTTTGGTTATTTCTAACGGAAGTCCTTTGAAATCTCTTTCTACCTGTGTTATTTAACTCTGCTACTGTTATGCACAAATTCTCTCTTTCGGTTTTGTTGCAGAGCGTTGGTGCATGGCGGAAACATCTGCGCTTTCCTGAATCTTGCTCATGCTATGATAGATCAAGGATGCGTGTGAATCAAAGGTAATCAAGGGTTAAACAACCATCATTGTACTTATTTACTGGGAGTATATGGCTACAAAGATGCAGCCTCATGTATATATATATACACACATAGCATGTAAAGCACGCGGATCAGCCTTCCATCCTTGATAGGATGATCTCCTGTGGCATTCCAAATGGCATGCAAGCTTTCCTCTCTCTTCTAATGAAGAGTAAATGTCGAAAGCAGTGGCGCTTAGCTTGCTCGGTCTGTACAATAGATAGCTGTGAGAACCAACCTCCTCCAAAGAGGAAAGGGTCAAATGTAATGGATCTGTATGTCCGTGAGTGAATCTATTCTGGTTATAAAGTGGGATTGTGCGTTTACCATTCTTTCAACCGCAACCGACATATTCTATCTAGTCAAAGCTGTGAGTGACACTGGATCTCTTCTTTCGCCGGTGTCTTCCCTTTGGATTCTCTGAGCATTGTGTAATCCTTTGAACTGACCCTCTCCAACCTGAGAAAAGACAAGACAACAGATGGACCGATCCATCCGTCAAGTCGAATGTGGGCTCCTCTTTTTCGCTGCCCTCGCCCATTTAGATAGAAGAAGCTGCTGTTTCCGGCTTCTTTGACATGGAAAGAACGAGACGGAATCGTGATCAAGAAGATGCACATTCATTCCCCCGTGTCTTCCACCTAACATCGAAGGAGTAATAACAACATTTGGATGAGTTGAATGAGGAATATGGATCTTTCGGAGACGAACCAGAGTTCCTCGACTACGATGTCTTCTGGTTCGATAAGCTCTAGTCTCCCAACTTGGTTGCTGCAGCATCAAGCTGGCTCAACGGCCTGGGCGAAAGTCTTATAGAACTTGATCATAGAGGTTTAGCTCTGACATCCTTCATGGAGTATCGAGGGCATGGACGCTGCAACACGAAGGCAATTTACAAAGGAAGGAATGGTTTGGGGCAAGATTCAACGCTCTAGAAACACTACATATATCCTAGTGTTGTTGATGGTAAAAAAGATGGCTCCATGTCTCCGCATGCAATGCTTCAATTATCGATCTCAAAACCAACTTCCTACTGCACCACAACGACGGATTCTAATTCCAAGCAGCCTGTGCGGCACAAAAACCAGGAGAAAAGAGTTAGAAGAAGAAGAATTATTTATTGTTAAGCGATAAGATTACTGTAATAACTTTAGCATATTAGCTAAGCTATTGAGGAAAATCTTCAACACTCTAATCCTCCTTCTAATATTTTCTTCTCCTGTATAATAAGTACAAATGAAGAATAGATGATGCACTTCTTTTCTTTGTTTCAATACGTCTTTCCTTAGTTTCTATCATGGTATAGAGTCGCTTGTGTAGAACAAACAGTATTCTCGCTATCAAACGATAACGATTCCCCATTGCATTCGGCCGCGAGCAACAGCCGCAACTGCTACCTCCACCATTGAGGCACCACTGCGGCGAGAAAGCCACCTGTGGTGCCCTCCTCTCCAGTCGGACCCGCAGCTCTAGGTACAGAGGAACTCCTTCACTGGTGAAGCTGCGATCTTCTCTCTATAGCTTCCCCGGTTATTGCACCATCACCGATCCCTAGTTCAAGGCGAGAGCAAAGCAGCCGCTGGCACCCATCACCTTCGACTGCCCTGTTGCTCCTCTGCTACTACCTTCTTCACCCGCCTTTGTCCCCTGCTAACGGATCTAATCTCCGACTCCGCTCCTTCCAACCGGCAGCCTGCCACTGCATCGTGCGCCCTTCTTCCTCCCTGCCGCTACATCGTGCATTGCCACTGCTCACAACCACTGCCACGGCCGCTGCCACGTAGCTGTGACCCTCTTCCTCTGTTGGATAGCACCTTGTTGCATCTTCCGATTACTTTTTCCATGCGTAAACAGCAGCAAACCAGAGGCCTTTCTACTTCCTCCGGCAACGACCTTGCCGATGATGCTGTCCAACTGCGCCTTTGCTCTGCCGATGGAACTTACAAGATCAACACCGATCTTCCGGCATCGTCTCTTCTTCCACTGCTCGTGAAGCTGGCCAAGGTCCCTGATCGCGGGCGCACTCTCGTCGCCCCATCAAGCTTGGTGAGACCCTTCTAACCCATCGCCTGCACCTTCTATCAGGTTCCAAACTCGGCGCCATCAACTCGCATAACAGGACGCAGGCATCGCATCGGTTTTGCCTAGCCGGATCAGTGTTAATCGCCTGTGCAGCCTCGCCAATGCCGCAACTACGGCTCTTTGTCTCCCAGCCTCCTCCACCTCTCCTGCGGAGGAGAGGATGGTTGTCTGCAGAGGTCATCCTCGATAGTGCCCAGTGAGCACCGCCATCTTCCTACATCGCTGTCATGCTGCGTCTGCTACCCAACCACGTTGACGGTGTCCGCTGCTGTAAATAAGCCACCGACAAGCACGCTTCCAATGGATAGTGCCTTCAACCTTCCTCTTGCCTAAAAAGTAGAAATGGAGGGTAGCTTTTAAGTTGGCTACTGTTGAACCACTAACGAGAAGACTTATTCTACTAAACACTAGTCTGCCACTACTATCTCTCCACTTGAATCATAGCTTGGAGCTTCCTTTCTTTCGCCAACCCCTCCCCTTTCATTGATTTAACAACTAGCTTCTTCTCATGTCCTGCTACCTGCTGTTAAAGCTGCTGTACCTTGCTCTAGTTTTCACATAGCTGTGGTCCTCTTCCTCCGGTGGACAGTGCCTCGTCGATCTCCCAATGCCGACAATCATCGGCTGCTCATTCCCTTCTTTGACGGTCGATTAACTCCTTCCTCCGCTATCTGTCTTTGCTCCCAATCGAGGTTAAAGAGAAGAGTAGGAAGCTGCTACATTTGCTCCTAGCCGCCTACCCGGTAACAACAGCCTTCTCTCATATCTCTACTACCTCCTGTAGTGGCCTATTTGCATAGCCTGCAGCCTTCTTTTTGGCACACACCGGATCTACAAGCCGTTCACCATGGCATATCTTCCGGACCCAAAAACGATAGTGCTTGGTATCCTCTCCCCTAATATCCTCGTCTTCTACCTCTCAAGTTTCAATTATTGTTTCTGTAGGAAGCAATAGTACTTCTCAACATACAGGGCTTGTATCTATTAATGCTGCAACCCTCATCCCTGTCAAATTATCCAGAGGAGGAAACTACGCATCCTGGCATGCTCAATTTTCTAATCTCCCCTTTGGCTATGATTTACTAGGCTATGTTGATGGATCTTTCAGTTGTCCACTAGAAATAATTACCATCCCGAGGGCACCAAATCCAGTATCAAATCCGGAGCATAAGTTATGGTTACGTTAAGGTCGTCTCATTCTTCATACAATTCAAGCCTCTGTTGCTGGTTCCGTCGCATCACTTATATCTTCATGTGCTACTGCTGCTAAAGCCTGGTGCAAGTTGCAAACTACATTGGCTAATCGTTCACGCACTCGTATGCTTGGCCTCCTCTCACAACTCATGAACACCAAACAAGAGGGAAGTACCGTCGATGATTATCTCCAACATATAAAACTTATCATCGATAATTTAGCATTAATAGGGCACCACCTCAGTGATGATGAAATTGTTATTCACACTCTTAATGGTCTTAGAGTTGAGTACAAAGAATTGGCAGCAACAATACAGGCACGTGACTCGTCGCTATCATTTGAGGAGCTGTCTGACAAGTTGACTGACTACGAGTCATATCTAAAGTGTGAAGATAAGGTTCCAGGCCCACCTATTACTGCTCAGGTAAGTCACAAATCAAAAAGGAAGAACAATAAGCATTCTAAACCTATCAATAAAAGACTTGGACAAGCTTTGCCTCAAGGAAGCAACAACCATCACCAACAGCCTTGGCGTCCTGCTCCCATGCCTCCAGGTAGCAACATCAACTATCAACAACCTTGGCGACCTACTCCTATGCCTCAACAACACATAGTCTGTTAGCTGTGTGATAAGGTTGGTCACTTCGTTAAGGTCTGTCGGTCTCGTCCTCGACCTTCGCTACCATGCCCCAAGCACATCTTACTGTTGCCCCGACTTCTGATCAACATTCTTGGGTTATGGACTCTGGTGCCTCCCATCACATCACCTCGGACCTCCAGAACTTGTCCCTTCACAATAGCTATGGTGGTACCAATGATGTCATCATCGGTGATGGTAAGTGAGTTCCCATCACTCATATTGGTTCCATAATGCTTAATTTGCATTCTCGTAATTTTATACTCGGTGATGTGTTGTGCGCTCCTCATATCAAACAGAATTTTATTTCTATCTCTCAATTCTATAAATAAAATAATACATCCATTGAATTCTTTCCTAACTCCTTTCTTGTCAAGGATCTGAGCATAGGGTTAGTTCAAGGCAAGAGTAAAGATAACATCTACCAGTGGCTATCGATCTCTCAGCCCACTGCCTACTCTTCTATTGTTGTTCCAATGGATGTGTGGAATCATCGTCTGGGTTATTCTCTTCCATCTGTTAAAGCAAGTTCTAGTGTTACTCATTGTGATGCATGTTTTAGTAATAAAAATCATAGATTATCTTTTGAACATTCTTCTATCTCTTGCTCACAACCGTTTTAAATTTTGTATACTGATGTTCAGGGTCCTGTACCAAGTATTTCATTTAACAAATCTAAATTTTCTATTATCTTTCTTGATTATTTTACCAAATATACTTGGTTGTATCCTCTTCAACATAAGTATGAGGCCTCTAAAACCTTCATTACCTTCAAAAAAATGGTGAAAAATATCTTTCAGTCTACCATTAAAATAGTTTACTCTGACGGTGGAGGTGAATACCAATCTCTAACACCATACTTGAATACATGTAGTATTCAATATCTCAAGTCTCCTCCGTACACTCCTCAGCTAGTTGGCTCAACCAAACGTAAACATCGACATATAGTTGAAACTAGTCTTACACTTCTCCGTCATGCCTCCACGCCAACTATTTTTTGGTCTACAGCCTTCCAGACCGTAGTCTATCTGATTAATCACATGCCTACTCCAGTCCTCCAGGATCAATCACCTTTTGAAAAACTATTTTATAAACCCGCAAACCTTTAGAAACTTAGAGTCTTTGGTTGTGTATACTATCCTTGGTTACGTCCTTATGCATCACATAAACTAGCTCCACGGTCGAAACCTTGTACCTTCATTGATTACTCTCTTGAACATAATGCTTACCGATGCTATGATCCTTTGACTCACAAGGTCTTTGTGTCTCGTCACGTGATCTTTGTGGAGTCCTCCTTTCCATTTCACCCACTAGTCTAAATCTCTTATTGTGCCAACTACTTTGTTAGCTATACATCATTGGCACATGTCATTATCCAATGAGCCTCCACAAGAATCACCCACTCCAACTCACATACATGAATGGAGCACTTCTCCAATTCAACATCTTGCTCCCTCTTTTTCCTCTCCTTCTTCTACATACATACCTCCTGCCTTAGATATCCAATCTTCGGACACTCAATCACCAGTATTTCCCTCACCTCTGCCTACTTCCACTATTGTTCCTCAGTCCAACTCACCCTGTTCTATTACTTCTCAAGCACCCATTCTGCCATTTTCTCCTAAACCACTTAGACATCCCCTGACAACACACTCTAAAAGTGATATTTTCAAACCACGTCAGGTTCTTGACCTCAATATAGTTGTGACTCTCTCTGTTGAGATTTGTGAACCTACCATGATTATTCAAGCTCAAAAGTCTTCTCACTGGCGTCAAGCTATGTTTGATGAGTATGACGCCCTCCTTCATAACTCTACCTGGACACTTGTTCCATTTTATCCCGCACAAAATGTCATCGGGTGTAAGTGAGTTTTTCAAGTTAAGCGGAACTCTGATAGGTCCATTGTCAGGTATAAGGTCCATTTAGCGGCCAAAGGCTTTCATCAAACATTCAGTCCTGTTGTTAAATCCACAACAATCCAACTGATTCTAAGTTTAGCCGTTTCAAAAGATTGGCAACTGTGACAACTTGATGTCAACAATGCTTCCTTACAAGGAACATTAACTGACGATGTCTTTATAGAACAACCTCTTGGTTTTCTTCATCCTCAGTATCCGAAACATGTCTGTAAACTCCACAAGGCTATATATGATATTTGGCAAGCTCCGCGAGCCTGGTACAAAGAACTCGACTCGTTTTTTATGTCAGTCGGCTTCTCTAACTCTAAGTTTGATACCTCATTATTTCTCCGTCAACAACCGAGCAATACAATATATCTTTTAGTCTACGTGGATGATATCATTGTGACCGGTAATAACTCTATGGAGGTTACAATGTTCATTAAGAAGTTGGCCGCCAGATTCTCCCTTAAAGATCTCGGTCCCTTGAATTATTTTTTGGGAGTGGAAGTAATGTCTACATCTTCTAGACTCTTCTTCTCTCAACGGAAGTATACTCAAGACTTATTAGTCAAGACAAACATGAAGGATTCAAATGTTGTTTCCACTCCCCTTTTCACTAACTCTAAGTTTGATACCTCATTATTTCTCCGTCAACAACCGAGCAGTACAATATATCTTTTAGTCTACGTGGATGATATCATTGTGACCGGTAATAACTCTATGGAGGTTACAATGTTCATTAAGAAGTTGGCCGCCAGATTCTCCCTTAAAGATCTCGGTCCCTTGAATTATTTTTTGGGAGTGGAAGTAATGTCTACATCTTCTAGACTCTTCTTCTCTCAACGGAAGTATACTCAAGACTTATTAGTCAAGACAAACATGAAGGATTCAAATGTTGTTTCCACTCCCCTTTTCACTAACTCTAAGTTTGATACCTCATTATTTCTCCGTCAACAACCGAGCAGTACAATATATCTTTTAGTCTACGTGGATGATATCATTGTGACCGGTAATAACTCTATGGAGGTTACAATGTTCATTAAGAAGTTGGCCGCCAGATTCTCCCTTAAAGATCTCGGTCCCTTGAATTATTTTTTGGGAGTGGAAGTAATGTCTACATCTTCTAGACTCTTCTTCTCTCAACGGAAGTATACTCAAGACTTATTAGTCAAGACAAACATGAAGGATTCAAATGTTGTTTCCACTCCCCTTTTCACTGGTGAATCGCTTCGATTAAATGATGGAAGTCCTACTACAGATCCTACACAATATTGACAAGTAATTGGCTCTTTACAATATTTGGCTATCACCCGCCCAGATATTTTATTTGCAGTTAACAAGCTGTCCGAATTCATGCATAGACCGTCTACTATACATTGGTCAGCAGTTAAACGAGTATTACGTTATCTTAATGGTACTCTTGACTATGACATATTTCTCTACAGAAACTCTCCACTCCAACTTCATGCTTATGTTGATGCTGATTGGGCTGAAAACGTTGATGATAGAACATCGACATCTGGGTATATCATTTTCCTAGGCACTAATCCAATCAGCTGGAGTTCCAAGAAACAAAAGACTGTTACTCGGTTAACCACTGAAGTTGAGTATCGCTCTATTGCAACTGCAGCTGCAGAACTTAATTGGGTGATGAATCTGCTCACAGAACTTGACATCCGCTCTTCTGCCACTCCTACCATATATTGTGATAATATCGGAGCTACCTACGTATGTGCAAATCTAGTATTTCAATAGAAACATATAGCAATTGACTTTTATTTTGTACGAGATCAAATGATCAACCGACAACTACGTGTTTCTCATGTTCATATGACAGATCAACTGGCAGACTCTCTCATGAAGTCACTTGCCCGCAAGCTATTTTCACTTCATAGGTCCAAGATTAGTGTCCTTGACAGGAGCACAATCTTGCGAGAGCATGTTAAGCGATAAGATTACTATAACAGCTTTAGCATATTAGGTAACATGTTGAGTAAAATCCTCAATAGTATAATCCTTCTAATATTTTTTTTTATATAAATAATTACAAATGAAGAATAGATGATATAATTTTTTTTTATTTCAATGCATCTTTCCATAATTTTTATCATTTAAACAAAGAAAGCAAGTAGCAAAAGTAAACGCAAATAGGACGACGTGAACTTCTCAGAGAAAGGAAAAAGATTTAAAAGAACACCAGAGATGGGCAAAAATAGGCTGAAGGGGTTACTGTTCCAGGAAAACGGAAGCAGCAGGAGCAGGTGTGGAGTTGAAGGCAGCGAGACAGTTGCTGTGCAGTATCTGTGGGGAAGTTTTCGGGGGCGGAGAAATCGAAGAAAGCAAAATCCTCCCGTGACGCGATCTTTCCAACTTCGCCTTTTGAAAGGTCCAAATTGGTGGGAGAGATCATAAATTTCGACCGAAGTGGCTCCAAGAGAGAGAAGAGACGACTCTGCAAGTCTGCATTCACTCTGCCATTTATTTGTTCCCAGTGTGGTTTACATTAAGTGGTGACCTGCGATTACTCAACCTACGAGCACAGTACGACGGGCACTGAATTACCCACCACATAATCCAGATAAAATGATCGTGTGTCAGGGGATTTTATGCCATGGTCGTGAATTCAATACTATTTTATTTTACCCGTGTGCATAAGCTCGTTCACGTCGGTCGAGAAGAGACGAGAAAGTTCGAGATAGGTCCATCGGGTCTCGGATGTGCGCTTCGGGATGCTCTTGCTCGAATGTGCATCTCGGGATACTCTTTCTCGGAGTCTATCGAGGGATCCCGCACAAAGGCCTTGCGGGGTGGGGTGCGCTCGATATGACCTCTCCGACGATCAAGTCAATGCCTGAGTGTAGTTTTAGAAATAGAGTGGGCGAGCCCTTTTGTGCCATACCCATGGGTAGCTTTTATACTTGCACGCCGAAGGTCGATCGTACCTCGATCTTTAATGTCGTCGGTGTCCTTTGCTGAGATGACGTACGACCTCGCGTGGTCCTGAACTCCTCGAGCGTCATGCATGTACCTGATAATGTCGTGCGCGGGTTCGCCTCATCCTCATATCGTTCGAAGGTCCTTGCAGAACCTACACTTGTACCTGTTTGCGTGGGGTTTGTGTTGCTCTCGCGGTAGGTCGATCATACCTGCGCAAAGTCGATCATACCTATGCCAGATCGTCCATACCTATGTTAGGTTGGCCGTGCTGCGTTGGGTCGACCATTCCTGCACTAGGTCGGCCATACCTACGCCTAGTTGATTGTACCTACGTCAGGTGTCGATTAAAATTGTGCTTAATTAGCTGAGGAGGCGGTATGTGAGGGGTCCGTCCATTATTGGCCCTATCATCGTGTAATTAGATTCAATCAGCTCATCCAACTTAATTTTTTGATCGCAGGGAGATGAAATGACTGAAATGTGGAATAATGGTCACAGATGCCCTAATAATACGAGATATGTTGCTACATTATGGCTTGGAAAAGTTTATGATCCGTCATAAAACTTGTCCAAAATTTTCACCATCCATGTTTTCAGCTGGTGATGAATTCTTCTACGGCTAATGTTTGTTTGTTCGTCTACAATTTTCTTGGAGATCCGAAGAACCTTTCAGTTCATCAGACTTCTTCATGCCTTTGGCTCTTTTGTCTAACTTGTGTGATTCTCGCTGAATTGGAATGCTGAGAGATCGGATCATGTTAAATCTCACTTTTATTGGAGGATTTGAAAAGAGCTGTTGGGGCATTTTTTTTCCCGCAAGAGTTTAATTGAGTTCAAATTCCCAGTTTTCGGATATATACAGATGCCTTCTCTACTTGAATTCTCCCATTTTAAAATGAATTGTGTTCTTCTTGTCCTTATTTTTCGTATGGATTTAGTGTAAGTTGGTGGCAAGTTCAAATATATCAACAACAGTGCACCAAAAGTAATATTCAGGATAAGACCTCACCTCCTGGATAAATTAAATGCTTCTGTCGTCCCACATAGCAAGAAAGGATTGCACCCTTAAAACTAAGTTCGAACTGTACAAACAGGCCAAGGATCCAAAGAGACAGGAAGGGACCTGCTGATACAGTCATTACATATCGTGTTCCCTCGTCAACTTTTGGCAACCTTAGCGCGGACCGCTCGTGCCGATTTAGAAGATGAAGATGAAGCCGAGGCAGAACCATCAAACTTCTTTTTGTCTTCGGTAAACGCTTTTTTCATCTCTTCCAGAATTTCATTGTATCGGTTCTTTCGCTCTTCAGTGTCGACGCGCTCCACAATAGATAGCTCCGACAGATCATCACACAGGATCTTGTTGATTATGTTGGAGCATCGTGGGAAGAAACGCATTCCTAGCTGAACTGGAATAACATTTGAGCCGCTCAGAAATGATTTGTGTAGAAAATTGCTATCTAGATAGTAGGTTGAAATGCAGTACCAAAGTGTGTCTATGTCAACTAAAAGCTATTTCTTGTAGTGTGTCATTCTACATTCTACATCTTTGTTAGAGTAGCTGATCATATGGAACGTAAATAATGGTACCTCGATTATTAATATGCCAACTGTACTAGAGAAAGCTCTGTGAGTGTAGCGTAGTTGATCACACATGCGGGAAACAAAAAAAAAAAGAAAATATATATATAGAAAAATTTATGGATACATACCTGTCTTTGATAGAGCTTCCATCCGGGATAACTGCTCTGCAGTCATTTCAAGAGATGCTTTCGCCACATCATCAACTGACCTTTTGTATCCAGCACAAGGTTGCAGCAAGCTGTTTGAGTTAAACTTCAGGGTGCCGTCCACATTAGCATTGTTCATGGCAGTTTTTGCTTCGGCAGGGAATAATCGCTCAGCCAGCCATACTGCACCAAGAGGAAAACCAATATGGACGAGTTAGATATTAAGAGAATATGAAACGACGTCCAAAATCATCGCCATCCACTATGTATAGTTACTGCTGTTAGTTGCATCATGTGGAAAATCTTGAGCTTGGTACTAAATCCGGCCAATTAGTATCAACGTAAAGCACAGAACAAAATATAGGTGAAATGGAAAAAAGAACACATTACTACTATCTCAATATTTCCTTCACCCCACGGTAAATTACCTCTGCTCTCAAGATATAACAATTTCTCTCGCAGGTTATCACTGATCATCTCAACTGGAACAGAAGTGGCTTCTGTAGGTGAATCTTTCGCCTCAGCTCGCTCTAACATCTCAATGCACAGCCGTTCCTTCGGAGAAGTTTCTCCTCTTTTAACTGGCCTGCAGTAGTCTATAGATCTGGTATGCATCTTGGAGATTTGAAGCGCCGTTCTTCCATCTGAGGTGATATAAGATGGTTGAGCTCCCCTCGTTAGCAGTGACATTATGATTTCAGGTTCTTTACGCATTGCAGCAACATGGAGCACAGTGTAACCTCTGTGATCTTTGCCATTCACGTCTGCAAGTTCAAGATCCAGAAGCTGTTTCATAGTTTTTGGATCGCAGTAAGCAACTGCATAATGTAGAGCCTTTGCATCATCTAGAGAGGTGTGTTTCTCGTACAAAAGCATCTTGACTAATTCAATATCATCCATATCAAGAGCACCATATATGCTCTTTACATGTTTATCTGGGAACCCAAGGCTCTGACCATCTGATCCTAAATTTGAACGGAACTTCACAATTTGCTTGACGACATTTCCAGGTAACTTCTTTTCAAGTGTCATATAATCAATATCCGACTTGACAACCATTTCAATGCACTTCAAAAGTAATCTCTGGCAATGCTTATTGCACAAATTTGCAACAATTAGAACCAAAAGAATGTCATCTGTTGCTACCTTCTCAAGAATGTCAAGGAGCCGCCGCTGCAATGGAATGATATACATGTTTCCATTAAAGTTGAAGATTGGAAAGAATACTCATAAGCTTGTTAAATTGGAAAAGACCAAACAAAGATACATGATGGCATGCATAAAAATATTCAGGCAGGCTGAGAGTGATGTGTCCGTAACTTCACAGTTCATTTGGCAAGGACCAATTTATTGGACAAATTACTTTGCCCATCAGCAAATTTGGATGCCACTGATTGTGCTTGAGTTTCTCCAACGATGACAAAATTTCTAACTCTCAAATTGAAGGAATATATAATGTATAATAGGCATCTTAAGCATGGTTCGCCATGTCGACCTGTACCGAGCGATACGTGCAGTATGTATCGGTTTGACAGGGGACTAGCACGTGGATCGCCCTATACCAGGCGGTCTATAACAAGGGACCCTGTATCACTTGATATGGGGTATGAATCGGTCGAACTAGTTGAAATCTGACTGTTATCGACTTGTACTGGCTAGTAACGATCGGATTTTGACCCATACTGATCAGTGGTTAGGATTTGTTGAATTCAAACAGTCCATTTGACCATTTGAACCAGATCTAAGGGTTATTAAGCCCTTTCCCTCATTCTCTCCCCTTCACTCTCTCTGACTCGTCTACTCTCTCAATCACTTTCTCACTCACATATATCTCTCATTCTCTCATTTGCACTCTATTGAACTCCGTAAAGTTGCGATTTGTTGTTTGGATAAAGCTTGGGTGACTAATTAGATAGAATTAACACCCGAGTTAGAGGAAGAACTCTCTAATCAAAGGTATGTAGACAACTTAATCACATTTAGCAACTCGCTCGGTTCGAATACATGGCGATGGCATAGACAACAGTGTCTTGATCGATGATGGAAGCAATGTCGGGGAGTCGATGGTCTTGTCTACACAGTTTGAGGGTGGTGCATGTATTGAGGAGTAAATATTTTATGCATACCACCCAAGATTCAGATCATGAAGCTTAATGTGATAGTTAGTCATTCTTTTTCGAGCAATAGTATGTTGATCGATCTTATGATATGGAGTAGCAAATCAATGGCGAAAGTAAAAGTTCCAACATTCTCCATGCTTTGCACTAATATATGCCACAATCATACTAATCTTAGTAGTTGCCTCACACACGTGTGGCTCATGATGATCACACTACAACCATCACCACATTGATGCACCAATAACATACAATGTATCAATGTACTATGCCGTAGGATCAATTTCGAGATTGGGTCTGACAAACATATCAAATTGACATACAAATACATAGGATTAAGGATCCCGATCCACTACTCATGGAGTTCCGTCGTTCTTTTTGATGGTAGAACCAAGTATATCCATCGATCAATTACTTGACTTATTTGAATTTTAATGTTTAAGTTATTTAATAAACAATCTAATAATTCAAATCAATTTTTTTATAGATAATTCAATATCAACTGAAGGATGATTCAGAACGTACCACAAAACTACTTCATAGAACTTGAAAAAGATATATGACACTATTCTTTCCTAATCTAGAGTATTTTTGCTAAAATTATATTTATTTTCAATTTAAAGACCTAATCTAACATTTATTTTTATTTTTCAGAAATTTTTAGAGCTATTTTCGACTTTTGTGTTGTTGGTACGCTTAACGACACATGATATGTCGGTACAAAGTGGTACACACGGGATGGTACACCGGTACGAACCGATAAGGTGAATCTTGATGTTAAGGCAAACTAGTTAGGTCAAATGTAAACACAATAAGGTGATTGGAAACATCAATAACAAAAATAATGGGCGGACATGGGTAAAGCCAAAGGGCAAAAACATATGCATAAGAATCATAGTGGATATGTCATGTAAGTCATCACTCTAAGCCCCGATTCCCAAGCGTCAATCTTGGGTTCGTATTCCAAATCAAGAAAGCAAGAGGTCTTATTACTCACACCAGGGATTTACTGTTTCTTAATTTAACTGAGTTAGACAGCAACAAGCTTGGACTCTGAATTAGTTATAGTCCAAAGTTATTCCGACATGAATGAACGATCAGACTCCGCCGAAGGGTTAATAAAGAGGTGCAGTGTAGGGAATTCTGGAATAAGACTGCTTTGTACTCAAAGTAACAGTGGTACGAGCCTATAGAACAGATCCTGGGTGTGATCATACCAGCACTAAATCACTGGATCTCATCAGAACTCCCAAGTTAAAGCGTGCTTGGCCGAGAGTAGTGCTAGGATGGGTGAATTCTGTCTGGAATAAGACGATGATGATCGAAGAGATACATGTGTGGAGAACTGCAGTAGAGGACACATGTAGCTGGAGGAATTCTCAAATATTTCATGAGATTTAGGATATTTCTAAAGAAAGATAGCTAATCTACAAGTAATGGGAATACTGGATGATCCAAGATTCAGTCTTGAAGATGACAAAATCATCACCAAATTTTCAGTAACAGGACTCCAGCGTTGGTATGTGAAACAAAAACATGTAATGATTGGATTTAGAGACTAACTCAGGATGTCAAGGATGGTATATAAGACGCCACGATCCGGTGATTCTATTGATGGAAGGCTTCGAGGATAGTACGTAAGACTGAGAAGTTATTGGTGTGCGAAATGAGTAGATTCGCTTTAGAATCTACTCAGGATCTGCCTCAACAATCCGACCATTCCACTGATGGAAGCCACTAAATCATGGTGGAAGAAGGGAAAACATCGGACGGAACACAGAGTCTATCAGCCAAGAACGGAATCAAGAAATCATTTTGATGATAACCCCTTCCTTAATCCTTACCCCGAACCTCTGAAACAGGATCCTGCAAAAAAGAAAGGGCAAAAACTAGGCAACATCGTTTGGCCCTGACCTGAAAGAGGCTGACGAGCTCGTAGATCTCGAATCTGAAGGCGGCATGGAGCACCTGGAGCATGAAATGGACGGCGGGCCAGCAGGCTTCGTGGCGGTGGCAGCTCTCTTCGGCGCACTCCGCCACGCCCCTGGGGAGCTCCTCCGGCCGGCCGGTGTAGATGTACTCGAGCACCGCCTCCAGGGCCTCGCGCCCGACCTCGAATCCGGCCACCAGTTCGCCGAGCTCAAGCGCCACCGACCCCGCCGCGAACTTCTCGAGGAAGAAGGGGCTCCGCGCTGAAAGGACGCACCGGTGGACGGGCACCTCGTGCGGGGGGTCGCCGCCCGAGGATTGAACGGTGATGCAGGCATCAGCGCAGAAGGCGAGGCCCGGGGATCGGCGGAGGGACCCGAGGTGCTCCGAGAGGCGGGTGAGCGCCGCCACCTCGGCGGAGGGCAAGGGCTCCGCGGCCGCTGCTACTGCCGTGGGGTAGCATAGGCTGCTGGTGGTGGTGATGTCGGAGTCAGAAAAGAGTTGGCTGTCCTCCGGCTCCATGGCTGCCGACTTCGGTCGGGCTTTCCCGGCCAAGGAAGCGAGTCCAAAGTAAACCCCGCGGTTTGCCCAGGTCTTTTAGAGAGAGAATTGAAGGTCACGGCTCACGTGGCAGTTCGTTAATGGTCGGGCGGCGCGTGAAAGGTCGTCTGCGGTGGCAATTCTTTGGGGGTGAACGAGGATGCTTCCTCCCTTTAAAACAACCGCAATATATATATATATATATATATATATTGAACTCCCCAACAATTACTGCAGAACGAAGACTCACTTGAATGATTTGTATTGCAATAAACCCCTGTCACTGTTCTAAGGTCCATCGGTCGTTACCTATCTTGTAGCGGGCCATCGAAACGGGAAAACACATCCTTCTCAGCTAATATAATCCATTCTCACAGTGACGACTTCACCCGCCTTCTTCGAGTGTGCATACAAAGAGCAAAGCTTTTGGCTTGTATGCTCTGCATCTGTCATGGATGGATTGCCACTGTTCAGCTCCTGAGATCAGAGTGGGGTATTGTTGGAGGCTATAAGCGCAGCTTATGTTGCCCTTCCTTCTAGACTTGACTTGTCGTCGTCTTCCTTTGACATCCTTCTCAATAATTATTAATTGTAATCATACTTTTCGATAAAAGTCCAGCTCAGCTCCACATGACCGAAATGGTTCTCATAGGTTGTGGTTTACGAGCACGACAATGGAGGACCACAGCTTCACCTGTTGATACGATAGTGTCGGAAAGATATCCCCGTCTAAGCAAACACTGTCCTAATCGAGTCCTGGAACGACCTTTTCTCTCTCTCTCTCTCTCTCTCTCTCTCTCTCTCTCTCTCTCTCTCTCTCTCTCTCTTGCTGTGTGTGTTTTAAGGTGTACTGGCCCGCAGCATTGAGATGCAGCAGATAAATTGACCCGTTTCTGCAGAGAATATAAGTCGAATTAAATTATGGCATCAGAATGACTCTCTCTCTCTCTCTCTCTCTCTCTTGCTGTGTGTGTTTTAAGGTGTACTGGCCCGCAGCATTGAGATGCAGCAGATAAATTGACCCGTTTCTGCAGAGAATATAAGTCGAATTAAATTATGGCATCAGAATGAAGACACACCACAGATCATATCCACCCAACGCAAATTACCGATTTGATTGATGGGTTCAAAAGTCACGCGTTCTAGAATGATTTGGCTGTGTCGGTATAGTAGCCAACTGTGTCATGGGCCGATCTTATCCAAACCAGAGAACACAACAACAACGTCGTCAGACATAAGTACGATGACATGCCTACAGGTGAATCTTAGCGGTTTAGGGTTGTTCCACCAGAGGTAAGAGTTGATGCATGCATCTACGTTGATTTAGACCCGTGATGCCTCGCCATCATTGCAGGGCGGTGTAAAAGAACAGATCGGGAGTGTGAATGCATTGACTTTAATGACGCCCACACACACACTCTCTCTCTTCGGAGTATGCCTTTCTTCAGGATTTATAGGAAATGTATGTCATATGGACGAAGAATGATCGAGTCGAGGGAGCTTTTTCTTCCAGGAAAACACATCGAAGCATCAACTGCTTTCCTTCTTTCCTAGTGCATAATTTATTTGGCTGTAGATTGTTCCTTGGACAGCATAAAGCATTAGAAGAAAGAGATAGACCAAGATTTGCGACATATTAGTTTCTTTTGTGGTTCTTAAAGTGGACCTCAAATTGCATCTCAGGCAGCAATTTGGCAGGAGGAACCAAAATTTAGGATGATTGCTGTGATTACCACTTACCCGACCAATAGTTCAAGCAATGGATGATAAGATTCACTTGGAGGGGCATGCAGATCATGAAGTAGACATCATGAGAAATCCAATGCATACTCTGCAAACAGTATACCATCTTTTTTCTATTATGAAAAAGATGAAGCAAAAACAAATAACACAACGGATTACAGCAAAGAAAGGGACTATCTTAGAGCTAACTAATATTACAGGAAAAGGAATGAGATGATCACTGATAAATTGCAAGCAAATGCTTCTACGGATTCCAGTTTTCTACAACTAATCCATAGTACAAACACTGCTAGCCAAAACAAGATCACACCACTGAAGAACTTGACATGTGTTTGCAAAATGCTATTTCACGGCCTAGCTTGGTTTGGTTAGTCCTGGCACAGCCATCCTTGGTCAGGTATTAGTTGCTCATCTCAATTATCGGTACACGACAATGGTCTGAATAACAAAATCTTGGTTCCAGAACATGATAGAAAAACTTCCTATAATTCTAGCCATGGGCTACTATAAAAACACATCATTACAGATTCAAGAGGATGTATGCTTCTGTTCCCCTTTAACACCACTGTCTATATATCCCAACCATCCGGCCTACTAGCAAACTCCCATTTCGAGGGTAGAGGACCAAACAAAGCTGAGAATTTGGTCAGGCAATTTGTTCTGATGTTGTAGTGCACCTGGGTGTTACGACTAATTGCAGCAGTAGACAGCTTAGAAGTATCAATAGCCCAGGCAGGATGAACATATTCCACTGTCCTCCCAAAACTTGCGTTTGCATATAAAAAGTTCATCAGCAAGTCTTCACAATTGAAAGACCGGTCAACAAAGGTTCTTCCTTCCCTCGCTTGCTCACTCCAATATTTGTTGAAAGCATATTCACTGTCCATAAAAGCAGCACCAGTCAGTATCACATTGTAACCATTCTTCCCCCGAGCATACCTCTCATTTCTATATTGCGGAGGGCTGCCATCCAGCAGCCGTGGATAGAAGCCGACAAGTCTTTCAGGGTTCTCCCTCCAGACCCTAAACCCTTTCTCTACATCATTGCATGTCATCAGTATATCATCATCCAGTTCAAGAACCGCTCTTGTCTTAATCAGAGGGTCCACCTTGAACCTGTTGTTGAGAGAATTTTGCTCTTCCACCCGTATCCTCACAGGCACAGCAGAATCTAACTCATCCACTTTCGGAGGGTCTCCTTTATTCCAAACAACTAGTATTTCTCTTACAGATTCACATCGGGAATAGTGTTTGACATAAAGCTTCAAGTTCCAAAGCCGGGCTTCATAAGTCATTGTTACCATTGTAAATTGAGAGTATTGACCTCCAAACATGTAGGCCTCTTCAGCACCGTTGCCTCCCAATAGAAAATGCACAGACATGCACACAAAAGCTATGCCCACAAGAGCAAGGAAGCTGAGAACGAGCTTACCAGAGCATGTTTTAAGATGTATTCTTTCTCTGATGGAAGATCCATATCTGCTCATGCCTGAAATGTATCTCCGGGCTCTCAAGTTTATATACGGATGATTCCTGAGCCAAGATGTTTCATTTCTCCTACTAGATGTCATGCAACAGTTTGGAGGAAAATTACAGTTTACTGCACCAACTAAGAAGCCTATGCACATGATCAGTAAAATGAGCAGCAGGGTAAATGTGCAACCCAGAAGAAACCGCATTGTGGAATCACCCGAAGGGACTCGGTCCCCATCCATAACTGCAATCCAGTTACCTGATGGGAGCTGCTTGATATCTAAGTGGTGATATCTGATGCCATTCCAGGCATTTCGATCTTTCTTCGGTTCTTCAATCCGCAGCTCGACAGGGACCTCCTTGAATTCCTCTTTGCTTAGTTTTTCAACTTTGTAAACTCGGACTTTTCGGCCATATGTCTGGCCACAGTCCTGACCCAAGCGATACAAAGAACCTTCATATATAAAGGGTCTTCCCCCATTTCGAGCTCCCAAACTTTTGTCAGCTCGGTATATAGGATTCCTTGGATGTTGCTTCCAGGGGCCAAGTGGTGAGGTGCTGTACCATACCTCGAGCTCCGCATTCCTCTCAATGCCAAATCGAGTAAAATCTGAAGCAAAGAGCCAATAGTATCCTTCATACTGGATTAATGAGGCATCTATTAGAGGTTTCCTTATGAGGACCTTTTCCAATGTCCATTTAAGTGGAAAGTTTACTGCACGATAAAGTCGAAGATCTCCTTTTCTGTTCCCCTCGGGCATCATATAGATCTGAAAGGAACTTCAGATTGAATTGTCAGATACAAAACCATTGTTATATGGATAAGTATAGAACATTCCTGTGTGCAACTAATATCTTAATTATTGTTGTCAGGATCTGATGGTTCAAAGATCCAAACTTTATCATCAGGATAAAAAAAGACCATAATCAACTTGACAATCTTATTCTTGTACCAACCGATTGTGTTATATGATACATAAAAATATTTTCCGTGTTTTAGAATGAGTTGTTCATAAAAGAAAAAGTTTATCAGATTTCCAAAAGAAAATTGCTACTTTTTAAAGATAAAAATTAGATACTTTTTTTATTAGATTTGGATTTGATAACAGTTCCCAAATTTTGACCAAGCATGATGATTAGTTGAATCATTTAAAAGAACTTAATTTAAAAAAAAAAAGAATTGTGAGCATGTTATGGAAGATTTGGGAAAGTTGCACTGAGTTTATTCTTATAGAACCAATAACTGTGTTGCATTTACAATTTTTAGACATAATTCTTTCCTATTATCCATTCATACAATTTTGAACTAACTCATGTTGTTCCAGTATATTCACAAATGTTGGAAATATCAAAGCATAAAATATATATATATAAACAAATCTTAGATTCCTCGATTCCTTTGAGATTAGATCCTGATTCTGAGAGCATTGATCTTATTTATTCTGTGGAAAGCTAAAAATCTTAGCGTTTTGGATACCTGGTTCTGGTAGCTGAAAACAAATGGGTAAGACAAATGCCAGTCCTCCCGCAAAGCAATGCCCAGAAATTCCCATGTGCCACCCTGGTCAAAGCTTCTTGCCACACCAATATTACCTTTCATCATAGTGGTACTTTTTGACTCAAAGAACAAGTACAAAATGGAATCCTGAACAAAATGAACAGAATCAAATGTAAATGCATTCTTGCAACACTAAAAAATCATGGTTAGAACATGAAATAAATTCATGACAACCTAAAAGCATATATGTACAAAGTCAGTCCAGAAAGGATCATTTATAAACCATTTTTCCAGAGCTTGAAATCATAACATAATGCATATCAAAGCATTCCAGGGAATAAGAAACACACTCCAACAACAAAACGTAAACACAAAAATCATGAACCCCTTCAGTCTAAATTCGTCTCACATGAAAGCAACATTAAGAGGCACAACAATTTCCATGAGCTTATGCAGCTTACAGCATGATATAACAGTAAGAGTTCTTGCTTTTGAAAAGAGTAGGAGTTTGATCTGCTCTGAACACATAATAAGAACAACGGGGCAGCAAGGAAATGGACATGCCATGCCATTCAATCTGAGCAAACATAAACAGAATACCGAAGTCACCATCTATACGAATAAGCCATCTCCATAATTATACCTGGGGTGCTCATTAATAAACATATATCAAAGAATTGCATATGAGATTGTGATAAGCCATCCACAAATTATCAGCAGCATGGTTTTGAAAAGATTTACTCAACATACCAGGTCAGCAGCCCCAGTTTTAATCATCTTGGATATGTCACTCTATGGTCCAAAATATACAATCCAAATCTAAGTCTTATTTGAATTTCTCACTCAGCAAAGAAATCCCAGAAATGCATTATTTTTTTCAAAACAATTTCAAATCAGATTGAAGCACTTGAAGTCTGGTTAAAATATTGACCCATTGTGGAAGCCACGACAAGTAGGTCAGTTATCAACATTTTCCTACATGATGCACGATCAAGTATCTGTTATTGGAGTTGCTTCTTCATGCTAACCCTCAGATCAAGGGATCACTCAGAGAGTAGGTTATGTTTCAAGTGTAGCCCACATATTATGTCTTTAAATGTGTCATTAACTTCAACATATCTGTGAGCTTTATATCACAGGTGGGGGTAGAAGGAAAAGAATTTAACATAATGAAGTTAGATATGATTATTCAAGTAAAGAAAAAGATGCCCTTATATGATGCTACATATTGCATGCCGCAAGTTACTATTTTCAGCAGATAAAATGCAACCAACGAGATGTGAGACATTAATGTGAATATTATGGTTGTAATGTGATATTACAGCACTAAAAGTCCAAAGAACCTTCACTTAGAATATTGGATGATACATCTGAGAATGGTCCACAAATAAATCATTTAACATCACTTTTGAGGTTGGTCCATCGAGGTCACTTGTGGATCCTACCTTAAATATAACCGAAGCAAATAATTAGCCAACATAATTATAAATTGAAAGGGGCCATTGTTCTGTGCCAACTTAAATACATCAATGGGATCCTTTCCTCCTCCTCCAAAATATTCATGTCGTATCTCATGCTAAAGACAAAATCGAAATTTAGCACACTTGAGATCTTGTGGTCAGAAGGAAAGGATTCAACTTGACAACTAATATGTCCACAATCCTCAAATATCTTGCCTTTTTCTCCCAAACAAGAATAAGGACGATGGCAAGAGAGAGAAGAGGGGTTACCAACCTGAACATAGAGGAATGGATCAGCGACGAAATTGGTTGGGTACCCCGCATTCGACGGCGACGCACATGTTAGCACAGGGTTGGCAATCGGCCACGCCGAATTGTTGGACTTGTTGCTACCGTGCTGCTTTCTCGAAGAACACAACAAAAAGATTATTAAATCATGGATTAGGATGAAGAAAGGAACGACGAACTTCACAAATCAGACATGGATACACATTAACAAGAAGGAATCCGCGGAACCCACCATTTCGATGGGGGAAAGCGAGAAGGGGCTGCTTCCATAGTACACGCCGATGGACCAGGAACCCTCGCTGTCCGGGCCGCACCCGTCGACGGCCAAGACGGGGCGGCGGGAGGAGGAGACGACGAACCAGAAGAACGCAACGGCGACGGTGGCGGAGGCGAGGAGGGAACTGAGGAGAAAGGAGACCGCAGATGGGGAGCGAGAGAGGAACCCCGTGGCCGCCAACCTCCACCGGATTCGCGGGGCCATGAAGCCGAAGCCGCAGTCCCAGACAGCCCAGGAATTTCCGGCCCTTATTCTCCCCACCTCCGGAATCGGAGCCCTCGCGTCCTGTCTTCAGATGGGAGAAAGAATGGGTATAAGAAAAGCGAGAGGAAGAAGAAGAAGCCTGCCTCGAACGGGAGCTGGCAGAAGGGGGAGATCTATAAATGCGGGTGGAGGAGAATATTGAGCATAATTTAGATCACGAGGAGGAAGTGGAGGTTAGAGGAACCCAGGAAGCAGATGATGACGAAGAAGAAGAAGAAGAAGAAGAAGAAGAAGAAGAAGAAGAAGAAGAAGACGGCGTCGTCTGTTGACTTCAATTCTTGATTGAGTAGGAAACGGACACAGAGCGAGAGAGAGAGAGAGAGAGGTGAAGCGAGGCGCCCCTCCGGTTTGCAGAATGGTTCACGCAATGGATATGGGTGATGGGAGGGGGGGGGGGGCATCGAGGAAGGACAACAGTGAAAAGAAGGCCCAAAAGGATCGGAGTCTGATCTAACGCAACTATATAAAGAATCTAAGATTTCGAATGTGGGGTGATGCCCTCTCAGATCTATGTTTTGGAGACCACACCACATAGTAATTTAATATTAGCAAAGAGCACGGACTGTGGAACAACGTTCATAGGTGATCCCAATGTGTATTATATATATATATATATATATGGTGTTGCCTATTTAAATTAATGGCAACAAAAAATATGACGCCCACCAAGTGCTGTCTGTCACGTTGATGCGACGAAGGAGCAATGAATGCTTCAAAACAATATAATTAATTGGGTGACAACGGGCATCAAAATGCTCGACGAAATGCCTTCTTCTTTTTTGTTGGGGGGCACCGCACCATAAATGGCTCCTGCTTTCTCAGGCCGGATTGCAAAACCTAAAACCATATTACTCCCTCTTTCATAATCATTATTATATTGTATGCTCCATCATCATCACATGTGAATTTAACTTGTTTCGTCCTGACCAAAGATAAAATGTGTCACGTTATATGACGTCCGATTTACATGTCTAAAAAAAATTAATTTTTAAAAAATAATATTTATTTATTAATTTTAGATGATGAGATCATCACTAGAAAAATATCAATAAATAGTTTATTTATATTAGACGTTACTCTACATGTCGTCATGAATGTTGGTATGTCTAAGAGGAAGAAAGATGAAATAAACAATGTATACTTATCATATTGTAGGTTAGATTATTAATAGAAACCCCTACTGTTTCTATCGTAGAAGAGAGGGAGAAGCGATAAAAATCGTTTCGAAAGGATTGACCTCCTTGATTACTTCGAGTAGATCAATATCCTAGGATTTGTCAAATAGCTGAGATTATATATATATATTCTGATTTTTTATTTTAAGCCTCTTTTTAGAATCTACATGAAATAATTTTAATCATATAAATGCATGAGTAGCTCTTATTATTTTCTCAAATTTTTGGACCTTTGCAAATTGAGCTCTCTTTAGAAATGATTTCATATCATTCTTTCCTCTTGAAATTTATAAAAGAAAAAAAATAATTTAAGAACTTTTTGTGATGCTTGATATATAATTCATGATCACTCTTTCAAATCCTCTCTTAAGAAAAAATATTTTGATTTTTAGATTCATGAATGTTTGATGTAATGCTTTCAAATGTATTCCCCTCTCTTGATATTTGATTTTTTTTTTTCCCGCCCCCCTTCTCGTTCCTTTCTTCTTCTTCTTCTTATTCTTCTATTTTATTTACAAAGGTGGAGAAATAAATTTGTTTGTGATGAATAAAATCCTCTCTTTATTCTTCTTCTTTATCTCTTTATCTCTTTATATGATGAAATATGTGTTGAACACTTAGTGTTCAAATATATAGTGAATATTTTTTTTGTTAATAATAAAGAGAGAGAAATGACATGATTAATGATATAAGTGAAATGTTATTTTAAAATCTTTAAAATATTTGAAACATATTTTTGTTTGAAATTATAATATTTGAAATGTTTGAAACATATTATTGTTTAAAATTATAATCTTTAAAATGTTTGAAACATACTCCTGTTTGAAAATTTTATTATGTGATGAACATTTGTTTAGAAATGGTACGTTGAATATTTCTCTATTTTATTGATGATAAAGGGAGAGAAATGATATATTGATGACAAATGATATATTTGAATATTTATGATAAATATTTAAATATGTTAAATATTTGTGATAAATGTTCAAATGTGAGTCAAACATTTCTTCTTTTTGTTGATATGACGCTTGTTTGGAAATATTTTTCATATGAAACATATGTTGTTTGAAAATTTTATCATATAATATTAAAATAGATAAATATTTGTTATTAAAATTTTTATTATGTATAGTATGATGAATGATTAAATTATTAAAGTTTCAATGTTTAGTCAAAATGGTCAAATTGCTACCTTGAATTCAAAGGTAATTATTTTTTTTAATTCAAGATTATTCTATTTCATATATGACATATGGATTTGGGGAGTTACGGTTAACTCCATTATCAATTGGTTATCATTATCAAAAAGTGAGAGATTATTAAATCTCATATTTTGATGATAAAACTAATTGGTATGTTTGTGATATAACCCATGTGTTCGATAGAAGTGATACATGACTAACTACGACTGAGAAAAGATAAAATAATTAAAAAATAATTTATCATTTGGCCGGAGTCATCGGGCATTGGGTAGGGGTTCGGATGATGCAGTGGGAGATCATTGGGGGTTCATCGAAGGTTGCCAAAAGTTCGCTAACGGGTTGTCGGGAGCTCGTTGGGAGTTCGTCAGAAGGAGATCGGGAGCTTGCCGGGGATTTGTTAGAAGGATACCGAGAGTTCGCTGAAAGATCGATTAACATACCGAACAATGAAGATTGTGTTTATAATTATTTGTCTTAAGTATCGTAGTTAGCATCATGATTAGAGTTAGTTTTGCTAACTCAATTAGGGGCCAACTGGGTCTAATTTGGGCTTGATTGAGCTATGACGTAGCTCATTTCATTAACCTGGAAAGGGGTTAATAGAAGGTACACTCGGATATGAAACATTACTTAAAAGGTATAGTTCCGGGTATCTCGGTGGTAGTACTACCAGTGGGTGACGATGATATTGCGTAGTTGATGGTGGTACCATTGTCATATGGAATCTTTAGGCATTTTCAATGGTAGTATCGTCGGTGCCGACGATAGTACCGCCCATACCCAAATTTTCCAAAGAATGATTGAATTTTGGCTCCAATTTTTGAAGCTAATTAGGATCTATAAATACCCCAAGTATTTTTACTTAAAATAATAAGAATATTGAATTAGGTTGAAAGCGTCTCTTTTTATTTCAAAATTGAATTTATCAAGGGAAGAGCTTAAATTGAGTTAAAAATTTTATTTCAAAAGTGAATTTTTCAAGGGAAGAGATTAAATTGAGTTAAGAAGGTTAATATCCTGGCCCTTAGAAAATGAGAGTGTAAAGATTGTTCTTCTTAACTTGTGAAAAGGAAAAAGGTATAAGGGGTGTTTGATCTTCGCCCATAACAGAATATCAATAGTGGACACCAGTTGGCCTCGAGTGAAGAGGGATCGAAAGTAGACGTAGGTCGGAGTTTTGACCGAACCACTATAAAATCTTTGAGCATCTCTACATTTACCTCTCTTTACTATTGCATTCGAATTTGATTATTTTTATTATTTATATAAAAAATCACAAGCATCTTTTTTTTATTTTCTTTTTACTATTGTTCTCAAACTTTATCACACTCAACTAATTTCAAGAAAATAAATTATGATTTTAGTTTTACTTCAAGCAAAATTTTTAGAATCTAGGTTTTAGCACTCGTACTAATTCATCCCCCCATTTACTATCAACTCGATCTTAACACTTAAGTGGTCAATGACCAAAATCACAGAGAATAAATAGATAATATTTTTTAAACTTAAATTATATATATTATTATATTAATAACTTATATGTGATTCAGCATGCTACATAATTAGATTCTATTATTTGTCAATCTAGATTTGACTCAAGAAATTTATATATTATGATTTTTAAAATATAAATTATTTTAGATAAAATATTTAGTGATCTATGATCAAAATAAAAAATTAAAATAGACCTTAATTCTATTAAATATAATAAAACTGACCGGGTTTGAAACCTTTCAATTCTTCCAAAGCCTTCATGGCTTGCTCTGACTGATTGATCTATAACGGACAAAACCCAAATCCTAGACCTGTCATCTTTATCTTTCATAAAAATCGCATTGCTGATGCCCAATCCAGAAAACCTCTCTCGTAGAACATCATCGTCAGTGATGTCACAATCCAAGTTATTGATGTAAGGTTAGTGATCTCTGTCAGCGGATAACCCGTGGCTCTCATCCTCAAACCTGAAATTGACAATAAAAAAATTGAACATAACGAAACCAATTGAAAAATATTCAAGGACATCTAATCCATCATAAAACAGCCCCACTAATGAAAGAGGATGATGACTTGCGAATAAATACTAAATCATATATTGTTTGATTTTCTTTCATGATCGATAAGTTAGTATGGCTTGGTTCGGCCCATATGCATAAGTTTGTCTGTGTCGATCGAAAAGAGATAGGGAGCTCGAGAGAGGTTGATTGGGTTTACTCGAGAGTGCGTCTCGGGTTTCTCCTTCTCAAGTCTACCGAGGAATTCTGTACAAAGGCCTTGTTGAGGTGGGGGTGTCAAATGTGGCTCTTCCGACGATCAAGTCAGTGCCTTGATCGAGATGATGTAAAAAGTTTAGTGTACACAGAGTCAAAGGGTCAAAGAGAGAGAACCCCCTTGAGTCGTTCTCAAGAGTAACTTTTATACTCCCCGGGTGGGAGACAGTCGTACCTTGGCCCTTAATGTCGCGGCGTCCTAGACTAAACCGTGGGTACAATATTGTTGAGTCCTGAGATCTCAGTTGGTTGGTTGGTGTTAGATGGTACCACCCCACCTTCTAGGTCTCAAGTTTGCTGCTGTGACAAGTCGACCAACACTATATCAGATCATACGACACTATGACAGCTTGATCAACACTGTGCCAGATCGATTGAGGCTATGCCATCTATCTCGGGTCGCTAAATGATGTGGTCGGGCGAGCTGGTTCCGGGGGTTAGCATGGCCCATGATGACCATATTGACCCATTATCTGTCCTATCATCATCGATCATATAAAAGCTCAAGCCGATTTTATCCATGAATAAAGATTTGTACAACATACACCATATATACATATATATTATATAATTAAAAATAATATTAAGATAGGAAATGATTAACAAAACCACTAAATCATCTTCGACAGTCAACGATAATATTTGAGGACACTTTGGGTTTATTGATCATGTTTCATACCAAACATCACATCATAATCAATAATAAGGGGTTAGTAGACACAAATACGTCACACAAGACCTATGTCATCCTACATTTTTATAAGAATCATAACAAAAAATATAATTTTTTTCTCATTTATTATGATAATAAAAAAAATAAATTTCTTGATGAGGAGGATAATCCTAAATCTCATTTTCCTTTATGTCAAAATAGGCATAAACTTTCTTCCTCTCCTTTGATATAAAAATTTATTCTAAATAAGGAGAAAAAAATTATTGAAGAGAATTACTCTAACTTATATTTAGGGACGTTAGATCACTAATTTGAGCATCAAATAGATCATATCATAAAATCTCTCTCAGCCTAGATCTTGGTGTAAGTGATGTCTTAGAATTTGATACCTCGAACACCTCGATATCATATCGGATCCATGAGATATTTGAAGTATTTCTATAAATATGAGTTTGGATTATATTTGGACTGATCAATACGTTAATATTATTTTCTCCTAATAGAGGTAAATAAAAATAAATTTTTTGCAACCACTCAATTATCCTGACCCCTGAATCGATCGTCGGAGGGACTCGATCGAACACCAACAGCTCGGTCTGGGTCTTTTTGTAGGAGGACGCACCGTCATCCGACGAAAAAGTCGACTAGAGATCGGGATCAAGCTGCCACGTCACCACACCATGAAAGCGAGCTTGCGCACATGGGTGATCTCATTAGGGTGACTCATCATCCGACGTTGCGAGGCGACCCCAACAATATTAAAGATGTTGAAATCAAATAAGATTAAGATTACAATGTAGATAATATTGACTTTATTGAAGCATATGATTTTAATTTTATTGGAAGCATACAAGTATTTTTATCTCCCTATAAAAAAAAATTTACACATCCAACCACTAAGTATTCATAAGATGTTATTCCTATTGATCTAAAGATCATCTATGCAAATGATTATTAATCAGACTGATTTCGTTTTATAGTTGATTAAAAAAAATGACAAAATTGATTCCAAACAAATAAGAGTTTTATAGTTGATTAAGACATACAAGATAGATCGAGTATATGGATGGTTATTATGAATTGTGACTCAGAATTTAGAAAGTTTAGAAAATACTACACATAGCAACAACATCGAGGAGATGGCATCAAGTTTCAAGACTTTTCATAATATTTTTTTTATAAAGTTTAATTTAGGGTATGATATTGTAATATAAATAAGACTTTACGATTAGATAGGATTTTAGTTTAAAAGTCTTAGTCAAAATAGAAAATCTAATAATTAATTTTTATAAAGTTTAATTTAAGGGATGATGTTAAAATATAAATCACACTTTGTGATCAGATAGAATTTAGTCAAGATAGAAAATCTTATTATAGTTAAAATTAAAGTCTTGAGTTTACCCCTCTATAAATAAAATACTTAAAATTACGTTTTAGGCATATAACTCGAGAAAATATAAATTAGAACAAAGGCTCATAAATCCAAGAACAAGGTTTTAGAGCATGAGTTTCTAGATTTTGAAGTACCTCTTATATTCTCTTGTATTACTACTTTTCTATAATTTCTTGATTACAATCATCAAACACAAGAGCTTTTAATTTCTAATATGATCCACGTTGGGTTGCCCTTTAGTGAGGTGTGATTCATCGTCTTGAGGGTTGTTCTAGCTTTAAGAACATATCTCAAAAGAGAGTTTCAATAAAGGTGTCAAAGATCAATCAAAGAAGTTTGAACGAGAGGGCCAATTAGGGTTTGTAGTACTGATAATGGAGGTGTGGAAGTTGAGGTAGGCGTAATGATGGGAGGTGTGATTGATTACGATAAACTCAGGTAAAGGATACAGGATTGAGGCCGACGAAGGTATGGATATGATTCGCCTCATTCCCAATCAAGTCGAGAGCGTTGTGCGTAGCATTGCTGCAAGATTAGGAGGAGAAGGATGGATCATTTCTTCTGACATCGCATCATCGATTTCTTGATTTCGAGTGCCTCGTCTCTCCATAGTCCGAAAGAAAAAGGAGAAGAGTACAACATTTACATTGGGCAATCGGGAAGGATAGACTAGACGACTAAGATAAGATCACACACTGATTTGTTAAAGGACTATGATGGACGATCGAGATTTCAACGGCTTCATATTTTGTGGCCACCCCAAAGGGTGGATCGAGTGTGTCTACCACACTTGCGACCCTTCCTATCAGCTATGTTTTGATGGTCGTATTATTTGCTATCGACGGTCTAAATAACTTTTGTGATTAAAATATTATTATTATTATTATTTTCTAGTGTCTTCTTTCTTATTTGGGTTAAATGAATCTACGCGAACCATGTTAACAAGTATGATATGGTATCACTCTTCATTGACTTGACTTGGTTTCAATCCAGCTTCAATATCATGTTAACAAGCTTGGGTTACATGAAATTACGGAGATCATGTTAACAAGCATGATATGGCATCCTTCTTTGCCACTTGACTTGGATCTTATTCCCAGTCTCCGCTGCCGAGATTTTAATTAATGGTGTCGTTTTGCGAACTCGCTTTAAAGATAGATAAAGAAACCACGCACGTTCCACCGCCGCTCGACGCCCGCCTCTCGCCGTGCCACCGAAAGCTCGTATTAGAAATGAACAGAGAAGGGGAATCGCCTTCTTCTGCTGCTACGGCTGGCGGTGGTGGTGGAATTAAGCCATGGGTTTTAATGCTGTTGTTCTCGGTTCTTATTCTACTCTTCCTTCCTCCCTTGCTCTCTTCCTCTTCCCGTATCTCTCGGCCCATTGTGATGAGGAAGGGATGGGATGCCTTCATCTTCCTTCTCGTGCTCTTCTCCGTTCTCTGCGGCGTCCTCGGCCGCCGCTCTGGCGGCGACGGCCCCACAACCCAGGTTAGCTACTCCCGCCCCCTGCAGAACAGTCCAACGGCGGGCTTTAATCGGATGCGGAGCAGCAGCTACTACCCGGATCTGAGGCCGGAAGTGGTGTCATTGGGCAGCGGTGCCGCTGCAGCAGCCGACGCCGACGGGTGGCGTTGCTACGATGATATGCATTATCGCCGGGGGCTGGAATCCAGGGGTTGGCAGAGGCAGAATTTTGGGGACTTTAAGGCGAAGACGATTCCGGTGGACACCTTAGTTATGCGGCGGAGACCTTCTCCGATATCTAGATCTTCGCAGAGCCCGCCGTCGCCGCCGCCGCAGCGGCAGCAGAGGAGATGGGTATACAAGCTCCCCGGGAGGGAGGTGGACGAAGATGGCATTTTTGGATTGCAGATGCCCCATCCACCGTCGCCACCGCCACAGCGCCAGTCAAGGAGAAGGAGCGTCGAGGAGTTTCCAGAAGGGAGAGAGGTGGACAAAGATGAGATTTTTGGATCGGAGGAGCCCCATTTGTCGTCGCCGCCAAGGAAACGCCTGTCCAGGAGGAGGAGGACCGTGGAGAAGTTCCCGGAAGAGAGGAAGGTGTACAAAGATGAGATATTTGGATCGGAGAAACCGCCACCTTACAGACAGCGACAGCCGAGGAGGAGGAACTTAGAGAAGTTTCCTGAGAGGGAAGTGGAACAAAGCATAAACGTAGAGATCGAGAGGCACCCTCTGTCGCCCCAAGCGCCGGCGAGATCACGGCGTCGGAGGAGGAGAAGCGTCGGGAATATTCTAAAATGGGAGGTGAAGCAAGATCATAACTTTTTGGGACTCGAAAAGCCTCATAAGTCGCCGCCGGCGTCGCCACCGCCTCTTCTTCTGCCGCCACCGTTGCCGCTGCCACAGGAGGAGGAGAAGAGGAGGCATGAAAAGCGGAGCAGCGGTGGGGCGAAGGACTCCGCTGCTGCAGCTATCACTTTGTTTGATCAACAGAAGAAGAAAGGAAGCAAGGCGATGAGATCCCCGGACGATGTATCGCTCCACTACGAGGTCTCCGCTTCTTCCCATTCTCCACCGCCACCACCTCCCCCGCTCTTCCACCATGTATTCTCTCACAGGAAAGGGGCAAGCAAGAAGTGCCAGATCAACTCGTTCTTAGCAGCTCCTCCACCACCACCTCCGATGCTAATCCGTCAGTCCAGGGAGCAAGTTTTACACCCGCCGCCCTCTGCTCCATCACAGAGCGAGGGGAAAGAAAAGACTGATCTTAACAAGGTGCCCCTCCCGCCTTTGTCCTCCCTGCCACCACGGCCACAAAAATCCCACCTCCCGCCCTTATCCCCCGATGAGATGGCGAGCAGCCACAGCAGCAAGGACCGTGAGGGAGAGATGAAGGCGAAGGTCAAGGAAAGAGAAACAGAGGTGGGGGTGGCAGTTTTCTGCCCGAGCCCGGACGTCAACAACAAGGCGGCCCTCTTCATCGCCCGATGCCATGCAAATTGGAAGCTCGAGAAGCAGAACTCCAAACGAGAGGAGCGGCGAAAACAACGAAAGTTACAACAAGGCGAATCGAATGTGGCCACGAGGCAGTCCAACGATGACCGGCTTCATGCTTAATCCGAGCGTTCTCCGGCGCCTGCGGGGATCGTTAAAAGCGGAAATATTTTATCCACTTTAGCGCTTCATCCAGTTTCAATAGCTCAAATTAGTTCAGGTTTTAATTATTTTGAAATCTTGTGAGTATTATGTTCATCCGGATTTTGATAATGGAAGAAATCAGAAAATAAAGATCAATGGACGATCTTCAAAACCAGATTCTTTATGATCTCAATTTACTAAATCATATCACAATCGCAAGGAGACTGAAACAATAAAGCAAGGTCTTTAGCAACTATATCAAAAATGATGCATCCAGTTTTGCGGACATCAAATTTGGAGATATCATTACTAAGACAATTATATATTACATCAAAAAAATCGTTCAACATAAAACAAATGTTAACCTTATTGCCAATCGTTCAACTCCTAAATACTTGACAGTAGACGCTGAGCTTTTTTAAATAGCAGCCCAGAGTCATAACAGGGGCTTATTACCAGTAAATACAACTCATCAAAAAGAATCATGAAATTAAATCAACAAATCAAACCCGAATACTAAAATCATAATCTACCCCTGGTTATGCTAATTTGGCATGAATAGAATAACATCATATCTACAAGACGAATATTCTCTTGGCATGAATAGGAGGAAATTTGCCGGTGGAGTCTACTATTCCTTCTTCTGTAGCAAGAAAACAAAGCCCGAGTTCTGACGAATTAGAGGTGGTGGATCAACATCTGCTACCTCTATCTCAGTCATTGACTTTGAGATATCGTCCACGGAGAATGGTATGCTGCATAAAAGATTGATCAAGCTTAGATTTTTCAATTTTCACCGAGGAGCTTAGATCTTCTTCCTTTGTTTTTTTTTTAATAACAGAATCACCTCGAATCATCGTCCAACAAGAAAGAACTGCCGACTGCACTATTTGAATCCTCAGTCATCATAACTCTCATACTTGAAATGACCTAAAAAGTGGGGGGAAATAAATGTTCAATAACAGAAATTTGAGGTAACAGAAAGCTAACCTTCCTAAATGAGAAAACTATATCTAAAAGGAGCTCATCAATCAGCTGAGTCCAAACTTACCTCTGATGATACGCTGTGTGTTCCATATTTGTCATCCCAATACATTGTACTTATTCTGTATAACTGTTGTATGCTGAGCACCTGAAAACAGAATCAGATAATCATTCAAAATAGGGAATGATAAATAAATTACAATGCTTTGGACATAATAACAGGTCAAAGGAGTGGCCCAAACTGGACATAGATCATTGGTTATCTCCTTCAAGGTCTTCTTTGGTTTCTGATGTATAACCTGGATCAGTGGACACATTGTATAAGGTTGCTAGAAAATCAACAAATAAAATAATAAACCTCCTATGGTAACTTCTAACCAATGTGCTCTCCATGAAAAACATACCAGGAAACCAACAGCCTGCCTAATATGCTTCAATTCACCCCAAGCGGAACCTGCATACTGCTACCAACTGATATTTTAGTTTAAAACTTTCACAAAGTTTGTGTGAAATCATAGGAGATCACCTCTTCAGTTGCATCATAGCACCAGTGCTCTAACTCAGTCAGCCCTGCTTTGAGATATTCCCCATTGCTAAATGAACAACACTCACGCCTCAGCAGAAGGCTATATAACAGAGAAAAAGATTATAATGAGAAAATATGAAAAAATCACATGGCTAAAAAAGTGAAAGAAATGTAATCACACTTAATATGTACCTGTTGAACAATTGTACATTTATAAATGAAAAAATTTGGGTGAACACCTTGCGAACCAAAAATGGAGGGACCTGAAAGGTGGAAAGCTTAAGATTATCGAACATATATCAAAAGCCAAAGCACTGCTACTCAGAACTTACATGATTGGCTCTCAGTATTTTCAAATAGTTGGTTAAGCTTTTCACTATGCTTTGCCAAGGCACGATCAGTGCCTGCTGGGCCATAGCATTTGCTTGAGATCGTGAGCCTCTAATTAAGCTTGCACGAGATGTTCTTGGTGCCTGCACAGTTAACAATATTAACAAAATTTCAAGCAAAACTATTTGGAAAGTTTTAGTACCTGGATACATGAGACAAGCAGTGAAGATACTTCTTTCTTTAGATTGTCTCTAATCATTCCGTAAATTTTCTCAAGGAAAGCAGTAAGCTGCTGCTTGAAAAGTAGAGCAGGATACTTAGCTTCAACTTGACGCAAATCACCCAATCCACCCATCATGCGACCACTAAAAGAAAAGAGGCCAGCACTCTGAGGAGAGGTTCGAATTCCCTTGAGATGCAAGAAAAGTAAACATAAATGAGTTAAACAAGGAAAACAGGATGAAGTCATATCAACACTAAAAGCATCCTGATTTTCTGGGAAACCAAAGGTTTCACCGTCTTACTTGAGACATCCTCCCAAACAAAGCTGATGTTCTATGCCTCTGTGGAGTCAAACTTGCTGCTCCACTTGCTTTTAATGTTCGTTGGAGGAGCAACAATAGAGTAGATGAATTGGCCAACCAGTAGGATAAAACATCAATGTTATCCTGGGCCTTCAGAGATACAAATTGCAAAATTAGTAAATCAAGAACTGGTATAAATCTATGAATAAGATCATGTAGTAGCACTAGTAAGGATTATGTATAAAGAAAATAGTGTCGATGTTGTATGTTGTCTCACATCTGATACAAATTTGAAAATGGATTTGGTTCACAATCCACACTATTAATGAAGAAACACAATAAAACCACCAGCAATAATGACAAAGTTATTCATACCTCTATAACTGAGCCTATTGTTTGGATTATACGGTCAAAAATAGGAGTCCTTTCAACTTCAAAGGATCTCCAATGAAGAAGGCATCTGTATATGACACAAGCAGCAATAGGCCTACCCCCAGAGAAACCCAAGTCTTTAGAGATACACTCAATAAGTAAGTCCTGATTTTCCTGGAGAAATAACATTGTGAGGGAAAATACATAAATTATCAGGAAAATACAGCATTAAGGACAACAAGACATAATAAATTTTAGTATCAACTGGATGCACACATTTAAAGCAAAAATATAGAATCACGTTTATTAGAAAATTAATTAATACAATACCTGCTGCTTCTCATTGAGTGACTTCTGTGGTTTATCATCATTTTGAAGTTCTCTGGAATTAGGTGCACCAGGACTCAAGTCCTACAGTTTTTAGTGTATAAAAATCATCCAAGGTTAATTCACTTGTCTTTTGGGTAAATGACTTGATATTTGTGGAAGCCAAATGCTTATCAAAATTGAAATTATCATGCTTACCAAAGCAAATTTCGATTCACCATTCAGGATATTCTCATTTTCTGTGCTTCTCTGTGGACAAAGCATCACAATATAATAACAACAATAAGAAGTCTAACATACACACAAAAAAGCCTGGTAGTTAAAGTGCTAGTTGGCTAAATGTCGAAAAAGAATTAAATGAGATAGGGACCTGGAAGATAGTTGTTTTTGAACATGAAGCTCTGCTAGTTGGTGAAATGGCAACCGCCTGTTGACGAAACACTTGGTTCTCTGACTCCAGGTTTGATACTCTCTCTTCAAGCCTGTGCTTGGAGAGAAAACACAAATATTACCTTGTAATGTTGAAACCAAAGCTTCAAGAGGTTATGTGACTAATATCTGGTTTCATCTTTATTACAGTATCATATATAAACTAAATTTATTAAGCTTCCCATGAACAATTGCCCAACATAATATATAAAATACTGGGAATAAACAAAAAAAAAAGAATTATGAAATCACAAAACCTTTGAACAATGTCTTGAAATTGATCAGCTCTCGTTTCAGAATCTTCAACTTTCTGGACCAGTTCAGTATTTCTGATCTGAGCTTCAGCAAATGCTTTATTGGCTGAATCTGTTGCCTGCTTTTCTATTAGCAACAAAGCCTACGAAGACAACAAGAGAAAAAAAAAACATATTTATTGAAAATTTCAGACTGAGCAACATATTAATTAATTTAACAAGACAAATGTAATTTGCTATAACATAAAATCTCTCATAATCAGTGTATTTTTTAATAAATTTTTGTGGTTCATTGTTTTCCTGTTACCTAATAGTGTACATGGTTATAAGAACTATTAAGTCGTCTATAAAAATAGAAATCTAACATTAGTTGGTCTGTTGGTTGTACCTTAAGGTTTTCAATTTCAGCATTTAGTGAATCAATCTTTTCTGTATCTTGAACTAAGACAGGGGTTTCCTCAATGATCGGAAGTGCTGCTTCAATAGCTTTTCGTGCAGCCTCCCGTTCCTTAATAACTGTGGATTTTGCTTCTTCAACCTGCAGTTGCATCTCATGCAACATGTCTTGCAGTTTAGCAATTTCTTGTGCTTTTGTCTCTTCTAGATCAGTCTGCAAATTGGAGTGAAACAAGATATGTTGCAATTCATCATGACATCCCAAGCCCAGAATATTAAAGAAAAGAATACAGAAGACTACATTGATATATTACCAACAATTAAATTTTACAAAGAATACCAATTAAGAAGGATAATTACTCTTAGTCTTTTCTCAAGCTGCAAACGCCATGTCAGCTCCTCCACGCGCTTTTCAAGCTTGTCTTTGGCTTCTTTAAGGGCTCCTGTTTCCCTGGCAGCCTGCAGAAATTTGAAATAAGAAGTACGTTATCCAAAGGCTTCATTTTACTGGAGAAATTCAGAAAGCTAGAGATAAGAAAGAGACCATTCTTAGCTTTCTAAGCTCTTTCCTTGCAAGTCTCTGTCTCCAAGCACACTGATAAGTGAGTGTTGCGTTTTGCAATCTCTTGTGATAAGAATAATCCCTGTGACAACGCCATTGAGCCTGCAAGCAGGGGACTACATATGTTTATAATCATAGTTCAAATAAACAACTGGCAAACTAATGTGTTACAGTACATATGCCCACAGCTCCTTCATGGTGATATGTACTCCTAATCTCTTTCAGGACAAAGTAAAACCATGTAACCAAGCTTTAGCAGCAACATCCAGCAGAGAGAATAAGGCACCTGAATACAAATTGAAGCTTTAGTTTGCTTTCTCAACCTAAAGTCATTGCGAGCAATCATTGCCCTTGAGCCTGTTTGCAATGTAATTGCTGACATTCGAAGTGCTGTATATGATTTCCTTGCAAAATATCGGCACAGATTCTTCTGAATTTTGACTGCTGCTGCTTCACGTCTAATGCACTCATACAGTTTACAGGCCAGTCTTCCTGAATTTAGCCAAAATGGGAACAAATTTGAAGAATTCTTTTACTGACGCACAAGAAATAAATGAACAACCAAACAAAATATTAGACTTAACAATCAGATCACGAATCTCCCAACTAAACTCCATATAATTAAATAAAAGAACAAACTTAAATTAGTCTCAGGGTAACTTAATTTAAAGTTTCAAATTTCAATTGATAACTTGTAACTTAGTCAAAGTGAATCACTCTCACTCTATTAGGATTATACCTCTCCAGAGAGACTGCAAATAAACGGATGCTTGCCGTAGCTTAAGGAACTCTTTACGAGCAATATATGTACGAATTTGTCTTTGAATTCTTCTGGCTGCTCTTCCAAGCACCTCTGCTCTTCTAGCATCTAATTCAGCCATCTGGCCAGCTCTCAGGAACACTTTGCTCTTGCCTAGCTGCCCATGCAAGGATTCACTATGTAAAAAGTGATATCCTCAAACAGTAATGCTTGACAAATAATAAAGCAGAAAAAATCAACAGATATATCATATATATGTAGATAAAAGATAAGTTATACAGAGCAAAATTCTTGTTCTCTATATCTTTAAGAAGAAACATGCCCAAAATATTGGCAGAATTCAGTGTATGACAGAGAATATGTAATGTAAGCTATTTCCTTTGTAGTTTCCACCCTTCTTATCAATTGATAAAAAGAATATATCTATACTGCATTCTTCAACATTCTCAGCTCACTGAAGTTAAACCACAAGTTTTGCCCAGTAGAGGACTTATCAAAATTTTAAAAAATTGGTAACAAAGATCATACCTGGTAACCTTTCAATCCAATTTTGTCCAGAATCTTCTGGCATGCAACCTTGTCATCGTAGCTGTCCAGGATTCAAGAAGATCAAGAGGGGGTGCATTAGAATATTTAGATCAAATACATGCATCAGTAGGTACTTCATAATTTATTTGAATTTTATTTATTTATGTAAAGAAGCTTACTTTCCTTCCAAAACTTCTGGGGCAAGAAGACTGAACCGAAGGAGAAATTCGTAAAATGTTCTTCGAGTTGGATATCCAGCACAGCTGATCCTGATTGCTTCTAGAACACCCTACGTGCATGAAGGCAACAGAGCAAAATGGTAAAATATTATGTAAAACTTCGAGAGGGTAGAGGAATCTTATAGTAAGTTGGAACATACTCCACAGCGCAATTGTTGGATAACATTGAAGTTCTCAAAAATAGAAGGTCTGAGGATGTTATTTGGCTTCACACATCTGATGTAATGTGGTTGTGTTGAGTTCAAGGTTTCCATCAGAGTTTGAAGCTGTAGCTGAGATTTTTTTTTGATGATCACAAGTCAAAAATAGAGATATATTCATGAATAATTAAGTAATTAAATAAATCAACTTGTAAGTTTATGGCACACAACTTTCTTTAAACAGTTGAGGACAAATATTTGTTATATGACATATTCAACTTGAAAGTTTATAAATGTTTATAGATACCGTGGGGGAAAAAGAATAAGACTGACAATCCTATTTGTATGACAAGCAAATCTCACTCATTTACTGCATTAAAATAAAATTTTATGTGGATAAAAAATGCAAAACAAAATATACATTTACTATGACTTAAGAAGTCAAATGACGAGTGCTTTGTAATGTGCAATGAGTACTCTACTTGACAGTTATGCAAACTGTAGTCAGCACAGAGTCACGTTCTAGACGTATATACATAAATAAGTACTACCTCAGCGTATCACTACTAAAGAAGTCTAAGGAGTCAATTCATATACCAATTTTATTATTAATTATTGAAATAAAACCACATCACATTTATAATGTAAGAAACTACCAAAAAAAACGGACAAAGAAAAATATTACTTTAAAGCAGGACCCAATGGAAGAGAACTTTGAAGACTTTGATGTCTCTTCAGGAGGTGGTGGAAATAAACCCGACACAAATGGGCACTTGGAAGCATTTAGTAAATCCTGATGTTCTGCCACAACATAATCTTTGTTTTTGTCTAAGAAGTAGTCGGCTTGATATGTTACCTAGGGGGATAGTATAGATATATAAGTGAAACCCAAAGCAAATTCAAATAAAAGTACTTAAGCATATCATCAAATGAATAATTACCTCTCCAGCATAATGGCAGATTGTGAAGTTCGTACGAGAAAGTTTTGGTTTTATAAATCTCTTGTTGTGTTTGAATGTCTGATACAATTTTTGAGCAAATGTCTCGTGTGTTGACCTGGGAAACATGCTGAATCAAGCAAAGAAGTGTGAGATTGGTCAAAGTTCATTTACCAATATTTTCAGAAGCATAAGTATATGGATATACAGGAATACCGTTGTTGCTTATACAGGAAAAAGATAAGGTGTTAACACCAGGCTTATACAGCCTTGCAATCAATACATACCAGGCTTCATCAAGAAGTGCAATGATGCCTCCAGGTTTCTGAAAGAAAATATAACTTTTTATGTCAAAATGACAAAAGAAGTTGACCATCAAAAAGAAAATTCATACAAAACTGGGAAATAATTAAAAACATTGCACATATGGAAAACAAACAATATATCCACAAATGTTAAAACAAATCCAGTAAAGATTGTCAAGTTCTCAAATTGATATGCATCACATTGACATACTAAAATCAGAAAATTTCAGTTATCAAGAAGTAGCATTGGCAGATGTACTTCTAGACTTCTATCATCCACTAGAATGATTTTGTTAAAGCTAATGACAATATTCTGGGATAATCAGTGCATAATCATACACAGTACAGGCTATACGATCAAAGAATTGGTGCACCAGTAATTATTCTAGAGAAGAGACAGAAACATGTTAAGGCCACTGCTCTGTCATTCAACAAAACACAAATAATATGTTATGGCTACCAATGCCATATAAACTGAGATTCTCTGCACTGGGATGATAAAGTGGATTACTAATCTGCTATAGTATATACTTAAATGGGACTCACCATTATTACAAATATAGATTAGAGCATATCTATAACTACAGAAATCTGGTCTGTTGCTATCCATTCTCTTTTATGTACATCAATACATTTTTTTATCAGCAGAATGATGCACACCCAACTCTGGCATATACTGAATGGTGTATTGTTGAAGGGAAATTGACTCTACTCTTAATAGTGATACAGCCCTCGACAGGGCTCAGTGGCAGGAAAAAACCATGTAACTGAACCCATGTAGACGGATCAACCTCCTGTTGTTTAATAGAATAAACCAAGGACTAGCAGTGAAATTGTATGTTCCGGCCAGTATTTACTGATCTAACAAGGATCAGTATTGGGCCATATATATTTGTACTGATATTTACTTATTTATCTTTTATGATACTGAGAGTAGAGGTCAGCATAACGATACTGTATAGATCCAACCGATTTAAATTCTTGGAATAAGCAGTGCATGAGCACCTAAGGAGAACATCTTTCCTTTAGTCTTGAGCAATTACTTAAAGTATATGTCCAAGACTTGTACTCACACCAGATGTTCTCTTGATATTTTATCCTATCAATATTTCAAAGTTCTAGAAAGCATGATTGTTGTACATGCAAAATAAAGGAATAATCAAAATTTTACTAAACAAAACAGCCAAGTTTCTCCAGTAAATCAAAAAACAAAACAAGAGTACGACAGGAAACAACTAACAATAATACACCTTCTCAATCAAATCCAGAACATCTTGGTTATCAACAAACTCTATGTAGCTCCAGTTAATCTCCTCCTTGGTATACTCCTCTTGCTCCATTTTGAAGACATGCTGCACATGGCATCATGTGTTAAATTATAATCAAGAAATATCCAGAATAATGTCAAAAGTTTTGGGAAAACCTGGTTGAAATGTTGTTGCAGCTTTTCATTTGTGAAGTTGATACAGAGTTGTTCAAAACTGTTTTTGAGTGCACGACACAATTAGAATCATCAACTAATAATTTAGGCATCAATAGTCACCGAAAGAAAATTGTGTTTTCTTTGTCTTATTGATGGGATTACCTATTACATTTGAAACTTTCAAAACCGTATATATCCAGAACTCCAATCAGTGACTTTGAAGTAGGGTCCTGCCCTATCGATACATTAATTTTCTCTACAAGCCTGCATATAGTGTGACCAATCAAAAGTTTAATTGATTATCACAAAAGCTCGGTGCTAGAATTATTAGAACAAAATAATAACAGATACTACCAATCAAACAGACGGGAATAGATGGTTTTTGCTAAACCATCCCTGCTGACAATTGCAGAAGCAGGATCAAGAGTTTTTGTAATAACTTCTTCAGGGGTCACCATGACACGTTTTATCAATGCATTTTCTAAACCGTTGACATCGCACCTGCCATAAGCATTATCACATCTGTTGGAGAAAAAAAAAAAAGAATAATACAGTACAGAATCAGATAAGTTGACCATACATCATCAGTTCAGCTGCCATGTCAAGATGGAATCTTGACTTCTCGTCCTTGATAACAGATGAATCTATCTCTGGCCCTTTAGCGAAATCGATATTCCCAATATGAAGTATAGCAGCTACAACCCTAAATATTGCCTCCTGAAATTAAAATTACAATCAAACAACAAAATATAGAATTGAAAAATCATAGTCAGAATGAACTAAAGTCACATACCTGTTCCTGCTCACTGATTCCAACTATATCCATGGCCCTTCTAGTTGCTAGATATTCTTGAGCTTCATCAACCCCATCTAGCTTAAAGCATTTGGATTGGTTAAGATAATGAAATGACTGTGGATTTGCCAACTTGTACTTCTCAATCTCCTGTCATATAGGTAACATTTCATACAATTCCCCTCCACGATGAACATATGCCATTCCAAAATATGGCAGTGTGTGCATACTACATACCTCATGAGGTGCAGCACAGAGAAGGTAAAAGCAATGGTAGTTCCTCTCAGGATCATTAATTTGACAGACACGAGATCTTTCAAGTAAGTATGTTCTAATAGCGGCACCAGATATCCTTCCATTTTTGTCAAACTGTATCTCAACAAACTTACCGAAACGACTTAATTGTGGCATCATGAACAAAATCAAGAAAAGAAAATTAGATATTTGAACATGACAAATATATCATGGGAAACATATTATTCGAAGCTGATCAAGCATTTGTTCTCAATTTTCAACAAAAGCATCAAAATGATTATTGTTCATAGCAAGGATTGCCCTTTTGACGTGTACTGCCTGATACGGGCGGTACATACCGGTCCGCTAGCTAACCGGTATGCGGATCACCCGCTACTAGGTGGCACCGTCGATTGGGGCTGTTTCCACCCTACTACCACCCGAAATCAATCAGTAACGATCAATTTCGACTGTCGACAGCCAATTTTGGGCGGTATCAGCCGAGGGAGGGGAAAAGAAGAAGAGGGAGAAGAAAACCTGGAGTCGCACTACTCTTCCCTCGTGCTATCTGACGCCCGTGAGCTATTTCTTTGTTGGCGGGCGATTTCTTCTCCTCCCGCGAGGAGCAGAAATGTCTTCCCGCATGGGGAAAAGGAACGAAGCGACGTCGCCCCTTCTTTTTATTTTTTATTATATTATATTATATCATATATATATATATATATACACACACATATATATACATATACATTGAGCGGTATGTCCCGTGCATACATCTTACTACCAGGTACTGTATCGTACCGAGCTGAGCTTGGTATGCTGGTACAGTCCGATATGACAAACCTTGGTTCATATTTCATAATATTATTGTTTGACATGAAAAAGAGAAGTTCACGAAAATCAAGGAGCACTAATATAGAATTACCTTGAGTTATTGTTTCGAACAGTTTTGGCATTTCCAAAAGCTTCAAGAACTGGATTGGACTGAAAAATACTGGAACATATTAGTCCAAACTACACCTGTCTGTGTTATTTGCTACAAGTAATAGAAGAGGAAATGCTACTAAACTCAATTATCAAACTATGGAAAAGAAAATTTATCATATCTTACTTCCAGAACTTGTTGTTCGACGGTCCGTCCTTCTATTCCAGATCGTCCACCCAGATATGCTAGGTATCTCATAAGCATCTTAGTTGTTTCAGTTTTGCCGGCCCCACTTTCTCCACTGACCAAGATGGAGTTGAGTTTCCCTTCATTAATCATAGCCCTGTTTATTTATAAAGAAAACTCATGTGAAAGCATATTTTTTAGTCTCATTTGTTGCGCATTAGATTAATATTACCTGTAAGCAACATCAGCAACTGCAAAAACATGGGGACTTAGCTCCCCAAAATCTGCCCCTTTATATTGTTGCATCATGTGGGTATCATAGAGATGAGGTAACCTTTGAAATGGGTTCACAGCAATCAGGATACTACCGGTGTATGTCTGACAAAGCCAGAAAATATGTTCAACTACAATATAGACAACCCTTGTTATCTAGCAGCAATCAAAATATAAAAACAGAAAATAGAATTAGTGGCTCACATATATTTCATTAAGTTCATAACGTGTCGCAAGGTTCTGAAGGACACCAGGTTCATGCAAGTATGATAATTTTGTCATATCATCCACTCCAGCAGGTGGAGCTTCTGTATCCTTGGGAAACACTTTTGACATGTTTGCCACAACCTGCATGTGAGAACTTTCAGCGAACTTTATAACCGCAATTCAGAGAACTTTCAATCCAAAGCGGCAAAAACAACTAAGTGGGGAACTATTGGAATCATCAGAAGTCCTGCCAAACCAATCAAAAGTAAAGTTTTGAAGATCAAATATAAAATACAACCGTACACCACCTGTTGGCATGTGAGTTAGCAACATACCAACAACAAAGAAGCCTTGTAAAAGGAAAATATTGCCCATAAATAAGCTGACAAAGAAATTACATAAATTATTATTTTTTTTAATACATTGATAAAGAGGTCATATTATGTTAACCATCTCACTCCGTCTCTTTGACCATAAAATTTATTTTAAGAAAAAAGGCTTAAATCAGAATAGTAATTTTAAATATTTGAAACAATATATGTATATAGTTTCGAGTTGACCATTTTATGTTCTCTACAGTCCAGAATATGCAAAGAGTAAGATTAAATGATGGTTTGGTTTTAATGACAAAAATATTGGGAATCCAACCAAAATTCAGTTGAAATTTTTGAAATTTTATTCTTTATGCAAGATATATTTCATATTTACTTTGGTAAATGAACCTTCTTGTTGATAAAATATTTAATTGATAGAATTCCTTCTTTCAAGATTCTTCAATAAAAAGAACTATACTGTAAGGATGAAATCTTCAATCAAATCCAAGACTTATCTCCTTCCTTTTTCCTAAAAATCTTTAATCAAACCTAAGATTTAACTCCTTTCTTTATTTGGCTTTCCTTTTTGTTCTTCTAGCTACAAGCAGTTGAATAGAATTTATCATATGACAACTTATGACATCTGCAAAAGACAACCTAAACCAATAAAGTTTATTCAAGAAAATTCAAAATGATCCTGCTTCAATGTGGATGTTGTTTGTCCAATAGCTGATCCATTTTTATCCCTCTCAATTCTTCTCAGCTGTTCCCAACAGACATTCAGTAGAGGCAAACAAGTACAAGCCAATCCCTGTATATCCATTTGAATTATCTGAGTTGGTTGGCTAAGCCAAATTGACCTAATTATGATACCAAATTCTCCTGTCTTCCTTATTTCTCCCAGTTATCTATCAATCCAAAACTCAACGTACCTGAATATAAGATGGTATTACTGCCATTTTCTATTGTGATGTGTCAAATCCAAGGAATTACTCAGTAGCCTAGGTCTGCATAGCCCTTGAAACCATAACTCCCCCCACAAAAACACACACAGACACACACAAAAATCTAAAATTAAAAATAAAACAAAAAATTACACAAAAATGGAAAAAAAATCATTTATCAAACTATCAGTGTAGATATAAATCATGTTTAACTGTTGAGGAAAGAAAATTTTCTAAAATGGATTAGTTAGGTAACAAAAGTCAATCGTTGGACTTCCATGGGAAAATATCACAGCTTCTTTATCATTTAATAAGACTTTCAAAAGAAGTGACAAGCATTATATATGCACCGGTATGTATAAAAGACTAATCAAAATGTACATCAAGATGAACAATGGCAAGATTACCAACAAGGATTTTGTTAAGTGAATGAAATTAAATGGTAAATACTTTGAATACGTACTGTTTTCCCATTAGTTGTATGTGCATGGACCTCATTACCATTGATCTTAAAAACCTCACCATCAACCCAAGCCAGAACTGGATCTTCAACCCAGACATGAGAACCTACAATGATGTTATCTAGGCTAGCCTGCAATTGTATAAAAAATTATGGGTCAGACATGTCAGTAAGAGCATATACAAATATGGCATGAAAGCACGACTAGAAACCTGCATTCAATAACCAGAAAAACACAGAATGAGCTGTTTAATTAGTCAAATTGTAACCTAACAACCTCTTCAGATTATAAATGTGAATTATGTAAAACATCAAATGAAAATTTTGAGGTGTTCTCAATAACTGAAATATCTATCTCAGCAATTTTGTAAACAATTGCTAAAAATTAGTGAAGATCTTAAAAAATAATTGCTTCCTTTGCTCGTGATTGATAGATGGTCCTGCAACCATATCAGAGCCAATGGTCCCCTAGCCATCAAGCAGAGGATTGTGCTACACATTTGGAGGTTTTACCCATTAGCAGCTTCCAGCCTGCATAGATTATAGCAGAATGCAACCTCAGCAAGAGGCAATATGGAGAGGACCGTGTCATTAGGCAGAATATTGTGTGTTAATGTAGCTGAAGTTGGAAAAGCAATCATCTAAAATTTGACATGTTGGTGGCATATTAGGCCACAAAGACACAAATCAAATAGAGTAGTTTGAGAGAAAGAAACAGAAAATGCCAAGGCTGAAAAGAATGACTACAGCTAGTGGATGATGAGTCTTAGAGACAGAAAGGCCAGTGGTGGAAATCTAGAAGCAGAAGACAAGAATTCGATCAAGTTTTCATTTTCTAGTTGCATAAGACAGCAACCTAAGCATGCATCAGTTTGAACACCTTGGTAATAAAAAAAACTATGGAGAATGTCTGCAGCTAGTGGATGATGAATCCTACGAATAGATAGGTCAATTAGTCAAGATCTAGAAGCAGAAGGCAGCAACTCAAAATTCTTGTTCCTGTTTTCTTAACTTATTACTTCCTTAACTCACCACTTGGTCTGACTTACACTGCATATATTAGGAATCATTCTAAATCATGAAAGTTATCTGATCTTTTTCCTTTTATTTACCTAATATGTTAGCATCAATAAATAGCAGCAATACAGGACATCATTTGAAGTCACTACCTAATGCAATCTTTGCCAGATGCATATAAATCTATACAATAACAACAAGCTCCATTGTGATTTATATGCTAAAAAGGTTGACTAGTGTCTTTCGCTTCAGAACTCAAATGTTCATTATGGGTGTATCTATGTCGATAAGGTATTAATTGGTTCCAACCTGTAAGTACGGAAATCAAATCATGTTTATCTACATCATTTGGCATCTTGAGGTCGATATAAATAGAATTAACTCAGCGAAATACTGCACAAGCAATGTGCGCTCCACATAATATGATTCTTGATATTAAATGCATTCATAACAGCAGTATCAAAGAGGGAGGTGTTTAGACATTAGGTCTGTTGCGCAACTCTATTGCTAGGTGACTGAGAATTAAAGCATTCTTGGCATGGACATGGCAGTGAATGATGGCAGTTACTAATAGAGCATGCAATGTCCATACCTCATGATAAGTTGATTTAGATTTTGACAAAAAAAAACACAAAATCAAAACAATTTCAATCATATTGTGGTTGTTAAGACAGATAAGCTTGAACATTATAAGGTTTGCTGGTTCTTGAGGTTCTAAACAGACACCAAGTTTGAAAATAGTCCTAACTTATGACATTAACTGATAGAGTTTGTGAAAAAAATTTCAAATGCTATGAACAGGTTATGATACATTTGAATTTTACATTCATTTTCCAATGGAAGTTAAAGGAGAGAAAGGACATATCGCTATGGCATGTTTCTCAATGCACACCATCAACCAGTTAAGCCCATAAATTTAGGGGCATAATATGAAGCAAGCAAGTGGATCAAAGACATTTTAAGCAAACGCTCTCTCTCCATTTGTCCTTTATCAAGAATTCTCAAACTTCCATCAGGGCATATCGAAGCCTATAAAAAAATTGCAATTGATGAACGGTCTCCGACATGACCAGCCACGTATCTGAATCATTGAGCTGGTAGAAACATAGAGCATCTAATGAATTACTCTATCCTTTATAACCAATTTTAGCCGCAAATCCCCACAATTTCAAATTCCAGACCGCCTCCACAGATTCCTATGGCAATTACAGGTTTGAGCGATAATTGTATCCTTAGCATCTTAGACACGAACACGATAGAAGAATCGACTTCCTGGCAGGGAAAAACCCAAAATATTGATCCAAATAATAACATAATCTAAGGTCTTCGCATCGAACGGATATAAGCAGTCAGTTCCACGACAGAACACGTATTCCAATCCGCTTATATTCGGTAAGAAATTACAGTCCGACCTGAAGGCCGTCCCACTGCAAAAAAACAGAAGCCCTAGAATCATGAATCCCATCTAATCGCGGGAGGAGTACACAAGAAACCGAACCCGAAACTGAAAACGAAACAGACGACCTTATGGGGGGGTCCTATCTAATTTTGACCAATCCATGAACAGATACCAAAACATGGAAGAGTAAAAGAGTTACTATTAATTCAATAAAGCATCAAGAGCGGACGGCGATACCGTACCATGGGTCATCCGCCCCGAGTCGGGCGATTCAGATCGAGATATCCTTGAGATACGATCGATTAGATCGGACGCGAGTAATTCGGGGAAGGAGGAGGTTCGATGGGTCCTCGATGGAAATGAAATGAAGGCGATCGCTTCTCTCTTACCCCTCCTTCTCTTCTTCTTCTCTCCGTCTTCGCCTCTCTCTCTCTCTCTCTCTCTCGATCTCTCTCGATGTTGTTCATGGGAAGAGGCCCAGGAGGCGTCGTGGTATGCACACCAACAAAACAGCAGCGCCGTTAAGTTGGGAAGAGGCCCTGGAGGCGTCGTGGTATGCCTTGCGTTTACGTCGCTTGAAAACAAGAGACGCGGAGACGGGCTCGTATTAGACGGCGCCCGGACAGCAGTTTTTTTTTTTTTTTTTTGTGCTTCTTCTGTGACTCATCTATTTCCTCGGAATGAATCGGGGCCCATTGGTGCGGCAGTCGCTTCCGCCAATCAAGAGACGGGTGGGTGGACGAGCTCAATCGGATAAATGGGGGCACCGCCAGCTCGCTTTGCTCCTCACCTGACAGGCCCCGCTGGTAGTGGGCCCCCCGACGATGAAAACGAGTGCACGAATTGGATTTTTTTTTCAAAAAAAGAAAGCAAATAAATGGCGGCAAAGTGGGAGTGCATGCATCTGCTCAAGTTCACAGCATTCACTCGGTCTCGAGTCTCCCATTCTTTGGGAATTAATGGGCGTGAGGAGTTCTCATTTGCTGTTTTTTTTTCTTTTTTTTTGTTGTTTAGTTGTGCTGGTTGGCAAGCAATAAACAGCTAATTATTACCAAAGATTTCGAAATTACGCCAATGTCATACATTTGTGTTTACAGATAGTTTAATTTAGGGCGATTGTCAAAAAAATATTTTTTATTCTTTTTTTACGATATCTTTTTTAAAATTCTGAAACCATCACCCCTTATTTATAATGTTTCAAAAATATTCCTTAAGAAGTTACTATTATTTTCTCGTCCAAATCCAATGTTTTTCTCACTAATTTACAGTATTTTATGGATTGATTTTTATTCATAACATAATATATAGTATTTAAAAAATATTATACTGTATTTTTAAATAAAAATATCACACGGTATTTTTTATCCAATAAAAAGTATTATATAGTGTTTCTGGGGGTGAGAAAAGAAAATTTTTTGACGATTTTTTTTTAAAATTTAGGTGAAAAAATACATAACTTTTGAAGGGTATTTTTAAAATTTTAATATAAAAATCACCGATTAAAAATTATAAAAAGAGGTATCATCCAAAAAAATCAAAAAAATACCCTCAACCGCCCTTTAATTTACTCATAACAAAATATCTTGTCATCATAAAGATCTAACATTTCCCTTTTTTTTTTATAGAAATCTCATGCATCTCATTTTATTATTTGTTAATAGGCTAATTAATTTAGATATTTTTAAAATCTTTATTTTCATATTTTTCCTCTATCTCTTATCTTCTTACCGCGAGCGATGTAATGGTTGGCACAAAGGGAAAAAAAAAAAAGTTAACTGATAGAAAAGCCACTAAAATAAGGGGAATAAAAAATCTACAATTACATGCTTACTAAGTCAACCCTTGAGCAGTCGAGGGTTTGGCCTGGAGAAGAGGAGTAGCCACCTGTGACGCCGTCGCTGGCGGATCCGATGGGATCGAACAAGACGAGCAGAGGCGGCGGGGCGACCGCATCTCCTTGTGCCCGCCTCCGGGCCGCCTACCACGACTGCTTCAATAGGTACATCTCATTCCCCCCTCCTCGTGCCCTCCTCAAGGGGCGGGACCTGGAGACGGAGATTCGTCGTCGCGTCTGCTCCTTTTTCTTTCACCTCTTTCTTGCCGTCGTCGTCACTGACGCGAAAACGACTTCCATCTTTCATCTGGAGGGGGTATCGCAGGTGGTATTCGGAGAAGTTCTCCAAGGGCCAATGGGACAAAGAAGAGTGCGTCGCCGAGTGGGACAAATACAGAGCCTGTCTCGCAGTAGCTTCTCCTCCCTTCCTTCCCCATTGATCCGAGTGGGACTAATTTATTCGTTGGCTTGATTATGATATGCGTTTCGCTCATTCTTGTTATTTATGATGGCATGATTATTTTGTTCTAAGCAATGCTAGATTCCTGCATTGAGATGAACATAGGTAGATCATATGTCTTAGCAAAAGTTATTGATCACTGGGTCAGGCAGAAGATAGCCAGAAAAAGATATTGTGAGGAACCTAATGTTCATTTTTATGCTAGTGTCGAATGCATTATGTAGTATCAGAAAGCTAAGTTCACTTATCATTAGATGTAGTAAAGATGGGGATGTGATCAGAAAAACAAGAATAAGAATTCAGAGGAGGTAGTGAAGCGAGTAATTGTAGTTGCTAAGTAAAAAAAGGCTTTAGATGCAATGAGTGTCTGTCTTCAAACAAGAAAAAATAAGTACACTCAAACTGTTTGGCTAAAGAGCATGCTAAATATACAAATTATGTTCACTGCCACCAAGCGAAACACACGTAAGATGAATGATCTTTTGGTATCCAGTCTTTTTGAAGTATGGAAATCATCCAGATGCACTCTCAGTGTACAATCCACAAGAATCACATTCTCAGCTTCTTTGTTTTTTCGGTTCTTTCCTACATCTAACTTTCAAGCATGATGCCATCAGAAAACATGACTGACTGACTTCTAGACTTGGCTTTGTGCCAGCTATCGATAGCAACACTGGCTAGTCAATACTGAGAAACGACAACATTACATCAATAACCCTGATAGTTACATAGAAACTTTTAGACAAGTTTGCCGGATCCAAGTCATTTCTTGGTCTGAGTAGTGCTTCTTGTTCAATTTCTTCTGTAACCATTTCTGTTGTGATTTTTTTTTTTTGTGGCATAGACTTTTCTGTCCAAAAATCTTGAAACAAAAGAAAGAGCCACTAGCAATGAGTTTTCAAGCCTTATGGAATATTTATGCGTCTGCTCTTTATAAAATGTCAAAGTTGATGCATTTGCACTTTATTGAATATCACTGTATCTGAAGCATTATGCAACTGATTCCTTTTAATTTTAATAATGATTTTAGCCTTTTAACGTAAAGTATCATCATTTTCATGTGCAGCAACATCTGGAAGACAAACATCTGAGGCGTATACTCTTGGAAGCAGAAGCTTCTCCATATTTTGTTAAAGATGATGCAAGCTTCCCTTTAGATAGAGATGGCACCACCCACCAGTGACTATATATTCAGCAGGTGCTTCTTGTTCTCCAAGTTTGCACTCGGTATTCATGATATTGCATCATTTGGTCACAATGAGAAGATGCATTGATTATGATAGTGTTGTAACTGTACCATGCAAGTGTGGAGGTATATTTTAGGCTTTGTTGTGATTTGTTAGCAACAAATTTTGATTTACTAGGATCGGGAAGATGAAACCAACTCCGTAGTTAATTAGCCGGGTACTTCTGTTCCTCGCTTTCTTCTTCTATTGACGGCAGAACGAAAATCGAAGAGTGAAAGTTTCACTGGAAGACGGAGTGATATCGTCAAAAGGATTGAGGTAGGAATCCCATCCTCATTTGATTTTGATTGATATCAACTGATCTAGCTCATATTTCATGTCCAAAATTAGATGATTGATCTAATCCGTGATTCTCATTCAAGTTAAATTCTATAGATTGATCTAGTCTCTGTTTCTTGTTCGGATAAAATTCTTAATCTAGTCCTTGTTTTTCCTATTTTATCTGATCTCTAATCTCCTATTTTTTTTATTTGATATCTAATGTTTTTCAATGAGAAATAATTTTTGTTTATGAAATTTGTATCTGCTGCCACATCAGCGATCCACATCACCTGCCATGTCAGTGTTTACAGCTATCATGTTAACCTCTGCATGTGCTGACTCAGCATGACTGCTGACAGAGCAGACTGCATTGCAGTCCACATGTCTGCCCCCTCAACCTGTCATATCAATACTGTTGCCACCTCAGCCCAGGTGCCACGTCAGCAATGCCTGCTGACACAATAGACTGTACTGCAGACCATAGTATGCTGGCACTGTCACTTGCCACGTTTAATCTGCCCTCTAGTGGGTCGAACCAAGTCAAGTATCCTGATTGAATCCAATCATCATGTGGTTGAACCTGACCACTTACTGATTGAACCCAAATCATATCCCTAGAATGAACCCAATCATCATGTGGTCAGGTTGGGTGAGCGCAATCTATACACCCAAGTTTGATTTGGGGAGGCGAAATTCTGCATAAGTCCAACTAGTGGGCTGGTTATTGTCGCCCAACCCACAGGGTAGCACTGCGGGCTGTTAGTAGGCTAAACCCAGAACAGGCCCTTGAACAATAATTGAATTGGAAATAAGATAATTAATAAATATGTAAATACTTAAGAATAGTGTCGAAAAGAGTTAAAAAATTACATAAAAATACCCAAAAATGCAGAAAATTCCCTGAGAATGTTAAATGATAAAAATGTGATCATTGGGTTACTTTGAGTTCCATATTAACCCATAATTAATTATTTAGACCTGCTAAAACCTATACTTTGCAAATTATAACTATTGTCATATTCTATCCCTTTGACTCTCTTTGACTTTGATTGACTTCAATGCTGAATATGTTAAATTTCCCTTTGACTCATCTTTTATGTTATATGTAATTATGTATGTACATGCATATGGACATTTGATCTTATGTGACTTAGTCATATTTATTGATGTGTGATATTGATTAGAGGTGACACTTGTTTTTCTACTGAGAATAGTAGACCTGATAGGACGATTCTCTAGGTGCCTATAGCACTTAAGGGATTAGTGGATCATCGGATGTGACGGTTGTTCGGTCTTCCCCTAGGGAAAGGGGAGACGTGTCGTCACCGTGACGGTGAGGCACCACTCCATCAATTGTCGAGTGCGATATGATTCCTCTTTATTAACTGTTAGGAGAATTGAATCATCCCGAAAGATTCAGGCATCTCATTTGCCGATGATGACATGTGCATGATGTTGTTGTATTTACATATATGATCCTTGTGTGGATTGTACATTGCATTCTTTCATGTTGTAACCATCATTTGTGAAGCTTTTGTATCTTTATATTATATTGTCTACTTTGACACCTCTTTTGCCCAGTTGGGGTTATCATACTCAGTATTGCTATTGAATATTATTTGTTGCAAATTTTTTTAGAAGCCTAGGACAATAGCAAGCAAGCGTAGGAAGAGCAAAACATGTACCATGAGTAAGGTTTGCCTTACCGGACAGTAAGGCCCCGTATCGAGTGGTACGTATCAATCCACCAATTGATCGTATTCCTATCACAGAAGAGCTTGCTTTGCTTGCTAATTTTTTTTGAGTGGCAAAACTCTGGAGGTCTGGAGAACTTCAAATGCCAACTGAAGGAATCAGAGGAAGTCAAAATGCAGATGATGGTTCCTGCAGTTGTAACTAATTAATGGAGTGTATGGCTAAAACTTCCAAGTTTCCTCCAGGCTATTAAGATGTTTGAGGTTTTGAATTTTCATTGGCAATTTAATTGAAAGAAAAATATTTGTCGAGCACTGAACTCGATGGCAGGAGAAAATCAACACTATTCTTGTTGTTGTGAAAGCCTTTTAGACCATATATTCTTCTATTGTTGTTTGTCACTCAATTCAGCATGCTGTACTACGACTGTAACACCAGTCATTGTGTAGCTCCTCCTTTTTAATCTTTCGGGGGTGAAGGTTCTTTCAATTGGTGATGTTATCTTTCGATCTTAGTATTGCGTCTATATCCTTCAACCAGATAGACATATCAAGCCGGGTTGGATTTGTGTCCTATGTACAAGTTGGATCTGTTCATTTTTCGGAAGTGTAGATCTGATTTTTATGATCTTATCTGGTCTCCCTTGTCCAGAGGTAGCTACTCGGTGGGTTTGGTCAGGGTGAAGCTTTAGTTGTCTCTCGGGGGTCGGTTATGGTTGACTCGGGCTTTAGCCTTTTGGGCAGGGTAGTTGTCGTCATATAGCATTGTCTAGATTTTTGTGGATCACTTCTTACTTCTTCGATCGCCTGGGTTGGAAACTTTATTATACGGTGATAAGTGAAGACGATTGTTCTTAGTTTGTTAAGGGTCGGACGATCAAGGATGGTGTTATACGCTAACGGCACCCCGACCACCATGAGTGTGGCCATTATGGTGACTGTAGGGTGGTGGTGCCGAGAGGGGAGACTCCAGTGAATCCGATGTGTTGAAGCCATAAGAGTGAGGTCCTTCTTTGCTAGGTCGAGCTTCCAGAAGGCGTCGAAGTATAGGACATCGGAAGAACTTCCAGTATCCACCATTATCCTCTTCACCCAAGCTTTGACGATTCTAATCGAGATCACCAAGGTATCATCATGGTCGAGGTACTCCACTTCTCCCAATCGGAAGGTGATCTCGGGTTCGTCATTTTGTCTTGGACGTTTTTCTATTGGGGCTCGGACGTAGGCTTTTCGTCCCAAAGAGCTATCTCCTCCGAAAGTTGAATTGTCGATAATAACGTTGATTTACTTTTCCACGAGGCCCTTCGGTTGAGGGGAAGGTTCCGGGGCCTTTTGATGTAGCGCACAAGAGCCCTCTACGGATGAGCTCTTCTACTTGATTTCTTAAATCATGGCACTCTTCGGTGTCATGGCCATAGTCCCAGTGGAATCGACAATACTTTGATTGGTCTCGACGCTCATGTAGAGTCTTCAATTGGGTTAGGTGCCCTGAGGAGGGCCTTCTCCTTGATCTAAAGGAATATCTCCGTGCGGGACGAATTTAGGGGTGTCTGAGGAGACCTCGGTAAGGATGGCTCGGGTTAGTCTATTTTCCTCTTCAGTGGTCCAAAGGATTGCCCTCAGGATTACTCCATGCGAGGCTATTTGTGGTCTTCATATTTCCCTGCTACCAATGCTTTAGCTGCGACATATTAGTTTGCCCATTGGAGCATCTTTAGGACCCGTAGTTGTGGGCCTTTCGACTAATGACCATAAAATTCTGGATGGTCGTAGTCCCATCAAGAATGCCTGCATGATTAACAAAGGGTGGGTGTTTGGCACTACATAGATTTTGATAGAGAAATAAACGATAAACTGGGAGAGGGGTTTGTCGTCCTTCTGGCTTAACCCGAGAAGCAAGGCTGTAAATGGCTTGGGGCACGCGCTAGCTAGAAAGTTCAGCTTGAACTCCCTTGCAAGCTGATCAAAGGACGAGACTGAGGATGGCCTCAGCGGGACATTCGAGCTGGGCCTCAGAGAGTGGTAGGGAAAGCACATCAGGACATCGAAGGTGCCGTAGAGAGTCATCCAACGTTGGGAGGTGGAAGTTAAGGGAAACTAGCTTATCTTGGATCTCTTGAACAAAGGGGGATCTTGTCGAGGTGTCTTCTCCAAGCTCCTCCTTTGATTTGACCAACTCCCTTTAAACCTCGTCTAGGCATTAGGTAACTAGGTGCAACTGCGCCCTAAGGGAGTCGATTGAGTCTGAGGACAAGGTGTTTGGTTCGGGATCGCTTAGAGTAGTGGATCGGGAGCCATGGGTGTGACGCTCCGCCATCAGCCCTAACGCACCCGAGCGCTCTTCGGTCTGTGAGTGGGGGTTCCCAATCTCAGGTTATTGCTCAACTAGTGGTATTTATGGTGGTGCAGCGAAGAGGTTCGGTTGGGCCATCGGAGGCGTTCATCGAAGAAGCGCCATCTGCTGAGCCAATTGGGGGATAAGAGGGATGATGGTTTGCATCATCTTAGCTAAGGCTTGGACTTGCTGTGTGAGACCGAGGAAAGCCTCGATGGAGATGACGGGCGACCCATTGTTGGCACCAAAGGTGAGAACCCGGGATCATTGAATAGTCTTCAATAGCGACCCGAGGTCAGGGCCGAGGTATTTCCCTCTCCATGAGGGGGAAAGGGGAGTTGTCTCTCGAGTCCGAGGAGGTAGTGGCTGGTCAGGATCTCCTCCCCGGGGCGCTCGGTGGGGTTGCGGGTGCTCTTGTGATATCAGGCCCTCCTTCTAGCGTCAAAATGTTGGTGAACCTTATGTTGTGGTCGAGGCACAAACACAGTTCAGTTCAGCCTGAATGTGCAAGGTCATCCGTGTGGGTCATTGGGGAGTGACGTCCGGTTTGGTTGTATTGTCACCTAACAGCGAGCTTCTTCTGCTCTCTCGAGCTTGTTCCTGCGTGAAGGCCTATGTCAGAGGTTTGTGTGTTGGACGTGGCCCCTCCAATGATTAAGTTAGTGGGTCAAATAGTTGAGTGGATTTTGAGTGCTAGAAGTCCAGCCCTTGGCCCTAGCCCAAAGGTCGGCTTTTATACCTTTCACGCAGGGGCGTCCGTACGTAACCTCTTTAATGGCCGCCACTCCCTCGGTCGACTTGATCGTACCCTCCGTGAGGCACAAGACATCTTGCTCGATGTCATATCATGTGCTGCAGCCGGTGCGACGCCGTCTTTCATGATCCTAGACGGCTCGTATGGCTCGGAAAGTCAATACCATCGCGCGTGATCTTGAGCGGCTCAGAAAGCAAATGTGGCTGAGGATGCATAACCACGAGGCAAATCCATAAATTGCCCGATAATCACTCAAATCAGCATGCTGTGCTACGACTATACACTAGCCATTGTGTAGCTCCTTTTTTTTTTATCTTTCGATCTTAGTATTGCGTCTATATCCTTCAACCAGACAGGACATATCAAGCCGGGTCGGATTTTGTGTGTCTACGTACAAGTTAGGCTGTAAAGGATGTTTTCGCTTTTGGGCTTTGCTACATCAACATGTATATGTTATGCGGACTCGGAAATCTATTACTTGTACAACCATAACACTAACCGACTCAAATGTCGGGCAGTAAAAAGGTGTTACAGTTAATTTGTGGGGTGTTATGATTAATATGTCCGGTTCGATACAGGAAACCACACCCCATTCCTCCCTACATGCCACGTGCGACATGGCTTTGCGGTGACCATCCCGTGGGGCACATGCACTGGATATTCTATTTCTCTATTTATTCTACTTTATAAACTCCTCAGCCTCGGCAGGAACACGAATACACACATACATGGAAGCCTTAGGAACATGAAATAGAGGAGGAAACCAAAAACCATAAATTAACATTTTATGACATCTTTATGTAATTTTCTTTTTTCTGTAACAAATGTTGATATACATAGAAGCCTAAGAGACATCTATTACTTTTTTTTTTTATACTGATATTGTACATTTAGTTAAAAGTCTTTTATGATTACTGGGAGATAAGTAGGTAATATGGCTATATTAACCTACAGAAAACATACGTCTAGAATCTATGAGGAATAACATCCCTGCATCATATGAATGAAAAAGAATACTAATGGAACAATTAAAGCATTGTCGATTGTCCAGAAATTTTCTAACAGAACTAAGCAAAGTAAAGAAAATAACTTTATGAGATGGAAGCAAGAACCAAATACTCCGTAAGAAATTTACATTTGCAGGCATAACCATAATAATCATAAAGTTTTAATGATAATGCAATTTACAGGCATGCTTGCAGCAAATGTCAGGGAAAAGAATTGTAATCCATCAACTACAGTTCATTCGAGCATACCACAACTGCTTTAAACTATTTGACTCCCAAGGGTAAAGCCTCCAAAGAATTGAGTACCTTTTTGCAACACGAATCAGGAGACACAGAAAAAGCTCCAATGGCTCAAACAGATACTTCCATCACTAAAAAGGTCTTCATCTGTATGTTGGAATGTTTCTAAACACATAGAGGGTAAAGATGAATTACTGATTCTCAATTGCACATCCCTTGAAGAGAAACAAAGAAGATTGTCAAGATGCAAGACTATTGTTCTAGACTTCTAGTAACTTATAATTTCAAGACTGCACAGTAACTCTTACATTTACAATGTTAAGCTGCAACTACCGAATTCTGAATGTTATTTGGATGTCACCTTCAACTGAAAATTATCCTACTACCTTAAGGAAGATGATTACCATGAGATCTCTCAAGATTCGGGCCTTTCATCCCTGTCAGAGTTATGATCATTTTTTTCATTTGTATCTTCCTGGTCCTCATTTTCCTGGATGACAAAAAAAAAAGCAAAAAATTGATTGATCATGGATGCTGATAGGGTTATGCAGTCATCAATATTGCAAACATATTACTGCAGTCATACATCTCTACATTGGGAACACAGCAGAAGAAATATGGTTTCGTTGATTATCGTTTTGCTTACAATTTTTTTGTGTACCAAGTATGAAAAGAGCTTACCTAATTCATCAATATAAGTACCGTGACAGATTTTAGCTTTATGTGTAGCTATTTGTTGCTACACCTTATAGATGCATCATTTGTATAACTTGTTTTTTTAATTTATGTATATACAACTTGTTATAAAATTTCCAGCATTTCTTGTTAACCCCGATGAACCTTTTCTTAGATGTTAGCATTAGACTACCAATAATCAACAAGATAATATGCAAGTTGCAGATGCAAGTTGTTAATACATAACAACACTATCTAACCCCTCAAGAAAGTTGGGGCAACACCAAACTAAATAATTTTCACTATAAGCCAACTCCTACAAGCCAAAAGCTTATACTGAATTCAGTGCACCAGCTGGTAAAATCTTGTTGCTCTGTTAACAAGTAATTCACGCATATTATGTCTTATCTTTGAAGCACTTTCATATAGCTTCCATTTGCTGCTACTTGACTGATATCTTGGTTCCTTGCCCACCACATGGAGCATATGAAACCAGGTGATTGCAAGGATATGCTGCATCATCAAACTGGTAGTGAATATCAGATTCTGTATGATGTCATATAACTCATCACTTCTGTCAAAAGAACTACTCTTAGTGATAATTACTTAATTATAATTAGTTCTCTCAGTTGGAGTTCCATTTCATACATGGATCAATTTTACTAGATGACCAATATAGCACTGTTTTGAGATGGTATTACAGGTATCGATTTATCCATATATTCCAATGCCATGTTTTCAGTGATTGCTCACAGTTTCTATGGTTAGAATCAAACAATGATTATCATACCATATTAATGAGACAGAATTTGCTGTAATATGCAGGCTATGTCATGCCTATGTCAAGTTTGAAAGTGCCCAGGCACAATGCTGGCACCCCATTGATAAAGTTTATGCAGACCAGCAAGGGTAGATGACTAACGCCAGAATACTTGTGCCACGCCAACCAGCATGACCAACTCTTTAGATATCTATATATACCGTGCCGGAGCAAGTGAATTTCAAGCTTAAGAATAAAAATGACAATTCAAACTAGAGACAAGACCACAAAGAATAAAAAGAGGAAAAAGGATTAAGAGTACAAATGAATAAAAAAACATTTTATTGCTCAGAAACTAAACTTCAGATGTAATTTCAGTGGTGCATCATCTAGTTATATCGATTTAACACTACAAACAAAAAAGTTACATGTATGTCTTATTGCTTGCTGAGAGCCCTAAGATGCATGATTCAGCTATACCTCACTAAACAATTTTTTAAAAAAATCCAAAAATAAACAATAAGAAAGCTACTTTTCAAAGGCCATACCAATCCTGATTTGTTGAAGATCTTAAATGTGGTAGTCCACACTTCTATGCTACACAAGCTCCGTGATAGTTATAATAATCCAAAATATCCTTTTAACTATTAAGTTAATGGCACATGCTCCCAAGTGTTCTGTTGGACTAGTTCCGAGTTCCAACACAGACACAAAGTTGTTTCTTAAAGATAAAAAATTTGACAGAAGGATTATCATAAAGTATAGTAACATACAAATTAAACATCAGTTTTGGTGAACATCCAGTGAATGAATCAAATTTGAAGTTTAATTTTTGCAACTTTTAATGAGTTAATACTTAGTAGTGACTTTTGGACCATCAAAGCAAGCCAGCAAAACGTTGCCAAAATTAGAGATAGCCGCTGCTCTGTGGTTGACACCATCATCATAATTACTGATCCTAAATTTTAGATTGAATTAGTAACTAACATGATACTGCTTTATATGATGTCGTTGACAAACCACAATAATGCTTCAGAAATTTTGCACTTCCTGATTCTCAAATAGATGAAACCTTGATATAAAGTTCTCAATGGCATACAAAAATAAACATCAATACATCAATCAGTTAATGATTGCAGATTTATTCATAGAAACAGAAAAATTGGCAACATAACAATAAGCCTACAATAGCAAAATCAAGTTTAATCGTGGCATAGCAAATTACTTGGTTGGAATGAAATATGTAGGAATCATATCATAATGGTCAAAGAAAGTTGAAAGTTCCAATATTTCAATTAATATTTCACTTTGATCCATTTAGAATAAAGAATGATGCGATACCACAGAACACAAGAGTAGTGAAAATCAATCACATCAAATCAACAGTCAATAAGAATTGTTTATTCCAAGAAAATGTGATTATTTTTTTAGCCCAATCAGACTGCAAGATGGAAACATTGGAAGAAGAACAGTACCTCCTCAAGATCCATATCAGTCGGTCGTTCCTGAAACTGAACACTTGGAGCATGTTGGAGCTTTGAAAGATTTTCTAGTAGTTTCACCTTTATATCATCCAACGACTTGCGTGAATTCTTGTTTTCCATGTTACTTGTGGCAACATGGATATTATAGTCCGGGGCAAAATATCCAATGTATTCATGATCAGGCACCTTATCCTCCACTTCAACACCAAGGGCAACTCCTGTCTGCTCCAAAGTTCAAAAACTAAATGTGATTAGAAATTAGTCAGAAGAATTAATCGAGTTGGGAAGACACTGCATGTTACATTCACAGAATTTTATATTAACACTTACCAAAATAAAAGAGGTCAAACATTAGCTAACCAGACCTTTCTAAATAGTTTTAACAAGGGTTATGCAGACAGGCAACGGTGCAACGAGTGAAGGTTATGCTCATTAAATCTAACAATATCCAAAAGAAGAAGTCTTCATCAAATGTCAAGTATGACATGAAACTAATGACAGAATTAACTAGAACATCAACATTCTCAGCAACAAGCATACCATGACAAGAAATATAAAACATGACTGCTTCAGATGCGACCAACAAACCAACCCAGTTTAGGGACACATGGAAGATAGCTATCTGAATTATAGGTCTGTGACAAAAGGCTGCACAAGGCACCTGGTAAAAGCTATGATTGATGAATATGCAAGGAAAATAAGTAGTTAAATGGCACAAGATATGTCCTTTATACCTCGTAGCACCAGCAGCGAGCAACATTACGTATTGTATACCCACCACCACCAAGCAGCATCAGTGGCACATTAAAAGATCTCATATATCTTACGCACTCTCCATGGCCTCTGACAGAAAGGTTGAAACAACCCAACCTGTCTCCAGATAAGGAGTCAGCACCACACTGAAGTACCACAGCATCGGGTCTGAAAACTTCCATGACCTTTGCCATGATAGGTTTGAAGAGATAATGGTAGCTTTCATCATCAATTCCATCATCCAAAGGGACATTTAATGCATAATATTTTCCTTTACCATATCCAGTATCACGTATATCCCCAGTCCCAGGAAAATAATCACCAAATTTATGGAATGAGACCGTCATGACTCTATCTGTTGTATAAAATGCTTCCTCTACCCCATCTCCATGGTGAATATCAATGTCTACATAGAGAACACGCTGCAGCCAGATAAGAAATGAACATGTCACTGAAGGAGAGTGGAATAAAAGAAGACGGAGTACACTAAGATAGAACTTGAAATGAACACGAGCAACTGCAGCTTGTCAATCAAATGCAGCATATCAAACCATCAATAAACTCATCCCAGATCATACTGATCCAAATAAATAGTAATGGTGAACTGGGTTTTGTGATTACTGATTATTTTGTTAGGCTCCTTCCTCGGTAACTGTTATGTAATCTGCACTACTCAAAAAGAGCTAAAAATTCACAAACATTTAATTAATTTAAGATGAATAAACTCATTTCAGATCATATCGATCCAAATATATGTTAATGGTGAACTGGGTTTTGTGTTACTGATTATTTTGTTAGACTCCTTGGTAACTGTTAAGTAAGCAGCACCATTCACAAAGGATTGGGGATTTAACAAACACATTTTATGTAAGATGAAGCTACTTATGGTGTCTAAAAGGCCAGAAGGATTTCACGATGTACTTGTCTTATCATTTGGTCAAACGTGTGCAATTGCAGCTCTAGGATTGGTACGAGTTAAATCTGGAAAAAACCCCTAAGCAGCAATTCGAGTATATAAACGCATATATCTCTTCAAACACTTGTGTTGTACGAGAACCCTAATCTCAAGACCAAACAAAGGTATTCAAGAAAAATCTTCTCAAGTCAATAGCGCGATTTAGGGAAGGTAATAATGTCAAAAATATCAGAACTGAATCTAGATGCAAAAACAGAGGAACCTCTCAAAGAATTGCTGAATGAAACAAGGAAAGCAACATCACCTCGATCTAATCCGAAGATCAAAGGAAGAAAAATCTTTGCATGATACGAGAATGTGGAAAAACAAGTCAAGGCACAAGCAGTAAGTCCCTTGGGGGGGGGGGGGTCATTGTTGTTAGTAGACGGTAAGTCGAGGAAGCCATTGTTATGGTCATATTTTGTTGACAACATATATTTGCTCAAAGAAAAATAGAGAAGATGTTTGGATAGAGGCAGCACAAAAAGGTGCGATCATTCTAAGGTAAGAAGAAAACCAGTAAACAGAAAAAGGGACGGTGAAGAAAAGGAAAAGGTGCTCGACGGGTGGATCGAGAGCGAGGAGAGAAGCAGGGGCTCACGTCGTGGTGCTCGAGGAGAGTGAGGATGGCGAGGACGATATCGTTAACATAGCAGAAGCCGGAAGCCTCGCAGCGCTTGGCGTGGTGGAGGCCACCGGACCAGTTGATGGCGATGTCGGCGTGGCCGCGGTTGAGCTCCTTGGCGGCGCCTACGGAGGCGCCAGCGTAGACCTGGCAGAACTCGTACAGGCGGTCGAAGACCGGGCAGTCGTCGCAGACGTTGAAGCGGCGGAGGGCGCCGGGGTCGCTCAGGGCCTCAGGGTTGGCGGAGCGGAGGAAGGAGACGTAGTCGTCGGCGTGGAAGCGACGGAGGATGCGGTCGTCAGCAGGGGAGGGGCGGAGGACCCGCATGCCCCCGAGGAGGCCGTAGCGCTCGAGGAGGGCATGGGTCATCCGGATCCGGTGGGGCTTCATCGGGTGACCCTGCCCGTAGTAGTAGTTGCCCACCTCCGAGTCGTAGAAGTAGCACACCCTCCGCTTCGTCGCGGCCGCCCCCGCGACCGAGGGCAGCGAGTTGCCACCGCCGTCCATGTGCCCGCTCGCCAGCTTCGATGCTTCGGTCCCCCACACGCAAAAAGAGGAGGGGGTGGAGGGGCCGGGTTTTAGTTAGTTTCCTCGTGGAGGAGACGGGAGAATGACCGGCGCGGAGGCGAGTCGAGGGGGGAGAGAGAGAGAGAGAGAGAGAGAGAGAGAGAGAGAAATAGGGAGACACGTCTATTTATTTACAGAGAATGGAGGGTTTTATTAGATGTTCGGAACATTGAATGGGTTTTTCCAGGTCAGACTCGGGTTCGGTTCAGGCTTCATCTCGCCGTACCCTCGTTTCCAAACGGCGTGTGCCGAAACTAATAACAATAAAAAATATAAAGGGTAATAAAATGAGAACTTAGTCTGGTGTGTAAACAGCATGCTATTCCTAAGCCCATCGGAGTTCATAGTTTCAAATATGTCAGAATAATTCTCAATATAAGAGGCAAAATGAATTATATATCTGTTTTCATCATCCCTTCCTCTATTGCATCTACGGTGCCAAGAAAGTTTCATTTGCACACGCGTCTAGTCTCTCGCACGTGTCGGCGCGGCACGTCAATTGACGATGCCAAAAGGTGTCATGTAAACCCGCGCGCTGCGAATGTTGCGCACTCGCGAAACGAGATGAATGCGAGGACATTGGGCTCGAACCGGGTCGGATTGAGCCTCCCTCCGGACCGCGCCCCCAATTCGATTTGGGCCCTTTTCCCCACGGTAACGATCGAGACCAATCTTACTCAATTGGTCCGAGAGATTTATAAATCTCACTCGATTGGTCCGAGAGATTTGTCCGAATCGGTCTATTTGATTGAGGTCACGTTGTTTCCGCCGCGCATGATTGACATGATCTCTCCTGTCATCGGGATCAACCTATTTTCTTACGATATAAATTTATAATTATAAATTAAGCCATGTCATATGGCACTTTCTAATTTATAATTATAATTATAAATTTATAATTATAAATTTATAATTATAAATTAACACAACATTCGCATCGTTAATCCAAGTAATTATAAATATTTTTGTCAAGCCATGATATATATATATATATATATATATATAGAGAGAGAGAGAGAGAGAGAGAGAGAGAACAGGGTTTTTTTTTATTTTCTTTTCCTTTTACAGATTTAAGAGGAACGAAAAATATTTTTGAGGGTGTGATAGGGATATGTGACGTGAATATTTGAACGTCATGTCAGATGAATTAGGACTTGATATTTTTTTAACCAAAGTTAAAAAAGTATAATCGTCACACACAGTCGTATTAATTATAATAATCATTGGTACTGTCGACTCTTTATGTTCGAATTTCTCATTTATTTACAGTACAAAAACAATAATAATTTGATAAATTAGATTACTTATTTAAAGCGTTTACCAAAAAAATATTTCAAAAACCGCAAAGGCTGTTTTACATAGTGAGAAACTATGTATCACCCCCAACTTTCTTAACTCTCCAATTACAACTTAGGAATTGTATGATTTCCTATCAAATATATTATTTGTTCACATTGAATTTATAACTGACTTTAATAAAACTTAGGTTAGCTTTGATTGTTAGACACATTGGACAATCAAAATCTATAGTAATATAACACAAAAACTAATTAAAATTATAGAATCAAGGAATCACATCTGTGTCGTTTTTCTTTAACTTAGTGTATACTCTTTAACTCTTCAACGTAACAATCAGTCTATGGGGAAACCGAGTCATATGCTATGAAATAGACCCACGATAACCAAATTATGAGATCCAATAATGTGATGAGATAAGATCTTATCATTTTGTGGGTGTTGGTAAAATTAAGACAAGAAAATTTTTCATCAACTCGAGGTGACCTCCGGATCTAAGAGTGGGCTCATCCCCCGTGCCCCCCAATCCCTTAATCCTCATATGTGACTCTTTGTCATGTAAATATATGGTGAATTCATATGCAATGTGAGTTGGTCTTGATCATGTCAGCTCAATTGACAATATCAATTACATATCCATCATGCTGTCAGTTGAAATTCTAATTATTTTTTATTTTTTATTTTTTGATTCTTTTCAATACAGTCAATTTAAAGAATTAGGTAGGAGTAATATGAGCTAGGTTGTAGGAAGTGGGATAATCTTATTCGCCACTGCATTTAACACCGACCAAGGTAACATCAAATTTGTCTTGCTATTATCAGTTACTTAATTCCCACAATTGTCACAGATAAATCAATAAAAAAATTTAAAAGTTAGATTACTTGTCACCAAAGCTTAAATAAAGAGAATTCTTTTTTTTTTACATTTTTTTCTCGAAAAATAAGATACAATAAAATTTTAAAATTTACCGTCGACAATGAGGTCCTCACTGGCATCAACAGCTCTACCCTTGTCTCTACCTCATCACCAGCCATGAAGAACTTTCATGACGCTCTCTCATCTCTCGACCTTGATCGGATCTTATTGACACCTTTGCGCACTCTCTCGTCGTCCTCACCATGTCGTCCACTCGAACCTCCTCCCATACATCCACCCCCTCCTCACCTTCCTCGCCCGCACTCAGCTCTCCCCTCTTTGTCAACTACTATCACTACTTTGCCTACTTGAAGGATCCATTCGACATCACATTCGAGTACACTCTCCTCAACTCGACACCACCTTCACCAACTCAGCCACCGGCCTAGTCTACACCCTACTTCATAATTAGGTCGACGTTATGTACAACACCATTGTGGCCATGGCGGGCGGGTGTTGAAGATGGGATGGTCTTCTGTGAATGACGCTTAGGAGACGGGGGCAATATTAAAGAACATAATGTAATACCAACATCAACCTGATGCAGCTAGTGGCGAGGCGAAAAGGGATATCGCTCCAGGCCTATGTCTTCGTCTTCTTCAAGGAGAATCAAAATGCAGAGCCATCCTCCTAGCGCAACTCTGAGCTCGTCAACGTCAACCCACCAACCTGTGCTTTAGTTTTGTTAGAAAGAATTTGCCCACTTAAAGAAGATGATAAGATATCGGAGGATGGATGACATGAACTCATTTGGACAGAGGTGACAACGAGACAAAAGATGGCCATGACAAGAGAGGGGGGGAATGATATGACCTGATGAGATGACAGTGCAATCAGATGACAACGAGGAAGGGGAACAGTAGGGCCTCACGAGATAATAATATAACGAGATGATGGTGGGAGAGTAAAATGCTAGTGAAGGCGGGTATCTTGGGATAAGGACATGATAGAAACTTAAGTTTTTTTTTTAGTTTGCCAAAAGCATTTATTACTTCTTTTTTTTTCGTGTTGCCCTTTTAGACGCTACATACTGATGAGAACGAATTGGCGAGTTTATTATTTCTCTTCTCCATCGCCGCAGCGGCGGCGGCGGCGTGTTACACTGCGAGGAGAAACGCCACACCGGGACGGAAGTGGGACCCACCCAACTAACGCGTCGATTCCATGGCGAAGAGTCCGCCACGTGGATGCGTCGAGTTAGGAGCGTGGGTCCCGCTCCGAGTGGTGACCACTGTGTGTTGGGCAGTGGGCAGGGCTGTCCGTCGGCAATACGCTAGGCTCAGCCGTCTTTGATCGACCACCAAACTGCTCTAACTAACGCCCTTTCGACCCAAGTGTTTGTGGGACCTAACTGAAATAGCCAATAATTTTCCGACATGTCACCCGATAAGATGCTTCCTGCCCGCGTAGAAGTAGCATGGAAGTGTGCTTCGCATTGTCCTCGCGTACCTTTTCCGTTTGTTTGCTGCCATTCCCTTATTTTTAATCTTTGTTAAATTTTTTTTTTTTTTGGGCTCTCCTAAAATAAAAAAAGAGTGTGTGTTTTGTTTTAACGTGAGGAATTACGAGCTATCCCCACCTAATCTTATCCGATCCAACGGTTCTTTTCAGTCTGCACCATGTCTCCCTCTTTTCCTTTTTTAAGTGTCCTTTTCGTTCCCCTCTTTGCTGTTGGGATAGTAGAGGAGCGAAGGTTGTAGTAGAAAGAGAACTGAGGTGGGTGCTCCTGCTGCCCTCGTCGCAGGAGATTTCTCCGGTGTGTCCTCCCACATCCGGCGGACATTTTTGATCCCTTTCGATCCGCGTGCTTTTTGTTGTCGGACGGCTTGCGGCTTCTCGGTGAATGTTGCTCGGTTTATAGGCTGAATACTTTACCGCTGACATCGAGATTAGGGTTGGGTTTAAGTTCTTATTCTTTTTATTTTCCTCGAATTAGCCTCCGTGCTTGCTGGTTTTCAATTGAATCTGGGTTTCCCTATATGGAGAGCTTCGTGGACGCAATGTGGCCAGTCTGAGTGCCGCGTAGAGATCTGCTTGGGTCACTTGATCGACTACTTATGCTCTGACTCTTTGAGCTCTCTCGTGTTTCGAATTCTGTAGCCAGATCTCGCTAGATTTTCCCGTTCGAAGTAAAATCGCCTATTACCTCGGTGGATTTTGGAAAGTTTCACCAATGATATCACTCTACCGCACTGATCTGGGTTCATGCGCAGGGTGTCCGCGATCTAAGGTCAGGATCTTGGGTCTTGGACGATGGGGAAATCTCCTGGAAGGTGGATCAAGACACTTCTCTTTGGAAAGAAAACCAGATCCCAATCTACCAAAGGAAGGGATGCTTCGGTACGCTTATATTACCTGCATTCATTTTAACTGTGTATGAATCGTTCTCTCTTTTGTTTCTTTTATATGAAGGTGTTTGAGGATGGCATGATGAGGATCTCTGAATATTATATAATAGAAGAAAGAAAGAAAGTGTAATTGTCTTCATAGTTAACAATGTAAAAGTCCTCCACTAAGAAGTGCCAGGACAATCTTGTGATTATGAACTTTGCATTTCTCATTGCCGATTCTTAACTACGATGGCTTATGCTTAGAACACAAATATCAATAGATCCAACAGTAATTTCCATGTACCCTGTGACTTAGGTATAAACCTTACCAAACTTTTTAAATAAACCAAGTCCAGTCAATTGAGAACTGGCCACTGCATTATCAGAAAGACTAACCACATTGATCTTGCAGTAAAGTGGCCCAATGGGGAATTGTCTCTCTTGTGTTATTGATTAATGATTTTGTCACTATAATCTCTAATTGGTAAAAGATATTGCCATCTATACTTCTCTATTATCTCTCCCTATCTGGTAGTTGATGTTGGCAGCATCAGAAGCGCATTTCTCATCAGTCATACCATCTTGTCAAATTCATGGATATTACCATCATGCCTAATACTTGGTTCTTGTGAAAGTTTACTGTTTGTGGTCCACCAGAAAGACCCCATAAATTGTTTGTGCAGTTAATCTTCTTTTTCTGGTTGCTAATTGCCAATATCGAATACTACTTTAAATGTATAATGCAACCTTGTAGAAAAAGTAGGTATGGTTCTTTTCAGAAAACCTAGTTCTTATTTTTTCAATTTTAGCATATATGCTCATCATTTTGCTAAAAGTTCTCCCTGAACTTTTCGGAAGTATGAAAAGGAACAAGAATCCAATGCCATGGCCGAAGAGAGAAGGGGCAAAAGAAAGATGTTGACAATGTTTTGTTATATATATCCGTTTTGTCTTGTATTCATATTAAGTTTCATTTTTCACCAAGGCCTTGGCCTAGCGGATGTTTCCCTTCTTCATATTGAAGAGGTGCCCACTATTCTCAGAAAAAGTAAGTATTTTTTTGTTATCAGTTTCCTTCTTTAAGTGCATTGTGTTATCTGCAGCTTACTTCTCCTATTTTAAATCAGGGGGTGTATCAAGCTTCAGCTTACTTCTCCTATTTTACTTTTCAAGTATAGAAACCTAAATGGCATTCAATTTGTGTTATCTGCAGAAGGCTGCTAATGACAAAGGCTTTGATGGTGGAAAAGGAGAAACTATATTAGCTGTGCATTCCCCAGTGATCTCCGAACCAATATCAATAAGTGGAGTTATCTCAACAGCAGATAAAGGAGAACCATCAAATATAGGTGGTAATGCACCAGTTATTTCACATGTTAATCAAGGAGTCATGGGACTTAGCACACTGAGTGATGCAAATGCAAACAATGGCACAGAAGAGCAAGCAGCAATAAAGGCACAGGCAGCCTTCCGTGGTTATCTGGTAACTTTTTGTAACTATTATATCTTAGTACATGTTTGCATATTATTGGATAGACGCACTGTGATTTGTTCAGCACTGCTTGACACTACCATAAAAATAATTGCCAACAGAATCTTAGCGCTTTTACATTCCTTAATATAGTGACATTTCCCAAATGAATAACCTACTTCATGATAGATGATTATAGCGTCTATTTGGTGCAGGCACGCAGGGCCTTTCGTGCATTGAAGGGTATTATTAGGTTGCAGGCGCTAATACGTGGGCATCTGGTGAGAAGACAAGCTGTTGCAACGCTATATGCTATGGAGGGAATTGTCAAGTTACAAGCGGTAGCTCGTGGAAGAAGAGTTAGATGTTCCATTAACAACCTTAAAGTTACTTCAAAATTTAGTCAGTTGAAGACCACAGTAATTGCCATACCCATTGGCTGTTTTTTCACTAAGCATATCCTGGCTTTCTAATTATTCTTGCATTGTTATCTCCCTTTAGCTAAAGTTCCTTGTTTATCTTGGTTCTCTATGGATAGAAAATATACTATTTTTCGTAGTGAGTCAAACTAGAAGTTCTTTGCTGAATATACGATGCATAACTGCTGAAACATATGCCAATTTTAATAACGAAGAGAGAATCTGATTCTTTTTTCTGGTTTCTTATCATTTAGGAGGTACCATTGCTATAATGTGTGAGAATAAGGTATGAGTTTTAGATGCAAATCATTAGCTAGAAAGAACTTCGTGGATCCGAGCATGTTCAAAAATTGATCTTGAATCTGGTAGTAAATGTTCTGAAATTCATATTAGAATCTGCCAGTGAGTCTTGGTTTAAACCAAGGTTTTACATATCGGTCCGTACCGGTGTACCAGCATTTTGCGGGTATGGTACCAGTACCGAGCGGTATGCACAGTATATATCGCCCGGTATACTAATTTTTTTATAATATAATATAATATAATATAATGTTAAAAATATTAAATATATTTAAAAAAACAAATAAAGGGGTGACGTCGCTTCGATCTCTCTCCCTGCCCAGTGGGGAGAAAAGTCGCCCGCGGGCGGCGAGGGCACGCGGGCGAGGTACTTTTCCTCTTCTTCTTTCTTCTTCTCCTCTTCTTCTTTCTTCTTTTCCTCTTCTTCTTCTTTCTCTTCCCTTTTTCTTCCTCAATCGACCATCGACGACCGAAATCGACCGTCGGCGGTCGATTTTAGCGATCCGATAGGTCCTGTCGGTCAGGACCGATGTCTTGGCAAGACGGCCTTACCACTCGGTAAGTAAAACCTTAGTTTAAACACAGATTCCAAGCCAGATGTCCATAAGTTCTGACTAATCCATAACGGAACAATTTTGTACCGAGATAACCACTGCTAGAATTACCAATATTCTTATTTGTTGGAACTTTTTCTTAAGGTTGATATGTCGTTTCTTGTCTAAATTGTTGGTTATTATTATCCAAGTATGATGGTTCGAACATAAATTCCAAGTACGACTTTTAAATTATTGGTTATCATTATCCATCTTTGATGGTTTCTGTTTGAAATTTAACTTGTTCTGTGTTCTTTTATTTTTGCAAACTTGCACTCGAGATTTTCAGGCTACCAAAAGTACTTAATTCCTTAAAATATAGATATGGAATCTTGTTCTTCGCATCATTTCCGTATGTTCTTGTTCAGTAACGTCTCACCTTATATTAAGAATGCTTGCTCAACTTTTTTTCAGTGTCCTATCACACAGGATGATTGGAATACGAAATATTCGTCAAATGCATTTATCGCAAAGGTCTGTTTGTTCTTTCTAACTTCTCCCGAGCAATTTTTACCAATCAATCTTTGTTTAGCCAACCCATAACCTTCATCATATTAATTATGGATATGGCATTTTGACTGCTCATGTTTGTTTAGTAAGGCACATGACTGTTTTAGCAGGGCGTCTGCTGCCCTGTCCCATATACTCAGGTGGTGACTAATGTATGGGCAAAACAAACACCCATAAGGACTATTCAGTTTAGTTTGCAAAATGCCTCTATGTACCACTGCAGTTTCACCAGGATTATACATTGCTAGTAATATCTCTTAGAAGTATTGTTGCTAATATATAATGTGTAAGCCATGACTTTAGTTATTCTCTTAAGAGTCTACCTATTTCTTGCTACTTATAACTCAGATGAGTATAATGGCATCCTGTACATATGAAGTACTATTACCTATTTATAATTTGAACATAAATATATAAGTGATAGCTACCTGGTTGTATATTTGGAATGGTAATATTTGCACAATTATATGCATAGTATGTTAGCTAACATTGGATTCAGTTTCTTGTATTTCTGTGAGAAGTTCATCTACCAAATACTTCTGTGCTTATGCTTCTTTCATCTTCTCTAGCTTCTTGCATCATCACTGCTTGCAAAGCCTCTGCAAATTCAGTATGATAAAGGAGACACCAATTCAGTCTTCGGTTGGTTAGGGAGATGGTCATCCACCAGTTTTTGGCAGCCAAATTCCAAGTCAAAAAGGGCTATTATTCCGAAAGGACAGACAAAAAGGAGCAACTGCATTATGGACACTGAATCTGGGAAAACAAAGCACAGCATTCGTACAAGTCCTGCTTCTAATGTTGGAGCTGGTCAAACAAATCCCAGCTACGAACCTGAGAAAACAAAACGGACCATAAAGAAGGTGCCCACTTCTCCTGCTGAATCAGTTCAGGAACATCCACAGTCTGAGCTTGAAAGGGTAAAACGCAACTTAAGAAAGATATCTACTGCCGTAAAAGATGCATCTGAGGTACCAGATGTTGAAACTCAGAAATCAAATCTAAGTTCTCAAAAGGTGGATGCTGATGCTGGCTTATCTGAAAATCCAGGCCATGGAGGTGAGGAATCCATTGAAAAACCAAAGAAAGATAATTCTCCAACTCCGACTTTGGAGACTTATGTTGAAACTGCTTTAGAGACTGTCATAGCAGGACCAGTTGACTTGCTGCTTGATGACCAGTCTACAAATGAGTTACAATTGTTGCAGCAGATTGATAGCGCAGAGAACCATGTAGCCATGAGTGGGGAGCTAAGCTTAAAGGAAGAACAATTGTGCCATGAAAACCAGAAAATCAGCAAGCGGAGGTCTTCCTTCTCTACCAAATCAGAGTATGCAGAAAATGGAATGTCAAACACTCCTGTGCTTCCAAGCTATATGGCAGCAACTGAATCTGCTAAGGCAAAACTGCGGGGACAGATATCGCCGAGGTTTGTATCAGAATCAGTTGACAAAAATGGCTTTACCCGTCGTCATTCTCTGCCATCTACCAATGGCAAGATGAGTTCACCTAGGACAAAGCGACTAATCCAGACTGGTGGCAAGGGGGGAATCGTTAGAGATGTAAATGGTATGAAATTAAGTCCTTATCTTTTAATTAGTATATTACTATATTGTTTAGATCTTGTTAACTTGTCATTTTTTTTCAAAATAAGAAAAAGGAAAAAGAAGTCAAAGCGATTATGAATTGAATGATACATAAATGGTATGATAAAAAAGGAATGATATGTAATAAGTCATGCAAAGAGGCCATGTGACTTGAATTTGAAACTCTCCTTTCAGCTTGAACAATGAAGTATAATCTAAAGTCAAAGTGAATAAATACCGGCAACTCCACATAGGACTCATCATTTTTCACGGTCATGGGGACTGTTTATATGATAGATGGTCTTATCTTGAATTCATTTCTATCGTTGTGAATCTCATGATATTTTTTGCTCTAGTTTATTAATTATATTTTTTTTCTATATTTCATTTCATTGTTTTCATAATATTTGATGAAAGCAGAGAGGGCAATTCCGGTGGGCTGGAGGCGGTGATCATCTGTGGGATTTCAAATAGACCAACGAGACATAAATTTGAAGCTTAAGTAGATTTTTCTTCTTTTAACTGTTCCATTGTGTTATAAAACCCTGGTGTGTTGTAAACCTGTGCACGGTCTGTTTCGATGCAGCCATGTCGTGCTTCCGTGGTTTGTTGTGTATATCCAATGCATGCCGGATTTGCTTTCTTTCAGCTCTTAACTTTATTGTGTATTAGAGGAACATTATGTTGTGTGGTTGTTCATTTGATAGGAATAATTGTGGCCTGATATAACCTATATGGTTGTCAACTAAATGGGTCATTCTTTTGGTCTGATCAAGCTTGTCTGATGATAGAACGCTCTGCAGGATTTTATTGATGCTCTGATACTAACTGATAGAATCTCGTAGGATTTTATTATGGATGAAGATGAAAAAAGGGGATAAACATCACTTTGAGGGGATCTGTCTCTTAGGATTTTGTCTGTTAGCTAAAACAAGACTTCTTCATTGATTGTTTCATGAAAGAGTTTATACTATTAATTATAGTGTGCTATCAAGATTCTTTCTAAGCTTAGACTCAGAGTCTTACTAAACATGAACTCTTAACTAATTGATAGACTCTTAACTGAAAATAATAATCGACTTCAATCAATTCATAATTTACTCGATTTAGCTCACCCAATCTATAATTGACTCTGATTGAACAAACTAGGACCCTTTTATGGTCCTATTAGATTCATCATCTTCAAATCAACCTTATCCTCAAGGTTGACCAGCATCAAACTTCGGGAGTACTTCAATTTAGGATATTTATCACACATCACAACGCTTTGATCAATCAAGTATGGTCTCCACTTGGTGTAAACAATAAGTCAATCTTCTAGTGTATTAGTCATTATAGTCTTCTAAGGACCCCTTTTCATCTTATGGCTAGTGGTGGTACTATATCTTCCTTCTTGATGCATCAAAAAGAAATCTACAAGTAGTTGTTTGCCCTGTATAATTAGCTTTACCTTCGAGCACTTGTTATCACAAATTAGGATTCACCCATTAGCAATCTTGACTTTGAATTTGGCACAGCCTTCGTGATCAGACTCCATATTATCAATTTTTTATTCCTCCTTAGCTGGTTCCATCGTCAGAAGTTTATCACAGCTTTCATGATCGGATTCCACATTGTTAGTTTTTAAATCTTTTTTAGTTGGCTCGATCGTCAGAAGCTGCTCTTGTTTGTAATCGTCTATGTTGATCACTTTGAAGTCCTCCTTTGTTGATTTTTTTTGTCCATTGAAGCTTCTGTTTCAGTAAGTATTCATATTGATTTTTCCTTCATGCATACTGGTGAATGATATAGATGCTATCATGGTGCGGTGATGACAATCTTTAACTTCGCATCGAATTTCGGGAATAAGTCTCTTAATATATTTTCTAATAAATTGTATCTCAGACCAATCTCTGGTTTTGTTCGACAGATGCTCAAATCTGCTATGGTACTCTTGTACTATGAAAGTTTGACAAATTTTAGCAAGCTGTCCATTAATATTTTTGTATTCTGACGGTCTGAAGTGAATTAGGAGCTCTCTCTTGAATTGTTCCCACGAAGGGACTCCGTGATAGGTCTCGTATAAATCATGCCCACTTGATTACATCTCCTTCAAGTTGAATAGAAGTTGTCTCCACCATAGATTCCTCCAGAGTCCCTGTGAAAACGAAAAAACTTTTCAACATGGGAGATCCAACTGGTTGGGTCTCCATCTTCCCATTTGGGAAACTCCATGTGTGGGTATCTTATGTCTTGCTCATGCTCACACTTTTCATATCGGTTCCTCTTGAGGTTGGAACTTTCACAATGCTGAGATTTGATAGGGTTCTCCAATAGACTTCTTTTAAACACATTGAAGATTTCTTGCAGTTTATTCTCCATACGAGCTTCGAAGACTTCAAATCTTACATCCATCGGTGTTTATTGTTATGATGCTGGTGGTCAAAAGGGCGATGGTGCGGTGATGTTGCATGATGAGGTCGTCGAGGCTGCAACGGCTAGGGTAACGACAGGACGAGGCATTGTCAACGATAGCAGAGGATGATGTAGGGGAAGAAATGGGCAGTGGTGGCAAGCAGTAAGGAGCAGTGACGCTGCTGGTGTAGGTGGAGAAGAAGGCATCATCAATAGCAGGGATAAGACAGTGGTAGTAGGGACATACGATTATGGGCATGGCTGCTACAGAGGAGGGCGCAGTTATGGCAGAGGGAAGAAGAAGGGCAAGTGGCAGGCTGATGGGGTGGGAAGCCATAGGAAGCAGAGGAGGGTCGATCAAGGCTACGGTTGGTAGAGAAAGAGGAGGGCAACGATAAGGATCTGAGGAGGGATAAGGCAAGCTGATGTTTTTTTTTTGCTAATAATAGCTACAACGAAGATGGGAGAAACTGTAGCAAGGTGGCAGTAGCAAAGGATGAAAGACGACGGTGACGACGACGACGACGGTAGTGTAAATGGCAAGAGAAGCAACAATGGTGTGGATGATGAATGACAGTAGTGAAAGAGTGCAGGAACGTTATTCTGAATCTAATTGATAGAACCCCACATGATTCTATCGATGCTCTGATCCCAATTGATAGAACCCCACAAGATTCTATCATGGATGAAGATGAAAAAAAGTGATAAACGATCACTTTGAGGGGATCTGCCTCCTAGGGTTTTATCTTTTGGTTAAAATATGACTTCTTCATTGATTGTTTCATAAAAGAGTTTACACTATTATTTATAGTGTGCTACCAAGAGTCCCTTTAAGCTTGGACTCAAAGTCCCATTAAACTTGGACTCTTAACTAATTGATAGACTCCTAATTGAAAATAATAACCGATTCTATTTTAACTGAAGATAATGACTAACTCCACCCAACTTATAACTTACTCGATTGGGCTTACCCAACTCATAACTAACTATGACTGAACAGACCAACATTACTCAACTTGAATTAATTGTGAACCATGGACCCGACCCTGTTAGAGTCCTATCATCTGATGATAACTTTTTTGATGGTCACAAATGTTGAATCTTATATTTTGATGATAAAATCAATTGATGGGTTATTGATTTAACCTGTGTGTCAGAGATGATTGATGTAGGATTAACTATGATAGAGAGAGAATTACACTTAGATGTTGGACCATAGTCAAGTCCGAGCATTGGGCCGAGGTTCGGATGATGCATTGGGAACTCGTAGAGAGACTCGCTGGAAGCTTGTCGGAGTTCGTCAAGAGCTCACCGAAGGGACCGGAGGCTTGTCAGGAGTTCACCGAAAGCTTACCGAAGGTTTCAGAAGCTTGTTGAGAGTTTGTCGGGAGCTTACCAGGATGGCATCAGGAGTTCACCAAAAGAAGATCAAGAGACTTACTGAAAGATCATTGGGGGTTACTAAAAAGCTTGCATGGAGTTAGGAGGGTCTTGATTGGACTTGATGGTTACATTGATTGTAATTAATTAGTCATAGTTAACATCGGTCAAGGTTTGAGTCCTACTTGAGTTAGATTTGGATGTAATCCAAATTAACTCAAGTGAGGCAAACCAGGTCCAGATTTGGGATTGGATTGACCTCAGGTTGAGCTCAATTGGTTGAGCTTTAAAGGGGTTAATTGAAGGTATAAGTCGAGATTAGAAAAGTAGAGGGAATCACTCTTCTGGGATTCCCAATGATTGTACAGCTAGTGGGTGATGGTTGTACCACCCAGGTAGCAGTTGTACTACCAAGTTGATGGTTGTACTACCGTCGCCCAGTTTTCTAGGCCTCTTTCGGTGGTAGTACCATCGGTATCGACAGTTGTACCGCTCATATCTAGTTTTTTTGGATACATTTGAATTTTTAGCTCTATTTCTGAAGCTAATTAGGGTCTATAAATATCCCAAAATTTCTTGCATTTAGCATAAGACATTGAGCTAGAAATTCTGTGAAAAATAGTGTGCTAAAATTGTAAGAAAAAAAGGGGGCAAAGGAGTGAGAAAAAGAGTTGTAATTCTTGTAAAGTCTCCCTTCTGAGTTTGTAAGGTTTCTCTCCTGAGCTTGTGAAAAGGAGAGTGGGAAGTGTAAGGGTTTGATCTTCATCCAAACAATATTGATAGTGGACGTCGGTAGATCTCGGAGAAGAGGACTCGAGGAATGAACGTAGGCCAGGTTGAGGCCGAACCATTATAAATTTATAAGCTTTGTACTCTTGCCTTGTTTATTGCTTTTAATTGCTCTTAACTAGTTTCTCTTAACTAGTTTAAATAAAGATACTTTGTATCATTTTACGACTTTCTCTTAAATCAATTACTTATTCATTTCTAATGAAATTCAAAAATCACTTCCAATTTTTCTTTTTTTACATTAGCAAGTTTTTCGAATCGAAAACTTTCACTCTTGCACTAATTCACGCCCCCCTCTTATTGCCAATTGATCATAACAATTGGTATCAGAATTACGTGCTACTTATTGGACTAAAAACCTAAGTGAGTAAATAACTTCGTTTGGTATGAATGAGGGACATTTCATTGCACGTCCTCTCTTATTCAATGAGATAAATTACACATACTGGAAAACAAGAATATATATATTTTTTATTTCCATGGATTTAGACTTATGGCACATTGTTGATAATGGTTTTAAAAGATATTTAAAACCCATAAATGAATGGAATGATTTTGAAAAGAAAGCCTTTTCATTAAACACAAAATCAATGAATACCCTATTTCGTGCACTTGATAAGAATAAATTTAATCAGATTTCTGTTTATGATTTGACTTTTGATATTTGGCATACATTAAAAATCACATATAAAAGCATGATTAAATTAAATGAACCAATGAATGAAATGACTTAAAAAATAAACAAAAATAATGTCTTCCAAAGAATAATAAGGATTTGATATTGAGAACCCAATAACACCTTTCAAAGAATAGAAAGGAATTTGAATTGAGAAGTGCATATGACTCCTCGAGTGAAATCTCGAGTGATGATAACTTTGAACCTTTGATAAATGGATCATATAAATTAATGAATAAAAATTATAAAAATAAACTTGAATTGAATATTACCTCTTGCTATGAATGAAAGAAGTCAAGGCGCTCCAAAGATGAATAACACAATCAAGAAGAAATAATGAATCTCATGCTTATGGTCATCAATGATGAGGTATATAACTCATCTAATGTCTCATTTACTTTCGATGAATAATTAAATACTTTTCATGAGTTTTATGATAAATTTAGAAATATCAGTAAGTCTTATAAATTAATTAACAAAGAATATGATTCACTAGTTAGTAAATCTGAAGAAATACATGTAACATCACCATCACATAGTTCATGCACCGATATGAAAACTTGGATGAACTTAGAAAAGAAAATCTTGTATTAAAACAAATATTAAAAAATTTAAAATAAATAATAAATCCCTAAACATCATCATTGTAAATAAGGATTATGTTAATAGGAAAGAATATATAAGCCTTGTTGGCAACACTAAACAAAAGTAAACTATCTTTGTTAAAGGACATACTCTAAACTTACCACTAAAAATTAACTGTAACTTTTGTGGTAGATTAGGATATAAACATATAGTCTACGTATAGTCTACATAAATTAATTTAGATTCTAAAATAAACCATAAATAACCTCAAGTTATTGAAAAAAAAGGAAATAACCTTTCATTAGTGACCCAAACTCAAATGGGTACCTAAACTAAAATCCCTTATCTTATATAGTTGTTTCTTTACAAGGCTAGTAGTAGTAAATAATATCTTGAAATTGATTGCCCAAGCCACATGACTTGATATTTAACACTCCTTTCAAACTCACTAGCATAAGCAACAATAATAAGAAAAATTATTGGAATTATATTTATTGATAAGAAATCTCATGATGATTTATTATTATAAAATTAATTTTAATTATCTTTCAATTATGAATTATTATGCATAGTTAGAGCATGCTAAAACTAGAACTAAAGAACATTAGTTATCGTTAATAAAAAATATTTATATTAAAATTTATAAAAATAAGATCTTGATGATGATTGAATAATAGGTACAAAACCATTTGCTTAGATATTTGTTAATTTAAATACAAAGGCTATTGTTGAATGACTTAAATATTATAGTATTTTTTACTAAATTAGCTTATAAATATCATTATTGAATGATTGATTTAAATGGTTGAATAGTTGTAATGTGTATTGTTGAATGATATATTATTATTGAATTTGAGTATAGAATAAAATATATAAAAAAGAGAGAGAAACATTATAATTCACTTTTATTTTTTTTAAAAATAAATTAATATATATTTTATAAAAATATGAAAATTTTGACGCATTATGAGTTTATGTATCATGAAATTACTTGCTCATTATTTATTGATGACAAAGAGGGAGAAATAGCATATTGATGACACAAATATGAAAAATAATACATATATGACAAAGGAGTATAAAATAATATTTCTTCTTAAAGAAAGGAAATTTTTAAATTTATTATATGACTAATACATAAATTTTGAAATTTTTGAAAATTTAATGATTCATGATTTGTTGGTTGAATTAATGTTATAAAAAAATTTACATGAATTTTTGAAATTCTTGCAATATTCTTGAAAATTTAATAATTCATGATTGGTTGAAATTAATATCAAGTATTATTAATGATTTGATGATTTTGAAATTCATGATATATCATTTCAAAATTTGATAAATGGATGATATAATAATTGAATTCAAGAGTGTTTGGTTTTCTTAAATTTAAAAATTTCTTATTTAAATCATGACATTAATTTAAAATGAGTAAAGTTTAAATTCCATCATCAATTAATTATCATTATAAAAAATGAGATTGTTGAATCTCAGATTTTGATGATGAAATCAATTGATGAGTTGTTGATCTAACATGTGTGTTAGAGATAATTGATACAGGATTAACTATGACAAAGATAGAATTATAATTAGATGTTAGACAAGAGTCAAGTTCGAGCATCGGGCCGAGGTTCGGACAATGCAGTGGGAACTCGCCGAATGACTCGTCGAAAGCTTGCTGAAGGTATTTAAAGCTTGTCATGAGTTCGTCGGGAGCTCGTCGAAGGGATCGGAGGCTTGTCAGGAGTTCGTCGAAAGCTTGCCAAAGATATTGGAAGCTTGCTGAGAGTTCGTCGGGAGCTTGCCGAAGGTGATCGGGGGCTTGCCAAGGTGGCATCGGGAGTTCACTGGAAGAAGACCAAGGGACTGGTCGGAAGATCATTGGGGGTTATCAAAAAGCTTATCGGGAATTAGTCGGGTCTTGATTGGACTTAATAATCACATTTATTGTAATTAATTAGTCGTAGTTAGCATCGATTAAGGTTTGAGTCATACTTGAGTTAGATTTGGATGAATTCAAATTAACTCAAGTGAGGCAAACCGGATTTGGATAGAATCCATGTTAACTCAAGTGAGGTAAATCGGATCCACATTTGGGATTGGATTGAGCTAAGGTTGAGCTCAATTGATTGATCTTGAAAGGTATCAACTGAAGATACAAGTCAGGATTTGAAAAGTAGAGGAAATCAATTTTTCGAGATTCCTGACGATTGTACCGTTGGTAGCCAATGGTTGTACCATCGTCGTATAGTTTTTCGGGCACCTTTTGGTGGTAGTGCCATCCGCGTCAACGATTGTATAGTCCATATCTAATTTTTTCAGATACGTTTGAATTTTTGGCTCCATTTTTTAAGCCAATTGGGGTATACAAATATCTCAAGATTTCTTGCATTTAGCATAAGACATTGAGCTAAAAATTGTATGAAAAAAATATGCTAAAATTGTAATAAAAAGAAAGGGAGTAAGAAAAAAGTTGTAATTATTGTAAAGTCTCCCTTCTGAATTTGTAAGGTTCCTCTTCTGAGTATGTGAAAAAGAGAGTGAAAAATGTAATGATTTAGTCTTCATGTAAAGAAGATTGATAATAGACACCGATGAACCTTAAACAAGAGGACTCTGGGAATAAAGTAGGTCAAGTTGAGATCGAACGACTATTAAGTTTGTGAGCTCTCTATTCTTATCTTGTTTATTACTTTTAATTATTTTTAATTAGTTTAAAGAAATATACGTATATTATTTTATGAGTTTCTCTTAAATTGATTGTTTTTTCATTTCCAACAAAATTGGAAAAAAGCTTTTGATTTTCATAGTGCTTTATTTACGTTAGCAAATTTTTAGAATTGAAACTTTCATTTTGCACTAATATCCCCTCTCTTAGGGAAATTGATGCTAACAACAAATTATTCCATAGTGCTGTCTTTGGGTCCTCAAGCAACATCCATCATTTTCTTATCATCAAACTCTGCAAGGATTTGTTACGAAAGTAAATGCTTAATCAACTTGTGCACTACTTTTTTTTAAAAAAAATTTTATTCTTATTTTTTGCCATTTTGGTTTCTTAAATCTTGTCACCACCCCTCTGTTGTCAATGAATTTGTCTGCAACTAAACCTGGTGCTTCAGCCTGACCGTTCTTGGTTCGGGGTGGAGGGAGCTCCTTCCTCATGGCAGCCAGCAAAGAGAAAGATTAACCACTAGCACCTAATCAATCACTCATTCAAGCAGTAATTTTTTGTTGTTCTTTTGAGAATCCACGAAAGAGAGAATGACTGTTTGCACTTGTATCTGTTTTGGAAGGCTAAACGATGATGAACTGGAAAAGTAGAGCTATCACCGGAAGTCTGGGTGTACCTCCTCCACCACTGCATCATCGTCGAACAGCCTCTTCCTCGTGCGGTCAGGCTGGCCGCCTCCCCTCGGTGAGAGCCTATGGATATCACCTTCTTCCAGGTACTCGCTCCATTTTGATGAACCACTCTTCCCCTGCAGCACCGCCGCAACCTTGCCACCTCCCATCTCGGCACTCTCTGCATCGGTGGTATCTGATGAATTAGACCTTCCTAAAAAAAAACTCAAGTATCACCAATCGAGAAGTCAGATGCCTCCTTGCCTTCAAGAGCAGATTGCAATTGTTTCCTCTTCGCGAGTGATGGCTGGAAGCCGAAGCAATTGTTGGTTCCCGCAGCGGATAATTGGGCGCGTCGGGTGCAATTAGGGATTGAGGAACGCCTCGACTTCTCTGGAGGCAGTTCCGTCACTGGCACCGATTCGAGCGGAACAAACTTCTTGAAAGAGGAAACACACACACAAAAAAAAAAAAAGGGGGAGAAACGAGACAGAGAGCGAGATTTATATCAAAGAGATTCGTTCATAAGTACCAACCTCGTTCTTCTTTTGCATCGTCATCATCTATTTCCTCGTGGGTTGGATCCAAGTATTCGGACCAATCCGTCCTCTTCTTCGTCGTGGAGAAGGGAGAATCGTGGGCGACGGCTTCCCGAGCCTCTGGTGCGGCGGACAAAGCGCGGGGGCCGTCCGATCGGGGTGGGACGGGATGGAAGCCATGGGATCCGATGTCCGCCCGGGCCATGTTGAAGGCCTGGACGAAGCTGCGGAGGTCGCTGGCGACGTGGCCGCGCAAGTGGATCCGCCGGACCGACTGCCTCTGGTTACAGACGGAGCACACCCACTTGCTGCCGCTCTTCTTCTGCTGCTTCACCTGCTCCGACCGGCGGCGGCACAGAACAATCCAATGATCCGAACACAGCCACATACAGAGAGAAGAGAGAGAAAAGAGGAGGAGGGGTCGTACTCCTACCTGCATCATGGAGCACTGGCAGCATTGGACGGCGATGAAGAGCGTCGCCATGTGGGTTCTTTGGGTAAGAGGGACGCCGTTGAATGCGGTACAAGAAAGACACGAACGGTGGTGCGCATATTTGAATCCATTTCAAATTTTTGGCGCCCGCTACCTTGGTTTTACCCTTTAATTTACTCAGGGCATCCTTTTATATATATATATATATATATATATATACATCTTCATTTTATACATATGAAGTGATGATAGAGGAGAAAGATAAGATCAGTTTGCTCTAATTTATTATCTGACACAAACGACATAATAAAAGATCAAAGATATATATATATTTATTTATTTATTTATAAAAATTTCCCTGAGTGAGTCCATCCAAATTCTTGCTCCCGCTTAATATTATTATCCGCATTTGCGAGGATGAAGAAAAAGGGAAGAAGAATAAGAAGAAAATAAAAAATAAAAAATGATCGGTTGGTAGGTACGCCAACCAGAAAGAGAGGAGAAAGAGAAAGGCCCATCAATTACCACGTCACATCACCGATGCCGATGGAACCTGAAGCTTGTGCGACGTCCACTACGACGACGGCAGCAGCATCCACGCACTGCGTCGGAGACATGGAAGGAAGGAAGGAAGCTTTCTTTGGCAAGGCGTGCTTGCGAAGACAAAGACGGGATCCTGCTTTGATCACAGCAAAATCCGGACGAGAGAAGTGGGGAGCGCTTCTTCCGCATTCTAAAACCGGGCCCGTGCGCAGGAAAGCCCTTTCCTTCCCACTCGTTCCATATCGGCGCGTTCGCACGGCACGGAGGAGAGGTGGATTCACATTTCTCATCCTTCATTTGTGGTTGGAGATGAAGCAGATTTGAAGATTGAGGAGAAATGGAAGGCGGAGGTGATGGGGTCACATGGTTGCGTCGACGTGCCGGCATGGGGACTTGGAGCCTCTCTGATGGAGCTAATGGGCCGGCAGTTCCTTTGACCCCCGTCGAGGCTGCATCATCCGATCGGAGAAGACGACGACGACGCTTCCAATCACAACATCTCACCCTCGTCCTCGGACGTGTGAAGCGAGTCGCGGCCAATCAAGAGATGCTGTGGGTTTCGCTTCATTGGCCGACCCATGTAAAAAGGTCCCCCCCCCCAATGACCCCTCCCTATCTAAAAGAAAAATAATGTCTTATTATTTTTTTTAATTATCTGAATCTCAAATTGATTTAAGCATCAAAGACATAATTTTGTCAAACATATGTCCGAGATAATTCTTATAAATTCCTCCACTTCCAATACATTCATATCTGACCTCTTACATTAAATCTACATAATGAATGAATTGCTGTGCTTTCAACCCTATTATGTGTATATACTTCACCTCCGCAACATACAGTTCACCTACACCGTCCCATTCCACTTCTGCCCTCCGTCAACTTTGGTTTTTTTTTTTTTTTTTTTTGGTCTCTGCCAACATGTGGCACTGCTTCATCTCCCTACCATATATATTACCAGCGATCAATTGCGCCCTCTCTCTCCTCTCTTCTGCCCCGTCTCTACTTACCAACCCCCAGCATCCAAAATCCAAGAGCGATGGGGAAGAACGGCCTTCAGAAATCTCTCCAAATTTATCTGTCCAAGCTCAAGAAGGTTCCGTCTCATCTACACACACCGAATTCCCCAAAACCGGCCGCCGCCGCCGCCGCTGCCAGTTGGCTGCTGTCGGCATGCAAGTATCCCAGGACCCCTTCCTTCGCCGTCGACCGCGGCCTCCCCGACCGCAGCGGCCAAGATCCCTCCGCCACCCTCTCCGACGACGACTGCTTCCTCTACGAGAAGTTCCACTCCCTCTACTCGCGCGAGGACGCAGGTGACGACTTCACCTCCGAGTCGCCGAGGTACGACGAGGACCCGCCCCCTAACGCGTTCCGCCCGACGGAGCGCTTCTTCGTGTCACCCGCCACGTCTAACTCCCTTCTCCGAGATGCTAGACCGAGCGCCGCCGCCTCGGCTTCCTCGCCGTCGTGCTCCTCCTCTTGTACGTCGGACCCCGGGGCGGCGGTCCCTGGCGGCGGGGTGGCGGTAATGACGTTCTCCAAGGACCCCTACGACGACTTCCGGCGGTCCATGCAGGACATGGTGGAGGCGCGGCACCCGGACCCCAACCGGGCGTTGGACTGGGATTTCATGGAGGAGCTCCTCTTCTGCTACCTGGAACTCAACGACCGAAACGTGCACAAGGACATCCTGAGGGCCTTCACTGACGTCATCGTCAGCGTCCGCCGCCGGGACATGGCGTTGCGTCGAAGAGCACCGGGGGGTAACAAGGGGAGGGGGAATAGTAGATCAGGCGAGGGGGCAAGTGAAGGGAGGACGATGGCGGCGCGTTATTCTCCGGGAGTCGGCTGATGCACATGGAATTAATAGGTCAGAGAGAGGAGTGGCCATTAACGGTGCCGTGGAAATGGGTGAAGCCATAATTTCCGGTGGTAGAAAGAATATGTCATCTCAGATCATCAACCGCGGCCTGCCTAAGCTTCAAAGACCGCGGAGGAGACATCGCAACGCAACTTACGTGACGCTCACATGCAAGTAGATGTGTGTACCTTTCTCCTGCGTTTATTATGCTCACATATGAGTTGGTGGGGCGGCTTCAAAGAACCGAGCTCGACTCTTTCCGAGGAAGAGCCCCACCACCCCTTTTTCCTTGGAGCAACTCGCTGGGGTGGATGCCGGCGTACACACGTCACGGCGTCATGCATGATGGTCATCAACTTTTGCAAATTGAAATGTTCCACCAACGCTCACCCAAACGGTGATGGGAGAGTAGTAGTAAATAAATGGGTAGGGGCGAGTAGTTTTGAGTTGTCTACAAATCGGTAGAGTCGATCACCGAAGCTCAACGTTGACAGGGGAGGAAATGATCGATGGAAGTTAATCGAAGACGAAGACGGCCAGACGAGAGAGCAAGGGCGACCGGAACAGGGTGCATTTTGCATTTACTTACATCCAAGCCAAGCGGGAGAAATGAAATATAAATCAGTCCAAGTCATAATATAATTAAGATTTGACTAAATTAGAGTTTGATTACGAGGATTAGTTAGATTACGATCAGAGTCAACTAGTTTATAATTATAGTCAATCCTAATTGATTTGAAAATTCGATTAGGATTGAATTTTTTTTATGATTTAAACTTTTCTAGTGGTATTTTAATTGGAGTAGGAGTATCACTAGGAAATATTATACTTACGGTATGAGTCCTATTAAAGTTAGTATTTGAGAATTTTATATAAATCATATAGTCATCATTTCGTCATCAACCAATAGATCTATTTTAACTATAGAAGAAACTCCTACAGAAGTTTCAAGGAAAACCGATCAATCCAACTTTGGAATTATGGGAGAATCTATCAAAATACTAGAGCATATTTCGAGAAATATGAAAAGTTAAAGGGTATCCGAAAATTTGAAAAGAGACATCCTTCTTTCGGGCCAAAAAAAAAAAAAATTCCCTATCTTCGATTGGCAGTCATATTCGAAGCTGTTGGTTGTGTTTGCTGGGGTGGGTGGGGAGGGAGAGATCCCAGAAAACTTGCAAGTACGACGGAGCATGCGCGAGTTGAGTTGTTGACCCTCTCGATGAGGATTCGGGATGTGGCAATAGGCACTTGGAGACAGACCCCAATTTGCTGCAGCAATCAGGCTGGGCAAAGACACCGGCGATTATTTTACTCCACAAGCGGACAGCACCCACCGCAATGAACTCTCATCAAAGTTGTCACTTGTGTTGTCTAATGGCTTCTGTAAGGCGTCCAAAACCATCAAATATGAAGTCCCTAAGGAGGCAACAGAGAAAGAAAAAAAAAAAAGAGAGAGAGTGAGAGGAGCAATCGTACCTTAGAAGAAAACAAAATGCATGAGAAACTGTGCAATCTGCCAAGTGATGTGTGGACGAGCTATTCTACATCATCAGCAGAAACACGAAGCTTCCTTAGCCTCAGCCACGTGAACTCGCGGGTTAGGAGGCCAAACCCAACGCTCAGCGGCGGCTCTTACCACGGCCGCCGTGGTAAGCAACTCAGCCGTTCCCAAGGCAGACTTCACTACTTCACGTCCCCATTGCAGCAGGTCAGCAGTAGAAACCCATCCAAAAGCATCTACATAATAATAACAAGTGACTCCTTAGAACTTGTTTGAGTTCTAAGTCAACAATCCAAGACCTGCATTTCCATTGCCCAAATTTGTGTGGTCAGCATCTCATATCCTAGTAATGGTAACAGCCATCAACTTGATAGCTTTCACGCCACCACTAGAGCAGCCTCTAAAACGTGTGCAACTCTTGAATGGGAATGGAGGGTCACTGAAGCAGCGGCTGAAGAGTGCTCGGAAGGAAACTGCAGCATCTGAAGAATCAACCTCTCTTATGACTTCACAGAAAAACAAGTAGGCCACTCTGGCTTGTCTTACATCAATGGACCTCGAAAGATCTCTCGACAATATCTCTTTATAGCCAGAAAAATATATTATTCAGATTTAAAAAACTATAAAAAATCATAATAAGATATACGGAAAATAATTTATACATTTCAATATTATAAAATACAGTTTAAAAGTCAATCTTTACACGTATCACTATTGAAAAATCGTGAGTATCATATGCACAGTAAAAAAATAAAAATAAAATTAATTTTCTATATTTATCATATCGTCGTGTAAAGATTGGTGTATAAAAAATCGTAAAACTAAAAAATTATGACTAGTGTGTGATTAATTACCTAAGGAGATTGTATATTATTGAAACTTTCAGATCCAGATGGAGATGATGAAAGAGATCATATATTTTCTTCTCTAGCAGTATCCACATGATGGATCGCTATATTGATGCTCCTCTAATCGTAGCTAAAAGCCCACAACTCTTGTGCACCTCCTTCGTAGCTTTTACGTACCATTTCGCAATGAACGTAGAAACAAATCTCCTAGCTTCTTCGCTGTCCTCTCGCAGTTGGAGAAGGGTGGTCGGTTGAGAAGAGATGAGAGGGAGGAGAATAGGAGAAGGCAATTAATGGTGTAGCCTATCACCATATTTTGTCGCACATGCCTCCTATTTACAGAGAGCCACCAAAACCTTAATGGATAATGCTTTAATCGGATTGGGTATGGTACTATCAGACCTCATACGGAATCCATCTGAGTCTCGCTCTAATCGGATTCTCCTAGAGAACTCTTTCTCTCTTAATCCAAATAACCCTGGCCAGAGATTTGTCCGATCAAGAACACATGAGATATTCCTCTTTTAATATTGAGAGTGGATGGTCATCTATTAATACTCAATTGTCTTTGTAAAGTTGATTACCAATCCCGATAATCGGTTAGACCACATCTAGAACTCTCCAAACCTATAAATCCGACGTTAAAGAAATGAGTACTCAAATAAGGCATCAAGATGTCTCAAGTCTAAGGACTAGACATACAATTGGGACTAAGAATTATTGACGTTAGATATCATTAATCATACAACATTCTATAAGCAAATCAATTAGTGAACTCATTCTCCAATGAGTACATATACTATATCCTTAGTGTCCCTACACGAGCGACTATAAGACCAGTCGCCTCCATCACATAGACGGGAATACAGTACACCAGTCTATCCGGTTATCTCGATGTCTTTCTCGAGTAATCTATGATCGAGATTATTTAGGATCTATGTCTAAAGTTGAATCAACCCAATTATCTTGATCTCATCATGATCTGATTCTCATTGCACAAAACCAAAGACATCATAATATACATGTAACATATAATATAATATAAAAAATTTGATAATAATAATAATATAAAAAGATTATAGAATGTGTCACACGTATTATCACTCACGTGATTGGCTTGCAAGACACCTATAACTAGCATATATGTCCCATCATTCGAGGTAGGACACTATAATTGGGCAAAGAGAAAGATAGAGCCTCACCTCGAGGGCATTGTAGGATAAACACAAAGACCCAAGCGTCAAGTCGTATGGATGCTAGTCGGAACGATGAGCCTACACTCGAAATCCCCAAGATGGAGTATTTGACTCACAAGTACTCTAGGAGTGGAGCGCTTACCACCAATTTGTTGTCATACGAACTCCTCATTGACTCTAAATCCTGAACAACCCTTGGGTTTATGGAAGTTACCTATCCCGATAAGGAGGAGGCTGGGACCCCTTCTCCTTTAAACCATCTGAGGACAAGGCTTAGACCTCAACCAACTAGTGGCCAGTAGATCGGGTGAAACTTGTGCAAGAGAGGAGAGATATCCTGCCTGAGGTGCAGAAGTTTGATGGTGGACTACCTAAAGATTAACTCACCTTTGAGAGCTGAAATTAAGGAGAAATCTTTCGAAATATTTATGGCTCAAACAATGGAATGAGCCTCATCCTTTAGGCTAATTGAGATTTATAAATGGGAGATGATCTCTCTCCTCCCACGATTGACACAAATATCTCTTCTGGACCATGTTGAATGGACATTGATCTCTCTCTCCTTGATTATTATGGTGTCAATTGAGGAAGATATGAAGAAGATAAGATCGCTCTCTCCTCCACTATTGAGGTGCTAATCGAGGAAGATATGAAGAAGATATGATCTCTCTCTTCCCACTACAGATGATGATCGAGGAAAGTGGACTCTCCCCCCTGTGATGAAGCTACTCTCCGTGATTGGGTCAAATGTCTCTTTAGGACCTCTTCGAATAGGTGTGTGAGTTGAAAAAACTCGACCCGTGCTAAAAGACCTACTATGGCGAAGGGTCAAAACGAATGACACTCGAGTCATATGAGTCAGGAAAAACTCGATCCATGCTAGAATGCATACTATGATGGATGGTCAAGGCGAATGGCGCTCAAGTCGTGTGAGTCAGGAACAACTCAACCTATGCTATAAGACCTGCTACAACATAGGGTCAAGGCAAATGGCACTCAAGTCACGTAAGTCAAAAAAACTAGACCTACACCAGATGACCTGCTATGGCGGAGGGTCAAGGCGAATGGCGCTCGAGTTGCGTAAGTTAGATAAACTCGACCTACGCTAGAAGACCCACTATGGCGGAGGCTCAGGTCGAATTACGCTCGAGATGCATGAGTCAAAAAATATCGACCCTCATTAGAAGACCTACTATGGTGGAGGCAAAAGAGAAAATATACCCAAAGCACATGTGTGAAAAAAATCATATCGCTGCATCCACCCGATGCGTGGAAATCATGTCCTCCTGAGAATAATATGTTGAACATGCCAAATGAACTAGACGTCACACTTCGACCCCTCTTACAAGGGCCTCGAAGTATATAATACATAATTAGCCAACTATCGCCCGTCATGCAAGAGTTACATAAGGTTCGACGGAGAAAAAGGCTCACACAACCTGCCACTCGCTTGCCTGCATAGATAGGAGTCTAATGGGCAACTCAAGACGATTACAAGATGCCCCCTTACGAAATATTCATGGGAGTCCAAAGGGTAACTCGGGGTGCTTGCAATTCGTCTCTCCTATGGAATCTTTATGGAAATATTCTATCTTTCCAATTTTAAGTATAAAAACATATCATCAACTTCATATGTGGGATACTAGAATTGAGAATATAGATCCATATAAATTAACTTTGGGACTAACTTGAGCATTGGAGGGATCGACTCAGGAAGCATCTCCCGAATTCGATCTTTGTAACATCTCGAAAGAAAGTGATTGCCACCTCAAACGATACTACATGTATGGATCAATCCTACATTATAATTATAATGACAAGAACATTAATAATAATTTCACTTTAACACCTGTATTCTCCTCTATCGCCCTCTTGTTGTTCAATGTGTATTGAACAAGAATCTACCTTTTTTCTGAACCTCCAGACCCCATTGGAACTCCTTCCCCATCCTGTCAAGCTCTGCCATTTGCTGCATCTTCTCATACATCTTCTCGAACTTCTGTGTTGATGAGCAAGCATCCTAAATGAAGAATCAGAGCTCATTGAGACATTCGCCCTATACAACCAAAATCCATTAGAATAGTCATCCACCTCATCACCCTCTCCCCTAATATTCCTCTAACTCCCCTAGGGCTAGCAAAAATATATTGTCCCATATTTATTAGGGTTTCCAATGAGCAGCGAAGCAAGACCTCACTGTTATTGGAGCGGCGGGGGTTGTTAGTGCCGACGAACAAGCGCCGGGATTTTAGGAGGAGAGAGGCAATGCGGTTGTTGTTTCGAGGATCATAGAACATGAATCTTGACCATTCTATGTTCTTTATGCTAGTTGAGATATATTTGAAGTTAAATATGCAGTTCCATTTAAAGAGAAGAAAAGCTAAAAAGAAATCAGTCATTCGCTTTACGCTCTGAATGCATCTGGTTCATCGGATGTCCTTGACCATAGATGATCGTGTTAAACTGGTGCGAGCTGAGATGCGATCTCATGTTCTCATTCAATAGCACTAAAAATGAATGATGGAATCAACTAGGGCTACGAATGAGAGATAAATGTCCCCATCAAGGACAACATAAAAGGATATCAACAATAGTCGTGTGATAGGATCTTAACAGGGTTAGGACCTCATCTATTGAGTCATGTTCTTTATTGAGACATGTTGGTCAGTCCAGTCAAGTCAATTATGAGTCCTAGTAAGAGTTGAAGTCTATTTGATTAGGAGTCTTGGTAAGAGTTAGAGTATATTTGATTAAGAGTCATATTATGAGTTGGAGTCTATTTGATTAGGAGTCAAAGTAGGAGTCTATTTTAGGAGTCCAAGTTCAATTATGAGTTGGTTAAAATTCTCTATAAACAAGGGTGTAATTATTTTATTTTAGGGAATCAATGAAGAAAATATATTTTAGCCAATAGGCAAAAACCCTAGGAGGGCTGATCCGCTATAGAGATCAAGGAGGGTCGATCTCCTATAGAGATCAAGGAGACTCGATCCTCTAGGAATGATTGTTTATCCTCTTTTTCATCTCCATCCAAGATAGAACCCTAGGAGTTGCTATCAATTGGTATCAGAGTAGCGTTCTTCGGGTTTCATTATTCATCCACCCCACCGTCACCCTTACAACGATTGTTTATCTTTGGTAGAAACCTTTGAGTTACTATCATCTAGTATTAGAGCACCGTTCCTTGGCACTTTTGCTACTACCGTTTATCATCTCCATCGCTTCCGTTGCCATCATCATCATCTCCATCGCACCTGCCACCGTTGCCATCTTGCTGCAGTTTCTCATCATCTTCACAACAGCTATCATCAACAAAAAAAAGAGAAAAAAAATAGAAGAAGAAGAAGAAGAAGAAGAAGAAGACGAGAAGGAAGAGCACCACAACAGCGACATCTATTCCCTCCTGCCACAGCCCTAGCCCATGACCATGCACATCAACATTGTCGTTGCTGCCTCCTGCTACAACAACTGCCTTCTTCCTCCCCTGCTTCTTCCATACTTCTCCATCCTAACTAGCGCCCGTCGCTCTCAGCCACGCACTCCCTTGCCACAGCCCCCGTTGTCATCACTCGCTCCAAACCGCCTTCTTCCTCTGCCCAGCGCTGCCATCTCCAGCTCTCAACCGCAGTTATACGTCCTGCTGTCATTGTCCTTCCCTTGTGCCTCCACTAGAGATGACATCGCTGCCCCTCCCTTACCGCCATCTTCCTCCCAAGCCCACCACTGCCAGAGTCGATGCTGCTAGTGTCTCCTCCCAACAACGTATGCAACAACAATAATCGCTGCCCTCATCTTTTTCCCTACCCTTATGACCGTCGTTGTTCCCCTGCAACTGCACCCTATGCCTCCTCTTCATCTTTAGTGCCTTACGTGATGGCTACCGATAATTCAATAGAATCAAGATTTGAAGCATTCGAAGCCTAAACGAAAGAAAGATTACAAGAACTCTTCAGCGAATTCAAAAGAAGTCTATTTGATAGCCCCAACAAATCTCAATATGGTGAAAGTTCTAATCTCAAAGGGACATGATATGAAAAATATGATTAAGGGTAAGACACAAGATACCCACGCATGAGGGTGGAGTTCCCCAGATGGGAAGATGGAGATCCAACCAGTTGGGTCTTGTAGGCTAAAAAGTTATTTCACTTTCACAGAACTCCAGAAGAATCCAAGGTGTGAGTAACTTCAAATCAACTTGTTGGTGATGTGATTCGGTGATATGATTTGTACGAGACCTATCACAGAGTCCCTTTGGGTAATAGTTTAAAAAAAGGCTCTTGATTCGCGTCGGATCATCGGAGTACGAGAACATTAATGGACAGCTCACCAAAATCTGTCAGACTTCCACAGTATAGGAGTACCAGAGTATATCTGAGTGCTTGTCGAACCAAACTCAAGATTGGTCCGAGAAACAATTGGTAACAATATTTATCGATGGACTTAATCTTGAGATTTGGTGCGAAGTTAAAGCTCGCCAACGTCGCACCATGATGGCTGCCATATCATTCACCTGTGTGCATGAAGAAAAAATCAATATGGACACTCGCCGAAATAAAAGCTTCAATAGACATGTAATCAGTAAGCCGCCCATCCCATATATTCCCAGCCAAAACCCGGACATCCAAAAGCCGACCCAGAAAGAACCCAAGGAAAGATCAATAAAGGATTTGTGCTTGCATTATAATGAAAATTGATGCATACAAGAGCAACTTCTGACGATTGAGCCAATTAAGGAAGAATCAGAAACTGACAATATTGAGTTTTATAATGAAGGATATGCAATCTTTTAATGATTGAGTCAATTAAGGAGGAATCAGAGCTTGACGATGTGGGATCCAATCATAAAGTTATGGATTCTGATGAAGATATTGGACCTATTACACATACAGTGCATGCATTAGCCGACTACTATAACCCTCAACCCATGAAAATTAAAATAATTTTGAAACATCAGCCTATTATTATTTTAATCGATATTGGTAGCACTAATAATTTTATGGATAAAAACCTTGTTGACCGATTGGCCTATCACATTAAAAGCTGTGACAAATTCAAAGTCAAGGTTGCTGATGAATGAATCCTAACTTGAGATAACAAGTGTTCAAAGATAAAGCTTATCATATAAGGCGAAGAACTACATGTGGATTTCTTTTTGATACCTCTAGAAGACTCCGAAGTGGTGATCCTTAAAAGAAGATATGAAGCTGTCACTAGCCATCAGATGGAGAAGATCCTTCAGAAGACTATAAAGATTACTACACCAGAAGATCGACCCATTGCTTATACCAAGTGGTGATCATACTTAATTGATCAAAGGGTTGTGATGCACAACAAATACCGAAGTGCTCCTGGAATTTGATGCTGCTCAGCCTTGAGGACAAGAGTGATTTGAAGAGGACGGGTCTGACAGGACCTTAACAAGGTTGAGTCCTCATCTATTGAGTCATGTTCTTTATTGAATCATATTGGTCGGTCTAGTCAAGTCAATTAGGAGTCATAGTAAGAGTTGAAGTCTATTCGATTAGAAGTCCTAGTATGAGTTGGAGTCTATTTGATTAAGAATCCTAGTAGGAGTTAGAGTCCATTTGATTAGAAATCCAAGTACAAGTCTATTTTAGGAGTCCAAGTTTAATTCGAAATTAGTTAAGAGTCTTTATAAAATGGTACAATTATTTTCTTTTGAAGAATTAATGAAAAAAATATGTTTTAGCAAATAAGCCAAAACCCTAGGAGGGCCGGTCCACTATAGAGATCAAGGAGGCTTGATCCCCTCGAAGTGATTGTTTATCCTCTTTTTCATCTTCATCCACGATAGAACCTTAGGGGTTCCTATCAATCAACATTAGAGTAACATTCTTGACGTCTCGTTGTTCATCCATTTCATCCTACCTCTACAATAATTATTTATCTTTGATAAAAACCTTTGGAATCCATCATCATGCGATTCCTTCCGCATTAATTGGCGTTGGATCAAATATATGTTGCATCAGATCATCTTTCGTTCGATGTAAACATGAAAACATAGAGATAGTTAAAAAGGAAGACTCCGACCAGAATTGGCGCCCGAACAACACTTCAACAGCCCCGAAATATACTGGGCACCTTCAAACAACGCAGTCAATGACCTTATAAGACTTACGTAGGTGCAACTTACATTATAATTGTTATACGGAGACCCGAGTCCGTCCACGTTCCAACGTAAAAGAGGGAAATCGTAGTATCCTAAATCCATCCGGCGCTTGGATAGATAGTACATTACATATCATCATCAGTTTTATCGCATAAAAACAGCTCCACGGGTATTGCAGTAGGTTAATAGTTGACAGTAATTCTAGGAGTCGGACGAATCACACATGAATAAACCCTAGGATCCACTAAAACCCACAAAAATGAATAGAAAAAGCTGCTTTTCTAATGACAGAGAAAAAAAAGAGTCTTACATAAAAATAATGTTAGTACACAAAAAATAAATGAGAAAAAAATAACCAAAGACTGGCTCAGTTTGATTGAAAAGCGTTTTCCTTTCTCCTGATGTTAAGTTTGGCGAGTGTTATAAGATTTGCATTTAAGGCATTTTTGTCCAACGACATGAAACTGAACCTCTGAGATCGCTCCACAGTCGTTGCATAAGATGCGAACCTACAGTTTATACAAGGATCAGTTGAGCAAAACTGTAGCCCTCAAATAGTACAACACTTTCTTAACAGTCAGAAATCCCCATCAAAATATCAAAAGATTATGCTACCATACTTCACCGGCGTAAGGAAATTTTAGTGTAGCCATCTTAATACAAACTAAATTAAAGTTGGCTATTTGATGCCAATAATGAGCACAAATGTAAGATTTGAATGACTGCAAAAGCATTCACAGCCTATTGAAGAAAATTTTTCTATCATATGAGGGCCATTGAAATGTCAGATTTGTAAAATCATCCCCCTAAACTCTATGTCAATAGCAAATAAAGTATAAATATTATAAATATTGGTATAATAATAAATAGAGCCTACCTTTTTATTGTGGTAGGATTCAGGCATTGGTGTGGCTGCTATCTCCATGTCCAAAATTTCCCACACTTTTGACATGTCACATACAGACTTGGAGCAAAGTGGGCAAGCAAACCTGTGAAAGTTTCTGGTTTTAGCCACCCTAGATTGGAATGAAAGAAAAAAAAAACCAAACAAAGGAAATAAAGATGAAGCAGACGGTCAGCAGAGCTTACTGCAAGTGCTGTTGCATTTCCTTCAAGCAGTTTACATGAATGGTGTGGCCGCATGGCAGCACACTTACATCATTGGTGGATTCAAACAGATACTGTACAAGACAAACATTTTTAACAGGAAACATGCTAAATCTTTATGGAAGCTAAAAAAGGTTTTTGCTCTGACTAATCTAAAAAAGGAAAAAAGTAGACAGGCAACCAACCTCGAAACAAACAGGACAATCATGATGCATTGCTCCTTCCACACATGAGTGGCTGTTCTTTAACACAACCGAGTAGCAGCAACCTTCGATTAATTAAAAACACAAGGAAGCACATCATCAAGACAGGGGGAATCAACAGAAAAAAAAAAGATCATAAATAAATACGACATCAGGTTAAAAAAATAAACAATCATAACAACTGATAGGATATAGATCTGCAGGCAGAGTACAAGCAAATTTCTAGACTTGTTTCCTAAACAACACCTAAATGGCATAGAGTAACATAATGCCACATTATAGTGAAGAAATTATCAGAAATGCAAATACCAGAAAGCTGAACTCTTGGAAGCTTTGAGGACCAGTGCCCCAAATGCTAAGATCCAAGCTGTGGATCGAAAGCTTTTTAAAGTGTAGGCAAAAAAATTAAAACCAAGAAATTGCAACTAAAAACAACCTACAGAACACTCAAGGAAAAATTGGTGAAAGAATTTTTTTAAAAAAATATTGGAAATACAATAAAAAAGAAGATACAGGAAAACAAAATGCCTAGAGTTTAGGATCCTCCAGCTACACAATTGACAAACCGATAGGCAACGCCAAGACAACATGACAACTACGACAGGATAGATAACTAAGAAAGGAGCAAAATGATCTACATGAATAGCTATTAAGTGGCATAGCTGAGATAAGCTGAACCTAACATTGAGTTGCTTGGCACAGCAGATCCCATAATGTAATAGTGACTCTGCTCCCACCAGGGCCAGTTCCAGATTGGACATATAACAAACTAAGCTGTTCACTTCTGTCAAGTCTTGCTCATCTATTAACTGTTACTTGGATTCTGCATCCTAACCTAGCCAAGTCAAGCTACTGGAGAAAAGCACTAGTAGTCTGCAGCCAGATATCATGTGATTTCTCACAGAACCATAAGGTAAATAAGATTCAACAGTGTCTAATAGTCAGATCATAACATTACCACATGTGAAACAATGAAAAAAGTTCTCCCGTCCACCAATTCTGCCAAATTAAGATATCCATCCGTCAAAGCCAAATAAATTTTCTTTATTCAAAAAAAGGAAAAGATGTCATTTATATGGCTATAACAAACCTGCAGATTCCACATCCACTACAGTGGTATTGTTGCTTTGAGACCTGAAAAAACAAATGAATAAGCAAAACTGGATACAAAAACAACAGGAAAAGTGATTCTCGCTTCATCAGAATGAACATAACTCCAAACACAACAGGTTTACATACATCATCATCAAACAGCTTGCAAGTCCCACAGAAGTATTTTCCCATACAAACACCACAATTTATGCAAATTTGCTGCACCTGTCATGAACGGAGAGAACCATGAAAGAAAAGGTATTAGCACTGTCACAAACTGCAAGGGAAAATGGAGTAAGGAACACCAGAATATAATGATCCTGTTCGAAAAGATTAAGTAAAAAAGACAGAGTATGGAACATCAACATAGCAACGATTAGCTAGCAAGCAAGCTCCGAAGATATTTTCAACACACACAAGAGTACCATTATCCCAACACTCTGTCAACTAGTAACCAAAAACAGATTTGTTGTTAACTTTATAAAATCATTGTCAACCATTGCAGGATAATGCCCATTAGTATAGTATTTCACATGCAGGATCCCGAAACTATGAACTTGCCTCTTGCTCAGTGCCACACAGCACACATATGACCTGGAAAAGAAATTATAAACAAATACTGTTCAATATAAGAATAAATTTACCAAATAATGTATAAATATAGGGAAAACTACCTGTCGAACTTCTTGACGTGGAAGTTCATGTCTATGCCTCCTTTCAACATCTATTGAGTTCTACAAGAGCGAATTCATGATTAGAATCACTCATAGCTTTAGCTGTTGTGACTTAGAAAGCATTATTTTCATATATAAACAAGTAAAATCAATGAAATATTAATTCTAAGTAAGACAACATGAAACCCTAACTTATAAATAACTGTCTAGCGGACAATATAATAGACATGAGAGCCCATAAAGACAGTTAAATTGTCACATCATATCAAGCAGCCTACATTATCTATGAGAAACTTGTTTCCATACAGGGAAAAACTTTTCTGAGAGAAAATTTTTCTATCTGAAACATATGTTGGTGACAGTCTGATGATAATACAAATCAAAACTTGTATTGGCAGATGCAGAAAAAGTTGTATATCATAAGAGCACATAGTCCAAAACATTATCAAGCGAGATAAATTGTTAAAAAAGAAATGAAAGAGTCTTCTCATTCAAGTTTGAATCCATCGCAGAACGGAAACAATAAAGACCAAAAAGCTCACATTTTGAAGCTAAAAAACACGAGCATACTGACCATGGCCTCATTGTGGCAATGCCGACAATCAAAAATCTTGCCACAGCATGGCGCCCTAATGTGACACCTTCGTCGATAATGTGGGCATCTGTAAAGAACTCAAAGGGTGGTATAAGACAACACAGCGCAAACATTACCCGATAACCACAAGAACAGGCAACACTTTATATAATGGCATGGCCAAACTAACAAGGTTAGTTAAAATGTGACAGAAGAAAAGATCATACCCATACTGCAAAAGCCCTTTGGCCAGTCTTTCATCAGCAAGGTCTGGAGTGTACGTCAAATCTTCTCTCTTACCACAGTTTCTACCGGATGATTCAGTGCAATTGATAGAATTCTCTGTTCCATCATCTTGGCTGATTTTTGGCTCCAAGATGGGAGATTCACAATGATCAGCCAAACCTTCCATCTAATAATGCTGATTTCTCGTTGCCAGTCAATTAATGCAAGCCAACTACAAGAGTTGATGCACCTGCAATCACAGTGATGTTTAGCAAAGTAGTTTCTACCTACAGCAAGCAGTTGGCAGCCCATCAAACCAGGAAAAGCGTGCAAGACTGTAGGTTTCTTCAACATAGCCGTGGACCAATTCATATTATGAACAATAGAATCCAAGTATATGTTGAACAGCTTCTATCAGCATCACTTTAAAAGTTGGATCAGTCAGAACAAGCAAGATTTAAAGCTCCATAAAGATATTGCTATGCTGCAATGAAGCTCTCTCGTATCTCCAGCACTGAAAAGTGACCCCTAATGATCGATCACTTTGCATTCGAAGCAGTTTGAAAACCAAATCGAACAAAAAGTATATCAGCAACAGATACACCCTCTGTGTCTGGTAAGAGCAATACAGGATAGCATCAAATCCAAAAGGAAGAGAAGCAAAAGATGATATTGGACATACAAAGGCTTAGAGATGCAGAATTTTTAGGCTTCCCAACAACTGGGCAATGCCTGAGTAAACCTACCTTAGCTTGCCGTCAGCTTCATCTTCCACAGAAGATCTCTGATTCGCGAACATTAACATACATATAAATTTCACGTTTGTCCAACCATGGCTCACTCCTCCAGTTAGCAATTTTTTTTACCACCAACATCAGGATGCAGTTCTTTCATGTCTTACCAGTGCTAGCTACCGATTTCGCCAAATCTGACCATGAAGATCTACCTAATCATTCCACCACCAGTTACAATGGATAAACCTGCATGCAACTTACTGGAACTTGGTTCCTTCGACCAACCAAAAGAGAAATGCACGAGGTACACAATTAATCCATCGACATATGGCTGAAAGACGTGAACTCTACTGACAAAACAAAGAGATGAAAATACGGAAAAACCAAAATGCTGGTGGTTAAGGATCAAGTCAAAATTGGCAACATCCAGTGTGAGATTACAAAATATTTTGTCTGTACACATAACAACCATGGTATTGGAACCTAATTTAAAGTCTCAAGCAAGCTCGACCCTGTTTGCAGGTCTCTCCCTTCTACATCTATTGTCTTCACCGAGACATTCTTAAGTCGGCCAATAAACAGATGTAAGTGTGCATAAGCACATTGTTCATCGTTCCCACTATTAAGCCATAACATTAAAAACGAGTACAATAATATATTCGAATTCATTGGATCACAACAAAAGTAATCATGATTTTACAAAATCTAGTAAACCATCGGGCATGAGGAATCAGGTTATCCACACTTGCATTACTCCCAAGTCATACATTTAATAGCATCAATACAAAGACGTCCTGAGAGACTAAACGTGATGTGTGAGTTTGACATGGAAGTTTTGTCAAAATAATAGTAATGATCTCGGCTCAATGGCAGACATTCCAAGTGTAATTTACATGACAACTGCATAGAAAGAAACATAAACACATTAAGAAATATGGCATGTAGAATCAACTCGTTTAGGGCCTAAGACATTGGATTTACTACCTTTCCTACCTATCCTAAAGAAACCATCCTGTCAAGGAAAGTCCCTTTAAATAAATTATTCATCCCATATTCTCCACACTGCATAGGCCATGTCATACTGAAAAAAGCATGCAAATCACCATTCAAAACCAGAAATCATGAACATCATCGTAAATCCACTATATCGTAGTTCTCCAAGGAACCTGCTGTCCCTTCTTCCCCTTTCCTCTTTTCCCCTCTTGTTTTGACGACAATTACCTGACACTTAGACACAAGAGCTACTACTAGACCTATAAATCTTGGACGATCTCAGCAAAATTCAAGGAATTAAGAACAGTCCGTGCAAAAAAGGAAATTCAGCAAGGAAGAAAAGCATCACGCTATGAAGTGATGGAACCAATGAGGTGCAGGAAAAACAATTTAGTAACTATCCGATTTAACAAGCAGGGGAGAAATAACAGCTTCTTAATAGGACAAGACAAGCAAACGTACATCGAGATTAACACGAAGGAAACCCACAGGATATATCAACAAGTACTCGATCTCAGTTATGTACTACACGCAGCATGAACAGATCAATAACGCCCCAATTCATTACAAAACAACGCTATTCTTGCAATTAAAACAAAAACACGACAGCAAGAAGTACAAATTAACAACCTATTCGAATTAAGCGAAACCCCGATGCATATCAAATCAACAACCAAGGATCACGAGTATCTCCAGATGCGAACAAAGCCAAAAACGGACGGCAGCAGATATTTACCTAAAGCTCCTAAACCCAAAGATCATTCAAGACAAGAGGAAGCATAAAGATCACCGAAGAGCAACAAGACTCGAAAACAAAGAGATGCACTAAAACTGCAAGACCGGACGAACTTCTCTGTCGATCGACGGATTCGACTGGCGATAGCAAACGATCGAGATCAACTTTAGGTTTCCTTCCTCCCGTACTGCGAATGAAATCGATGATACAACGAAAGAGACAGCGATTCGAGAGGCTTCGAGGGATTCGCAGGCGAGGCGAGGGGCATTCGGTAAAAGCATATACCGATCTTAGTTACATAAATGCCCTCCGTTTCTTGTACGGTTCCCCGACGAATACCGAGGGTAATATTGGGATTCGAGGCATTGATAAATAATGATCAAATAGGTCCGGCGATGAATGCAGCGTTATCCTTAGGCAGGTCGGTGCCACGGATGTGGCCGTCATCCGACAGATGGCAACGCGGGATATTTTAATTGTGCCGGGCCCACCTGAGCCGGAGTCGATCGAGATGATTTGGACGCGCCCGTTGATCCATTCACAACTCGAGAATCCGGTTAGCATCATCACATTAAAATAATAATATGCATCAACCAATGTTGCTTTCGCAAAATAAAATTGTTACGAGCTAAATTTGACGATAGAAATATGCGGCATGAAACCTTCTGTGAAAACCCAAAAGACATATGAAATGGAAAAGCAATGCTCAAAGAACCTTTTCAGTAGACGATTGATTAACTAGTACGAGATTAATACGAAAAGTGATGAATTACTTAGTCGATCGTTATTAGTTATTAGTGTGATCTTGTAAACTCGTGAGAGTAAAAAATATTCGATGAATTTATAAGTTTTTGATTTTTTTACTTTTCAATCAATACAAGATTAAATAATTTTATTAATGCTTTTTCTCGTAATGAAGTGAAAGACTCAAGACTCTTCTTCCTTCCGGAACTAATTTGATAATTTATATTTAGTCGATCGTCATTAGTGCCCTCTCCTTTTCGAGAGCAATGATAAAGCTATATAATTCTATATTGATTGAGGAACGAAAAAATGAAAGACTTATAAGCCCATCAAATCACTCTTATATTTAGATTAACTATGTTTAAGGGTGTTATTATAAATTAGGATCGATTTTATGAGATATGTCAGGAACATATTTGATAAATATTTTTTTATTATTTAAGTTTGTTAAAGAATTTGAAGAGTTTACGAAATAAAAATATTTATATACTCAAAATTGTTAGATAGAATCTAAGAAACACATGAGACTTTTTTTTTATAGGGTTTGGTTATGTGAAAAATAATAGTTGGAAGTAACGAATTAATTTATAGAAGTGATTATGCAAAATCTTCGAACATTACTTGATATTTGTCGAATGATCGAAAGTTATAACGGTTGCATGCAAGACTCGATTGAGAAGGTTGACTGGCATATCAAACCAACTAGATGAGCATTGGATTAGTGGAAATCTTTTCCACGAACAGTACAATCAACCGTGATTGAAGAGGTAGGATCTATCTAATGATTAATTTATGGAATATTTCTCCTTTTTAACCATTATATTTGACATAGTAATATAGTTCAATTATTTTTTATTAGATTTATTAAGTATTCATAATCATGATATTATATAGAACAAATTTAATCTCATAATTTAAAATCAAATGGCAATAGATCAAGATTAGGATGCGTAACTCCATTCATAATAATTTTTTTATTTTATAACTTTCTGTAATTACATAACAACATCGATCGGCAAAAGAAACTAAACTTGCTTATGTATTTTTTTTATTCTTCACATGATATTATTATGAATGATAACAATACTAACTAACGAAGATAAAAGAGATGAGAATAAATCAATAATCTCGATTGTGTCCCTAACATATTATAATTAGATTTGATGCAATGATGACAATGATGAAGGATGTCAGATGTACTCTCTAGCGTTCGAGACTTCAAGTGTCGATTGTGTCACTTTCAAATCCCTTACATGCCATATATTATGAGTATTGATGTGTCTAAAAGATAGCAAGTCGAGGTGAACAATGTGTACACATGTGACATGGTAAGCTAGGTCATATCCACAAGGGAAGAATCCAAAGACTGCTAAAGGATAAATACTTAGATCTATTCGATTATGAATTGTATGCAACCTATGAGTCATGTTTTTAATAAAAATTGATCAACTCTTCATTTAGTAGAACTGGAGAGAGAGAGAGAGAGAGTCAATGAGTTACTATAACTAATACATACTAATATATGTGGTCTTATATCGACTTAGGTCATATAAGGTTATTTGTATTTCATTACATTCATTGATGATTTATCTAGTTATGAACATGTGTACTTAATGAAGTATAAGTTATAAGCCTTAAAAAAAATTAGGAAATATAAGAATTAAGTAGAAACCAAATTGAAAATAATATTAAGACTGTTGTATCATATCAAAAAGGAAATTACTTAGAGTACCAAGTTCATCCAATTCTTCAAACACATGAGATTCTTTCCCAATAAACTCCTTATACACCTCAACTCAATAGTGTATTAAACAGGACGAGCCGCACATTATTGGATATGGTACGATCCATTATAAGTTTTATCGGCCTACCCATCTCTTTCTAGGGATACATTTTAAAGTCCACAGATTACCTTTTGAATATAGTGCTAATTAAATCGGTAGTGTCTACACCATATGAGATATTAAAAAGGAAGAAACTAGATCTTAAGGTTGTTAAGATTTGAGGCTACCTTACTTACGTTAGAAGACACAACAATGAAAAGTTGGAATTAAGGACGAAATGATGTAAATTAATGAGATACCCTAAGAAGACTTATATATATTCTTTCTATCACTTCGAGGATCAAAATATCTTTATTGCCAAGAGGGCGGTATTTTTTTAAGAAGTAACACATTCTCGATGGAAAACAGTGTTGAGCGAAGTTAGAGACATGATGAGTTTGTTTAGGTACCTAGTACATATATAACTTTACGTATGTATAATAGAGTGTCCTAACCTCTTGAGAGATATGTGAGACATATTAAAGAAGATGACATCGGTGATGTTGAACATCAGACTTACGAGGAGACTATTATGAACATAGACTCTAGAAAATGATAAAAAGTAATGAATTTCGAGATGGATGCATGTAATTCTATAAGATTTAAAGCTTAATTAATGCACTTCAATCAAGGGTATTATACCCATTAGTTGCAAGTAAATCTGGAAAAAAAGAAGATCAAAATAAATAAATAAAAAAATAAATAGGCAATGCAACATATGAAAGTTTGGAGCTCAGTAAAGTAACAATGTTTGATCACGGTTGTTTGTACTATAGACATTGAGATTCTAGTCTAAAGCATAAATTTAACTATTTTATGCGAAGATTTTTTTTTTTTTTGAAAATTTCATAATGATCGGTAAGCAGCATCCTCCAGCTTCTTCACACTGTAAAGCTTGCGTTCTGAGTTGGTGCAACATATGACATGTTCTCTTAGGTTTATTTTTTGCTTATGCTTTTGTTGAAAGATCTGACGTGAATCTGGCGCGGTCCGATGGAGACTCGTGTAATCCGATGTAACTTCACTCCTTGCTTGAAATAAAAATATTTTTGTTACCTGTACAAGTGATGGACGCAAACTATCATGATGGTCTTTTTGTTATTGAAATGACTTGGTCACGGGATTTGGCGTTGTTGTTGTTGATGATATATATTATTAGTTTGGCTTACTGGGACATGTGGAATCTGCACCAGTAAGACTGTCACGGGGAATTTGCCCACAAGGAAAATGTACAAAATAAAAGGATCATCTCACTGCACAAAGCACAGTCGTGTAAAAGGCATAGCCTCTGCTGATAGATACATAGATACATAGATACATATATATTGGTACATTTTTAAATGGCAAAACTTTCTTAGGGCTAATTAAACAAATATTTGTGGAAGGGTGTCGAAGACTCATCCTACGTAGTGGTTTAGCCCAGCCGGCCTTCGCTCTCGCTTCGTCATCTCTTTTTTTTTTTTAAGTTCTTTGGGTTCTCTCTCGGTCTCGTTCGTAGTCGGACGGACCGTGCGACCGTCCACCGACGCGTTCCACAAGTGTCGTCGGCACCGCACCGCACCGCACAGCACAGAACAGCACGTGCACGTGCACGTGCAGAGAGCATCCGTCGTGTTGTTGCCCTCTCCTCCCCCCTTACCTCTTCCATAAATGTCGCTCTGCAACAAGTACAAATGGTGGGGAGAGAGAGAGAAGCTTGCGCCAAAAGAAACCGATGGTCGTGTTTTCTATGCAGCGTTATCACGTGAGAGTCTATTGGTCTTAACCACGGCCTCGGGTGGGCCAACCAAAAGCACCTGATTGATGACCGTGGACAATTATGTAAGCCAGCTGTCTTTTGGCTGACTCTGCTACATGACGTGCGAGGACCGAGTCAGCAAATCTTAACAAATCATTCTTTGTCCAAAGTAATTATGTGATAATGGCCGTTCGTGACTTATTCCCCCCCCGCTCACCGCCGTTCGAAACTTGGGAGTCTGCCACGTGCTTGTGTGGGAGGAGAAGCTGCTGTGTCAGCAAGCATCAACCTGCCACCTACCGTGTCCCCAGCTGACTTTATTCTCCACCTCAGCCTTGAACCACTCCTTGATCCACGTCATGGCCCATCTGACTTTTTACTACTGCGTCTTTACTACTTCGCTTCCAATTCCAAACAGCCAAACGGTACAAACAACAGTCCGGTTCAGCAGAACCCTCCGATATTAATAACCGATTAGAGAAAAAAAAAAAAAATGAAGCACCCGAGGAAAGATGATGTGGTTGGGCAAACAGGGTCATATAGAGACCGTCCGTCCGTCCGTCCGTCCGTCCGTGGACGGTGTGATTTGGCTTTCCACCGCGGGGCGTGCCCCGTTTCACTTCTCCATTGATATCGCAGATAACAGGGAGAGACCCCCCCCTTCTCCCCCTGTAATCTCCACCTTCGATAAGAATCACAAGCAGCAGCTCCTCTCTCTCGGCAGTCAGAAGATGAGATGAGGAAACATGGCGAGGCCGATCCCCTCTCATTTCTCCTCTTGTCTTTGCTTCTCATCCTCCTCCCTCTCGTCTCCTCCTGCTCGGGGAGCCATGCCCACATGCCGCGCCTGCGGCGGCTTGTCCAAGAGGATCATGATGCGGACGACTCGTCCTTCCCCAACTCCCGCCTCCGTGACGCCTACATTGCCCTCCAGGCATGGAAGCTCGCCATCCTCTCCGATCCTATGAACCTCACCGGCAACTGGGTCGGACCCGCCGTCTGCAACTACACCGGCGTCTTCTGCTCCCCTCTCCCCTCCGACCCCAGCCTCACTGTCGTCGCTGGCGTCGACCTCAACCACGGCGACCTCGCCGGCTACCTCCCCCACCAGCTCGGCCTCCTCGCCGACCTAGCCCTCCTCCACATCAACTCCAACCGCTTCTGCGGCACCCTCCCCCGTTCCCTCCGCCGCCTCGCTCTCCTCCACGAGCTCGACGTCAGCAACAACCGCCTCGCTGGCCCCTTCCCCGATGTCGTCCTCCGCCTCCCCTCCCTCCGCTACCTCGATCTCCGCATCAACGAGTTCGAGGGCGCGGTGCCCCCGGAGCTGTTCGACAGGGACCTCGACGCCATCTTCCTTAACCACAACCGCTTCGCCTTCGACATCCCCGACAACCTCGGAAACTCCCCCGTCTCCGTCTTCGTCCTCGCCAACAACCGCTTCCACGGTTGCCTGCCCGCCAGCCTCGGTAACATGTCGAGGACGCTCAACGAGATCATCCTCATGAACAACGGCCTCAGCTCCTGCTTCCCCCCGGAGATCGGCCTCCTCAGGAGCCTCACCGTTCTCGACGCCAGCTTCAACAGGCTTGTTGGGCCACTTCCGAACGTCGGCGGGATGCTCAGCCTGGAGCAGCTCGATGTAGCACACAATCTGCTCTCCGGAGGTATCCCGGCCTCGATCTGCGGTTTGCCGCGACTCAACAACTTTACCTGTTCCTACAACTTCTTCACCGGGGAGCCGCCCCAGTGCTTCGCGGTCGAAACGTTCGACGACCGCCGCAATTGCCTTGCCGACAGGCCGAAGCAGCGCTCAGAGCGCCAATGTAAGTCGTTCCTGTCTCATCATCCCGTCGAATGCTCTGCTTTTGCCTGCAAGCCCTTCGTGCCGGACCTCCCTCCCCCGCCGCAGCCGTCACCTCCTCCACCTTCTCCGCCACCACCGTCACCTCCTCCACCTTCTCCGCCACCGCCGTCGCCACCACCACCTTCTCCGCCACCGCCGTCGCCACCACCACCTTCTCCGCCACCGCCGTCGCCACCTCCACCTTCTCCGCCACCGCCGTCGCCTCCTCCACCTTCTCCGCCGCCTCTTCCACCGTCCCCTTCTCCTCCTCCACCGTCGCCTCCCCCTCCATCCCCTCCACCTCCATCACCGCCTCCACCTTCTCCACCACCGCTGCCGTTTTGTATACGATCTCCGTCACCGCCGCCGCCAGTCTACTGCGCACGATCTCCGTCGCCTCCCGTCTACTGCAATCGGTCTCCACCGCCACCTAGCCCCATCTTCTCGACACCGGCATATTCTCCATCTTCGCTGCCACCAAGCCCACCCCATTCTCCTCCATGGTACTCATCTCCACCACCTTCGATCTATTCAGCCCCTCCGCCTCCTCCGTCTTACTCACCACCACCTCCACCGCCTAACTCACTGCTGCCTCCGTCGTACTCACCACCACCTCCGCCACCCAACTCCCCTCCGCCGCCGCCGCCTCCATCAAACTCACCTCCACCCCCACCTCCATGCATAGAGCCGCCACCACCGCCTTGTATCGAACCGCCTTCACCGCCATGCATCGAGGTGCCGTCACCTGCACCCTCACCCCTATACGACGAACCATTGCCGGCTATCATTGGAATTTCATATACATCACCTCCACCTCCCGTCTTTTGATTCTTCTGCAGATCTTTTTGCCACCCACCTATCCTCCGTCGGCAAAGTTGGGAATTTTCTTTTCTTTCTTCCTTTCGTTTGATGAGGATTATTGCGGTGAAATCCTCCTCCATCAGATTCTCGCCATTGTCCTCCTTGGATCTCTCCTTTTCCTCTATCATTCCTCCAGCAAAGCAAACAACCAAATTGCTCGACTTGTGTTGTTGCTACTAGTAGATGTTCTTCAAGGTTATGAAGGCGTGGATGGAAAGAAGGAAACAGCTTACAACGACTGCATTGTTCATTCCACGGCATATGGATGAAGATATTATTCTGAATCGTGAATAATTGTATGAAGGATCGGAGTTGGAGGTTTCAAGCAAACAATCTCATCTGGTCGTGTTCTTCTTCTGTCCGTTCTTGTTTCAACATTCGATTAATCAACATTCCTGTGCAATGTTGCCTGCTGTGATGGGATTACGTTTTCTCGTGACAACGACGCGGATTTGAATCATAAACCCAAATCAAATGTAATTAAAGGATGTTTTATATGAGTTATTTTTATGTCTAAAGACCCTCCCCAGCGGTTTCATTCTGCTTATTTTTTTGAACCACACAACTACTCTTTTGCGCGGGCGGAATTGTGGAGGCAACTCCATCCCTACCCGTAACGGACACCGTCGGAGGACGGGTGTCAGTCACCACAAATTCGATGGCCACTTATGTGGGCTCAGCCCAATTCACAATGGCCTATCGATAATTCCACGTGTGAGCAAAGCAGGCGGAGGGGATTTGGATAGAGGGTAGGAAGCTCCGCGTCTCTGAACGTCCCTCGTTCGCCTGCGGTGTGGGAACATGAGGGTTCTCAGCGCCATCTCCCACCACCCTTCGCCGCTGCCCGCCTCCGCCTCTGCAGCAACAGCAACGGCAGGAGGGGGAGGAGCGTCCCTTTGCTCCCGTAGCGCCCACTTTCCTCTCCTCTCCTTTCCGCCTTCTTGTTGCTCTACTGCTGCCTCCTCTAGTCCTCGATTCCTCCACCCCTTCGTATCTGGTCTGCCCTCCTCCTTTTGGATTCGTAGGGTTATCTTTCCAGTTCCTTTTCCCCCTTTTCCCATATCGACATTCTTTTACGTTGTGTTTAGATTTTCCATCTTCGAACCATGGACGATCTGACGGCGCTGCGATCAAAGGGCGGGGGCTGATGGCCCCGCGCTCCGCTTTCCCCACATCTCCAGCTCTCATCTCCTCTGTCAGTGACCTCTTCGAGTTCATCTGCTCGGGTCCGCTGATGAAGCGGTTGGGTCTTACCGCTGAATCGGTGGCGGAATCCATCAACAAGTGGCTGGAGACCGGGGTGCACCTATGCCAACTGTTCCGCCTCAATGAACTGAGCTTGTCGCTCCCCGAGAAGATCAGAATCTACCACTTCTATGTACCCGTGTTCCTCTGGTGCGAAGATCAACTTACGCGCCACCGCTCCATGTTTAGTGAAGGAGATGATATCCCTCCACTTGTGGTATAATGTGATTACTCTTTGATTGCGTTCCAATTACAACTTCGGTCTATTCTTGTGTGTGTGTGTGTATATATATCTTTGTCAATCAACATTGAGGCATTACTCCAATATTTAAGATCGGCCACCTTGAATAGATATCACCTTCTGCATCCTGGAGAAGTTTATTTTCCAACAGAAGGCGAAACGAAAGTAAAAATATGAAAATTGAAAATAAAGGATAGAAAAGTCATCAATCTTATAGTGAAAGAGTGACTTTTTCTTTGCAGATTGGCATCAGTGCTCCCCAAGGTAGTGGAAAAACTACTCTTGTATTTGCTCTTGATTACCTTTTCCGGCGATCTAGAAGGTAACCTCACTGGACCTTTGTGAAAGAAGAAACTAAGAAAATAATGTTCAGACAATTTTATTGTGCTAGATGCTTATGCACACTGTGGTATTGGTGTTTGTTGAAATCAGCTCAATTATAATAGAGTTAATGCAAGTTGTTTCCCAGGAATAGTGCAACTTTATCAATTGATGATTTCTATTTGACAGCTGAGGGACAGGTACATATACACACATTTAGATACTAATTTTCCTTTTCTTTTTTTCCCTTAAAATTCCTTCTTTTTTTTTTCTTTCTGATTATGGGCTTTGTACCTAGGCGGAATTAAGGAGTCAAAATCCTGGAAACGCTCTATTAGAGGTGCTGAAAGAAGTTAATATATTATCTTGTAGTATATGTGCAATCTATGATGCAATGTGGTGTCATAAGTCTTCCATCTTCAAGGCTATTGAGGCTGGAAGTTGGATTAGATTATTTGGTATAAAGTAATTGTTTCGCATATTTTCAGTTTCGTGGAAATGCGGGAAGCCATGACCTGCAATTCTCCATTGATACTCTTGCTTCTTTAAGCAAATTAACAAAGAAAGGTATTATTTTACTCATTTGTCATCGGAGTAATTTATGGCTTCAGATACGAGTATCTACTCTTTTATCATCTGTTGTTATGGGTTTCAGCAACATATTCTTTACATAAATGCTAAGGACAGGTGTTTAACTGCACAACTGTTACACTTGTTGATGAGTATTATCTTAAAACTATTCAGGTATGAAGATGAAGCTTCCACGGTATGACAAGGTATGCTGATCGTATCATCTCAGTTTACTTTTTTGTGGGTGTTTTGCCCATTTTTAAAGGTTAATTACAATAGACGTTCTTTGTTATGCAGTCTGCTTATGGAGGCAGGGGTGATCGAGCTGACCCTTCGACATGGCCAGAGGTTGAAGGGCCTGTAGAGGTATATCTACTGTAAATTGTAAATTTTTAATAATCCGTCAATTTTGACAAAGATTCCAGAGAAAGAATTTCCCTATTTTTTTTTGGATCTTCAAAGGATATGAGTTTCCTAGATTGGTTAACCTTTTTCTTTCGTTCATCTAGGTTGTTTTATTTGAAGGTTGGATGCTTGGGTTTAAACCTCTGCCAAATGAAGCTGTGAAAGCAGTTGACCCACAGGCAAGTTCTTGATGGGATAAAGGGAGTCCGTTAGTTGTTTTCTGCTTTTGTTATTTATTCATGAGAACTATTTAATTTTTAGCTAGAACTGGTCAACGAAAACCTCAAAGCTTATTATGATGCTTGGGACAAGTTCATTGAAGCTTGGATCATCATCAAAATTCAGGATCCCAATTGTGTTTACCAGTGGCGTCTGCAGGTGAACCACATATGCTGATGAAATAAGTTGCTTAGACTGCTATCTAGTAGTACCTTTATTATTGTGCTGCGCGTCATAGACCCTTTACTCAAATAATATCTTATGGCTTTCAGGCAGAGGTGGCCATGAGGGAAGACGGGAAACCTGGCATGTCTGATGAAGAAGTAAGTCCTATTTTTTTTTTTTATTGTTCTCTTAATTTTTTTCTTTATTGTCTCTTCTTTTAGGCATGAACAAATTAAGGTAATTTAACATCACATCTATGTTGAGTTGTTAATGGTTCTGATAAAAATTTGATTAGTAACAGGCATTGGATGTCTATGATTTGCCACATATACAGTAATAGAGTTTATGGTATAATGCCATTAGCCATTCTGAAACATTACTTGTTTGGTCATTACTTGTGGGCTCTTTTGTATGTATGATTAGTTAATACGTTGAGCTGACAGCACTTGTTAGCTTGCAGATGATGCATATATATTAGTTTAGGTCATTTTGTGTTTTTTTTTTTCTTTTTATGCAATGACATCATGTTTTACAAAGTCATTTTCATTTTACAAAGACAACTGTTGATGAATGAACTTCCCCATTTGAAGATTAATTACCCGGTCGCTTTCTTGTATCAAGCGATTTGATATTTGGAGTTTGGGACTTATTTCTTCTTCTGGCTCAACATGCAATACCTGAATTTTTACAGGTTTTGGATTTTGTATCACGTTACCTGCCAGCATATAAGGCCTATCTTCCAACACTCTACAGTGAAGGACCAAAAGGCTTGGACCCAGATCGTCTTGTTGTTATCGAGATCGACGAAGAAAGGAATCCCTTATCGGAGGATTGACATTTGATTGTGGAATCAGAGTTTGTTATTTTGGTACTTTAAGGTGATGATTTGTGACACCTCAGTATTTGCTGCTCATATCTCAAGACGATCGTACGACAAGCAAATCTTTCCTAATGGTTAGTCGCACATCTGAAAGCAGTGTGGTTCTATAATGGGTGATCTCGTATCTGCCTGCAAAGCTGAGAACCCCACATCTGCGTTGCAGCCTTGTAGATTGCACAACCGTGGTGTCTGTGGTACCAATGATTTGTGAGTCTCACTTGGGTGCCAAGTCCGGAGTGTGCCCCTTCAATTATCGTCCAGTTGAAATAAGAAATGGTCTTACATTCTTAAGAATTGAAAGAGAAGAATTATATATGCTGGATTTGGTCTACGGTCTGGAAGTTGTTAATTTAGACTCGTCAATACTTGTCGACAAAATTTTATCAGAGCCAAATGAACAAAATAAAAGTATATTTTTATGAGCATCACTTATTTCCTGGACATACGGTGAACCAAGATTGAAGTCAAGAAAAAGGTTTCTTAAGATTTATGCAGGTTATTTAGATTCTTAGATATCTGTTTATTTGCTGTTTTGTCAATCGGACCATAGACATAGTCGGGATTTTAGCTTAGTGAATCTAGTCTATAGATTGGATCTTATCGATCGATTTAGATCTGACATTGACTCGATTATGAGTTGAATTAATTTAAATACATCAGTTTAAATTTTAATGAAATTAGGATCCAAGACCATCGGGTGTCGTAACAAAGAAATAGTGCGCAACTAGGTGGTGATAACTTCATATGGCATTACTATTTAGCTGTACTCTCGGTGGCGGTCGTGCTCACGAGGAAGAGAACAGATAGATGCCATCGGAGTACGCCGGAGGAGGTCCAGCAATGTTCCCCCCGGGGACGATAGGTGTGTTACCCGAAGAAACCCAACGTTCTTTGTTGGTCCCCGGCACCATGGGGTGGGTCCCTGTGGGGGTGGAGAAGCCAGCAATCCCATGTTTGTAAGAGTAAATGGCGTACGGACCGTCGACAGAGGGGTCTTTTGTCCTCACCTTTGCAAACAAAGCCACGTGTGCATCGGTGACAATGACGTTCCCTCGTTTCATTTCTTCTCCTCCGGTCGTTAACTTCATTCCTCTCTCTCTCTCTCTCTCGCTCTCGCTCTCGCTCTCGCTCTCTCTCATTCTCTCTTAGCCCCACCCAAACGACCTGTGGCCACAAAAACCTGTTCTTAATGTTCTGCAGAGAGAGAGAGAGAGAGAGAGAGAGAGAAGGAAGGGTTTTGGAATCCCGAGAGAACCATCCATCCACACAAGCAGTGGCATTCGCTTCAGGTCGAGAATGAGAGTCTGTATGTTTCAAAACGAGTAAAGAGGGGGTAAAAAATAAAAAAAAAATCAAAAGAAAAGAGGAAAAATAAAGGCAGAGGAGGGTGAGGGGTCCAAAACGCAAAGCTCCTGCCTTCTTCTCTTCGGTGTGTTGATTCCTCTGATTTATAGCTCTCTCTCTCTCTCTCTCTCTCTCTCTCTCTTCCTCCTCCGCCTCCCCTATACATACCCCTTCCCCTTATGATAGCCCCCGCTCAAGCTTTGTTTCTCCTTTTCCTTTCTGGGAGTCCGAGCCCTGGTTCGGGATTGCAGGACGTCGGCATGGGGTGTCGTGGGGTCGGAGGATTACGGTTGTGGTAGTGGTGGTGGTCATGGATATAGGCCGGGATGAGAGCAAGCGAAAGGAAAATCCCTGCTTCCATGACTTCTTGGGCATGAGCGTGCACTGCCCTGAGAAGACGCCCTCGCCGGATCTCGTCTCCAGAGGCGGACACAGCCGCGCCGCCGCCGACGCTTATGCTGCCTCGACGGTGGTCTCTGCAGTCCGCCATCGTGGCCTTATGTCGCCAATTTCTGATCTCGGTTCAGGTTCAGATTCGTCTTGGCTTCTTCTTTGTTTCTGTTTCTTTTGGGAATGTACTGGGATGACCTGCTTCTGCTCCTCCTCTCAGATTTTTGTTCTCCGTCCAAGTTTTCCAACAGGAAGATGCCTTTTGTTTTGGACATTCTTTACTTTTCGTGGTACATTTATTAGCCCCAAAGATGCCTTTGTCTTAAGCTCGTCTCTAGAGACTGCATAATTGGCTAAAAACCAATTTCTTTCATTTTTTTTTCTTTTGCTTTTGCACATTTGATTAGCTGTAGTTTCTTCGGATGGTATATCAAGTTCGAGACTAATTTTTTGTTTGATTGCTTGTTGAATTAAGTTATTCTGTTGCACAACATTTCGGTTGTCTTTCTTTTCACAAATCTCTCTTTATTCCTCGGCTTCCTTTACGTTGTATGTAAATGCTTGTTTGTTTTTTCTTCTTTTGATTTGTTTTTAGTTGGTTTTATATGCTTATTTTGCTGCATTCTTCACAGCTTATCTTTTCGGTGATCGACTTGTAGTATCCAAACCCTGTTATCTGTTTTATGGTGGTTTCCCCATGTATAACACCATTCAACGAACTAGCTGACTATTCTACTTTCCAAAGCTTTTAGGCTTTTGCATAGTGTTAGCCTTTCATTTACTAGGGACACCCTGATTCTTCCATTATGGAATGAGATTTTGCTATCTGTGGTTGCTCGTTTGCCACTTTGCTTTTCAGCTGTTCCATGTGCTATTTGCAATCTGACTTCCATGATTTATTAGTGACAGGCAGTGCAAAGTTTCCTTGTATAGATAATTTAAATGCCATTTTTCACAAATAATTATGAAAGGCTATGCCACTTGTTAATGGATCTGTGGTTGTTTTTGTAAACTAGATGTTTTATCAGTCTTTTTCACAGGTTACTCGTTGTTTTGAAGTTTCTGATGGTAGCCTCTCTTTGTATTTGTGGTTTTTAAGATTTTCCAACGGTGTCTATGTCAGTGTGGAATACTTTGCCTCTCTGGTATCATTTGATGCCATTAGAAAAAGTAAGGGAGATCAACTTATTCAGATATAAGTTCTCTTTTCATCAGACTCGGATATTTTAAGGTGAAACCTATTTTATGCACTCTAAGCATCAATGATAATCTATAACTTGTTATTCTTAAATAATTTCATGTATACTATATGGCTTTCTTTTTTGATACTTGGCATATTTAATACGTTGAATTGCCTTTATATATTTTCCTTTTCTGGTTTTTTTTTTCTCCCACTAAAAGTTTAACGTTCTATTGGCGGTTCTGAGTAATGAGTTAGTGTTCGTTGTTAATTGGGTTGCTCGAGAATCTCTTTTCTTTTTGTAGACTCTCAGGCCAACTAGGGTTGGGGTCCCCGTGCATAATTGATAAAAATTGATGCCCTAATTAAGTTGTTATTGGAAGTGCAGGTATAACTGAATTGATTTACAAAATTAAACAGATAAACTGGCATGTGATTTTAAACCTAAAACTTTGATGAGTCATGTCTCACATGCTTTTGACTAGGGATGATCGTCGGGTATGAATTGGGCCTTGGGTGACGAGAAGATCGATTCAGTTTATAAGACTAGATGGGTTACTATTAATAACTTGGGTCTAAACATTTTAGTGCATGTGTATCGACACTTCTCCATCGAGTGATGTTTATAAGACTATTAGCACTTCAATTATGCATATTTTTTGTTCTGTCAATTTTTAATGTGAATTTCCTCAAATAGTTGTGATGTATGGCTGCATGTTATTCCTAGGAGCATGATCATTGCAGATGGTACGTTTTGCCTCAGATTTGGAAAATAGCATGCTTTGACACCAGCGGCTTCTGTATACTTGTTTTGTTACTCCTTGCTATGATGTGTTGTACATTGTCAGGTCTTCTTTTTTGTCTTTCTCCTGGATCTTGGTCTTTAATTATGAATATTCTAGCACATGTGGTGATAGGGATTTTAATTTCTCTACAAATATTTATATGATGATTGGTACTGAATTTTCTCACATATTGCAATTTATATCTGGCTGACCAGAAAAAGTTTATTTCTTTTCCCTTTCCTAATCCTTGGTAGAGAGGCAGGGGGTGAAAGGTTCTGAAGTTTTTCACTTTCATGGTAGGAAGAGTGCTTGCTGTACCAGGGCCTGATGTTGGTAATACATTCTCTGGAAGGAAGAGGAGCTGTTCTGAATCAATATATTCAGGTTCAATAAATAGAGTGCATCCTGTATGCTCAGATTCTCTCGAAAGCTCATGCCTGGTTAAGGTACTAACTTGGCTCTTTTACTTTTGTCCTTCGCCAGGCGAATCTTCTGCTTTTATCTTTGTCTTGGTGAATAGTTGATTGACCTCTTATAAATGTTCAACTTTGAAAATTAGATGTTCGGAAAAGAGGTGGTTAGTGAGCACCTGGGAAAATCTCGTGATGACGAAATTATGCTATCAATGCTACGACCACCAAGGCCGACTTCTTTGATCTTACATCCTCTTAGTAGCAAATCTGATTCTCCTACGTCCAGGGAGGAACAATCATTGTCCAAAAAGCCTGGACAGTTATCAAATCATGCTTCACGGTTTTCCCAAGCTGGGATGTACTTAGGTTTGGCTTCTTCCTTGTATGCGTACAAAGATGCCAATGAATTTGCAATGATCATTTCACAATCTGCTACAGATGATGGTTCTCAAACAGCCATTGGAGGATCTGGAGTTATGAGTACTGATAACCCAATCAACATGGCTTTCGGGAGAAACTCAACTGGGTTCCTGAATAAACCCAAGTCTTTTCTGGCTATTGAATCAGAACCTTCTAATATCGTAAGGTATGTCTTTTTTAACTTAGTGGATTTTGCCTTATATATTTCTACAGGATTACAAGGCAACCTTGATTCATCTGTTAGTAGATTTGACCATGAAGACATCAATGTAAAAGACCTTCTTTGTCTTGTGTTTTGCAGGCGTCGTACGACATCATCTGCTGGTCGTCAAATGACAATATTCTATGCTGGTCAAGCGCATGTTTTTGATAATGTCCATCCTGATAAGGTCCATCTAATTTTCGTGTTAATGATCTTGATGAAACTTTAAATCTATTATAGAAGCATGTAGCATAGAAGGTGGCATGTTGCATAATTTGGAGATCTGCTACTCATCTCTCTTGGAATGGGGTCAGCAAATTGCTTTGTTGCCTTTTGTGGTTAAGACACTGGCCTGTCTGTGGTGGATTTAGTACTTCTCAACAAAAACACATAACCAGCATATCATCTATACAATATTTGGTACAATTCACATGCTAGCTAACTGTACTTGGCTGTTGATCTTTTTTTTTTTTTTGCCTGTTCCGCAAAAGTTTGGCCTTCTTTCCCGTTTACTTACCGAGCCAGAAATTTTCCAATTGATTAATTTTTTTCAATAACAATAATTGCCTTCATACTTGATCTTGAACTACAGGCAGACGTTATAATGGCTCTAGCCAGAATAAATGGTGGGACATGGTCGACCTCTCGCTCTTCCAAATCTAGCGAACGGACAACCACGAACGAAGCTAAAGTGACTGTTCATGGAGATATGGGTCATGGGAGAAGCCAACTTGCAGGGATCCCACTTGCAAGTGATCTTTCTGGTGTTACATCTGGTAAATGTTTGCCCTTACTGTAACTATTAGTCTTCTTTATTTCAATGTTATCGGATGACCCCAAAGAGACTATGTAACTATAGTCTTCTTATAAGTGGCGGGGGTATGGCCTTTAGGTGGCGGAAGGATCGGCCGAGATGGGAGACCGATGACTCCAGCAAAAGAACCTAACATGGGAGATAGGAGAGATGTGTGATTTAGTCATGTCCATTGTCTTGGTGACGTTTAGGGATATCACAATTTTGTCATCAGATGCTTTGGTTCAATCAACCCACCTTGCAGACTGCCTATATGCGTTTGTAGGCGCACAACTCTTCACGGGTGATCGATCACCTTCGACATATATGCATTTTGTGCAGTTTGGCTAATTTTTTTTCTGTTCCATTAAATGAGCTGAAATTATTTCACGCTGATCATGGCACTGTTAGATTTCTAACAATCACATAACCATAAAAAATATTTTTTTTGGAAGAGAAGATATATGAGACTATAGTTACTGTGGGAGAGGTGCCCGCGGCTCTTCATCTCCTCTCCTCTCGGCATCTCCTAATTAAAGATATATTGAAAATCTTTAATTAGGAAACTAATTAAAGATCAGATATATTTTATATGATTACGTGACCTAATTAAAGATTAATAAATTTAATTGAAATTTAATTATATTAAAAATCTAACTCGATTCTGATTAGAGTTATTAAAAATCTAATTAGATCCTGATTAAGAATTATCGATAAATAGAAAAAATATATTTATGTTAGGAAATCTTAGGAGATTACCGAAACTCTCCTAATTATTTTTTTTAGACGCTTTTATTCTCCTATATAATGACAAGATCTCTTAATCCATCGATGGAGAAGAATAGGAGCCTTTTTTTTTTTATAGATAATGCTTTACAATATCTAAGATAACTAATTCTACTTAGAAAGTAAGCATAATTTATTTTTAATCTATGGTGATTGATGATTTCAACCGTAGCATTAATTTTTTTATATTATAGTTTATGTTGACAGCTGGTATCCTCCTTGAACGCTCTACTCCCCTTGGGTTTCCACATCCCCTTCGCCAAGACACCTACATACATCCCACCTCCATCTCCTCCCACGCCTCATTTTGTTCAAGATCGAGTATCGGGCTAGGACTTTAGACATTGCAGTCAGTCGGAGCTCGTCGAGAGTTAGGGATGTCAAGAAATTCATCAAGAATTTGAAAGATCATTTGATGTGCCAGACAACAAGATCGATTTTAATTATTTATCTTAGTATGTCGTAGTTAGCATCTTAATTTGAGTCCTAATTTGAGTTAGTTTTCGAAAAATCCTACTAACTCAAATTAGAGACCAACTGAGTCCACTTTGGGTATAATTTGAGCTCACGATAGAGCTCATTTTGTTGACTTGGAAGGAGGTCAAAATGAGATACGACTCAGGTACGAAACAATACTAAAAAGTACTATTTTTGAGTTTTCCGATGGTAGTACCATTGGTGGGCGATGATAGTACTGCCCAGGCAACGATAGTACTGACGTCGCCCATAATCATTGGGCACTTTCGATGGTAGTACTGCTAGTGCCGACGGTGGTACCGCTTATATTCAGAATCTCTAGGCACTTTCGGAGATAGTACCATATGTCCCTTTTTTTTCTTTCAAGTGTAAAGTGAGTTTAAGAGAAGAGACGAAAGATTATAAATGATCTTCTCTTGGACATGTGAAAAGGAGAAAAGTGTATAAGGGGTAGTTGATCTTCGCCCTTCAAAGAAGATTATTAGTAGACACCAGTGGGCCTCGACGAAGGAGGACTCGAGAGTAGACGTAGGTTAAGATTGATCGAACCACTATAAAATTCTATGAGCTTATCTTACTTGTCTTAATTTGCTCTTGATTTTAGTAGTTCATAACTAGTTCTTATGAGGATCGAATCGATACTAAGAGAGGGGGTGAATTAGTACTTTTGAAAAACTTTCATCGATTTGAAAATTCATTTGATAAAGCTTATATCGGAAAAGCGTATAAACTTGAAACGTTCTTAGGACTACAATGAGCAAGTAAAGCAATTTACAAAGTAAGTAAATAACAAAGAAAATAAGGCACACCAATTTTATAGTAGTTCGGTCTACGTTCACTCTCGATTCCTCTTTTGTCGAGGCCACTAGCATCCACTAATTGATCTTCCTTCAATAAGTGAAGATCGACTATTGTTTTACAACCCTTTCTCATTTTCACATGTTTAGGATATAACCTTTACAAATCTCAACCCTTCCTTAGAATGAACTCTAAACTTTCAAGAGGAGGGGAACTCTCAAGATTACAATAATGTTTCCACACTTAGAATCACAGGTTTTTTTATCTTTATTCTTGCTTCCTCAAGCAAGAATAGGTGGAGTATTTATAGGCCCCAAATGGCTTAAAAAATAGAGCCAAAATTTAAATTATCAGAGTTCCCGAGGTGCTGGCGATATAATGCCATTAATGGGTGATACTACCACCCCCTAACAGCCTCGGACATTGGGCATTGGCGATAGTATTGCCAGCCTGGGTGGTACCACCACTTAGACATAATCTTGAAGACTATGTCTTCTCGGATACTATATCTTCTCGCGGATTGTGTCTTTTGAGTGATACCACCACTTGGTCTGACTTTGGGTCACTGAAATGGACTTTCCAATAAGCCCAAATCAATCGCATTTAAGGCCCAATGGCCCTTTAATTGAGTCAGCTTCATTATATTCAAAACCAACTCAATTAGAACTCTAAACTACTTTGATCTAAACAAATTATTACAAAGCATGAATCACATGTCCTACATGTCATTGGTTCGTTTGACACTTCGTTCGACCCTTCGGCGCATCATCCTTTCTTGCGGCATATTACCCAATCGGCATGTTGACCTTAGCAACATTTGATCTCCTTGGTGCAATGTTTGATCCTTTTAGCCCGATGCTCGAACTCAAGGTACGAAGCCTTCTGCTGATACATCGACCAATCTTCTAACATATTCCACTCCGACCCAATAATTTTTTGCTTTAATTAATTTACCTCTTTTTGATCTAAGCTAGTCTTATGTCACTCATATTTACATTAAATCATAATTATATCAATTAGTTTCATCATAAAAATATGAGATTCAATAGTTCTACGATAAGCTCAAACTTCTCCATTTGATTTTAAATCGCTCTCTAATTTGCTCTTAATGAATTCCAACTCTTGCAATAACCCTCTTAGTGCCAACTCGATCCTAGCATGTATAAGTTCTAATAACTCAGTGGCTCTCTCTCTAGTTCCACTAAAAGGAGGGCTGGTCAACTTTCCACAAAGGCAAGGTTCGCAAGTTGCATATGACTCATAATCAAATTGATCTAAGTATTTATCTTTCATCAACTTTTGAATTCTTCCCTCATAGTTATCACATAGCCTACAATGTCATAGGTATTCCTTATTCACCCCATCTTGTATCCTCTTGGACGTACTTATATTCATAATATGTGGAGAAATATCTAGCACATATAAGCCATTAATCAAGGTATCTCTTGTGATGATGTTATCATCCAAAATTATTAAAAAACTATTATTCTCAAAAATTAATTTATATCCACTAACTATCAAACAAGAAATTGAGATAATATTTTGATAATAAAGGGAATATAATAGCATGCATCTAATAAAATGGTATCTCTAATAGGCAAATGTAGGGTGACCTCGCTAACAGCAACTATAGCAACTCATGCTTCATTGCCCATCTTGAGGTCCATCTCATCTCTCACCAATCTCCTAGACCTTGTAGAACTTACAACAAATTGAAGATATGATAAGCACTCATGGTATCCAATACCCATATGTTATCATAGAAATCGAATAAATGAAGACTGATAATAAATGTACCTGAAGCTTTTCTAAGCTTCTTTTTCTAATTCTCTGCAAGGTAATCCTTACAATTCTTCTTCCAGTGCCCATCTTTGTCATAGTGGAAGCACTGGCTTTTGTCGTTAGTTGGGTCTTTCTTGGTGACCTTTGTCATACCCGATTTAGCCTTGCCCTTCTTAAAGGTCTTATTACTCTTTCTTTTCTTCTTGGTCTCACCAATATAGAGAATTGACTTATCTTTCTTGATGGTGCTCTCAACTTCCCTCAACATATTGAGGAGCTCAGATAGAGTCACCTTAAACTTGCTCATATTTAAGTTCATGATGAATTGAGAAAAGGAATATGGCAGTGATTAAAGTATAATATTAACACATAGGTTATCCTTTAGGTATATTCCTAGGCCTGTGAGTTTCTCAATCCATTCTATAATCTTCAGGACATGGTTTTGAACCAATGCCCCTTCTGTCATCCTGGCTCGGAAGATAATCTTGGATATCTCACATCTCTTGATTCTTTATTGTTCCTCAAACAACTGGTGAAGATGAAGGAGAATGAAATTGGCATTCATACTCTCATATTTCTTTTGTAACTCAGGACTCATAAAAGCCAATATATAGCATTTCGCCAAAGTGGAATCATCTATATACTTTATATAGCAAGCAATCTCATCCTCGCTTGTTCCTTCCTCTAGCGTGGGCAAAATCATGTTAAGGACATATGTGATTTTCTCTACCATAAGAACAATTCTCAAGTTCAGAGCCAATACGTGTAGTTTAGACTAGTGAGGCGATCGTTATCAAGTATGTCATATAAGGGGTTTGCAAGCGACATGTTTCTGACAAACAAGATGTAATATAAATGAATAACATATATATTTTACAAAAAAACTAATTAAGATATGGACTTCTATCTTTATCAACTCTCACTATTTTTTTAGTGAATCACAAGACATCCTTAGGAGATGAAACATAAGTCTCTGGTTACTTCTAATGGGGTGAATAACATATATATTTTATAGAAAAACTAATTAAGATATTGACTTCTATCTTTATCAACTCTCATTATTTTTCTAGTGAATCACAAGACACCCTTAGCACATGAAACATAAGTCTCTGGTTACTTCTAGTGGGGACCAGGATTCAATTGGGATCCGATCAGCATCTTAGTGTAACTTCAAGGGACTTGACCAATCACACTAAGCCCAAAAAGGCAGATAGCTCTTGCCAATCATAACTCCTTGTGATTCTCATCCTTTTCGGCCTTTGAACCATCATGGTCTTGAGGGACTCGACTAATCATAATGTTCAGTTAAGTCATCACTATTGTTATAAGATGAGTCTGATTTTATGATATGCCCTCAAGGGACTTGGCCAAGCATACCATATCCTTAGGTCACCGGTGACATCTTTATGTCCCAGGCAAGATCTCGAATCACGAAGATAGGTGAGTCTCGAGAGACTCGACTAACTCAACCTATATCAGGATTCAATTTCTTCCTATAACGATAGAAAGCCACGTGGGTCAATCTAATTACCTCACGCTTACCGACTTAATATTACGTAGGAAGAGATTTAATTTCGGTCACCTAATACGTTGTCACACACATACATATTTAAAATATATCTACATCGCATTCATACATATATATTAGGTGTATAATCAATCAGATATCACATATGCACATCGTATCAGATAATCATGAACCGTCACCTAATGTGATCAGGCCCGAGTTAATGGGCTCAATCACTCACAATAGGATCTATGTGTGTATCGGTGCATCTCCATGCCCTATGATAATTCATCTCGTCATCATCAATTCCATCGACTTCGTGGCGCATCACCATGCGTCACGATTGCCCATCTCGGCATCTTGGGTCCCGCTAACACTTCCACGCTCCTGTCATACATCTTCATATAATTACATCATAATCCAAGCACATATGTTGGATAATAAATGAGAAAATTGGAGGCTCGTAGTGCCCAATAATAATAATAATTACATACACATACATCACAACATATGATCCATAATTATTCATCTACATCATACATCACATGTACACATCATCATGTAAAACTACTAGATAAATAATAATTAATTAAACTATTTAACTTAATATTTCTATAATTTTTGGGATACCTTACCAAAGGGTATCCCATATCGCAGGAAAGAGACTCCTTATACGGCTAGAAAACCCTAGCTACTAGGGGCACCCGGGGACCAAGATCCCTGGCCATAGGGCAACATTGAGCGGTCAGGAAACATTGGTCCCCGATGAGTCCCTTTACAACCAACCACCTCGGCTGCAACCTACCATAGGTCGCCCAACCACTCGCGCCAGGAGTCCCTAGCTACAGGGTTACCTCTGGCGGTCAAGAAACCCTAGCCGCTAGGGTTTCCCATGCGACCAGGACTCTTGGCCGCTAGGGTTTCCCATACGACCAGGACTCTTGGCCGCTAGAGTTTTCCATACAGCCATGACTCTTGGCCGCATGGGGAAGGCTTCTACCATGGGCAAGAGCTTGCTGTTCTCGGCCATGCAGCCCTTAGCGAGGGTGAGAGCAGGGCAGCAATAGTTGATGCCCTTTTCACTCCTTTTCGTGTCAACAATTTTGACATCAAGGGCCTCTCTATAGTACCTATCAATAGCAAGAAAAGGTGTTGCCCATATCTGAAAACTATGACAAAATCACAGTAAGTTACATAGAAAAAATTTATCCATTTCAATCTCATTACATGCAGTTTAAAAATCAATCATTACACGAGCAACCTGGCTTTGATACCATTATAGGAAAACCTTGAGAGCATCACATGTTCAATAGAAAAATAAAAAATAAAAGTTTTTCATGTTTATCATATCATTGTGCAATGATTAGTATGCAAAAAATCTTAAAATCAAAGAACTATTAATCATGTGAGATTTGTTACCTAGGGAGATCGTATATCCCTATAACTTCCAGATCTAGTAGGAGAGGATGAAAGAGGTCAACTGACCTCCTCTCTAGCGGTATCCACATGGTGGATCTTAGTAGTGATATTCCTCAAATCATAATAAAAAGCCCGTAACTTCTTCGCAGCTTTTGTGCATCACATTGCAGTGAACATGGAAGAAGATCTCCTTCTTCGTTGTCCTTACATAGCAGGGAAAGGTGTGGTTAGCTAAGAAGAGATGGGAGGGAGGATAATAGGAGAGAGTGGCCAAAAGTGAAACTTATCCCCTTGTTGGCTGCCCCTGCCTCATATTTATATAGAGTCACAAAAAACCCTAACGGATCCTACCTTAGTGGGTATTGGATCTCTATCCAATTGCTCACTCCTATTGGATTATTGGATCTCTATCCAATAATCTTAATTTGTCTCAAATTGAGTCTCATGCAAGGAATCCACTAATATTGGGTCTCATCCAATGAGAAAATAGGCTTATTAAACAACTTATATTTAATCTTCTACTCGCTGCAATATCCACTATATGTGTGAGACCCTCTAGGCTCAATATTGAACTGGCTGTGAGTTTCACCTGTCAGAACTCCTTCTAATTCGGTGAATTGTTATCTCATAACTCAACTCACTCAACTCATTGACTATGGATGTATTAGGCCACTGCGCCACAGTCACCAGACTGTACAAGAGATCTAATCCATTGGACTTGTTTGTCCTCAATTACCGTGTATTTGTAGTCCCTCATCCATCTAATATCCTAAAGGACGTATATTATGCATGGTACTGTCAGGCCTCACACGGAATCCATCCGAGTTTCGTTCTGATCAAATTTTATCGAAGAACTCTTCTCTCAATTCGAACGACCCTGCAAGAACACATAGGATATTCTTTTCATGATACCGAGAGTAGATGATCCTATATTGACACTCAATTACTTTCGTAAGGTTGGTTACCAATCTCGATAACTGATTGTACCAAATATGGAACATTCATACTTGTAAATCTAGCGTCGAAGAAATGAGTATTCAAATAAGACATCTTTTGTGTCTCAAGTCTAAGTACCAGATACACAATTAAGACTACGGAATCGCTATATGATGTTAGGTATCATTAACCATACAGCATTCCGTAAGCGAATCAATCAATAAACTCATGCTCCAATGAGCACCTATATTGTATCCTTAGTGCCTCCACATGAGCGACTATGAGACCAGCCGCCTCGATCGTATAGACGAGAATATAATACACCGATCTATCTGATTATCTTAATGTCCCTCTCAAGTGACATAGGATCGAGATTATTTAGCGTTTGTGTTTATAGGTGAACCGATCTTATTATCGTAATCTCATCATAATTTCATTCTCATTGCACAGATCCAAAGACATCATAATATATATGTTCACAATAAACAATATAATACCAGAAAATATCGATAATAATAATAAATAAATAAATCATGTAACATATGATATGTGTCATCGCTTAGACGATTAACTTGCATCTCATGAGACTAAGGACATGCAGGCGACCTCATAAGATGTGGTCTTATCTAATGTCTACCAAGCGGAAGTGATGTGTCAACAAGAGCCTGCGTGTCATGCCTTGTATATCATTTACCGCTATTATGTTTCGACACATGAAAGAAGTTAGGACAGGAAGGGAGGTTCAATAGGTTATTGACCACATTAGAATATAACTAGAATCTATAGGTAAAAACCCTAACCTCTCAAACTCCATCACCTGTACAAAGTTCCTCCGAGGACAACGGTGATCATTCATTTCATGATTTCCTATCATATAAAGGACGGGAAACACCACAACTCATCATGCCACAGCTTCGCTGAGAAGTGAAGAACCTCGTTGCCGACAGTGGCTCGACTCAGACATCCTCACAAGGCAATAACAGTTAGTTACCTTTGAGATATGGAGCCTCGTTCGCTGGAGGCAGCGAGCACCCACCCCCATAAGCCGGAGGAGCACCGACAACGCACATCACAACTCCGTCGTTTTCGCACCATAGCATCAGCGAACTAATGTCACAAAACCCTAAATCCAGCACTCAGAAACACAATACCGCTTGCTTAAATAAAGAACATCCATCAGTCCAATGCCACACCAAATCCCACTTCCGTCGGTAATGTCACCGCATCGAACAATGCATAGAACCCTACATGCCCCATGCTGCTGAGTAAGATACAACATTATGGTCCTTACAACTGTAATCGGATGAACCACCAAGTGGGCAAAAGAGGACTACCGGAATTGGCTTATGCTCCTAATAAATAGCATAAGTACCCATAATGGTTGCCATTACTCCTACAAGCATTCCCTAAGATACACCGATGATCTCTAGCAGAGCAATTAGGGGGCACAAAAACAAAAAACCCAAAAAAAAAAGAGTGAGCTAAAGCACTTGGGGGCAAACTGCACACACTCCAGGCTACTCGTTCTCATTTTCTCTCGAGCCATTTCTACTTCTTCAGCCTAAGTTAAGAGCAGCAGTAATAGGTGGAGCGACTGTAGGCATTACCAGGACAGCAGTGTTCCCAGTTACTGGCTGCAAGGCCGCACTGCTCTCCAGATGCTCCCAGATCATCTTTCGTTTCTCCTCTGCTATCCTTCTCTTCTCTTCCTCCTCGCCCAACTCCTTTTTGCAAGCCAAAAATATCTCTTCGTCCATCTCGGATAACATTTTTTTCACATTTTGTGATAGATTAATAACCGCTTGATTCCAATGACTCCGTGTGTTCATTTCTAAAGCTGGCAAAACAAGAGGCATGATTGCTTGCCGGTTTTGGGACACCAGACTAATCACATGGTCATTATTCAACAAAAATAGTGCCCTCTCTGCAACCTGAAAATCATTTAAGACATCTAAGATATTGATATGAAAAATGATACACAAGCTGACTGTATGAAATGGTATAAATTCTGGTAACAAATTTAAGTCAATGTAGGGTCGCGGACAGGCTGTCATAACCAAAGATGATCTTACAGATAGGTTATTTCCAATAACCATTTTTGCCAACTAATTATTCATTAAGACATCATCCACTTTTTTTATGATACAGTTGCAAAAAGAAATATGCCCATGATTATAGTGCATTTTTTATTGTTTGCTAACCACCATAATGGACAAAACAGATGACCACACTTATTTTACATGATACTGGGTAATCACAATGAAGAAAAACAAGCATAGGAAGAATTATTTAACATGACCTTATTAAAAAGTTGTTATTTTTCAACATTTTCTACAGTGTTGCTATAATTGCTTCCTAAGCAAGCTATAGGTCCTTGTTCATGGATTGACCACGCGAAAATCACTAAAGAAACCCATTCTGTTGGTAATATAGATTTATTATAGAGGCCATCAGGAACTGCTCTGGTGTACTATTAGCTTATTCATGAAGAGAATACAATCAAAGAACAAGACAACACAAACAATAAAGTAACAGGAGAATACAATACTGCAAACAAAAAAGAACATGATAGAACTCTCTAGCAGACACTACTATCTAAAAGGACAAGAAGAAACTAGAAAGAAAAGATTTAATTTAGGTCTACAGAGAAATTTGAACACATAGAAGGTGACTTTAGGTGTCATTGTCAAATGCAAGGTTTGACTTACCGGTCCGTACTGGTGTATTGAGTTCATTTCGGTACCGGTATGGTATTGGTACCGGGTGGTATGCACAATATGTACCACCCGATATATTAAAATATAATATAATTTATATAATATAATATTAAAATATTAAAATACTAAAAAAAAAAGATAAAAAGGGGCGACGTCACCTCGATCTTTCTCCCCGCGTGGGAGAAAGAGCACCCGCGAGCGGCGATGGCACACGGGCGAGGACTGCGAGCGGGCGATAGGTCTTTTTTCTCCTCTTTTCTTTTTTTTTTCTTGTTTTTCCTCTTCTTCTTCTTCCTCCCTTTTTCTCGCTCAATCGACCACCGACAATCGATTTCTCCCTTCAATCGACCGCCGACGATCGATTTCTCCCTTCAATCGACCGTCGACGGTCGATTTTATGGAACGTCCGTCGGCCGCTCAACTCGGGATCGATATGTACCAGACGCAGAATATCAAATTGCAAACCTTGGTCAAATGCTCCAAGTATGGAAAAAACAATTTGTTTACAAGGGTAAGTTGCATAGATATCCTCCCTATACTCCACATTATCGGAACTTCATGCACTTTTCTTTAAGATAACTATAAAAATATGCACATATCACACACACACACACACACACATACATATATATATATATATATATATATATATATATATATATTTATATTTATATATTTATATATTTGTTTATATATGTATGTACATGTATACATACATACATACATACATACATACATATATATATATATATATATATACCATATGGAATGTATTTTTGGTTGTACCTTAAAATGTGAATAAGAGGTACTAGTAAATTTCAGATGAACAACTAATTAAAGTCACCATTATTACAATATATACTTGATTAAACTACCTTCTATACATAATAACACAAACACTAAACACTTGATGGTATTTCTTTGCAATAATATAACAATCGTTAATTTATACTTCCACACGTGCTCACAGTCAAGCTTTCTCCAGCACTTAAAACTGCTCTTGTACAATGTACTTTACTAAAGAAAACCATATGCAACTTACAGCCTATATAAAGATACCATTGTGCTGTGAGTGGCATATTTTTTTCTCCAATTTTGTAAATGTGCTAGATATAAAATATTTACCTTCTCTTCTCAAACTAGTATGAACATGAGCCTATTTGTTTCATATTTGTATGAGATCCATCATTATGCTTCATACTTAGCCATTATCAAAAGAAAGGACCATACAGAGAACTTCTGATCCTAATTATCTTTGTTCCTCCATCCTCAAATAGTGATTCTAACTATTTTAGTCTTCAATATACATTTAGATATAACTGCCATGTTTCAAGAATCATATGAGCTAGTTAGGGCATAAGGAGCCGACTTGAACCATAATAAAGATCATTCAGAGGCTTATGACAATGGTAGCATTATAGTTCATTCTTTTCTTATTAGTCATGTTAGGCTACAATTTTTCCCATATGATATTCAATAATTTGGATATGATTTTATTTTGTTCTTTGTGCAACTTAAGAATAGTCATAGGCATTCCATCATTTCTTGCACACTCAACACGTTAAGCTCAACTTGTCACTATATCTTCACTAGAGCTGGAAAGCATAACACATTTCTAGGCGAGAAACTATCAACACAGATAAATCCTGACTCAGTCTTGTTTGCTAAAATTTTCTGCAATCAGCAAGGAAGGTGATTGGCAAGCCTGTAAATGCCAATCAATAGACAGTCTAATCTGTCAAGTTACCTCTGAATGTTCACATCATCCAGAGACGAAGCAGTGTAACATGAACAAAAATTCAGGTGACACTACAATATCTTCTTTTTGGCAAAGAAAAAAAAACAACTAAGAGGAGAAGGCAAGAGAAGTCAACAGAAATGTTTTATTGGTGACTCAATAGAATTATTCAGTAAGTTGGGAACTTAATGCTGACGCTCACAAGTTGGAGTCATCCCTTACCAAGAAAATTCTTGGGAAGAGAGAAAATTCTTGGAAACTTATGGGTAAAAGGATCCACCTTTCAAATTGTATAGTAGGTTCATGCTAACTAAGAAACAAGCATAATGATCCAACAGACAATAAAAGAAGATTAGATACAACAGTTTTTGTTACCTGGAAGTGGGAGCTATTAATGCAGAAACCAATTCTCCGAAACAATGGGACCATACAGTTTTGAAGGTCTGCAGTGTCAGTAGCCTCCAAGACCTCCTCCAACTCGCTCAGGAACATGACTTCCTTCTGACTATTTGTAACTGGCCAATGCGTTACCAATCCTTTTATTATTGAACATGCCATCTTGGGCTCTTTCTCTATAAACTGTGTCACACAGTAGGTCAGCTGTTGAAGATAGACACCTAATGTTTTTGGTTTATGCAAAGGTATTAGAACCCTCTGAAAAAATAACTTGTGCTCCTCCTTCAGAGGCAGTGCAAACCCACTGATCACACTACCAAAAACTTCCAACAACTCAGCAATCCCATTGTGCCGGTCTGCCTCAAAAACAAATCGGTAGAATATGTTGCTCACCGCTTTACGGATGAAAGGGCGATGCACCATAAATTTTCCATATATCCTATGCAAAACTGTTTTCAAGCAATCCCTTTCCCTGGGGTCCTCGGAATCAAAGAGGTCAAGCAATCTCACGATGAATGAAACGTCAACATACTTCTTCCCAATTTTAGCATCAAGCGAGGATGACTCTACAAACTTGAGCAACAAATCATAGACAAGTTGCAGATGGCACCAAGCAGGATCGAATATTGGTTCTTCCTCCTCATTCTCCCCACCACCAGTACAAGATCGCATGTTTGGAGGAAAGGCCCTAAATAAGTTAACTGCAAACATCTTACAGCAAGCAGAAATCATAGGCTCGGTGAAACGAGAAGCTCCAGCATCAACATAATCGATGAGATCCAATAGCGCCTGCCTTTTCATATCCTTCTCGGTGGAGTTCTTGTTTGGACCCGAGAAGTCGAAGACAACACAGCAGAGGTTCAACTTACTGATGAAAAGGTTCTGTTTTTGTGAGTTAGGAACATCTTTGAATAGCAAAAGAGGTTCGATGCTGGTGACGACACTGGAGGGGAAAATAGCAGAAGCAGTCCGCTTCACCGTGGTTGATCGTGAGGGAACCACGTTGCCACTGCTAGTCCGCTGGATCGGATTCCCGTTCAAGAGATCCGTACAATCGTTGCTGGGATGGCTAGCGGAACCCGAGGAAGCGTCAGGTTTGGAAGACTTGCGAGGTAATTTACTCAGGAATTGCTTCCACATGGTGCCAGGATTGGGGAAGCCACTCAGATGAAGCTCATGCTGGCGGTGTTCGGCAGGCCTAAACCCAATTTTGTTTTGGGATACACCGATGCCGATGAAATACCAAATGGTGCGAAGAGAACCTTAATACCAAGCGACGCCAGACGACGACCACAACAACGACAACAACCGTTCTTGATCAGAAAAAGAAAAAGGGAAAGTAGAAACAGAAAGCAATTAAATTAGAATGATACGGAAACCACCACTTCCTCTGAAGCTCTGAGACATGGAGATCAAGTAGGAGAAGGAAAATCTTTGCGCTAAAAATGAGTGATCAAGCGAACAGAAGCCAAGATCGAGAAGCAGAAAGAAGGGATTTCAACAACGGCCAACCTAAGCACAAATATCACCTACCGTCGATCCAAGGTAACCGAGACTATACCAACTGCAGATCTCCACCGAGGGAACGCTTTGGAAGAAGGGGACCGACCGCAAGCGCTGCGAAACCTCTGGAGAAACACGGTGTCGAGGTTTTGTTAGGGGCCGACGTTTAGGGATCTGGCGAGAAGAGGTCGATCCGAAGCTAGATTCCGAAAGGCGGCGACGAATTCCATCAGGAACTCGAGAGATCGGCGCTGCCTTCGATCTCTCTCACCCGCATTGCGAGATCTGCCGTAGAGGAGGAGGAGGAGGCGAGAAGCAGCAGCAGGTGAAAGTAATACAAACAAATTTTAGCACAAGCAGCAGCAGAAGTGACCACTGTCCCTCCCTCCCTCGCTCCCTTCTCCTCGCCGAAGCTTATTCTTTTGTGGTTCGGAATGAACGGTTCTGGTGGCCAACCTGACCCAGCTCGATGCATCTGAGCCGTCGGCACTAGATTCATCATCATCATCATCGTATCCACCTTTGAACAAAAGCTACGACGATTAGATGCGTAGAATGGTTGGAACGTATCCCGGTTGATTCGTCCAAAGATAGATGCATCGCATAAGTGAGACGGCGTCACTACCGGATGTTAGTTATCTTTTTATCCCTCTAAGATCGATGCATAGAGCAAAAGATACACACCTTGTTCTGTTGGTTAGTGAATCGAGAGCTTTGATGCACTCCGACTTGTTAAGAACATTTCAAGGATGTAGGAATCATCATGTGTTCATCGCAGGCACGTCATACGCAACGTAGTAAAGCTAATAAGGACGACGACAGGAAGAAAACCTTTGGCTGGATTAACCCAACTCTGCTTATTATCACGCAACAAACTGTTAAACTGGTACAAATTATAACCCAAAACACAATTTACTTAAGTACAACAATTCTTATTTCCTACTTACTCTCCTTGATGTGAAACATGGAAGGATTACAAATAATTTACGTACCAATCTCATCTTTTTATTGATGGCGTGTGTCCTAGTTCACCTGGCATTATTGGTGCATCCCTGAGGTGTTGTTGGAGCTGCAAGCACCACAGCAAGCAAAAAAGACCAAGTTGAACCCATGAGGACTGTAGGAAACTTGGGGTTCCATGCAGTGGCTTGATGGAAAATGGATAGTACAAAAAAATAAAAATAAAAATAAAAATCATGGATTTCAAACATAAACATGCATCCATGCGCTCCACGCTCCATGTAATAATATCTCAGTAATCAATGGTGATCAGTGTTCAAAACAATGGAGTGTGAGAAGTCATCCAAGTTACCTAAATTGACGGCTTCTGAGCTTTTCATCAACCTCAGTCTCTTGCATGAAGCAACAAACATCCTAGAAACAGGAAGCACTAATTAGAACTGCTCATGCACCATCATGAAGCTTCAAACTACAGAGATCACACAACATACCATGCAAATGAGTACTATATTGTAATTTTGATTACATATACTAACAAATAATGATTTATTGGGTGTATTAAAATGATAAAGCATTAAAGCATGTTAGAGAGGGAAAACCTTTGTTTATGGCCACACTGTCTTACTCTACACAATACAATTCCAACTTAGCAATGATGTTATGGCATCATATAATATATACATTTATGGCCATTTATACGATATTTACAGATTCTTAAACCCAGCTTAAGTTCTAGAGAATGCATTTCCACGTGTCCTCCAACCAGGTGACAAAAATTTTACTAATGCAAAAAAACCTTTATGTTCAAAGACATTTCTCATCCCCGAATGAAAACCTTTATGTTCTTCTTCATTTGAACCTGCCTATAGTTATGCATCATGGCAAAGTTGAATGGCTTCAAGAATTTAAATCTCAATCTTGCAGATTGGGGATATGTTGGGATTTATCCATGCATCAAACTTCAGAAACAAAAGGAAATGGAGAAACTTACTTCCAGGGGACATCACCAACAAGCATCCAGTCACCGTCCTTGTCCTCATAGGTAGGGACATACTCTGCCCCGTTCACCGGGTCGACCAGCCTCCTCTCGTTGGTATAGTTGCCTGCAGCAAATCGACAACGGAATCGATCACCCTCGTAGGTGCCAAACCAGAAGAAGATGATGGAAAGGTGACAGGATAAATCGGTAATCAGGTCCACAACGATGATACATATCGATGATACATCGGGAGAGAGAGAGAGAGAGGAAATGGACTGACGGACGGTGAAACAGGAGAACATCTCCTCGAGGGCGGTCAGCAGCTGCTGGTACCCTGCGTAGGCGTCGAGGTCAACCTTACGAAGGTAGGGCGTTCCATCCACGGCCACCTTCACATAGGTGCAGCTCCTTGAAGCGTTCCTCCGGAACGACCTCACCGGCGGCCAACCCACCACCTGTGCCCTGTCAAAAGCAGAAAACAAATTAAAGAACGATGGTATTACGATTGAAGTCAACACCCTCGCGCCTCAACCAAAAGGACGAGATCGTTAGGACGGCCGTTTACCATTGACATCGGTAATCGACGCTCGTCTTCGTAACTGATAGAATAAGATACGTGCAGGCAAGGGCAACGTAGGAATGAAGGGCACTGCTTGGTCAATATGAGAACAATCTAAGGGTAATTAGGTCCTCTCATCGACGGTCGGCAGGCCCACTTGCCGTTCGCGATCGAGACGACCCAAAACACCCACCAAACGTCGGCAATTCCGAACGCAGGGCTCCGGAAATCGAGACAGTTCACAGGAGTGAAATCGTAATTTTGGAACAAGACGTGAGGTTGGCCGCATGCCCTACTTACTTGGAGGCTGGAGACTTTCCGGCACCGGAGACGGGCCCGTCGGAGGAACCGGACGCGGGATCCTTGGGGCGCGCCTCCAACGCAGGCCTCCCAAAGCTGAGATCGATAGACTCGGAGAAACCGCGCTTCTTCTCGGGCTCCGATTTCGAACCCCCGGGCGGGGCGAGCGTCAGCTGTGTCTCCTCGTAGTCGAGACCGGACACCTCCGACTCTGTCGAGCTATTCCCCGTCTCTGTCGTCGACATCTCCTGCTCCGACCTTTTCCTCCCAAGGCGGTCGATCCGAACAAGTACAGGAGGCGAGTAGTTACAAACAGAGAGGTGAGAAGAGGGCGAGCCTCGGGCAGCCTTCGACAGACGCGTGGCGGGATCGGGCGGTGGAGATTTGCCCAGAGGGTCCCCGTAGCAAAGTGGCCGTCTCCTCTACCACAGCGCGCCTAGCAATTCTCCGGGCGACCGAAGAGGAAAATAAACGAAAGCGGAGGGAGGAGGAGGGGAAAGCCAAAGAGACAAAAGGAAGGGGGCGACGGGGAGAATATTATATAAAGAGAAAAAGGAAAAGAAGGAAAAGGGGAACGCGTATCGTGCGAGGTTGGCTGGGATCATCGTAGACGACTCGAGAAGTTGCGGAGCATAACAATCAAACAGCTGCGTCCCGTGTTTGCTTTAACGATATTATGATTAGCGTCAACCGCCTGGCCAAATTTAAGTACGCAAGCTAAAGTCTCTTTTAGGTTATCGTCGTCGTCATCATCATCATCATCATCCATGGGCTGGCTGCCACTACTACACTTGTTTCCCATTATTTATCTTGTCCACCGCAGGTAGTGGGTCAAACATAACCAAATAGTGCAAGAAAATTTTCAAAAGTGACAACTCAATGACACTGCCGCTGTCTCCAATGGCAAGAATGGCTTCATTATTGCTAAGAAAACAGCGTATGTGATGTCGGCTTGTCAAAGTCTCCTCTTGGATTCCGTCGCTGCAGCTATCGCTATGCTTCCTCATGTAGGAAAACCGAGTTCTTCCCCATTCAATCACTGAATAGCCACTACTGTGACACAGTAAAAGGTTAAACTTCGAATCTCTTGTGTATATATATGTGTGTGCATACGTGAAGGTTATTTTAGGAAACGACAACACCACATTTGAGGAACATGTTGACACCAGCATAATAAAAAGGGTATTTAACTGGTTTACACTGACCACACGACTGTGCGTCAAAAGCTTGTATATATTATCATATGGGGGACAAACAAAGCTCTATTATTGTGGCCAATCAGATTTGAATGCATAACATTATTCAACTTTTGAAGACAATAATGGGATCGCACATAGCATATGCCAAAATTTGTACTTTAATAATAACACAGATCACACAAAATTTGTCCTAAAAGGAGTGCCAAAAAAGTAAATCCAGGCAATAATCATTGACCCACTGCTTAAATATATCTCCAAGCTAGCTGACCACTTACAGATCTTTGCTACCGAGCTCAAAACTGATAAATGACTGATTGTTTGATGCGAGGAAAAGCTTCCACCATTTTAGCGAGATCAGATCTAAATACTACAAAATTACTCGAGGTGTTAGTACCAACTCAGCAATATCTTTACTGCAATTGAGCCACCAAAAATACCTTCAAGTGCCCTGGCAAGAAAAATTAACTTTTGTACTGTAATGAGTGAGGCAAGATTCTACAATTGATGAGATCACTCCACTTCCCGTCTCAAGCATTTTTTGGATCCACCTGTAGCGTTAGACAAGAGAACCATTCACTATTGGATTTTCAGGTCCTTCAAGCCATGTAGTTTTCCATTTAAGAAATGAGAATCTACTATTGTGGCATCTTGGCAAGCTGCAATTCCATTTTCTGGCGGACTATGTGTGTTATTACTGATTGTACACGTGACAGCAGAGCTACTGCAGCCTCCAAAATATGTCGAATATGGAAAGTATTCTGCGCACCATGCTCTCCATCCTGTAGTTGCACAAAAAGTATCAGGAGAAATGATAATTTAGAATTTGACAAAGCTTATTTACCCGGACAAATATCGATATTGCCCTTGGTACATATGCATAAAATTACTTATTTGACTATTTGAAATATCCAGGTACACTTACTAGAAGCAGAACCGTGGTCCTTGAACACATCTTCAAGCAGTTTGTGGACTGCGATACAGTCTTGAGGCTTCCATATGTTGACAGGACCAAGTGCATCGTTTCTGTTTAAAAGTCCAGAATCATTAAAATATGAATATGATTGTTGACTAATTAAGATCGCTCTTACCCCATTGCTAGGGTGTTTTTCGAATCTTCAATTAACATAATTGCATCAAGCTTCTTATCTGGCTCAAGAACATATAGCATTTCAGCAGCTGCTGCTCTATGCATTAAGGAATCTGACAATTCAGAGAGATTATATTAACAACCTCAGTGTCATCGAAAAGATAACTTGGTAGGAAACAATTTAGAAACCTTTGTGCCTCTCGAGGAAAGATTGATTAGCTTCAATTAGTGACTTTCCGCTCAACTGACTGCAAGAGATGAGAATCATAAACCTATTACCCACTTCAAAAACAAATGTGAGTTTGTTGAAGTAAAACAGGATTCAACAGCAACCTTATATGTGGTCGTTCTGCTACTAAAACATTCCAAACAAGTTTCTCTGAGTCTGTCTCTGGAGAAGTTAAGCTGCTAACTTTGTGAAAGAACTTTATCTGTGAAATGGTACAATGAATTAGTCTACCAAAAACAGAAATAATTGTGACAGTTTATCCAGGCCAAATTATATTCTACAAGCTTCAGATTACAAGAAGCAAAAATACAAGAAATGCTGAAGAAATAGATTGAACAAACAGTTGCATTTTACAGTTCCTTGCTTTTGGATACGGTTATTTTTGTTCCAGAATCTTGTAGTTGCTCTTTTAGTCACTTATGCATCAGAATATGCAACTGCAAGTTATTTTAGCACTATGAAAAACATGACTTCCACACATTTTTTGACTAGTAACCACAGTTGGAATTAAATGAAGTTTCCACAGACACCATAATTTTTCTTTTCCACAGACATTCAAACCAGATTACAGTTTAAACGAGAAACGTGCAAAAATTAAATAAAACCTTAAGTAAGTCACACTATCTCCAAGGTTTCTGGATGATTAATTAACGAACAACATTAATATTCCAATTTATTTTATAAGCATGACTTATTTCCACTTTAGGCCTAATAGTTTCACAAAATCCAACTTCAATGTCCATCCAACTTAAACATCAATAAGGTCCAATTTTGACTCTTCTAATTGACACTCTTCTGTTTCAATTATCATCCAAAGTAAATTTTTAAAACTTTCATTCCTGGCGTTTGACAAAACTAATGATATATGCTAGGACCCGGACAAGTTCAGGCATGATTGAAACTGGACATGAAACTGCTTCAAGCAATGGATTGGAGGACCAAATTTGAAACATTTTACCATTGGGATGTGGTACAAGAGACCAGTTCCAGATCAGCTGCAGTGGAGCATAGGTCCAATGTATGCTAAATTATTAAAAAGTAAAAACTAGCTAATGCAATAAACAAAACTCAAATGAAAGCTTGGCCAAGTCAATCACACAAATTACCTAATTTACAAACTGGAAGGTCAGAATTCATAGCCAAATCTTCAAGCAAGAAGAACAAAATAAGCAAAGAAATACCAAGGACATCACTGGAATTCTATAGCAAAATTTAAAAATTTTATAGAAGTATCAGAATATATAGATTAAAAACACTTCTTTTTGTAATATTCTCTACGAGGATCCTAGTCCAGGTCTAATAAATTCAAAGAGGCTTTATCTCAGACCCATAACTAACATAGGGGCCATAAGTTGGCTTTGGGCAACTGGGTCCTATTATCCAAAGAAAACCAAATTACTAAGTACTTGCATCAAATGATCCATCTGGTAAGTGGTAACCACAACCAAACATCTCAGGAATTCTCCCTTAAGGTCAAGTAATTTCTCCAATAGAATAGTACCAAAATTCTTGCAATGCAAAATGTAAACCCACAATACCAATGACCTTGTTTTGTCCATATTTAAACTTCCTTTTCTCCTTCACTCAGGCCTCCTCTAATATTCAAAGTATGGAGCCTTGAGAAATTAGAGGTATGATGAAGTGCTGATCATCGCAACAAAGAGGCGTGATGACCTGGATAATGTGAATGCAACCAAAGGTTCTCGACTATCATAACTATGATTAAAATCCATAAAAATTTCATACATATTCACATATATAAACTTTGAATATCATATATCCACAGACGTAGATGAATCACATATCGGTGCAGCCAATTTAGATATGCAGTTTTTCATTAAAATAAGTTGTTCTGAGAAGCAAAAGCTAAACCAAGCAAGTTCACAAGTTGGTAACACGTACCAAACACCGATGACAATCTGGATCATTCTCATTCAATTTAAGTAGATGCTTAACAGCCTGAAGATTTAAAAAAAATTGAAGTCAGAACAATTATAATTATCAAGGTTAAAGAACAATATTTACAAAGTACACATCATATGGGACAAAGTGCAAATTAAGGTCCATAAGATTTTAAATTAGTTGCATACACTGCATGAGTAGGGAGCAAAGCAAATTGAACTTGATCAAGCTAGATCAAGAAATTACAGTATCTCGTGTTTTTTTTAGTTCTAGCCACAATATCCTAGCATCCTAGTTAGAAATACAAAATTGTAGCAAGCCAGTAGAGGTTAGATGCCCCAGCTTTTGCTCCAACCTTATCACATAGAAATCATGTAAAACTATAATTTACTACTAAAAATACTTGGCAAATTGAATTACCAACATGATCAGATTAATTAGTTGCTGGTACAGTAAGAATCGACTGATATTTACCAGTCCAAGCCAGGGCCTGTACCATACCATGTGGTCCAGTAATGGTATTTAATTTTTTAATACTTTTTCAGTTGATACTAGATGATACAGGCCGTTCGTTATATGTCCGATACACTGATACCACAGATTACCAAAACCAGTTTTGAACCGAGATATAAAATAATTTATAAATGTTATTGCCCCATCTCTAAGAACAATAACACATCTGACATGATCGAAGTATAGAAAATGCTCCTAAAGAAACATACATAAGATACATGAATGACAGTGACATGAATGAGTCTATCCTTCAAGAAACAAACAAATTATAAGGAAGCTTTAGCCAAACATTCTTTAATCAATAAAGAAGTGAGCACTTAGGTAGCTCAACCTTCCATTACATAGCCAGATCAACAAGTGAGCACCTAATTGCTTTCTAGTTTCAAAATCTAGACATCGAGTTCTAGGCCCTAGTTTCAAATTTGGCGAATGTTTCACTTTCAGGATGGCGCAAATGAAAGTTCAGGCTAGAACAACTTGAATAGACCAGTGTTGTTAAAAAATGCCGGTGTACTCAGGCGAGGCAAGGCCCAAGCACCTCACACAGTGTCCAGGCGTCATGCTTCACTGTGAATATAAAGAATCGAACCAGATTGTCAATTATGTTTCAATTGAACAGTATCTTGGTTCAATCGAACCAGATTGTAAACAAATAGTATCTTGGTTCAATCATAGGTAACTCCTAACCGTAACTAGTTTTAAATAGTTTAAAACTGATATTAGTCCCTATTTAGAATTGTTAACCTTATTTAGGACTGTTAATTTCTATAGAACTAATATCCATTTAGCACAGTTAATCACTATTTAGAAATGTTATTAGTCCTCATTTAGCACAATTTATATTTAGAACTATTATTAGGGTTTCAAGAAAAAAGAGAAGTGTACAAAGTAATATTAAAATCAATTTCATGCCATATTTTTATTTTGATAATCATATTTATCAGTTGTATTAATATATTTTTTATATTTTAATATTCTAAAGCGTCTCGCTTCGGTCGGGTGGGTGACTAGTGCCTCGGGCATTTTGCAACCTTGATGCCTAACACTTTTAAAAACACTAGAATAGACTGAGGATTGGGATACTTTACTGAAAGTTGTATTAGCTGACGTTAACAGACTTCTGATTAGCAATCAGTAAACTGTCAATTTATTTTGTACAGAAAAGTTGATAACTATTGCTTCAAAAGACGATTAAAGAGAACATCCCTAGCATTGGAGCACAGAATCCTAGACAACTCAACAGTCCATGTTCCTTTCCAAAAAAATTGGATTTGTATTTCCTGGCATAATTAGCTAGCCAGTCTGCAGCTCTGTTACTTTCTCTATAGACACGACAAACTTTAAAAAAATCCATACATCATAAAATCCTAAATATACATCATAAACTTAAGGATCTGCCATGGATATTAGGCCCGATTGTTCAAGATATCCATGGGTAAAGCTGCATCAGCCTCAACATGCATAAATTGCACACCTCCTTAAGAGCAAATGCTCCAGGCCTACTTTGAGTTCGATAGATGCATTTAGGAAATTTGATCTATCTTGGATATACCTACACCCAGCCGAGATACAATCAACAGTCATATTTCATATGAAAAACTAGCTCCTCCCATATTCTGTATGTCATTCCAAGCTTCATCTAAAGTTTAGCTTAAACCGTTCTACAACAGGTTTTTCCCACCTTACATTGAGATGAAACATCTCATGTATTCCTTCAGACATTTTTTAATTCAACATAGCTGAGAGCATAATTAACAGCCTTATAGAAGACATTTCAAGGCTTAAGTTCATGAAGAGAATCACTGCTAGCTTTCCAAAGAAGCCATGGAACATGGCTGTTAAAGCTCTTAGGAGCATACCATTCAACATGTTCCTGTCATTTCCTGCTTGAGACATAGACCATCCAGCCAACCTGACATAAACCTAGATTGCAGAGAAAAATATTGCAAATAAAGCCCCGAATCTGTCATATTATTATCTTTTGTGGCCAAGGTATATAACATAATTGCATGTCGTAGTTCCTATTAGGCTTTTGTTGTTGTCGAGTTTTAAAAATTAAGCAGATTGACCTAGGGTCAGGTTCAAGCTAATAACATCGGCTTCAGTTTCAAGCTACTGTATTTATGCCCAGACCAAAGATCAAAAAGAATAGCTCATGACAGGCTCTGACTTGAGGAAGCCTGAGTTCACACTGATCATCTCCTTAATGCTAAGACCAGATCAGCATTTGGTGAAATCCAATGCGGAAATCAAAACATCCCTTCCAGTGCACCTGGCTAATGCCCTGTGACAGTCACCTGCAACAGACCCTTTCTTCCAAAGAAACAAGACATGTAGAAACTTTATTGGCTGTAGGTGGCTCCTCTAATCAAAATCGGTCTTCCGTTTTCTTTAGTAATATCAGGATCATAATTCATCCATGACACATGCTTCTTCCTTTTTCTTTGAACTAAAAAAATAATTAAAATATCAATACTTGATTATTACCTTCAATATCCCCCACTACCTTATATGTTTTTTCTCATCCATTATGCTCAGTTACATCCGACCTTTTATATTTATACCAAGGATGAAGGATCTTACAAGTTACTATTTCGTTGGATGTAAAAAGTAAGAACATTATTAATGACAAGATGAACAAACCAATGCTAACAAAACCATGCTCCCAGCTTGGTAATGAATAGAAGTATAAATATCACATATAAAGTACATAATGCAAAAGAACCATGTTTCTTTGTTGCAGTTTCAACCAATGATTTAAAAAGCGCTAGGCGCACCAAAAGGCACCAAGGTCCCAAAACGCCCAAGGCGCTAGGCGCTCTCCCAGGCGCCCGCCCGAGCAAAGCAAGATGCTAAAATATAAAAAATATATAATACAATTAATAAATATAATTATTTAAACAGAAATATGATATTAAATTAAGAAAATCTAGAAACATGATATTAAATAAATATTAGTATTATTAAAATTTAAATCAAAATAATATATTATTAATCTAATAAATAAAAAATATTATTATCGGTATACTGTTTATAGTATACTGTTAATAGTACATTAATAGTATACTGTTAATATACAATATACTACTATTAACAGTAGATGGGCGAGGTGGCTAACTTCGAGAAAGCTTCTTACTGAGAGCAACGAAAGCGACAAGCGGCAACGGCAGCGACGAGCAGCTACAACGGTAGCGGCGACCAACGGCAGCGGCGACCAACGACGACGAGAGAGAGCAGCGGCAGCGATAGAGAGCAACGACAGCGGTGACAACAGCAGAGAGCAACGACAGCGGAGGGCGGCATGCAACAATAGCAGCGAGGGGCGGCAACAGAGTCAACGACGTAATCACGATTCGTAAGTGGGATTAGGGTTGAGGAAGCAATTATCGATGCGTTAGTTGGTTTGATTGAACCAACTAACGCGAATTCGATCGAACCAGGCTAAAAGCCTGGTTCGCCTCTCTTGGTTTAACCCGGGCACTCGCCCGAAGCGCCCAGACCCTGCGCCCGGGCGACACCTCTTTGAAGCGCCTGAAGATCAAACGAGGCACTCGGGCCTCGCCTCGCCCGAGCACTTAGGTGAGCACCCGAGTGCCTTTTGCAATCGTTGGTTTCAAGCAAGATAACATTTTGATTTTTGAGTAATAAATAAGAATGTGAAGTGAGGTTACCTGAAATGCTAACAAAATCTTTTGTTTTCTCATGTTGACTTCAAAAGAAAGAATATGTGTTTCCAATGAATTAGCTGAGTTACTCTGAAGCAACTTTAGATATTTTGTGGCTTCCAATAATGGATCCTCAACCTGCATAAAAAGAATATATTGACTGGGTTATTTAAGCATACCATACCAATGTGGCAGATCTCTAGACTACACAAATCAGTGAAATCAACTTCTTTGAATTAACATAAAGGAAGCCAGATAGCTGTTGCATTGCATAACCAAAAGATTTGAGAGCTCAAACGAACATTGAAAGTTTAGAAGGGACCTGCAATAGCTTTTTCCCATGAGGATCTAGATCAACTGGTCTGGAATTTTGTCGCTTGCCAGATTTAGATGTGCCAGAAGTTGTATCCTCATTTCTTTCTTCAGCTTCCTGCAGAATATCAAAGAGAAATTTGGAAGAAAACATCCCAACAGAAGAGCATCTACAAGTGTAAAAAATTATGGTTAAATTACTTTCTTGGCACGAGCTTCTGCCTTTTTCTGTTTTTGTCTCATTTTCTTCCTCTGTGAAGGAGGCAACTGTGACATCTCATCACCTTCCTCTGTTGCCGACTTCGATGGAAAATCATGCAACTTTATATAGCATCTACAGTTAAAAGGTCACATTCAATTGGTTAATTTTCCAAGCAAAATAAACTTTATTGTACATAAATGTTTTGTCAAATTAAGTCCTGTAAATAATCTTTCCATATTTGCAGACAACTGGCTGGGGTGAGTAGATCTGTCATGAAGTGCTCCTCTGTATGCTCATTTCTCAAAGGAAGACTATGTTCCTTCACCATCATTTCATCTATGATCAACGAATATTAGTACACACCTCAACACCTACCACCCAAGGTCTTAAATAGCAGTGCTGGTTCCAAACCAGAACCTCATAAGACCGGTGTGTATCAGTCAGTATTGTATGCTTTGGTATATTAGAGTCAAACAAAAATGTCTTACTATGCCAATATATATCAGCACAGTTAGTACACCAATATGAAACCAGAACAGTATGGTACAATTATCAAACTGGTTTTTGAAATCTTGGAACAAGGCACAAGGATCGATGAAGAATGAGAAGGGTTAGGGCAATTGAAGAAAGAAAGGAAGAATAATGGTAAACCACGTGATTGTAGCAAATATGAAGTGTTTGATATTGACAAATTGGGAAAGCTTATTGGAAACATAAAAAATGATTATACAGTTGCATGCAGTGAGAACATTGTCATGCAGAAGCAACAAATCAACTTAAGCCAAAACCTTGTGTGATGCAGACATAGAAGCATATCAATGTCTACTACCAATGTTAAAATGAGACTGACCATTGAATGAGTTTTGAAACAGGCAAGAGGAGTTCTAATGCCTTGTGGTTCTAATTGTAAAATATTTTTTATGTAGTTCATCAAACTGATAGATTAAATTGGAGCATAATATAAAGTGTAACCATTAAATACTGTTATGCTATTTTTGGTTATTTAATCCTTCTTCAGCAATCTTTTGCCAATCAAGATGCTAAAAAATGCTACCTTTATAGTACACAAATAACAGATAAATTATCCATTCCATGCTCAAACTTATTCAATCAGTTTAATGCTAATCAGGTATATGATAAGGAATCTTTTATGGTCAATGGTCACATTGTATGCATAACTCTAGGTTTTGATTGCAACTAATTTTATGCGAAGTAAAAGAATAACAAGTGTAACATCTGAAAAAGTTCCAACTGTTGACAGAAGGATGCACTCAAGCACTCAATCAAATAGACATCGAATCAAGGAAAGATGGCAACTCCACCTTATGGTACCGACTGCAGCTTTATGGAAATATTCATGTGAATGCAACTGGTTTTGAAATTTCAGCATTGATACATAAGCCCGTAGAGTCATTTTACGCAAACAATAAGAATGGAAGTCAAATTGGTCCTCAGTCATGTCTGAATAATGCTTCTCAACGGCTAAGTAGTTTTTGAGTGCACGTCCTAGATCACCTTGACGGAAGTAACTTTCACCAGAGGCAAGTTCGTACCTTCCACAACACATACATGCCAGAAAGAGTGCATAAAGAGCAAAGACAAATGAGATTTTTCAATCAAATTGTCGATCATGACAGAGGAAACTCAAGCATACATACCACATGCACTGCATGTCATGAAGATTATTGTGCTGATCCCCATCCTTAGTAAACAAAACAGCTGTTTTCTCTGCTAATCCAACCTTCGTCAATCAATGAATAAAAAATATTACTTCCACAGGCTCAAACAAGAATATCATATAATGCCTAGTATATCTAGGTCAGAAAGTAGGATACCTGATCAGCTTGAAGCATACGCATAACACACTCACTATTCAAGTAACGATCCGCAAGATCCATAGACCTAGCTTCATCTGCCAAGGCAGCTGCAGCAGGCAAATCACCAGCATTTTCTAGTATCCTGCCCTGTGATCAAGATGACAAAAATGTGATGAATGAACAAATGATCATCTAGTTGTTGCTAGATATAAAGACATAAATTTTCTATTTACTAAGGAGGCTAAATTAGAACTAACGGTAAGAATAGTTGTCAATCTGGAAGGTGTATATTGAAAGAGATCTAATATGCTTAAAAATTAATTATGTCATAGAGCCTCCGCCAAAAAATAGATCTGATGTGGGAAGAAATTACTACTCCAAATCACAAGATGGAATCTGAGATCCAAAGGGGAATAATAACTCAAGACTCTTAATCCTGCTTCTAACACGTCTCCAATTAGTAAAAGACATAGACACTAGCATTAACACTTCAAATATCTAAATCAAATCGCCCTCCCAATAAAGTTTGTCAATTCTCATGTTGTAGCTTAGAAGAAAGCTCACTACACCAAGACCCTGCATCCCAATAATTCTTATCTGACACAGTCCTATCTTTACGACCAATATATACAGTTTAACCACCTTCATGCAAGTTTGTCACTTATTTAAAATATCTTCCCCAAAAATTTTCACATCCCTCACTTCACCATCAGAGAGATTTCCTGTCAAGATCACATTTTGGATTCTTCATTCCAAATCAGTTCTGAAAATCTCTAAGATCAACCAGTCAAAAAGAAAATATCCTCATAAAAACAACTTCCCAAAACGTGGAATTAAAAATTTCTGAGCCAAGTTTTGCTGCTACCTCAGTTTTGATTTCGAATTCTAAGGCAAAGTATTAAATCTTACAACCTTTTTATACAGAGAAGAGTAAGTGTACTTTGATGGACTTTACTTCTTACACATACTTTTAAGTATTTTCACAAAAAGGCATATACATGTCGTATACGTCTTGTCAAATAAAGCACCGGCTGCTGAAATGTCTCTGATCATTTCAAAATCTTTCATGACAATATAGTAAAACCAATATCTTCTTATACTAATATATTTGCCAGTACTTAACTGTAGTTGTTCTTATATGCAACCTATTAATTCTAATCTTTATTTCCCATCACTTAACATTATAAAAGATAATACTATACATAATACCCTGATTTAATCTCACATACACAGTGGGAAAAGGCTCAAATTGATGTATAACTCTACCATAATTAACATGGCTTAAACATTTTTGACTAATAGTTCAGGTTATCCCATCAGGTTGGCTCATGTAAAATGTCATTTGGATGCCTCAGCTAAAACACATAACCAGGTAAACCTAATCTTTGAGAGAGAGTTTACCTAGATACTTTTAACTACATGAGATTGTATATGAAGCTTGATACTAAAACAACTTAATCTTTGAGAGAGAGTTTACCTAGATACCTTTAACTACATGAGATTGTATATAAAGCATGATACCAAAACAACCCATGATTTTAACAAGGAACTGTTAAATCTAAATAGTTTAGCATAACTCTTTCTCCAAGAAAAAAAAAAAATCACCCCCCTTCCTTAGCAACACAAAGTATCCCAAAACAAGCAAGACACTGAAATATGGAAGAGACACCAACTTGACTAGAAAACTCCAACTAATAAACACTATTTTGTGTCTTTGAAAATTGGAATAAATATAGTAAACCATAATTTGCATATGACAGTTTCATCCCTGATAAGTCAGATATGTCATCAAATTTGCTAATGTTGATTTATGACACAAACCTTAGTGGAGTACAAATCAATGACTGTTGGAGTGTGTTCAATAGCTTCATCAATTTTAGCTAGAGCAAGAGAATACTGGCCTCGTCGGTCATAATGCTGCATCACAACCGAAGCAAAAGTCTTGACTTATGTAATACATATTCAGAATGACATAAATCTAATTTCATAAGCGACAAAAAAACAAACCTGGGAAACCAGAAACAAAGTCCACATGATTGTTGAAGGAGGCTCTTTTTTGGAACTGAAATTTGAGAAGAAAAATTATGACCACAATCACAAATGCCATTTCTACGGAACACGTCATTATGCATTTTAAATGGAATCTTAGCAATAATTTTCAAAGTCTTAGGCTGTTGTTTGAAAGAAATACATCATGACATGCTTATTCTTAGCTAAATATTTAAGATCAGAACAGTATCGGAGCCAATACAATACAGGTTAGAGATCATTAGAAGACATAAGAAATTAACTGAAGGTAGTGTTCAATTTATGTATTTGCATATGAACTTATGAAGCATTAGGAAAGCTCCTTCCTATCTGATGCAAAATACTTCTATTATAGAGATTGCCTAACAATGTCTAAAAAGTTGCAACATTTCCTAGTTTTAGTATTTACATCTTAGTTTCTCCAAACGAGAGAATAACTGAATGACAAGGATAAAATAATGTCACAACCACAGTCATGTGCAAATACTCACAGCCAAGCCAGCCGAAGTTCTTGCCTAAAGATTCTTTTTAAACCAAAGTTGTTATAAAATGATCAACAGTTTTTGTCAAATCATAAATCTTGTTTCAAGTAGTAAGGAGTCTCTATAGGATATTCATCAGCCAGAATTCAAGTTTAGGTTGGCATGGTGAATCTTATGCCAAACTGTCCAAATTATGCTGTATGGCTATTTTATAACATAGCTATTCAATAACTAATCTGAAGATAATTATTGTCATGCAACAATTGAAATCTCGACCGGTTCAGCATGATTTGACCGTTATATATGGTCAACAGTACGACCAGTACATGGACCAATCCAAATCAATTAAACAGAAATTCACAGTGATCAACGTGAGAGAAAAGTCTGGTTTCAAAATTACCTTCCTGGAAAGCATCCTGTTGATTTAATTGAGTGTTCTAGATGAAGAAATAATTGTTCAAGAATGGCTGCCTGCAAAATGAATCCAACTGCTCAATGATTTTATCAATTTTTTATTTGAAAAGCAATTTGGGAAGAAATTGAATAGATCTTTCGTTAAGGATTCTGCAAACCTTTCCATTTCGTTCATACAAGGGGCTAAGATCAGAGAACAATGAAGGAACACCCTGAATGTGTGACAAGCTATGTTAGTTTTGATTGGCCACTACACCCAATTCGAAGAGTATAGTAAACTGAGAAAAAAATAAAAATAAGAAACAGCATGACCCACTACAGAAGGGTCACAATTTTATAATACAAAAGGCTTAACAATTAATGTGGTAAAATATTTTTTCTAACCTTAGTTAATAAAGGCCTGACATAGTTGTCTGCTGCTTCCCGAAATTCATCGCCCTCTAGAAAATCAAGTGGTATTCGCTGAGCAAAGAAAAAAGAAGAACCCAATAGGTGATACGGTAATTGCAAATAGAACATTGCAAGCATGATACAGCATACAAATAATACAAATAAAATAAAAATTCTGCTAAAGATTAAGAAGCTCGAGTAGCTGCCCGAGAAAACATTCTAAAAGGCATGACGATGCTATGGCAATCAAGAAGAAAACAGAAGAGTTTTAGTTTGCGGAAACTTCCTGAATTCTAGTTGCCTCAAAAGAAATGATAACAACATTCTAACAGGCATTAACCAAAAATGGACAACAGAGATGATTCGTTACAACCAAATAATTTATAGCATTTAGAAAGAGTAACTAAAAATATAAGCCAGAATCATTGTCCAATTACAAGAAAAGATTATTTTACCTTAATAGCAGAAGACCAACTGTATTGCTCCCTAAGTGACTTATACAAAGCATCTAATCTTTCAATTTCATCAGATGTATATACACCTTTTTCAGAATATAGTCCAAGACATTTTTGCAGGCCAATAAAGTACCTGTTTAGCGAAAAGGAACAATAATTAATACAGTTTGAAGCCTATAAAATAGGTCCACGGCTTGGATAGAAAAGAATGAGATAAAAGCTAACCAAAAAGCCAAATGGCATTTAAGAATATGCCGCATAGTCAGTATATGGAAAAGCAAAAAAACATTTGGCACTAGGTGGCTAAAAAGATAGTTTTAAGTCCCATGGTTCATCTCACCGGTCCGTATCAATGTACCGATCAGTTGTCGGTACGGTACATACCAAACTAAACCGAGTCAAACCAAGCATACCGACACATGATACATGAGGGCATACCAATTTACCGACCATACCAGTCCTCTATCGGATTGGTACATATCGCCTATACCGAACGGTACAATGAACCTTGAGTTTGACCGCTAAATGCTCTAGTAGAATAGAAGATAATATTTTTATAGATTAATGGCTAAAAAGGATCCATGTAGGCAATCCCAAACAGCTGGTAGATGATCATTACCGTTAAATGAATATATCAGGAAAATAGGAAACTATCTCAACCCCAAAAGAAATAATATATGCCTATCAAGATTCTTATGATAAAGAAAAGTAATTAAGACCCTCCATCGATATCAAAGCAAATTTCTAAGCAATGAAGTGAGACCAAGTATCTGCTGCAGTATCAGCACCTGAGGGTTCACAACCAAATGCATAAACATATTTGACTGAAAAAATAAGAAACTTGAAAATCTACAGGCAGAATAAAGCATGTCATACAAACAAAAAAGAAAGAGAAGAAGAAAATTCAAATATCATCCCTTTGATAAGTAAAAGATTCATATACTGAACCGCTTACCTGTAATTGTCAGAATTCATAAAGAGCAGGGACGTATATATTTTCTCCCCTTCTTCGAAGCGACCAAGTTTCAACACAATGGATGCCATTTGTTCCTTGAAGGCTAACTTATCCACCTGATGAGAAAATAAGAATACAAGCAACAAAAATGTTGGAACAAGTCAAAAAGATGATCTAATGCATAAAAAGATATCTGATATTAACAGTTGAGGGCCTTCATGTAGACAATACTGACCTTTCCATTGATACTTTATATAACTAGAATAACAGACTGTGAACTACATAGCATCAACTACAGTGAGAACTTACAATTTTAGCCTCCTTCCTGTGCATTTCTTCCAGTGCTCTGTCAAGCAATCCACATTCCTCTAACAATGAAATCTGTAAAAACCATAAGAATATAACCTTCCTCATAAGCACCAACAAAGCCTATATTCTAAAGTAATAACAAACAATTTATGAACAATAACAGAAAAATGGTGGATGAAGACAATGTAAATTGTTTTGTCAGTAAATTAATTACTGGTTGGATTAAGCCTTTTGTCTATCAAGAAAACAAGCCCGAAGAAAAGATGCCATTGGTGTTTTTACATGATAATGAATGCATAGTCATGGAAACATATAAGCATCAAGGTTCCCTCTGAGGTTAGTTTTAGCAATACAGCCTTCAAATAAACTGCATGATCCATTGAGCAGCACTCTGCGAAAAGATGCTATTGGTATTGTTACATGATAATGAATGCATAGTCATGGAAACATATAGGCATCAAGGTGCCCTCTGACGTTAGTTTTAGCAATACAACCTTTAAAAAAACTACATGATCCATTGAGCAGCACTCGGATTACCTAGCTATCAAAATAAAATATATTCTTCACATACTTCAAATTTTTCTACAAAAATTCTTGCATGTGTTAGTGGCCACAATTTGATACTAATCAAGAAATTTGACTAGTGAAACAAAGAAAACAAAAGAAGAAATGCTGGAAAAGCATTTATCATTATGAACGGAAGCCACATCTTAAGAAAATCACTTAAGTTAACAACTTATAATTAAAAAAGGAAGTCATACATTAGAGAATTACCTAAATTATCAACAAAATGCTAATTCAACTTGCAAAATGAAACATAAAAAATTAAAGCCTTGTCCAAACAAACTGTAGTGAGCTTCATAAATTCCCAAGTGCATTTAGGTCTAATAAATGGCTGTTTCCTTAACTAGTATACTCAAGCCTTTCATTTTCTCATTTAAGCCTTCAGATGAAAATAGAATGAAACACTTTAAGTCAGAAGCTTAGCATTATATTCAACGTCCAGCATCATGAAGCAAGAATAGATCACTTCTAAAGAAAATTTGAAAAGCTTGATTCAAATTTTCAGCCTAAAATTAAAGGGTTACATTTATAAGGAATGGAGTTAAAATAAGGTAATAGTTACAACAGCTGTGTGGATATTCAGAATTTATCACCATACATTTTATCAACAGATAATGATGAACATCATATTGTCCACAGATATTATCATATGCCAAACTCATCAGCAGATAAGCTAACTAGATAGCTGATATGCCAAACACATCAGGCTATCTAGATAGCTGATAGTCTTTTCTTTTGCAGCAGAAGGAAAAAAGAAGAAGAAATTCGCTGCCAGAACTCAGCAGAAATCAGATGAAAGCAAGGTTTGCAATTTCGACCTGTATCGCCCGGTATGGGTGGTACATACCGGTCGGCCAGGTTGCCGGTACGTGGACCGCCCGCTACCGGGTGGTACCACCAAAAATCGACTGTCGATGGTCGATTTTCGGGAGAAATCAGGTTGATTGAGGGAGAAAAAGGAAAGAAGAAGAAGAGGAAAAGAAGAAAAAAGAAAAGGAGAAGAACAAAACCTAACGCCGTCCTCGCCCGTCGCCGTCACCGCCCGCAGGTCGCCCACGCGCCGTCACTAGGCGAGCGCCCTCGCCCGCTTTTTCTCCCGCTAGGATACGGAACGTCTCCCCACGCGAGGAGAAAGATCGAGGCGACGTCGCCCCTTTTCTTTTCTTTTTTCAATATATTTAATATATTAATATTATATAATATTTATATTATAAAATATTATATTATATTTGAATATATCATGCGGTACAAACTGTGCGTACCACTCAGTACTGGTTCTGACAATATGTCGGTATACCGGTACAGACCGATAAGTCAAACCTTGGATAAAAGATTTTAAAAGAAAACTAGAATATAACATAAGTTATGAGAAGGATAAGGCCTGCCAACTCTAAAAAAGCCTCCCGATAATTACATAACAAAGGTTTTTCATCACCAGTGTAACATTATCAATCCCACTTGCATAATATCTTACAAAAAACCCTTCCTTTTCTAACATGATTGATGTCTCTTTTCAACAGTCCATACTCTTTAAGGAGATACCATCTTCATTTCTCAACACCCTAATTTTCTACAGGGAATGTGCATATACTTCTTAGACAATATCTCACTCCTAGAGACAATTCTAGACCAGACTACAGCAAGATATTAGCAATATTTTGCAAATTGATTATAAAATATACCAAAATTTTGTTTTTTCTACATTTTTTATGTGGACAATTATTAAAACTGCATATCCTTCCAACGTAAAAGAATTTCCTAACACAACTCTTCAAGCATAGTAACCGGCAAGTCTACCAGCCTAGTCATAAGGTCCTGATCAAGAAAGCTACTACAACGAATGCAAAAGGAAGAAATTACTGCACAAGATCTAATTAACAAAACAAAAAAACATGATACATATATCTCTTTAAGTTACATGATCTAAGCATTGCTACCTTATACAAAAGCATTTCACCATGTTCATAGCGTTCATTCTCTGGGGGATAATCATCTTCAAGTGTCCCTTCATAAGCTTCTAGAATATCAACAGCCTTTAAAGCACTGACAGGCACAGAAATCAATGGTAAGTAACAAACAGTTATATGATGTTCTTATACTAAGAAAATATAATAGAGAATCATTGGATGTTAAAATTACAAATTTCAACATCCAAGAAAGAATCCTTCATCTTACCACAATGCACAACAAAAATATGGGTCATAAATTGTGATATCTATCATAAGCAGAGAAAACATTGAAAAATTAATACCCTTAGCACTTGTCAAAGAAAATAATATTCTAAGAGCACGTGCAAGCAAAGCATTTGTCAAAGAACCCCAATGCCACTTGACTGATAGGAAGTTTGTGAGTTCCCTGTGACCAAAGATGATGGCAAAACCTTGCTACTATTGTGGTACTAATTAATGATCTGATGCTTTGGACAGAAAACACCTAAAACAATTTATCAACATTTACTCATGAAGAAGTCATGAGTAGAAACAAGGTTGGCATGGTTAAACTGAAGTAGCTGCAATTAGATTAGCTTCCAAGCTAGAACTACATACCTAACAGGCAATTTTGCACTGACGGAACTCACAAGATGAATCACAACATGAACTGTAACAGAAACGTAAAAGTTCAGTGCCTTAGGAGTACTACTAATGAGCAATTTAAACAAACTTCCACCATGTCAACTGTGTTGCCTATGACAGTCAAAACATTCAAATCAATGCAGTGAGTGGATAAAGGCATGATGGACAGACCTCCAAATATGTGTAAATCCACAATTATGATTTCATGAGCACATGTCAAAGAATACAGGGAGAATCATTGGCACAATGCAGACTGTACTGCAGCACTTTACTCAGTCCCGCACTGACATGATACAGCGCCACTCCATGCTGTTGATGTCCACCAAAAATGGCATTTTGAAGTCCCAAAAATCAAGACTTAAAAAATTGTGTTGGAATCAAAGACTAATTTCAAAGATTCTAGAGCCTGCTTGGTGATAGAATCTTGAGAAAATAAAAAAGTCGAGAATGTGACCTTTAAATTGACCAACCTGAGGTCCTCCAACTAAAAGTGACCTCATTTAATATATCTTATTTTTCAATGTCAACAGGCTGATGGTTGGATCAGCACTAGCTTCTAAATTTCACCTGCACAAAGGATCTGAACCAGGGCAAATCAAGGGCTGACCAGCTCTCTTATACTCGGATCTTCAGCATGACACGACATTGTGCACAACCATAGAGTTTGAATGGTCTATCCAGTCATCCCAGATTCACCTATGGGTTAAGAGAATGTGTAACAAAAATCACAAGAGAGAGGTTGTTTGGAACATTTATGTGGTCTCAGGGAAGTGTCAATAGAAATAAATAAGGTTTAATAATTTATGTACCAATAGCAATACAATCAAATTAACTACACAAAAATATCATGAATTTATAGAAGAAGGCAGAAAAAGCACAGCTCTATGCTGGGATAAAATCCTGGAGATCTGGGCATGTTTCTCTTTCAAGCAGATTTGTCAGTTCTTTCTGCCCCTCTGCACAGTGATGCTTCAATAGAATTATTATCTGATTCCATCACATGGAATGAATATTAGGGCATTTACATTCTCCATATAGAAATGATAACTCAACCATCTACCCCTTAACAGAATTAGTGTGCTGTGCTTTTACTTAACCAAAGAGGATTGAACTGTCCCGCTATATTCCTAAAAAGAGACAAGGTGTGACCTAACGTAATCTATCATCCACAAAATAAAGGACTCTCAACATATTGTCAAAGCTCATAAACATACTAATGGTCAAAACAACTAGTAGTCATCGGTGAACTATTATGAGTTCCCCAAGAAAATGACACATACTTGGAATTCAAGTGATGAGCAACAGCAAAGCCAATCCAGTTCATGCGGTGGTTTGGCTTAAGTGACAAAAGTTGTTGTCTAGTTTCGACAAACCCAGTCAGATCCCGCATTTGCACCTGCAAAAAGAATGTACCTATAGTAAATCAAATTTGATTTGTACTTAATATAATAATTATGACATCACTAAAATGAAAATAAAAAACAAAACAACATTTTAAAAAATAACCAAAGCTAAACTGAAACCTCAAGAAGCCCAACATTTTAAGCTGCGATCACATTAATCTAAGAATGCATGTGTAAGCTACAAAAAGTGACCACTTAGTTAAGGGACCAAAACCACCCAATAACCAGTATCAGACCAAAAGAAGATGAGCAGTTTTGGGCAACAGGCACCCATGAAGTCGATAGAGGAAATGAAAATTTCTTAAACTAACGCTTCTGGGCGATAGTTGGCAAAAACCGAAAATCAAAGTTGTAAATATAAACAAATGCATACATACTAAATTTGCGACTAGAAAACATTTCTCTATAGGCCACAAAAGAAAATATATACGAGGCATTTACAGCAACCAAGCTGGACTACACGTAATGCTCAAACTTTGGTGTAATTTTGACTAGGCCATCAGACAACTATTCTTGATTAAATTTATGCCATAAATTATCTATGCAAAATTTAGCATCCTATATCTTAGATTTTAAATAAGGAAATGTTTTCATCTTAAAAAATTAGCAATAGTTATGATTGAGAACAAAATGAAGAGGTTGTGAAATGAGAATGTCAGTAAAGCAACGAGTCGGTTTAGATTAGCGGTATGAGGAGAGGTAAAACAAAGACCTAAGGACAATTTACTGGAAATCGATGGATCTCATATTGCTAGTTTGCTACATAATGACCCACAACAGGATCAAAGGACCAAATGCCTTGACTTAAAAGCATTAGCAATGTATCAGAATTATAAGTTCTAGACATGCCTAAGATAGCAATTATCATCCCCGTAAAATTCACAAACAGAATAACCATATTCAGCAGTACAAAACAGAAGACAACTTTACAATCATCAAATTAAAATATGTAGGAAATGAGATAAAAATTTGTAAAGAGATAACAAGAAACTCACAGAATTTAATATTAAGATCAAGAGCTAACCACTTTCATACACACCTGTAACAGTGATAGATCTCGCAAGATCTCAATGTTGTCAGGATCAATCTTCAAAGCATTTCTGTAGCACTTAATTGCTTCCCTATATTCTCTGTCTGATCGATATAGTAGACCATAAACATGCCAGCACACATGACTTTTAAGGTCATTCTGCAAACCTTTTTCAGAGTCAGCAAAAGTATATTTTAGATAAAATAAATGGCAACTTTTTTCTCTATATGCAGAACACTGGCTAACCTTGAGACCACGACGAACAAGCTCATATGCTTCTGATTTCCGGTCCATACAATTCAATGTTAATCCCTTCATGGACAAGGTTTCTAACAACAGCAAAAAAACAAAACAAGGACATCAGCCAACACCTACAACAAAGAGGCAAAACACCAACAACAAAGAAGTCCACCTCCATGTTCAGGAAATTTCTTCAATATGGCATCTGCAGCCTTCAGTCCCTTTTTATATTGTTTGGTCTCATATGATTTCTGATGAAAAACAGAAAAATTTGCTTGAGCTTGAGGATTCATTAAAATATGAGGAAACAAGGCTAAGCGACGAAAAAGCTGATGAAACAATTTTTTTCCAGAAATTGTTTAAATAATAGATGAAGAATCATAATGGATCAAACATATTTTTACAGTACTTATGTTTTTCTTACACTAAATATTCAAACATTATATTTAAAAAGTTGCAATTGCTCCAAGCAGTGTTCCTAATTTACATGATAATGAATCTAATAATCTAACAGAACACCCATGCAATAGATAAAAGAAGTTGCATGAGGGTACAGGAAAGTTACCAGAATATAGAAAGATGTAAATTCATCACCTGCACAAGCTTTAAGCTTAGCTGCTAAATCATGTGGATGCTAGAAAACCCTGTTTCTAGCACTACCAAAAATCTTCATGAAGCAGACGTGTAAGGCATGTCGTTATTGATGCCCACAAGGCAGCTACCCATTTTAACAAAATATTACAAACTTTCTTAGATCAGAAGAAATGACAAAATTGTTCTGTAGAATTGCACTCTGACATTATACATTCTAATTGGCATTAAAATCCAGCACTCCTTTGCATCATGTTTGCAACTACACAACTTTATCTGGTGTTGCCTACATAAGTGCTAACTCACAAAAATTCTTTGTCAAATACATATCAGTCTGTCTTATAGTTGCCAAAGATATTGATGTGGTTGGTCTGTGAAAAGTAGTAAGCACCATGTTCTTATAACCAATGTCATAAAACTTACAATGCCATAAAAACAAACAAAAACAATGACACAACAATATGGACATGAAATTTCATATTCTCTGTATGTTTGAAACCGCTAATGTTCTGTTCAAACATGTATGAGATCCAATTCTTTTCATTCCTCATCCAAGGTCGGGCGCTGACATTTCCTCCGAGCAAAGCCATGAAAAACACTTCTAATAAGACAATCAAAATCAAAAACCATTACTGGTAAGATATTATCATTTGCAAGTCGATTCTTTATCAGAAGAAAGATGCTGACCATTGTGCATGATACATGATGGGCATAAACCAGAACTGAATGCTGCTGGAGTTTATGAAGTTCATTCAAGAAAATGTGATTGCTGGTTTAATTTAACAAAACAAGTACAGCAAACACTTGAGCATATGCTGCGGAAACCATATCGACAAAGAACATGCAAAGACCTACTTTTTATCGAACAAAATTGTATAAAAACATGCATCCTTATCTCTCATAATACGATATCTATATAGGTTTAGTTAGACTATGATAGCTCATGAGAATGCTAAAAAATAGCGAAAAATGTCTCAAACAAATACGCCAACAAAGAAAGCCAAGATTACTGAATTTTGCACACATTAATATACAAACAGCGGGACATGTTAACTAACTTTAAGTTTGAGAAGGAAAACCCATTTAGTGACTCGTGCAAATTAATACGAACAACAGGTAAGTGATAACCCTGATAAGACCAGCACTAAAATCAAGATGAACACTGACGACCAAGTAAATGTTAGGGTCATGATGAGGCAAAAGAAGCAAATCATCGGATGAAATGGAACTGCAGATGATCGAGAAAATGGACCGTAAGAAGTTGCACTTACCACGATGACCTTGAAGAGATTGGCTTCCTTGGGGGGAAGAGACGAACCCATCCTTGGCGGAGATCTAAGGAAACCCTAGAAGGGCACGAAGCGGAGGAGCGGGGCGAGGATAGGGAGGGAAGGATCGAGTCGAAAGGGTTTCTCTTGTCTTCAATTCTTTCGGTGGTAGGGGTGCGAAGCAGCGGAACGGAGGTATCTAATGCTGCAACCCTACCCCTTCCTCGCTTCCTTCGCAAGCATCAGCTGACCGAATGCACTGAGAGAACCATCGTTTATATGGGGATGGCATCGGGGCCGCACCTTCGCTTTGAGGATCGTGCTCCCATCATCCTACGGTCGACCGATCCTGGAGTAGCAGGGTAAGCCGATCGAACGGCTACCGCATCTTCTCGGCGCGGGTGTAGGCGGCTACAATCCCGTTGGATGGCCCAGATCAATTTTGTCTTTTTTTTCAAAGCAACAAAAATATGTAGTGCTTATAAAAATTAAAAAAAAATGTAGCACTTCAAAATTCTTGTATACCTTAAAGCATAAAACAGATCCAAATCATGATTTCAGTTACACCTCAAAATCTGATCAGATTTAGGGATCTTGGCAAAAGAGGTAAATCAGAAACACTCGGGTAGTCCTTAACAAATAATTAGAATGATTTAAAAATATATATTTCATAATGTTATCTTTTTTATAAAAAATTATAATCCAAATGAAATTAATTATTTATTACCTCATATAATTAGCTACGCTTAGCATTCTAGTTCCTATACTTTAAATAATTATATTAACATCTCTATACTTATACAAAATTAAAATATTTAACTTTGTTTCTTTTCGAACTCTATTAACGAAAGATACCGCACATATTGTCACATGTAAAAGTGATGCTAAAGAATAGATAAAAAGATAATTTTGATATTCAATATCAAAATCCGAGATTCAATACAAACTAAAAATGAGTTTGCTAGAGTTCCTTTATTCAACGATCATAAATCTATGTGTGTGGGGATATATAATTTCCGGATGTGAGAACATCTCATCTCTTCTTGATGAGGTTTTGAGTTTTATACTCACGGTCATCTTCCCTGGTGATTCGATACTATTTTGTTTGAAAAATAGTTTTATTTAATTTTGTTTTGTTCATGTGATGTCACCATGTCGTTTCCTAATAATTTTTATAGCCATTGAGAGACTAGGTGATAGGGAAATCGATGGCATAGGCAGTTCACTACTTATTTGCCCGGTTATGGGTTACCACTTAGAATCGATACGCATGCAAGAGCTCATGCCATCCCCCGACACGATCGTCGATCGGAGCACAATCCTCGAGGAAGTCACATGAGTCGACCATCACTATATGAGACGCTACTCGACCTCTTAATATTCCCTCGATCGCGCCATCGGTTTCCAACGATCTGTCACCCTCAGCCATGATTTCGGAAGGGGTCACGCGCTTAATCGTTGGGAGCATTAATTTTTGACGGCATGATCGAACTCTTCTGACACATAAATTAGGTATAAAAGCCACCTCAGAAAGATCTCTTGAGCTATAGACTCACCTCAGAAAGATCACATAAATTAGGAATTCCCTCGAACTCTTCTGACACATAAAGTAGCAAATAGACTCACCCTAAGCTCTCTTGAGCTATACTAAACCCTCTCCACTTTCTATATTGCCTTGGGAGTTGGAGGGGTCGGGTCAGGAGATCCTTCGACGTCGATCAATTGTGTAGGACCTCGACGCGTCTAAGGAGCATCTGACGGTGACAAACAACATCCTAGACAAGACCAAGGCATACCTCGGGATGACCTTGAGCTTCTTTAAGTAGATGAGCCGAACTTCAGAAGGATCGCTGGTGAGCCAACAAAGCCTTGGGAGTCTCATTATCACCCCAGTCTCGCGCTCGAACCTCATCCAGGCGATCCGCCTGGGCTTCTTGGATGGGTACGAGCTTTTGGGGTGGAACCAGATCGTGTCGATTATGTGGTCAACGGTATCAAGACAATAATATTAGATTATATATATATATAAAAAAGAGGTCTCTCGAAGGGGATCGTAGTAGATAATCCACCGTCATTAGTCCTCGCATTAGGTGCTCTATCCTCCCTCGGTCCTGATCCATTTGACATGAAGGTGGCGTATCTCCCTCGTTCGTGAAGCACAGCAAACGTGATAGGTATCGATATCATGATCGATTTGTGTGTTTCACGCGTTGAGCTCGGAATGCTCATGTTTTCTGCTCCAACTCGGCGGGTTCAACTTCCGGCAGAAAGCAAAGGAAATTGATAGTGGAATACGTGTATGCGTACACGTAGTACATCCGAAGTCTCAAATGGCATGCATGCAAATGGGCTCTGTGGTGGCTCCGAGCAACCCGCCCACACTCTGTTAGAGAGAGAGAGAGGAATGCAGCCCAACGTTGCGTGCTTTATCAACGGAATTCACGGGCTGGAGAAATTTTTTTTTAGATATTAGGTATTCTGGATTGAAATAGACATAGAATCAATACATCTCAAGTGAGCAATCCCATAAAAAATAAATACTACGGCACACCACTCGGACGATCCAGCCATGCGTGAAACGTGTTCAACCATGCACGGTTTGGTTTGACTCCATGACCCTGTCGAGGATCTCGAGAAGCTTGTGGGGAACAGTGAGCTGAGGGAAATGGCCATCCGAGTCGATCGTCTCCAGCGTTGCCTCCCCCTTTATCCTGCTCTGCATGTAACGCCCGACAGAGACGGGTGCCACGAAATCATTGCTGACTTGAACAATGGTGCAAGGAACCTCGACTTCGTCCAGCGTATGCCTCATATCACCCAAAAAGATGGTCTTCGCGAGGGCGAGCGCGATCTCCGACCTCATGCTCTTGAAGCTCGTCCCCAGTTTCTCAACGGAGATGGGATCATCTGCTCCGATGACGAGCACGATGAAGTTGTCGGCCCATGCCTGGAAATTGAACTCGATGTTGGAAAGGACGTTGTCGATCTCAGCTCTCTCAAACCCTCCTTCGTAGTCATCCGAATTCAAGTACCTGAGTGGAAAACATAACACCACCCCACCCCTTAGGCTTGCTTTGCACCATTAATAATAATAATAATCATCATCATCAGTCGATCACCGTCTCGTGTTTATGCTGTAGGAGATAAGAATCATTTCGAGGCGAAAGATAAGCCGCAGCAGCTAATAAAAAACAACAAAGATATCGAACGCATGCGAGTGAAATATACAATAAATTCAATAACGAAAGGCTATTATTGCCTTGGAGATGCTGCGATGAGCACGAGATGACTGAAGAGGTCCGGCCTTTTGACGGAGGCAACGCAGCCGATCATGCCGGACATGGAATGGCCGAGTAACACCGTTCCTTTGAGATTCAACCGGTCGATGAGCGCGATGAGAGCATCCGCGAAGGCAGTGAAGGAGGAGTACTTGGAAGCGTCGACGGCTCCCTTGAAGTTCCAGTCAAAGAGAAGGAGACGGTACCTCTGAGAGAGGTGAGGGACGACATGGTCCCAAGTGGACTGACTCCCCCCATACCCATGAGAGAGCACCACAGCTTGTTCTCCTTTCCCTGCGATCCTCACGTTAGTGATCATGTTCATGATCACATTAGAGAGAGAGAGAGAGAGAGAGAGAGAGAGAGAGAGAGAAGACGGACGCACAGGCAAGACAATGGCTATTTAGGAAGGTTGGAAGGCCTTATCAGTTGAAGGACATCATCTCCTGTGGATGGTGTAATAATAGATTTCATTTTCTAGATGAAGCCAGTCAATTAGCTAAAGGTAAAATTTGTCGCCAAAGGCTGTTCCTCGATGGTGACATATGTTTGTCCTTTGCGGTGAAATCGTCGTTGCATGTCACTAAGCTTGCATTCAATTTTAGGTGGAAGATTGCTTTCACAATCGCTCGAGAAGAACCAAAGGTTGCAAAAGTCGCCATAAAAGACAACCACAGAAATCTACTCATAATTTGCCGCTGCATGTGTCCAAATCTAACCTTTTCCCACTATAAAAGCTGATGGCCCACGATAACGTATGACCAACGTCTTCAAGAAGGAATACGGCTTCGTATGTTTAATGCATTTGAAAGTATCTCTCTCCCTACAGCTCAAAAGAAATATATATTGATGACGAATCCTTCAATATAAATTTACACATGATTAATATAGAGATATATTTTTTTTATTATGATAAGAAAGATCATCATAAACTTTCTTCTTTTTATTTTTTTCTTTTGTGATAACTAAAGTCATCACAAACTTCTTTCCTATTCTTCAAGCTATAAAAAATATATCCTAAATAGGGAATGAGGGATAGGGCTCTCTCTAGTTTCTATACCTACTTGAACCCATATTTAGGAGTCTTGGATTACTAACTTGAGTATTAGAATGATCGGATCAAGAAACCTCTCATGATCTAGATCTTAGTGCAGGTGACACTTCGAGAGCGCAATACTTCACATCGGGAGCACAATTCTCACACCTTAGAGATACCTTAGACATTCTTTGATACATAAGTATAGATCATATCGGGCAGACCAAGATGTTAATGATATTTTTTTCTAATATTTTGACACTAGGAGGAGGGTCTGATATTTTAGGAATGTCCACCCACCGATCTTATCAACGAGAGCTCAAGCTAGGAGGCCCCACCTCCAACCTATGGCACTTTTACTCAAGGGAGCGACCATCGTCCTTCCCATATGTGGTTGTATCCATCTCGGCGCAAACGTCGACGAGGCACTAGCATTTGTTCACTGATCCATACTCATCATTCATGAGGATACTCAATCGGTGAATTCAATGGATAACTCCATGAAGGTCTAGTTGAGGCAATGGACCAATGCCTAGATGAGATACGATAGAAATTTCAATAGTCCATGGGGGAGAATTTGGTTAATCCTACCTTGGATTGATCTTTATTCACCTAGAACATCCAAAAGGTATCGATTCTGATCAACTTTTGCCCCTCATCACTAGAAACCTTTGATGACATTACCAATCTGGTTGAACACACTATTACCTTCTACATCCAAATGTCCCTTTATAGCACCTTAGATGCTTTAATGTGACTTATGTTTCCAACTATGCTAAGAGGCCCGATATAAGAGTGGTATACCCATCTAAAGCCACTCTCGGTTGGCTTTTTTACTCAGCTTATAAAGGAGTTTGAGCTCTACTTCCTCAAGAATATATACATAAAGCCCTCAACGATAGTATTGCTAGGACTCAGATAAAGGGAAGAAGAGATACTCTCTGACTTCATCGTGCGGTTCAACAATGAAATCTGAGGCATGCAAGAAGCCTATACATCATCTGTGATTCAATCCTTTATGTTAGGGCTTAGGTCCTCTTGCATTTTCTGGTCATGATGGAGAGATCGTTTGTGGTCATACCCGAGGTGCTTCAAAGGGCCAACAATTCATAGTCGTCGAGGTGATGGTCTTTAGTAGCCATGAGGAGATGCGTAAAAGGCCGCAATCAGGGCAATCACTATTGGCCCTAACCCTAAGGTCATCTCGATGAAGAAAAATAAGATTTACCCGAGCTACCTCACCCAAGGCTCAAGTTGATCCCCTTTAACATGACAAGAACCGAGGTCTTTTTACAAATAAAAGAAAATTGGTTCTTGGAGGACCCTTGACCGATGAAGACACCACTGAAAATGAGAGATAGATCCAAGTATTGATGCTTCCACTATGACTATGGTCATGACATGAAAAATTATCGTGATTTGAAGGAGTAAAACTAAGAGCTCATTCGTTAGGGACACCTTGGGAGATTCATTAGGAGACCTTAAGAACTTTTGCCTCGACCTTAGAGCCCGATAGAGAGGTAGATCAACATCATTATCGAGGGACTTACTTCGAGAAGGAATAGTACCTCGGGTCGTAAGGCCTACACCCGAGCCACTATTGAGAAGCACTTAAGGTTAGAAGATGACTTGTAGATAAGCTTCAAGGATGAGAAGATGGAGTACCTTGACTTGAACATGATGACGCATTGGTAGTCTCCATAAGAATGATCAATATCCGAGTAAAATGGGCAGCTCTATCAACATCCTCTACATTGACATTTTCAAATACTTGAGCTCTCGAGTAATGATCTCACTCCTATAACTTCTTTGTTGATGGGGTTCATGGGTGACTCTTTCTCTCTTCTCGAGATCATTAGCATACATGTTATGATCGACGATGAATCCTACTCCAAAGTAGCGATGACCAAGTTTATGATAGTTGATATCCCCTCGGCATACAATACGATCATAAGTCAACCCACACTCAACAGACTGAGAGTTCTGGTGTCGACCTATCACGTGGTAATAAAGTTCCCAACAAGAATTAGCGTCGAAAAGGTAAGGAGCCATCCAAATGAGTCCCACCAGAGCTATATGATGGCTATCTTCTTATCGAAGAATGCCTAACCCAAGATACCCTCGTTGGACCCTCGAGATTTTGCTAAGCCTTGTCCACATGCTGAGCGAATGGAGCCACTGATTAATGAGCCTCTAGCAAGGCCCGTCTTGATCAGATCATCAAGGTTGGGGAAACACTCCCTGAGGACAAGCGAGTGAAGCTCATCAACTTTCTCAAAGAAACTATTGAGGTATTTGCATGGTCATCGAGACACGTGCTAGGAATAAAACTCGATGTGGCCTAGCACCACTTGAACATCTCTCCCAAGGTCTGACCCATAAAGCAAGTTGTTAGCTTCATATTAGTGCAAAATAACTCAGGAGTCCAAAGATCCATTTATCTCTCTCCTCCCTCAATTAAGATGAGTGTCCCTTCGGGGACAATTCCCAAGAGTTCAATCAAGAGGGAAAGGTCAGAGACTGATCATGATAGAGAGAGGACTTGAATTCTCCCTGATAGAATGAGAACTCGAGATCTGCCATAGTGGAGAGAGGACTTGAATCTGTCACGATGAATCAAGAACTCGAGATCTACTATGGTGGAGAGGAGACTTGAAATTCGCCATGGTTAAGAGAAGATTTGAAGCCTACCACGATAGGAAGATATGATATTTATCATGGTAGAGAGGAGATTTAAAATCTGGCAAAAGGAGAATTCGAAGACCGTCATGGTGGGAGGATTAGAAATCTACTATAGTAGAGGTGCAAGGATAAATATGCCAGAGGTGTATGAGTCAGAAAATCTTACCGACGCCTAAGTAATCTGCTATGATAGAGGTATAAGGTTAAATGCACCCAAGACATATTAGTTAGGAAAAACCCCTGTATAAAGAAATCCGTTACAATATATGAATAAGACCAAATGTGCTCTAGGCATAGAAATTAGAAAACCTAACCAACATCGATGTAAACGACTATAACAGAGGTGTAAGGCCAAATGCACCCGAGATACATAGGTCATGAAAACTCTTATATAGAGAAATATGCTATGATAGAGACACAAGACAAATATACCTAAGACATATAAGTAAAAAAACATGACCAATGCTGACGTAAGTTGTTATAACAAAGGAGCAAGACTAAATGCACTCGAGACATGTGTCGGGGAGATCCCTCGCATAAAGAAATCAACTACAATAGAGGCGCAAGGTTAAATATATCTGAGGCATGTGAGTTAGAAAACTCGACCACTGTTGAGGTAATATGTTATGGCATAGGTGTATGAACAAATGCACTTGAGACACGTGAGTCGGGAAACCCTCGAGTAATATTCGTTATGACGGAGGCACAAGGCCAAATGTGTCTGAAGCGTATGAGTTATGAAACTCGACCGATGCCGATGTAATATGTTCTGACAAATGTACAAGGTCAAATACGCTAGAGACTCATGAGTTAAGAAACCTAACCGACACCGAGGTAATCAACTATGAGGAAGGCCAATGTACCCAAGACACCTAAATTAAAAAAATTCAACCTGTAGAATTAGACCTCGAATGCTTCCATGCTGAATAAACCAAATGATGTACTTCGAACCCATCTCAAAAGACCCCCGAAGCACACCTTTAAGGGGGTACAAATGGTAGAAAATATATCGTCAACTGACACATGATTGTCACATGAGATCCAAGTCACCCTTCACCCATCAGCCTACATGGACATAAGATTCAAAGCAGAGAGATACAAACTTTCTTCTCATTAGTTATGGTAAGAAGGATAACCACAAACTTTTTCCTCTCCCTTTTTGATAACGAAGACAATCCTAAAATCCCTTATACTCCTTTATGACGAGGAAGGGTCATCACAAATATTCTTATCATTCTTTAATGTATAAAAATACATTCCAAATAGGGAATATGGGGCAGAGCCCTCTTCTTTCTAGAGCTATTCGAAATCATATTCAGAAAACTCAGATTACTAACTTAGCCATCGAAGGGATGGGTCAGAAAACCTCTCCCGATCTTAGTTTTAATGCAGATGACATCTGAGGAGCATAATATTTTTATATCTAAAAGATATCTCAAATATTTTTTGCATATATAAATCCGGACTACGTCCGGTTGATAAGGCATCAACTATATTTTATCGTAACATATAGCTTTGGGTGTCTTCAAACTATATTTTATCGTAACAATAGACCATACGTATCTCGTAAGAAACGATAGCAGTTGCCGTAGAAACCATGGAAGAGGAATGTACGTACCACCTTGTTGACCATGAAAATTAGGTGTATGTTTCTTTTGGTTTCCTGATATCGTTGGCGTAGATCCACCACAAGCGACGGAGAACACCATATCGACCGATGGTAGTACGTACATCCACATCTTGAGTGCAAGCAGCATCCAGTTATCGTTCACGCAAGGATGGACGTGTAAGTGCTGCGACGAAGAAACAAGCCGAAAGTGGTTGGGGATATCGTCCCACGTACAGATTTTAAAGCAGCCATTAAGATAAGAAAGAAGTGGAAGATGGACCATCTCTTCTGCTCACTTTTGAGAATTAAATAAAACTGGGTGACAATTAAGCCGGCTGGCCGTATTGCATTAATTTAGCTTCCCCGAGTAAAGCCTTCGCCTATAAATGACAAAAGTTCTACTCATCCGACTATTTATTTCTATCGGGGGTTGCATTTGTTCTTTTAAAAATATATTTTATATGTAAGATAAATATAAAGATGGATTGAAAGGATGGTCTCACTTTACTATGGACTCAATGAATCCGATTATATATTCTAGTTTTGGGATTCAATTGAGATATATATTAATTCAGACTAATCTGATTCAATCTCATTATTTCTAGATTTTTGATATGGTATTTGAATTCTAATATAATATTAGAGACAAGTGGAAGTTATAATTATAATAAATAAAAAAGATGGAGCAGGACAATGGACCGTATTTCCATGAATAAATGAGAGATAATTTTAAGTCACGCATGAATAAAATAGTCGTGTGAGATAAATAGAGATGGATCGAAACAGATTTATCTCATGTCGCTAATAATTGAAAGAGGCAGGTTACATATACTAAATTTAGCTCGTAATTTAAAAGTTTAAGTTTTTAGATTAAATTAGTATCTAACTTTAATCTTAACCAGTTTAACTCAGACTCATATATTATTAGTTGATGATTTAAGGTTCAAATATATAAATAAATGTCTTAGTATGTTCATTTATCCTTTTGTACAAAGGGTTATATTCTTTACGTTCTAATATAATATATTGCAGCAACAAACGAACGACTACTACTACAGTATTGTTTCGAGATGGGTTATTTTGATATATAGTCATGGTATTTAATAATCATTATTTTCAATAGAAGGTGTTGACTAGCTCAGCTCAGTAAATAAATGGAATCCATGTTGGCATCACATTAGGTTACTGATAGGGCAAGTAATTGCCTAGCCCAGCTTACTAGGGCCCACGCTAGCTCAGCATTCCACGACGATACTAAGATTCAACATCGACCCGACTGGCATAGGCTCGTGCCGCGGAGCGATGACTTGGCCGCCACGGTAGCGGAGGTTGCGTTGAGATTCATTTAATGAAGAATGACGCGTCTCTTCTCTGTGCCACGTTGGCTAAACGGAAAACAACCGATCGTACAACCAACCATACATGGTCTGACGTTAAAGGTAAGGCCGAGGGTACGAACGACCTTTCGATTGGTACGTGTATAGAATCCTCACCTGAGGGCAGAAAGAGGGGGACTCTCTCTGACTCTTTTCCACATCAAAACTCATATTATTAGGGGTACTGACATAAACATCAGAGGGGTCACGTCGGGCACCCCCCACCACAACAAGACGTTAGTGCATGATCTATGTTGCGGACCCAAAGAAGAAGAGCCCAAGTCATCGACCCGAGGGTGGTCATCCCAATACGCAGACTTGAGTCGAGCCCGACAACCCACTCCTATGACCCATGTGGACGAGCTTACGCACCCGAGATGAATCTAGCTCGACCACATCATCTAGAACCACAACAGTTAATTTAGTTGTGACTATGTTGTCAACTTATGTTATGTACATGTGCGTAGTGCACAGACTTGAACTGGTCTTCTTGTATTTGCATCCATACCGCCCTCATGTCTCCTTACAAATTATGTTGAGTATGCACGTACGCGTCTGCCAAAACTCTTCGCCATGGCGTATGGCAGTGTGAAAGGTAGGTCATGAGCACGCTGCGGATGAGCACCGTCGAGTCTTCTTCTTCGTTGGCCCGCACACAGTGTTGCGCAGAATTAATTGGTCATGCTAATTATTTATGGGATGTCCTCAGAGAGACATATCGACGAGCGGGTTGCGGGTTACTGTTTGGCAGGCATGACTGCTAATTATTTAGTGACTGTTTGGCCTCCCAAAGGATCCATGAAAGATAAGATAGTGCGAAAGCAGTCGTCAGTGGCAATCTGCTTCATGAATTGAAATGGAAGGCCATGACGCATCATCATCATCCACCTTCGAAGGGGGAGGATCTGTGTATTCGGGAGACTGTTGTATGTGTATTGACGTCAACGGGACGACCGAGATATGTAACGCAAATGCATGGTGGCAAAGAGAGACGTGAGGCCTCAGCATTTCCCGTGCCGTGTTAGGCGAGAGAGAGAGAGTGTGTGTATGTATGTATGTGGGGTCAGACTTGCGTACTTGTCGTTGTCTTCACTGGGTGGTGATAAGGAGAGCCTTCGACTACCAAAGTTATGGTTCAATAATTTGGATGATTTCGAAATATGGTGTATTTATATGGAGGAATTTGATTGTCCTTCAATCATGCATATGAATTTTATTGATTGATTCTTAAATCATCTTGATTGATTGAGATATATTTAGAATATAATAAAATTAATCATATCTATTTCTATCTTGATGATGATTTTAGCCTCAATAATGATCTCTTATCAAATCATATTGTTTTATCATGACCCCCGATAAAATGCCTTTTCTATCATGGATGTTAATTTTGAAATAATATAAGTGAAACATATTATGAGTAATTTATTTTATGAGTGAATCGATTAGTTGATCAGATATATGTGCATGTGATACACATAGTTACTATTTGATAACTTATTCTCTTACAAGTGAACATTCGTATATAGCTTTTTTGAAGTTTAAATATATAGTTTAGATATTAAGTATAAAAACTTTCATGTATTTGATGTATAAAAATATTTTTAATTCATGTCCTATACAAGAAAGTATTATTAACATCTAATTTATCGTATATGTTAATTTTTTGTGATAGCTAAACTCAAGATAAGTCAAATTATCGTTGGTTTATTGACCGAATTGAAGGTTTTTGTGAATTCAAACACTTGATCGCTAGTGAATTTCTTTAGCCATTAGATGTGCATCTAGCAATAGATTTATTTGAGTTTTTTTTTTATGTTTGAAACATACACTTATACCTAATGATAATTTATGTGGGTTTAGAAGGAATAATCATTCATGTGATAATATGAAGTAGGACATCATACTCCTCATACATGACTTTATGCTAGTGAGAAGATTTTTGAGCTTGGGTGATGTGTAAAGGTACCAATAGTGGCACCTCGTAGATATTGTCCTTACTCTGAGCACAGATTAAATATTTTCTCGTATACAAATCCTTTAAGAAAAATGAGTTAGGACAAATATAATGAACGTGTTATTTTGTTTGTAAAATTAAGAGACATAAATTTTGTTTTGATGTGATGTGCATATTAAAGATTTTTAGTTTGAATTGGGTTATTATTATTGGTCATGTCTTCCTTTATATCTCATGATTAATTAATTTATTATATAATTCTTCAAATGATATTAGAGAGTCATATACCCAAATTAATATAGTCAACTGCTTGTATTTATCTCCTAAGCTATTGAAATTAAGAATAATAAATTTTTTATCACAAGATAATCTATTAAAGTCAAGTAATAACTTTTAGTACTTTCTTCTTGTGTTGAATAGCTTGTATAAGAAGATGATCTCGATGAAATTATAATTTATGATCATGATTTATTGTTAAGGTGAATCCATCTTGCATTTGAATCCTCTCGAGTGGAAGATTCATGATCATGATTTATCGACATATCTCAATAAATTATATATGAATAGAAAATTAATAAATAATATTTGAAAAGTTTGAAGGGGGATTAAGATGGTAGCATCGATGGAGATGGGTCTAATAAGCGGAGAAGCATTAGTGTTTGTTGATGGAACAGCCACCGGGGAAGACTCGTATGTTGAGGAGGCACACTTTGACAGAGAGATGAGATGATGTGGTCGTTGGATGCAATATTTTGGTGCTGAGGGATAAGAGATCAGATTTATTATGGTTTGACCCCCATTGCCTAAACATCCACTTAGGTGGACACTGACTTAGTAGATCTGCTGAAGGAACACTGTCAATTGCATCGATCAAAGATCATCACAACACCTACTCGAAGCCATCCTTCTTTCTGGGCAGGGTGGGTCAAACAAGTTCTCTTTTTGAAGCTGTCCAATTATGATTGATTTTATTCATTTGAAATATATAATATTGATTGATCCTCAAAAGTCATTAAGTAATTGAGGATTTGTGAAATGTTTGGAATGCAATAGAATCAATCATATTTATTTCTATCTTATAACCTCAAAATCATCATCCTCCACCCTCGGGGGTGGTGCACCGGAGCCCTCATCGCCTCTCCCTCAAGGCATGGCCGAATAGTTTCTGCTCTTTGGAAGCCCCAGAACTCGAAAACATGGAGGTTGGATGCATGGGGCTTATAACTTTTTCTCGTCGGCCTGCTCCCTTCGCTGTAACATAGTGCAACATCATAAACTATGGTACTCGCATGACGTTGAATCTGGATGAGGAGATGGACGACTAACCCAACAAATGCCTTCATTTTGGTGTATGAGAGAGAGAGAGAGAGAGAGGAAGGACAAGCCGACCATGGCCTCTCGTCTTGCATGACGACTTGACTGGCTGTTGGAAGATCGCCGGGATTCATCGGGGGGGTTTGGTGAGTGCTCTAAATTTTTTTGGTGACACTGTGGATGTGCAAAGTACTTTCAAGTGAGTAGCTCTTTTATTATTATTATTATCATTATTATTGCTCGTCTTTGTCGTCGCCCTTCTCCACACGCTGCTGTGATCTGTCAATCCTTCTCTCATGGCCGATACGGTAGGTAGTATAGTGTCACCGAGTCACGCTTCCTACCCATGACCGATGTAAAAAGAACATGAACACTTAGGGTTCCTTTGCCAGTTTGCTCTGTGTCTTTTTGAAGACGAGTCTGCAAGTGAGCTCAGAAGCAGCCTATCATTCTTCTACGTGTCCAATAGAATGCTTGTGATCTATCAAGAACTGCTGTCTATTTTACTCGGACGTTTACTTTCTTCCAGCATCTCGAAACCTACATCAAGAAAAAGAGAAACAGAAAGAGCAAAATGAAGTGTCGTTTAGAAAGAAGAAGACCCTCTCGATATATGTAGAAGTCGAACCCACATCACCGAGATAAATGAAAGAAACAATTCACGCTCGTTTTTCGACTGAGCATTTCTATCTGGTGTCACTGACAAGAAACACTGTCGTCGCTGCGAGAACACTGCTGTGTGTCTGATTGCATCAATCATGGCTGGCAGCAGCTATCTTCCATGGCTTATCCAGATCCAGAAAGGTCGCACCAAACTTGCTGCTTTGTTGTGATCCATATCCCTTTTTTTTTTTTTTTTTTTGGTCTTATTTTTTGGAGTGTCCATTCTCAACCATCAATCCCACCCAATATGGCCACTTTGTTCCCGTCTTATTAGGCTGCTGCCGCCTTAGAGGATCAGAAATCCAAGACGGGTAAGAAGAAATCACGACTACAGGAGGACGAACTGTTGTACATAACCAAACTAAAGATTACTCGCTCTTCTTTGACCTTATACAATGATCCAGATTGAAATTTATCATCATGACAATGAAAACTCGGAACTCCAGCCTCAAGTTAAACCAAGTATCCAAAGTCTCCAGTGTTGTATCCAGTTTCAAGTCCAGTTTTCACCTCGCCCTGCTTCTAATCTTTATCATTATACGTATCCAGATCCAAGCTTTTATTCTATATTAAACTCTTTATTTTATTCTTCGGATTCAACTCGGTAGGATTGGATTCAACTTCTTCACAAAAAGACTCATGAGATGCTTGTTAAGTATCTAGGTGTTGTGGCAACGAGAATGAATCATCTTATTGAAATAGAAATAATGAATCATCTTGTTGAAATAGGAAGTATAAATAAAATGTCCAATTGATTCACTAATCCATCGTCAATTTATACAGGTGTAGGAGAATTTTTCTCAACTAAATTACGTAATTTTTTTGTTTGAAAAATTATATCTAAATCCTAATTTAATCTTATTTAAATCATATCTAAATTTTAACTTAATCCTATCTTCTATCACATCTCACTCGTAAGATATTGATTCTAACATAAATGATATACACTTTGTTTTATTGGCATCAACCATCCTCTTGATTTCTATAGGACATCAACAATTGGTTTGAGTACCCGAGGATTGATTGGGTCGAATAAATCTTTGTTTATGATTGGATTTTGCGAGAGACTAAACCTTGGTGTGTGGTGCATTCGATGCTTCTCCTGGCTCTTGGAATCAATCTCTTTTAAGGTTCATAAATCCATTCACCTATTATGGTGGTTAGCTTGATCAGGATGAAATCAGCCGATGCATGATAGAAAATTAAGTAATTTTAAGATGAATTCCATAATAAATTTCAATCGATCCTTGATTTGAAGGTGGGTTAAAAAATATAGCTAGACGATTCAAAAGATAACTTTATTAAATACGAACGTTTTAAAGTAATTACATTATGTCGCTTGTTAGGAAAGATGTCGACAATAGTTGGATCAAGGACTCGGTTTGGATCGAGTATGATCAAGTAAGTCACGGATGTTCGATTTAATGCTAACACGTAAAAACATCGAGATCGGGTGAAATTCTCGATATGGTTCGTTCGACGATGCTTATGTTAGTCGTAAAATAGAGTAGAAGAATATGAGATTAAACGGTGCTTGTATTTTATTATTTTAGTCCAATTGCATCTTTTATAATAAAAGATCCAGCGTAAGAAAAGTGTTACGGTATAAGAGTTTGATGAAATGCTAAATCAACTTAGTGGATCATCACATATTCGGCCCTGATTGGGATAAACATTTCGCCCATCTATCTTCTCCAAATACTAAAAATATGAAATTGACACAATCTAAATCCAAAAGGAATATAATGAAAAGTAAGACAACTAACTCATCATCAGACCACGCACAATAAAATTCATTATGCAATATCCGAGTAAAAACTTGAGGGTCCCATCATTTAATGGGGCCCAATCATCCCCAAGCTCCCATCATACGGAGCCTTTGTAATATTAAATCCGGTTAGAAAAATATAATTTTGAAAACAATGATAGACAGTTGTACAAGTGCGGCTTCATTTCATCCCTACAACTACATTTCAAAAACTCTACGTGTAAATCCTCTTTGTTGCCCGATTATATATATATATATATATATATATATATATAAATAATAAATTAAAAAAAATAGACTTATTTTTTATGTCTTACATCGCGTAACCCTTGTCACGTTGCTTGCAGCCCTCATGCGAGTCGCTCATTATCATTAGCTCTTGTCTTCTTTCGTAATCATAAGTCTCCTTCTTCCATAGCCCTTGGACAAAGGTTTACTATTGTTGCTTGCAACCTTCACATGAGGGTTCGTCGTCATCGTCGACTACAACCCTCATGTGAGGATATGTCATTATCTTTTGCAACTTTTATGGGAGGGTTCGTTGCCCCACCTTTGTCGATGGTTGCAAAAGTGTGATTGTAAAGGTTATAACTTCATCGTAGGTCCAATAGGGGCCATTGCATCTTCATCGATAGGGTCTGATAAAGAAGGATAATCGACACGATGGAGGGGAGCAATCAAGAGGCGTCGATAGGCACAAAATAATTATTAAAAAAATAATTTGTGTTTTCAAACTTAAAAAAATATTTAAAAAAATTACAGACACACATATATATCTATATATATATAGAGAGAGAGAAAGAGAGATGGTTTATATATATATATATATATATATATATATATATATATATATATATATTGCATGGTTTCGTTTATTGGAAGATGTTGGCCATAAGATAAGTCTGATTAAGCTACGAATCGAATTTAATATATCATGCTGTTGTTTAATTTTGTTTTACGTATAATCCAACCGCTCATCGGTGCCGGCCACCCACGTCGACGACTCCCATCTCCAATCGAACACACCTCCGTTCCACAGACATTGGTTTGGACCACATGGCATGCTTCCATCTCAGCCAGCCAACGGTCTGTCACGTCCTCCTGAGGGTTTGGTTTCGCCCGCCCGTCCGCCTCATCTTTCTTTGTTGACGACGACGACGACGACGACCTCGACAGCTAACACAATTTGATTCAATCACTCTCCCTCCCCGCCCCGCCCCGCCCGGCCTCGCTGTGAGCTGCGCTCCGCTGTTGGCTTCGTCCATTTCCCGAACGCCGGCGGGCCCAACTTCCGATCATTTCGCGCTGTCACGAGGAGGCCACCGGGCCCCACCGTCGTCCGCCGTCTGACCGCCGACCCCAAACTAATGGTTTTTTTTTTTGACTTCTTCGTTTCTTTCAGTTCAGGAAAAGAAGAAGAAGAAGAAGAAAAAGAAGAAGAAGAAGAAGAAGGAGAAGAAGAAAAGAAAAAAAAAATCGTCATTTGAAGTAACGCACAAACAAAAGTTGGTAATCTCAATTCACTCCCACCTCCCCCATTTCCTCACCAATTTTTGTTTTTGTCTTTGGTCTCGTTGTTGTTGCTTTCTTGTTTTCCCTTTTCCCAATAGATTCCCGTTACAGATAGAACCAAGCACGCAGAGGTGAGGTCTCACCTCGGTCCTATCGTCCACCGGCAGTTCGGCCAGGCCCCGCGATGCCACCTTTCAGTGCTGCACGCCGTCTCCGGACTGACGACAACCTACGGGTAGGGAGGAATTTTGAGCGGAGTGGCGGGCGAGGGTCTTCTCGTCATTTCCTCGCAACCCCCCCAGTTGAGTAACCAAAGAGTCATTAATGGCGATCAACGCAGACATACACACATATATTCGACTTGAGTTTGGTAACCCTTCCTATCCCCTCGAGGCTTTTCAATTTCCCAATCTATTTTATTCATTGTTATTTACCCCGTTTCCGCTCCTCCTCCCCTCCCCCCCCGCTCCTCACCCTAGCCTATGGCCTTGCCGATCGATTCGGCGCCGCATCCGCTGCCTAATTGAGGTGGAGCTCGCACGGGGATGGCCGGAGTGCCGTCGGCATCGACGATCGCGGGCTTCGATTCTTCTTCGGCTAGGGCCTCATCGCTGCTCCTTCCTCCGCCGTGCCCCAAGGCGGACTGATCCATCGAACGCACGAGCCACCGATTCCGCGACCTCTGGAGAGAAAGTTGGTCTGTGGCGACATCTGACTGGGAGGGGAGGGGAGGGGGAGTTCGGTCATGGCCGCCGCTGGGAAAGGTAGCTTGGAGACGATTCGGAGGGGGTTCCGGACTGCCTTGTTCATGGTGACGATGGTGGCGTCGTTGCTTGTGCTATCGGCTCCCTTGCTCGTGGCGCTCGGGGATGTCTCCGTGTCTCTGGCGCTCGCGTCGACGTTCGCTTGCGTGAGGTGCCATGGATTCAGAGGGCACCTCGACGGATACAGTTTCCGGAGCTCCTTGATGGATATACCTCTTGTTTCCGTCGTCAGATCCCTCATAATCACATGTAGCGTTATTTTTTCCTCGATCGCATCAATTTTCTCCCCTTTTTACTGTTATTTATCCTTCATCCCTCTGAACTATTTCGTGCTGCGTGATCGGACCTTTGTCTTGCCCATTCTTATTTCTTGTTTCTGTTTACGGCATTTTTCTATAGCATATGTTGTCCCTCTGAACTATTTCGTGCTGCGTGATCGGACCTTTGTCTTGCCCATTCTTATTTCTTGTTTCTGTTTACGGCATTTTTCTATAGCATATGTTGTCCCTCTGAACTATTTCGTGCTGCGTGATCGGACCTTTGTCTTGCCCATTCTTATTTCTTGTTTCTGTTTACGGCATTTTTCTATAGCATATGTTGTCTAGATTCGACCATCGAAATTGTGTAGACCTTCAAAATGAAGGTGAGCTCTCCGCCTTTTGTTTTCGTATTCCTGCAAAAAACCGGGGAGACAGGGAGAAGAAGAAAAGCTCTGCACAATTTTTGAAGTTTTAGCCTATTCTTCAAATAAGAGGAAGAAGTTAGTTTTCTATTTTTCTATTTTCTTTCATTCTAGTTCCCTTCTTTTCCTTTGAAGTTTTTTTCTTTTTTTTTTCGTTTCTTTGCGACTATCACGTTTTACTTCTTTCGGAAATCAATTGCCAGAAGCAATTAGGAAAAGGAAAGGTTCTTCGATTTATTAGGAATTAGATTTTGTGTTCGAAATCAAATTTGTGTTACACTTTTATTATGAGAAATTCTTCTAAGTTTGATATATTTTTGTCTAGTTCTGTATGTAACGGGGTTAATTCTTTTGCTTGTTTAGGAGCTTTCCATTCCTTTAACTTTCTTAAGACATCAATATGAATTTGGGCAAGCTACCTCAATGTTGACTTCACCCAATTAACCATTTCATTAAATTTCATTTTTGTGATGGTTAAAGAAATAATTATCTCAGTGAATAATCTGCTTTCTGGTTAAAATGTCGCAAGATACCGACTACAAAAAAAATTCACCTTAATTAGGTGACATATCAATTAAAAAGCACAATCTTTGCAACTGATTCCAAAGTTTTCAACAGGACAGGTGAGGTGAACATTTATTTAAGAATACTTCTGCTGATTTCTTTTTTCAGTAAAGTTTTCAACTGGCCAGAAGAGGTGAGCATTTTTGTAAGATTCTGCTGATTTTTCTTAAAGTAAAATAAGTTGGCTGGTCACTTCAAAATGTGGCGTTCTAGTAGAGTAGTTGCATGAATTTATGGTTTGTGATGAGGAAAGAAATCATATCCAGTTTCTTCGAGAGTTATTTGTCTTTGAATCCACAGTTATAATCAGAGAATGTCATAGGCCCTTATTATGATTTTTGCAGTGATCATTTTCGATTTCTGCAATGCTCCATGCTTATGAGAATTTTAGATAGTGAATTTGTTTTCTTCATTTGCAGGTGTGTATTCTCTTTGTGATAGTCCAACCATTTCTAATGGCCCATTTCTTGGGACGGCATTGCTATGTTCCTTGGCTTCAGTTATCATCTTGTCAGTTAAAGCTTGTGTCTTTAGTCCTATATCAGAAATTGAAACTGATGCTTCACCCTCATCGGTACGAGAGAGGTTGCATTTGAAGAAATCATGTGGGATGCCCATACTTTTCCTTTCTTCGTTAGTTTTTGCACTTGGTCACATCGTGGTTGCTTATAGAACGAGCTGTAGAGCACGGAGAAAGCTATTGATTCATCGTGCAGATCCTGAAGCGGTACGTTTTCGATCACAGTTATGTGTGCAAATGCTCATTCGTGCTGTCTTCAGTTGTCTATTAGCAGTTTGCCATACCTTTTGCATAACATTGTTAAAGATAAAAAAAATTAATAGCACTTTCTTATGACCTTTCTTATTTTTATCTCAGGTTCTGGTCTGCAATGTATTCTCTGGATACAAGATCCCTCGATCTCCCACACCATTCTCGGGGAAGTACTCAAAGTTTGATGGTGAAATCAAAAGAAAGGCTATAGTTCATCATGAGTGTGAACTTCCAATTAACTTTCTTTCTGATGTGGATAGTTTATTCATTACTTGCCAAGGGATTACTGTTCACTATAAGATTAGCCTATTTGAATCACCTATTTCATGGTCTTTGGCCTTGTCGCCTTCCCATGAATCTAGCCCTAATGCAAGTCCTCGGGGCATTTCATCTGGTAGGCTTAAACTTGAGAAGCCTTTGATACTTCCAACTAAAACAAGTCATCATCTTAGTAGGAGCTTCAGTAACCAATTTCAGAATTCCTCCCTGTATGCACCACTATTGGCTGATGCCACAAACTCACCCAATTTTCCTTCAGATTCAATACCTAGTTTTAGTCTTGATGATGGCTATACTGATGTATGTTCAACTAAATTCATGAGCTTGAAACATGGGATGGATGAAAGGGGCAAAGTTGCCATAGTCTTGGTGCATGGCTTTGGAGGAGGGGTTTTTTCGTGGAGGTACGTTATGAGTGCATTGGCTAGGCAGGTTGGAGTTCCAGTTGTTGCTTTTGATAGGCCTGGTTGGGGATTAACATCTCGCCCTCGTAGAAAGGATTGGGAAGATAAGCAATTGCCAAACCCGTACAAGCTTGAATCACAGGTGATTCTCTTGTTCCTCACGAAGTAAATGAAGTACTGTCTTAAGTTTCCTTCACTGATCTAATAATCTGTAGTACATTATAGACATTTAAGTTCCTTAAAAGTTCAAGAATTTTCTTGTCATGGTTTTCATGGAAGTGGTCTTTTTGGAGCTTTGCTCAATGGCCTTCTTATTGCAGATATTGATATCAGACCTAACTTTTAATTTTTGAGGATTCTTTGTCTTATGCTAGAACTTCAATTAGATCCTTTTGTTTTTTTTTATTGGATAGGTAGAGCAATCTTTTTTCCCCCACAATTTGTAAATGCTTCTTCTTCATAATGCTTCTGTTGGCTATTTTATTTTATTCACAAGTCAAAGGTTATCCGGTGCCTAAATTACATATTAGTTAATAAAGAAAAAATTCTTGTTTTTGTAACTTTTAACTTGCAATATATAAGCCAGTTGAAGAAAATTTAGTTTTAGGACTATCCAATTCCTATAGATTTCTTAGCTTATCAGATGCACCTTGGTTTTTCTGCCAATATATGTTTATGTTGTATATAGAGGAACAAGAGCTTTTCAAATTTCTTGCATGTTTGTGATTAACTAATCATTGTAATTATTTATAGTATTGCATATATTGCATATATTGCATTCATAATCGTGATACGTTGCCTTTGTATCCCTAATTTGCATGACAGAGACAGACAACCAGGAACATTGTTCTCAGGTTGGTTATTGGCTGTTTTTTCAAAAAATAAATCAATATGATGCTCCTGTGGCCATGTGAATTAGTGTTGGAGCCATGATGTATTTTACATGCATATTTAATCGGTTGATTGTAGTTTTGTGCAAATTAGTAACATTTCATCTGCTGGTTCATGCAACAAGAAGAGCCACATTTTTCATTGTTTCATTACAATTCCAAAAAAGCAGACATCATGGTTGAATGGCCGACTGTTCTGCTTGTACAGCGATTAATCAGACCATGCATGTTATTTTTCACTTGGCCAATCAGATATATGTGGTCTTTGATTCTGCCAGTTTTATTTGACTCAGTGATATTAGAACATTTGAAGAAGTTTTTGCAAAGTCTTGCAGGTGGATCTTCTTATCTCATTTTGCTTAGAGATGGGCTTTTCATCTGTCATCTTTGTTGGTCATGATGATGGTGGCCTCCTTGTTCTAAAAGCAGTAGAGAAGATCCGGGCATCCAATGGTTCTGCTAATGTGAGGAAGTTTCTGTAATTTCTATTATCGTGAACTCTTTTTTTCTAGAGCACTTGAAAACTTTTTTTTATCTAAATAAACATATATATATATATATATATATATATATATTTCTGCTAATGTGAGGAAGTTTCTGTAATTTCTATTATCGTGAACTCTTTTTTCTAGAGCACTTGAAAACTTTTTTATCTAAATAAACATATATATATATATATATATATATATATATATATATATATATATATATATAATTTTCACTCTTTAAACTTCCATGCAGGTTTGGAACAATGTGTATATATTGTGTTTGTATATTTTCATTAGTTTGTATTCTATGTTAACATTCCATGCATTTGGCTCTTCTTGATGTTCAAATTTTATCAATCTTCTCAAATTTTGGCTTGGTTTTATGTTCCTTTTGAAAGTTCCATGTTATGAAAGTCCCTTTTGTGATTTTGATTTTCACTTGATGTGTGCAATATTTAGGTGGAAGTCAAGGGAGTGGTACTTGTTAGTGTCAGTTTATCAAGAGAAGTTGTTCCTGCCTTTGCTCGAATCCTCCTGCATACTTCACTAGGGAAGAAACACTTGGTCCGCCCTTTGCTACGTACTGAAATTACTCAAGTCATTAACCGCCATGCATGGTATGATGCTACCAAGTTGACACCTGAAGTTATGAACCTCTATAAGGTATCATCCATAATTCATGCTTAATTGTGAAGAATTTATATATGCTATGGCATCCGTCGATTGAATTATAATTGGTGGTTCCTTGCCTTTTAGAAGTTCCTGTCTCCCTCTTTTCCTTTGACAACCTTGTTTTTAGATTCCAAAGAATAATGTGTTATGTTCAATACCTAGCGAGTTAAAAATCCCAAATGCATGTTATCTATGTAGTTAAACAAAACAACCATAAGGAAAATTCTCTCTTGCATTTTTTTGTTTATCTTTAGTTGTCAGAACTGAATTTTTCTGGTATTCTATTTTCTCGATGTAATTATAAACTTCTGTATGCATGTTATTTAGAGCCATTGTTGGTCTATGCAGGCACCGTTATTTGTTGAAGGATGGGATAAAGCACTACACGAAATAGGGCGACTATCCTTTGCAACAGTCCTCTCTCCACATAATGCAGCAGCATTGCTGAAATCAGTTGAAGACTTCCCGATTCTTGTGGTAGCTGGTGCTGAGGATGCACTCGTGCCTCTGAAGTCTTCTCAAGCTATGGCTTCAAAGCTTGTAAATTCGGTAGGTGGCCTTGGTTATCCCTACTTTAGTTCTACATTTAGATGTAGAAAGTTGAATACCTTTTTTTCTAAAGAAATTTATGGTCTCTGTTTCATGATAAATAATGTTTCTCTCAACTGAAATGGCACTTAAGTGATAATTTTCCGTAACATAATAATCTTTATACGGTAGATATGCATGCGTATCTTTTTGAAGTTTCTTTAACCTATTAGATTTATGAAAGGCAGTATCAATTTACCTATCCAAATAATTGCTGTAGACCAATTAAATATTAAGCTGTTGAAGGTTGTCCATAAAACTCAAGTAACCATCTTAATATATTTTGAACATTTAAAAATTCAAATCACTATATTTGTTGATTGATAAGCCAAAAGAATTGTTACATCTAAAGAAATAATAGAATGAATTTGCATTTTGTTATGCTATATTTTTGTGTTAATTGTATGCCCTTTATCAAGCTATAAACTGCAGATTTGTCATTTCCTTTTCCTTTGTTGTTTTTGGGCAAGAAGTTACAAGAAAGTTGAGGTGAAAAGAAATGGTAGCTAATTGTGGTATGAGATCGAAGGGTTTAGACATGGTAGAGAAAAAGCGGTAGCTTTCCATCTCAATTGTAATTTTTAAATTATCTAAAATGGAACTCTTAAGTCAATCATTTGTTTCATTAATATTTCTTTTTGACAATAATTAAATGCTAACTTGACATGTAAAATCTAAATAGTATTTCGAAAAGACAGTGTTTAGTGCATGGGCCTAGAACTAATGAAGAATGGTGATGCACTGCAGTTAGCAAATCTTGAACTAGTTCTTATAGGAAATATTGTTCGAGAAACAGAATTGAACATTTTCTTATTTGATGTGTTTGAGCCACTTCCCTATAACATTCCTTGTTCCAATTTGAAGCAGTGGAAATTTTATTGGTTGGAACTACACAATCTCATATCATGCCTATCTGGTTTGCAAGTTAAGGAAAAAAAAAGAAAAAGAAACTGGTACCATGATGATGAGGGACACCTAACAGAGCTATTTTTGTTGGCAATTTGTCTGTAATAGGGTACATAAAGAATTGTTCATTTATTAGGCAATTTCTTTTGCCCCATGAACAGTTTTTGTGGGCCTTTGAACTATTGCATTCTCTTTGGTGCTTCTTTGCAGAGACTCCTCGCAATATCAAGCTGTGGACATCTACCCCACGAGGAATGCCCCAAAGCGCTGCTTGCGGCTCTCTCACCTTTTATAACTAGACTGCTGTCCTCGCCATTTGCATTGCACGGCCGGTAGCCTCTAGTTTTGGTCTGTTACCTTCAACTGTTTTGTCTCCTCCGGTTTTTTTTTTTCTTTTTATTAAGAGGCTTAGAGATCTACTAACCAGTTCGGGCTTTTTGTTGTTTCTGTTTTTGGTTTTCTGTTTTTTTTTAAGGAGGTTGGGGGGGGGGGGGGTGTTGTTTCTTCTTTGGTTGTGGGTCGGGGGGGGTGGGGTTGACACCTTTTTCATGTTCATGGTGTTTAGCTTGGAGCCGCACCCAATGCTCAGGGTTGCTGGAGCTCTCACATTCTTGATCTTATCGTCTTGCATGTAACGCTTGTGGGGTTTGTTGTTATGATATTAAATGCGGCTGGATAAGTTGTACAGTATTAATACTCCATTCTGCTTAACGATTCCCTTCTAATGTTCTTCATTCAGTATCTGAGTACTAATGCGTTAGAAAAATATTTTATTTCGATTTTTTTTTCCCCCGTAGATTGCTCCCTTTTCACGTGTTCTCATTCCGAGTGCCTTTTTGTTTCTGAAAAAAAATATGGAAGTATTCTGAAACGAAGAAAATATCCTCAGAAATCTCCCACTTTAAATTGGGAATGTTATCCGAAAAACCCAATGCAGAGGGTTTTCTCTAAATATGTATAATAATTTGGCGATGATTGCATTTGTGCTAATCGATGATGATAGAGGTATGCACCCGTAACGGTAACAAACAGTAGCCACAATCATCATATTATTATTATTATTATTTATTATTATTATTATTTCACACGTGATAAAAAAATAAAGACGCGTCAATTTATCGGTTCGAGAATCGAGGTGGGCACGTGGGTCGTCGTCGTCCCATTTGCCTCGTTTGGGACGCACCGCCCTGCAACTCTTACCAGTGTTCTGACATGCAGCAGTGAGCCTACAAAGTCTTTCCTTGGAGATACCCATCTGATGCGAAACCAAAGACTCCGCCTTCTCCTTCCCGAATTTGGTGACTGCTCCGTGGTCATTCGTCCTACCACCATGAACGGCGACAGCGGGCTACACCTGGTGGTGGTGCCGCTGATGGCCCATGGACACCTGATCCCCGCCATCGACATGGCCCGCCTCTTCGCGGAGCGCGGGATCCTAGTCAGCGTCGTCACCACCCCCGTCAACGCCACCCGCATCAGGGCCGTAATCCGCGGCATCGACGAATCCGGCCTTCCCATCCGGTTCGTGGAGCTGCCCTTCCCCTGCGCCCAAGCGGGCCTGCCCCAGGGCTGCGAGCACGTCGACGTGGTGCCGCCCCACCTTTTCGCCAACTTCTTCCGAGCCATCGCCTTGCTCCGCCTCCCTCTGGAATCCTACCTCCGGGATCACCACCCCCGCCCGAGCTGCATAATCGCCGACGTGTGGCTTCCATGGACCATGGAGGTGGCAAGAGCACTTCGAGTCCCCAGGCTGGTCTGTCACTGGATATCCTGCTTCGCGGTGCTCTGCTACCACAACATCCGCTGGCAGAGGGTTCGCGAGAGCATATCCGACGACTGGGAGCCCTTCGTGGTGCCCGGCTTACCCGATCGGATCGTGACGACGAGGGCGCAGGCGCCCGGCTTCTTCGACGCCTTCGGGTGGGATGATGTTTATGCGCAGTCGGTGGAGGCAGAGGAGACGGCCGACGGGTTGGTTCTCAACAGCTTCGACGACCTGGAGCCGTCATACATCGACAAGTACCGGGAGGCGACGGGGAAGAAGGTTTGGGCCATCGGCCCCTTCTGCCTCGGCAACAGGGACAGGGCGAGCAAGGCGGTAAGAGGGAGCCAGGCGTCGGTCGACGGGGACCGGTGCATGGTCTGGCTGGACTCCATGCAGCCGCGGTCCGTGGTGTACGTGAGCTTCGGCAGCCTGACCCAGACGCAGCCTTCGCAACTAGTGGAGATCGGGGAAGGCCTGGAGGAGTCCGGCAGCCCGTTCATCTGGGTGATCAAGGACAGTGAGAGAACCCCCGCGACGGAAACGTGGCTGTCGGGATTAGAGGGGAGGACCAAGGGGAGGGCACTGGTGATCACAGGGTGGGCGCCGCAGGCCCTGATCCTGTCGCACCCAGCCATCGGGGGCTTCGTGACGCACTGCGGATGGAACTCGGCGTTGGAGGGCGTCAGCGCCGGCGTGCCCATGATCACGTGGCCCCACTTCGCCGACCAGTTCCTCAACGAGAAGCTGCTGGCGCAGGTGCTGAAGACTGCTGTGCCTATCGGGGTTGAAGCGCCCATTACCTATGTCTTCGACAAGGCTGTGGCGCTGGTGAAGCGGGAAGCCGTGAGCAAGGCGGTTCGCAGCGTGATGGACGGAGGGGAGGAAGGAGAAGGCAGGAGACAGAGAGCCCAGGAACTGGGGAAGAAGGCAAGGAAGGCTGTAGACGACGATGGGGGATCGTCTCAGGAGAACTTGACGCACTTACTCGATTATGTCTCGAAGCTATGCCTAGCCAAGCAGTAGATCACGGAGGGGGTGGAGAGGGAGATTTCGTCTTCTTCAGTGCCGGTGGGTCGTCATGTTCTCAGTTTCTATCTTCGTTCTCATGTGGTCTCTCTTGGGTGCGTCGTCATGTTCTCAGTTTCATTGCAATAAGCTTCGCTCTCATCTCAATCCTTTGCGTCTCCTGTTTCTAGTCTCGTTTCTATCCTATTATTAATTCAGATAACTTAACAAGCCATCCTACATACATAGATGTCGGCGTTACATCTTTTACCTCCTACTTCTTGAGCGTTCTAAGCCATGCTTTCGTAGGAGTCGTCCATTAAAACGACCTATCGGTTTCGTACTTAGAAACCAGCCATGCTTTCGTGAGTTGATTGAGTTGTATTAATCTTTATTGATTTTTATGATTTTTTTGAGTGAAAAAATATCTTTTTTATTGTACGCTAATCTCTCAAACGTCTTGAGTAACTTGAATTGTGTAGATGTTTATTGAAGATTTAATAATATTATCTTAAAAATTTTAAAAATTTAAAAGTTTTTTTAATAAAATTTGATCATCGATTCATCTTTTCCTTAGTTGTCACCTTCAAGTACATTCGTATTACTCTAGATTTGATTGACATTCTGTTGAAAAATAAAGTTAAAAATCTACTATTAGTAGGACTGATTATCATTGATAATGACTTGATAATTATTGTTTTCTACAAAGTTTTGTTGAAAGGTCTTTAAATATATGCAGAGCTCCTTTATTAGATAAATAAGAGAATAAAAATATTTAGTTTCGATCATTCTATTAAGAGTTGAGAAGACAAATATTACTTTGCTTGTCTCTTCAAGAGTTATATTTCATGCATCAAACTTGTTATTAGACTTTACCCTCTCTTTGTTTACGTCTTCTAAAGTACATAAAGTGTTTGCACTCATTATGTTAAGTTAGCTATTACAATTCTCCTCCTTATTACCATCAGACTTTTGTAGTACAATGATGGTATCACCGATGACACTCGTCGCCGAGGATAGTACCATCGTCGCTCTAGTTTTCGGTGGTCAATGGTATGCTTGATGGTAATCGCCCATACATGATTTTTTCAGAAAAAGATTCAATTTTAGCTCCATTATTTGAAGCCAATTGGATTCTATAAATACCCCAGGTATTCTTGCATGAAAAAATAAAAAATTGATATGAAATTGCAAGAAAAGTGAAGAGAAGAGAGATCATTAGTGGACATCGATGGGCCTCGATGGAGGAGGACTCAGAAAATAGACGTAGGTCAAGCCTTTGGCCGAACCACCGCAAATTTGTGGGCCTTTCTTTACTTGTTCTCTTTAAAATTATTTTCTCATTTTAGTTACCCTTAACTAAATTATATTATTCATTCCAATTTGATTTAAATTGTTTACTTGCTTTCAAAGAATTTTTTCGATTTCTTCTTTACCTTTAAGTAAATTTTTTGAAACGAACGCACTTACACTAATTCACTCACCCCCCTAGTGTCAACTTGATCCTAACATTGGTTTCATAAGTAATAACACACATCAAAATCCAATAGAATTTATAAAAAGACCCACACTACATATTCTTCCTAAAGTTAAATATAATTTTTATGAAAACTTTGATCACTTTGCCTACATATGCTCTCTTAAGAAATTTTGTCATCATAAGTTAGTTTGGGTTCTTAAATGAACCATAAATAATTTAAAGTCAAAAGGTAAAAAAATTATATCTAACCATGAAGAAATCAAAGCTAAATGAGTATCGGAAATAAACCTCTCTTTATTGTAGTCAAATCTCCAAATAAAAACTAGAACCAAAAGATAATATCTTGATAGTGGATACTCAAGTCATATGACCATATATCCTACAAAATTTTAAAATCTCACTGGTTTAGATGGAGGATATGATACCATTAAAACAATAATAAAGAAAAAATATTGATATTAGAAATATTGGTAATAAATTAAAATTATTGATTGAAGATGTGCTTTTGGTAGATGATTTGAAATACAACTTAATAAGCATTAGCCAGCTTTGTGATAAGGGATATAATGTTAAGTTTGAATCTTATGTTTGCATTGTAGAAGTACCGAATAAGAATAAATTTGTGATAGCTTAAAGAAGTGTGTTAGAAACTTATAAATTTTTTTAACTTTTGAGTCATATTTTTAAGCTATGTTTTTGTGAGTTTGTTAGTACAGTAGGAGTCAGTTAGGAGTTTATTTAAAATTTATTATTTAATTATAAATCCAAGTCCTAAGGGACTTTAGGGTGGAAGAGTCCAAGTCATGAGATACTCTTGGGTAGAACTCTATATGGATGTAACTGTTTCTTTTTCATTATCAAGAAAATATTATTTTAGTCGTTTGGCAAACCCTACGAGGTGGATTCACTCAAAATGATCATCTATTTTTCTCCCTCTTCTTTTGTGATATTATCGGATTGCTTGTAAGGCTAACTTTGTTAATCTGGATTTCATGGATTTTGGATTGTGGTTAGTTGTTGTATTGAGGACAGAAACCATGTTTCTGATTAGTTTTGGTGGATTTGGCAATGTATCCCGGTGGTATAATAGGTGGAGTTGAAAATTTGATTCGAAAGGACAACCCACTGCAAAGTCAGCATATGTATATTTGATTTCTCATCATGCCATTTATCTTATTCTTCTTGTTGATTTGAAAAGTTTCGAGTATCCCCACCATTCCTCATGTGTTGTATTTGGTTGAAAACTTTTTGTGCCGCTTGCTGTTCTTGTAACTTTGGATCTGACTCTGTTAGGCATCTCTTTTTTTGGCCGTATAAATCTATTTAAAAGTATTTTGGGATCCCAACTTACCTTTATGGATTCATGACACACGATGGTGGATGCCTTGAAAAGATAATGTAAACTTAGTTGCTTTAATTGTATATATATTTTGGCTAGTGTGGATGGTCAGGAATGAAGTTGTTCTTCAATCCGCTATCGGCATCTTTCTTAAAGCACTTACTTTTCTTGATTAGGTGGAATATACACCTATTGGTTGGTATTGTGTATATAAAATTTATAATATGCTATCTGTTATACATAAAAATATTTTTATACTATAAATAATAATAAAAGATTATTAAGATGCATATATTTTTGATGTTGCTATTCGAAAATTTTTTTATCTGATCTATAAGCGTATTATCGTCGGATATAATTTTTTAAATTAAATGAGAAAATTTTGTGAATTAATTAAGAAAAATCTATCACGTTATGACCCGTAATATATTATTTTTATTTGGAAACGAAACATCAGGAGACTGTGTAGAGACGATCGCTACGGTGGAGGGATACAACCTTAAATGCATTAGTGGCATTCAAGAGAAGAAAAAATTTAAAAAAGTATTATTTACGTCCTCACCAATCGCCCCTGCGGTCAATGTCATCTGTCGATCTCGTAACTACATTTTGACATAATTGGCATCACCCGGCGACCTTTAGCGACACGTCACGTCGGCTACTAGTGCCACCGGATTGCCTCGACTACCTCTCACACCAATTATGTACATATATATATATATATATGTATATATAAAACAGACCAAAAAAGAAAAAAAAAAAGAGGTTTTTATCAGTTTGTTTCACATATGTTTACGACAGAAGAAATTAAAAAAAAAAAAAAGCACTAACAACAGAGTCTCGGAGACATCAATCAGGACGACATTTACGCCCACTCCGATGAATTATAGCTCGTTAATGTTCGGCTGGCTTTGCCTGCTTTATAATGGCGACGGGTTGGCCACGGCATCATCGATCACGTCGTCATCGTCGCCGCCGCTTATCCGGTCGAGTACTATGATGAGACCCATAGCAAACGCAGCGTCGCAGCGAGGCCGAAGGCAGAGCGAGAACACATCCCTCCCCAGCACAACGTGGGAGCATGCGTCCACCTTACGCTTAATCTCCGCCACCATCACCACCGCTCCTTCCCCCCCTCGACCACCCTCGTAGAACACTCGGCAGCACCGCTGGGGGAAGGACCCTTCGATGCGGTACTCCTCCTCGTCCTCCTCCGAACCGCCGCAGGAGTGCACCTCCACCGCAAAGCCACTTCGGTCGCTGCCGAAAATGGAGGACCTGCGCACCGCGAACAGCGGCTTCTGCCCCTCGCTCCTCTCCCCCAGGAATGCCTCCCACCGGTGATGCAAGCTCGGCCACTGCAGGAGTCTCGCAAGAAGTAACCCCCCATATGATCGATCGCACACAAGAAGCAGAGGGAGGAGTGAGGGCGAAGAGTTAATCGAGGCTACCTTGCGGCGGAGAGTAAGGATGGGATCTCCGGATGGATCCATCAGCAGAAGCGGCTGGTCGGCGAAAGCGGGTCCGCCTCGGGCATAGGTGTCCACCCGGAAGACCAAATCTCCGGTTATGTGGTCGTAGACGGCGAATCCGTCTCCCGGAAAGAAGAGGGATGTCTTCCGGACCGTCAACTCCCGTTCCTCCTCGCTGCAAAATCTCTCTCCAACGATCGCCGCCATGGCGCGGCCAAGCGTCTCGGGAGGTGGCTATGGCTTCAGAAGCGCAAGAGCAAGAGCAAGAGCAAGAGCGGGGGGAGTCGGTAAGAACATCTACTCACACACCGATCAATTATATGATCCAGAAAACGGGAAAGGAGGGGGAAGGGAGTAAGCACAAGTGCGTGTGTGTGGTGTCGATGTTTTCGAGATGTGTGGTGCGGTGACCGACGCGGGCCCTAAGCATCAACGCACCACCGCTCACGATATGGTTTCATCTCCTTTTCCTTTTTCTATGGGTTTCTCCAGCGCAACCCCGGGCTCCTTCTTTATTCACCGCGTTGGACATCATTCCGCCCACCGTTCGTCTCCACCACATGCCCGCGCGGGCTTGTAGCCCTGCACAGGCTGCGCTTGCACGTGAGGTCCCTGTTTCACGGGGTGTGCGAACCCAAGATCACGTGGATACACGAGGTAACGTACACGATCTGTACGTTGAATGCACCAAAGAAAATTACAAATAAATTTAAATTATTTATTTTTTTTAAAAAAAAATTATATGATGAAGGTAAGATTCAAACTTATTATATTAAAATTTTTTTATCGGTTAGACTATTTAATATTTTTAAAATATATCGAATGAGATTTTAAATTTTTAATCATTAATATATATATCACTATCAAATTAAATTATTTACTATTTAAATGCATAATGAAACATGTTGGTCAAGGTGAATAATTTGATTTCTTTATATGAGAGCATAAAAAACATATGATCTTTTTTATTCGTTGGTCAACCATGTAGATCTTGGATATATAATGAAGTTAGAAATTTCTCTTGAGGTTGGAGAAGAGCTAATCTTTTAAGTCATTCACTTTCTCCGACTACACCTTTGTTTTCCACATAACGTCTCAATTTTTTAAAAAATATTTTTCATTATGACAATCGTTTTGTAAGAAAAAAATGAACAGTATGATCCCTCCGTTATCCAGAATGAAAAGGATGATCTCATAGCTCTTGATAGTGTAATACTTTCCCATCTAAACCAAACATCGTCATGCTGTCCAAATTAGAGATGCAGCCAAATTAGATCCGCTTTCTATGCCTCATATCTTTAGAGTAGATAAAAACATATCCATGTGGAATTGGATTGGATTAGCATTGCTGCTTGAGAATTAGACTAGTCGAGTATTATTGGTCGAGATTGCTATTCGAGAATTAGACTGATCGAGCAATGTTGCTCGGGAACTGGATTGGTCGAGCAATGCTACTCGGGAATTGGATTGGTCGAGTCACACAACTCGGGCAAGAGTTGACTTTTTGGACCGAGAGGATTAACTCGGGCATAAGAAATTTGATCTGATTGAGGTATATAACTCAGGTATACACTGACTTTTTGGGTTAAGAGGGTCAACTCGGGCACATGGAAGGGATGATCTGACTGAGGTGTATAACTCGGGTAAAGATTATCTTCCTGGGTCGAGATGATCAACTTGGGCACAAGAAAGGGATAATCCGACCGAGTCATGCAACTCGGACACTCATTAGCTTCATGGGCCAAGAGGGTTAGGTTAGCCATACCTATGCAGTTGGTTGTGACTGTTCCAAGTCGATCATACTTGCACCCGTTGATGTCATACTTGAGATTCACACTGATGCTACGTCAGATTGATTATACCTGCATTAGATTATTTGTGGTTGTGCCAAGTCCACTAAAAACATGGTGACAAATTAGAGACACAAGAAATGACTCCCGACCAACTGCTCTGATAAATAACCAGAAAATGAGAAAGAATGAAGAATTCGTTTGCTTGAATGGGCAAGTCATTTGGGGTGCATTCCACGTGTATTTTTCTCTTTAAGGACTTTACAGCAAATTAAATGCGTTTTTATTTTTTTATAAACGAACATACATGGATGAATTAGATTTCACCCTCCAAAGCAAAGCTGTAATGATCAAAACATTCCCTGTACAACAACATCCACTTCCTTGCTCGAACCCACATTCTGTTTGATGAGACCGACGACAGCACTAGCCAGACAAGAAGGTGGATTCACCAAACCAGAACTGAACCCTGATGCTTTCCAGCAATAAGCGGATGCATTGCCGCCAGATTCCAGTGACATGTTAACGTCTTGTAGATATATTTTCTCGCATGGAGAACTGTCGCTGCAAGAAAATTTTATTGCATCCTTTGTTGTCGACGTTCCCTTGATTTCAATGAAAGAAATCTGATGCACCTTCACAGCAGACGTCTGCATTTATCGAACATCAATCTTCATCACTAGTTTCTTTGAATCATTTAATGCAAAATAAAAAAAAGAAAAAGTAAAACTCCGATTCCCATACCTGATTTTGGCACTGACGTGAAGAATCGCAGTAGTACTGATCGATTATTATTGGGTTTGAAACATTGCTCATCCGGATACCACGGAAGACTATATTGCTGGCATATCCACCACCACCCTATCAGTAACGTAATACACGTTTGAATGCTGAATACACTTGGTTTGCATACAAGTCAGAAGGACCAGGAAGCTACCTGCCATGTCTTGATCCTGACACCATTTTCGGTGTTTGAAATCAAGCTATTCTCCACTTTTACATCATTTACTTGGGAATATGAATTTGATTTTCCAAGACTTCCGATACTGATGGCAAGTAGCGAGCAACGGTGAAATGTTTGACACTGAAATATGGCAAGCTACGTTCTCTGATCTTACCTAATACCATGACCAGGTCCACAGATGATATTTATCACTCGGACATTGGAAGAATTGCCGACGATGGAGATGCAGTCATCCCCTGAAATGAAATATAAATGGACCTCTCAGTGCTGCGTTTGCATGCGGGTGGTCAATGACATGATGTTTAAAAGAAAATAAACACAATAATACTAAAGACAATAATTGTTGGTTGAAAAATATAACGTACCTCATTATTGGAAAAGAATATTAAGATAGAAGGTTCATTGAGGCTGTGAGTTCGCCAATGAGCATTAAATGTTCTGTTTCTACTGACTCCAAGTGGTTGATAATTGTTTATTGATCAGTGCTTATTTATATCAGTCGACAATTTTCAATACACCTAATGCAAGGTAATGGCTAGTGAATTAGCAAAAGGCAACTTGGGATCAACTCAAAACCACAACAATGGATGAATCAGAGCACGAAAGCTAAGCTATTCAAGACAGTATAGGACAGCCCAATGCACACAGCTCAAGAGAGTTGCGCAGTTCCAAGATCTGGATGGAATATCACGCTAATTATTCATAAGTGAACAATAATATGTCCGATCAATTTTAAACAATAATAGGTTCGATGCACCATCTGAAAGGCGAGAAACTCAAAGATGAACAGAGAAGGAAAAGCTGGAAGTTCAGCTACTGGTCCAAATGGATAAGCAGATATATATCATGATCATGAGCAGAAGTAGGAAACACTGCAAAAAGACATAGTTGCACGGACCTGTCCTTATGGTGCTGTCCTCAACCAAGGTGGCAATGGATCCACTTATATGGATTCCATCAGTGTTAGGGCTCTCAGCAGGTGCAGTCACCTTCAACCTAGACGCACGAACATGAGAACATGAGGTGAACGCAATATGCATCTGTTGCCCATTCAATACAGTCAAATCACGGATAGCAACGTGCTTGCTCCGATGAAAAGTAATTGCCTGCATCATCATAAATGTGATTGCTATTTTCTAGTGAAGAAGTAAGCGAATTTTATTAGCACGAGGGATGCTACCAACTTTGCAAATCCAGTGGAATCGAAGAGGAACTAACCGTTGGGGCGTGTCGGCAAGGCTGCATATATAATATGAAATAGATTTAGGTTCTCTTGTCCAAGTAACAAATGCACGCATCAACCAAGCTACCTATTTTATGAGCGAGAAAGGAATGTATGTGTTACATATGTGGTGTTCCTTTTGCAAGATCGTGACCACCAGTTCTGTCCCTTGCCGTCAACAGTTCCACCACCGCGTACTACTATTTGTTTCATCCCATGGAAGTAAATCCACTTACGAGGATCAAGCCCATCCCAAATGTCAGGATCTGAAGGAGCAATTATAGTTCCTGCGATCTACTTACATGAAGGCACCAAATCAGTCAAGTCATTCAACAAAAAAAAAAAACACACACACACACACACAAAAGAAAGAACCACTTTCCAAACCCAGAGACCTACCGACACTGTAATCTTTGAGTTACAAGGGCCACCAAAGTTAATTGGCTTGATCAAATAAACTCTTCTTGCAGGAAACTTAATTTCTACGTGCACTGGTGAAGAACAAGCATAGTCCCATGCAGACTTGAAGGCCTAATAGTCAACAGAAAGTCTAATTAATAAAAGCTATTTGAATATATTTGGAATCTAAAGTAAAGATGATAGGAGACCAAAAACTTATTGAAGAACTTTTTTGTTTTTTTATGAGAATATATGAGCTTTGCAGAACTGAGTCAGTTTAGTTTCATCAAACACCTGAAATGCATATATATAGAGCAGCTCCCATATCATCTTTCATCTTAAAGAAGACAAAATATCAAACATGTCTTATTAATTGTCTTAGTGTGCTCATTGTCAGAATAAGATGTTCAAATTGATGCCTCCCTCTGTTTCTCGTATTGTGTTTAGCGAGATTCGATGCAATGGTTTTTCCTGTTATCACGTGTAGCCTACCCTTCTTTTTCCATCATTCACGCAGTGGGCATCATCTTGGCTTACCAATCCGATCATGAATCAATCGTCGGTTCCTTATTGACCGTCGACGAATGAACGAACGAATGGAGTTCCTTTTCATTAGAACTCATGGAATTGGGAATTTTCCTTTTCACTACTCCGAACTACCAAAGCTACCTATATAATTAATCTACAAGAAAACAAAAGCTGGAGAATCGGCGGAAAAGGAAACAATCGGTCAATAATTTCTGTGAAATCTATCGATTGTCTAGCTAGGTTGAGTTTCAGATTAAACGCATCATTCTAGGTTTTAGATAAGAACATACATACCGGGGTGTCGTCGTCGAATCCATTGCCTTTGGCTCCGAACTCATCCACAGAGATGACGACCCTTGTCTTGTGGTCTGCCGAGCGGGGAAGTTGTATGAGCGAGGACGTCTCCGGAAGTCCTTTTGCGCGACCGATCATGATTGGGTACAACAAGAGGAGGATTGCGGCGATAATAGATCGAGAGGTGGCGTCTTTGCCAGATGATCTGTTCCGGACAAAACCATCGTATTGATCATCCACCATCGCCACCACCATCACCACCACCACCACAACTTCAGGTCGGGATGGTGGGACTTCTGCGGTTTTGAGGGGGGTAGCGAGCCAAGGGAGAAAAGAACATCCGTTGTCTGTAAATTAGCTCAGGCAGGTACCCCATCGGGCAGAAGAGACCGATCAATATGGGCGGTTACGACGACGAAGTTGCGCAGATGGGGAGGGGATGGGATCCGTACTCGGTGCATGGAACGAGGGACGGATGATAGATGAGGAGCACCGGATGCAAGTGCGCCGCCGCGTGGAAAACGATTAATCCGCCGCTTGATTCGGCCCATCGCGATGCCGCTTAACTAAGTTGAGGATGACCGGTCTCTGCTCCTCCTCTCGTCTTCTTCCCGACGAATTGAATGAGGTGAAAGGTCGGCAGATGACGTAGGTACATCTACAACGTCGTTGGGGGATATCTCTTTTATTACACGTGGCAGCACTCGATTTGAAGCTTCCGCGTCGAGTTATCTCTTTATTTTTTTATTTTTAAGTAAAAAAATAAGGTCTTAATAAGAAAAAGCAAAAAATCAAACACTAGAGAGCATTTTAAAATTTCAAAAACTAATGTCTTGGCTTATTTCAGACATAATCCAATAAGCCAAGGGAGACCGCAAAATGAAAGATCCATAGATTGGAAGCTATTAAGATCAATTAAATTTTTAATGTAGAGGTGTCTCGATCATTCTCTACCAAATCATAGTTTAATAACATAAATATAGTTTTTTTTTTGGTTGGACATGACAGTTTTAACAAACCTGCATAATTACTATCATTTTGACCAAACTCGATCGTTTTTAACTATTTAAATAGTTTTATCTATAATTACTTATGCTTAGTCGTAGTTTTTTTCGTGCATTCATATTGATGTCCTCTAACAATTAACATGTTGGAAGTTCAATTAATATATTTTTGCCTTGTTGATATCATGCAAGATGACGCATGATTATAGTACAACACACAAAAACAAATACATCATAGATTATGGTGTATGCGTTTGAATGATTTCTTTATCTTTTGATAAGACAAATTGTGGACCGATCCAACTCACTAAGATCACTCCAAGTCGATAAGTCACGACAGTAGAAAATTTGATATCGATCTAGTTAGCATAGTACTTGATGGAGGTGGTATAGTACTGATCAAGTTGCTACGGCTGTAGTCGAGTTTGAATACCCATAAATAAAGAATGGTGTGCACACTCTTGTTGCACGCTGATTGACGTACGACGATGTAAGCACTCAGAGAGATCGTACGTCTGCCTTACCCAACACGTCGACAACGATAAGGGTGGGAGTACGATTGATCGAATGCTTGACAAGTATAAAATCCCTTCTTAGAAACAAGATCGGGGATCTCTCTCTTACTTTCTTAGACTCTTTTCTTTCTATATTGAACTCTTAAGACAATCTCGATCGGGGGCACTGACTTGATCGTCGGAGGAGCCACATCGCACGTGATGGGAATAAAATAGGAATCAGCTTTGTATACGAATAAATACTAGCAGACCGTCACACACAGCGGAATCAAACATAAATCACAATCAAATGAACACTAAGATTTACTGGAAAACCCACTCAACTCGAAGGGTAAAAATCATGGGACAAGCCAAAGAAAATTTACTATCAAAATAATGAATATACAGATCTCAAGGCTTCTTGCTCAAGTCCAAATAATAGCCACAAGAGAATCACAGAGATACATGGACTATAATACTAAGCATAATATCCAAAACCTTCTCAAAAGATCACAGTAAGATTTCATTACAAACTGATCTAACCTAAGATATGAATGATTTAGAATAGTCTTTTTTTGTCCTTGTTTTCTTTCCTTTCCTAGATCTCTTGTTTTCTAGCCTCTATTGTCAATCTGCAGTCTTTGTTCTTTCTTCCATGTTTTTAGTCATCGTTGCCCTCTTAATCCCTACCCTTTCTATCTAATCTAGGGTTTAGGTTAATATAAGTGAGGTTATGGGCTATGAGCTTCATTAAAGCCCATTATGGGCTGAATCTGGGTCATCTGTCTAACAATCTCCCCCTTCAGCTCATAAGGGAGGCTGTCTCATGACTCTTTAGTATGAAGCCATGCCGATCAATTTTCTGAAGCTATAACTACTTCTCTTCAAGTACATTTATGATCCAATGATATCTGACATCTATATGCTTTGACTTGGAATGAAATGTTAGCTTCTTGCATAAATGGATAGCATTCTGGTTATCACAATACACCACATAATTTTTCTATTTCAGCCTCAATTTTTGTAAGAATCCTTTCATCAATAATATTTATTTGTAAACCTTTGTAGCAACAATATATTCTGCCTCTATGGTAGAGAGAGCAATACACCTTTGCAATCTGGATTATCATAACATAGCTCCACCTGTAAAAGTAAGTATAAAACCTGATGTAGACTTCATTGTGTTAATATCTCTTGCCATATCTGTATCTGTGTAACCTGTCAACACAAGTGGTCCACCTCCAAAGCTTAAACAAACTTTAGAACATCATCTGAGATATCTAAAAATCCACTTTACTGTTGCCCAGTGCTCTTTGTCTAGATTTGTAATAAATCTGCTAATAACACCCACTACATATGCGATGTCCGGCCTCATACATACTATCGCGTATATTAAACTTCCAACTACTGAAGCATCAGGAACCTTTTGCATTTTCTCCTTCTCCTCATCACTTGACGAACTCTGGTCTGAGCACAACTTGAAGTGACATGCAAGAGGAGAACCAACTAGCTTTGCATCTATCCAATACCTTCTCAATGTATTTCTTCTGTAACAACCAGATCTTCTTCTTTCTTCTGTCACGAGAAATATGCATGCCCAATATTTGTTTTGCTGGCCCCATGTCTTTTATTGCAAAAGACTCACTAAGTTCATTCTTTAACCTGTCAATCATAAACATATCTTTCCCAATGATAAACATATCATCAACATAAAGTAAGAGAATAACAAAATCCTCACTAAATTGTTTGATGTACACACAATGATCTGAAGCTATTTTTTTGTATCCATTTTCAATCATAAATGAATCAAATTTTTTATACCACTTTCTTGGAGCTTGCTTCAGCCTATACAAGCTCTTCTTCAACTTGCAAACAAGATTTTCTTTACCTTTGACTTTGAAAACTTTTGGTTAGTCCTTATAAATTTCCTCCTCCAAATCACCATGAAGGAAAAATGTTTTCACATCTAACTACTCAATCTCTAAGTCTAGGTTAGCAGCAATACGAAGAGCAACACGGATAAAAGATATTTTAACAATAGGAGAAAAAATCTCTTCAAAGTCAATACCTTTCTTTTGACCAAAGACTTTTACAACCAATCTGCCTTTGTAATTTGGTTAAGAACAATATTCTTGAGTCTTCAACCTGAAAACTCACTTGTTCTTCAAGGCTTTACTTCCCTCTGGTAGTTACACCAAATCATATGTGTGGTTCTTCTGCAAAGAATCTATCTTTTCCTGCATAGCAATAAACCACTTCTTTTTCTGCTCATTTTCAACTACTTCTTGGTAACTCTCTGATTCACCTGCATTAATAAGCATCACATACTAATTTGTAGTGTATCTCCTAGAAGGTTGACGTGATCTAGAAGATCTTCTTAACTGAGGTTCTATGAGAACTTACTCTCTTTCTTCTTCTTACTCAACATGTCCTGCAGGTAGATCAACATCTGGCTCTGCACCATCTTCCCGCATATCTCTCCCATCACCCTGATATACTGGAGGAATAGCTGGGTCATAGTCTATAAATCCCTCTACAGAAGTCTTAGTTGGTGCCTCCTTCTTCAAATTCTCAATGGTTTGATCCTCAAAGAAGACAACATCTCTACTTCTAAACACATTTTGCTTTTCTGGATCCCAAAGCCTGTAACCAAACTGATCATGTGAGTAACCAAGAAAAATATACTTTTTTGTTTTACCATCCAACTTGGACCTCTCATTGTCTGGAACATATGCAAATGCACGACAATCAAATACTCTTAAATGCTTATAGGAGATATCTTTCCCTGACCATACATGCTCTACAACATCACCATCTAGAGCTGTATATGGTGATAAGTTGATTACATCAACTGCAGTCCTCAAAGCCTCATCTCAAAATCTTTTGAGTAGCTTGACTTATGAAAGCATACATTTGATCTTTTCCATGATGGTGCAGTTCATTCTCTCTATAATTGCATTATGCTGAGGTGTAGTAGGAACTATCAACTCATGTTGGATGTTATGTGACTTACAATAATCATTAAATAATCGTGTGTACTCATCATCATTATATGATATTATGTATTTTAATTGCCTTTCTGTCTCCTTTTAAACTCTGACATTAAACTCCTTGAAGATATTAATAACCTGATCTTTGGTCTTCAAAGCATAGACCCAAACTTTCCTAGAAAAATCATCTATAAAAGTAACAAAATAAAGTGCATTACTGATACTAGGAACATTAACAGATCCACCAGGAGTTTTTGTCCTCAAAGTACCACACACATCTATATAGATAAGGTTGAAGGCATGTATTTTTCGAGATAAGGCAGGACTAACAAAGAAAATTCTATATTGTCCACCAGTCAAATAATCAATACAAGGGTTCAAACGTGTACCTCTAAGGTCTGGCAATATCTCTATCTTAGAAAGTTCTTGCAGCCCCTTCTCGCTCATGTGTCCCAATCGCCTATGCCATAACTCTATACTAAAGTATTTCTTTGTAGCATTCAACTGCTCACCATAAGCTTTATCCTGCAATCCATATAATGTATGACATTTCTTCTAATTAGCTATAGTAAGATAACCCTTACTGAGCTTCCACTGTCCTCTATGAAAACTTACATCAAAGTCTTCATCATCTAGCCTTTCAACTGAAATTAAATTCAGTCTTAAGTCAACCATATGTCTTACATCCTTAAGCACCAACTTGCAGCCAAGGTTGGTCTTTATATGGATATCTCTCATGCCAATTATGTCTGTTGTGCCATAGTTGTCCATCTTGACAACACCAAAATTTTCAGACTTGTAAGTAACAAAGAACTCCCTCCGTGGTGTAGCATGCTAAGAATCACCTATGTTAATTGTCAACTCGAGATCCTGTCATACATAATAAAAAATATCATCAGAAATAGACAAAATCAAATAATCACTACCTTGTATTGTAGCTATGATAATCTCTTTTGACTCTATATGCTCTACTTTTTTTCTTTTTCTTGTTCTTCTTAGGTTGCTTGCACTGATTCTTATAATATCCCTTCTCACCACAATTGTAACAAACAATATCTTTCCTTGATTTTGACTTGCTTCTACCTATGCGTGAACCACTCATATCCTTTGACTTTGACCTTCCTCTATTATCTGAGACAAGTGCCTGTGAATCAATCTGAGAAGTAGTTGAATTATTTCTCCTCAACTCCTCATTCAACAAACTACTTGTTACTTGACTCATGGTGACAATATCATCTGGTGCAGAATTACTGAGGGAAACCACCAGTATCTCCAACTTTCTAACAAAGAACTAAAAAGTAACAATGCTTATAACTCATCATCAAGAGACATTTTTATAGAGGATATCTGGTTAGTAATACTCTGCATTTCATTCAAATGCTCAGAAATAGAAGTATCCTCTTTATATTTCAAGTTCATAAGTTTTCTGATCAGAAAAGCTTTGTTGTCAATCGTTTTTCTTTCATAAAGACCTTCTAACTTTTTCCAAAGAGAGTAATTAGAACTTTTAGTAGAAATATGATGAAATGTACTATTATTAAGCCACTAACGAATAAAGCCAACAGTTTTTTTATCTAACCTCTTCCACTCATCATTTATCATAGTTGTGGGCTTTGCAATTTCCCCTTGCAAAGGTCTATACAAATCTTTACAATGTAAGAGATCTTTCATTCTTGGTTTCCATATCATCTAATTATTTTCATTTAAACTAATCATGCGAGAAATATTACCGGCCTCCATGTTCAAATATAAAATATTAAATACTACCAAAACCTTGTTCTGATATTAGTTGATGGGAATAAAACAAGAATAAACTTTGTATACAAACACATACTAGCAGGCTGTCATACACAGCAGAATCAAATAAAAATCATAATCAAATGAACACCAAGATTTACGTGGAAGACCCCCTTAACTTGAAGGGTAAAAATCACGGGACAAGCAAGAGTACTATATTTATGTAAGAACCAACATTTCATTCCAAGTCAAAGCATATAGATGCCAGATATCTCTAGATTAGAAATATGCTTGAAGAGAAGCAGTTACAGCTTCAGAAAATTCACACAGATGATAATGGGGCAGATATATTGACAAAGACTTTACCAAAAGAGAGACAGGAGATATCTGACAGTTGGTCGACATGACTTCATATTTAGGAGTCATGAGACAGCCTCCCTTATGGGCTGAAGGGGTTGTTGGGCAGATGGCCCAAATTCAACCCATAATGGGCTTTAGTGAAGCTCACAGCTCAGAACCTCACTTATATTAACCTAAATCCTAGATTAAGTGGAAAGGGTTGAGATTAAGAGAGCAGTGATGGCTGAAAATATGGGAGAGAGAAAGAAGACTGTAGATTGACAGTAGAGGCTAGAAAATAAGAGATCCAGGAAAGGGAAGAAGACAAAGACATGAAAAGACTATTCTCAATCATCACATCTCAGGTTAGATCAGTTTGCAATGGATTCTTACTGTGATCTCTTGAGAGTAAGCAGAACTTTCAGTAGAAACATGATGAAAGACACTATCATCAAGCCACTAACGAATAAAGCTAACAGCTTTTTGATCTAACCTCTTTCACTTATCATTTATCATAGTTATGGGCTTTGCACTATCCCCTTGCAAAGTTCCATTCAAATCTTTACAATATAAGAGATCTTCCATTCTTGGTTTCCATATCATTTAATTATTTTTTGTTTAAACTAATCATATAAGAAATATGACCGACCTCCATGTTCAATACAAAAGATTAAATACCACCAAAACCCTGCTCTGATACTAGTTATGAGAATAAACTTTATATACGAATAAATACTAGTCGGTCATCACACACAATGGAATCAAACAAAAATCACAATCAAATGAACACCAAGATTTATATGGAAAACCCTCTTAACTCGAAGGGTAAAAATCACGGGACAAACAAGAGAAAATCCATTATCAAAATAATAAATATACAGATCTCAAGACTTCTTGCCCAAGCCCAAACAATAGCCACAAGAGAATTATAGGGATACAAGGACTATAATATTAAGCACAATATCCAAAACCTTCTCAAGATATCATAGTAATAATCCATTGAAAATTGATTTAACCTGAGATATGAATGATTGAAAATAGTATTTTCCTATCCTTGTCTTTTCCTTTTCTAGATCTCTTGTTTTTTTGCCTATATTGTCAATATGTAGTTTTCTTTCTCTCTCCCACATTTTAAGCAGTCGCTGTCCTTTTAATCTCAACACTTTCCACATAATTTAGGGTTTAGGTTAATATAAGTGAGGTTCTGGGCTGTGGGCTTCACTAAAGCTTATTATAGACTGAATCTGGACCATCATCCCAACAGCACGCCCCCACCCTAACGAAGCCTTCGTGGATAATTCCTCGATAGACATCGAGAAGGAGGAGCCCGAGGTGCATCTCGAGCAGGCCCAGCCAACCTCTTCCGAGCTTCCCAATCTCTTCTCAATTGATATGGATGAGCTTACGCATATGAGTAGAACCAAATCGTGCTGACTCATCAACCGTCATATTAACTTTTACAATATTTTTATATTACTCTAGAAGAGTCATTCACTTTATAAAAGTTTAAAATTTTTTCTGTTGAAATCTGGTTTAGATTAAATCTATTAATGCTTGTGAATAAAGTTTAATGTTTTTTAATTAATGAAAGTGTCGTAGCAAAATATTGTAACAAAATAATATGTCATTCTTTTATTATTGTTGTTCACGATAAATGACCATAAATATTATAAGGGTTTCCAAAACATTTAAACCTAAATTTAATATAAACTAAAAAAATAAAATTTTTATAATGATTTATCATAAAAATACATAAGACCTCCATAATTTTCATCCAATATTATTCAAATTCTCATATAAATTATTTTATAATATCTCGAAACAGATAGTAAAATTGATAGCTAAAGTCTCGAGATATCCCGAAACATATAAATTGATTAGAACTATCGTATCTTGATTCAGTGATAAAATTATTTAAGTTCGTTCCAAACAGTGCAACTGGGAATGTCTATATTTCATTATCAATTTTCAATAAACAAAAATTAATTACTATTTTTTAAAAAATATATATCTAAATTTAAGATTATGTTAAAATGATTTGTCATCGTTCATTTTAAAATATATAAAAAGTATTCTTTTTTTGTATAAAATAACTTAAAAACTCTCAAATAAAATATTTCTTGAAGTCTGATACATATAATAAAATTAATGTCTATAAAAATTTAAATTAATTAGTAACAAAAAACATTAAAATTTATCAAAAATATTATAACCTGTCTGTATAATCGATTTGACAATACATTTGTTTGATCTAATTGAGTTTAGATATTTTGGTGTTCGTAAGAGTATTTTTATCGTTTAAAGAAAAATAAGAATCTCTTTAGGTATTTCGATGATGATGTACTTGTGAATAATCAGAAATTTAAAAGTTGATTTTATTAGAAAATATTCACATTTTGAATATTTTTCAATCGATATCCTGCATTTTGTTTTATACCAAATATTTAAATTATCCTTCAAATTTTGTTAATATGTTATAATATTTTAGTCTGTTACCATATTTTGACCACTATAACAAAATTATTATAAAGTTTATTTAAAAATATTATGAATAATCACTTAACCTCAATCAAACTAACTATAAATCTAAAAATATGATATCATACTGATCAATGAGCAATAACAACTAAAGAGATAGGAAATGATGTCAATTGTAGTTATTCTTTTAAATATTTATGTTATTTTTAATGTATTAAGTAAAATATTATTAAAAATATTATAAACGAGTCAAATAAAAATTATTACAATAATTTTAGTATATTAAAAATTCTATAAATGAGTCGAATGAAAATTCTATATTAGTTAAAAAACTGAATAGAAAGACAAAAAGAAAAATAAAAACTTCTGAGTGATATTTTAGATATTTTTAAATTAAAAATATTGTTTGAGAAAAAAAACGCAAAAGAGAAGAGATAAATTACCTAATATATAAGTATTTTTGTAGGAAAATTGTCTAAAATTAAAAATTATTATCAAAATATAGATAAATAAAGAATTAATTGAATATTCAAATCAGGGGTACTTTGGTGAAATGAAATCTGAGCACAATTCGTCCAGATCTGACAGAAGCGGTCTTTCCACCTCTGCCTGTCGTGGTTTCGCCGAAGCATGGCTTCCTCTTCGTCGTCGCCGTCGTCGAAGGGATGGACGAGCGCCAAAGTCTCCCGCATCGCCTCTCGCGTGTACTTCGTCCTCATCATCTTTCAAATCCCTCTTTTCAGGTAATCTAATTTTCTTTCCCCCTTCAAGAAACAAACAAAAAAAGAAACCCTTACATTTAAGATCCAAATCGCCGCTCGAGTTTTGCTCTGATTGCGTATCAGCACCACCGCCCCGCTGCCATCACCATCATCATCCGCTCCGATCGTGAGCTTTATCGCATCGTAGATCATTCTTTTTTGTGTTCTTTATTCCTAATATTACTTGACCTTTTGCTATGATAAGAGCCCATAGCGTGCTATCATCTCCCGTCGTTTTTGGTCATTTACATCCAGCGATTTCAGAAACAGGTCGGCAGCTTGATCTAATGCTGGAACACGTCTTGTTGTCCGTCACGTCCCAACAACAATTCCTCCTGCTCATGCTATTCGTCCTCGGTACCGCCGACTCTTTCCAATCACCAAGAATGCCAGACCAACTATATGAGCTAGATATTATCGATTTTGTCACCTGAAGCCACATACTTCTATCTGCGGTTCTACCACTCGGCATCTATTCTTTTTGACCTCTGAAACAGAATGATAAGAGTTGTAGTTTGAGGAATCAAGAGATGCAAGTAGCCTAGTATTGTGACTTTTTCTTAACCTATTCTGATGCTACTTAACTTTGATCACAACAAGTCAGCAGATGGACTATGCTTTCAGGGACTCTAATAGCAATTAAGCATATGCATACAATCTGCTCAATTACTCATTTGCTAATTTATATATGGAGACATAAGCGTGGTTGATGAACACGGAACATCTTCCTTCTGTACATTTTGAGTAGTACAAAGGATTTCTCAAGGATACTCAGAAAGAAGATTTGGTGTCCCTTGAACAAGTCTATAGTGGTTCTACTCCCATCCATGTTTGGCCACCTAAAATGGTTCTCAAGGGCAAGTCTTATTATGGAAAAGCTGCATAACTTAGTCACTCTTGATTAATTGATAAAATGTTTCATCTCACTTTGCCTTCTGGAACATCCTTGCATTCTTGACTAACCAAGGTAAATTATTAAAGTCTTGGCCAGGAATATTAGTTTGTGTGTGCTGCTTGTTTTTTTTTGTACTAATAATTGAGATCAACTATGACGAAAACAGATTCTAATTCAGTTACTTAATACAAATCTACAATAATGCTCTTCTAGCCCTAAATTTACTCGTGGAACATAAAGCTCAGATGCCCTAAAAAAACAAGGAGAGAACTACACATGGCTAGTTTGAAAAATTATCCAGGGTCATAATTTGAATAATGTATCTGAACAAAATTCTGATGCTGACTGAGATATAATTTGGCTCAACTGTTTAATAAAAGTTGTTCTCTTCTTGCACTAGTAATTATCTATTTTACTTCTCTTATCTCCCTCATTTTACGTAGAAACCTATTCTAAGAACCGTAAAGTTGTGGCGTATGCAAATAAATTTTGCTCCTAGTGCGAAATTGTGCTGTGTTTGATTTTGTTGCAGAGAGCCATTCGGAGACTAGGTATATGAGAAAGTTCAAACTTTATTGCATGTCATATATTGCTAACCATATATCTGAATAGGATTCTGATGCTGATATTTAGATTTGGCTGAACTGACTGGGAAAAGATCATTCTCTTCTTGCACCACTGGTTGTTCTCTATCTGTCATATCCTTCTGTTTGCATAATAAATTAATGCATAGAACTGTAATGTCCATGTATGAGAATTTTTTGCCTACTGTGAATTTTGCTATGTGTATTCATTTACACAAGCTTGTACTAAATGAATCCTGTAGCAACTTCTAGGAAATGTGCTATTACTAAAATTCATCTCTTCAATATGTTCAATCTTTTGTGATAAGGTGACCTACAAGTTTCTTTTTCATTCTTGAAATTTTGTGCCTTTGCTTGTCTGTGTCATCTTTTACATCACATCCTGTCATATTACGTGATTTAGGAATTTGATAATACTTAAAAGTCCTTATGTGATGGTACCTGCTTTTCTTTTAACATTTATGCAAGTAAAATTTCGTTAGTAGATTTTCAAAGCATTTTTTCCTGTTCTATTTAATGTGACTACTCTATTACACATCTTTTTAATGTTTGAAAAATACAAAATGAGCTTTTCTTTTGTATGAAGAACTAAGCCTATATCTAATATTCATAATTTATTTTTGATGTTATTGACTTAACGAGCCACTTTTCTCGTGCTATGGCTGCTTGCCTCAGTGAATGATAATAAACGAGCAAAAAAATATACAATTTTATTCTTTAGAGTCATCCAAAGATTAGGTAATAGTTGACATCAACTTTGGGCAATACGTAATTATGTTAGACCAAATAAGAAAATAAGGTATATTCCAAATGTTGAAAAGACAATTATACATTACTAATGTTAGTGCTGAATGCACTTTATATGGATGAAAAAAGAGTAGTGTTGTCCGATATAAAGGAAGATTTAGATCCAATCGAGTCTCTTATTCATATTCGTTCCATAGGGATTTGGTATCAAGTAGGCAAAATGTCCAAGCCAAGTGATGCAAAACTACGTTGGAGGTGTACCCAATAAAAACCCCTTGAAAGTGTAACTTCGTACTGTTACGGACAAAAATATAAAGAGGGTGCTCATTGTAATGCTCATGTATGTCCGTGTCTTTCGGGTTTTGTTCATACTTTGTACAACAAGTAGCGAACTAGCAATAAACTTGACAGACCTAATTAGGTTAACGTTTATGGCTGGTTTCGGCTTATAAATGAGAGTTGTGTCATGTGGACACTTATGGAGACTTCAGTCTGTAATGGACCTTGATCCTTTGTGTGCAACCGTTTAGAGTTTGTAAAGTTCATGGTTGTAATTTGCACTGGCTATATAAAATGTTTGCTGAAGTGATTGCTTGTGAACCCCATGGGAAATGCTTTCTCTAACTCATTTTCTCTTTTGTAGGTCCTAAGGGACTATAGGAGGTTTCGGGGAGGCTGACATTTGCGGATGGACACGCGATGGTGCCACGTGAGATGTGTCACGCAACGATCAAAAGAGTTATGCAAAGTTCACAGAGGTGAGGGGAATTGCTAACTTGAAGAATTCAGTACTCATGCAAGGGCTTGTATGCGGACGATGGAGTGTTCATGACCATCCCAAAGCGACCGAAACTCGACGCAATTGAGCATTTAAACTTTTTTTTCGGCATAGAAAGGATACATCCGTAGGAGGCCGAAGTGTGCAACAAGTTTAGCACGTTGCTGGACCTTGAAGGGTGTAGTGGGGGGTTATATCGGCAAAGAGTCATAATCTAGCAAACACATTTGCGGGAGCAGAACAATACACAGGTTGTTCAGCAAGACGAAGTAGTCCAAGGGGATGGCGGTCTCTGAAACTTCCAGAGGGAAGAATGCAAAGAGGAAAGTTGCTATAATAGGATAGATATCTAGGAGGGATAGGTCATGGTTCTCCAGTGGGAGAATCATGTGCAGCGGACCGCACATGTTGAGGAAGAGTACCTCAAAACAATATTTTCACAAAGCTCAACGGATCGAGCGAGCGACGAGAAGTTATCGCATGATCTTCCTACTTGGAAGCGACAACCAAGTTGAAGAAGAATCGATAGGCAAATTTTATGAAGGAAGGACCTCAAAAAAAAAAAAAAATCAAAGTCTGCGAGGCGATACTCGTTAAAGCTCCAACAAGCATCTACCCAGTTTAAGCGACATGAGACGTTTGAGATACTGGCGCAAAACAAGGAAGATCTTTTCCTTTATCAAATGGATCTGCAAGAATTAACAAGGATCAACACAACTCAGCCGACCCCACACTAGAGTCAGTCATTGGCGAGTTGAAGCAGTATGACGGATCAAAGTTCGACTACTCAACAACAGTGGCGGAGAGTAGCTGGGGAGCCAAGAAGCGTGTTACAGCCAGAGCAAAAGATGGAAGATTTAGCAAACAACGAGGAGATGCAGCGTCTGCAGCGGTTTCGACGAGGACGTCGAAGGAATAAATAAGGGAGAATGTCATGGACAAAATATAAAGAGGGTGCTCAATGTAATGCTCATGTATGTTCGTGTCTTTTGGGTTTTGTTCATATTTTGTTCAGCAAATAGCGGACTAATAGTAAGCTTGACATTCCTAGTTTGGTTAGCTTTCGTTGCCGGTTTCTACTTGTAAATGAGAGTTGTCATGTGGACACTTGTTGGGACTTCGGTCTGTAATGGACCTTGATAGTTTGTGTGTGACCGTGTAGAGCTTGTAAAGTCCATGGTTGTAATTTGCACATGCTATATAAAGTGGTTGCTTGTGAATCCCGTGGGAAATGATTTCTCTAATCCGTTTGCTTTGTTGTAAGTCCTAAGGGACCATAGAAGGTTTCGGAGAGGTTGACCTTTTCGGATGGATACGCGATGGTACCGCACGACTCAGGCAAAACCAGCTAAGTTCATGATAGTTGGGGGTTCAGAGGATTCAATTAAATGGTGAATCAACATAGTGCAATTTGTGTTTATGAGATAGAGAACAAGATGCACCTAGGGGCCCTTATATAGGGTGGTAAACTACTATTGAGCTTAGGATTGTAGTTAATGTTGTGGACCGATCGAACACACTATTCGACTGTAGATGAGGTGAGGTCATGAGATTGTGCATCAAATGTGGTGATCACGAAGTAACGGCTACATCGAGTAGGCGTCCATTGGTGCCACGCAATTCATCTCATGGGTTCAGGTGTCTTACGACACATCAACCAAAAGAGTTGAGGTGTCGACAGAGTGATGATGAGATGTTAACCAATTAGCGGTGATGTATTGGTTAGATGGTGACAATGTGCTGGCTAAGAGACGATGACATGTTAGCCGTATGTTGATGAGGTGTGTCCACATGTTATCGTCCCCATATCGTGGCATATTTCAGGTTACTCATCTTTCATGTCGTATGTTGATGAGGTGTGTCCATACGTTACCGTCCCCATATCGTGGCAAATTTGAGTTTGCTTGTTTTTGATGCCATCGTTAATTGAACATTAATTTATTAATGAGACCCAAATGGCGATTAACATATGGATTCATCTAAGAACTAGCACTAGTTCCTTCCGGTGCTAGTTATTAGATGAAAAGGAGTATCATCCGTCAGCATGTTTTTAGTTGTTGTTGTTGTTTTTTTTTTTCTTCTTTTGAACAAAGATTATCTGCACCCATTATATTCCTATTAGAAAGAACTAAGATTTTTAAAGTGTTTTTTTCTCTAACTAGAGTGAGATTTATCTGTTTATTGTTTCGCTCTTTTAGGATCCCATGCAGATCGGGGATGTGTACGACACCAATACAAGTGACATCTTCACAATTAATTGCAAATGAAATATTCCCTCCCTCTGTTGTGAAGGCTCTCCTGTACCCTGGAGCCGTCGCGCATGGTCTCATCACTACGAGCATGGCCTTGCCAAGCTGGAGCGGTTTGCTCGACATGTATAACCTGACAGAAGCCAAAAATGCATCGCCAACTGTGGATCTCCATCGCCTTGAGGTCCGTCCATCAGAAAAAAAAAATAAAATTGCAGTTAAATTCATTCTTTGAATTTAACCTAAGCAAATAGCTGATTTGGGTTGGTGTGTATCCATCCAGGTTCTTGCAGGTAGCTACTTCTCCGTCGCAGGGGCACTCGTTGGTCTGATAAATCCCGGCAGGATGACCTTATTCGGTACACTTCTCATTGTTTGGGGCCTCGTGAAGGAAGGTGTGCTTGGAAAAGCAGCAAATGCAGATCCAACACAGGCTGTCTATGTCTACCCAACGATTCTGGTAGCACTAGTGTGTGCTTTCTCAACCATCAAGTACAATGGGAACAAGGCGATGGTGAGAGGTCAGGCTGCATCCATTGCTAAACCCTTGAAGAGTTCTGCCAAGTCCAAGCTGAAATAGTTGGGTTGGTTTATCTGCTTCCGTCGCTCTTCCACCTGAGGTGCTCACTTTTCGCATCCATTGTATCAGTATGACATACATGCACAAATTTCTGCTTAATTTAAATAATTGTTATTTTGCAAAAATGATTAAAGCATCCTACGTAATCTAAATTTTAGTTTTTATCCGAATTTAGATGTTGAAATGAGTGGCTTGATCATTAGTTGAAATGTTGAAGCTGGCACTCTTATACGGTTTTCTATTTTTATTGAAACTAAAGGACTTCATATTTTTCTAAAAATGTTAATCTCTTAAATTTCGGATTTTGATAGTGAAATCAATTGATAAAGTTAAAGATGTAATACACATGTAAGTGATGTATGATTAACTTCGATAATGGAAAGATAAATCGATTAAAATAGAAATAATAGGTTGGAACGAAACATGTCAAAAGATTAGACATCGGGTTGGAGGAGTGGTCGACGTGCCAGAAGGATTTTTGTGCCATAAGTTTAGGCATTACGCTAAGAAGATGAGGTGTTGCGAAGGTCAACATATCGATGGATCAGGTAATACGTCTAAAGACAGAACGATGAGTCGAACGGTCGGTCGAATAAACTAATGAAATATCAGACAAAATAGGATTCACACTTTGTAATTAATTATCTGTTGATCAAATTAGTTTAGATTGTAATTGAGTTTATTTTAGGTGAAACCTAGCTAACTCAATTAGGGGCCCATTAAGCTTGATCTACGATTGATTTGGGCTCATTATGAGGTCCATTCAGTGACCCAAAGATGGGTTAGATGGTAGAACTATCCATGAGCTGGACAAATTCTTCTAGGCTATCACCACCCATACACAATCTCCCAGACTACATGGTACCATCCAAGCTGACGATAGTACCGTCAGCATTAATTTTAGTAGGTGATGGTATTGCCCGTACCTAGAAAAACTAAAAAGTTCTAATGTTTCACTTTAAGTTTTGAAGTCATTTAGAATTTATAAATACCCAAAGTTCTAATGTTTGACTTTAAGTTTTGAAGTCATTTAGGGTTTATAAATACCCTAATTATTCTTATTTGAGGCAGTAAGAAAAGAGAACATAAACTTATGTGAAAACCCTATTAGAAAGTTTAGTTTCCTCATCTAGAAGGTTAGAGTTAGTTTTAAAGAAGAGTATGATGGAATATTTGTAAAATAGGATTGCAAATATTCTCTCCTGAGCTTGTACAAAGGAGAAAGAGTTATAAGGAAGGAAATTGATCTTCGTCCATTAAAAAAAGATCGATAATGGAAACCGATGAACTTGAGTGAAGAGGAATCGAGAGTAGACATAAGTCACGAATCTGATTTGCATATCTTTTTAATACTTATTACTCACTAATTCACTTGCTCGCTACTCTTACAAACATTTTGAAAATCAATGCTTCATATTACGCATTGAACAAAAATAAATTTAATCATATTTTGAAGATTAATATTTTGAAGATCAATCTTTTGATGGACAACTTTAAATTATTTGGAATGATTCCAAGTAAAACTTGTAAACTCGTTTTAAAGATATCGTCGATAGTTTGAAAGCTATTGGTAAATCTTTTAATAATCTTTAATTAGTAAATAAAATTTTAAGATATCTTTCAAAAAAATGGGATCAAAAAGTAATTATTATTTAAATTTTGATGATAAAATCAATTGATAAATCGAAAAGTCAGGTTTGGGCATCAAGCCAAGGTTGCCAGAAGTTCATCGGGAGTTCAACGGAAGTGATCGAGAGTTTGGCGAGAACATGTTTGGAGTTCGCCTGATGATGATCGAGAGACTCACTGGGAGTTCATCGAAAAATGTCGAGAAGTTTGTCGAGAGTGATTATATTTATGTCTTAATGTATCATAATTATATTGAGTCCTAATTAAGTTAGATTTTAAAAAATCCAAACAATCGCATCCACTTTGGGTTAAATAAAAACTAATATAAAAATTAAAAATAAACATGACAAATGTGAATAATTAGAGCCATTTAAAGGAAAATATATTATTACAACAAACTATCTTTCTAGTAAACACGTCTACAATCGAAATTTAGAAACAAAACTTAGTATCTTCATAATTGATGCCCAAGACATATGATCAGAGATCCGACACACTTAACATAATTCACAAGTCGAAACAATAATAAAAAAATATTAAAATTAAAATAATTTAAATAATTTTTATTATGATAAAATTTTTAATTAAAGATAGTTTATGATTATTAATTTTAATAATTTTTGTGATAAAATTTATTTTTTATTTTAAATGATGATGCATGAATTTAACATAAAAAAATAACGACATGCTTATATAAAATTAATTAAATAAATCGATACTAAAAGTAAATTACGAATAGTTCGTGGCAATGCAATACAGGCAATCTCATGCGGAGATATGATCAGGAATTACTGGGAACTCCACTTTGTGTACGACACAACAGGAAGAAGGATTATGAATTCAAGAAGTGAATGTCGTAGTATCGCAGAGGCGGGTCTTCGTGTGTGCATCAAAGCTTGCATTGGATGAAAGTCTTAGTCATCAGCATATGGGGGCTGTATACCACCAAGGAAGAAGTCCAAGTGTAAGTACTAGTGAGTCTTATTGAGGGGACATGATCATGTGGATGATCAGGAGCTATTGAGAGCTCCACTTTGATGAACAATACAACGACTAGAAGGGCTGTGGATTCGAGTGAATGCCACAATACCGCAGAGGCGGGTCTTCTGTGTATGCATCGAAGCTTGCATCAGATGAAAGCTTTGGTCATCAGCATATGGGGGCTATGTACCACCGAGAGAGTAATCAGATTATCAGTACCAGCGAGTCTCATGGAGGAGACTTGATTATACTAAGGTATAATCGGAGCAACTAGAGAGTTGGACTGTTTCAGTACTCACATTCGCTCAAGCGAACGTTGCTACCAAGGAAGTTAAGGAGAACAGAATCAACGCGAGTCCTGCAACAAGATGACGAAAGTCATATATAAGAGTTGCAGTCTGTCTTTCCATCGACCAAGGAGAACTGCTAGGAGGACACAGTGGTGTCGAAGCAGGTGGACGAAAGGAGCGAGGAAGCAACGACGAGTCCAACGAGACTCAGCTACCCAAAAGAAAAGCGTCGGTTAGAAAGGCGGTGGACTCAAAGGAGCACCATAGTGCCGCAAAGGCAGATCTACCGATCGCGAAGAAAGGGATAAAGATGCAAGATAAGGATAGTGCTATAGCCTTGGCAGTACCATGGTACCGCAGATGTAGGACTTCCGAGGAGTCATCAATACCTTGCTCTCATGGAGGGAGAGCATTGGTATTAAAAGGGGTCGAGGAGGTAGAGAATGCAAAGACAAACTCTAAGTACCAAGACATGACGAAAGGGTAGAGGCTAAAAAACTTCGATAAAATTAAAAAATTTTGATTATTTTCTCAATTATAAAAATTAATCAATATATAATATAATAAGATTTAATTATTATTATATTTTTCTTATTCAATGATTATATTTTTTATCAATTTATTTAATTAAACTTATGGGATTCTCTAATTAAATAAAATTAATCATTTAAAAAATATAAATTATTATTTATTTATAGTTTTTCTGTATGAATTATTAATTGAATGTGTTAAATCTAATTATTAATTTTTTGATATTTATTTAGTTATTTAGTAATTATTAAATAATATTTATTTTTCACATAAATACATGATTTATATATTATCACGATTACAGTTATCATATGAGTTTTTTCATACTGATTTAGTGTTCAATAATTATTATGGTTGTTATCTTATTATTGAACTGTCTCAACATAAATTAGTTTAAACGAACTTAATTAATATTATTTGTAATTCATCTCCTTAATTTATATCTGATCGATAACTGCCAAAATAGCTTGGGTTAATAGGTTTATAAGATATGAAATATAATTTAATTTATATTTTATATTACTGCATTAGTCTTGTAATCACCAAAGTAGCCTAGATTTATGATTTATAAAATTACATTAAAAAACAAATACTCAATAACATTAAAAAATAATATTTAAAATTACATACATAATTAAGATATTTAGATAATCCAAAAGAATAATATATCTCACATAATTATCTGATGAGTATAATGATATTGTTTTAGATATCATTTTAGTTTAGAATTGTATACCAACGTTAGCAAAACTATTCCACAAAGATAACATGCATCCTTCATAAATGATCTTATACGAACACTAAATATGTCAATATTTTTACCCAAAAATTAAATATTGATGATATCAATAGTTTATCATATTTTGATAAAACTCAAAATATTAATATTATTTTATATTCTATAATATTATTTTCATCCATACATTCTCATCCAAACTCAAATTATTCATAATGGTTAAATTATATGTCATTTACATTGAACATACTAGATCTTTAAATTTATAAAAGTATTGTAGAACAAATCAATGAAATATCTAATAGGCTCAATTTAATATTTATAAGGATAACAATTATAAATAATATAAAAAATTCATTACCAATTACATCTGACACACATTAATATTTAAAAATTATTAAAGACATATTTAAATTTGTTGATAAATTATCGAATGGTACATTAATGAAAGAAATGACTATAGCTCAATATGATAGTTTTACAAAAAATATAAAACTTAAAACGTTGAGAATGACTATTGATAAATATTTCATTGTGAAATTCATTATTAATTTTATTCACTACGATACAAATAAGAATAAGTAATGTAATTACAACTAATCAAAGAGTTGTTATCAAAAAAAAAATAAAAACATATGTTAAATAAACTATTTAAAAAAACTATTACAATAAGATATTTGTTTTATAGCATGAACTGACATGTAACAAAAAAGATTAAATTAAACATAAAACTTAGTTCGAAAAAAAAAATATATACTTAACCATTGTATGTCATGAATCAAACATTACATAAATTATTTCTAATACATGATAGATTGATTATAACGTTTCAACTCAATTTATTTAAATCTAAAAACTATAAAAACATTAAAGATTCATAATTATAAAAAATCATCTCAAAACAAAAGTAATATCAATATGGATTTATCACTTACGTATTGACACATATTTCTCTATCTAAAATTGATGAGTTAATATATTATATTTCTTTTGATAATGATAAACTTAATATATTTTATAATTTAATAAAAATTAATTTTAAAATTTTATATTATTATTTGTACAAAATTAATTTAAATTTTGAATTTACAAATATATTATTGAGCCTACAATCAAGTATTAAAATAAAACGTAATTCCAATAATAATAAAAAATCTCATACCATTGATAGTATTAAAGTACACATAAATAAGATCATAAAAAAATTAATAAAAAAATTAAAAATTATCAAATCAGACAAAGATAGTAAATTTTAAGACAAAATATTGATATGATAAAATATTAAAATATTAATCAGTTTACTAGATCAGTTATTTCTCTGTACCTGAGACAATATAAGATAATGCTATTAGGATAGATATGCATATCCTAAACCCAATTTAGGATGTATCATACAAAATTAAAAATATTTAATCTAAATAAAAAAAATTTAAATCTAAGATTAATTTATTTAAACTATTTAAACTAAAAATATAATTTGACAATTTAATATCTTAATGTATGAATCATTAAATCATGACTTTATTTCATGAAATTCATAAATTAAAGATCATTTAATATTTGACATCCTTTTTTTTCCTTACTAACAAAAAGATTTATCAAAATGTAATCATAAAGTTTGATAACTTGTTCATTCATGATTTTTAATATTATATCTTTCATTATTTGATTACATTCAAGTTTTTAGACTTTTTCTCATTTTTATTAATGAAAAGTACAGAAGATGTTATAAATTAATCATGTATATATAATATAATTTAAGTGGGATTAATTATTATAATTTAAATCATCAAATTGATATACTTTGATATGTTAAAGTTGCACATGAAACACCCATAATTTTATGATATTTCAACTTAAATTTAAAGGTTATAAGTCTAATTAAATTCGAGTTTACCTTATTTAGATATGACATATTAACAAGAAGAATTTAGTTGAAACTTTTATTATTATCAACAAAAAAAATTTTGAATCTAAAATTTTAATAACAAAATTAGTTGATAAAATTATGATATAATAAGCATCTAAAGAATTATATTGGGACAAAGCGATCCACAACAGCATTAATTAGAGAATAAATGCAAAAAGTAAAAATACATGTCAGTCATGTAATAGCTTGTGAGTTGAAAGCCAAGCCATTGCAAATGGTACAGATTCTATGATCTCTATTATGTCTTTTGTCATCAATTAGGCCACCTTACATCAATTTCAAAGGGATCGTATTATAATGTAGCTCACCAACGTCCAAATGCAACACAAAGAGAGTTTGCACTGGATAGCGAGGCAGCAATTTTTCTTGCTTCACGTAAAAATGACCCCTAAATAGACACAATCTAAAGGTCTTGATTACAATGATGAAGCAAAAGAGCAATTGTTTACCCACGAACAAACAATCGAGAAAGGTCACATTTAACAAGCTGCTTTCTTCCAAATGATTAAAACATCAAACATAATAACCTCTTGATATCAGTGTATTTGTTGGATGGTCATTTACCAATTGTTTACCCTCAACTTAATGTGTAATGTTCGATTAAGTAAAAGACAAATGACTAAATAGTTTATCAGTACGAAACCAGTCCATTAAAACAAGTAAAAGAATGATCCAGGAATGCTCCCAAAAAGTAAATCGAGGATGAAACTAGTAAACGGTTGTCATCAGAGAAAGGAACCAGTCCATTAAGAATGATCCATTAAATAAAAAAAGTAAATCGAGGATGAAACTAGTAAACGGTTGTCATCAGAGAAAGGAACCAGTCCATTAAGAATGATCCATTAAATAAAAATTCGAGGATGAAAAAAAGTAAATTGTATATCAGATTATTAAACAAAATGATAGCATAGAACAAAATACTCAGTCCCTTAGATGTTCTTCAACATTGTATCTGCAATCATGTTCGCAGAATCATTACAGGTCTGTAGGATCATCACAGTGGTCTTATCTGCCAAACAAGCAGACATAAAATATCTGATAATAAATAATAATTCGGATCAAAATAAAGGGAAAACAAACAGCTCTCGAAGCGTAAACGACAACAGATAGTCGAATTAGATCGTGTCAATCGATCTCCCGAATCCCCGAAGATAACTGAAACGATCGACAGGAATGGAAACGAAACGACAGATCGAATGAAAGATCTTAATGTAGCTTCAAGGGAACGAGCCAAAGAGCAAAGAGGAAAAAGCTCATCGACCAGATTAAGAAGCATAGCCAGGCAAAAAGAAAGATAAGATGCCATCAAAAAGCAATTCATAAAGGATATCGGATGAAAAAACATTCGAACTAAATGCTTCCGTTAATTCGGCAAAATCAACAAACATAAAAGGTAAAGATCATGAAGACTCGTCAGGGAGTAGCAGAAAATGAACTTTATTTCGACGACCAACTCGTTGACGTCGTAACTGAGGACTCTTCGAACGATCTCTTAGACGACGATGTCACCATAAAAGAAACCCCGGTTCTCGTTCTCTCCATCTGCAGATTTAGAAGGCAAATTGGAGAGGGAGACAGACATAAGGCATATCGGAGAGATGATTTACCAGAGAATACAGAGTAGAGGACACCGCGGCGATGAGGGTATCGGCGAACGGACAACGCAGGTTAAACCGACAGCGAGTCCCACATAAAAGCAGAATGACTAATTTTAATCAGTACGAAACCAGTACAGCAAAACAAGTGAAAGCATGATCCAGAAAAAAATCGAGGATAAAATTAATGAATGATAGTCATCGAGATTACGATGACCGGTCCATCAAAGAGGTAAAAGTATGATCCAGAAAAAAAAAACATCCAGGAAGACACTAGTAAATGGTAGTCTTCAGACTACTAATGATAATGATAGCATCGAATAAAAAAAAACTCAGTCCCTTAGATGTTCTTCATCATTGCATCTGCGATCATATCCGCAGATTCATTACAGGTCTGTAGGATCATCACAGTTGTCTTATATGCCAAACAAGCAGACATTAAATATATGATATTAATTAATAATTAGGATCAAAATAAAGGGAAAGCAAAAGGCTCGCAAAGCGTAAACGACGATAGATAGTCGGACTTAGAACGTGTCAATCGATCTCCCGAATCCCCGAAGACAAGCTGGAACAATCCACGGGAATGGAATACAAAAGGACAGATCGAATGAAAGATGTTAATGTAGCTTCAAGGGAACGAGCCAAAGAGCACAGAGGAAAAAGCTCATCGACCAGATTAAGAAGCATACCCAGGAAAATAGAAATATAAGTCCTTAAAAGAAAATCAAAATGGGGATCAGATGAAAAAACATTCGTACTATATATGCTTCCGTTAGTTCGGCAAAATCAACAAATATAAGAGGGATAGATCATAAACAAGCGTCAGGGAGCTGCAGATGATGAACTTGTTGGCGACGTCCAACTCGTTGACGCCGTAACTGATGACTCTTCGAACGATCTCTTAGAAGACGATGTCGCCATAAAAGAAACCCCAGTTGTCCTTCTCTCCATCTGCAGCTTTAGACAGCAGATTGGAGAGGGAGAAACAAGGAATATTATATAGAGGATTTACCAGAGAAGGCCGAACAGAAGACACGGCGGCGATGAGGGTTTCGGCGAACGGCCAATGGAGGTGAAACCGACACCGAGTCCCACGTATTTATAGGCGGGAAGACGACCTCCGAGTCACATCGACGGCTGAGATATTACATCGTAAAGTTTCGACGGTGAGGCTGAATACCAGGGAAAACCCTAATGATTAGTTGAGCGCGGTTCCCAGAGTCGGGTTGGGTTGGGTCGGCCCGTGAGCATGTTGTGGGCCTTTTAGCCTGGTTCGTCGGGAACACCGGCCACGGGGATGGATAATTAACAAGCACCGACATCATATCCTATAACACATTGACTACTCTACAAACCTGCCCGAAATCAAATGCTGAATTGACGACATCGATATGACAACGACATAATACATTGGAAATTTAATGTCAGAAATTTTTTTGTGATATGAGAGTTACCCAAGACTCCGCATAGCATTTCATTCTACTTATCACTACCACGTGATGTCTTATTCAAATAATAAAAATAAAATAAAATTTCATTCTCATCATTTATGATAAAAAATAATCATAAATTTTCTTCTCATTTCATTGTACTTATCTCTATCACATAATGTCTTATTCAAATAATAAAAATAAAATAAAATTTTATTTTAATCATTTATGATAAAAAAATAATCATAGATTTTCTTCTCATTATTTATGTTGAGAAGGATAATAACAAACTTTTTACTTATCATTTACGGTTAAAAAAATAATTATAAATTTTTTTCATATCTTTTAGAACTAGGTATAAGTAAAAAGAGAAGATTTTCTTTACACTGTTGATGTTCACATTACTAACTTAAGCGTCGGAGAAACTAAGTAGAGAAATCTATCTCGACTTTGCTCTTCATATAGGTGACACCTTGAGAGGTAAGCATTCTTATCTCGGAGACACCTCGAATAGTGCTATGTATTTGGATCCAAATAATATCGGACTGACTAGGATGTCAATAATATTTCAACATTTTAGTATTAGAATGAGAGCCTAATGTCATAGGAATATCCGTCTACTAACCCTCTTAACAAATACCTAAGCAAGGAGACTCTGCTCTTGACCTATAATACTTTTATTTTGGGGATAGTAGCCTCAATTTCCATGCATGGACACATCTACTTCGACACAAATGTCGACGCAACACTAGCATCTATTTAATAACCCAAGAGCAATCCCGAGTTACTTGTTCATCCCCACTAAGGCATTCTTCAACCTCACCCAGTAGATGTAAATGCTAATGAGTATAATGAAAGCTATCGTTCCGTTATTGCCTCAACTAACCCAACAAACAATGTTATTACCTCAATCGTAGCCAGTAACTTAAACAATATCGGCACTGGCGCCCGTTGGGGTTCCCTCACCCAATGCAATATAAATATCTCAAGAGTGCTTAAGGCCCGTCGAGCCACTAGTTGAACAATTACCTCATTCTCTAACTACGTAATTCAATGGACTTCCACTAGAATCCCAAACCCACTTAGTATATGTGACAAATAATCCCCTAAGAATCTAATTATAATAAATGAACCAATATTTTGATAAATACGATAAGAATTCTAACACTGCAGAGAAGAAGGGTTGACTAACCCCACTATGGGTCATTCACCATTCATCAATAACATCTAGGAGGATTTGATCCCAGCCAATTTTTGTCTCCCACCATTGGAGGCCTCCGATGGTAATATTGATTCATTAGACGATATTGTTGCTTTTTTGCATCTAGATGTTATTATATGGTACTTTGGATGCACTTACATATTATTACCAATTATATTAAGAGGCTATACATGAGAATACTACACCAATCTGAAGCCACTCTTTGTTAGTTCATTCGACTAGCTTGTTAGAGAATTTGAGATTCACTATCTTGGGAATATATGCCCGAAGTTATAAACGTCGATACTTCTTGAACTTAGGCAGGGGGAGAAGAAGATGCTTTCAATTTACCAACAAGATTCGAGGGGAGCAAGATGTATACCCATCACTTATCATATATAACTTTATAATATGACTCAAGCCCTCTCATCTTTTATTATCATTTATAGAGAGGTCATTGATAACACGAAATACTCCAATAAGCTAAACTATATATAATTGTAGGGGCAATGGTGTCGAGTAAATGCAAAGAGACAAGCAATAGGTTGAGATAGGAATAACTATAATCCTCGTCAAACCCAAGGAAGCCATGACAACGAAACAGTGACATACCTAAATTGCCTCACTTGATGTCTGAGTCAATCCAATTGAATATAACCAGGACCAAAGTCTTTGTACAAATAAGAGAGAATGGAGTCTTTAAATACCTTTAGTTAATATATCCAGGTACTATTTCTTCGACCAAGATTACGACCATCACACAAAAGATTATCATGATTTGAAAAAATAAATTGAAATACTCATTTGTCAAGGACAACGTGGCAGTTCATCCAAAGGCATCGAGAACCTTCGTCCTGACCCCAAGGACCAGTAGAAAGACATATTAGCGTCATTATTGGTGAACTAGCCTTAAGAGAATATAACTTCTTAGGTCGTAAAGCTTACATCTGAGCTACCACTGAAAATAGTCCACAAATGAAGGATGCCTAAGATAATTATCAAAGAAGAAGAGATGGAGTACCTCAACCCAAGCCACGATGATGTGTTGTTCGTCTTTGTGAGGATGGTCAACGCATAAGTAAAATGGATCTTGATTGACATAGATAGTTCTATTAACATCCTCTACTTTTATATTTTTTGAAAACTTGGGATCTCGATCAATAACCTCACACCTGTTACCTCTTTGTTGATGAGGTTCACTAGTGACTTAATCTCTTCCCTCGAGACTATGAACCTACAGATCACATTTGGGGATAAGTCACACTCCAAAACAATGATGACTAAATTCATTGTAGTCGATATCCTCTCAGCATACAATGTAATCATAGGACACCCTATGGTGAATAGGCTAAGGGTAGTATTGTCAACTTATCATTTGGTGATAAAGTTTTTGACGAGGGCTAACATTTTAGAGCTGAAAATAAACCCAAGCCACACTAATGCTATCTTTTGGCAATCTCCCTATCAAAGAAGGAATGATCTGAGGCACCACCTATGGATCCTCGAAGTTTTGTCATATCTCTCTCACATCTAGAGTCAGGTAGAATCATTAATCGAGGCACCTCTGGATAAATCCTGTCTATATCAAATTGTTAAGGTCGAGGTGATATTTCCCAAGGAGTAACGAGTATAACTTATTAATTTCCTTAAGGAGAATGTCAAGGTGTTCACAAAGTTATCAAAATATCTATCGGGAATCAACCTACACATAGTCCAACATCACCTAAAAATTTCTCATATAGCAATTAGTAAAACAAAAGCTTAACAAGTTTGGTCCTCAGTAATAGCATGTGATCATCAAGGAGGTAAATAAGTTGCTAGGAGTAAGGTTTATCATCGAGGTATAGTACCCTCAGTGTCTTGCCAATATTGTACTTATTCAAAAATCTAAAGAAAGCTAGAGGATGTGTGTTAATTATATCGACCTTAACAAAGTATACTTGAAGCACATATATCCTTTTTCTCGTATTGATCACTTGGTCGATGTTACTTTATGTATGAGCTCCTTACCTTTATGAACGTATTATTGACATATAACTAAATAAGGATGGAACCAGAGATATAACCAAATAAGATGACTAAGGCATCATCGTGGTACGGGTCGAGGTACTTTGTTTCTTATACTAGTCATATGTGTCCTGTAAGCCAATCACATGAGTGATGATATGTGTGACACGCAATATAATATTTTTTATATTATTATTCTTGATATTTTCTCATATTATATATTATTTACTGAATATATATCGTGATGTCCTTGGATCTGTGCAAGGGAATCAGATCATGATAAGATCACGATAATGTGATCGATTCACATTTAAACATAAATCCTAAATAATCTCAATCGTAGGTTACTCGAGAGGTATATCAAGATAACCGAACAGATTTGTATGTTATATATCTGTCCATATGATAGAGGTGACTGATCTCATAGTCATTCGTGTGGGGACACTAAGGGTATCGTGCAAATACTCAATTAAAGAATGAGTTCACTAATTGATCCGCTTATGGAATGCTAGATGATTAATGATACCTGACGTTAGACAGTGATTCTATAGTTTCAGTTATGTCTCTGGTCCTTAAACTTGAGATACCAAAGATGTCTTATTTGAGTACTTCATTCTTAAATGCTAGACATACATGTTCGAAAGTTCCAAATTTGTTATAGTTAATTATTAGGAATGGTAGCTAATCCTATAAAGGTAATTGAGTGTCAATAAAGGATTGTTTATTATCGGTATCATGAGATAAATATCTCGTGTGGCAGGGGTGTGGGGGTAACGGGTGTTATCTATATAGTGCATAGATCATATCAAATCAAACCTCAAATCTCAACCCAAACCTATAAAAGAAAAGCACTCCTTCCAACCCTTATAGTTGGAAGAGTCTACGCTAACTTTAAGGCTCTTTCAAGTAGCCAAATAGTAGCCACTTTTTCCCTTGCATAATTGAAAATAAGTCACAAAAAGTTTGTGGGTTCGAGCAAAGTTAGCACACCAACATTCTCTGATGAACACTATTAGGTAGTCGTACAAGTTATATGTCATTTGAGAACAAGATATCTTCTGCCATTGTAGGTAGGACACCATCATTGGGTGAAGGAGAAGATAAAGTCTTGCCTCGAGAGCATCATGAGACAAGCAAAGAGACCATAGTGTGGGGTCGAACGGACACTGATCGGGTCAAGGAACTTGCAAGTTGAATTCAATCAGAATTGAATGCTTAAGTCACAAGTGATCTAAAAGTGATGCACTCATTACTAAATCACAATCGTGTGATCCTTTTATAGATTCTAAATCCTGAAGAACTTTTGAGTTCACAGGAACTACCTCCCTAAACGAAGGGAAGGTCATGACTTCCTCCACTCTTGGGTTGTCCAAAGATGAAGTTTGGACCTCGACCATCTGACGATCGATAGATTTAGAGGAACCTATACGAGAAAGGAGATACATCATGACATGAGGAGATGAAGAAGCATAATAGTAGAACACCAATCTGTTGCTAAACTGACGTTGAGACTATGAGAGACACAGGAGGAACTAACTCATCTTTAGGGAACTAGGATAAAACAGAGAAGATTTCTAGGAAGGATTTGAAGGCTAATATGGAGGAATGAACCTCCCCCTAAGATAGACATAGATTTATAAGGAGGAAGTCGATCTCTCTCCTTTCACAATTAATACAAATGTCCCTTCAGGATGCATCCCAAGAGATGCTAACGAATTAAGGACTCGAAAAGTATCGGATAAACGATTTGAAATATGCCAGATAATAGATTTGAAATATGTTAAACAAAAGATTCGAAATGCAATAAATGGAGGACCTAAGAAATGAAAAGAAATATGTCATAACTAAGACACAAGGCCAAATACACATGAGACATGTGAGTTAATAAAGAAATCTGACCCACTGAAAAGAAATCTGTCACGATGGAAGCGAAAGGCCAAATGCACCTGAGAGGCATGGGTTAGAAAAATCAACCATGGCAGAAGCGTAAAGCCAAAATGTGCCCGAGATGTAATAGTCGAAAAAATTTGGCTTGCGTGAAAAGAAATATGTCATGATGGAACCGCAAGACCAAGTATGCTCAAGACACATTAGTTAGAAAAACTTGTCCTACGTAAAAATAAAGCTTATGTTGGGACCACAATGTAAAAGATGCGCGAGACACATGAGTTAGAAAATCTAACTTGCATGAAGAGAAATCTACTATGACGAAGGTGACAACTTGACCCATGAAAGCAAATCCTGAACACTTATGTGTGGGATGAATTAAACGTCACACTTCGAACTTATCTCAAAAGAGCCCCAAAACACACCTTCAGAGGGGAGGGAGGGGGATAAATGAAAAGAGATATATTGTTATCTGACATGTCACTGCCTCATGGCACCATAGAGAGAAGAGAAAACAAAGTCTACTCCTCATCATTTATGACAAGAAAGATAATTATAAGTTTTCGTCTCATTATTTATGGTAAGAAAAATAATTACAAGCTTCTTTTGTACCTTTTTAAAATTTATTTTATTAAATTATTAATGTCTATATTTATATAACTTAATTTATTAACTTGGACGTCGAAACTAGGTCATAAAACCTCTTTTAACCTCAAACTTCGTATGACACCTCAAGAGCTTAATATTCTTGTCTTAAAAACACCTCAGATAATTCTACATATTAGGTTCGAATAATATCATATTTACTAAAATATAAATAATATTTTTTCCTAATATATATTATTTTAATATTATATATATATATATATATATAATAGGACACATTATCCATATGTAATCTGTCATGTCCCGTGTTCCATATCCACACATTGAAGGCTCCCTTATCATTGAAGATATTCCTAGCCAAATATATAAGGATATTGTCTAATATATTTCTATATATATATATATATATATATGTCACCATGTTATAATATTTTTAATATATTTGTTTATTTAAAAAATTCCTTATAAGAGGAATTTCCATAACGTGGCAATCATAAATCGTTTTATGACATTTTATGAGGGTCATTCGAGATTTAAACGGTAAATAATGAGTCAGGCGGTCACCGATGTCGGTTGCAGTCCCGTTTGACCCCATTTGACGGATCTAGCAACCAAGTCTCTAACACACACACACTCTGTTTCGCTGACACAGAGGTGCGTACTACCGGCCGCTGCTTTCTCATTTTTCCGAAGACAACAACAAGAAAGAGGTGCGAAGCAAGAACGAAGGAGGCACCGACACATCTGTCATCGAGTGCTTCCTTCTCTTCCTCTCTCTCGGCCGGAGCATGATTACACAGCCTATCCTTTTCTTGCTTAATTTACTCCTTCAAGACGAGGATATTTGTATTTTTGGGTATCTATGATGGTCACCAGACTCACCATTGTTGAGTTTTGTCGATGGGTTGCTGGAGGAGGAAGCCTCGCCTTTCTGAGGCATCAGTTCTTCTCCTCCTCCAAGTCTAGGCTCACGGTACTCTCTGCCTTCCTTCTTTTCCTCCTCGTGGTGGCTGCCTCTCTCTTCGCCATCTCTCACCTCCTCCCTCTCAGCAGCAGTTCCACCGCCTCGCCTTTTTCTCCTCCTTCTTCTTCTTCTTCTTCTTCTTCCACCAATCTGCTCTCTTGGTTCTTCTTCTCTCCCTCTTCTTCCAACAATTCATCTAATTCTACGCCACCGCCACCACCACCACCACGAGAAAAGGAGAAGCAGCAGGAGGATGTTGTGGTGGATCCTTTGTTGGTGAATCGGAGCGGAGCGGTTTCTGAGAGTACTTATGGCGGTGGTGGTGCGGATTCTTCTTCAATGCAGGGTCCTCTTTCGGGAAAAGAATCAGATCGGGGGGGCTGGGAGAGCGCCATCCCTGCGCACGCCGAGAATTTCACCAAGAACAACACCTTGGCGATCTCCACCGACAGAAGCACTGGTGGGGAAACATCTGGTGAAGTCACCGGGAAATCCTTTGCTTCCGAGAGCAAACCCCCTACCGGTACAAGAAGTGTGGCGCTTAAAAGCAGTGGCAAGGAAACCGCTGGAGAAGTCGTCATTGGCAAATCCTTTGCTTCCGAGAGCAAACCCCCTAACATGACAAGTAGTATGGCGACCAAAAGTAGTGGCAACGAAACCTCTGGACAAGCCGTCACTCCCAGATCGTTTGCTTCCGAGAGCAAACCCCCTAACATGACAAGTAGCTGCGTTGGAACGGAAAAGCAAATTCTGGTAAGAAATAGCACAATTAAAGATGTTTGCTTTAAGGGTCAGATTTCTGAGAAAAAGAGTGGAGCTAACGGCGAAGATCACCAAATGAAACAACAACATGGAGAATTGAATCAAGGAGGAGTAGCAGTAGGAGGGAAGCTCTTCGACCCAGTCGAGGAAGCTGCTCCTGCCGCCGCCGCTGCTGCTGCAGGGAAAAGGAACGATTCCCTGCCTTCGGTTGCGGTGAACGCTACAGGCGATTTCTCTGAACAGTGTGATATATTCCATGGAAGATGGGTGAGGGCTGAAAACAACCAACCCTACTATCCGGCAGGCTCTTGTCCTTACCTCGATGACGATTTTAACTGTCATAAGAATGGCAGGCCCGATTCAGATTTCCTCAAATGGAGATGGCAACCTTACGACTGCGACATTCCAAGGCAAGTGAGCCTTTCATTTCATTTCCTTCTGCTTTGGTTAAGTCTTGGTTGCTACCGATCTACCCTCTAACAACTATAACCAGTTCTTCTGTCTACTATTTGGCTTCATTGTGCAATTGCTTACTTGATCATTTGTTTTCAATAGAAGCTTCTCTTCTCTTATTTCCATGCCTTTGATCAGGATGGCCTTGCTTCCATTTGTTTGCTTACAAGCATCTTTATGAGAAGTTTTATTCGTTCTGCCTAGAGAGGAGGTGCTTGTGCAGGAATTACAAACTTGAAGTATCACCCGACATCAATTAAGTTCACACTAATGCATTTCTCAAATGTTTTAAGCAAAATGTTTGGCTACAAAGAGAGATCTAGACAAGCTACTTATAAGTGTCCCTGATGGGAAATAACAGGGGCATGAGAATTGTTATCTTATTATGGTGATTGTTATGGGACGCTGTCGTTTAAAATCCGGGTCAACCCAACGTGGTTCAGACCCGTGTGCGTAGGATTGTCCAAGGTGCCTTTAAGGTGGAAACGTCGAGCTCCCAAATAGCTTGTTCAAGGTGCCTCTAAGGTAGAAACGTCGAGCTCTCAAGGAGGTTGTCCGAGGTGCCATCTGCTTGAAGATTGAGGTCAGCAGAGGTTTCCTCAGTCAATCCCTTCGATGTCCAATTAATAACCCAAGGTAGATGAGTGCAGTCGCCAATGGTAAAGTTGACCCTCTTGACTATGTTAAAAGTGAACTTTTATACCTGATAATGAAGGAACTACATATTTTGTGGAATATTCTTCAGGGGATAGCTTTTAATCACCTTTAACAACCTCAATTTGGTCTTTTTTCTACATAAGCGACAAGGGCAGAGATAGCCGGTAACTATCTGCCTTGAACCCATGTCCACACTAGTAGGCCAATTTCCAGCTTGGATGCCACATGGAGGACATATGTAGGATGGTGGTTGGTCGATATAATATGCTCCCTATCATTTGTCCCCCCATGAGTGCATGCTTCGGGGGCTCTTTAGTGAGGGTCTTGATACATGATGTCCAGCCCATCTGACACATCGACCTTATGCCCCTTTGATCACTTTTTTGGAGGGGAGCAGGGGTGCTCAACCAACATACCTTGGGCACACCCAAAAAAGGGGGTTGGTAGCTCGTTAGGAGAGGTGGCTCGAAGTCGTCCCTTGGTGTGAGAGACCTAGATTTTTGAATAGGTGCCGGTATCATATTGGAGTCTACACCAAGGTGGATGCACCAATGTGCGGAAAGGGTGGCTTCTTCCCCCCTTGGGTGAAAGCAAGGTTTGACCTATTGGTCCGAGCCAGTATGCCGATCGATCGGTGGAACAACACGTGTCGCTCCATACTAATGTACCGACATACAAGACGCTAGTGTGTACTAACATTTCAACGAGGAAGAAAAAAGTGGTTGAAGAGGAAGGTCGGGTGGATGAACAGAGAAGGAAGAAGGAGAAAGGAGGAATAAAGAAGAAGAAAGAAAAGGAGGAGAAGAAGAGCAACGATACTTGGGAAGCAACGGTAGCAGTGGCAGCATCGAAGGGAAGCACTAGCATCACAACAGTGAAGAGGCGGTGCCGTTGCAACATTACAATGGCGAAGCAACGAAGAGGCGGGGCTGCTGCAACATCGTTGCAGCGAAGCGATAAAGAGGCAGCGCCACTGCAGCATCGTAATGGCTAATCAACGAAGAGGTAGCGTCATTGCAGGGGATGAAGCGGCTAAGAGGCAGCGTCGCTACAACGTTGCAGTGACGAAGAGGCGCCACGACTTCGTACGCAAGAAGAGCCTAATATATATATATATAATACTGAGATGGATTAGGGCCCACCACTTTGGATTTTTTTATTATTTTAATATAGACCGCCCGAAACAAGGTGGTCCGTGTATTGATCCATGTCCGGACAGGTATGTACTACCAAAACCATACTATTTCGAGTGGTACAACAATCCTTGGGTGGAAGTACTATGGTTTGGGGGTAGAACCTTTTCGCTCGAGTATTCATCGGTGAGGCATTCCTGCGACATTAGGCCCTCCTCCTAGTACCAAATGTTATGGGACGATGTCATTGACGATCAGGTCAGTCCAACGTGGTTCAAACCTGTGTACATAGGGTTATCCGAGGTGGAAACATCGAGCTCCGAGGAGGTTGTTTGAGGTGCCACCTGCAAGAAGATCGAGATGCCCAAATTAGTAACCCGAGGTAGATGAGTGTAGTCGCCAATGGTAAAAAGTGACTCATTGACTGTGTTAAAAGTGAGCTTTTATTACTAGTAGTGAAGGGATATATTTTCTGTGGAATATTTTTCAAGGGATAGTTTTTAATTGCCTTTAACAATCTTAATTCGGCCTCTATCCTACATAGGTGATAAGGGTAGAGATAGCCCATAACTGTCTGCCTTGGACCCATTCCCACACGAGCAGATTGGTGAGGGGCAGTTTTTGTCTCCTTCTTCCAACCTGGATGCCACGCAAAGGATACATGTCGGTTGGTGGCTAGTCGATAATATCCTCCCTATCAATGACTGAGAATCTTATGCTAAATTTTATCCTCGTGCAAATGCACTGTTAATGGTATAGTGATCATAAATAGAATTTAATCAAATTTAGAAATTTTTTTGATCTGCAGAACATATTTCCTACCCAACCAGCCCTTAGCTTGCTGGTTCATCCCTTCATTTAGAAAAAAAGGTCCAAGTTCCAATCCTTGGTGCTTCTCTAGGTAATAGATAGGTGTTGACCCCTCTGTTATTCAAGAAAAGGTGTAATAATACAAATATATTCTTTGGCACTGTTGACAATGTTCCTTGTTTTCATACATCTGCCTTGCAAAATTTAAATAATTAACAAATATTTAGTTATTTTCTATTCCTTTGCCTGGTTTATCTTTTTTACCTCCTTGGCACATTTGACACCTAGGCAGTCAATCCTTCACTGTGTCCGGATACATGCACACAACATTTGAGAATATTTAGCATTACATGAGAATCTCAATCTAGGGAAAATGGTGAGGGTTAGCAACTGATTTCTCTCGTTTATGTTGGTCGCTTTCAGTTTATTATACTTGCAACCCCGCAAAAAGTTGTAAAAATTTAGTCATCACTTTTTTAGATCTTCTAACAGATTGAATGCAAGTGATTTTCTAGGAAGATTGAGAGGCAAAAGGTTAGTTTTTGTTGGTGATTCACTCAATCGAAATATGTGGGAGTCTTTAGTTTGCATTCTTCGACACAGTATTAGTAACAAAAAAAGAGTATATGAGGTTTCTGGGAGAAGCCAATTTAAAGTCAAAGGCAGAAGAAACCATTTCAAATACAAAGGCTACTATTCCTTCAGATTTGAGGTAATTGAACTTTTTATTTGTTGCTAAGTACTTTTTGGTTTCCAAATATTTTTAGTTCCATCTTATTGCTGTGAACCTCGTTATAGGATTATCAGAGTTCTGTTGATTTTGTACGATCGCCATTTCTAGTAAGAGACATGCAGTATAAGAACGGACATGGGTCCGAGGATGAGAGGCTAAGATTGGATATTTTGGATGAAACAACTTTAGCATACCGCGAAGCAGATGTTATAGTTTTCAACACAGGCCACTGGTGGACTCATGAGCAAACGTCTAGAGGGTGAGTACTCAAAATGTGGCCTAAGGTTCATTTTCTTGCATATGTTGTAGTAAAAAACCAATATTTTTGTTACTAATGTTATAGTGACTGCAATAATTATCATTGATTACAAGGAAACCTGCATAAAAAATCCCATGATTTCTCATATTTATGGTCCCTCTCCTTGTTGATATTTTTAAGCAACAAAAAGCAAACATTATCACTTTCATATGAAGGAACAATGGGTTACTATTTGATGGTCATGCATTTTGTATTGTTCCTTATGCTTCTAGTTTCATCTTTTTCCTCCACCTGTGCCACGATGGAACTCCACTGCCACCACCAATTTGACTCTTCTACCTTGTCCGACAGTCACTTACTGCCATTTCTGACAAAGTTGCTGCACCTCATCTAAGACCTAGATCCACCTCCACCACTGCCTTTAGTAACTCCATAATAGTAGGTAATGCTTTATTGACTCTCTTTATCTGCCTCCGAAACTAACACCATCTTGCCTTCACCATGCCACTAGTTTGAGCCACCTCATCCTCCATAACCATTCACTAAAAAAAAATTGCAGCATGAAAGAGGAGAGAGGAAGAGAATGAGGGTGTCGTACTATTTGGAACATTTATCGTAATGCAACATATATGATTAGTTAAGCTTTGGACAAAGGAAAAACATCTTGCAATTCTGATGGAGGAGGGGATATTTTATAATTATGAGAAATCATTGCTGGTCTATATGCATTTTCTTTAATTTTAAGTTATCACATAATTAAAAATTAAATACCATATAATTTTTAGTTGTGAACAATAATTCTTATATATGTTTTTGACTCTAACGTCTTCTTGAATTATGTAACTGACAGAATAAACTATTATCAAGAAGGAAATCATGTATATCCAGTTCTGGAAGTCATGGAAGCCTACAAGAAGGCTCTTACCACTTGGTCTAAATGGATTGACATGAACATTGATTCCAGAAAAACTCAAGTTGTTTTCAGAGGATATTCTCTCACCCATTTCAGGTAGTGCTACGATGTGCAATATTTATCTTTATGATTGGTAGCAAATTCTGAATTGGAAAAGCTAGAAATCTGCCTCTAGTCTACAAATATAACATTGCCAATTCTGAACATTAATAATTTTTTGTCGCATGACTTCTTACTAGTGAATAAGAGAAGAATGCAGAACTTGAATCGTATTTTTCTGAACTGTTATTAAGGACAATAATATCGCATTAGGAACAACAATAGAACAAAATAGAAGAGAAAAGGGCAGTAGAACTTGTGGTTTAAAGACTTTCTGTTATGGAGGTTTCTTTTTATTGTTCGACCCTTCTGAAATGTTTTATGCTAAACTAGCTCAAGGTAAAGTGGTAAACTAAGCACTGCTTATTAGGCAGGCCTTCTAGAAATTGATTAAAATTCACAAAGTGGCAGGGGAATGGGAGATGGAGTGAGGACACAGGAAAAAGGCAGAAGAGCTTTTCAAATAAGCTCATTTAATTTACATGTACATAATCAGCTTCAAGAGTTTCTCCCTTATCAGAATATGGGAGATGGAAGCCCTTTAAAAACTATAGTCATGCTATAATCTTGTAAATGTTTTTTGACATGTCCAAATCGAACAGAAGATAACTTACCCTGAACAGAATTATCAGGATGTAATCAAGATGAGAAGATTTACCTGCCTTGTGCTTTGAAGGATTTTGTTATGCCTGATTTGGAAATGGTATACATCTTAGGTATATTTTATGTACCTGAATTGTTTTATGATAGGCATATCACTTTCCTATTCCTTAATGCTTGATGAACAGATCTTAACACATTCAAATTAATGGGTAAGAACATTTTATGTCTCCACAATTTTCTCCGCTTGGACTTTGCGTCGGACATGACATTTTGAATACATTCCTGAACCTACACTTCAACTTAAACACGTCTGCTTTCTTTTTTGCTAGTTGAACTGCAGAACCTGCAAGGTATCATAATATTTCTGCCCTCTTTAACCTTCTTGATCCCAATATCTGGTTCTCCATTCTTGTATATACTCAGTGTAGGATCATCTCATCTATATGTGCTTACATATGCATTGCATAAAATTGGGTGCTTGTGGTGCTTAGAGCCTTTTTGATGCTCTGACTTGTTACATCACATTTCTAAGTCAAAATAACGTTGTGAATATTACCTTCTCGATTATCTAACAGTTCTACAAAATTCTATTAAAAGATGCTTATATTAGAGAGGGAAAAGAAATCTAACTTTTCTTCAGAATGGAAAGAAGAAGAAGAAAAAAAATCATTTTATGTGCTCGATTACAAGATTCTTATTACTTTGAATAGAATAAGTTTGCAGAATTTGTCTGTCTCCTAAAAAAAGGGGATATTAGTCTTATTCTACTTCCTTGATCTATAATTGACAAGTTTTCTCCTTTATGATGCTTTAATAAAAGATAAACTTGGTGAATCATGTATTGGAAAAAGTTAACAAAATGTGGTGATTATTTGTTGATAACCTTCATCAGTGTGGTTGAAAGATGACTTTGTTACTTGAAAGAACTAGGTTGCTGAATTGCTATCTTCGGAGTCATACCTAGAATTGCAATATACTCGTTTATATATGTATGTATGCTGATGAATGATGGTTGTTTATACTAAATGATACACATTTTACAAGTCCTTTGGTAGTTATTTTTATTGTAATATGGTCAATTATTTTGAGTAAATCGATTTGGAACATCAAGTAAATACCCAGATCAGCAATCTCTGTTAATTGATCAATAACTTTACAAACGAATGCTGTTAGGTGCACCAGAGGACCAATTTGGTGGTGACTGATTATTGATACAACAAAAAGATCACCAACTATTGAGTCAAGCCAATTGGATATCGCTTTGTGTTACTCAGATAAGTAAACGAGACAGGACATCATCATCTTAATTAACAGGAACTTAAATTTTAAAGATTATCCGCCAACTCTTGGTAAATGATCTGCATGTAAATATATTAGACAGACACTGAGATTCTTGGTCTTACACTTCTCGGATATGTTACATAGTAAGAGAATGCATGTTCTTCTCATAACATCGATGGGCTGCCTGCTCGACAAATGCCCCCATCTCTGAGTACATTTTTTTTGTAGAGTTCATGTTCTTCTCACAAGAAAAACAGGTTGCCTGGTTGACAAGGGCCCTGTATTTGAGTGGGACCGTATGGATATACCTAGGCATGAACATTATTAGATTTGCATGTAAAGTCTATTTTGTGTGTAAATATCGATCATTTTCATACACAATCAGATTATTTTGGGCATATATTTTTTTTTATCATGTTGATCTTTCTCTTGTGTGTGTACATACTGGACTTTTTTTTTTATTCTTCGCAGGGGAGGTCAATGGAATTCCGGAGGGCAGTGTCATAAAGAAACTGAGCCAATCTTTAACCAATCTTATCTCTCCAAGTACCCAGCGAAGATGACAGTTCTGGAGCAAATTCTAAACCAGACGAGGACTCCAGTTATATATCTTAACATCAGTATGCTGACAGATTATAGGAAGGATGGTCACCCATCTATATATAGAAAGAAATATATGACAGTGGAAGAGCAAATTGCTGCCGAGAAGTCTCAGGACTGCAGCCACTGGTGTTTGCCTGGAATACCTGATTCATGGAACGAGCTTCTCTATGCTTCTCTGCTTATGGCTGGCAAAGGATCCTGGAGAAGATAAGTGAGCAAATCCACTCTTCTTCTTGAGTAAGATATATATAGTGAATAGTAATAATGTGGATGACATGGAGAATCATGAAGGAGCTTTTCTGTCATAATTGATTCATTTTCCTGGCTAGTTTCACTGGAGATTTGGGAGGTACAACCACCCACAGGTTTGCCCTATTTGGCAGCATCAAGTAAGAGACGATGATCGATCATTTATTAGCTAAGTTAATAAGTACATTCAAAATATTTCAAAAAAGAATCCTATAAATCCTCATGCGTAAACGGCCAGATAGGCTGACACCTCTTACATGAAATGTTCAATACCATCGGTACGCCATCTGCGCCGGCCACACGTACGAAGGATCGATCGCCCATCTAATCCAACCCAATCCATTCCATTCCATTCCATTCCATCGCTTTTTCGTCGGCATGGATGCTGTTAACGGTCCTCCACCGTCTCCATCTCCCGTCCGCCACCTCCACTACGCCTCCTGGTCTCCGTCGTCGCTCCCTATTCGTTGCTCCACTTTCGGGCTTCCGCGACGGCCCTTCCTCTTCCTTCTTCGCTCTCCTCCTCCGCCGCTGCGGCGGCTGGGGAACAATCGGGTCCGCTGCTCCGCCGAACGCAATGCTATTTTTAATCGCATCGCTCCCGTCTACGACAACGTAAGCCATCGCGCTCCTCATCTCCTCGACACTTCACCTCTGTCTCTGCCTCTCTCTCTCTCTCTCTCTCTTTATTTCTTTCTTTCTTTCTTTGGTGCTATGATAACGGAAGGACTTTGGCAGCTCAATGACATGCTGAGCCTTGGCCAGCATCGGTCCTGGAAAAGGATGTGCGTCTCCTGGAGCGGGTGGATTTCTTTTCTTGGTTTTTTCTCTTGCTTTACTATCTCTCTTCTCAAAAGCTTGTTTTCCTTTCTCGCTTTCTTGTCCTTCTTCTTCTTCTTCTTCTTCTTCTTCTTCTTCTTCTTCTTCTTCTTCTTCTTCTTCTTCTTCTTCACAATTGCCGCATTCAAATAGGGCGCAACGAGGGAATCGGGTTCTTGATTTGTGCTGCGGGAGCGGCGATCTGGTATTTTTTCTCTCCCAGAAAGTTGGAACCGAAGGAGAGGTGATCGATTCCATCCTTCCTCCATCTCTTTCTTTCCTCCTTTCATTCTTTTGTTCATTTCTACTTCATTTAGATTTTATATTGGGTGTTCATGTTGGGGACGTGTCTTTGCAACTGCTTTTGCTCAATCGTCCTGAGGTTATACTCTTTGATCATATCCAGAGCAGAGGACGAACAGAAACTGAATCTATAAACTTCAGGTTGAACATGAACACCACTAAAGGGAAAATTGTTAGGAAAATAACTCGTACAGTCAACAGATTTGCTTTCTCATTGACAATTTGTGCCAATATTGTGCAAAGTTTTTGATGCTTTGTTAGGACCGTAGCTAAGTCGGATCCATCTATTCATGATTAAATCAAGTTGAGTCATGTTAGTTTCATCAGTTGAAGTCAATTATGAGTTGGGTAAGCCCAATCGAGTCAGTTATGAGTTGGTTAAGGTTGACTTTTATCTTTAGGATGTAATCATTTATTATTTTCAGTTACAAGTTTATCAAGTTAGTTAAGAATCAAAGATTAGCGGAATTAACCAAGGTTTTCAACTTCTATGTTCGATGGAATCAGTTATTATTTTCAACTTATGACTTTTATCTTTAGGATGGAATCAATTATTATTTTCAACTTCTGTGAACAGGATTTAACCATTGTTGGTACATGGAACATTCTTGAACCTCTTTGTTGTTTAATTTAGCATCTTTAAGTGATCTTCCATTACGGAACCACGTACAATATTTCCTGTAGAAATTTGAAATAAAAGTACAAAGAGCTAGAGAATGCATCATGAAATTTAGATTAGATAGAATGCTTGTTAATTAGGATTTTTATATGATCAAATTGCGAAAATACTTTTCTTCTCTTGATATGGTTGGATGGAAATAAAATTCAGCAATCTAGGACTGTGCATTACTACCACAACAATGGTAAGATCGTACACTACTCCCACAGCGATGGAATTGGTTTGCATTGTATGAGAGTTTGCTTGTGCCAGCTAGATGAATCTGTGCCGATAAGGTAGGGGCACAAGGGCATAGTGCCATGTCAAGAGTATGTCCCATATGGGTCATCTAATGCCAAGGGAAGTAATGCATGCATCGGAGCATGGTGACATGCTGTGGCAAGTAAACCATCTTAACATTGAGAAGATCTTCTCAAATTAGGTCCTCACTTGTGTTAACATCATCATTAAGCCCAATCCCAATGCCACTGGTATCTTTAGCTGGACAAAGAGCCTGATAGGTGGTAATGACATTCTTTCACTGTGATTTTTTGGCTGGTTTATGTTCCTTTTCTTTTGCTGTCTTGAGATCTCTTTTTCTCGTGGTAATAGTTATATGCTACGAAGTTACAAAACCTGGAAAGTAAAACACCCATGGAATTAGTGGAGACTTTGCATATTCACAAGAAACAATTCAGTTTGCCTATATATGTGTCGGACAACAATTTGGAAACTCAATTACTGGGTCCATCTGTTCTAAGTTGTGAAGTATCCATTAATTGTTTCATCATATTGCATTATTTGAAGTTGTGTTCACGAGGAAAAATAAGATAACCAAAATTAGTAGACAACTTGCTTCAAATTCATGTTATCCTCAACTTTAGTGTCTATGTTGTCTGAGAAATTAGTCATCTGCAATCCATGCACTGAGTTTTTCAAAATGGTTTTATAGAACTAGTTTAAGCATTTCAAGTATCAAGATATCATAGTTGTTTAAGCCTGCTTCGTTTTCCACTCTTTCTGAGTTAAGATTTTTTGACCCGGAAGCTCAGGGAGTCCTATGATCTCACAAACCTGCAGGTTTATGGTCTCGATTTCTCAAGCGAGCAACTGTCGATTGCTTCCAGACGTGAAGACCAATATTGGAAAGCCTGCTACAAAAACATTGAGTAAGAAACAGTTGCATTTCTAAATAGAAAGTAAAAACATGATGTGCTTGTCCAGTGCAAGGACATAAAATCTGCTTGTTCAGACGATTTGTGACACACAGCAGCAAATAGATGCTTTGTTAAAAATATTTAGTTGTTTTGGTAGTGTTTGACATCTTTTCCTTTTTATTCTTCTGGTGCCACACACATGGTGCATTTTGCAGGTGGATTGAAGGTGATGCACTTGACCTCCCCTTTTCAGATAGCTACTTTGATGCTATTACTATTGGGTACGGATTGCGTAACCTGATTGATAGACACAAAGCTATGCGTGAGATCTTTCGGGTTCTGAAACCAGGTTTTTTAATCTTATCCTATTTTTGTTAGTCTGACAATGGTCATAAGAATTTATTTAACTTTAACTTTCTTTTGTAGGTTCAAAAGTATCTATTTTAGATTTTAATAAGAGCACATCATCTCTTGTAAACATGTTGCAGGTACTTACCAAATGATAGATTTTATGTGAAGTTATAGAATTCAAGTTTGTCATCATTGAAATCTTATTCTATTTGTTTTTCCTCTCTTTGTCATTCATAATTGTTGTTTACATTCTTATATGACAAATTAATACTGAGATTTCTGCTTTTGTTATATAGGAATGGATAATAGACAATGTTGTTGTTCCTACTGCAACTGAATATGGCCTTTCACAAGAGTACAAATATTTGAAAACATCAATCGCTGAATTCTTAACAGGTTTGATGGCATCTTTTTCCTTCTACTTATATTGTATCTTCGCATGAAGAAGCATGCACCCATGAATGAATTCCTATGGAGCTGCCGTGGAGAAAAACCTGTTATACATGTAGTGATCCAAGATTTTTATATGCCAGGGTAGCTTTGAAGTTGGATGGATTACGTACTAAAATTTTCATTAGCGGTGCCTACTTGATGTTGAATATTAATGTTAACCAATCATCTGTGACTTAGGCTTCATTTTATTCAATTGGTTGGCCAATGAATTCTATCACACGAATCTCATAGTTACTGGCAATTTGTCTGTTGTGGTGAATTTAATTGTTTCAGGATTGTTATGAATTATATTGCTAGTACTAAAATGTAATCAAGATTCTCAATCGATAGATAACCTAGGCTTCTATCCTTCGATGATTCTAAATTGACTGTTTCTGGGTGGCCATCTGCATTTGTTAGGGAAAGAGGTGAACATGACGTTTCAACTACCTTGTGGAGAAACAAATATCGTGCTTGGTTCCCATAATTAATCCTAGAACCGTTTAGAGGTTTTCATAATTCTAATCGCTCATGATATCTTCGTGCTTGAAACTGATGTTGTTCCAAACTTGTTACTCTTCTCTGATTGATATAAACAAAATGTTCTAACTGCAGGAAAAGAATTAGAGAAGCTTGCAAAGGAAGTGGGATTTTCCAAAGCAAAGCACTACGAAATTGGTGGTGGTTTCATGGGGAACCTAGTGGCAACTCGATAGCAGACAATTTCTTCGTGCAAACTGAATTGACATGTTTTATCAGAGAGTATCTGAAATGGAAACCACCATATTAGGTATTTTTCAGCCTAACAAACACAAAGACAACAAAATTGTGGTCTCTTTGGAAAACCAGGAGCTTTATCAGCAAGCCAATCAGCTGCTGAGCATCATTCACGACTTTGCAGGTGGAGCTTTGATCCAGATGTTTGTTGGCACTTAGCTTGCAGAAGATTCTATGCTCACGGGATTCATGGTTATTCTTGTCAACTACTCATTTATTTCAGCAACTGCTCCTCCATTTCTGAATTTCCAAGGTTAAATCTTCCAAGAGTTGTTAGCATGGCAAAGCGAAAAAGCTTTTTTTTCGCCGTTTCCTGCTTATTAGATACAGAGAGTGAAGTCCTTCCAATCCTAGAAAAGAAAATTAAAGTCTGCGACCTGATCGTCTATGTTGATCTAACTACAGCCTTCACCTCATAGGTTGGTGATCACCACTTGTGCTGCCTCTGTAGTCTTGTATAATATGACCAGCTGTAAGATCTTTTTTTCGATAAGGGCCTTTTTATTTTTTAGTCTGTTCCATTGTTGAAGCATGATGGATATATGAGGAATTGCCTGTTCGGTGAAGGTACATTGATTCTCACTCCACTATCACTAATCCTGCTGAAGAAAATGATCTATAGCTCCCTCATTCTGTTCTGTGGCAGGAAATATGAAACTTGCACAAAGTTGCGACTTAAAAGATCGATTTCTTGGTGTCGTCGTTGTTGCCATTGTGAAAAAATATATCACAGGACTGTTAAAAGAGTACAATTTTCACCTGCTCAAATAACAGGGAAGTCGTGTGTATAGTCCAGAAGAGAGAATTCATGAAAGAAAATACATGTCAAGCACTAAAGCAGTTGCCAAAACAAATAATGTTGTAGCAGATTGATGTATAGGAGCAATCAACGGTCATTGACCCAATGAAAACTATAAATGTTTTCATGTAATGACTACTTCCAAAATTACTCTAACAGATCACCTTAGACTTCATATAAATGTTTGCAGTTCATGATTAGAAAAATCACAAGGACGCTGCTTAAGAACATGATTTATAGTGGCGCAGAAGCCCAAATACAGGTAAAAGATGCAGGCTCAAGTATCATCGGTTCCAGGGTAAACAATTAATCCAGAATAATATATACAGCCATTCTCTTGACTTCCGCAAGCAAGACGAAAGCTCAATTCTCACCAAGAGCATAATGTTTAGACTATCAAGATAATCTACGAGAATTTATATTTCCAGTACCCTCCCTCATCTTGGCTCAATCACTGTGATTGTCGTGTTGTTGTCGGACGACTGAGTGGAGGTTCCATGCCTAGAGTTGGCTTTCATCTGTGCCGCTAATGCAATTTGCATGCTGGAGTTGAGAAAAGGTGGCTGAGTTGGGGAGGGGATGGGAGAATCGTCCGCAAGCATTTTAACGACCACCGATATTGCTGGTCTCAGCTCTGCAGATGCTTGAGCACAAAGAAGCCCGATTTGGAGCACCCGAGTTGCCTTCTCCGTAGGAAAATTACCTTCTAATATAGGATCCATAGCTTCCAACAATCTATTTGACGTATAAAGATTCCAAACCTGAGTAGTAATAATAGGGTTTAGTATTTTTTTGCCAATAAAGGTAATAAGTAGCCATTGGTTGGTAAAAGCTCTAGTTTTGAACTCCCAACATGAACCATAAGTTCTGAAATTAAATGACGTCAACCAAAGGGCATCCCCGAGGATTGAACAACAAAAAAGATCATTACCTCTTGCAGAGTTGAGACTGGATCTTCCGATCGTGAACTCTTCCTTCTTCCAGTGATGACTTCAATTAAAAGAACCCCAAAGCTGTATATATCTGCTTTCTCAGTCAATCTGCCACGAACTAGATACTCCGGAGCCATGTAACCACTACAAAGCAAAAAATTGCGATAATTAATGATAGAAGTGGTTCCATTTATTTCTCGATTGGCAGGTTATGCATTTGATGCAACAAAGGTTAAGACATATTCAATCTTTTATCAAATTAAGATTTTTCAAAATATCAACAGAAGCAAAATGAGTCTTACAAAATGCAAGATATACTGATGAAAAGTATACTAGTACAGGATTGAAAATGTAGATGAAGAGAAATCTTGCACAAGTTAACTTACAGAGTTCCGGCTATTCCTGTGCTAATATGAGTCTTATCCTCTGGAAAAAGTCTAGCAAGTCCAAAATCAGCAATTTTAGCAGCATACTCTTCATCGAGCAGTATATTGCTGAGTTTAATATCTCGATGAATAATTCGTAACTGTGACTCTTCATGAAGATAAGCTAAACCTTCTGCAGTCCCCATGATGATTTTGTATCTTATATTCCAGCTAAGAAGCTTAGCATTTGCATCATCTATGTGAAGAAAATGATCAAACTTACAAAGGGAACCAAGAAAAGGTCAATGCAAAACTAATATAATCACGGTATAGATTATAACCAGAAAGGTAATGATGAAGACTCTTGTTTGGTACATATTCATATACGAGAAGGCTTTCAGGACCAGTGATACTGCATCCCAACAGCTTGACAAGATTTTTGTGTTCGATTCCACTTATTAAATTGACTTCATTAAAGAAATGATCGACCCACTGCCTCGTATTAAAAAATAATCTCTTTACGGCAACAGATCTCCCATCTGGCAGAACCCCCTGTAAAAGTTGTAATGATACAAGCACATGTAATCAGAACAGGTTCCAAATAGAAAAGCCAATAGAGGTATGGTAGCAAAATTTACCTTAAACACCGAACCAGAACCTCCTTGACCCAGCTTATTTGCATCACTGAAATAATTTGTAGCCCTCTCGAGTGTTTCGTATTTAAAGTTGAGACTAGATCCTCGTATGGTAGTTGCCAAAGCACCCAGCTGCCTCCTCACTTAAGGACAACAAGTTTGAGAGGTCAAATTACAAGTTATTCAAACGTTTAATGTATTTGAACTCTCAAAATATTTTACCTTTCCTCCTCCGTAAGATTTTTCTCTTCCCAAAGAAAATAATAGATGCTAAGATCATCACAAATGCCACAGTTGATGAAACAACAGCGAGGATAACAGCAAGGTGGCCACCTCCTGAAATCTAGTAGCGTCTCAGTTATACACAGTAGAAAGAAAGATAAGCTTGATGGTTGAATCTGTAGAACCGTATCAGAATCCAAAAAGAACTTGGTGAGTTGTAAATTCCTGTATTCAGACATAACATGGCAGTGAAACTTTGTGAGTTAAACATCTATGGTTGGCAGCCTTATCATGTACTACGGATATCCTGACCGATCATCACAAATGCCACAGTTGATGAAACAACAGCGAGGATAACAGCAAGGTGGCCACCTCCTGAAATCTAGTAGCGTCTCAGTTATACACAGTAGAAAGAAAGATAAGCTTGATGGTTGAATCTGTAGAACCGTATCAGAATCCAAAAAGAACTTGGTGAGTTGTAAATTCCTGTATTCAGACATAACATGGCAGTGAAACTTTGTGAGCTAAACATCTATGGTTGGCAGCCTTATCATGTACTACGGATATCCTGACCACCAGAAGTGTCATTCTATCCTCTGTTTTAATAGCATCTTCAGTTTCTAAGAAGAATTTGATTGATTGGCTTTCATAGTCTTAACTTGTATACCGACACCGGCACAACACACAAGGAACGAAAACTTCGGGTTAAGTTCCACGAATTGAAACTTTTCAAAGTAATGAATTATTCTGAGTTCCGAACACTGTAAATAAAATGTTAAATGCTGTCAATAATAGCCTTAATATTCAGAATATTATTTTACTGTTTTATCCGTGCCCTACCAAATATGTTTCAAATTTTGATGGGGATCCATACATGCATGTCAAATCGGTATCTCGTTTCCGTATTCGTTGAACTCCCTTCTTTTTCTTTGTGATAATGCATCTCATCATGTTCATCAGTCGTGCAAGATATGAACTTTAACATCGCTAGCTTGTTGAATGAGTAAAAGAAAATTGCAGAGCAAGAGTGAAACAAATAAAGCTCAATGGTCAGTGACTTGTGAAGAGATCCAACTCACCTCCGCCAGCAGCATCGGTTCCTGAATTGTTGTAAAAACGACTGATCGAGTATCTCACGTAACACCCAGAATTTAACACCCTTCCTTCCTGTTTAGGTATGCATGAATTAATCGTCTTTCTCGCATTTAGCAAACACTTCTCGCATGAGCTCTTATTCACAAACTCCCAACACTGCCCCAGTCCATAAACACTTGAATTCCCTGCTTCAACGGACGCAACAAGGAAGCCACCATTCCTTGGAGCCTCTGTGCTCAGCTTCTTGACCAAATTCTTCGTGTTTTCTGTGAAAGCAGTAGTATTCCCAGCGAATTCCTGGTCACTGCAGATTACTCTGTCATCTTGGCTCAGCGCCTCCCCGAAGAACTCGTACTCGTCATACCTACAACAGTTACATGTGATCCAAATTCGAGTGTCACTATAGCCCGAAATCCGTTGCTTTTTTCCTTTCTTTCCTCTATTCCAAGGAATAGATTAAGCATGCCAAGAAAGACAATGCGAGTAAAAGATTCTCGTTTGCCCGAACTCAAATTGGTTGGAGTTTGAGGATAATAAACAGGAAGGAGGAGAAAGGAAAGCAAATGCATCGACTTCCACCTGAGGTAGCAGCCGTCCAAGAAATTGCGACCGCCGCGAGTGGCTTTCTGGAAGGGGAGGCATTTGAGGATCTGGGTCTTGCAGGTGGCGAAGCACATGTCGCAGTCGGCCTGGGACAGGTCCTTCATGCACTGCCCGAAGGCATAGACAGCGGAAGCGTTGTCGGGGCTACTTCCCCCGGTGACGACGACTCTGGCGTACTCCCGGGCGGCGATCTGCGGGGTCACGGCGTCCATAGCGGAGAGGAAGTTGGCGACGAAGGAGGAGCGAGCGGCGGCGGAGGCGGTGTGGTTGGTGCAGATGAGGGCGGCCTGGGATGTCCTCGGATCGGAAAGAGACGGAGTGATGAGGGTGGCGGATGAAATCACGACCACCGTCAGGAAGAAGACTCCTCGTCTTGTTCTTACCCGCACTGTCATCCTCGATCACATGAAGAAGACAAAAGGGGGAAGGAAAGAGGAGGCAAAGAAGCCGAGAGAAAAAAAAAAAAAAAAAGGATGACGGAGGGGGTGGACTACCGGTGCACTTCTCTAACGACCGCCCAAATTGTTTAATTAGAACAACGCGAGAATTCCATTGGATTGTAACAGAGAAGCATTTATTCAGTAGCAGAGAAGAAAAAAGATGAGCGAGGGGAGTAAGGACGGTGGCTTTCTTTGCGAGGACGGCAGTCGACAAGGAACAAAAGGGAAGAAAAATAAGAACTTGGAATTGGTTTGGAGGGAGGGAGTGGGGGAGGTCAACCAAATGGAGACGGGTGGCGGGCGGGGGCCACCGCGGGGGCGGGCGGAGGGACGTTGCGTTGACTACACGCCACCCAACTCCATTTATTCTGATCTACTAAATTCGAACAGCAAAGTAGGTTTGGTATGAACCCAAGTAAATTCTAATAGATACTCGAATTGAGTTGGGTAATTTACTCGGTAAAAACCTGCATTAAGTAGCTTTTGCTTAGATGAGGCTCCCCTATTTGATTTCCTTTTTTATTGAATCTGGTGGCTTGATTCAAACTTGATCGATCCAAGGGCTAGTTCAATTCGATCGAGGTCATGGTTCGGGTCAAATGTATTCCGATCGAGTCATATTTGAATAAAAAAGTAAAAGATTTTATATGAAAGTTATATCGAACCATTGTACACGATGATTCTCCTCTCCCTCCTCTACAACGACAATGGATTCCTTTTTGACAATGAATGTTATATAAAAGATTTATATGAAAGTTATATCGAACCCGTTGACAATGACCACTAAAGCTCAATGGGAAAACGAGGCCAACCTTCTTCTTTGGCGATAATGACTGCGACCATCAACACCACTTGGATGGCAATGATAACCTCTTACCTATAACGAAGGTCATCATGACCACCAAAGCCCAATCGAAAGGTGACAGCTATAACTCCTTCGACTACTAGTTTGGGCGATGATGTTCCTATTACCGACCTCTTCGACAGGGGCCAATTTAGACCTAAATTCAATAAATCAAAGAGTTCGTTTATTTTGAATCGAATTATTATTATTTGATTGTACAAAGGATATTTTTGGTCATAACCTTAAAAACAAATATAGAGGGTAAAAATCTCATTATTAAAAAACTTTTTTGTTTTTAGTAAAATGTGCAGTTGAGTTTAGGTGAGATAAATTGGAGTCGTTAGTTCAGTTAGCAGATGTGTAGTGGGGGGGGGCGTCCATTGCTTAACGTCCACCACGAGCCAGTAAAAATATGCGAGAGATGAAAAAAATAAATAAAAATAAAAGGATAATATCGTGTTAGATTTGATTTATAATTTTAAAAAAAAATAATAAATTTCCAGACTGAATTGATGTGAAATATGATGTATGTTTATTCTGATCATTTTGATTAAGACATAATTTAAAGTTTGAGATGTATGGTAATTGTGGACGTCTTAAGCCAGATTGGAATTGATTTAACAGCATGTCAAAGCTAAAAAAAAAAGATTGAAATCAACATCCCTAGTGAAAGCGGCACATTTGCGCCACCATTTTCTTTCTTTCTTTTGACGAAAGAGGGATCTTTAGAACGCGATTATACTCCACGCCGATGTCTGCCACCGGAGAAGTAAGTCTTCAAGAGTCGTCGGTTGACTGTACAGTGGGTCAAATAAAAGACACACGACTACGATTTGCTTTTTGGCAGCCACCGATATCTAAATCACGACCTTTTTTTGGTGTGTTGCTATCATTAATGCCCCTCCCCCTCCCCCTCCCCATCATTACTGATGGTTTGATTTTAGTATCCTACCATGCCCAGGAAACATCCTTAGGTTAAACGTGAACGATAGATGGCCGGTGAGTCAATAAGTTTGACCTTTCGACTTTACTTTGGAAACTTCCACAGATCTGTGGTATGGGTGAAGCAGCATCGTCCTGAGCTAAGAATGGAGGGTCATTCCCTTTCGTACCGATCCATCATCTCCATCTCTCTACGCGCCTCCGTGCTGGTGCAGGCACAAGGACCATGAACCAAACAAATGACCGAATGATAGATATTTTATACTCTTAAGCACGGACCCCCATGGACATATTTTGTCATAGCCCAATTCACCACCAATTTTACATCACAACAGATTGAAACAAACACAAATTATCAACAGAGTTACACGGGGTTCTATAGCAGCACAAGTAAACAATTCTTTTTAGACAAAGCGCATGGTTTCTGATTGAATACTAGCATTTGTCATATGCACCTGGGAAAGTGGACATCACCCACGTACCCTCCAGCCATTGCCCTTCTGACGTTGGTCTCGAACAACCTGGGGTTGTCACGTAGAACTGCAGCTGCATCATGGTTTAATGGGTCCTCATCGTTTGGTTGCTGTGTCCAATTAACAAAAATAACTTCTTCATCAGCCAATTACGTCATCTGCTACTAGTTATTTACCATAAGAAATACATTGAAACAAATTTCTTTTAAATTATGCATCCAGCAGCATACAGCTATTCAAGTAAAACATAAAAAAAAAAAACATTATTTCAAGTGCTAAAAGATAAAACATTTAGAAGCGGCAATCATCAACAAGTATGGTTCGTTATGTTCCATGGCAAATTGAAATAGTCCGAATATTAAGCTAATTATCAGCGAAAGAAGTAATGTTAAATGACCATAAGACAAACTTTTAACATAAGACAAGCTAATTATCAGCAAAAGAAGTAATGTAGTTATCCCCACACTATCCCAAGATTAGCAGCTGAAACAATAAAACTAAGGGTTTGATCCCAATCAGTAAAAATGTCTCAATGCACTCCATCATTCATAGCAGATGCGTTCAGGAAGAAAGAAATAAAACACCTTTGAGATGGATGACATGACAATATACTTGAATATCCAATTCAACAAGAATGCAACTACTCATGGATTTATGAACATTTCAGTTACTACAGCACCCTTTATATAATTTTAGTTTGAAAACACAAAAAAATTCAAAAAGAATATATAAATGTGTGTATCTAAAGGTTCAATCATATTGGACTATAACACTGGTAGTGTCCGAGACTAATGGCAAACATCGTCTCTTATAATCTGATCTTTTGATGCCAACATATTCTTTACACTGTCCTATTATATTAGCAAATTAACAACTATCCAAATCATAATTAAAAAAAATGATAATTTAAATATGAAATTAGCTATATACAACCAAACCTATAATAATTTTATGTATATACGGACAATAAGAAAGTAGCACCAATCTGAACTAGGTATACCATGAATAGAAGAATCAAGCCATAGATAACAGTGTTTATGTTAAGCACAGGCTTCCAATCTTCACGCAGAATGTTCAGGCAGACATTTCCCTCCAAGTCAATATTAGGATGGTAAACCTGGAGTAAAAAATAATTATAAATCTTATGCAATCAAAATGGCAAGATAAACTGAATACTGCCATAAATGAAACTTTTACCTTTGTCTTGCACTTAACCTTTGGTGGCTCATGAGGATAAGAAGGAGATACTTGGAAGGTGAAAACAAATCTACCCCCTCTAAAGAATCAGAATCAATTAGAATATTATAGTTAAACATGACATACAAAAATCACTATAAGAATAAAATAATATTAAAAAGAAAATAAGAACCCAATAGGAAGAGAAGTGGGTGCTTAACAGAATTTAGGACAACATAAGTATCATACATAGATAGCAGACAAATTCTTCATAGGAACAAGACTATTTGCTGTAACACAGAAGAAACTACGAGACAGAGAGAGAGAGAGAGAGAGAGAGAGAGAGAGAGAGAGAGATTGACAAAATTGAAAATTGGATTATTGAATAATCAAATTCAAAGTGAATAAACTTTTGGATGTTCTTAAGTTAACACAAAATAACATTTTAAGTATGAACCTCCAATATAAGGTGATTTCTTGACTGCTGGAAAAGTTTATGCAAGCATATCAGAAAGCAAAACGTTATTGACAGACATTACTTACTGATAGTATCCTTCATCAGGTCTGATGCTGATCTCAAAGTTCATCAGATCATCCTTGCCATTTGGAAATGATATGATAGTGCTTTTAGGCAGATTGAGTTCACTAATATCTGAAAAGTAAAAAATAATAACTAATTAAACAAAAGCCTGCAATCTTTTTAAAAGACAGGAATTTTCAGGCCACAGAGATCCAAAAGTTGTTAGGCAACATAACGAAACTGTTCCAAATGTAAAAAATTCAACATAATCTACCTGATCTCTTAACAAGAAACTGCAATCCAGCAACATGTGGCATTCATGGACAAGAATGCAAAACAAAATATTGCAAAACAAAAAAGTACTACTATATATTAGGTTATCAGTATTAGGTTAATCAAGAATTGCTTTAAAAGCAGAGCTTTACATTTACTATGAAACAACTTATTAGATGAGACACGGTAGCACCCACACACTATATACCTCTAATTGATATTACCAAACAAAAGAGATGTCTAGGAACATCGCTGAATGAGAGTGGAGAAAGCTAAAAATAATTTGTTTGCAGTGCATTAAATAAAGGTATTAAAGAATTGTTGAATTTTTAACATTTTACCAAAGTAAAACATGCTAAAATCACTTCGACATGTAAATATGTGTTTCTAGTAATCCCAATGTTATCAAAATTCAAAAGCAGTAGATGCTATAAGGCGTCAATAATCTATATTGCCCAAGGCACTCGTCTGAGTAAAATAAAGCACATATCTTACAAAAATTATAAAAGTACATTATAGAATAAAGATAATCATTATAACAAGAACTGCAATCAAAACATGAGTTTTGTATCAAATGGTATATGCAACATGATTACTAAGTGTTGGCTGCAGAGATAGCGGAGAAGAGGGAGAAGAGAGGAGGGAAAAGCAAGGGGAAGGCAGCAGCAAGGCAACACCAGCAGCAGCTATTGTTGGCTGCAACGAGAGAAGAGTGGAAGAGGGAGGAGGACAGGGAGAGAAGCAGGAGGCGGAAGAGGTTGGCAATAATGTTGGTTGTTGGTTACAAAGAAGGAAGAGAAGAGAAGGGAAGAAGAAGAGGGGCGAGACGACAGGGTATGATCCAGTTAAACTTCTATACACTTATCATGGAGAAAAATAAAATCTTTGATATCCTTGGCAAGAACCAGATAAAAGTTGCAGTCAAATGGACTGACTGTTTTAAGGGTAATCCCATTCATACTTGAAGTGCAGATGCCTAAATCACAATCAGAAAGCTGATCTCTAAATTTTGACAGTCAGGTAAAATATTATCTATGCTTCACTTCAATAGCTAAATTCTTGCCATGCCAACTACTTTATGATCATTGTAATAAACAATACAATGTTTGAAAATAGTGAGGGAGCATTAGTTGAAATAACTTAAGAATCCTACTCCAAGTTAGGCAAACCTTTGTGAAGACGCAATTCTCCAGCACTTTGCTTCTTGACAGGAGCATTTCCACTGGAATTTGCTGCATCCTGTCGCTTTTGGTCCTTAAGTTTAAAAAGCTTTATCATTCTCTGCAGTAAGACAGAGAAATAAACAAGAAAATTGTAGAACGAGTAGTTTCATTCGTTACTTCATGAATGAGCTTGTAAATTTATCGAGGATCTGAATCTCAAAAAAGTCAAATACAATTGTCCTATTACGGTCCTAATATATCAGGAATACACCTATACATGTAAACCCTAAAACTATCTTACATAAATTAGGAATACAACTATTTAGGAATCTAATTATATAGGAATAAAACTATATTCTAATTAAAAAATACAGCCATATAGAAATATATAGCTTCCATATTCTGACAATATTGTGTCCATGTTCTAAGAATACAATTTCCATAAGGATAGGAATATAGCTTCCATATTCAAGGATTACATTTACAGCTTCCATGTTGTGTGATTCTCTAACATGCCCCCTCAAGCAGTTGCAAATATGTTCAGCAATCCCCAAGTAATTTATGGAACACTAGACCTGGTAAAGCTTCCGTCAAAGTGTTGACTACCTATTTTGTGGATGGAATATAAGATGTGCAAATTCGTCCACTATCCAACTCTCTCTGACAAAATATTGGTCTATTTTAACAAGTTTGGTTCTATCTTGGTGAACTAGATCGTGGACAATATTTAGGTGAACTAGATCGTGAATAATATTCGGGTGAACTAGACGGTGGACAATATTTACTGTAGTTTTGTTGCCACTCTACAACATCTAGGATTACTTATTCTGTCTTCAAGTTTGTAAATATTGTTTTTAGCCAAATCAGTTCACAAATTCCTAATGCCATGGCCCTAATTCAGCTTTTACTCTTGATCAATCCACTGTTGACTGTTTTTCGCTCCTCCAAGTGACTAGGTTTTCAGCTAGACATGTGCAGTAACCAAAAGTTGATCTTCTATCTTTAATGGAACTGGCCCAATCATCCCTTTACCAGGTGCAGCCTTGAGGTATCTTATGATTTTGTATACTGCATCTAGGTTAGATTTCAAATGTGAGTGCACAAATGGATTCACGACAACCAACTGCATATGTGATGTTTGGCCTTGTGTGTGAAAGAAAAATCAATTTTCCCACCATCCTTAACATCAAACCGTAGTAAAGGTCTTCTCAAGGTCACAGCTACAAACAGTTATTCGATGGGACTCAATTTTGCTACAAAGCAAAAGTATCTAATCTAAATCATAAGTCCGAGTATACTCCTTAGCAACAATCTTTTCTTTGTATCTCTCCAAGTTTCCATCAGCTTTATACTTGATTGTATAAGCCATTTACACCCCACAGTTTTCTTCCCCTTTGCTAAGTCTACAAGTCCATGCTTGGTTCTTCTCCAATGCTTGTATTTCTTCCTTAATAGCTTGTTTCCAAGATTCTTTTACTCAATGTCTCTTGGATGATAGATAGATATTCTTCGCATGCCAGCCTAGTTGTGAGTGCTCTATACAGTTGTGAGAGTTTCAATAAGGGGAAACTGTGAAATAGGGTGAAGAATGCAAGTTCTTATCATTTTTCTAAGAGCAATGGGTAAATGAAGATCATTGACAACATTATTGTTATGACGTATAATTTGGTTACCTTTTCCATAACCAACCTCGGAGTCAATAACTAGAGAAATTGAATTATTAGATGGCTGCTTTTTTCTAAAATATGTAAAGAGAATCGGAGGCTTTTTTCAGGAGACATAAGAGAGTGAGGTGTCATTTGAAAAGAGAGGTAGAGTGGGGAGACAGAGTGTAAAATTAAAAATCTGAGGCAAATTGAGTAGTTGAAGGACTATAATTAGGTTGGGTTTCTAATGGATTTGGTAAGCATAGATTTTGAATAGGTTCCCACCACCTACCTTCTTCACTATGTCGCTGTCAAAAAAAAAACGGATTGATTTTTCACAAAGGTCACATCCTAGAAATGTATTATTTCTTGGTGATTAGGTGATTGCGTTTATAGCCTTTTTATGTGAAAGACTACCCTAAGAAGACACATTTTATAGTTATAGGATCATGTTTTTCCCTCAGGTGACTATGAATATGAACATAGGATATATAGTCGAATACCCTTGATGGTAGTTTCCCAAACACGTGGAATTTAGAAAGAGCTCACTTAATTTTTCCATAGGAGACTTGAAATCAAGAATCCTTCAAAGCATTTTGTTTGACAAATAGGTGGCATCAAGATGGCTTTCTACCAAAAGATTTTAGGTCTATTTAGCCAAAATAGAAAGTGCACAAGCAACTTCTAAAAGATGTATATTTTCCTTTCAATAAATCAATGTTATCACTGGGCACTGGGGTAGTCGCCTAGGTGCTCAAGCGAGGTGAGGCAAGGCGAGTGTGGTTGCTTGGTGACACATGTGAGGCCCAAGCGCCTCACATGCATCCCCAAGCTGGTCTATTCACTTGGGTGATGCCTAGACGAGTGCTAGGATGGGTGTTAGGTAGCCCGGTGCACGCCCGAGTGTGGTTGCACCTAAGTTGAACCCCATTTGGGTTCAACTAGGCAAACAATTTAATCCCCATCCCATGCGACTATTCTCCCTTGCGATGTTTCCTCCTCTCTTTCATTGGAAAACCCTAGGCACCCTTAATTCCTACTCCGTATTATGCTCCCCCCCCCCCCTCTTTCTCCCCTCTACTTGCATGTTTTCTCTCTCCTGCCCCCTCCCTCCTTTATCGCAACACCCCCACCTCAAGAAATGGCCCTCACTCACACCCACACAGTGGTGGCAAGTGGCAACCTCTCTCTCTTTATCTTGGCATTCTCTCTGCTTCTCTTTCTCCTGCATCCTCTTTACCTCTCTCTTTCTTTCAATAGCCCTCTTTGCCTCTCTTTCTTTTTGGTATCAACCACCCCTCCTCTTTGTTCCTTCTTGTTGTGAACCCCCTGTCTACCCACCTCCCTTACTTTGAGCTCATATCCTTGACTTCCCCTGCATCAGCCTCTCTCTTTTATCGTCTACCCTCAGCGGACATCCTATTCTCGATCCGCTTGTAGACTTATTTTCACTCTTGTTTATAATAGTCAATTCTTGTAAATAGTAGTTTATGGATTGCGTTAATTCCTATATTTGTGACCTCTATAATTTTGAATCGTTATTTTTTGCTATAATTTTGAATTGTGTTAATTTTGATGTTAATCTTCTTTTATTTTACGATCTTATTGTTAGAATTAGATAATTTAGTACTTTAATGTTTTGTAAATAGTTAAATGAATATATTTGATGTTTTAATGGTGACAATTTGAATATGAAATGATACGAAACTCATATTTTTGTCTAAATTTTATTTTAATGATTGATTTTCATCTTAATTATACTTTCTATAATTTTTATATCGAGAAGCGCCTCACTTTGCTCGGGCGATCGCCTAGTGCTTCAGCATTTTGAAACCTTAGCGCCTTTTAGCACCTATGCCTTTGATAACACTGCAGTAGATACACTCAAATATTTCTAGTGCAACTATCTATAAAGGTAATGATCGACTTCTGTGACCAAGAAGAAACCATAGTAATGTAAAAGTCTTGCTTTTTAGAATTCAAAAAACCTAAATCATTAAAAACAAACTAATATTTTTCTTAAACTTACCATTGATCACATTCTTTTGCACTAGCTCAAACTGACATAGGTTCAGTTATAGTCTCAAAATGCGCCTTTGATCCCGAGACTCCACTCCTTATGATGGGAGTGCGATATGTATCTTCTCTATTTGCCGTTTGGATGCTAAGATGTGTTGTTTAAATCTTTTCAGGGCCACATGGAAGAAAAAAAAATAATAAAGTTGTCTGATATGTTTACAAATGACGTATTTATTTTTAAACTAGTGCACTGTACCAAAGACTTTACTTTTGGATTGCAAAATACAATTATCTTGTTATGTTATGATACTATTTTAGATCATTGGCATCTTTTGGTTATTTTGGGTTGGAAGTTCATTTGAGGTGTAACGATTGTAAACTCGATAACTGTAAAAACTTCAAGTAGGTGGTCTTTATAAAGCACATAAACTAAGCTATTTATCTAGTTGTAACCAAGTCTTTATAAGATCGAGACAAATCAAGTCTAAACAAATAACCCCAATTTTTCCTGTAATTTAAAACAAGCCATCTTCATGTTCCATTAAACAGGAGCTTGAACACTGCTCATATTATAAACACTATGATTTTGTTTAATAATCCAAAAAGAAACTTTATCAGGTCAACCAATATCTGAAGGGAAACCTAATGGTCCATCAAAATGGAAATAGTGATCCATATTATTAGTCAGTTCCGAAATCTTTTACACAATCATGATTAGGAACTTAATGGTTCAGCAAATTGGAAATAATGACTCATATTTTTAGTAAGTCCTGAAATATTTTTAGACAATCATGCATCCAAATGTAACTTGATATGAAACAACATGATGCGGGGCCTCTAATCACAACAAGATGCAGGCCTCCAAGTCGCAATGTAAGTACTGCCTTTTGTTTACAAGCAAGAACCATGCATTAACTTTTGATACACAAGAGGTATGGTATAACAGATTTACAATGTGATTAGAAGGAACATAAGATAAAGAATATCAAAAGAAAAATAATTAGTAAGTACAAGGTTATAGACCTCCAAAGACCTAGCGTGATCACATTCACTCGTTTGGATAGAGATGACCATGAAATTGTGGAGAGACATTGCACCTATTAAGTTCATACCTCATGAGCAATATTCGTATCAAAGTTCTAAATGGATGAAATTTAAATAGTAACCCGATATTAAATCAGAAATTAAAACAATCAAAATAGGGAACAAACATGTCTTCAGTTGAAGGAAATATTTCCAGTATAGAGACGCGCAATGAACAAAACCCTAGAATCTTGAGAGGAGAGATAATCTAAAGGAGGCTGACCCTATAAACGAATGGCACAACTTGCCTAATCGAGAAGAACAGGTGGGGAAAAAAGCCAACCGATCTTCCAAGCACGAGGAGTGGGGTCATCTTGGATGTAAAAGGAGGAGAGAAGAAGGGATGACAAGAAACACGAAAACGAAAAATAGGCTACTAGAGGATTATTGTGGAAACCTCGTGAAGGCTTATCCAGGAGAAATTACAAGGAAATGATGCATCTGCTATTAACCCTAGTCGCAACCGGGCGGTGAAAATGAAACGGATCTCCTTCAGATACGAAAAGGAGAGAACCAGAGGGAGAAAATTCCTTTCTCGCATCAATGATCGCATCACATAGAGCAGGGATGAGAGGATGAAAAAAGTGGCGGACGCACCTAGCGAGACGGCGGGGGAGGAGGAGCAAGGTGGCAAACGACGATGAATATGGTGGCCGCCGCCGCCGATCACGAACAGGAAAAAATCGCTTTCCTTTCCTATGTAGGTGATGGATGGATGGATGGATCGAGGAATATAAAGACAGAGAGGAAGCGTAGGGGCGGCCTCCGTACAAGCAATGCTGGGGAGGGGGTCGATCGACGTCTCTTTTATGTGTCGGACACAGACATCGGTCGATCAATGAAAACAGACACATGAAAAGGCCGTCGGTGGGTCGGGGCTCGATCCGATCCGAGCTCCGTTTTGGCTTTTTGTGATCTCTCGGGTCGGATCATGTTTGAGCCATGAGCCGACCCTGTCTGCCAAGTTATTTTAATGGTGGAAATTATACGAGTCTGACTCAATCATGATGTGTTTTTGGGATTTTTGTGATCTCTCGGGTCGGATCATGTTTGAGCCGACCCTGTCTGCCAACTTATTTTAATGGTGGGAATTATACGAGTCGACTCAACCATGATGTGTCAGATGTCCTTCGTCACTCATGCTTGCCGTACAAGAAGCATTGGCGATGCGGGCGAATGCCATCCATAGGAGTGTGATCGATAAGCATCCATCCATCCATCCGATGGATCCTCGGATGGCATGGCGCAGCCATGAAGTGGATGGACAGATGATAGATACATTGATCAAGAGTTGCGTGCGTAATCGACGTCCAAGATGGAAGACTGGAGGCCGATTCTTCGTAATCGTCGACTTCAGCTACCTCTTTTTCGAGACTATTTTATTCATACTTTTTTTAATAAATATTTATATTAAGAAATATCATAACACTAAAAAAACCGAGGATAAAAGATTAGAACATTATGTTAGGATAAGTTAGAACTAAAAAAAGGAGAAGGGGGGATGAATTAGTGCTAAGTTAAGTAAAATTAGATTGGAAAGATTTGTTCTAAGTAGTCCAACCCTCACACAATTCACTCTTTACAAGAGGGAGGGATCTCACAATCAATTCCAACATAATTTTATCATTTTTTCTTTATATTATTTCTATCCAATGTAAGAATACTTATGGTATTTATAAACCTCAATTGACTTTAAAAAAAAGTCAAAATTCATGCTTTTATGGAAAAATCAACTACGGATGGTACTATCGTCGACACCGACGGTACCATCATCGATAGCCACCTGAAAAACTGGACGACGATAGTACTATCATCGAGAATCCTAAAATATTATTGTTTTATATCCAACTTCTACCTCTTGTTGATCTCTTTTGAAGTCAATGAAATGAGTTCAATCAGACCTAAAATCTAATCCAAAGTGGACCCGGTTGACTCTCATTTAGTTATTTTGATTTTTCAAAATCTAACTTAGGACTCCAAACAACTAATGCTAACTACGCATAGTAAGGCACACAAATACAATCATCCTTGTTATTCGGTACGTTAATTGATCTTTCGAACTCCTGGTGAACTTCACAGTATTCTCCATTGAACTCTCGATGAGCTCTTGATCATATTTCGGCAAACTCTCGGTGTATTCCCAACAAGCTCTTGATCACCTTCAACGCGCTCCCTACAAGCTCTCAATCACCTTCGGTGTGCTCCCGGCAAACTTCCATCAAGCCCTTGATCACCTTCGGCGAGCTTCCAACGAGTTCCTACTACATCGTTCGAACTCCAAGCCGATGCTTGAACTTGACTCCGGCCTAACATTATATTTTACTACCTTTTTACTATTATAGTTAATCCTACATCACTCATCTCTAACACAGATTAGCTCTTAAAACTCATCAATTGATTTTATCATCAAAATATGAGATTTAACATTAATATGGATCGATAAGTGAAATCATAATTAAAACTATATGTTTTTCTAAATTATCAATATCTAAATTACTTTATAATACTTGTAAATCACATATATTTATCAATTTTAAACAAAAAAAACATATACATTAATACTTTCAAAAATAGATTAGATGAAATCATTAGATACTTCTCCTGATCGCATATCTTCCATACAAATATATTTTGATCTTTTTATTTATTTCTTTATTTTTTTGAAATAATATATATTTATTTATTTCATAACATAGATATCAAATTATCTAAGTATATCTGAATTAATTAATCAATAATCTAATATACAAATCTAATTAATAGGAAAGCTAGAGAATTGAAGACTATATATATATATTATAAGTTTTCTATGCTTGATCTGAATCCATTTGGCATCAAAACTAATCCTCAATGGTTTTCTTTGTTTTTTTTTTTTTTGTCTTCTTCTCTTTATCTTTATTCAATTTTCTTCTCGTGCGCCAGAGCCACTTCCTCTTTCTCCTCCTATTATTTTTTTTTCCTCTTATTCCTCTATTCACCTCTCCTATTCTTCTCTTTAATTCCCTCTTTTGCTTTGTTTCTTTTTTTTTTTCCATTCTCTTCCTCTCCTCTCCGTCTGTCTCTTATCTTTTCTTCCTATCTTTCTTGCCTGCTCAACTTCTCTCTTCTTTTCTTTCTTTCTGGATCACTTTTTTTTATGATTTAATCCCTATAATTTCTCTATTTATAATTAATTCCTTTGCTAAAATTAGAAATACTATATTTATTATAATATCCTAATTAGTCAAATCAGAAATGAACCACATACACATACTATTGTTAATTTCGGTTTAAATATTTGAAGTAAATAGTTTCGACTTAATAAAATTTAACAAGCTAGTTTTCCCATCAGATAGGATTATAATAATTGATAGTAGAGTTGATTTGATATGGAGACATGATGAGAGATTTGAGTAAGAAAAACTAATCACTAAATAATGCTTTGATCTACGTTATATTAAATCTTAATAAAGATGCGAAATCTTGAAGTAGGAAAGATTATAATATCTCAATTAGTTTTACATTGAAGTGATTTAGTTCGAATATTTTGAATGAATCAACCGTCTAGGTTAAACGAAGTAAAAAAAATCACTTATCTGATGAGATTGTGATACAGTGACACTAATATATATATCAAATAATACCAAGTTAAATCTGTTTGTTTTTTTTTTTTTAACGTAATACAAGTGTAGGATTGGTTTATCGTCCAACAACAACGTCAAGTACGTGGAAGAGTCCAAGTTTGCTTTCTCCTCTATCTCCATGCTCATCTCTAAGTTTTGTTGTTTTTATTGGGCATGGATGATGTGCGAGGCCAGCAGCTGCGTAAAACCCAAACAAACAAACAGTAGGCTAAAAGAAAAGAACAAAAAGCAAGAGAGTGAGGTAGCGAGCGCCCGACATAATTATCGTTTTTTTCTTGCGGAACGCAAGCGAGCGGGGATCGCTTCCGTGGTAAGCAAAGCGTCCCTTCCAACCCTCTCTTTCGCTCACTCTCACTGTTAACCCACAGTGGTGTCCACCGTCTTCCCGTTATCCCCTTTGTTTCTTGCTTTGGGTTGTGTGGGTCTTCCGCCGCCCATGGGAATTTGCCCAAAGATTGGACTTTCCAACCACTCGATCGCCCTACCCATCTAGAAAACACGAGCCTTGTTCTTTGGATCAAGAGACATCGCAGATGGGATGAGGGAGCCATGGTTCGTTTCCATGCTAACGCAGATGTATCTCAGATTCGAATTTGCCAGATCCATTCTTTTAATTAACCTGATTTATTCTTTTTTCTCTCATATATATATATATATATATATATATGCCCTTCCCCACTTGCACAAATATCTCAGAGATAGAGAGTGATAGAGAGAGAGAGAGAGAGAGAGAGAGAGAGAGAAAGAGTCACAACGTTCCCGTGCCGGTGCATCCCACTCCTCATATTTACATCTTATCACATGATGGTGTATGGCCGCGATCGTTCTCGGCTCCCCCTCGAAAGCACAACGTGTCAACAAAAATAATAATAATAATAATAATAATAATCACGCCAAGACGACTCCTCCTCTGTGGATGATCCTTACGGTGGGGGCTCTCCTTATCCTAAAACTCGTGTCCAGAACGAGCACCTCATCCTCAGACACCAACACACCATTTCTCTTCCACCACCATCACACCACGTGGTTACTCCGGTTCACTCCGCCCTAGCATCGTGAGGTCCGTCCAGGAACCAGGGATGTTCCTCCAACGAAACTGTGCCACGCGAGCCGCACCGCCCAGTTCCTAGTCACGTGCGTGATCGTGTCGTTGATCATTTCCCCCCCCCCTCCCTCTCTTTCTCTCTCTCTTTCTCTCTCTCTATCCCGCGGGCCACTCTCCGCCTCTCTCCTTCTTCGTCCTCGTCCTTCTTTTTCGGTGTCTTCCGCCAATCACCATCGTCGCTTTCTTCTTTTCTCTTATTTATACCCTCCGAAGTAGAGCAAGCAAGAAGCTCGCCTTCGGAAGGAACGTCTCCCCCCCTCTCTCTCCACTTCTCACACCCCCACCCCGACTCAGCGAATCGACATTCTTGGCGTGTCAAGGAAACTCTTCTTTTATTTGCAAAGGTAAATTTCGAAAACCATAATCTCCTCCTCGTTTCTTTATACCAGGAACAAGAATTCTGAGATCAAAAGAAGAAAAAAATCGAGCTTATTTGTTTATGGCCTTCTTCGTAATAATTCTAGGGCTCGCCCTCAAGCATTATATATATCTTGGTCACACTTCCATGATCCTTCGTCCTCCTGCTTGATGCGGTTCCTAGAGCTGCAAAGTCCGATTTTAACGTTTCCTGCTTGTTCCGGTTCTTGGTTCCGCTCGACATGAAAGAAAGGCGGGCCAGTAGTCTCTAGACAAAATTTTGGTTTATCTTACTTTTTCATGTTATTTTTGTCGGAGCTGGTGGGTTCAATTGTCAATCTCATCTCCTTGATATTTTTGAATTTTGCAATGCCAAGAAGATCCGCGTAGGAGGATGACTTATCTCAGGTTGCTTTTCTATTTGTTTGATCTCGTCGGATGTCCTTAAGATTAATTAGCTTCCGTTGAGTTCGTTGATTATGGCATTCTATCAAGTCCATGTACTCAAAGTTCAAATATGTGATCTCTAATTATGCTCAGGTCCCATGTCCCAGAATTCCTTATGCCCACAAACTGTTTCAGTAAAGTTTTGTTTGCGCTTTATGAATATTTTCATATATCAGAGTGGTGATGAATTTTTCGTGAGGACCAGAAACACAACTTTCTAATTGAATTATTTGTTTCGATAAGATCCTTCGTAGCTTTCTCCCATGCAGGGCGCCCTGCATAGACTTTGCATTTACCTGTCTTGTTTTTTCCTACTATATTATTTCTAGAACTAGCACCAGGGTAACTTCTATATTGTGAATAGGAAAATGGTTTTTGTGGTGTTTGCAGTAGTTCATGTAAAGCGCTACATTCAATTTGAGCTTCTGTCTGCATTTAATTACCTTCTGAAGTTGTTATTACTGAGAATAAGAGTTGGTATATGATACAGGAACATGAGCAGTACTGTTGGACACACCTTACCCCAGCAAGCCCTTTACCGGCCATCTATCAAAGAAAATCAAAGTAAAGCTCATCAAGGAGTTTCTGCAAACTTCTTGTGTGGAGTTCCATTAGGATCTAAAGTGGAAAATGCTGTGTCATACAGCTCTAGGCCACTGCTTTCAACTGGATTCCTGGGAAAGAAACTCATCACAGGAATCCCACCGAAGCAAAATCCAAGCATAGTCACTATGACCCCTCGTGCTGTGTTGGCTACAGATCCTGCTTCAGAGGTGAGTTTGTCTCTTTATTTTAAAAAGTATACCTTACTTTTTTTGACATACAATTATTGCAGACTGTTGCTAGATTAACTTGTTAAAAAAACAAACTATATCTAATTGAGCACCTACCATTTATACTTCATGCCTTCTGTAGGATATAATTCGTATCTTTCTATCTTTCCTTGTTTTGGTCACAGTCAACTTTCATGCTGCTGACATAATTTCTGTTTCTTTTCTACTCATGTCTCTGGCAAATTTTATTTTGGAATCAAGACCACCTGGCTAACATGTTTGTTCATGCTCAGAAGTACTAGGACCTGGCTCACCTTCTCATGAGCATTCAGAATTAATTCCATTTCATTGACCATCAATCAAAACAATACAAAATTTGGTTTGATAGAAGATCACAAAATCTTGACTAACATGTTAGGTTCCATCTTTACAAGGGAGTTGTTTGATTGAAGATTTATCGTTACAAGATTTTTTTTTTTTCATCATATAGAAAGGGAAGCTTATGAATCAGATATATCATGAAACATAATTATTTTTTAATAAAATCTAAATATTTATCTTATATGAAGAAGGAAAGAATAAGTGATCGATTTGACTTGGTGTAATTGTATCTTTTCCTTATTTCTGTATATTCCGTTCCTTCTTGTATTGCAGAGTCTATAACAAGGTGAAGGAATATCGTAGCAAGAACATAATCAAACAAGGAAAGAACAAATGAATTCTTGTTTTCTTTTTTACTATAAGTGTGAATAGTGTGAGGCCATAATCCATCTCTGAAGTGAGTTTGGAAGACTTGGAGTGAGTCCAAAAAAATACTAATTTTTTATCTTTTTCTCCTCTCTTCACCGATTATCATACTACCCAGATTTCACCATTACATAATTTTCAAGCCCCCAAATCCCTGCTGTCCTACACTTTTCTTTGACTATATGTGATCCACCAAACCTCAGATTGCTGAAATCCTGATATTCTTGGAGGCTTGAAGCTACCTAGAATTGGAAATTAGTGGATCAACTTCACAATTAAGTAAAATTAATCAAGAGGGCAGCATTCCCAACTCTCACTAGGATAGTCTATAATATAACCTGCAGAATTTTTGGTCAGACCATAATGCGCATATTCCTCACACTTTAACTCATAATGTTTTTCTTTCGTCCTTTCCCTTAAATGTCAATCCTATTCCATTATTTGACCTAGAAGCTGGTCAATGAGTTCGTGCATCATGAGCATCTAAGAACAAATCTCTCCTTTTTCCTATTATCTCTTTTCTTTTTTCCTTGTTTCTTACTTGTTATTGACCTTAATAGTCTCTTTAGTCCAAGTACTTAGAACTCTGAAAAGAAAAATAAAAGAACTTATTTTCTTGTGCATTATATTTTATTGAAGAGTGAAGACCATGCATAAAATGCTACATGTAAATAATTGAAATGCTTAAATGTCTATTTCCTGACAAGTTTTCATTGAGCAGCTAAGGAGAAAATTCAAGCTTGACACAAATTCTGAATTGGAGGTATTTATTCCTCGTTGGTTAATATTTGATATGAAATGGAGTTGTTTTATCTTATTCTGATGACCCTGTACAATCATACAGGTTGTTGTTCACATCCCTACTTCGCGGTCTCCTGTACAGATTGAATTTCAAGTAACTAATAGCAGTGGCTACTTAGTGCTTCATTGGGGTGCAATTCATAATAGAAGGAAGTAAGAAGAGTCTGTATGCTTGCATTACTTTGTTTAACAAAATTTGTTCACCTGCGCCTACCACTGTCTCTTCTCACACTTCGATAAAACTATCTTTTAGTGACTGGTCACTTCCTTCTCGTCGTCCTGATGGAACAAAAGTATACAAAAACCGAGCTCTCAGGACACCTTTTAAAAAAGTAAGTTTCCGAAGGTGGTAAATTTTAGGTTATGATTATGTTCTGTGTGCTCAGTGATTTCAGTCTCTAATAAATTCCATATTCACATGCTGCATTTTGAGACTCATCTCATCTTCCATATGAACTGATATTGTTCAAATATTTTATCTACATTTAGTCTGGTTCCACATCTTCAGTAAAAATGGAGATTGATGATCCTGAAATACAAGCAGTTGAGTTTCTCATATTTGATGAGTCAGAAAACAAATGGTGAGTTTTCACAATCCTTGGTGTTTGTCTACTGAACTTGGCATACACATAATACATGTTTTCTTGAACAGGTTTAAACATAATGGTCAGAATTTCCATGTCCAGTTATTAAAACAGGGCTATCAAAATCAAAATGCTTTGGCCTCTGTAAATCCAAATGCTTCACTGCCAGAAGAACTTGTGCAGATTCAAGCATATCTTAGGTGGGAGAGAAAGGGTAGGCAGATATATACACCTGATCAAGAAAAGGCAAGTGTTATCTATTTTGTAATAAAAACCGTTCAGTAAGGTTTAAAACTTTAATTTTAGTAACATGTATGAAGTTAGACATTCGTAATCTCTATTTCTTATGTATAAATGTATTGATGATTGTTCTGCCCATTAGAAAAAGATTTTTATGTCAATGTTTTGAGGCATCTCCAGACATTGGAGAGGTTCAGCCCATCGTTCAATTTTCTTCCTCATGAGAGTCAGCCATATGTATTTGCAGCTATTGGTCTTCTCTGATTTTAGATCTGCAGTTTTAGTTGAACATCATATTTGCTTAATTGGCTTTATGGTTTTCTTTTGCAGGTAAGATATCCTTATTGACCTTGAGTTCTAAAGTAACAATTAGCTCAAAGAAAAAGTTACCAATCTTTTTAGTTGGTGGTTTTTTGTCATACTTCTCTCATGCTTATATGATAGCAACTACCTTGTCATTGATTCTAGCTCCTTTGTCAAGGTTGTCTAGTTTTTTCATCCTTTCTTTCACAGAACTGAAATTTTGGAGCTTTCTTTCTTATTTGGTTGTAATTTCAGGAGAGTATGTAACTTAAACACTATTGCTTACTCTATTTTCCATTGCTTTGTGATACTCTGGTGTCTAAATTGCTATAACTTAAATGCAAGCAATCACTGGGTTTTCACGCTTCCATCAATCTTGTTATTTTCTGGATTGGGCAAATGGTATCTATTTTTATTCTGCTGTATACATGTCCATTCCATAAGTCCTCATGTATGTCCTGTTGGGCTTTAGAAATCTCCCTCTGTTTGTAACGACAATACCACATTGCTTTTTATTAAAATATTTTCATGTTTAGGTAGCACTATTCCAAAGAAACATCCATCACTTGCTCAAACTATTTTTTCAACTCACTTTTTGTATCATCTTTAAGTGAAATTTCCTGACATTTAGAAGAAAGTATCTTTCAGGAGGAGTATGAAGCAGCTAGAACTGAGTTGCTAGAAGAACTAAGTAGAGGGACTTCTGTAGATGAGCTCCGATCTAGATTGACAAAAAACACCAATGCTGGAGTGGACAAATCCGTCAAAGTTGAAACTATCAAAAGTGGGATTCCAGATGATCTTGTGCAAGTACAGGCATACATCCGATGGGAAAAAGCTGGGAAACCATATTATCCTCCAGAGAAGCAGCTTGTGATTCTTTTTTCATGCAGCTCAACTATTTATTTGTTTTCCTTTCATCACTAATAGAAATGTTTTTAGAAAATATTTAGTTTCAGTTGCCATTTCTTTGTTGGTTACTTCTTAATATGGACTTGGTTTGTCATCAAATAGATGGAGTTTGAGGAAGCAAGGAAAGAGCTCCAGCATGAGTTAGGTAAAGGAACCTCTCTTGCAGAGCTACGGGAAAAGATCATCGAAGGGAACATACAAACAAAAGTTTCCAAGCAACTAAAGACTAAAAAGTACTTCAGCATTGAAAGAATTCAGCGGAAAAGAAGGGATATTATGAATATTTTAAATAAAACTGTTGTAGAAATTGCAGAAGAAACAGTTTCTCACTTGCAAAAAGCTCCAACAGCACTAGAACACTGGTCTAAGACTATAAATGAGAATGATGGTGGTTCGATTTTGAACAAGAAAAAATATAAGCTGGAGGATAACGAGCTGCAGGTTTGATTATTTCTTTTCCTAAAGACTTTGTTAAGTACTCCTAGAAACTTTATTCCTGGTTTGCTGTCTATCTATAATCTTGCTTTCACTGTTTGAAGGTACTTGTAACCAAACCTCCTGCTAGGACAAAAGTTTATATGGCTACAGATCATAGAGGGCCACTTATTCTTCACTGGGCATTATCAAGGACGTCAGGAGAGTGGATGGTGAGTGTCTAACCTCGAATACTTCTTTATTGTTTAGCATCGAATAAAAAGTTTGTGCTAGTGACAATTTTTTCATTTATGGGGTGATTTATTAATCATCCAGGTACCCCCTTCAAGTGCAATGCCCTCAGGATCAGTATTGCTGGACAAGTCATGCGAGACCCCTTTTACTGAGGCATCACTGGGAGACATGTTTTACCAGGTGTGACCATATTTATTTTGAAACATGGGATAACTTGGCAACATTAAAGAGCATAAACTGGTGCCATAAGTTACAACATTGTAGAACATTTAGATCCTTACAATTGATGATGAAATGCAGTTTAATCTTGAGATTTTTTGTTAAGGAAATACTAATCTAGAAATGATGTAATTAAGATCCTTCATCTAAATAATTCTTCACAATGATGTTGATTTTGGAGTTCAGGTTATTGAGATAGAGATTGACGGTGATGATTACACTGGAATGCCTTTTGTCCTTCGTTCTGATGAAAAATGGATAAAGAATAATGGCTTGGACTTTTACATTGAGTTGGATACAGAAAGTACCAAGAGTAAAAGGGTCTCTCTACACTTTCATTTCTCTTAAATTGATCATGGATAAAATCTCATGTGATTTGATATCTGTATTTGGAGGTTGATTTTTTTTTCCTTTAAATTGAAGGATGCTGGTGATGGAAAAGGCACCGCTAAATCATTGCTTGACAGGATTGCGGAACTGGAGGACGAAGCCCAAAGATCTCTTATGCACAGGTTTATCATCATTGAATTTATTCTCAGTTTTCATCTGGTTCCTGTAGGCAGCTTCTTCTAAAACAATTTCTGAAATCTGATAGATGATTTAGATAGCAACACTTTCATAGTACAAAAATATCTTGTTGTTAACACAAATTTATAATATGTTTACTCTTGAGATACAATTCTTGTGAGTGCTAAATATAAAACAAATATGCTAGTACAAGAATGGCTAAAATTGTAGATTATTCTCTGTCATCTTATCTTCCTTTGCATCCGTTAGACTTGTAGTTGCTTCATGGTGTTTAGTTGTTTAGTAAAACTTTTCTGTTCTCAAGCTTATTAGCATGATCACATAACAAGTGGACCTTGATATGTTGGTTCCTCCACTTAAACACAGTATGTAGGAATTCTTATACTTAAGACCTTGTATGAAGTCCATGGTCCATCAAATTTTTCAATTTCTATTAACTCTTTATGAGAATTATGGTTCATTAGGTTTTATTATAGAGTTCTCGCAGATTAGCTCCTGGCATGTCTGGATTTGATTAAATCCCTTAATTTTTTTATATTTGCATAATAATAAATTTCAAACCATAATATATTAATACTTTGAATTTATCACGATAATAAGCTTGCTTTAAAAAATATGCCGATCTTTTGAAAATTTTTCCCTTCTTTTCCTTGGAAATTTTGTGGTCTTAGTGATTTGTTTTGATCTTCTGCACCATCTCTAAATTTCTATACAAACTCTAATCTAATCCAATATTCATTCAACAACAAAAACAGTAAAAATGCAAAATGTTCTTTCATTTCTCACTTGCAAAACAACCTACCCGCATGTGACTGCTTTTTGTGGGCCAGCAATTGTCTAGGGATTACCCTTGCCACACTCTCTTATTCAAGAGGAATGGAGATTCACTCACCAGAAAACTTCAGAATGATGCCCACTGCTAGCTTCCCTCTGGCACTTGTTCTCTAGAGATTCACCCCTTGATACACCCATTGTACAGAAAGTGTCAAGACAACACTAATGGTCGTTAACCATACTTGCCAACAAGTCTTCAATGCGTCATATTAATGTAGGCAGCTGTTCTAGGTTAGAAACTCAAAGTTGGTGGAAGTTGAAACATGGGACCCATTTCAAAAAGCTTCTGAGGGCAAACTCTTTAGGTGCAGGGTTGCTTGTCCCCATAGTGAGTGTCCCTATGAGGCTTTGTATCTGGATAAAAGTTTGACATATCTTTTCTATCCAGTAAGAAATTTATATCAATTTGTATATTGTTTTATTTAAATTATATAAAATTCAGGGATCTAATTTCATGGACATGAAGGGACACATTTGTCTAATTTTGGAAGTTTGGCTGGACTTATAAAGCGTTTGATGCTGGATTGATGGAGAATAATAACCTATCAGAAGAAACTTTGAAAATACAGAAAGCTTGAAAATGCACATTTTTCTCCCTCTTATAGAGTATAACTTCAAGGTCATATAAATAATTTTCTCTTCTTTGTTCTATTGACATTATCATGGAACTTAAACAGGAAGGAGCAAAGTACATCATGGTTTAGGTTTTATGTTTTAATAAGCTTGAAACAAATCAGGGAATTAATTTTCAAAGCCAAGGACGTTGGAGACAAACATGGTACAACCCATTACAACAAAATACAAATCATAATGTCCCATTTATTTGGGGTTGATCTTATTATAATTGTTGAGTTCTATACAAAGTGATATCATATTATAGTTAAGAACACAATAGTCTTTATTTAAACTTTCTAGTACAATCTTTGTAGAAAATGTCAGCCATCTGACAAATTTCTCCCTGTCAAAGCTATACTTAATTGTTTACGAATGAAAATACTTTTTATCTATATTTCCTAATAACTCCACACATTCACCCAACATTCTCATATCACTGATGCTAGCCTGTTTACCAGCTTCCAGATGTTCATGTTTAGTGTGAATGAAAATTGACAATTAACTGAAAATATGAACTTGTTATCGATCAAGTGGCAAGGAAATATTTCTTGCTCAGTTGATCTACGTGGTATGATACTTTATATTTACAATTGCAGTAGGCATATTCCCTGACTATGTACCTAGTGAAACATATCTATGTATTTATCGTGTATCTAGCTAAATGTCAGAAGAAAAAAAAAAGCCTTTGTTGATAGATTGAGTCAAGTACTATTTTAAAGGAAAGCCAAAAAATTCTTCGAACTCCAACTGTACTGCATCCTAGTCTGTTCTTGGCATTTAAGCTCTTGGATAACCGTTCTGCCCAGCCTATTTCTCTACAGGCATACCTATATGTGAATTTATGTGCAACTACATCATTTTTTTGAAGTTATAGCAACGCTTATCTGCTGAACTGGCCACTTCTCATCATGCCACAGGTTTAATATTGCAGCAGATCTCGTCGAACAAGCCAGAGACGCTGGGCAGCTTGGTCTTGTTGGTATTCTCATTTGGATGAGATTTATGGCCATGAGACAACTCATTTGGAATAAGAACTACAATGTCAAGCCACGGTACCTTTTTTCTCAAAATCCTTCATGTTATAACTATTACAACAATAAAGCTGCAAGTCCCAACTATTTGGTGTTGGTTGCATGGACCTCTTGCCACCATAAAATCCTTCATATTGTAACTAACAAGATAAATTGTTTATTTTATAAATTATTCAACTCCTGGTTGGTTTGAAAGAAAGGAATATTTAGACCAAGGGAGCAGTCAATAAAATATCAATACACAATATTGGGGAACAATGTCCATGTGATAGCTCCTATTTATTTATTGTCATCAAGTTGGGAAATTGATCCCTAGAATCCATGGAATACCTGAGCCATGTCCTTCTGGGCCCCAAAGTCCATCTAACAAGTGTTGCACCTTGAAAACTTACAAATATTGGGATGAGCACTACTGTCCTCTTTATCCAATTTCTTTGTTCTCCAACTCCCTCTCTACAGTCATTCCCCTAATTCTAAGATATATCATATTTTGTTGTTTGGTTTCCATAAGCTTAATAAGAATAAATTATAAATTAATTACTGCAGCAGATGCTTTCCTTCTTGCTACCAATTCTCAAAATTCTATTTTTTTTTTTTTTGTGACCTTCACATACCACCTGAGGCCTGAAATAATGAAACATTTTCACCATCTGGAGATCAGCTGTATCTTGATACATGCTGAACTATAATTTTCTATTTGCAGTGAGATTAGTAAAGCTCAGGATAGGCTTACAGACCTTCTTCAGAACGTGTACAAAGACTTCCCACAACATAGAGAGATATTGAGGATGATCATGTCCTCAGTTGGCCGTGGAGGAGAAGGTGATGTTGGGCAACGTATACGTGATGAAATCTTGGTAATCCAGGTATAGTTGTACCTAAGTCAAGCATGATATTTGTAACAATGATTTATTCTGAAATCGTGAAATCACCATTACTCTTTTCATTTTAGAGAAATAATGACTGCAAGGGGGGGATGATGGAGGAATGGCATCAGAAGCTCCATAATAACACGAGCCCAGATGATGTCGTAATCTGTCAGGTACTTGATATATGGATGTTCTATGAAGGTTGGCATCCTATGTTGCAAGAGAAAAGCTGAGGTTTCTTTTTGCAGGCACTTATTGATTATATTAAAAGTGATTTTGATATCAGCATATACTGGGAAACTTTGAATAGCAATGGTATTACGAAAGAACGTTTACTAAGCTACGATCGGGCTATTCATTCTGAACCAAATTTCAGGAGGGATCAAAAGGAAAGTCTTTTACGTGACCTAGGAAATTACTTGAGGACTTTGAAGGTCAGTAAATACTTTTTTCTTCAAACGCATTTTGTCATGGAAATTTCTTGAATGGAATTTCTTTTGCCTAAAAGGCTTCATAAGTTTAATATTTCTGTCACTGTAACTGCACTCTTTATGAACATGATAATCTAAGTTTCCTTCTTTCTCTTATGCTTAGGCAGTTCACTCTGGTGCTGATCTCGAGTCTGCGATTGCAACTTGTATGGGTTACAAGTCAGAGGTAATTGTCTTGTTTGACACTTATGCTCTGGCAACTTCTTATTCATAATATCTGATGGAACTTCATTTCATCCTTTTCAGGGTCAAGGCTTTATGGTTGGGGTTCAGATAAACCCTATAAGGGGTCTGCCATCTGGATTTTCTGTAATTATCTTTTGTCTTTATCCTTTTGAATGATTACTGAGGTTTTCCACTTTGATATACCAGCTGTCTTTGAACAGGACCTAATGCGTTTTATACTGGAACATGTTGAAGACAAAGTGGTGGAGCCTTTGCTTGAGGTAAGCATCAATATGTGCAAGGTCTTTCTCCTTCCTTTTATAACACAACATAGAATGAATCATTGAATTGTATCAGTAAGTTTGAGTTTCTGTTACATAAATCCTCTAGTCTTCATTGTTGCGGAACATAATTTGTAACCTCAAAAGATCAGATACAAACTAGAGTTCTATTTTCTGATAAAGTATTAATCCCAAAAATTTGGCCCTCAGGCCTTGCTGGAAGCACGAGTGGAACTTAGGCCATTGCTTCTCAACTCCAGTGAACGTCTGAAGGACCTCATCTTTTTGGATATTGCCCTTGATTCTACTGTAAGGACAGCAGTTGAGAGGGCATACGAGGAGTTGAATAATGCTGAATCGGAGGTCTTTCACATACCTTGACATTTTAATGCTGATTCTGTTATTTATTTTTCTCTGTGTCTCACATTGTATCTTAGATGAATAATGTTAAAAACTCATATGTGTGCTTTCTGTGCCAGAAAATTATGTACCTCATCACTTTGGTTCTTGAAAATCTTGCATTGTCCACAGATGATAATGAGGATCTCTTATATTGCTTAAAGGTAATCTACTATCTAGTTTTATATCCTCATATATCCATTTATTACCAAGTGAACCTTGCATTTAAGAATAACCCATTCGTCACTTTGTTCTGAGGCAAAGAAGATCCATTCATCACTTATAGTTTACTTTTGGAAGATATCTGGATACCTAAAGCAGCAAGTGATTGAACACATAACTAATTGCTTTCAGATTGATTTTAAATTTCTGAGTTATTACATATAATTAAAATATTTTTTTTCTTCAAGTCTTACTACTTTTCTTTTATATATTACAAGTGAAAATTTATGTCAACTGGAGACCTAATTTTGGACTTCTGACAAGGTAATAACTCTGACCAATCTTTTGGCCCTTAATTATGTAATCGTCACCCTTATGTAGGCTATGAAAATGACACTTAAGTGCAGGTTTAGGAATCTTTAAATAGAGGAAGCTGATATGTTTATGCTGATCAATCCTGTGCCATTTGCACCCTTGTTCATGCTATATAGCTAGGATTTTACTTAAGAATCGACTTCTTAGTACTGTCCATTAGTGAGTTACTCTAACCTTGTATTGCTCTTAAAGGGATGGAACCATGCACTGGAGATGTCTAAGCAAAAAAATGACCAATGGGCACTATTTGCGAAATCATGTCTTGATAGAACCCGACTTGCACTATCAAGCAAGGCAGAATATTACCATCAAATTTTACAACCTTCAGCTGAATACCTTGGATCGTTGCTTGGTGTTGAACCGTGGGCAGTATGTAAATTCAACAAGTTCTATTACCTTGGGAGTCTTAATTGAACTTGAGGTTCACATTAGCAAGGATTTATTTTTGTAGGCGAGCATATTCACTGAAGAAATTATTCGTGCTGGATCGGCTGCTTCTTTATCAGCACTTCTTAATCGACTTGACCCTGTTCTTCGGAAAGTGGCACATCTAGGAAGGTTGGTCAAAAACTGCATAATTTCCATTTTTATTTGGTAAACAAACATGGTCAGTCATCGTAGACTTAAATTATAGTTCAACATTTGGTGTTTGGAAGCATATTTAATCTAGTCTCTTCTGAATATTAACTTGGATGAATTTAAGGTTCTTTATATTTTAATTCTGCTAAAAATCTATGACTGGCTGGAACAGTTGGCAGGTCATAAGCCCTGTTGAAGTTACTGGATATGTTGATGTCGTCGATGAATTGCTTGCTGTTCAGAATAAATCTTACACACAGCCAACAATTTTGGTTGCAAAAAGTGTAAAGGGAGAGGAGGAAATACCAGATGGCACAGTGGCCGTGTTAACACCTGATATGCCAGATGTTCTATCTCATGTCTCTGTGCGAGCTAGAAATAGCAAGGTTCTTAGTTAACTGCTTTTGAATGATGATCAATTCTTATTTTGTACAAGTTTTGTTTGATCATTTGGAGTTCCTGTTTATGGCTTCTACACTATAATGTTGCCACCATGCAGGTCTGCTTTGCTACATGCTTTGATGCCAATATCCTGGCTGAATTTCAGAGAAATGAAGGGAAACTGTTTCGGTTAAAGCCCACGTCTGCTGATATAGTGTATAGGTAATTTCTCTGCTGTCAGAATTGAACTAATATATCAGCTGAAAAAAAATGAAGTCTGATTAGTTACCTTCTTCTGCCCTAATACAACCTGGGTCTTTTTACCCTTGAATGTTTTAATTTCTCCATGAAATTAGTTGTTAGTTTCCATATCAATTCATAGCATTTCTGAGTATAGTAGAGGTACGTGAATTTCTTATTATGTAACCTTTTTGTGATTCTGTTTCTTGTGTCCCATTCAGTGAGATAGACAAGAGTGAACTTGATGATACCAGTTCATCTAAAGATGGACATGATCAATCATCACCATCTGTGACTTTGGTCAGGAAGCATTTTACTGGTAGATATGCTATATCAGCTGATGAATTCACCAGTGAAACGGTGTGTATCAAATCAAAAATTCCATTTTTGAATCAAATCTTTTTAGCACAATCATTGTGGTGAATTTGCATTGTGCTATTTAAGATAATTTAAAGTGAGACTACCGTAAACTAGAAGTTACATTGAATTTTGGCTTTGCTTACAGTGTTTCCTAAGCAACCCTCCTCTTTCATTTGCTCCTAGGTTGGTGCCAAGTCACGAAATATCTCATTTCTAAAGGGAAAAGTACCTTCTTGGGTGGGGATCCCTACATCAGTTGCTCTACCATTTGGAGTCTTTGAGAAAGTTCTTTCAGATGACATAAACCAGGTAAGTCTTGTATTTTTGCTGCTGTCTGTGATTGTTATTGCTTTACTGTATTGCCGGAATTGATACACTTATTTGTATTGCTTGAACATTGTGGTTGAGTTCCATGAACTTTAGGACAATTTCTTAAAGTGATTTATTAATTTATCATAAATTTGACATTCCATATTCATGCACAAACCATGAGCTAGTAGCATGTATGTTGCAGATTAGTAGAAAGTAGTTCATCTTTGATCCGTCTTAATTGTTAGTTCCAAGGTTTGCCTTACCGAGTGGTAAGGCTCCATTTCGGGCGGTACATATTGGTGCACTAGCTGACAGGTACATGGACCCGTTGCCGGGCGGTACTACCTAAATCGGCCGTCGACGATTGATTGAGGGAGAAATAAGAAAAAGGAGAAGAAGAGGAGAATAATACCTCGTGCGCTGCTCTTCACTGGTTCCCCCGCACGGTTCGTCGCCCGCAGGTCGCCCGTGGGCGATTCCTTCTCCCCAAGTGGGGAGAAGGATCTCGGTGATATCGTCAGTTTTTTTATTTTTTTCTAGTATATATTATATTAATATTATATAATATAATATTATATTATACTATAAAAAATTATATTATATTATAATATACCGACCTGGTTTTGTATCATACCGAGATAAACTCAGTATGTCGGTACGGACCAATACGGCGAACCTTGGTTAGTTCACCTTATTAGTGTGCTCTAATTCATAAGCATGTGCATTGAATGTTACTTTTTATCTCATGAGTGTAATCAGTCCCATCTGGTTATTGGGAAATGATACTTCAGTCAGGTTAAATGTCTGCTATCAACTTGCTAGTGGATGTTATGTATTAGTGTTTTTTTCATTGTGACACTTCAATTTTTTTAATTCTGTACAGGAAGTAGCTAGCAAGTTGCAGATGCTGAAAGAAAAGTTAGTGTTAGGAGAATTTGGTGCACTTGTTGAGATACGAGAGATAGTTTTGCAGCTAGCAGCTCCACGAGTACTGGTAAAGTTATTGCATCTATTGGCAGACATCAGGTTTACTACAATACATTTTCAAAGAAAAGTTTTATTAGAATACATAGAAATGTCAAAGAAAAAGTTGGCTCAAGTGGACATTAGACTGCAGAAATCGAGAAGATATTTTTCTCTTTGCCATGCTAAACCTTGTCTTTTGTGAATTATGAGTGTTGATTGCATGATTATGAAAATAAATGTCTGAATTTGATGTGCAGTGTAAATTTTGCATAGCATGTGATAGAATAAAGTCAAGCCCATTCAAAGCAATTAAAACCCTCCTACACATGTAGACTAATTTGTGACTTCAATTCCTTGTTATTAGGTTGAGAAATCAATGTGTATGTGTGTGCTACATTCTTTGTGCAGATGCGTATCTAAATATATGTTATTGTGTCAATACACTCATATGTGCTAGTCTATGCGTTTACATGTACTTATATGCATGCACTAACTAATGTACGAATGAATGTCCAAAGATTTCATAAGGATGCCATTTTATGTTTGAACTCTATAAAAAGAACTTGCTTTATTAAGAAGTTATGAGTGTCGAGAAAGTCCTGCATACATTTCATTTTTCAGAGTCTTAAGTCCTTGATAAAGCTTAATGTGTTTGGAGAAGAATACCAATAAATCTTGGTGATATTAACATTTGAACTTAATATCAGCTGAATTTCACTACTCTTATAATCTGCTTATTGAGTTTCATGTTTTTCCCATTTGTGTTATGCAGCCAAATTTTATTGTTGATATCTGCATCAATATTATTTCATTAAGCATCAAAAACATAACAGTGGTGCATAATTCATGTTTTCCCCATCTGCTTCAGGTGCAAGAACTGAAGGAGAAAATGGAGGGATCAGGAATGCCATGGCCTGGTGATGAAGGTGAAAATCGATGGGAACAGGCTTGGATGGCAATAAAGAGGGTAACGATAATTCCAACATGAAAATATCATAAAGATCTCACTTGATACATCACGTTATCAAACTGGGTTTAACATGTTGAATATAGAGTAGTCAATTTAAGAAACATAGACTTTTGCAATACTAGTTAGTTGTAGTGATCATTTTCTTTTACTTAGTGATTTTGTTTCCATTAAGAAGTTTATGCATATAAATTCAATCTTGCTCTTCCTGCATATTCTGGATTAGTTGCCATTGAAGAAGACATTCTTTCATATTCATATCCTGTAGAAACAACTTCAGATCATTCTCATGTAGTCTTGAAGTTTCTGTTGTATTTGGTGATATACCTAATCTGACAATAGGTGAATATTACTGTACTAAACGATGATTATTGGCAAGGACACAAGGGAACCTCGCTAAGTTTGTTTCGGTATCTGGATTCTCCATTACTAATTCATATGCAAACTGAGAAGAGGAGAGTGTGTATCATTTGTCGATTGTGAAATCTGTTGAAACTTAAAATTCTTGTTACTACAACCAGCATGTTAAATCAAGATGTCAAACTTAATGTTTTAAATAAAATCTCTTAATGATATATTTATGTTGCACTGTCTCACCAAGGTATGGGCTTCAAAGTGGAATGAGAGGGCATATTTCAGCACACGAAAAGTAAAGCTAGATCATGATTACCTATGTATGGCAGTGTTGGTTCAAGAAATCATAAGTGCCGATTATGCATTTGTCATTCATACTACAAACCCATCCTCTGGAGATTCGTCAGAAATATATGCAGAGGTAAGCATACAGTTCAAGAGACAAGCTCCCAACTAAATTTAGGGATCCTCACTTTATATTTTTTTACTGATAAAGGTGGTGAAAGGACTTGGAGAAACTCTTGTTGGAGCCTATCCAGGGCGTGCTTTGAGTTTTATTTGTAAGAAAAATGATCTCAATACTCCAAAGGTACAAACTCTCATTTTTGTGCAGTTTGTTTTACGACATTTAAGAATCTTTGTCGTGAATGAATCTTTTCGTTTTTAGGTATTTGGTTACCCAAGCAAGCCAATTGGCCTCTTCATAAGAAGATCCATTATTTTTAGATCTGATTCTAATGGCGAAGATCTAGAAGGGTATGCTGGAGCTGGTCTGTATGACAGGTCAGATCATTTGTTCCTTTATGTTCAATTATAGTTTTTTTATTCAACTTCATTAGCTACTTTTACAGCATTACAAGACTATATTTTGTTGCGTTGGCATTGATTATTTGTTTATGATGACAATGCAGTGTGCCCATGGATGAGGAAGAGAAAGTGGTGCTCGACTATGTATCCGACCCGTTGATCATGGACAAAAACTTCTGCAGTTCAATCCTCTCCAGCATTGCACAGGCAGGACATGCTATCGAGGAGCTCTACGGCTCCCCACAGGACATTGAAGGTGTTGTCAAGGACGGGAAGATCTTTGTTGTCCAAACTAGACCACAAATGTGACTTACAGAACGACAAATGGACATTGAAGGTGTTGGTGAAGGATGGGAAGATTTTTGTTGGCCAAACAAGACCACAGATATTATTTATAGAATAGAACCACAAATATGAGAGGATGGAGGTCTATAGTCTATACCCTATCTTCTTTCAAACAAATTAAACGACCAGTGCAAACAGGACGAAGATATTGAGGCCTTGAGTATTTATTATTTATGATCGGACCAATAAATTGTAGTGCACCCTTACCGATTGAATACCTTCTGGATATTCAACCGTGTATGTAGATAATGATGGCATGCATACACGATAGACTGCATTGTAACGAAATTTTAAATAACAATAAAGATGGTATGTTTAAGTTATTGAGAATTGTACAGGTAATTTATCTTTTCATTGTTCCCTTGCTTTTTTTTTTGCCAAATTTCATCTCGCTTCCTATATTTTGATTCTTTTTCTAGCTCTCTCTCTCTCTCTATATATATTTATTTTTTTTCATTCATCTTTTGTTATACATTTTTTTTTAATATTTTCAGAAGATGTTTTTTTTTTTTTCGTTTTCAGATGATGCCTCTATTTTTTATAATTTTACAAATGACCTTGGGTTGATTGAATTGTGCTATTATTGAAATAATACTTCGTGTCAATTCGGTCACACTGTTATAGCAATAGTGTTCTGGGTCAATTCAACTGTGATGTTATTTGAATAACACTTTAGATCGATTCGATCACATTATTATCGAAATAATATTTTGGATCGATTTGGTTGTGCTATCACTAGAATAGCATTTGGGTTGATTCCATCGTGCTACTATTATAATAGCTTTTTGGGTCTGTTAGAATATCACATTGGGTCATTTTGAAGCTATCATTGGAATAGTATCTTAGGATATTTTGATCATATTATCATCATAATAGCGTCTTGGTTGGATTGTTTCATATCATCAAAATAGTACTTTGGGCCATTTCAATCGTATTGCCATTAATAACGCCTTGAACCAATTTGTACACATTACTTCTGGGAGATACTCCAAGGGACAATTTAGATTGTGTTATCATTGAGGGATACTTTATATGATCAAATTTTGCACCGTTGTAGGAGGATGTTTCTTGGCCAGCTTGATTGTGTCAATTGTAAAGGGATGCTTCATGGTCAGGTTTGGCTACGTCGTCATCAAGAGAAGCCTTATGGTCAGGTTCGATTTTGCCACTGTTAAGGGGTGCTTTATGGTTGCGTTTGATCACATCATTACTAAGAGACGCTTGTTAGTAGGTTTTGGTTGTATTCACTATAGAGGAATGTTTCATGGTCGGGCTTGGTCATACCATTATGGAGGAATGCTTCATGATTGGGTTTAACTTCATCATCACCAAGGGATGATTTATGATCGAGTTTGGACATATAATTATAGAATGATGCTGCCTAGCTAATTCGACTACATTGTTGTAGAGAGACGCTTTATGGTTAGGCTTGGTCATATCATTATGGGGAGTTACCTCTTTAAGCGATTCAATGTTGTTTGTATCGGGAGCCCCTCTCTTTGAATGGTTTGGTTGTGTCAATGTTGGAATTGCCTTTTTAGTTGATTCTATCATGTTGGTATCAGAAGCCACCACTTCAGGTGGTTTGGTCGTGTTGGTACCAAAAGCTACCTCTTTGGGTGGTTTGGCCATGATGATGTCAAGAACCACCTCTTCAAGTGGTTCGATCGTGTTGATGTTAGGAGCCACTTCTTTGGGATGGTTCAATCGTGTTGATATTGGGAATTATCTCTTTAGGTTGTTTGACCATATTGGTGTCGGGAGCCACTTCTTCGAGCGATTCGACTATGTTAATGTTGAGAATTACCTCTTAAATGGTTCAACTGTATTGTCGAGAAGTATCTCTTCAGACAGTTCGATCGTGTTAGTGTCAAAAACCTCCTCTTTAAATGGTTCGACCATATTAGTGTCGGGAATTGCTTCTTCAAATGACTCAATCGTATTGGTGTCATGAGCCACCTCTTTGGATGGTTCACTATAGTGATGTTAGAGTCACTATTCAAGAGGTTTGATTGTATTTGTGTTAGGAGCTACCTCTTTAGGTGGTTTGATCATGTTAGTATTAGGAATAACTTCTTTAGACAGTTCGACTAGGTTGGTGTCAAGAATTACCTTTTCATGTAATTCAGTCGTGTAGTGTTGGTAATTGCCTCTTTAGATAGTTCGACCATGTTGGTATTAAGAACTATCTCTTCAGACATTTCGACCATATTAGTATCAGGAATCACCTCTTCTAATGATTCGACCGTGTTGTTGCCACTCAATTATGTTGAACGATCACTTTATCCTACCAAAGAGTGTTATGATGCAACAATAGTCCTCCATTTCGTTGCTTAGCCTCAAACTATATAGCTCATGGTCATAGTAGTATTGACATTCTTTTATTAGGTTTTAAATTTTCTAGTGTCATTCTATTAAAGTAGAATTTGATTGTCTAATATGAACAAGAATTTAGATCCAACCTTTTCGAGTTCTCACAAACTTGATGTCGAGAGATGAGTGGGTTCAACAAAGAAACCTACAAAAAAACTATATTGGAGGCATACTTGATAAGTCCCATCTTATGCTTAAGTTAAAGGGTTAGGAGGATTTGGTAAGTGTCGTGTATAAGTATTAGAAAAAAAATTCAAATCTATGTCACGTATAAGTACTAAAAAAATTCAAATATTGGAAAACACACTTGAGGAGTTTCCTTATAAGAAAGTCTATGACTGGCATATTTGCAGTCATGGTTAAATATCTGGAATGACTATACACTTCCTCCGACCATAGATGTGATAATGAAACATGATCCTTAAAAATTATGAGGTAATAACCAATTGAGTTAGTTTCCTACTTCGTGAGATTGAACTATTTATCATGTTATTTGAATGATAAGGAATTGATCTTTGATGGTGAGATTGTTAGCATAAAATTCATAATATACAATCTGTTATTCAAAAAAATTTTCATGACATAATCTGAAATCAAATAATAATAAATATAAAAGATTATTACGATGTATACTTTTTGATGTTGCTATTCGAAAAAACCTTCATATGATCTGTAAGTGCACCATCGTCGGATCCAAGATATGTAATAATGTCAATTCGCAATGAGAACTAGACTCTCCTCTTCTCTTTCTATCCTTTCATAGGACTACTGTGATCGATTATTTTAGGAACACAAGAACATGAGAGAGTAACTGTAATATCTCATTGACTGATCCATGTGACTAAAGGAGATAGAAAGAAGATCTGTAATATCTCAACTATGTCACATGTTTCTATTCATATGATGTTATGTTCTCATTTATGTGTCCGTAAGGGTCCTGTTTATTTATAGATGAGAGTAAAGAGTTTAGGATAAGTAATTATGAGAGTTTCTCCCATCAAGGGCGTCTCCTAAAAAATCATACCTTAATTAGACTTCCTTTCTATTGACTAATAATCATAATCAGAATCCAAGTATATCCATAATATATCTTAATTAAACAAGGCCCCATAATAAAAATTTATGTAAAAATAAGTTTACACAATTAGATTCTAAAATTTTGAAAACTATTTACATGCGCATAAATTTTAAAATAAGCCGATAAATCTAATAAATATAATAATACTATATTAAGTTTGACTAGCAATGCGAGTGATAGTGTTTATATATCATCAATGTTATGGTTCATTCTATGTATCACAATACTATTAGCCTTTTCCTAATATAGTCAAAATAACCCATGTAATTTATCTTATCAAAATAATCTTATAATCACATATAATCATAATATGTACATACATAACTGTGAACAGGATAGTAGAAGTAAATAACTTTAAATACATAAGCAAGACGTCAACTATAGTGGCCACTCAAACATATATTACCATATCTTTTATAGGTTACAAACCCAATCATAATAACATGTTATTTCAAAACATTTTAGGTTGTAAGTCCTAAATGATTGGATCAGTAATTAAATAATAGAACTTAAGTTAGTAATTGATATTAGATGTTTTTAGACTCCTTTTCTCTAACCATCAAGTACTTTATACCATAATACATAAATATCTAATAGTAATTATCATTCTTAGAAAAGAAAACTACTGTGAGATATTACAAAATATCCATAGTAACTTGACAATTAAGTCTGACTATACCAAGTCCTGAGATAAAATTTTGTAGCCATAAATTTGATTAGTGGCCTCAAAGCATGTCACAAAATCAACTTCCATTATTAATAATATAATAATAAATTACCCATTTGATTGATTTAGATATAAGTTGTAAGGTGAACTTCGTATTATCAAGGTGACTTATAAAATCAACACTTAAAAATTAGTTTCATTTCAACTTGATATAATTTCATACATGTGAGCACATAATCATCCCTTCAAGATATCTCATTAATTTTCTTTGTAGTCTTTTAATGTTTTCACTTTTGGGTAACTCAAATATCTACCTAATATTTTAACTACAAAACTGATATATGTTCTGGCATAGGCTTGAGCCTGGACTCCCAACTACGCATATATAAAGAATTTTTTTTATTTAATTATTTTTAAATTATTTTAAAGTATTTATTTTTTACTAATATTTTACTTTCATAATTTGTTGAACAAAATTATATAGTAAATTTTTTCAAGGCTTAATCAATTAGACAGTGTTAACAATCATTAAGATCTATCACTGAATATCTCAATGCTAATAACATAATATGTCTCATTCATGTCAACTATCTTAAAACTCCTAATGGAAAATTTTGATTTAGTATAATAAACCAAGAACATTATTGGCAATGTAAAATATTATCTATATATAAGACCAATATAATAAACTTGCTCTCATTGATCTTCAAGTATAAATACTAATCAATAATATTTTTTAAATATGAAGAAATCAATGATATCAAGAAAATTTATATATCATTACTAAAAGTTTGTTTAAGGTCATAACTAGATTCTTGAATTTGTATACCAAATTTTATTTTCTATGCCAATCATTAACCCATATAAAGCTAGATCTTTAATCAGAAAATTTATCTTCACAACCTTATGATGTAACTCAAACTCTTAATTAGTTAACAACGTCACGATGATTCTTAATGAGTTTATTTAATACTAAATATCTCAGTATAGTCGATGTATTCTTTTTGAATAAAACTTTTGATCATAAGTTTGACCATTATATCATTCGACATTATCCTTGAATCATAATACTCTTTTATAATTATTACATAATTTGATGTATTTATCAGACATCATTCTGGTTATTGATTTTAACTCTTCTTTCATTGCATCATATTCATCATACATCATTCTGGCCATTTATTTTAACTCTTCTTTCATTGCATTATATTACCTTTTAAGAAATGTTATCTTTCATGACTTGTACAAATAATGAGGGATCCTTTTGATTCTTGTATTATAATATGATTCGTATAGATGCCAAATAATAATCATAAATGACATAATTCCTTTCCTTTTGAGATCTTATCAAAACTGTCAATTGTGGTTGTTCTACAGTAATTGTAATATCAATATTATGTAGGAGTTTAGTAATGTTACCTTATTGTTTGTCTTTATTAAATCATTTAATGATTTGAATAACAATAATCTCTCGAGTAATAAAGGAGTGTAAAATTGTATCTCCTCTATATCTAAATTAAATTATGAGATTTTTAATACCACTTATTCACTATTTTATATAAATCTTACATTACCAGATATAACTATCCTTATACTATATTAGGGCAACAATAAATGTACCCTTTTGAACTTTTTTGGATAAATCATAGAATATTTAAAAATAATTATTAAATTTAATTTTATTTTATATGAATTTAATATCCTTATCTTTACATGATAATCCTAAATATATAGATATCTTAAGTTAGATTTAAAGTCGATAAAATTTACTTACTAGTAACCCTATTTAATATATACATAGTCGTCTTCTCACATTGATTCGGATACAAGGAATAATCAATCATGCTCCTAATTATACAAAGAGTACGAGTATCTTTTAGCAATCCTATTCTGCTATGACACATATGGTAAATCATACTGAATACATATACCTTACTTTTCTAAGAATCTAGTAAAAAGAATTATAATTGAGTTTATTACCATAAAATTTATCACCCCTGTCAGATATGATAATATTAAAATTTCTATCTAATTTCTCTCGATCTCGTTTATGTACACTTTAAAAATATCAACGACTTAAGACTTTATATGAATTAGATATATATAATTATATCTCGATAGACTATTTATAAGGTGATAAAATATCTCTCTTTAATAAGATGAAAACATAGAGTGACATATAGTTATAAGCTTAATCACAATAAGTTTATTAAATTTTATTTTATTGTAATATTTAATTATGGGATCATTGTAAACTCAAGATTCATATTAATTTTGTATAAACTATCATATAAAATTTAAAAATTAAATTTTATTGAATCATACTAAATTTATAATCACCAAAAGAGAAATAATATTCTAACAATTCTAGGTAAAAAAACTAAATTTCAAGAATTATAAGAACATAACATATATCATCAAGATCCATCAAATGAATCATCTCTAGGCGTAGGCGATAAATACAAACTATTATCGCTTTCACTTTAAGATGATTCCCTATATTGATAAATATTTCATTCTATTTTGATTTTTATGTTAAAATGAATTTCTATTATTCGTAATGTTAAAGCATCAAAATTAATTCAAGTATTAAAAAATAATTTCTATAATATTTGATTTGAACCATACAAAGGTCATATTTACATATTTTCTTTTTAAACCAAATATTATAATTCTTATTCACATAACTTTCCTTGCTACAGAAGTAGCACTTTATTATAAATAATTTTTTATTAGTTTCTATAGTATTTATAAGCTCAGGTGACTTACACTTTAATACATACATATTAGTGACTCATTTAAGTTTGCTTATCATTAATTAAATTTTAAATGAGTCAAACTAAAAATAACATATTACATATGTTTAAGCCATTTATTCAATATAATATAGGGATATTTATAAGAATACAACGAAGGAAGTACCATTTGTAATAATATAATGCTTTGAGTTTTTCAATAAATATTAAACTATTAATATTATATCTATTTCACCTTTGGGTGAAATATTGATATATCTAGTATTCATATAAAATTATTTATGAAGGATTAATACCACCCTTGTGAAATATTATTGCTACATTAGAGTATATAATGCTAAACTACAAGTATATCCAAAATAGTATCATCTTGCTCCATCATATAATTATTCGAAATAAATTTTTCTTTACGATTATCTAAATCTCCTAATTATGTATGCCATTATGAATATTATTATTTTAATATCATTTAGGACCAATTTCATAATGTATTTTGTGTTGAATCTCGAATTTTGATGATGAAGTAAATTGATGAAGTTATGATCTAATTTATGTTCAATAAAAGTGATGCATGACTATCTTAGATCATGAAAAGGAAAAACGATTGAAGCAAGAAAATTAAACATTGGGCCGAATTCAAAGACCGAGCATCAAGCCGGAAGAATCATACATTGCATCATATTGCGGAAGTCAACATACCAATGGATCGAGCAATATGCTAAAGGAGAGCATGATACACCGAGAGTTTAGATGAACTAGTGACATGATGAACAACACAAGATTTATGTTTCGTAATCGTTTATGTCATGATCGTCATAGTTTAAGTCTTAATTAAGTTAATTTTATGTGTAACCATACTAACTCAATTAAGGGCCAATTGAGCCTTAATTGGTGCTAATTAACTGAGTTAATTTTGGGTGTAACTATGCTAACTCAATTAAGTGCCAATACCGTGAAGATCTGAAAATTTTAAAATTTTGCTTCATTTTTGAAGCCATTTGAGAGTTATAAATATCACACTCATTTTTGCTTGATAAAGTAAGTAATGAGATTAAAAACTTGTGATTCTAAATATCGATACAGTCCTAACATTTTGTAGATTATTAGTCTAGGTCATTTTGGTTGCTACACAATCAATACAATAATATAAAATATAGTCTAAAATGTTATATAAATGATAAGATTTTTATTATAATTCACATCCCATAAGTTTATCATCACAGGCTACTTCCACCGATCAGATAAAATATTAAGAGATGAATTACAAATAATATTCACTAAGTTTCTTTATCCTAATTTATGCTGAAATAATTCGATAATAGAATAACAACCATAATAATAGTTAAAAATTAATCAACATAAAGAAAACTTATATAATAACTATAATCACGATGATATATATATCATGAAAGGCATTTATATAAAAGATAAATATTATATCATAATTTTAAAATTTATAAATATGAATAACTAAATAAATATTTAAGAATAATAATTAAATTTTATTTACCACATGTAATCAATAAATCATATGAGAAAACTATCAAATAATTATTATACCAGTCAACCTTATTAATTGGGTAAGATTAGACTAAGCATCAACTCAATCAAGTTAGTCAATAAAAAATTAATCAAAATTTCATCGTTTCTAAGTTTGATCAAAACTAAATCCAATCAATAGTCATAATGATCAAATTCTATAAAAAATAATTCATATTTATCAATTTTATAATCAAGGATATCGATTAGAATTTCTTAATGTTATAAAAATAAAACTATAGTTTTATTAAAAAGACATAATTTGTAATTACGAGATTCATAAATGATAGAACTATAAAAAGAATATATAAGAAAATATCCAATTTATGAAAGGCATTAACGAAAAGTAAATAAAAGGATAAACTATGAAATTCCTATATTTTCGAAGGGTAAAAAATATCTTTTTCCAAGGAAAACCCTAATCTCCCATCGCCTCTAATTCCAGCCACCACCCGTCACCCCTATCCATCCGATCATCACCTTTGTCGTAGGCAACCATTGCATACAATATCGCCTCTTCCAGACCATTGATAGTGCTGGCAACCATCGCCTTGCGCGCCGCCGCCTCGCCGCAACCACCGCCTATGCGTGCACTACCTATACGATCGTGCGGGTGATTGGTGCTTGTGCGACTGCCACCAGTATAGTCGTCGCTTGTACGCGATCATCGACTCTCAGTTGACGTTTACTTTATGCAGCAGTCCTATCGCCTAAGCACAACCTGCTACTCGTGCGCAATCGTGATGCGCAACTGTTGCCCATGCAAGGCCGGCACTATGTAGTGGTGCTACCACAACTGGCCTGTTGCTCGCACACGATCACTGTTATGCAGCAATGTTGCCACATCCATTGCAAGTAGTAGTGATGATGATGCAATCATCGTACCCAGTGATGCTACACAACCACTACTGCCAATGGAACAAGCGATCAATAGAGATCGTCATCCTCAACAACTCCTGCCAATGGAATAAGCAGGAAATGAATCCATCAATCAAACCAAAGAAGTCTTATAGCACCTGCAAGCAAGCGATAAGAAAGATTAGATAGGAAAATAGATCAACATCACCAACAAATCATTCATGCATCGTAAATAAAAATCGATTAACATATTCTCGTGAGTGAAAGATGCTAATAAATAAATCTAAAGTATTTGATTTTAAAACTATGACTCTGATACCAATTGTTAGCATAAAATCCATAATATACTATATGTTATGTGAAAAAACTTTTATACTAGAATCTGAAATCAAATAACAATAAATCTAAAAGGCTATTATGATGTGTGTCTTTTAATGTTGCTATTTAGGAAAACCTTCATCTGATATATAAGTACACCATCGTCCAATCCAAGATCTATAATAATATTAATCTATTATGAGAAATAGACTCTCCTTCTCCTCTCTTCCTATCCTTTCACAATACCACTATGATTGATGGATTTGAGAATATAAGAACATGAGAGAGAAACTATAATCTCTCATTGTATGATTCATGTGAAGGAGATGGAGAGAAGATCTGTAATTTCCAAACTATGTTAATTGTTTTTATCATTGTGTTCTCAATTTATATATTCGTAGGAAGTCCTATCTATTTATAAGTGAGAGTAGAGGATCGATAATATTATGAAAGTTACTCCCATCAAAAGTATCTCATAAAAATATACTATCCTAATTTAACTTAATTTCTATTTAATAATAATCATAATCATAATTTAATCATATTTATAATATGTAAATATTGATACAATCATACAGAGATGTATGATGATATGCCGATCATTGTCAATAACGTAGCAATAGAATATCAACAACATAATGATGAGACTGCCAACCATCTTTCACGTGATCGTACATACGAGAAATACTTCCATCACATCGGTTGCATCAGTGGGAAATAAATATTTTAGCCACATCGGTCGCATCACGTGCTCTAAATGTTTTTTAAAATAATAGACACATTACTTGCAATTGAGATGCCTTGATTACATGGATCACATCGAGCGTTTGGACACAAGAACAAATGGGACATTTTAATTCCGTCGATCATGTTTGGAACTTTGGAAAAAATTTTATCCAACATGGACGTGTCAGATGGATGCTTTGGGCCACCTCAAGTAATATGGATACATATAAGGGGATCAATTCATACCCTTATATGTTAATTCATGTCTGTGGCGAGCCCAATGGCTTCAGAGACGAGCCGAGGAGGTCGACTGTGGCGCCGTAGGGGCACGGCGTGATGAAGTCATCTTTGAGCATCGTGGGATTGGAGGTTAAAGTTATTACAAGTTATATATATATATATATATATGCTCTCTCTCTCTCTCTCTCTTCTTTTATTTTCTTAATTTCCATAAAGGATTTGGCCGGTTTGCAACATCAGATGGTAAGGTCTTGGAGACGGTAAAGACTTACAGCAGTACGTCCATAAGACAGTGGAAGCTCAATCTTTAAAGTCTGCTGGCACCGTGGATTCTGTAAAATACTCCTTCCTCACCGTCTCCATGTCACAAAACCTCACCTTCAACGAAGGAATAAAGATATCAGGAAAGCAATCTTCAACGAAGCATCAATTTGGAATGTTGCTATCTAATCGAATTTAGAATATCTAATCGAATTTGGAATGTTGCTATTAAATTTCTGGACCAGAAAAAAAGGCTCACCAGCGAGGCATACGACCTCATCAAAGGTTTAACAAGCTGCCAAATGGGCTGAAACACGAAAGGGGCATCTACAAAGAGCACCTGCCCCAGCCTCCTCGGGTAGTAATAGTAGAAAACATCCATCTGTTGACACAATGAATGCAAATAATAATTGATCTTTCCTGAACAAATTTAGCATATATATATATATATATATATATATATATATATATATAGGTTCCACTAACACAAAACTAGATACTACACATGCATTTCTTTAGCTGAGGAGCCCATATCAAAGTAAAAAAGACATCTGAAAACATCTCTAGAGTAAGGTGATAACTGCAGAAAAATGTAGGTTTCAGCAGTAATTGTATCAGTTATGATAATACCTTAGAATTAATTTTAATCTATGATGGGTTCATTGTGTCAAGAGAGGGACTTCATATGCAGAATAATACCATTGCACCTGTTTAAAATCTACATCAAGGAATATCGATATATTAAAGAGGTAAATATATCAAACGTTTTAATTAGTCCAAAGATGACTATCCACCACAAAGACATGGATGCATATTAGCTTGTGGTCATCCATATAATCTATTACAATGACCTCTTAAACCCAATAATCCCCAATGACATGTTCTTCTTACTCATTTCAAAAACTAAACAATCATGTCTCCTGAAGAAAATCTGCAATAACATTAAAAGAAAACCCAAAAGATCCATCCTAAAACTTCCATCTGCATTTTTATTGTGTATTTCTGGATGGGTTTGTACAATGAAAAAAGTCACAGCAAGACGAAAGCAACATCTGTGGAGTTTCTTTACCACTCATTTTAGTATTAAATTTGCATGCAGAGGAGTACTAATCTAATGTTTGATGTGTGCGAGCAAATGTCAGATATAGTTTGTATTTCTGTTGGGTCATAGGAAAAAATATTAATCTTTTACCTATTTTCTAAATGCAAGTAGTCTATATATATCAATAATGACATAATTTAAGGAACTTCACAACTTTAACCACCAGAAAGGGGCTGCAGTAGCTTGCAGAAAGTTACCAAAAACTTCAAAAATTGAACATCCCCGTTCTCTATACGGAAGCCTCTCAGATCAAATATGCCCAGAATTTCTTCAGTCCCAGGAGGAAGTTTGCTTAATGCATTCTCAATGAGATAGACACAAAGTTTTTCATCCTCAATAGGTTCCTGTTTCTGTGGACAAATTATTACTTGTACATCAGTATAATCATGCTCCTGAAGGAAGCAACCTTTGATTTAAAAAGAAAGGAGGCAGGTAGGCCACAATGTACTAATTTGCTTCAACAGTTACACAAGTTAAAAGGATAAGCAATGAAGACAAGGCTTCACTTTCATGAATATGATTAGTGAAAAGTAACAGTCTTGTGCACAAGAAAAGAAACACATTCCAGATAACACCCATTGCGACAATGAATCATTCATTTTACACTAGTTAAGACCACATGCAAGAATTGTCAGGTTTCTTAGTTGACTACATTTTACGTGCAGTCCTTCCCTTTAGATCATTAGTTTCAATTCTCAGAATAGGATACTCTAGTTTATTAGAAAGTACTTCCTATGTTTCTTTCTGCTTCTTGCATTTCTTCTATCACTAGTTCGTCCTTTCCCCCACATTTTCAGCTTTTTCTCCTCTTTAACATTTTGCTTCCTTTCTACTCTGCAACCAGCCTAATACACTTTGGTAAAACATATATCAAAACAAAATGATATTTTCCAACATAACACTTGAAAACACTATTTAAATATTGCATCAAGTACTAGTAGTGTGGAAAAAGTTCTCACACAGAAAAGGGTAGTTTAATAAGATTGAAGGGGCCAATATATCAAATGCAAGAAATGAGCAACTACGACATTATGACAGCTTAAAAGAAGATTATGTGAGTTATCAATCAAGCTTTGGTATAATCTACTACAAATTTTAAACTATATCAGTTGAAATTAATAATTGGCTGATGCCACATAACTGACTTTTTGTTGTTCTTAGATGGGTTCTCTCAAAGATGCAAAGTCCCTCCCTAAACCAGAACAGTTATTTTCATTCTCGTTCACCATAGAACTTCATCTACAGAATATGACAAGTTAGGAAGAAATGAATACAAAAACCTGTTACTCAAGTCTATAAAGGAAAACTTAAATACCAACAAAATTTAGACATAAAAACCAATATCGCTACTCGACTCTGATACAAATGCATGCAAGCCAAGCAGGGCAAAGTAACATCAATGATTGTACAGGCTCCAGTAAAGAGCATAATTTTCAGAATGATTAAGCTTTTTTTTATCAAATGTCATCTTTGTCAACCTAATTCAAGAATATTTGAATGGATACTGTACCCAGGGACACCTCTAACACCAACTAGGGGATTTTCCATGCCAGCCATGTCAATGCACAGAGGCCATTATCACAAAGTGTCAATTTGGTAATATGTTCATCACATAGTGTGTGCCTCAGCACTTCTTTTTCGCTGCTTAGCTTGTGATATTAGAATAAAACCTGCTCACAGCATGCTGACATGTCAACAATAAAGGGACAAGCTAAGCAATGTTTTTGACACTACATATTGTTTTCATCGTGGTGACATAATAATATTTTCTATAAAAGAGATTATGGTTGTCAATGTTATATTGGTAAAAAGAAGATGGTCTACGCAATCTTACCCCTGTAAAAAAAAGAATTGTTCCCATGGTTCAAACCTTAGTCACTCTGATCACAAAGGAGAAACCTCACCATAACATCAAAGCCCATCATCTACCAATGTTATATTGAAGTTGAACTTATTTTTTGTATAATAATCTATTTTTACTTTATATCAAGCACTCTGAAACTGAATAGTCCTATCGGATATTTATGGGTCCCATCTATATTGGTATATGATATTCCGACTATACGGAAGTAATATCAACAAATGACATTTTAAATATTATTTTACCAGTGGCAAACCATGCTATTTTGTCCTGTGCTGATCTGACAATACCAATCCCTGGCTGGTATTTAAATCTGTTTTATAAGTTTATGGTCCAAGATGTGAAAGTTATAATTTATTTAATTTAACACTGTAGCTTTGGCATGTTCAACCATCAAAATATATTTTAAGTTTTTCACTACAATATATTAAAAATTATAAGTCCTGCATGGCAACAAGTATTTACATGAAGCATCATGATATGGCAATAACAATAGAGTTTATACATGAGTAAAAACAAATAATTTCACTGATTTTATAATCAGTACCCTAGTATTTCTTACCGCAGGAAAATGCTTGGATGCCACCACCACTAATACCGGTCTGCCATTGTTGTCAAGAAAGTCATGTACATAAGCTTTGCCTGTTCCATACACACTCTTCACAGATTCTTCGCACAAATCTGAAACGCCAAAGTCTTCATACCATTTCTGAAATGAAAAAGGTATAAAATTGAGTAAATGTTCGAAGTACAAAATAGCTCCAAAATCTAGAGAGAGGTTATAAGATTTCAAAAATATTCCATAATGACAAATCAAGTCAAACTTGCACTTTGGATGAACATCAAATTGACGCTAAAATTTCACATTTCTAAGTGGTAAATGCCTCTATACATATAAATGGGAATCGTAATCTAACACAGGGTTAAAGTGCAAGTTACCCACTTTTGTAACACAATGGAAGGTTGTAAAATCCACTTACATTCATGTACAACCTAATAATATAACTCAATAGTTCATAAAATGCAAAATTAAAATCAGCAACTAGGACAGTTATCATTATTCCACCAGATAAATATTAGCACATTTGTTTCTTGTTAATACCACTTGAACAACAATCATGGTTTATTATTTGATAACGAATAATTTCTTCTAACCCAAACATATCTTTTCTAATACCAACTGAAAAAAGTACTTTAGACAGGATTCATCTTACAAATATATCACCAAGTGTAATAGCTATCAAGCATGTCTGAAATATTTATTTATAAAACTGAGGAGATTCAATCAACTATCCATAATTTGAAGGAAATGCTGATTACAATAGCTTTAGTCAATTTCATGACAGCTTCTTCAACAGAAAACTTTCGGTCCTTCAAAAACCAAAGGATCATATCTTCATCATCCCTTCCATTTTTTCCAACTGGGAGATTTGGATGCTCTCTTTCAAGTTGTTCCTTGACTTCCAACACAAGCTGCAAATTCAGAATATGAAGACATAGTTTTATAAAGATATGATTGAATTTTGAAATCTGATAAGAAACTAGAAATATCAAGTGAGAAAATTTGCAGAATAACCATTATATGCAATTCAAGTAAATTTTGATAAATCATACAACTGCACTATCATAAATTTTGATATCATATGACTAGAAGGATATTGCAAAGTGCAAACAATGTCTCAAACGATAACGCCTTTATGTACGGGAAGACACATAGTCTGTGTCAGCTTCTTAGTGATTGATAACTTATACAACTGCACTATCAATAAATTTGATATCATATGATTAGATGAATATTGCAGACAATGTATCAAAAAATAACATTTTTATATGCAGGATGATACACAGTCTGCATCAGCTTCTAATTTAAATATCATTGCATCAAACATGTCATTTGATAAAAAATTCCAATTAATCTAATTCCCGTAGAACAGCTCTAAAACTCAATAGTGAGAAAGTAGATATGATCTCAATCTGCATACCCCACTAAGCATGATTCCACAAGTGTCTTTATCTTTACTGGAGGAATTTGATCAAACAGCTCTCAAGTCTCCATGCTTAATTCATCGATGACAGAATTCCATGAAACAATCTCTCTCTCAGGCATCTAACTGAACAACCTTCTTGTATATTCAATCTTCCTTTTTTTGTAAACCTATCAATCATCATATTCCAAGAGAACATATCACATGTTTTACAGAGCCATCAATAATCATATCCCAACAATGAAAATTTTTTTGGAGCACCATCGTGCTATTCAATGAAGCAAGGGAGGAATCAATCTTATGACAGTTAGTACACATGAATATATGACATTCCTCTGTACAAACAAGTCCAACTTATCCCACTCTGGAGCATATGCCACAGTGGAATCGTTCACCTTCTCTGACCGCTAAAGAACTAGCATAGGCTCAAGTATGAAAAGCTTTCCAGGAGATACATTTCTATGAAACATTTGACAATAAGTTGCTCTGAACATGGTTTGTGAATTCGCTCAAATATTAGGATTCCAAAGAGAAGAATGACAATTTTCAACCTGCTTGCACTCGAGCACAAAACTTAACATTCTGCACAGTGTAGTAGCATCGTTGAGAAGTCCAGAAGCAATAACTGGATCGAGTATATGTTCCAAATCCTTATCCTTCATGGTCTGACACATTAGTGTTGAAAGAAATTAGTCGGTGCCATCCCACCTTCAGAATAATCTGACCGAGACAGAAACAATTAAATCCTTCATCAACTCGAGATGATCTAATAATTCTCTAGCTAAATCATCACCGCAGCCATTTTATGTGTCAATTCAAAATCCAAATGATCGAAAATGAGCACCTCAAACTGCCTGCACCATCATTTCTCAAATGGAGCTACCGACTTCCCAAGCGTTTAAACAACAACAACAACAAACCGTATCAAGAGGGACAAAACAATAATCGCCACGACAAGAAGCAAAACCAGAACATGTCGAAAATGGCGGATTAATTGGAACAGACCCTGATGGGCATCCAGGCGCCAAAGATCGCAGACCATTCAAGAGATCAACCGCCAGCGTTAACTAACCTCGAATAAGGAGCACACAAGAAACAAAACAAATAGCATAAAGGGAAGATGAGAAAGAGGGGGGAGGGAGGGGAATACCTTCTTGGCATCGTCAGAGAAGAGAGCCTGGTTGCCTGCGGCGCACCTCAAACGCCTCCAGCCATGGACGGGAGAAGAGGAAGAGAGAGAGGAGAGGGGGAGTGAAAGAGGGTAGCGAAAACGAAGAAGAGCCATCTCAACAGACAACCTTAGAGAGAAAGCAACTTATAGTTCTATTTATCCAGCCACAGCTAACGTTTTCTGAGACGGGCGAGCGCGAGCCACGGCGCACGTGATCGGGTTAACTCAATTATGCCCACATGGACCGACTGGGAACTGACTCGGGCCCAATCCCCACTTGATCTCCCTCGCAGCATCGTCGAACTCCGATGGCGGGCTCAACCTGGGCTGGCTGGGCCAGATCTGTTATAGTAGCCCTCGTGACCGGCGGTAGTTGTTCCGTTTCTCTCACCGACGGACAAATCACGGAAAGAGTCCCGCCTGAATTGTGGTATTTGATGTCTCTTTTCGTCCTCTCCTGTCGCGGTTGAAAAGTAGCAAAAGGATCGGCACGACGGGAGGAGAAGCAACGGAAGAGAACAATCTTGCATAGGAGCAACACACGAGATATCAATAAGCATTTGGAACCCGTCTCGTCTCTGTGTACTTTAGATGGTGAAGCGCTACTGCCGCTGTTGTGTTTGAATCAATTCCACTGAAGAATCTCCAGCATATATGTAAGTCAAATCGCGCAAGTGCATTTGCTCCTTGGTTTCTCTCTTCTTCTTCTTCTTCTTCTTCTTCTTCCATGCTTTTCCGGAACAGGCGAATCACTAGCGTATGTTAGGCAACGGATTTGACATTTTATTGCAAAAAGGGTAACTTTTCTTTGTTTGTCCGATCATTACTGTGCAAGCGTAACTTTTCGTTTTCTTTTATCTAAGGTATCCACGCCAGTCTCTGCCAAATTGGAAAAAGGGTCCGATGTCAAGCTGAGATGGATGGAGCAGCCCATGTGCGCGACACGTACGAGTCACTGCAAAAACCGTGGATGTGCGTCGCTTTTCAACTCGTTGAGTCGCATTTGTGTAAGTAGAATGCTGTCCACGTGATAGATACACTCCACCACCTTTTTTTAAGACTATGTAATTTTTTTTATTAATAAAGAATAAAAATGAAAAAAACGATGATAAAATAAATAAATAAATTATCAAACTCGAATACTATGTAATTATTTCAAAAAAGAAAACTATGATCTTGCAAGACTCACACATAAGAAGAGTTTTATTTGCCGATTCATTCATTCTCTATTACAATGTTTTAATCTTTGTATGGGCGTAGATAGAAGAATAAAATAATATAAAATATTTTTTCATATGAATCTTTATTTAAGTTTTATAATCTTCAATTAAAAAAAAAACGAATTTATTTATCTTTCTCTTATTGACATCACAACAATTTTTTCGAAGAAAAAGTAAGTAACTCCAGGCTTTAATGGTGAAACAAATTATGCCCGTACTTGGTCAAACTTGAATCTTTCTCATTAACAAATGTGTTGCCAGCAACGCATCTCAGGCGGTGCTCCTTCCTTTTGAACGCTGCACAGCGAATGAGTCGGCTTTGTGGGAGAGGAGGAACATGATGAAGAAGCACGGCTACGAAGGGGATGGAAGTGGCCTAACATAATTGCCGGAGGCCTCGATGATGGACTTTGTAGGACAGACGTGGGGCCCCTCGCGTTGGTGCATCTCACTAAGCCTTCTGCGTGTTTGAGCACTGCAGATGGGGTCCTCCACACTACGCTCCCCAAGAACACAAGTGAGAGAAACCCAAAATTATTCATAGAAAGAGAGAGAGAGAGAGAGAGAGAGGATAAGGTTGTGAATTGCGATTTTTAATGTTTTGGCCGTCAACTCGATGAGACAAAATTGATTTGATCAAATCCGAATTCCATTAGCAATAAGGAAAGTAGCCTCTTTTTTTTTTCTTCTTCTTCTTCTTCTTCTTTTAGCAGTTCTCTGGCCTTTTTCTTTTTTCTGATAACAACTTGGTTGCACCTATATCTGTCTCAAGTTCTATCAAAAAAATCTGCAATCTTGGCACGCACTTAAGATGGGAGTTTTTACATAAAGAGTGCAAAGGATTGCTCAGTCACTAAGGTTATGTGATTAGAAAACAAGTAGCAGCAGGTTTGGTTTTGTTGCGATGCCAAAGAACATCTAGGGAACTGAGACAGGAAGTCCAACCACAAGGACACGCACTGGAGATGCCCTATATGTATATACACCAACCAAAAGAAGAGGAAAAGATAAAGCTTGCTGGCGTCGTCACCAAAAATTGAAGGCCTGTATCGTGGAGCAAAGATGTACGAAACGAAGAGACTGGTCTACCGTTGGGGATGATCTCCGTTGCTTCAACTTTCTCACGACCATCCAGCTAACTTCATGCTCCACAAAGTTTTCCTTGTCAGAGCTCATTTCCGTGGCATTTGAGGCAGACCGAGAGGTGAACAAGGAAGGGGAGGTGGTAGAGTGAGGGGCGGGCCACATGAGTATGAGGGTGGAAACATGGGGTTTGGGTTATTTTTAGGATGCAAGTGTTGTTGGATGGAGGAGGTGTACGCTTGGAAGTGAGAGTTTGGTGTCGTTTGGAGTAAAACCAAGCAGCCATGGGGAGTTTTTTTATAGCTCGCGAGAGAGGCCATTGATCGCTCACGCAAGAAGAAGACAACCACGCTGATGTCCACAGATACAGACGGCTCTAGAAGAAGGATCGCAGCTCCAAAATTCCTCGGGCATGGCTTCTGGCTGCGCCAAAGCTTATCGAATCATTTCGCTTTTCCTTGCTTGTCTTCTCCTTGCTTCTAGCTCGGCGGCTGCGATCAATAGCACAACACTTGATCCCAGGGATGAGATACGAGCCAAGCATAGGAGCATCAGAGCCCATCTGAAGAGGGTGAACAAGCCCGCTGTCAGGACAATTAAGGCATCTATTTTACTCTCCCTTGTCTTCTCCCTGCTGCCTGACCGAATCCCGCAGTGCTCACCTTGTTGTGCTTGCAGAGTCCTGACGGTGACCTTATAGACTGCGTTCCATCTCATCTCCAGCCAGCATTCGATCATCCGAAGCTACGAGGCCAGAGACCATCGGTGCGTGTGAGATCTTCTCTCTATGACCCGTCAAACTGATCGATCAGGCCAGTGCTGATCTTAGAGGGCTTTCGGTTGCAGGATCCACCCGAGAGACCAAAAGGCAACAACTTGAGCAGCACAGTACTGGACGTCAAGTTCCAGGCGTGGACAATCTCCGGCGAGTCGTGTCCCGAAGGAACGGTGCCGATTCGGAGGACCTCACATGAAGACATACTGAGAGCCAGCTGCATTCAGGGCTTTGGGAGGAAGCCGGCTGCTGGCAGATTTCGCCGTGATTCGGCAAGGACCGGCCACGAGGTTAGCTTGAATTAATCTATGAGGTTGCCTTGACAATCTCATCACTCTAACTTCCTTTCTTTCTTTCTTCTTTCCAAGGAGAAACTCCACCGGTTATAGCTCGATTGTTACTTCTTACCTTGGCCGTTCGTATCTTCCCACCATTTTCCCCACCAAACCAAGCATTAATTGTCCTTCCCACAAGGAGCTCTTTATTGCTTGCTTTTACATTATAGGTCCAGTACCCTTCGAGAACGACAAGAGGCACTCTCTTTATTCATGGATCGCAGTAGGAGTTATGCAACAGTCTTCTTCCTCCCTTCGTCCTGTAGGCAACAGCGTCTTCTTCCCTTCGTCCCTATGTGCACTCGATTATTCATGAACCGTAACATGAAAGATCCTCCATGTTCCATCTACGTAGACTTCAGAAAGGGAACCAAGATGAGATGGCATAGTCCAACAAGTCCTCTAAATTAACCTTTTGCCTGTCTCTACTAGATCAAACACCTTCTTCGTTTCATGAGCTTGCTTCCGAGCTGTTGTTCCGGTCCCTTCTCCATGCAGACACTCATACCGTCGTGCGTTGGTGCAGCATGCAGTTGGTTATGTCATGGGAGCTCAGTATTACGGTGCAAAAGCCAGTCTTAGCGTGTGGGCACCGAGCGTGACAAGCGTATCTGAGTTCAGCTTGTCTCAGATGTGGGTAATCTCTGGCTCTTTCGGCAATGATCTTAATACCATCGAAGCGGGATGGCAGGTAATCCAGATGTGTATCGGATTTGACTTGTTTAGAGCTTAGATTCCCTGTAGTAGGTTAGGTGTGACTTCACGGTCGAATACGAATCAAAGTCAGCACTCTCTATCAGCCATCACGAATCCTTTTGTTCCACGACACCCTTCTCTTCTTAAACAAAACTTCGATTCATCCACGTACAATTTTTTCTCAGGTTAGTCCTCAGCTTTATGGAGACAGCAGGCCCAGATTTTTCACATATTGGACGGTGAGTGACCCTAGAAACTTCATATAAAGGCATACTTAGACGAGGGACATATCGAAAACGAAGATGACTGCTTGTATTGCTGAGATGTTAAGGTATTGAGTAATAGTTGGTGATGTGTAGAGTGATGCGTATCAGGAGACAGGCTGCTACAATCTCTTGTGCTCAGGCTTTGTCCAAACAACTAATAAGATCGTCATTGGAGCAGCAATCTCACCAATATCTGCATTGAACGGTGGCCAATTCGACATTGATCTCCTCGTGTGGAAGGTAATTAGTAGTGCTTTTCTTGCTAATCATTTTGAAGATGACAACATCCTAACAATTTTTTCTTTTTTTTTTTATATAATGTAAGAAACCATATAAAGACAACACGAGTTTTAGTTACATTACTATTGAGGATAACATACATATATCACGGTGGACACCAATTCCATGTACGGAGTTAGACCATCGAGTTGTTGATCAAATTTAATATATGTAATTTGACTCGATCAACACCATTAGGACCCGAAGCATGGACATTGGTGGCTGGAGATGGGAGCGGGCGTGCTGGTGGGCTACTGGCCTACCTTCTTATTCAGTCACCTGGCTGTGCGCGCAAACATGGTGCAGTTTGGCGGAGAGATCGTCAACACCCGGTCGTCGGGGTACCACACATCGACCCAGATGGGCAGTGGCCATTTCGCCGCAGAAGGTTTCCGCCGGGCTTCCTACTTCCGCAACCTGCAACTTGTCGACTGGGACAACAGTTTGATCCCGTTGTCCTCTAACCTCAGACTCTTGGCTGATCATCCAAGCTGCTACACCATCCAAGGTGGAGTTAATGGCGTCTGGGGAAACTATTTCTATTACGGAGGGCCAGGAAGAAACGTGAGGTGTCCTTGAAATGGCTAGTCTCGCTGATTCTTGTATTCTTTCTCTTTCTTCTCTGCGACCTCCAACAAAGAATCTCCTCTCTTTTGCTGTAAATGGGAAAGTAACATCTTGACTTATTTATATACATAGATAGATAGATACACAGTTTGATCTTGTATTCGGCCATGGCTCTCTTTCACCTTTCACAAACGCAGAGAGGAATCAAGCTTATGCTGAGCCCCACAAGGGGAACAGACAAGTCTGCTACTGCCGGCAGAAACCCATGGCTCGATCTGTTAATTTTCACGCTTCTTCATGGTGGCACGAGCTAGTTGCATGCATGCGTTCCCTGCTGCTTGCGAAAGATGTAGCCGCCGTACCATTACAAAGCAACAATGGCAGGTTATGATCACACTCCACCCCGCCTTTCTTCCGGATAGATTCACTTTCACACCATCCTGGGTCCTTCTTCCCCAGCCCCGTTCTGGATCTCCATGTGCTCCAATGTCAGCTGCTGCGCGCCTGGAGAGCTCGTTGCTGGCGCTTGTTTCAGCTTTCTCGAATAGCTTTGTTGCAGATTTTTTGCCCGCTAAAGCAGACAAGGCATGCATGCAGGGTCACATCGGTCGAGTTGAGGTGTCATCTTCTCCGAATATTCGGCCTGAGCTTTGGTCATATTCTGCAAGTCCACTGATGATCTGTGGTTTTGCCATGCATTCGATCTGGTCTATCATCCTGCCGATGGAGGTTTTCCCGAGAGCGTTGATAGCCCTGGAAACGGCAGGTCTTCCTCGATGAAGTAGACTGAGAGGGTGATGGATCTGCTTGGACTGTATCTTATAATTCCCCTTGAGCAATCACTTCTTTTCATGGTACTTGTTCCAAATTAATATACCTCACATATCAATCTATTTATGTGCATAAAGCTAAAGCAACCTGATGCAAATCACAATGAAAAAGCTTCAAATCATATAATACTGCTGGCCAATCTCAGAAACAATTTCAAGGATCACAGCAAGAAGCTCAATCAAACAAAGACAACTATGCACAAAACTTGTTGATGGTTGTACAGAGAACAAAACAAAAGAAAGAAAGAAAGAAAAGAAATGTTGATTCCTCTGACTTTTTTCATCCAAAAGGGAGAAATTTGATGATAAGTGAACCTAGAGAGAACAAAACAAAATCACGATAGACCACTTGAATCATCAAAATTAGAGATCCAGTCTCATGGGTGTTGTTCAGTTTTCACAGATTACATTTCCAAGATCCACTAAGATATGAGCCCATTCACTTTCAGATGCTAAGGTTGCTTGAGAGGGGGTGTCAGAATCCAGACCAACTGCACCAGCCATTTCATGTCGGGGAAGAACTCCCATCATTGCCTCTTGTGCGACCGGGGAAGGATGCAGGGCGAGCGTGAGCGTGAACCTGAGGCTGCTGCAGAAGGAGTCAAATGGAATGATCATGGTGATGATGTGTGAGTTGAAAGCAGGTGTTCAGTCCTCCTCCGGCCGGTTTGGTGTGTTCTGCCACAGCCTTTTCCACTGTTCAACTCTGTGGATGCACCTTCGGATGGCTCCGCTTTCTACAGTCTCATGATGGAGGCTGACCCGACCTCCTGCCTCCCGTGCGTTCCATTGCAGCGTCTCTCTTAGGAGGCTTCCAGTCGACGGAACCTAAAAGCGTTGGTTGGAAGACGCCTGCAACCATGGTCAATGGGGCTTCTTCCATGTCACCCTAACGTCGCCATGATGTAATTATGACATGGTTACTATAAAAATAATTTTAAATCTTATAATATTTGAAGGTAAAAAGGCCTTAATATTAAAAGAATAATCTAAATAGTTAATAAAATTATATCCACCAATATATTATGTGTTTATTTATTCCTTATGTATGATAAAAAGTGAAGAAATTCCTTATATATCACAAAAGAGAATAACAAGATAACTGTTAGTAGATTCCATAACCTAAGTGAAGATTTAAATAATTGAATAAAGTAAAAAAATAAAGTTTATGAACATTCTAATTGAACCAATATGATAGAAAATATATTGGGTCCATCCTGTCAACCCAATCATAACGGATCTAAAGATCACGTCGATAGTCAAGTAGACCGATCACGTTTGTCCAAGTCCAAGGATCGCGTTAGCACCTCGGACAACCGAGCCACATCGGCAACACCCTTAACAATCTCCAAGGATAACTGACATAACATCGTAGGATCGAGAGAATACTGTATTAGTAGTCACCAACCCCACCAAACGAAGTCCTGAGAACCAACAAAGACAGTGCTCGGCACGAAACCATATAGAAGGATTGGCGCTAGACACGCCCTTATTAATAACCTCCCAATAGCTCCGAGAAAGGGGGTTCTCTCTTTCTTTCTCTCTCTCTATCCATCTTTTAGGATTTAACTCCTTATTACCATCTCGGTCTTCTTTAATATCTGAAAGCTAATTTAACTATTGGAGGGGCTACTTTGGACACACCACTCCGATCAAGACATCTTTGCAGGACCTGTCCTAGAACCGACAATGCGCTCCAGTAGACTTTCTGACTTAAGGCGCCATTGCCTAGCATTGCCCAAACCCCGATCACACTTGGTCTATCTTCCCAGCTTGACTTGGATAATTTTGCATACGTGGGGCTAATCACGTCGTGTTAACTCTCTTCCACTAATACTATGCTAAACAAATTCAATCTTTAGGAGGAGGATTGTTTCTTAATGCTATACCTTTTCATTCTTTGAGTTGATCTATATACTTATGCTATTCTTAATAGCATCGTTAGGTCTATTAAAAATTTTCTTTGTGCTAATTACGTTAATTTTAAGAGGTCTATATTTGTTTTCATGAGACACTAATACTCTCCCTAAGTTTGCTGGTATCTTGTGGTTAAAAAGTTACATAATATGAGCCTGTTTCCGGATAGGATGTTCGGTATTTTTCTAAACAAAATTTGAGTTGGCATTTATTTCTTTAGGCTCTTGAACATTTGAGAGATGATTTTTCTAAATTTATGGGCAATAGTTTTGCTATTGCTATTAATGTTTCAAAGGATAACTTAATTTTGGATATTTCAATTGGTTTAAAACCCAAGTCATGTAATATACATTCTTTTGTGGTATATAATCTTCTTATAAATTGACAATAGAATATTGATTTGTTGGTTTAAAACCTATCTTTTGTGCCCAAATTTATGATACAGAAGTTTTTTAACAGTTATATATTGATTTTTGATGTCTACCCTTTTGTGATTCTGTTATTTAATTCATCCCTGTTTCTTTCAATGTTCCTTTTTTTGTTTCTTTGTGGTATCCTTCAAAATCCAAACTAAGGTGAATTTTTTTATTTTTTATAGATTGGATGAATAATAAATGAGTTGATGATGACAGTTTGGTGTTGGGAGAAAGAACAAATCTCCTGGTATCAGATTCAAAAAAGTGAAAAAAAAAATATAACATAGACAAAGACAGACAGCCAAAGATTTATATAATTCATCTAAACTGAGGGCTATGTTGATGGAGAAAAATTACAAGTGTATAAAGAAAATAATTAACATAATTTAACAAACACTTTTCAAAAGAGCTCTTTTCTATTTATATCGAGTGAACACAAAAAAAAAAAAGATTATGTATATCCTATTAATCTAATGGTCAAATTTTTATTGACCCTCAATATTATATCTTAAAATTAAATTCATCATATACTTTAAAACACATTTAAGCGACCTACCGTATTATGATTTCAAATCAAAGTCACCATTCGTACTTTAAAACTCATTTAAGTGACATCTCGTATTATGCTTTAAAATCAAAGTCACATCCCATACTTTAAAACTCAGTTAAGTGACTCGTCGTATTATGCCTTAAAATCAAAGTCATCTTCCATACTTTAAAACTCGTCTAAGTGACCCTGATACTATACCTTAAAATCAAAGTCACCCTCCGTATTTTAAAAATCATCTAAGTGATCCTCCATACTATGCCTCAAAATCAAAATTATCTTACGTACTTTAAAACTAATCTAAGTGACCCCCCATACTGTGATTTTCACATCAAAGTGGCCCCCTCTATTAGAAATAAGGTTACACCGTTAGGTAAAATAATTTAGGAGATTATTTATCAATAAAATAATTTAAAATTAAAAAAATCATATATATTTTTACCTTTAATTTATTTATCAATAGAATTATAGAAATTATAGATCTCAAGTAAAGAAAAAATAGAAATACAGAAATACAGCGGAAAGATGAATAAACTAATGCCAAAGAAAAAAATAAAAAAGTAAAAAGACAGCGAAACGACGAACAAACTAACGCCAACAGAGGTTGATGAAGAAAGACAGAGATTGAAGTTGTAGAAAAGAACGTCGATAAAGATTGAAGAAGAAAAACATAAAGGACAAAAATGAATTAGGGCTTTAGAACTATTTAGTTATAATCCTTAAATAAAATGAGTTACTTTGAAATGATAGTACATAGATCACTTAAACGAGTTTTAAAGTACGATGGTGATTGATTTTAAGACATAGTAAGAGATCAATAAGAATTTCTCAAAATAGCTCTTCTCTATTTATATTTCAAAAAAAAAAAAAGTGTAACCTATCTAAATAGCCCTAAACAACTTTAATAGCCCTAGTTTATAATCATAAATCTTACGATCTCTTTTACAAAGTCAAAGTCAAACAACACTTTTATCAAGTAAAAAATAACTTCATTATAGTCTTTTGGCTTTGATTGCTGTTAGCCTTTGGTGGATCTAAAGTGCAAGGACTGATATGATTTTTAATTAAGTTACCTCATCACCCAGTATGTTTTTATATAGAATGGTTACAATAATCCTAGCTAATGATGAGGCCAAATTACCTTATTGTATTCTGCATGAAAAATTTTTGTATCATATTTATTGAGACTGCCCTCAGGTTGGGGTGGGTTAGGTTGAAATGACTTTATCAAAGAGTCGTATGGGGAGGAAGGTAAGTGATACTAATAACCCTATATTGATTGAGTGCAGATTCATTAAGGTACATAGTGGCTTTTTTTTTTTTTTGTGAAACTACAGAAGTACGAGAGGGGCTTACGTGATTAGTGTTTTTTAAGATGTAAGAAAGATCCAAATTAAATCTGACTCAGTGGTTATCTTTTCTATGATAGACAAGAACACACTTCTCCTTGATAGGTATTCAATGTTATGCATGATAGAAGTTAAAAAATGTGATCAATTGGTTAGAACTATTAATTTTTTTTTTTTTTTCGAAAAGGAGAATGACCCTCTCATCTTTTATCCTTGATTCACTCACTCTGATGCTATTGCGACTTTGTAGAGTCTATAATCCATGCTTTCATCTACCACTATCTCCCTGTGCGACAGTGGGATCACAAACCCCTGACGACAGAAGTCGATGAGGAATCCCACTTTCTCTTTTGTTCCCTTGTTTCCTTTTGCAGCAAAATTGTACATATAATTGAGCGTGCGAGGCGTGCGTCTGGGGCCGGAGACCGTACCAAAGGTGGTCGGTGGAGGCGGTCCCTTCTGCCACTGCCGCGCTGCAATTGGCCGAGAAAAAAGATCCTCATCGGCGGGCACAAAGCTACGCACCTGACCTTGCTGTAGCTTTCTTTTGAGTCCTCAGACGCAGCCTCCTCCCCCCCTCCCCCCCCCCCAAGCTGCAGCCTTCCCAAGCAGTCGTTGTACCTCCACCACCTTGACTGGCTTCCCGGCGGCCCCCTCTCTTCTATTACTTGCTTTCAATACGATGATGATCCGTTCGCTGCCGGAGTTTTTATCCTTAGCAGTATGACGATGAGCGGCGTGGTAGCGCTGAGGCAGTAGAGAAGAATTCGATACCCCAAGTCATACACAAGACAAGTGCGTGGAAATGTACATCCCATGCATGTCATACGGAAGACACGGCGGGCGACAGCGGCCCCCTTCCGCCCCACAAAAGATGGCACGCAGAAACGTGACCGGCCGCGACGCTTTACCCCAATGTACGCGCGCGAGGGTTGACACCACGGCCTACCATCTATGCCTTAAAAGTGTGTGCGAAAAGCAAAGACAGCCATACTCTTCCGGTGTTGGAATCCATGCCCTCAGGTTACTCAAAGCATATATTCCACTGCACCTCCTTGTCTTCTTCCCCAAGCAGCTGTGGGATCATAAACCCGAGGCCCCCCTTTCCAAGGACCTAGGCACGGATCACGCCCTTCAACTCTGAACACAGTAGCAGCAAAAACAAATAAAAACGAAGAGGTGTTGTTTCGGTTCACAATGCAAGTACTCCATCCCACGTTTTTATATCATTTTTGTGAATGATTCTTCACAGTCCTCTTCTTATCTTTATTGAATTGTTCCCGATGCTCCACCGGGAAGGAGGAAGAAAACAAGATAAAAGAAGCAAGTAGGGGATGTGTAAAGTGGTAGCATAATAATATATGCTTAGAGGCGAAGGAGAGCATCGAATTAAGGCTGATGTAGATGTACTTTGGAGCTGAAGTTGACCAGTTAAGCGCCTGACAAAGCGAAGTTGATTTGGCATTAATGAAGGGGAAATGGTCCTTAAAGTTGGCAATCATCTCAGGCCATATGGTCTTTGGTCCTGTGACTTTGGCAACCTTGTCAGCTTGATTAAAGTGACACTGCTAAAGCATATTTTTATATGCTTGTCACCACTGCGTACAGGTTCCTTGTGGTGTCTGGTTGACAGCCAATTAAATCTCCATCAGTCGAGTATATAAAATCTAAGCTTCTTCAGATCCAAATGTTCTTTCCTCTCACGTTCCTTCATCCATATGTATGCCCTATTTAATGCAAGCTATAGATGCTAGATATTGACATGTCGATCAACACGGTAGAATTCATACTATTCCATGCTTAGATTCCTATCCAGTGCGGGCTGCAACCAGCTAGTTAATAGAACAAAGTAATAGTTCGGTCATTGATAAGCTCCTGAGGGAGAAGGCAACATTAACTCTTCCAATGGTAGAGCCTTGCAAGTTCCCCTACTGAATCAAACAAGATGATCATCCACTCATTTATCATAGACAAGGTCTTATGTCGATGATGAAGTCTCCTCTAGGTTCAACAAAGAAGTGGGATAAGGAGATTTAAGCTGCGACAGATGTATTTGGAGAAGCAATGGAGACCTGCTTTTATCTCATCAGTGTGAAAAAGACGAGGCTCATAGCACAACCAAGTTGTAATCTGATCTAAAGAACAAAAAAGAATTCATGCTTTTTTTCTGGGAGTAGATGCAGCTTAGTGAGCTTTTCCGGGATGAGATCAGTAAAGAAAGAAAGAAAGAAAGAAAAGAAGGCGATGAATAGATGCAAAAGAAAGCATGCATGCCCATTCTGTGTTTCACATTCTCCCGACCTCTTTTCTCTGACATGAAGCTGTGTGGGGTTGAGCTCATTTTATTTTACTGGGATTTGCGTCGGAGAGAGGAACTCCCAACCTATGCATGCATACTCTCTACCAGTAGTTGGATTCCAAAACCACACGTCATGTCCGAGGAAAAAAAAAAAAAAAAACCCTAGTCATGATTAAATGTTATCATTTAATACAAAAACAATTATATCAAAGAATATTTGGAGTCTACGATGATCAAACGTATTTGGAATCTTACTCCAAACAAATTCAATTTTAATTTGAGTCATGCTTCTTCGATTTAATTCAGATTCAGCTGAATCAAACCAAAGCCTCGGTTTGATTAGCTCAAAATTTTAACTCAACTCAATCTGAAATAGACTCAGATTAGAAGGAGAGTTGGATTCTGATCGAGAGTCCAACCTTAAATGGGAGTCTTCCCCATCACATTCACAAAATAAATAAAATAAAATAAAAAAGGTATGACAAACCCTAAAAACATAGCGATTGAGAAAAGAACAACAACAGCTTAAAAAAGAGGAGGTGGCAGCTAGAGAGAAGAGAAGAGAAGAGTCTTAACAAGTCCCAACTATTTCTATAAAGTCCCAACTATCTCTCAAGAAGTCCTCTTTGTGATTAAATATTTCTTTTATTCAAGAAGCAATGGCAATTCTTTTTCCTCTTTCGAGTTTTCTAGTCTTCCAACAACTCTATCAAATGTCAATCTAGTTGGAGTAAACGTTAGACATCATCAAATCTTTTTCCAAACTTTCAAAATGTAGCCTTCTAAGAAAAAGAAAACATAAATATATATATATATATATATATATATAGAGAGAGAGAGGGAGAGAGAAGGGGTGGACATGCGTAAACAAGCATAACTTACACACATACATTCATGTTGAGTAGTCACCAAAATGATGTATTCATAAGCCAAATTCTGAATAATAAAACGAATAAGAGGACATGTTTAAAAGCGTTAAGTCATTCAGTTGAATCATTCATCACTTACATATATATTAAAAATAAAACTGTAGGAATTTAAAAGAAGCTCGACACAATGAATGGTAGTCGCATAAACGTCCAACGATGTCGTCAGGAAGTGTTGACTGGATATCCGAGTAATGTCCCCTAGTGCATTAAAAAATGAAAAAGGACATCGAATGACCTTGCTCCATCCTTGTTGGGTAAATGCCATATGCTTGTGGGAGACGATGGAGTGCGAAACAGGAACACGTTAACTTTATGCAAAAAGTGTAGGTACTAAGCAGGCATCAACACTGATATCTGTTCACTATCAATAACTAGAAGACGCTTTGGTCAAAGTTGGCGCTCAATATCACGTATCTTTCGATGAATAAATAGAGTTGGGTTTGATCCTTTTGGTATCGATTCTCAAGTTATGCAAGGCATATTTACAATGTATCTTGATTGCAACAACACTTGCTTGCTTTCTTTCTTTCTTTCTTTCTCTTTCTACAGGAGACTGTGACAATTGAAAGATAATTAGAATCTTTATGGAAGACGTGCCACATTTCTGTAAACCAAATTTCCACCATCAACGTTAAGGGCCTGTACATAATCTATACTAATCGATAAGCATACTTGGTCCTATACATTTTGATTGAAAAGTAGGGTAAATAAGGACTGCATCACCTTTTTTATCGTTGGAGGTGTTTTTGGAGCTCATTCTGAAAGGATAAAAAATGTTTGACTTATATTTAAGAAATATGAATCCTCATTAATTTTTTAAATATTATAAAAATGAAAATAGAAGCCACGTCAACCCGAGCTCCGTATAGTTGTCTACTTTTGGTATTATGTTTGTATGTTGCATTCGACCATAAAAAACATGGTATAAAGCTGCCTCAAACATGTGTTACGCAACTAGATATGATAGAGTACTATAGTCGACATGCTTAAGATACCATGTGATAAGAAGACCTGCCATGTTCGAGAGAGAGAGAGAGAGAGAGAGAGCATGGGTGCAATTATTACCATCTCTTGATGTGAAGACCTTGTTGGAAAGCCTTGGGATCGAAGGCAGAGTTATAATGACATATGAGGTGCAATCATCCCCCTGTAATTGCCTGCAACAACACCATCATATAAGCGCAAAAGATAGAAGCGAGAGAGAAGGAAAGGGCCAGGAGAGAGAGAGAGAGAGAGAGAGAGAGTCTCTCATCTTCTTCTTTGGGGTAAAAAGATGATCGGCTATCTTTAATTTTAGAGCTGCAGAAAGTTCCTCTGAAAAGAAAAGCTATAAGAGACGCGCCAGAGGCACGAACAGAGATCGCTTAGAAAGAGGACACACCATCGACTACTTCGCTCCATCCTCTCTCTTTCACTACAATTCGATCAGCTTTGAGGATTATGTATACATATGTATATAGATGGGTTCGAAAAAGCAAAGAGGAAAGTCAGTGAAAAAGTTGGATAAAGTCAAGTAGATTTATATGCATCGGCTGTTCAAACGTTTCTTTGGGTGGAGAGAGTAGTAGATTTCAGATCTCCAGTAAGCTCCTCTCTCTTTTTCTCTTCTTGGGACTATCAAGCTTTTGAAGCACCATGATGGGGTCTTCATATCTGGATCACTACCACCAAGAAGAGCTTCACGGTTTCTCCTCTTTAGCTACAGTTCCAGCTTTCTATGATCTTGCTAGCAACCGCGACTGCAACCAAAACCAGCTCTTGTAAGTTTATTCGTACTCAACAAGTTCTTCCACATGCAGCTCCCCCGTATTCTTCTTCCTCCATACACGCACACATATATATACATATAGATATATAGATATATACAGCCCATCAGCTTATCTTTGTGTTTTCTTGTCCGTGTTGGAAACTTCAATTGAGTCAGAACTCACTTTTATCTAATTCCTAGGATTTGGAATTTTCTTGCTTGGTTAGCTTGCTGCTGCCATTTCTTCTCTCGGAGATCCTTGGGATTTGAAATAAAATCTATGCATGATGATGATGATGATGCTCTCTCTGTATGCACGTTTACAACTACTTCCCAAGCTTGGCTTTGAATCATATGGACATCGACTTTATGCAGGAACTGCGGCGACTTCGTGTCGAATGCCGATGGAGTTCTATCTGGTCACAGAGATTTCATCAGTTCAAGCCATGAAATCTCACCTGCTGGCTCACTAATGGTTCATGACCTAGGGGTTCATCACTGGGCTGGCAACACCGAAGAAGGCTTCATGAACCAGCAGCCTGCCCATCAACTCAAGGTCAAAGAGGAGTTGCCGGAGATCTCCTTTCCCACGCTTAATCTAGACCACCAATTACACCAAAAGCTCTTGGCAAGAGCATTGGCTTCAGATCGCCAGATTGATGGCCTTCAGCCTCTACTGGGAAACTTGTCTGAAAGCTCGAGCTTTGCTCCTCCCACAGCTGACTTCTCACGCTCGATTCCTCATCCGCCATTGGTCGCAGGCTCCTTAGACATGGATCTACATGCGTTGGATCTGCTGGCTTCAGCTACATTAGGAAGGAGCTTCTGCCGGTCTTCGCTCGCTGGAATGGCCTTGTTTGGAGAGGATACAACTTCCGGGTTTGACCATCTTCAAGAATCAGTAGTACTTCGAGGGCCATTTCACCACCACCACCACCACCTTAAGGTGGGTATACTAGCTTTTCCGATCTAAACATCTGATGTAATGAACCTGATAGTACGTATAAACCTCTAGAAGAACAGTGATGGTAGAGTAAAAAAAGCACGGAAACCTTTCGTTAAAAGATGAAAGAAAAAGCACAAAGCAAGATGATGCACTCCTATCCATCACACTCTTCCGTTCATGATCATATCTGTTGTCTGTGGTAACATACTTGGGAAGTTGTTGACCTCCAAGTAGAACTTTTGGAAGGTCCGATCATGAAATGTCAATTGACTTTCTGAGTCCAAAATGCTAGTTGAAACTTTTTTTTTTTTTTTCTCTCTCTCCTTCCCTATCGGAGAAGATCATCATCGCTTCCTTGGATTCTTCTGATGTTTGTAAGAGATTTCGAGATTTAACTGTTTTTTCGTTGCACCAGAGATCACTGTTCTCGTGTTCATCATTTCAGAAGTACTCTACTGATGCCATAGAGTACAAAGCACTTTTCAGCTTTAATGAGTGACATGAATCATCTTTTCTAAAGAAAGTTTGCACAAGTGTGTTTTCTTAGGGTTTTACATACATGACTCAGGCTAACACTCGAGGTTTTCTTAAACTGCCGCTCAGATGCCATCTTTGGTCAGTGGAGTAGCAGAAGCAAGGAGATGCAACGGCACTTGGGAAGACAAATCATCTCAAACACCACCAAGAAAGCCTCGGTTTGAGCAGCAGCGCTCCTCCTTGTCTCCTTTCAAGGTATGTTGGCATCTGCCTGAAACCATGCTTTTTTGAGTTCTTCAAGAGCAGGAAGTAAATGCAGCAGTGAATAAATCTCCTTTGTGTTTTCCTTGGTTCACCCGAAAAAAGGTGAGGAAGGAGAAGCTGGGCGATAGGATTGCAACGCTACAGCAGCTGGTGGCACCATTTGGCAAGGTAACTCCTCCCACCTCTGTCACAATTGTTTCTGCTTCTCGAGCGTAATTGGCGATGAACAACAACACATGGCGAGCTTACATATCCATATATATATATATATATATATATATCAAACCCCACTTTTTCTTTAATACAAGAAAGAAAGAAAGAAAGAAAGAAAAGAAAAGTATGCTTATTCTCTCTTGCTGCCTTTTTATTAGCTCATAACATGTTTAATCTCCGGATGCAACACGTACAGTAAAAAGCTTCATCGCTTGATGTGCAGACTGACACAGCTTCGGTGCTAATGGAGGCCATCGGATACATCAAATTTCTGCTGGACCAGGTTGAGGTAATCACCATCAGTATACAATAAACACTTACGAAGACAAGCTCAACCCTATTCTTCGTTTGCACATTATACAGTTAATTAAATTCTGCATTAGACAGTTAATGCAGCTATATCTGAGAAACACTTGCAACGATTGTGCAAATAATTAATGGTTGTTTTCCATGTATAAATCGGACAGAAATTAAGCGTGCCATACATGAGGTCATACAGCAGCAAAAGATCAAGGACAATGGAAGAGGTATGTGGCAGCAACTCGTAAAATATATATTTATCAAGAAATGTTGGATGAACTAAGTAGTCAGAAGGCTTCCACTCCGTGCTCACAGAACTAACACAGTGTTGTTTCTTCTTCCAAGGCGTCGAACGGGGAGAGTGACGAGCCACGGCGAGATCTGAGGAGTAGAGGGCTTTGCCTGGTACCATTGTCGTGCACATCATACATGACAACCGAGCAAGGAGTGTGGTCGCCAGTTCCATCCTCCTACACTGGAAGTGGTTGAACTGTGTAATGTAATTTAGTATGAGGTTTTGAGCTCTACTCTTTGATGAATGGAATTTGGAATGTTTCATGTTTGATCTTTTCTCTCGTTCGTCTCCACTTGTTGCGTGAGAGCAAATGCTGCTTCAGCTGATACGACGGCAAAGATTTATGTAGCTGCAACCATGATAATTATAAGGGGGAGGAAACACGACGATCCCCCCCCCCCCCCCACCCCACCCAGAATGGAGAAAGAATTCCCTCCCTCCCTCCCTCCTTTAAAAAAAAAAAAAAAAAGCTACTCTTACTCTCTTAGAGGCCCTTTGACTCTCTTTTCATGGACATTTTGAGCTTAATTAAAGTGGGCTTCAATTGGACTTGTGCTCCATCGAGGATGATCTTTCAATCCAATATATAATTCTGAAGCTGCACTTGATTGCAAAATCAAGAGGAAGACGTGTGCTGTTTAAAATAAATAAAATAAATTTACATTATGTTTTCCTTTGATGTTTAAAAATATGCAGCAAAACATCGAGTGTCACACACTCATAAATCAACAACTCTCTGCTGCATTCTATTTATATAAATATGTATAACACAGTTTATTTTTATCTTGATTCTATAATGGAATGTAACAATTTGTCAAACTTCAATAATTTAGCATATTATATATATATATATATATTCCACTAGTTTTTCCATTTTAAGTAATTTTAGATATTTTAAGTCAAATTTAATATGTTTTTAAATTGGGATAAATTATCTTGATGTTCCCATAATAGACGAATATGACACAAGATTGAGTAAGAACCTGTACACCATATAAGACTCCTTTAATTATTCTTAAAAAACATGTAAGTACTATCTTAGGGGTGTCCACTAATAAATTTTAAAAGAGAGATATAAAAAAGCTTAAATGTGTCCCCTTTTTTTTTTCTTTTCAAAAGGATAAATTATTATTATTATTATTATATATATGATTTTTTAAATTATTTTTCATTTTTCACGTTGGCGTCACCTTCTCCCTCGTCATATTAGGGATTAAACACAAGAGGCGATCTCCTTTTCTAGGGTGTCTCCTCTTCCACCATGAGATCCTTCCTACTCTCCCGCCTCCGACGAAACCCTCGCTTCTTTCTCTCTCCAATAGCCTCCATCTCCACTCCTCAATCCCCTTCTCCTCTTCATCCTCCTCCTCTATCTTCACCATCAATTCGTACCCTCCATGGCCTCCCTCCGAACCCCCAAAGCGTCAATCCTGCCCTACCAAGCCCCTCGCGCGTCGTCCAATCATTCTCTCCGGAAGAAACCCAAACCGACGGCGGCGGCGACGGGGACGGCCCTATGAACGAGTTCCTCTCCCGTTTCGTGTGGATCATCCGCCCCAAGCTTGCCGACGCCTACCCGGCCCTCCCAAAAGAGACCCTCGAGGCCATGCTTCTCGTCGTCTGCCAGAAAGTCGTCGCCTTGATGGAGCCGGGCGCTAGCGTCGATGATCCTCCCGTGGATCTCAGCGGGGACTTATGGAAGACCATCGTCGAGGTGAGCGACTCGGTGTGCGAGGCGATGCGGAGGGACCGGATGAGGGAGGAGCTCAAGAAGTACCTCCACTGCGATGAGGTCAAGGAGATGTGCCGATTCGCAGGGGACATCGGCATCCAGGGACCGATGCTTCGGGAGCTTCGGTTCAAATGGGCGAGAGAGAAGTTGGAGGACGTCGAGTTTTACCGGAGCCTCGATCAGATGCGGGAGCAGGCCCAGAACCAAGAGCGACAGAAAGTATTGTCTTTAAGCTCCGAGACTGATGCAGGGAGTGTCTCTTTGGCGGAGGAGAAAGTTGGGGCGTCAAAGGTGGCAGCTTTGCCACAGAGGAAGGGGAAGATCAAATACAAGATCTATGGGCTGGATTTATCGGATCCCAAATGGGCGGAGGTGGCAGAGAAGGTGGAGGAGGCTGAGAAGCATTTTGTGCCTGAGGAGCTGCAGCCTGTTGAGGGGAAGTGTAAGAAGGTCGATGAGAGGATCCTTTCTTTGAACCCTGACAGGGATGACCCAGCACCATTGCTGGCGGAATGGAAGGAGCTCCTCCAGCCAAAGAGGATTGATTGGCTTGCATTGCTTGACAGAATCAAGGAGAGAAATGTGGATTTGTACTTAAAGGTCAGTTCTCTCCGTTTTGATATTCTTGGATGCTTATCCTCTCTGTTATAGAAACCTTGTGTGGGTTAATGGAACTTTATCTGCGTTAACTATTGTTTGGATATTTCTTTAAATAATTTATTTAAATCTAAATTGGCATGCTTCTATTTGCATAGTGTGGAGCCTTGGTTAACCAAAATCTTATGTTTATAGTGTTTAGAGCCCAAGCTAATAGGTTCTAGAGTTTGCAGAAACATGCTACAAACTGGTGGAAACAAAATAAAGAACTTAAAATTTCATTGTTTCTATTATTGTTCAGAACAAATTCAGTCAACTTGTTGTAGGATTAGCTCAATCAATAGAATATTATTTTAGTACTATGTTTCTAGGCAATTGTTTGTATGCTGATTTAGTTAAACATTTCGTAAGGAGTGATATTGTAGTTTCTTCCTTTGTCCCCTTTGTTGATGGAAGTTGAGATTTAGTTCTGCATTCACATTATGTATTCATTAAGGGGACAAAGGAAGAAACTACAATATCACTCGTTATGAAATTGTATTCTTTAAGGGCACATCCATTTGGGGATTTTCATTGTGTTGGACAAGTTATGTGATTGATAGAGTTGCAGCACCATTCCTTTTGTAATTTTGTTCATCCTCATAGTTGAGGCATGATTTTAGCATCATTATAGCCTGCATTCATTTAATTTGTATTATATTCAACAATGTGCACTTAAAACATTTAACTGAGCATTTATTTGGAAATACATGTTGAGAATACCTGTTAATACAGAAGTTGAGTTTGAGGTTTTTGAATCAAGAATTGGACTGATCCAATAAACATAATTAGGTTTGCTGCTGAACAATATAGTCTCTGGCATGGGAAATAGAGAGAAAAAAAACTTACATGTCAAGAGGAAACTAAATGCAGAAATTAAGAGAAAAGGAAGATTATAGGAATGACCTGCTGCATTTCAAAGAATTTAATTTTCAAAGGTTTCAGTTTATTTATTTATTAGATCTGATGGACCTATCAATAAGGAACTAGCACATCTATACTTAAAGAATACATTTTTTTTTTCAGACATTGATTATTTCCAGATAATTATGTGTCTGAGGGGTGATATTTAAGCATCAATAACTGGCCGACCAAATCAAATACAACCAAGGCTGACAGTTTGCTGGTTAATTCTAAAATATAGTTCTTTTGGGCCTTTTAGAACTGCAGACTTGATAATGAAATTTCCTATAGCATATCCATATATGATTCGGTATGACAGTATTGCTTAATTTTATTCAATTTATTAGGTAATCAGACACTATTTTGTTGCTTTAACCTCCCTTCCCTCCCTGTCATTAATTTGTGATCAAGTTACCATTCTTCATTAATGATGATATTCTTTCTTCACATTCAGTGTTGGTAAATATTTGTAGGAATGCCGAAAATGTTAGAAATCGATCTTAAAATATAGTCTTTTGGCTTCTCCAAGGTTAACTCCTACTTCGTCATGAGTTGGTGATTTTTATCACCTCATCCCTGCGGATGGTAGAAACTTAAGGTTATCTGGAGACAGTTTTTATTCTTAGGTTACATGTATATCTGCAAATGACCATCCTGTACAATCTAGATGCTATAAATATGAGTTAGAGAAGAGGGATCTCATGGTTTTGCATATTTCAACTTGATGTCGAGCTTAATCAGTAAGTAATCAAGTTATTACTATCATGTAAAAGGAAGAACCAACAACATATGACCCTTAAGTATGTTCTGTTTTTAGTTTCCGAACCTTGCTTAGTGCCCCATTTGCATGCTTAACATCATGTTTTAGATGTAAGTCTACTGATGTTTGTCTTGCAATTTACCTAACATTGCAGGTTGCTGAACTCCTCTTGTCTGAGGAATCTTTCGAGGCAAACATCCGTGATTACTCAAAACTAATCGATGCACACTCCAAGGCAGATCACATGGAAGATGCTGAGAGAATTCTTGAGGTGATGACTGGAAGGGGCATCATGCCAGATATACTCACTTTTCTTATATTAATTCATATGTATAGCAAGGCAGGAGATCTTGATCGTGCTAAAGATGCCTTTGAAAGCTTGACGAAGGAAGGTTTCCAACCGGACCTGAAGGTGTACAATTCAATGATTACAGCTTATGTGAAGGCTGGCCTTCCAAAGCAAGGGGAGATGCTGGTGAGGGAAATGGAGTCGAGAGATATTAAACCCACAAAGGAAATATACATGGACCTGCTGAGAGCATTTACGAAGCATGGCCAAGTTGATGGAGCACAGAGAATTATGAACACCATGCAGTTTGCAGGAATCCAGCCAACCTTGGAGTCGTTTACCTTGCTTGTGGAGGCCTATGGGCAGTCAGGTGATCCTGATCAGGCTCGGGGCCACTTTGATCACATGATGAGATCTGGCCATAAGCCAGATGACCGATGCACTGCTAGCATGATGGCAGCCTACGTGAAGAAGAACCTCTTGGACAAGGCCTTGGACCTGCTACTGACTCTTGAGAAGGATGGTTTCCAACCGGGGATAGCAACATACAGTGTTCTGGTGGATTGGTTGGGCAGGTTACTGCTAGTGGATGAGGCAGAAGGGCTGTTGAGCAAAATAGCAGAGAAGGGCGAGACTCCATTTGAGATTCATGTTAGCCTCTGCGACATGTACTCGAGGGCACACCAGCTGGAGAAGGCTCGCAAGTCTCTTAAGATTCTGGAGGCCAGGAGCAAATTGTTGCGTGCCGATCAGCTTGAGAGGATCATAAATGGTCTCCTGGCAGGTGGACTCTTGGAAGATGCAAAGAGGATATATGATTGCATGCAGTCGCAGGGCTTGTCTCCATCAGAGCCCATCAGGGTTGCACTCCTGGCAGCTCAATCGATCCCACGTCACAAGTCTCCGACAAGGAGAGGTGGCAAATAGCGGTGGAGTTTAATCTAACCTGACATTAGATTAATTTGTATCGGTTGCGGTTGCATGTGGATCGTCGATTTCCAAGTCTTCTGTATGGGATGTCTGGATGTTTTTGAGTAGCAACTATTTATAGCTTTCAGGTCTATTTGTTTTGATGATGGCAAACATTTGCCTAAAATGCATGAATAATTAATTCATTGGCCGTATCCTCTCGATGAAGTGTTGCATGAATAATTAATTCATAGTTGTGCTGGTTCACAAAATTTATCCCTTATTACTTGGTATTTTCTATGTATTAAAATCGCATCAGGTCAAACAAAGTAAAAAATCTTATGGTACAATGCTATCACAGTCAACCAAACATGAACTCTCGAGATCCCACAGACATCACCATAACTGCTACCAATTTTTTGTTGCACACAGTAAATTTGACAGGAAGAAGCACAAGCTACTATATAAATCCCTGCAATCTTTGCTGTAGTTATCGCCCATCAAAGCACGGACTGATCGCCAGCTTCTGCGAAGGCCAAAAGGAAACATCAGTTCATTTGTAGAGAAACCTCAAAACATCCAATGTTGCTTTCATGAACAAACTTAATGCTTTAAAGAGCATTTGTCAACCTTTCCCGGGGACGATGATAACTGGTGCTGCTTTACAATGGTGGAAACAGTACTCGCCGACGCTACCCTGCAGTACACTGCAACATGAAGACGGGAAAAGAAGACATCACAGCCTTCCCTTAGCCATCATGACCTTTCATACAAAATTGAACAGTCGTCTTCCCGCTGAATAAGGATTAAAGTTCTGTTTGGATTTTTTTTTTTTTTTTTTTATAGATCTCAGGCACGTCAGACCGGTTGGATTGAGGCCACAGAAGAGAATACCTTTGCATAAGATTCCGGCCACGGGTTCCCATGACGACGGCCGCCGGTTTTAATCTTTCCGCCTCCCGACATATCACCTTCCCGGCATCACCTTCCACGATGCGAGCCTGCGATCTCACCTACCATCGCCACCACCAATTAGTAATAATACACTTCCCAATAGGTCGATGGATACTGTTGCTAAGGCTAATCGAAGGGTGGCAGCGTGATACCATGGCCATCTGGAAGGCCTCGACGGCGAGCGTCTCCATTAGCTGCTGGCTAGCCTCGTACACCACCTCGTTCTGCACGCCTGTCCAGGTTTTGCACAGATTCTGGTGAGGAGAAGAACTAGGAAAGAAGAGAAGAGCGAAGGTAAAAGAGTAGTAGTACTGGAAACTGCATGGACGAAGTGGAGGGTGTCGGCGAGGCGGCAGAGGTGGACGAGGGCCCAGTGGAGGGCGTGGCGGCTGTTGGGACCGTGGTCCACCGCCACCACGATGTCTCGGCCGCGCCGCCGCTCCCCGGTCTCTCGGTCCAGCTCCACCGGCTCCTGCACCAGCGGAATCAGCGCCGGCAACACCACCTCCCTCCAGCTATACTCCGCCACATCCTCCCGCACCGTCTCCATGTACTCCACCACGATCCTCTTCTCGTTGCAACTCTTCTCTCGCCGCTCAATTACTCCACCCTCCACCGGTTCCTGTGCCTCTTCTATGTGTGTCGTCGAGGACTCGACGATTCCTTCTCTTGATGATCCTTATCCGTAATTTAAAGATAACACCACAACAGATGCGAAGATTTGAGGGAAGAAATGGAAAGAAGATTCGAAGAACATGCGTAGCTAATGAAGAACATGCGCTGCTGGTCAAAACTAGCAATTATTGCCCGGTCGCTAGGAAAAGAGAAGGCGAAACACGCCAAGTATTGCTTTTTTAGGATTAAATTCTTCAAAAGATCTTAAAATTTTATTATTTTCTCATAGCATCCTTTTTATTTTATTTCTATCGAGCATTCTTTACCCTCCTTACCGGTTTACCTTATCTCCTTCTCAGTATAGTTATTTTTGTCTCACGTAATCATATTATCTCTGTCTCCTATCAATATAATCTCCTGTTTTGTTTTGTCATTGACAAGGAGACCTCGAGATCGAGTTACTTGAGACCTTCCTTCGTGCTATCAATAGTCCTCCACACTAATATTATCATTATATCGACCCTTGTTTGATCCCAGGATGTTGTTGGCATATCCACCTATGATCCTATCTCTCTCTTCGATTGGTTAGCCAACAAAGGTCGTGGTGATAACAACAACATCAATAAGCAGATCCTTTGTAATGAGATCGAGATATGAATACTATGCTAGAAGACCGACGTTTGTTTCTCATTCACACTTATCATCGTTAGTTCTGAGCTTGAAGACATCGTGACCTTAAGTTTTATGATATCTTGAATGCCTTACATTTGTTCGAAAAATCTATAAACGAGGGCGTCGTAATGGTACGAAGGTGATGATCGACAATGACCACTTGAAAGAAAAAGATGACGGTAGTCGATCATAAAAAATAATAATATTTTTTAGAAAATAAACATGCTCTATTGAAATAAAGTAAAATAATAAAAAATAAATAAACCTTTTTTAATCGGAATAAAATAAACGCAAAAGAGGTCAAACTTGCTCGAGTCTACAAGGAAATTTTCCGGGAAATTTCCTGGCCGCGTTGAACGTGATTCCACGTAGGAGTCTTCGGAAGAATCAAACCTCCGTAAACAAGCAATCTGAGGGGAGGAAGGAATCCAATCCTATTTGAGATCAGATAAGAAAGCCGCCGCTGCCCCCTTATCTTTTCGAGCCTTCAAGTCCACAAGAGACAATACTCGGGAGAAGTCATCAACGGCAAATCATGCGATTGGTTGATCGAATGATTCCTACCAATTTGCACAGGCAATTCAAACGAATCCTTCAAGCTAATTTTGTCTCTGTTCTAACATAGCACTCCCATCGTTTCGGAAACAGGGCATGACGAGAACGGCCATTTGGTGGGCGGAGTGAGTTGTTGCCAACAATCGAGTAATTTTAGTGAACCTGCTTGAATACTACCACAGAATAAACAAACTTACGAAGGGAATGCAATAATAAGCCTTCTTGATGTTACAAAAGCGATCGATTCTATAACACTCAAGACTCAGAAATTATAGTTTGATCAAGTTAACAGAGCAAAACAATGTAAATTAGATCACGAATTAAATCACTTAACTGATGGTATGTGTCACACGTTATACAGTTTTTTCTTTGTATATTATTGATATTTTTTTATTTTATATTGTTTGTCGTCCATATTGTGATATTCTTGAATCCGTGAATAAAAATTAAATCATGATGATATTATGATAATAAGATTAATTCATCTTTAAACATCGATTCTAAATAATCCCGGTCATAGATTATTCGAGAAGGACATCGAGATAACCAGATAGATCAGTGTACTATATACCTATCCATATGATAGAGGCGGTTGGTATTATAGTCACTCGTGTGAGACACTAAGAGTATAGTGTAAATGCTCATTGGTAAATTAGTTTACTGATTGCTTTGCCTATGAAATGCTGGATGGTTAATAATGTCTAATGTCTGACAGCAATTTCATAATCCCAGTTGTGTGTTTGGTCCTTAGACTTAAGACACGAATGATGTATTATTTGAGTACTCTTTTCTTTGATGTCAGACTTTTAGGTCTAGAAGTTCTACATCTTGTATAACCGATTATCAAGATCGGTAGCAACCTTACGAAGGTAATCGAGTGTCAATAGCGGATCGTCTATTTTTGGGATCACGAGAGAGAGAAATATCCAGTATATTTTTGTTTAGGCAAATCCTTAGCCAGGGTCGTTCATGTTAAGAGAGTTATCCGAAAGAATTAGAGTAAAACACAGATGGATTCCGTATTAGGTTTGACAGTACCATGTCTGATATATGATCTTTGAGATATTAAATGGATGAGGGACTATAGATATATTATAATTGATGATAGATAGGTCCAATGAATTAGATCCCCCTTGAATCATCTAGGAATTATGGCGTAGTGGTCTAGTACGTCCATAGTCGATGAGTTGAGTAAATTGTTATGAGATAATAATTCACTAAGTCGGAAGGAGTTCTGCCATGTGTAACTCATGACCAACTCGGTATTGGACCTAGAAAATGGTCACACATATGATGATGGATGTTACGACGAGTAGAAGTTTGAATATGAGATATCTACAGAGCTCCTATCTTATTGGATCATAAGGATGAGCTCCAATAAGAACTAATAAGAGATTTTTGGATAAAAATCCATTAATCTAAGAGGCTTAGATAATTGGGTGAAGATTCAATACCCAATAGAGAAGGATCCATTAGGGTTAATTTGATAAGGACCTTTATAAATAGGAAGGGGCCACAGGGCCCATGAGCTAGAGATTTTTTAGCCACCTCCTCCTATTCTCATTTCTCCCTCTCCTCCTCAGCTAACAGCCCTTATTTGGGGCATGTGGATAGCAAGAAGGCCGATATCTTCTTAGAGAAAGTGCAGTCTTTTTAGTGCATGTGGATAGGAAGATCGTGTTGTGATTTGAGGAGCATCATCGCACCATTTGTCATGTGGATCATCGGAAGAGAGGAGGGGAACATTTGACCTCCTTCATCTTTTCGTTTGGATCTGTGTTTTTAGGATATATGATCTCCATTGGTAAATCATATAACACATGATGCACATATTTTTTGGTTTTATAATCATCGCACAAAAACATAATAAACGTGGGAGACCTTTTTATTTTTAATTTTTACTACACATGTGATGGTCCTATCAAGTTTTTCAAATATTAATATCAGAGCTAGGATCATCAGGCGGTGATTGGCTATAAATTGTATGTGCTGTGTTCAATGATGTAGAATTATTTTACGTATTATTCTTGTTATGTTTTTGACATTATTTTTCAGATTTGAAAAAAAGTGCCTTATCTTACTGATTAAAAGTATAATTATAGTGATTTCTCAACGTTAAAATTATTGATATAAAAGAAGGAAAAACGGGCAGCAGCTATTGTTTTCCGATAGCCTGTGTAAACGCGGCAGTCGCCTGCGATGTGGATGACCACCTCTCTCTGTGTGCAGTAGAGGTGACGTCACATGCAAGTGGTGCTACGCATAAAACGCGATGCAGCCTGTGGTGTGGGTGGCCACCTCTATGCACAGAGGCGACGCCGTGTGAAAGCGATGCTGCGTGCAAAAGTGGCACCGCATATAGGTGGTGATGCTGCCTGCGATAGAGGTGACGTCGCATTGGCGTCTGTCTACGTGTGAGGCGATGGGTTGCTCGTGCAAAGGGCAGAATGCCTATGAGAAGGTGGTAGCTGCACGCTGTAAGGCGACAACCGCAAAGGGGAAATAGGGTATTTTGGGGTAAAAAGATGATTGTAACCCTATGAATTCTAGAAATCTTAAGATCTGTTCTCTTATCCAAATTTCAAAAATAGCCTTCATAAATCAAAAAATTTCTTATATATTCTGAATTTTAAAAAGTATGAGTTAATTAAATTGTTAATTAACTATTATTATTATATATATAGTACTACTACATAATGATATATACTTGTGACATATGATGTAGGAGGATGATCATGTATCGTGTGATATGTGTATATGATTAATATTATTAGAGTCTACGAGCATCTATTTTTTCATTTATTATCGGGTTTGCGTTCTTGTGATTATGTCATAATTACATGAGGAGACATAATAGGAGTGCAGAGGTGTCAACGAGACCCACGAGACTGAAACGAATAATTGTGATGCATGGAAATGCGTTGAGATATCAACGAAACTGACAATGACGAGATGGACGATCACAGGGCATGGAGATGCATCGATGCACATATAGATCTTGATGTGAGTGATTAGACCCACTGGCTCGGGCCTGATCACATTAGGTTATGGTCCATGATCATCCGGTGTGATTGTGCATATGTGATATATGATTGCTTATACACCTACTTGGTATGTATATATCTCTATGTGTGTATGTGTATGTGTGTGTGTGTGTGTGACACATCATATTAGGAGATTGAATCAAAATCCCCTTATACGATAATATTAAATTGGTAAATGTGAGATAATTAGATTGATCCACGTGGCCTTCCGTTGTTATAGGGAGAAATCAAATCCTGATGTAGGTTGAGTTGGTCGAGTTCCTCGAGGCTCACCTATCTTGTGATTCAAGATCTTGCTTATAGCATAGAGATATCATCGATGACTTGACGACATTTTATAATTGGTCGAGTCCCTTGAGGGTATATCATCAAATTAGACTCATCTTGTAATAATGATGATGACTTAACTAAACATCATTATTAATCGAGTCACTTGAGGTCATGATGGTTTGGAGGCCGAATGGGTTGAGAATCACAATTAGTTGCGATTGGTAAGAGTTGCCTATTCTTTTGGGATTAGTGTGATTAGTCGATTCCCTCGAAGTTACACGAAGACGTCCATTGGATCCTGATCCCCACTAGAAGTCTGTTGGAGACTTCCATTTCACGTGTTGAGGGTGTCGTATGAGAGAGTAGATTAAGATAGAAGTCCATGTCTTAATTATTTATTATTTATAAAATCTACATGTTATTTATTTATGCTACATCTCTTCTTTGTTAGAAACATGCCGCTTACCCCCTAAGTGGCATACTTGATGCCAACCATCTCACTGGTCCAAACTACATAGATTGACTCCGCAACTTGAGAATCATTTTTATGGAGAATATTGCATATATTCTTGATATGAAATTACCTATGCCAAAGGAAAGGGCAAGCGAAGATGAGATCACTCGCTATGTGAATTACATTACATAGACAATTATACTTTGGTTAAGTGTTATATATTAGCCTCTATGACTCTTGAACTAAAGAGACAATATGAAAGCATAGATGCCAATTCCATCCTCTTTTATCTTCATTAGTTGTTTGAGGAATAGGGTAGAACTTAGAGATATGAAATATCCAAGAATCTCTTTTGTGCTAGGATGATAGAGAGGATATCGATTCAGAACCATGTCCTGAGGATGATTAAGAGGATCGAAAAACTTACAGGTATAAGAATGGTTCTAGAGGATAACCTGTTTATAGACCTTATACTTCAGCTTCTCTAAAACTCTTTTTCACAATTTATCATGAATTTTTGCATGAAGAAACTTAAGGTGACTCTCTCTAAGCTTCTCAATATGTTGAGAGAGATAAAGAGTATCATTAAGAAAGAGAAATTAATTCTTTATATTGGTGAGACTAAAAGGAAAAGGAAAGCTGATAAGTCTCTTAAGAAGGGCAATGACAAAGGCAAACCAGGTAAGACAAAGATTGCTAAGAAAGACCCGAGAAAGGACAAAAGCCAATTCTTTCACTATGGTAAAGACGAGCATTATAAGAGGAACTATAAAAAGTACCTCGTAGAGAAGGCGAAATAGAAGCTTGGAGAAGTTTCATGTACATTCATGACTAATCTCTATTTGTCAGATTCTTGTGATAACACATGGGTATTGGATACCGAGAGTACTTATCACATCTACAATTCGTTGCAGGTTCTGATAAGACCTAGGAGATTGGTAAAAGGTGAGATGGACCTCAAGATAAATAATGGATCAAGAATTGTTATAGTTACTATTGGTGAGGTCACCCTACATCTACTTGGTGGAGCTACTATTGCATTAGATACATGTTATTACGTTCATTTTATTATCAAAAATATTATCTCTATTTCATATTTGACAATTATGAGATATAAATTAGTTTTTTTTAAAAATAGTTATTCAATGATTTTGGATGATAATATCATCACTAGAAAAACATTGCATAATGGTTTATTTGTACTAGATATAGCTCCACACTTCATGAATGCAAATGCATCCAAGAGGAAACGAGATAATGCGAACAATATATACCTGTGATATTATAGGCTAAGTCATATCCATGAGGAAAGAATTTAAAAGTTATTAAAAAATGGATACCTAGATCCATTCGACTATGAGTCATATGCAACTTATAAACCTTGTCATCATGAAAATCAAGTGAAAATCATGATTCATTTTAAAAAAATCTTCTCTTTAATGAAATGAAGAATCATATGAGAAAAATTAGTAAGATATCATATATTTAAAATATTCAATATGCCTAATTCTCTTCTAATAAAAGCTAATTGTTCCTCATTTAGTGGTTTAGTAAAAATATATACTAATTGATATTTTGTATTAATGAAATCTAAATATATATCATTATTGCTAACATGATCCAAAATAAAATAATATCTAACATCGTCATATAGTGTTGAATAGGATTCTTTATTAAATAAATTGCACTAGTATCATCATATTTTATAGAGATATTTTTCAAGTAAAGTTTATAATCTTCCAAATTATTCTTCATCCAAATTACCTGTGCATATGCACCTACCGCTACATATTCAGTCTTAGTTATAGATAATACGATAGAGTTTTACTTTTTAGAAGATCAAGAAATAAGTGCATGACGTAAGAATTGACATATTCCAAAAGCATATCTTACAAAGTCAGCATCAACGTAATTAATCAAATCAAAATTTTTAGATTTTGGATACCATAATCTTATATTGGAAATTCCTTTTAAGTATCCAAAATTTTTAACTATTTTATAATGAAGATTGTTTAGGATTGGACTAAAATCATACACAAAGCCTAATCCTAAATGTTATATCCAATCTAGTTACATTAAAATATAATAAGCTATCTATCATACCTTTACAAGTCTTTTGACCAAAGCATTCTTCAAATCATTATCTATATCTAATTTGATAGAAATGCTTATGGGTGTGTTAATGGCCTTTGCACTATCCATATGAAACATTTTTAATAGATCAAAAGTATACTTAGTTTGGCTAATAAAAGTTTCATCATTTAGTTTCTTAATTTATAATCCTAAGAAAAAAGTCAATTCACTCATCAAACTCATTTCGAATTCTTGGCTCATACTCTTGACAAATGATTCACATAAAGATTCATTTGTAGAACCAAAGATAAGATTATCAACATAAATTTGAATAATAATATGGTATCGATCTTGTATTTTAAAAAATTATTTTAAATAAGAAAAGAGCTAAACCTATCATATAAAGCCTTAGGAGATTTATTAAACCCATATAGAGCCTTAGATAATTTACAAATATGGTTTTGAGAAATATCATTTTCAAATCCGAGAAGTTGCTCAATATAAACTTCTTCGAAAATAAAACTATTAAGAAAGACACTTTTAACATATAGGCAAGGAGTATCTTTATGATTTTAAGTCTTGTCACATGAGTGAAGGTTTCTTCATAATCTATATCTTCTTCTTGGTTAAAATTTTTGACTACTAATCTAGTTTTGTTGGAAACTACAATACCTTGTTCATCTTGCTTATTCCTAAAGACCTATTTATGCCAATATTATTTCTTTTTGCTATTTATTAAAGGAAAGATTTGTTAAAATGATTCTTTTTTTTTTCAATACTCACGACTTAATCTTTTATTTTCTATGTGATTTAAATTTTTGTACCATTTAATCTTTCCATTCTCTTTCTTATTTTGATAATTACAAAGGGGAGAGAAAAAAGTGTGATCTTGCTTATCTCAAGAAAAGTAAAAAGTTCTAGCTTACACATGTTAAAAGAGAATCAAAATCACTAACTTGCATATCTCAACAAAATTATTAGCCTTCATGTTTTCAAACTTTGCTAGTTGCGCCCGTCTCCTTTATCTTGATGACAAAAGGGGAGAAGTAATGATGATATTAAATTAATGCATGCAATACTTCAATATGACTTGAAATAATGATGTAGAATATAATGAATGCAATTTTGATATGTTGCATATATTTATTATGATTCATGACCAAAGTTGTTTCGACTTGAATTCAAAGGCTATCAATCATTTTAAGTTCAAGTTTGTTTTATTTTGATATGTCATATAGATATGGGGAGTTTAGTTAAAAGTTCATAATCAATTGGTTGTCATCATAAAAAAGAGGGAGATTGTTGAATCTTGAATTTTGATAATGAAACCAATTGATGAAGTTATAATTTAATCTATGTTCAAGGAATGTGATGCAAGATTATCTTCAATCATAAGAAGACAAAATGATTGAAGCAGAAGATTAAGATGTCATAAATTGGGCATCATGTTGGAACAATCATACATCACATCAAGATCGGATGTTGCGGGAGTCAACATGTCGATAGATCGAGCAATACGCCAAAAAAGAGCATGATACATCGAGAGTTCGGATGAACCAATGATATACCGGACAACATAAGATTTACGCTTTGTAATCATTTCTGTCTTGATCATTATAGTTTAGGTATTAATTAAGTTAGTTTTGGGTGTAACCATACTAACCCAATTAAGAGCCCATTGGGCCTTAATTGGGACTGATTTAGACCAATTGGGAGGTCCATTCAGTGACCTAATGTTGGGTCAGGCAATGGCACTAGCAAATTAAGTGGTGGTATCGCTTAGAAGATACAATCTTCGAGACTATGTCAGGTGATAGTATCGCCCAAGTTAGCGATACTACCGCCAAAGCCTAGTCTTCAAGACTGTCATGCGATGGTGGTACCGCTTGTATCCCGAGAATTCAAAAATTCAAAGTTTTGAAGTCATTTAGGGTCTATAAATATCTCACTCATTCTTGCTTGAGGAAGTAAAAACTGAGATAAAAAAACTTATGATTCTACATGTGCACATGTTGTTATAATCTCTTTAGAGTTTTATTCTTATTAAAAGTGTAGAGTTCATTCTAAGGGAAGTGTGAGACTTGTAATAGTTCTTTCCTAAATCTATGAAAAGGAGAAAGGATCGTAAAAGTATATTTGATCTTCGTTATTGAATGAAGATCATTAGTGAATGTCGATGGTCTCGACATAGTAGAAATTTTGGTGAAACCCAATAGTTCTAATAGCCGACATTATCGTTTATTCACTTCTTCTATTCCCCTTGTCCTGGATCTCGATCTCCCTATGCTACTTGGAAAGGAGGAAGAAGACGGCTCTCAATTTAAAGCGGACTCACACGAAGTCTTTCGCGGGACCTCCGCCGGCTAGTTGAAAAGGCACGAACGAAGGGAGCCAAAGTCCAGCGGTGATCTAAACAGAGTCAACGCTTGTTCGGGTCGTTCCTTCTTTGGCTTTTGATCACCGAGCCCATATCACGGACATCGATTTGACCACCGTGGCTGAACCACTCAAGCTCCGCTGCGCTCCGCCACGATCATGTCCTTCTTTGACATGATCTGAGACGTACACTCGCTGCCACCACTTTTCATCGTCCCCAATAAAAGCCAGCCCTCGGCTGCCGGTTACTAAGCAGAAGAGCCCGCCCGACGTCAATGTTTCATTCCTCCTCCTCCATCACCACCACCTCGGCCTCCTCCTCCTCTTCTTTCGGTGATGCTACACTTTTTCCTCCGGCCGGCCGCACCACCGCCACGCATGCTGTTGATGGCGCCCCACCCCGTGGCTTCATCGATGTCAATGGCTCTGGCTTCCTTCCCTCCTCTGCTTCTTCTTCGTCCTCCCTCCTTCCTCCGTCTCTCCCCAGAAGCAGCAGCAGCCACTTGCTCCCCGTCTACCACCTTATCACCCATCCCCTCAAGCCGATGCCCTTTTCTTTCCCTCCCCAGCACCAACCCCGTCACCAGAATCCTCCGCCGGCACTCGCCTCGCCGTCGACCTCGCCCTCCTCCTCCTCCTGCGACTTCCCTCACTTCAAGGCCGGTCCCGTTAGGCGCGTCTTCAGCACCGGCGACCTCCAGGTGCGCGAAGCCTCCGCCTTTCTCATACGTCATTCAAAAAATAGCATTTTGGATGAGCGTCTGTCGATCATTATTCCACCTTCGGGTCTCTTCGTGAATCTTTCCAAAACAGAGGTTGACTGGCTTGGCTGTGACTGGGGAGAATCATAATCCGGAAGGAGGCGAGATTGCTGCGAAAGCGGCGCCGTACAAACCAGAGGAGAGGAAGGAGCGGATCGTAAGATATCGAAGCAGACGCAAGCAGAGGAACTTCCACAAGAAGATCACTGTGCATACTGTTCCATTTCATCCTTTTCCCTTTCGTCTATTACACCCGACATTTTCTTGTTTACAATTGGTGAGAAACACGATAGCTGTAACACAATTTGTTTGGCTTGACAGTACGCGTGCAGGAAGACATTAGCCGACAGCCGGCCACGGGTGAGGGGCAGGTTCGCGAGGAACCGCGAGACAGACGGGAGGGTGGAGGTGGAAACGGATGCGGCCGAGAACAGCTGCGAACAGGCGGACGGCGGCAGAGAAGTGGGCGACGGGAGTGATCGGTCGAGGGCGGCGCCGACAGCGGACGATGAGTACGACGACGAGGACATCTGGGCCGCTATCTCTGACGTACTTTCCATGAATCTTCTCTCCTAAAATGATGCCAAGAATAAGATAATAGAGAGAGAGAGAGAGAGAGAGAGAGAGCAAATGGTGGCGGTGGGACTGGCAGCTATACGTAGTTGCAGTAGCAGCTGCATGCTTAGTTTTCCTTTTCTCAGCTACTTGTTTAATTTAGTGGACGTTAATTTCAAATCACAAGAAAAGACAAAAAAAGAAAATTTTAAAAAAGACAAAAAAAAAATAGAGCCTCACCTTTTCAAAAGTAGATTGTTATCGGGCTCGTGTTACAACATTATGGAAAGGAACTTAACGCACGGCAAAGTCCGGCGAGTGCCCCGTGAGATGTGTCGCTGTCCGTAGCCAAAGTTGTCGTGACAGCTTTGAGGTTTTCAGAAGTCGGATTAATTTGTTTCCAGAGAAGAGGAGCTAATAGCATCCTCATTCCAGTAGTAGTATTTCGAGATCAACATTCGAACAAGACTATTATGATGAGATATATATCTAAGATCCCAGGAATCTTTCTTGATTTTTTAATTTCTTCCCGATCGATACGGATGAACTTACACACACGGATAGAATCAAATCGTACTGACTCTTCAGTCACGGTATAAAATTCCACAACAAGACCAGTGTTACGTTCCTTGCTTGTTTTTTATATTTATAATCGAATTTATAAATTATCTATGAATTTTATGAGAGTCATCTATAGATTTTATAAAGATTGATAAAGCATATCTTCGGAAATGACAAGAATCAAGCGTTTATAAATTATTATGTCATTTTGTCTGACGTCCTTCATTAGATTTTTTTTTTTCTTTCAAATCTATAGTTCACGATTATAAAATTATTCATCTCCTACTAAATCATTGACATGGCTAGGGTTTTTTTTTTTTTTTTTTGCCTTTGGAGGAGGTTAAGGTTATTAGTGTTTTTATCTAGGGACTATGGAATGCAAACTTACAATGGCTTATTATTGAGAAAGTCTTATTATATATTTAAGTTCTTTCTCCTTTTGAATGAAGATAATTTATGAAGGTTTATATTAAGATTGATTTATCAAAACCCCTAAATAAGGTGTTTGGTTGGACCGTGAATATTGCTCTAATTTTCTTCCTCTTTATTCTTATCTTGTTCATTTGCTCTCAACTACCAATATTGCGATTTCTCCCAGTTACATCCACAGCAATCATAAGTCATCTTTTAATTCTGCTATAGCCACCATAAGACTCGGTTAAAAGAGAAAGGGTTTCATGGTTGATGTAGGTTGTGGGTTATTAAGACTCACCACGGGCTGAATTAACTGGCCACATACCCAACAACCTCCCCCTTTAGCTGTCCCATGACTCTATTTAATTTCGGAGTATGATAATAAAATCAATTAATGAATTTATGGATTAATATGCTTTTAAGATAAATGATACAAGAAAAACTTTAATCATGGACTTTAACTATTATAGGACAAATTATTGAAGCAGAAAAATCAGACGTTAAGTTGGGGAAAGCATTATATCAGAGATTAAACGTCGAGCAGAAGGATTAGTCAACATGCTAAATGATGGACTTCATATCATGAATTTAGACATCGGGCCGGAAGGATTGGGTATTGTGCCATCAAATGTTATAGAAAGTCAACATGTCGATAAATTGGGTGATATGCTAAAAGAAAGGATAATACATCGAAGATTCGGACGAAGTATTAATTAAACAGATGACATGCCAGAATGTTGATTACATGCTAAACAAATACGAATAGGCCATAAAATATAGTAAAAAAATTAAGCAAAAATTACAGTCACATAGAACACTAATATTTACATAGAAAATCACTCCAACCCAAAGGGAAAAAATTGTGAGGTAAGTCAGAAAATCAAATCCACTATAAAAACAATGAACATATAAATATCGGAGTCTCTTGCTAAAAAAAAATACTTGCTCAACAATCATAAGAGAAATAGTGGTTCCCTTAGAAACATTCATTAACCTCACCCATTAGGTGCAGGTATTGATAGGAATGATGCAGACCATTGCACCCCATTTACCTCAGCTCGTCTAAGAAGCGACTCTTCCTCTAGCACCCTCACCCATATCTCAGCCGATCTCTGCCCTTCTGACACTTCTCCTATAAGCTCACCGCTTATGGTTCCCAACATTGAGCCTCTAACGGAGGGGTAATCAAAAGACTTCAAGCCAATATAAGGATGCGACAGTAGACGAACCATCCCTATCTTTCCCAAAGTAACACTCCAATCTGACTTAGCAAAGGACTCATTGTGAGCCCAACTATAAAAGATAAACCAACGATTGGACGAGGTCCAGAAGGTGCATAAACCAAGGAGGACCAGGGTGACCATATAACCATAGGATCCCCCTATATACAAAAAATTCAAGACAAACCTATACTGCTCAATTTTTGCCTCCCAACACTAGAAGCCTATGATGGCGATGTTGATCCAATAGAGCATGTCACTAGCTTTCGTGCTTATATGACTTTATATGACACTTTCAACATTCTGATGTTTCGAGTGTTCCCTATCATCCTCGAAGGATCAACTCGGGTGTGGTACAATCGACTACAATCATTTTTAATTATATTTTTTGATCAACTCATCAAGGAATTTAAGCTGCACTTCTTAAATAATGTATGACCCAAGCCATCGGCAATAATCCTCGGAGTAAAGTAAAAGAAGGGATGAATCTCTCTCTCTTCATCACCCATTTCACCACAAAAATCAAAGGAGTGATCGATGGTCACCCCTCTATGATTATACAGGTATTCATAACAAGACTACAACTCACAAGATTCTTTTGGTCACTAGTAGAAAGATCCCCAACCATGGTCTCTAAAATGTTCTAGAAAACTCACCAATTTACTATCGTTGAAATATTAGTGGTAGTGACATGCAAGGAAACAAATAAATGACCTCAAAGACCATCCCTAGAACTATATAGGAAGAGGTTCAACAGGCCAAAACCTCTGATCTTGAGGCCACCACCGCCACCTCTCCATGCCTCCAGGATAGAGATATTCCTCCAAATCAAGGAGAAGGGACTCTTAAGAGAGCTAGAACATTGAGGATCTCATCATAATTTAAAGACAAAATAATGTATTCTAGGTACCACCGAGACCATGATAGAACCTCTAGGGTATCTATCAGGGATAACTGAGCTGCAAAGGATCGACCCTCCTTGAACTATATAGGGGTTCAACACTCCAATATTCAGCCACCAGGCTAAAAAAATTTGCTGAAGTTTTATTGTTTAATGAAGGAGGAGTTATATGCTTATATAAGGTTTTCAAATCCTAACCCTAGTAGGACTCCTACTTTAAGTGAAACTCTCCTAGATGAATCCTTACCATAATAGGACTTGGATCCATCAGGCCTTGGCTGACTTTCTCAATCAAAGATGGTCAACTAATCAGGGTTTATTATATGCCAGTTATAGTTTATTATAATCATGACTCAATCGACTAGGACCCCCCTGCTAAGGTCATATCAGACCATGGTTATTACATCGAAGGATGTCAAGATCTACAGTATCAAATCTAAGATCTTATCCACAAATGATACCTCGAGTGATACCTCTAGAGAACCCGAGAACCCTCTCCTCATCCTCATGGCCCAATTGAAATATATATTGATGTGATTGTTGGTGGACCAATGTCTGATGGGGAAAGTACGTCTGGAAGAAAAGCTTATGCATGCATGGCCATAGCAGAAAAACATCTTAAGATGAAAGATGGTTCAAAAATCACTTTCAAAGCATAGGAGGCCAAATATCCTGATCATGATGATGCCTTAGTGATCTCGATCAGGATCGCCAATGCTCGAGTAAGGAGAACCTTGGTGGACATAAGGAGTTCCACTAATATCATGTACTTCTACACACTCTAGAAACTTGGGTTGATAGAGAAAGACCTCACCTCAATGGCCTTGACTCTTACTGGGTTCACAAGAGACTTAATCTCTCCCCTTGGGACCACAACTTTATTTATCACCCTTAGTGAAGGGCTAAGATCTAAGACTTTGATGATCACATTTATAGTGGTTACCCTCTCTCTTGCATATAATGTGATTTTTGATCGCCTGACTCTCAATAGGATGAGAGCATTCATATCCACTTACCATCAAGCGATGAAGTGTCCAACTCAATCCATGACTGGTAACTTCCCTGGTAAAGAAATTGAAGCCTGAGCTTCCCATAATGGATCCTATGGCATATGCATTATTGTATATAGATAATCGGACTTCTCTACCTTATTTTTCTTTCTGGTCTCACTAGTATAGAGAATCGACTCTCTTTCTTGATGTTGCTTTCAACCTTTCTCAGCATACTGAGGAGCTCAGAGAGAGTCACCTCAAGCTTATTCATTTTAAAATTTATGATAAACTATAAAAAGGAGTTTGTGAGGGGCTGAAGTATGAGGTCCACACACAAAACTATTTCTAGACATATGAGTTTCTCAATCCACTCAATCATCTTAATTATATGATTCTAAACTGATGTCCCCTCAATCATCCTAGCATGAAATAAACTCTTAGATATCTTATATCACTGAGTTCTTCCCTGTTCCTCAAACTGTTAATGAAGATGAAGAAGGATATAATTGACATTCATGCTTTCATGTTGCCTTTGTAGCTTGGGAGTCATAAAGGCTAACATGTAATATTTAGCAAGAGTAGAATCGTCTATGTATTTCACGTAGTAAGTAATCTCATTATCACTTACCCCTTCCTCTGGTATAGGCATTATTGTGTCAAGAACATATGTGATTTTATTCACTGTGAGAACAATTCTCAAGTTACAAAGTCAATTCATGTAATTTGGACTAGTAAGGTGAGTGGTATTAAATATGCCATGTAAAGGACTTAAGAGCGATATTTTTTGAAAATAAACATGTAGTAGAAAGTAAATAACATGCAGACTTTAGATTTTGTAAAAAGAAAAAAAAAAACTAAGACATTGTCTTCTATCTTAATTCACTTCAAATAAAAAATCTTTGATAGATTTGTAGTGGGGATTGAGATCCAATCGACGTCTTACCAATCACAACTTCTTATGATTCCCATCATGTTTGGCCTCCGAACTATCATGGCATCGAGGGACTCGACCAACCATGATGTTTGGTTGAGTCAGTACTATTATTACTAGATGAGTCTAATTCAATGATATACCCTCGAGAGACTCGGTCAAGCATACCATGTCCTCAGGTTACCGATATCATCTTTATATCGTAGACAAAATCTCAAATCCCAATATAGGTGATCCTCGAAGGACTCAACCAACTCAACCTATGTCAAAAAATGATCTCCACCTATATTGATGGAAGGTCATGTGAGTCAATCTAATTGCCTTATGCTTATTGACTTAATATTATCGTATGAGAGGGTTTTGATTATATCTCATAATATAACATATCACACATACACAATATATATATATATATATATATATTGAATTTTGGGGATCCTTGAACTACGGTGCCCCATGCGGCCAGGAAACCCTAGTCGCTAGGACCTCCCCAAAGGCCAGGAGTCCTCAACCGGAGGGCAGCCTTGGTAGGATTTTCCTAAATAGACTAACAAACTTTGCTCGTGCTATTACACAGATCTCATCTGTTAACACTAATAGGGAAGCAATAGCTTTCAAATTATTCTATAATAGTTTTGATAACCAAAGGTACCAACACTAACAAAAATATAGAAACAAAGTGTTTCCAATATTGTTTAGTATTTACAAGTAAGCTCTTTGTTCTTCTACTAAAACATAAAATTTTGTTGGATGAATTTTTGAAAAAAAACTTTTAAAAACTTAAAAAGATTGTTAACCTCAATTTTAAAAAATTCTCGTAGAACACCTTTGGTTAATGAAAAGATTATTTTACTCCTATCTTCATTGAATCTATTGTCACCTTCTCCACACCTCCTTGTGCCGCTTCTATCATTCCCCTTGCATCCTTGTTGGACTTAGGGGCGTCGCGAGAATAAAGGCATCCCACACGTGAAAGGGGGCAATTGATAAGGTTAGCTCGTGTGTGGCCAACGAGGTTAGCTTATGCATTGATGGAGGGAGCTAGTGGTACTAGTTCGTATGCGGAGGCGTAGGCGATCGAGGGAGGGTGATCGGCGAGTAACAAATGGGGCGAAGGGCGATGACTGACGAGGGTAATCATTTAAAAAACTTATTTTAGAATTTTTGTTTTAATCAGAACATTTTATAAAAGATAATTTAAATTTAAGAATCTATTTCAGAATTCGTCAAAGTTATTTTCCTTTGATCTACTCCCTCCTTTTTTTTTTTTTTTTTGGTCTTCTGTGAGACACTTGTGTGTTCATATCTGTCCCACCCAAGAAAGTGACCGAGCAATAAATAAATAATATAGTAGTTTAACACGGAGCTGGCCCACTTCAACCACTTGCGTTCTTTTAACTTATATCCGCTGCTGCTGCTGCTGCTGCTGCTGCTGCTGCTGCTGCCGCTGCCGCCTGTGACTCTGTGCCTTCTTCGCCTACCACAACAAGATCCTTCACCAAACTTTCCCACCTAACTCATCATGGACGTAACTCCTCCCTAGTTTATTTCCACGATGGAGCAAGTCTAAAACAAATACCTTGGACCCTTTCACTCTTGAGTTGAGTTGAGTTGAGTTGAGGGCGTTTTCTGCCACACATCTTATCTCAAATTCTCATCAGACCCGCTGTACCCAAATGAAAGAGAAGATGTATCTATGTAGAGGAGGAGGAAGAAGAAGAAGAAGTGAGGACCTCCTGACTTATATGCTCCTTGGATTGAGAGCATGGTTAAATTAAAGAAAACATAACTTTTGTTTCCTACGCTGGCTGATACCAAAAAGTTCCTTTACATAAATTGCACTACTGTATGTATAACTTTCCCAAATCATCGATCGATCTTGCATGCGATACACAACTGTAGTTTTGCCCGACCTTTCATAGGGCATGAGTCAGATGCATTTGTAAGCAAAAGAAAAGAAAAGATAAAAAAAAAGCTGTCGCTTGCTCTCCTTTCGAAGCGGAGAGAGAAAGGAAACTGAAGACTGGAGAGAAGTCAAAAGTCTTTGTGTTCATCTTACTTTTGATGTTGCTTTCTCTCTACTTTCTGCAACTAAATCAGCCAAAGCAAAAAATTCCCTCGGGAGCTCCTTCTCATCTGCAATGTAAAATTTTCTATGTGTGAATATTAATAATTTGTTAGGATTGATATTTTTTTAAATGTCTTAATTAGTTTTAAATTGATAGGTCAATTAGAAAGAGAAAGTTTGATTTGTTCTCATAAATATATACCATGAGCCTCAAGGTCTTGGATATCAAAAAAAAAAAAAAAAATTTGGGTGCTCTTCGTTATCAAAAATTTTTGTAACATTTTGTAATGATGAGTGCAAATTAGGTGCCCTTGGGGTTAGGCAATGTCAAAAATGTTATAGTACTTTGTAATGACTAGTTCAAGTGGTTCTATATATATCAAGTGATAATAATTTAACTCAAAAACTTAAGTTATTAAATTATTAATCAGACCTATATATATATATATATATATATATATATATATATATATATATATATATATATATATATATATATATATATATATTTATATCCTTTCAAGATACCTCTCTTCATGTTACACACATGAATATTTATAATAGGCGAAAGTATTATTAGATCATGTTAATTGATTTTTTGATATATTATTTTATCATTGATCTTTAAGAATTTTTTCTCAATAAAAAATAGAATAAGAGCCTAACCTTGGTGTTAGTAATTCATCATGATAGGTGAATTCTATGATCTAAGACTCCCCAAACATTAAGAATGGATGAATATTTGAATGATTTATAAGGACTTCATGGGTATGTTATTACTAAATTGAGTTTAATAATTTAAAGTTACATGGTTATCAAATGATATTACGAAAAATTCAACTGCGATAGGAGACAACATGCAGCATACGAGGGTTTGATTTAGTATACTATATTGATATGAATCTTTCGGTGGTGAAACTATAATACGCGAATTTAATTTCATATGCATCAAATTCGTGAGTAAAAATCTAAATTAGAAGTTGGGTGATGTACTAATATTATAAACATGTCTATCAAATTAGCGGATGAATAATAATTCCATGCCATATTGTAGATTCCAATAATAATATACGGTATGCTCTTTATAGGTTTTGATGATACATACACCTTTCCTTTCAAACCTAACAGTCCTCATTCCCCCAAGTCTCGTACAGATCTGTTCTCTTCAGTCGGATGGTCTCTCTATCGTGAGTCTTCCACCCCCATTACAACTACCAGTCTACTTACTCCACACTTCGTAATCCAGTCTCTCCCTTCCTTTTTATCCCTATCTCTCTCTTGGAAGAAGTTAACTACGAGCTAAACATCTTTTGTATCTCTTTCTTTCTTGACATAATTCGCCTTACCAACTTTTTCATATTCCTGTTCTCACTTTCTGCAACTTGTCAATTCTTGTTGTCATCTTAAATATTTGATCAGCTTTTCTAGGAAAAAGGTGTGAGAAGGTCGCGTCGGTAGGTACTGCATTTGCTGACTGCTACTGTTCTATATGTTTGTATCGTTTTGTTCTTTCTCTGATTGGAGTCCTTTTCTTTTGTTAGGGGACACCACCGTTTGTAAGAGCTTCTACAGTGACGAACGTGAAGAACTTGAATATATTGGTAACTTTTACATTTTTGGTGCTTTCTATATGAACAATCTGATTAATAAAAAATGGGCTATCGAAGTGGAAAAGCATCATTAGTGTTCGCAGTTGTTTCCTGGAGTCATATTGTTTGAACAGTGCATGATTCATTATTTGCAACACGTTCCACATGTTAGTTAAGACAAATGACAATGTCATATGAACTTATAATAATAAGATTCTAATTACTATAAGATTATGCATCATTTTCAACTTCTTTGGTTATATAAGATTCTAATCACTCTACAGCTTGTGATTCTTCTGTAGTCATCATCTCTAGTATTTGATATCATCATTATCATCGTCATCGATCCTCTTCTTGTCCGTATTAGTGTAGATTATGATTATCCGAGTTGGAATTGGTTTCGTATCCGATCGAAGTATTTCATGTGTCAGTCTCAACCCCAGTCACTATTTAAAAGAGTATATAACCTACAAAACTAAGCTGAGGGCATTCTCGACGAATGCCTCTCCAAGTTAGTTTCGAGTTTGGACTGTTTAGATTATTTGGACAACTCTCTTGAGGAAAATTATTATTGCGCGGAGGACGAACTTGAAAAAGCCCATTTTATAGGTAGATTTAATAGGTCGTTACTCTAGGGATTATCGAGAGTCATGAGGGTGATTGCGTATTGCTCTCGAGCCAAATCGAGATAGTGTTGTTGTGTGTTGAATCCAAAGCATTCCCTGATTAGCTCGGTCCAAGTTGGAGATACGTAGAGTTAGTCACATGTGGTTGATGTGGCCTCCGACGATCGACGAAACGTATCCATGTAGAGCTAGCGTGCTACACGTCAACCTCGGACGATCGATAATGTGTATCATCATGACGGTGGAGTGACTCAACCATTTCGGTTGTCATCTAATCTATCAAAAGTTAACTAAGCGGCACAGCTCAAAACATAGTATTTATTTAGTTTTACTGATGAAAATGGAACTTAACCTACAGAGTCAGTCCCTGATATCAGCACCGGATGTAGGCAGAGGAAAACTTGAAGAGAGCAAAGAAAGGCTACCTGACAAGAAGAAAGAAAAGATCAATGCTATTATTGGTTACAAAATTAAGCTCGCGAACAAAGGGAGAGTAACTTTCCCAAGTTACTGCCGGTCAGGACGAGTCCAGCGGACGAGGAAAAAGACAAGCTTTGCTGTTCGGTGCAACGTTCATCTCAAAAGAATAAATAAGTGTGTTCTCTGGTGACGGTCCCCTACTTTTTGCAGTTTTATTTCATTTTTGCAAGATATTTTTTTCTTATTTCATGCTTATTGTCCAACGATATAATTATATCTCGGTAATTTTTATGTTGCTATATGAGAAGAGACACACAGGGTTTGGTGGTAGCTAAGTATCATCCTAATTTTTCGTTTCTTCTGATGTTTCAGAATACCATCGAGAAGTTGTGGAGCAGCTGAAGTCTCTCTTCTTGATGGGGTTCTACTGGATCTAAATAAATGGTGTTTGGTGATATCAATTAGTTTCAGGTGAAAAAAAAAAAAATGCAAGATGCAAAGAAGAAGATTGAGATCGCTAAACCTATGGCGGCAAGGCCTTTTTCCAGTTTCAGATCCGTCCCCGACCTCCTCGCGAGAGGCGCAAGTCCTCCTCCTGCATCGTCTTTCCCTGAGGAAACAGTTGCCATCAAACCAAAGACTACGAGACTTAAATCCTCATCTCACGAATCTGCAGCGAGAGTTGTTTCTCCAGCCGTGAGTTCAATAATAATGATGCTATCTATAGTAGATCTTTGTTTTTTTGTTTTTTTTTGGCTTTGTGATCCAACAGCAGGAAATATTTGTTGAGACTTCACGCTTGACTCGTAACGACAACGCTTGCAGGATGATGAATCAGAATCAAACGTTGTATACAAACCTACTGCGAAATTTATTTCGATGGCCACTGCTTCTCGCTTGGCGAATCTGGTCAGTATTATTGTCTTCTTCCGCTATATTTTTAATTCCCACTGCCTGTGTCATCTTCTCGTGCATTTTTAGACTCACAAGAACACAAATAACTTGTCGGAAAAAATATTATTATCATGTAATGAATGCGTTCCTTTGATCAGGGAAACTTCGATGCCGTTCATCAACAGCCTGCCACGAACAATCAACTCCCGGTTCATCAAGTTCCGGAGCAAGTAAAACCAAATCACGGTTACCATCCTACCTACAGCCGTCGACAGGTTTCACCTTCGCAGTCTGATACGAAGCAGACTTACGAAGCCGATACGAGGGCTCAGCAGTCCGTCGGTAGCGGAGATCGGCCGTCTTACGATGGTTACAACTGGAGAAAGTATGGGCAGAAGCAAGTCAAAGGTGGCGAGTACCCGAGAAGCTACTACAAATGCACACACCCTGCGTGTCCCGTAAAGAAGAAAGTGGAGAGATCATTGGATGGACAAATAGCCGAAATAGTCTACAAGGGCGAGCACGATCATCCGAAGCCTCAACCTCCCAAGCGACCGTCATCAGGTCCACAAGCGCAGGCCTTCGTCGCCGGGAGTGAGACTCTCAACTCATTGTGGAGTAATTGTGGTGGGATAGAAATGAGTGTGTCGGCTGGAAGCATGGATAACCACAACGAAGCCAGTGCGTGTGGGATTCCCACCCATCCCCATGCCGCCAGCTCGCGAGTTGGGAGAGCCGGAAGCAGAGCAGTCGGTGTGGATCACGAGAAGCTTGATTGCAAGAGAAGGTATGTTTCGAACCACATCCTGGCGATATATAACTGGAAAAAATTGGATCAAATTTTTGTGAACGTTAAGCAGTCAAAATAAAAACCTTTTTGCATACAGAAGGAAATGGAAGAACATCCAGATGATCCGAAAGTTTGTATGATAGTTAGTAGCTTCTTCATATGTATAAATAGTTTCTTGTGAACAATGACATCTTAGGTGTTCTGAAGCTATGATCTTGCCACCTTTTATTTTATTTTATTTTTTCCCCACTTGATAAATTATAAACTACCTGTCTTAGGAAGAACGATGATGAAGTCAGTGGAGTGAGGGATGCTGCAGAACGTCACTCGGTGATGCATACCTCCTCCATGGAGTCTGAGATCTCTGGAGATGGCTATCGCTGGAGAAAGTACGGACAGAAAGTGGTGAAAGGAAACACTTATCCGAGGTAAATATTTATTATTGAGTTATTTTTCTTCGTTATCACGTCTGGTGTTGGATTGTACAACATTACTACGGAATAAAAAGTAGTTGTTGCAGAAGTTACTACCGGTGCACCGGCCCCAAATGCAATGTGCGTAAGTACGTCGAGAGGGCTTCGGATGATGATGATGATGATGATGATGATTCGGGTTACTTTGTCACTACGTACGAGGGGAAGCACACTCATGAGATGCCATGCCGGCTATAACAGTGAACTTTGATGCAGCAGCTCCTTATCACCCATTTATAACATCAATCCATGCATACTATCTCACCCACCAAAGCATGAAATGATGATGATGATGATGATGATGAACAAGTCACACGGCAAAACTTGTAACATCTACATTGTGTGTCTTTTATGTCAGCTGTGGTTGGTTGGTCTTAAGAAGCCTTTTTAGAATTTTACTTCCATTAAGCCTCTTGCTAGTTCTTCACTATGGACACAGATGATAGATTACTTCATAGTACTTATCAACGTACTTTTTTGGTGCATCAAAGGTTGTGTTGATATGAATTGTACTTTATTTTGTATTATTTTGACGTTATCAACGTGATGAGTCTCATTTAGCTGATATCAAGTTCTACAGGATAAAAATTGATACCTTTTTAAAAATCTATTCACTAGATTATTCAACCAAAACATTATTATTATAAAGATATATAGATTTACTTTCAAATAAAATAGGTTAATACAAATTAGAGTTGTCTATTAAAAAAAAAAAGTACAAGCAACTGAATATTGTATTATTTTGACGTTATGTGATTCTCATTTAGCAGATATCAAGTTCTAAAGGGTAAAAATAAAAAATTGATAAATTTTAAAAAAATATCTATTATGGCAAAATCTATAAGGTAAGTTTCACTAGATTTTCAGATGTGCATTTATGTTCCAAATTATTCGAGCAAAACATTATTATCAAGATATATAAATTTACTTTCAAATAAAATAGGCTAATACAAATTAGAGTTGTCTATATAAAAAAAAAAAGTACAAGCAACTGTTTAGCATAGTTTAAGAGATCGATTCTAATAAATAATTGGACAGACATTTGTGCTTTAAGTATTTCAAATAGAATACCAAAAGAAAGAAATAAATGCTTACCCTATTTATTTGTACGGAGTAACATAATTAAAATAAAGTGGTGAGGTTAAGTCATTTTATCTCTATTCACCAAAATTCAACAAATCAATTTAGACAAAATGTTTAGATAGGCATTGAAATTCTATATCATTCAAATAAGATATGTAATAAAGAAAAGAATAAAACACTAATTAACAAAAATATCTTGAAGGACCAAATTCCTTCTCTTTTTGACTGACCAACGTCTGCCTATAAACATCAAGGCATGGGTTAACCATTGAGAACTCACGATGGTAGAAATAGGATAATTGACACTAGAGAAGATCAAAGACCTCCCATAACTTCTCACATAGGTAGATTTGGTTAGCTCACCATAATTTAACACTCACCATTCACTAGTGACACAATCTTTGATCTTGAGGTGGTGGAGTCACCATAATGGAACACTGACCATTAACTAGAGGCACAATCTTTGATCTTGAGGTGGTACAAGTCTCCATGCCAGATGCATGACATCATCATTTATGTAAGGGTGCAGATCCCACATAAGACAGTAGCTTTCTAGTTCTGGTGAGGATGTTTTAAGGTTGAGAGCCCCAACAATGCTTTTCTGCAACAACTCTAGCGGTCAGATAAGAATGTCTTTAAGTAAAACAAATATTGCATCCATGTGGATCCATTTACCTGCATATCACGGTCAAGCTTCAGCATGTCACTGATGACCCTCATTATAATGACCTGTGATATTGATGTATCTTGAAGATGTATATGTTTTGTTTCCTCCTGGTAAAGTGACAAAGCACAAAACATAATTTTAGTGGCCAAGTATATGGAAGCAAATGCACAAAACAAACAATGTTCATTTCGTGGGAACATAAGAGTAATCATTAATTTGAACACAATCTTGATTCACTTTCTTTCACATCTCTCCTTGGGTTACATGTGATGTAATGCATCACAGGTAATAAGCACTTTATTTTCCCATCATTTTATGATTATACAATTTAAAGAACTCAACAATGAAAATGATTTTGCTCTACTCCTTGAAAATATCTTCTCTAAGATGTTTGGTATTGACCTTTCCAATTTATTCCATTAATTGTAGCCATATCCTAGTGACATCCAACTTATGTTTAAACAAATGCTTATATATCTAAATGCAATATGTACATATAAAAATAAGAATACATGAGAAGTTGCGCAACCATTCAGGAAGGGACTCAATCCTCCCAATAAACAATCACCCAGAGAATTTCAGAAACCACAGTGACAACATACCATATCTAAGATTGTCAACTATCCACAAAATTAAATGTTGTTGAGATGACCTGTGATTTAGAATGTGTTCTCCAAATGAGCAATCCCAATGGCACATGGAACACTTTCCCCCTACAGGCCATAGCCTATATGTGACGCAAAAAAAATTAATTAATTAATTGATCCTGACTTTCACATCACAACCACATGTCTGATAGATATTTCTCAACTTTAACAGCAGCATTATGTGTTAGCCATTGGTCTTATTTCTGAGCTTAGCATGTTGTGATGTACAGCTGAAGTCATTCAGAAACCTAAATACTGACCAGAAATAGGTATTTCAACAATTCAATTGCCCCTGAAATAGCATAACAAAACTATCATCCTACTTTAGTTTAAAAAACCCAGTTACACAATGTTGGTTTCCATCGGTGCCTTTCTTGTACGTAATTTCCAAGAAATTAGCTTATGTTTTTCACATATTAGTGAGTAAAAACCGTATTAACAAGAGGATAGATTTCTTTCTGAGAGATGTTCACATTAAGAACAAAAATTCTACTTGATGTTCCTCTACATTCCTTTATATCTTGGGTCATATTCCATCCACAAATGGAATAGTAAAGAAGAAATGTCTTTTGCTATAATTATTATACACAGGAATCAAAGCCAATAGTCTCAATATCCTGAGGATCAATGGGAAAGAAATCAAGCATGATTATCATCTCATGGACAGCAGGAACAATCTGACAGTAGAAGCCATGGTACTGACTAGAGAAAACAAAACAGGTCTAGAATAATAATAATTGCATCAGTTATGCCCATAAACATTGCAAACCAGTATTATGGTCTTACAACATTTTCAGCATTTTATCCAAATTACATCAAGCTGGAATATGTTATAAATATATAATAACCACATGCACTCATCAAGATAAAAACTACAGAGTTCCCATCCAAGAAAACTACCCTAAAACCATCAATCAGCTAAATGTTCTGAAGTGCCTCATCTATCCAAAATTTACAAGCGATATATGGTTGAGGCACACTTTATCTTCTTTATATTAATTTGTCTCTATGACACTCTGAGTACAAATACTAAAGATTGAAGCTTATACATATGTACCAACAAAAGTTAAAACAAATCATAAATGTACAAAATTTTGTTACCTAATAACCATATAATCAAATAATCCAATTTTGCCCGATTCGGTTCATATACCAACCGGTCTACAAGTGCGAGCCCAAAGCAAGATGCAGACCGCCACCATTTCAAGTAGTTCCATCCAGTCTTTCTTCCTTTTTTTCCCCTAACGTTCGGTCTGAGTTTCTTTATCTTAACATGATTGAATCAAACCGGCCCGGCCCCTTTTAGGGCTCGCGAGGAGTCATGAGCCCTAGATGTCATGCAGTGTCCTCCCTCTCTCCCTCTCTGCACTATCACATGATCCGCTGTCCACGGTTTGCCTCCTGTTGTCCATGGCTGCTGCCTCATCTAGGTATTTCCATTTCTCCTCCTCTGCCATCTTCTCCCTTCTTCTTCTTCGTCTTCTTCTTCTTCTTCTTCTTCCTCTTCCTTCTCCCTTCTTCCTTCTTCTCCATTCCTCTTCCTTCCTCCTCCTTTCCTCCCTGTTTTATCCTCCCCTCCTCTGGCAGAAACAGTACCATGGTACATGCCAGCATACCATGTGTTGGTATGTTGGCATTAACAGGACCCATACCAGTTTGGACGTCGATCAATAAGTGACCTCGGTACAAAATTGCAAACTGTTCTTCTAATCATTATTAGTCCAAAAGAAAAGTAGACAATAGTAATCATCTTCATAATCTTCATCCAAGGTAACATTCTAAAAATTAATTAAGAGAAAACTACTTAGCAAGATATCAAGTAACCAGTCTACCTCGAAAGAAAGAACCAGGCATAGCATTTCTTCACTAGGAGTGTCATCCAACAGAGCTGTAATACTTTGATTTGCAGCTTGTGTGACACCAATGGCGTCTTCCATTAGGCAAACAAGTTCATCAAGCAAAGTTTCTACTGCAACAGTGAGTGCTTAAGAAAAAATGAATCTAAAAATATCCATCATTGATAACTCAAAAGTATGCTTAAAAATAGATAAACAAAAATAGATAAAGTTGAGATCCTAGTTCAATAGGAAATCTAGAAAATTTTAGTATGAAGATAAGATTATGGTTAAAAATGTTATGTTATAGGGATCATATTTGTGGTACATACACCAGATTCTATATGACAACGGGACAAGGAATCACCTTTCTTCAAATGGTCTTGAAGCCCCAGAACACAAATATGCACTGTCATGAAAATTTTCATGGAAAAATAAGAACAATTGATATAGAACTTCATAATATCTAGATAAAAAGATAACAGCATCAGTTTTCAAGCTAAATGCAAAATTATTTTTACAGAAACTCCACCATGTCTTCCACAGCCTTATTATAAATCAATCCCTGCCCTTCAGTTTCAAAGGTCCCCATAACAATGGAGAACAAGACCTTTGCACTCACGCTAGGATGTTAATCATCCAATGGAGTTACCAGTCATACATGCAGCACTCCTTGTGCAACACATTCGTCAATACATAACCTTGTGAACCCATTCAAAGTTGCAGTGAGTCTTTGCAGTTTAAGTGGGTTAGATACAGCACAAAAATTGATCAGTCCTGGGATTTACCCCTCTAGGACAACTAAGAGATTATTATATTACACCAGAACACATAAGTTCTTAACACAAGCAGATTCAATAGAACAAGTTATGGTCTTGACAACATCATAATGAAACGATATTAAAAATCTCAAAGCCCTGATTCCATGCCACATAAAATCACTCAAAAACATAAATAATTTACAAAGAAGAATGTCTACATCAATGGAGTACTTTATAGAAAGGGAAAATTATCTACTAACGTAATTTAGAAGTACATCTTTCCAAAGAAAGAATGGTGATTGATGAATCTTGATACAATGGATGTAACATTTTATTATTGTTTTTTTTTGTTGTTGTAATTTGTATATTCCTTTTCTTCTTGTACCTAGAGGGTGTACAGAAGGGAAATTGGTCATAATATAAATCACTATAAATAAATAATTGAAAACATTTTTTACCCACAATGTATGTCAATGTCCCTTTAGTGAGTTCAGAGAACTTGGAGTGGGTCCAAGATATTTAATTCTTAGCTTCTTTATTCTAACTATTCAATCTTTTCTTTCCACAATTATATAAGCCTTAAAACCCCTAAGAGCCATATGATAGACTTGTCCATGCCTTCCGTTTGCCTATACAAACCACCAAAACCCAAACTGCGAAGCTTATGGTGACATCGGAGTAGCACATCATTAGAAACCAGCGGAGCAACCTCAACAACCTTCTGGAACTAGTTGGGAAGGATCATGTCAAGTCTGTGTCTTCTCTAAAGCTTGCTTGGTATTTGTTGAATTTGATCAATTCTCTTTTTGCTAAATTATTTTCCTATGAATCAAACCAATCAACATCAAATTCTCTCGTGTTTCTTTTTTATTCCTTTCTTGAGCTTTACTCTAGATTCTAGGATCCCCTCGAACCTTAGAATCTTTATAGGTTATCCTATGTCATTTTAGTATTAAGTTCTTACATCATTTCCAGTTTAGCCAAGATCTTTTATCATTAAGGTTGATCTAAAGCTGCATTACAATTATGTATCTCAAAATAAGCATTCATCATCAGTTGTTTGATCTCAAGGATCAAGGTTTATGTTGTGGGTTTCAATCCAAAAAGAAAAAAAGGTGAGTTTCTATGTAACAGCACATAATGAGAGTCAATAATTTGAGAATGTAACAAATCTCCACATAGTTTACTAAGATTGACTAAGCAAATAAGGAACTTGGTCAAAATAATGTAGATGATAAAGAATAGTGTGCTTAATTGAAGACCATGCCCAAAAAACCAATCCCAACTCAGAATCAAGAAATTCTGATTATCTTGTAAGCAATTTTGGAGTACATATTTACCCAATAGATGATTGGCTATAATTTTTATAAGTTTTTCAAGTGGAGAGAAAAAAGACTAAAACAAATCTAAAATTCATTTCCAGTATTTACTTATTTTATTTCATCTAAAGTAAAAACAGTTATATATTCTATAAATATGGCTAGTCTCTTCTCTTTTTCTTGTGTTATGCTATGATGTTTGAAGTTATGAAGACTAATAAGAAATCTTCTTCCTTGAAACTAATTTAATCGACCATGTGCAAGACATGCAAAGGTGAGGTCTTATCCTGGAGAGTTAATCTTTAAGTTAGAGGGAGTCAAGTATTTATCATTTTCTATTAATAAATTATTTAATAGATTTTCATCTCTCTTTTCCCAATCACCATTATTATCCTCAAAAAAAAAAAAACTTCTTTGCTCTATGAGCTTCACCTTGCGTCAATCCTACACTAAACTTTGTACCAAGACATCATGTCCTATGTTATTTTAGGTCTCATCTGTGAGTTGCAAGACTTGCTCATCTTGTTTTATAAATTTATTAAATATACTACAGCTAGACTTTGAGGTTCAATGACCCATTTAGCCAATGCTACATTTTCTTTCACTCAATCTCCAAGAGAAACCTGACAACAACCACACTTCTTGTGGGTAGCAAATGGCAAAACATAACACTTCATTGTGCTCGTATAACAATAGTTCTCTTTATAACAAAAAAACAATGGCAACAAGCTCTAATCAGCTAAAATTTGTCTGAAAGCATCATCTCGCAGCATACATCACACTGTAGACAAGCAGTGATTGTGCTCTAGAATATTTAGTTTTCTTGCTCAAGTATACTGTAGGCTAGTTTTGGGACCACAATATGTTTGCTTCTTGGCAAACTAAGTGAGCAAAGTCCAAGTCACAAAACCATCTAATTGCAAGGATAAAGTTGTGGACATTAATTAACCTTTCCCCAAACCCCATATTGATTGGAGCCACTTGGATCGGGTCACCATCTTGTTCAAGTACACTTTTGGAGACTGAAAGATCCCCAGCTTTTGTTTCAATAATTGGAATAAGCAAATAACCACAGTATTGACTATTGACAAAGGGAAAGAATGACAGTAGCATTTTTGACCTGTGGTTACTTATTACTATAGCCACATATTGTTATCATGTGTTCAAGCTTCTTGCTGAAATTATATGTTGAAATTTACATGAACAAGTTAATGTCCATCTCCTTAAGAGAAATATCTCAATTCTCAATCTCTAAATTGTTATGCATTTGGATATGAATTTGATGGATCTTCTGCGAAAGGATATAGTTTCCAAGGTCTTGATTAAGTTATTTGTACAAATAATCCAAGACGTCTAGTCTTTGCATCATTTGATATAGTTTTGTATGTAATAAGAAACAGAAACATCTATGATTCGCTTTTATGGTTGCATCAAACAAGGAATTGTTTGCTGATTTGCATGGTTAGAATATACCATTCTACAATGACGTAGGCATGTATCATTCATGGCAACCATGCCAAAAGCTTGGCTGACGCATCAACATGGCTGATCAGATATGTTTGATAATTTTTGTGCCAGTGACGCCAAGTGTTGCTGATTATCTTCAGTTATGATGTACCATTAAAGCAACTTCATATGGAAAAATATATTCAGTTCTTGAATTATAGTGAAACATATAGTAATTACCTTCAGTAGTTATTGAAACCAAGGTTCGTAATTTCATACTATACCAGCATACCAAGCTCTCCTCGATATGATATGGTACAGGCATACCATTCGGTACGCCTATACATACATAGATACATAGATACATATATATATACATAGAAATATATATATATATATATATATATATATATATAACATAAAAAAATTAAAAAAAAGAGGTGACCTCGTTTTCTTCTCCCTGCGCGGATGAGGAGAAGCCTCAACGATGTCACCGAGGCCTCCTCTTCCTTTCCTCATCACCTCAAATGAGGAGAAGATGGCGGTGAAGAAGATGCTGCCTCACGAGGTTCTCCTCATCCACGGTGCTATCCAAGGCAAGGTATGTAGTTTCGAATCTTACCTCAGACTTCTCCCTCTTCTTCTCCTTCTCTCTTTCTTCTTCCTTGCTTCTTCCCCCGCTGCAGCTAGCCTTGCCGCAGCCAAGCTGATACCACTCAGTAGCTAACAGCAGCGGTCGAAATCAACCGTTACCGACCTGTTTCGGGTAGTAACGGGGCGGAAACAACCCCTGGCTAGGTCAAGGGTACCGTCCGATAGCGGGCGGTCCACATATTTGAAACTGCATACCTTGATTGAAACTACTTTAGTCCTGTTTAGTTTATGTGGCAAGTAACAACTTACAATTAGATATATTTTGTACACTTTGTTGGTGATGTCTGTAACCAGCTTCAACATAAACCTTCATTCGCTCGTTCCAGTTGGCACCAATTGTGACAGCAACATTCTCTGATGTCTTCTGAAATTCTGAACTCCTAAACTTTTCTGTACAAAGAAGAAAAACATAAAAAATATGAACTTCATCTGTAAGATAGAATTGTAACTGCAGAATATGGCAAATTTCTAAGCATATTAATCATGTTTTATCAAAAAAGGCAGGGACTAGCATTTTCCGAAGATAAGAAGTCAAAAGAGAAATAAAACAAAGATTAAGCAAGTAAAAAGACCAAAAGAAGAGGAACAAGTTAATTAAGCCAGAAAACCCACCTAAGGAAAGAGCAACAACAATTTTAACTTTTCGCCTACATGTCATGTGGTACATATAGATCTGGGCCTCAACTGAAATGTGGAATTGTGGACTGCTCAACTTCAGACAATCCACATTTAGTGTAGAGCTGCACTGGTTGGGGCCTGATAACGGGCTTGAACCGTGTGATAAGCCTAGTTCAGTTTTCGTTTTAAGTAACCCTGATCCCATAACCCACCCTATGCCATCTCCCTTGTGCTCACCTCCATGACACCGCCAACAGTCCACAAACTAATGCTGTCAATAAGCCTGGTCCTACTCTCCTCAGCCACTGCAGACTCCTCCTCCCCTTCCTTTCCACCACCTCTTGTCCTGTCTTTCCTCCTCGCTTCTTCCTCCTCATCTTCTCCTCATCCCTCCCCCTCCTCCCACCCCCATCTTTTCTTGGGACCACAGTACATGTCGGCATATCATTTGCCAGCACGTGAACACAGATCAGAACCGAGCAAGTCTGTGGCCTGTGCCAGACCTGAAATATAGAACCTTGGCACCATGGGTATATATATCATGACAAAAGGGCGTTTAGAATAAGAAAGGAAGACACAAGCAAATAGTAATTTGTCAGCATACTATATAGATATATAACATGGCTAGTAAACATTGACAATATTCTTTTTCAAGCTTTGAGGTGCTTCTAAAGACCAGTAATCTCAGACTCTAAATTTATAACCCCATCAGGATTTAGAACTCTGAAATTGTACAGGATCAAAACCTCATCCTTCCATCGCTCTAGTAAAGGGTATGCATCTATAAAGATATAAAAAAGTAGACATACCTATCGCACCATGAAATCCAATAAGAAACCTCTTTCCCACATCAACCAGCTCCTCATATTTTGCAGTTCTGCAAGATTGTCTCCTCTTGATCTCATGATTATTTTATAACAAGAAGCACTCATCAAATAAACATAATAAGTTGACACAACGCACTGATCCGAGATGCTAGTTTTGGAATGAGAACTGAGAAAGACATGAAATTTGTACTAAGGGAAGCACTTGCAATGAATTATACAGCATAAAGACATCTATGGACAAAATGGGGTTAATCTTCAAGCATAGCTCTTCTAATTGAATTTAGGGATTTAATTCATATAAGAATATGGTCATCACATGCCTTACTGATGGAGGAAGATCATTTTAGTACTAATTTACAAGAATAAGGGTGACATCCAAGGTTGTTCTAGTTATACAGCAATTAAGATTATGAGTTGCACTATGAAAATTTGGGACAATGATTGGAAGTTGAATAAGATGTGAAACAAATATTTCCAAAAAACAATTTGATTTTAGGCTTGGAAGATCAATAATTGAAGTTATTTATTTATTAAAACAATTTATGAAAAAGTATCGAAAGATTGGAGTACGGTCTTTATTAATTTAGAGAAGGTTTATGATAGAGTTCATAGAGATTTATAATTGTGGATTATAAAAAAGAAAGGTGTATCTATTAATTATATTGATGTTATATAAGATAAATAAGATAGTAATAAAATCACTAGTAGACTTAATGATATAGTGTTAAAAGATATATAGTCAAGTTGACAAATAAGAAATTTCCTTAAGGGCTTAGGTATCATGGTTCAATTATTCAACAAGCTGAAGACATTGATTAATACATTATCGATAAGGCAAAAACTAAATGGCTCAACTGGAGATGGGCATCAGGAGTTCTCTGTGTACATAACTTTTAGATTAAAAAAAATTCTATACGACTATTGTTAGACCAATGATGTTATGGATCTGAAGGTTGGGTAGTTAACAAACCATATATATTTGGGTGGATATGTGGGATTGGTAGAAAAGATAGGAAAAAGATATTATCTTCATAAATTGTTAGGTGAGGCTTCGAAGATAAAATGAGGAAGAATCATTTTACATGGTTCGGACATGTGCTAAAGAGACCTATACATACTGTAGTGATACTGCAGTTAGGTGTGAAATAATTACTATTAGTGGAACAACGAGACATAGAGGAAGGGGAAAGCTGCCACATCTCATGGACAGTTGCAATGGAAAATGATAATATTATTGCAAACTATACTGTCTAAGTAAAACCTATTTTCTGTGCTTACTTTGTCATGAAGTCTAAAAAGATTCTGGTCATATTTCCACCCAATTCGCAATGAATTTTCTCCAGCTCACACTTCTTTTTCAAAACCTGCAAAGGAGATATTTTGAAGGTACAAAGTCATTAGGGTTTTGTTCATTCCTTTTTTCTTGTCAGAAACGCGTTGAAGTTGGCAGGTGAATAATAGCTTCAAGAGCGGCGCAACCGGAGGAAAACGAGTACAAAGAGATCGAGAGGAACCGGATCGTCGTTGGCGCCGCTGACCGCGATGGTGCCAGACGAGGCCATCGGCAGGACGATCGCAATGGCTCCGGCGTCGGCCGCCGTCCCTGCGAGGTGGGATAGAGAGCAGAAGTAGGCAGCGGTTTGTGAGGCGCCCCTTCTCTCCCCTTTCACGACGGCAAATCGTACGGTATCGATGAGCAGACTGGTTATGTTATCGGAGAATCATGGTACATTTAAATTATCTTTTTAACTAAATAAAATATTTAAGATATATTTTAGTTAGTTTTATTTTTATAATGCATCATTTAACTCTTTATGATTTATTTATAATTATATTTTTAAAAATATAATATATAAATCTCTTTCGTCAAATTTGAGTTAATATATATTAAAAAATATTTACGAACGATAGTAAATTATTAACTCTAGATATATAATTTAACTTTTTTAGAAAAATCTATTTTAACATCTATGATTTTAATAATAGATAAAATCAATAGCTGTTGTAGATTATCTGAGCGGTACCACTATTTGAGCCTAATGATACCAATGTCCAAGCTTATTCAAGGCCATTGATTTAGACTTTTAATGAGCCCAACTTGGTTCTAGTTAAAGTCCAATAAGTTTTTTGATAAGTTGGTATGATTTGAACTCAATACCAACTCCATTTAACCCTAAAAGATCTCTATCAAGACATAAATAATCTAATCACATTTTTGACATAATCATGAAGCTTTCAACATGTTGTCCAACATTCCATCATATCATCTGATCATTCGACACTTAGTCTGAACCTCTGTAGCATTATTCAGTCCTTCGACATATCTCTCGATCTATTAGCATGTTAACCTTTTTCACAATATCTAGTCTTTTGACTCAATACCTGATCCTTCTAAATGATGCCCGAACTCATGGCACAAAAGTCAAATCTTTGGCATGTCAATCAATTCTTAAGCTCGACATCCAATTTCTGATATGATACTTATCTTACCCAACGTTTGATTCTCCTACTTCGACAATTTACCTTTCCATAATTTGAGTCAGTGATGAAAGTTTTTTCTATGTTACTTATCTTAAAAGCATATAGTCTATAAACTTATTAATTGATTTCATTATTAAAATTTGAGACTCAACAAGTACCATCGTTGGCATGGGCGATACCATCGTCGGAACTATCAAAAAAACACAAATAGTGGCTTTCGGTTCTTAAGCAGTATCACCACCCGGGCTTGGCCAACTTTAGATCACCGAATTGGCCTTCCAACAGGTCTAATTTGACCCTGGTTTAAGCCCAATGAACTTCTTGTTAAGTTGATATGGTTTGAACTCAATGCTAACATAATTTTATATTGAACGGCCTCGATCAAGACTGAATCACTCCAATCACATATTTAGCACAATCATAAAGCTTTCTGCATGTTGTTCAACATTCCGGCATGTCATCCGATCATCTGACATTTTGTTCGAACCTCCGACGCATCGTCATTTCCTTTGGCATATCTTTTAATTTATTGGCATCTTGACTTCCCACAACATCTGATCTTATTGTGCAATACTTGATCCTTCCGGCATGATGTCTTAATTCATAGCACAAAATCAAATCTTTGGCACGTCGACCAATCCTTCGACCCGACATCCAATCTCTGATATGATATTTTTTTTTTCGGCCTAACGTTTGATTCTCCTACTTCGATAACTTGTCCTTCGATGGTTCAAGTCTGTGATTGAAGTTTTTCTTATGTCATTTATATCAAAAGTTTATTAGTCCATAAACTCATCAATTGATTTTATCATCAAGATCTGAGATTCAATACTTTGTAGTTGTGGATCGACTTACGAAGTATGCTCATTTTTGTGCTATATGATACCCTTAAACTACTGCAAGTGTTGCTTATATTTTTATCAAGAATATAGTTAAATTACATGGAGTTCCCCATTCATTTTTAGCAATTGATATAAAGTTTTTACTAGTGTATTTTAAACTTAGCTTTTTCGCTTGTGAGGTATCGGACTGAATATGAGTATTGTTATTATTTAGTCTTGAGGATAAGACTGATTTGAAGATAAGAGAAACGTTAAGGATACCTTGAATTTTTGAGTCCTAAACCGATGAAAAAAATATATTTTTTGGGTTTTTAATCTTAGTAGGAGTGGGTTGAGTTTCCTAGTGTTAGTAGGAGTTAGCTAGGGTTTTTATTTAGACTAAGGAGTAGAACTATTCTTAAGTAATGTATTTGGCTAGGGTTTTTATAAATGAAGTTTCTTTTAGCCTTTGGTTAATAAGAAGGTTGATCCCCTTGAATTGATCGAAGGAGATTGATTCCGAGCTGATCTTATATGTTTTTTCTTTTTTCTATAAGAAAAAATCTATTAAAAAAAAAAGCTACTGATGCCATGATAAGATATTATTTTTTTAACAATATATATTCTAAACATATAAGGTGAAATAATATTAAAAAATTGTAAAACTTATCTTATCTTTAGAGAGAGAAAACTCACGGTGTTGATTAGCTATTCTTGTTAGAAAAAAAATAAAATTAAAAGATCTGAAGGTCTAATTAGGTTGATAATTGAAAATTGATATATCGAACATTTAGAATAATCTAATGTTTTTTGTTGGACCAAAAAAAAAACTGCTTGTTCCCATTCTAGAGTTTAATATACAATTATGCTATCACTCAATCTGGAAATCGATCCAACATGAAAAATTAAAAAGGAAATTAGTAACACGCATGACCGGCCACAGTGATGCATCTTAAACCAACAAGCGTCCGATCACATTCCAAAACCTCTCCCAAGAATAAACAAACGCATCAATGTTCGTCACACGGTGGAACGGAATAATACCAAAGGAGAGAACCTGTGGTTTACATTTTTTTCCGGTAAATTAATGTTTCCTTGGTTACGTAAACAGTCTAAAAAATATTTTTTTTTTTCTTTTTTGGCAGCGCGTGCTTACCAGTTTTAACATGAACGGTGGTGGGCCCACGAGGGTCTGCATCTGTGTCACAAATCGGCGTCAGAAACTAACTAATCGCACGCACATCGATCGGCGAGGCAGAGCGGGGCCCTTCTTAACTTTAACCGGCGAGTTACGGTAATTACTCCCCCCCCCCCAATAATAATAATAATAATAATAATTAGAGCCACAGGAGCAGCCGGCGGTCTTATCTGGTATCCCTTCCGCCCGTTTGGGCCGACTCTGGTTGATTGACTCACCGAGTCACGATGCGCGTTTCTTCAGCGGGTGGATGACAAAAAGGTGCAGCCCTCGACCGACCTAGCCCAGGCGCAGCGTGGACGGTGACTGGTTGCCGCAGGAGGCACGCATCGAAACATCCTACAATTAAACGCATAAGATCGCACGTAGGTTGAGCAGGAAATTGCTTCGTCTTCTCCTCGCGTCCTTCACGCCAGGCTTTGACAAAATTGTGCCGCGGATGCTCGATACCCCCCATACAAAATAGGTACGCACGCAGTTTCCCCTTCAATGAAATATAATTTCTGGTCCGGGAGTACCAATTGTTATCCTCCGATATATATGTATATATATTGTTGCCTCTCCTTTTCTGTTTCTCTTGCTGGATGGATAAATTGGTTAATTCCGTCGCTAGTTTTTGATTTCGGAACGAATTGGAAGGATTATGTTGCAGCGATTCGTGGACAACCTTCTCGCCGTCACAAAAGAGTTCGTCCTTTTTCCCTCCTTTGCTCCCCTCTTCCTCTTCTTTTGTTTGTTTTTTGCCGTGCTTGCTCTTGTTTATGTAAATTTCGGTTAATTGTACCTGGTTAGAAATGAAATAGGTTTCTTCGCAACCATACGTAATTGATTTTTTCACTGGATGAAATTTTGTGATTCTAATGGGTGGGGTTGCGATGATGATTCCGTTTAAATTATGGGTTTTGAGGATCGACGACGGTAACCTATTTGACGAAATACCTTTCCTGTGCGAAAGATGCGTAATTTGTCCATATTGTCAAAGCGTGGCTCTCTTTGCTGGCCTTATGATTTCACTCCTGCAGGTGATTTGCTTATTGATGATTTATGATTGATAATCAACATTTTTTGTGCTCGTGGGAGATATATTATTAGTGTATCTCACGGTACCTAGAGGTAGTTTGTTACCTACAGTTGTCATATGGATGGAATAGACGTGGACATTTGATGTAGGAGAAGAAATGGAGACTCTTAAGATAAAGCAATGGTTGGAGTGATAAAAAAGAAACAATATATGTTTTGGCAAGTATTGGGATATTCAAGACCCAGGAGCCAGGCTTCAAAGCATTTTCATGTTGCTTCTGTTATTATGTTCATCTGTGTTCTTGTTGCATTTCAAAAATCAGAAATCCACTAGCCTTCTTGAGATTTGCATTGCAGCATATTATACGGTATGGTGTGTGGACTTGTGGGAATAATTCTATTTCGATTCCAGAGTTTAGGTTAGTGACATATTTTGTGCTTGTTTGAGAACTCTTTATATGGTCCAAGGATTCCTTTATATATTGATCTTGCACTTATTGTAGTGGTTATATAAATGTTGATTTCTTTGAGGTTTTTCCCTTTGTGCTGTTTTAAGGGAATAAGTCTTTATGCTTTGTTTAAGGGTGTTCAAATATAAATCAGATTGAGATCGATCAAGGCTTTTATGGTGCAACTTAACACCATCAACATTGACCATGTTAGTAGATCTAGGATTTATCCTAGTGAACACAGATTCCCTCTGACAACAACAAAGATACATCATGATGATAGCTGCATTCACATGTACATATATGGATCTGGATGGAGGAAAAAAGAATTAAAATTATTTTTTTTACATTTAATTATTGTGTTCTGTTCCGTTTGTTTGTTCTTTTATTGCTGAAAATGGTATGTTGAAACTAGAAGTTAGATATTTTGTTGACTACTGTTGTATAATAATTTGCTATGCACCAATTAGTTCAATTTTTTTTTTTTTTAATAGTGTCTTCTAGAGGTTCTTCCTGGGCCATTAATTTTACACCTAAGATAGTATGTTCTCATATTCTTGGCTTCTTGTCTGAATTGGCTCAAAGCAATAAAATTATCATTCCTTGGACTCGTTGGCTTTTGTGTTACTATAAATATACTGGTGTGGAAATTTGTACTTACTATTTAAGGTTGTTGTCCATGTCCATTTAATGTCTTGAACTTTTTTCTCGTGAGCAGTGCCATAGTTTATAGAACTGAATCCTAGGATTGTTATGCTGGGTGGCATGGTTCTGAAACATATTGCATTATGCCAACATGTATTTTAGATGCTGACATATGGCTAGGCTGAATTTTGGCCTGTGCTAATCAGCACAAGGATGGGACAATCTATACGACAGGATTATAGTGTCAAGAAACTATCTACAAGTTCCCATGCTACTAGGGGTTGGCATAGACACGTAAATATTTGCCATTTATTGTGGAGAACTGAAGATCTATATATTTATCCATTGTCTAATAAAATGTGGTCCATATTTTTGAATTTATTTTGTTATACAGAAAAAATATTAACCTTTAACTGCAAGTCTTTGGATCATATACGTTTGTAGTGCCTAAGCTTTTACAATTTTGAGTTAGTCTTAGATATATGGACATTTGATTTGTATAGGTGTATCTTTATCTCATGTTTTGGTATACTTCAATATTTTATGTGCCATGTCTTGCAGGTCGGTGAAGACATTCACTTATGAATCTTTAATCAATATTGCAAGGCTGATAAATGGGGTTTCGGCACTTGTGTTGACTATATTGCCAGGGAAGACAACCATTTTGGAAGGGATTCATGGCTGGGAACTCAGACCCACCTTACGTGGACCTCGTCTTCCTCGATGGATGGAAAAGTAAGTTTTGGCTCATTTCATTTTGGAGATATGTTCATTAATATCTTAACTTGTTTTTATGAGTATTAGTTAATGATGATTATAAACTTTATCTACACATTTTATGCATCTGAAGTGAATGATACTCTTTCAAGTTAAAATGACTACTGTATGGTTGTAGGAAAAAAGAAATGGATGAGCTAAGGCTTTGTTGTTCCTGGGAAAGAAAATGAAGTTTTAGACTCTAGTTCAAGGAATGCAATGAACCAGGCAGTGTTTATTGGTTCGATCGTGAACCGGCACATACACTGTCCATTTTGAGTGGTCCACATATGGTACTGGGATTGGACCAGGTGGTAAACCCGTTTTCCTTTTTCTTATTTCTTGATGCTAAAAGGCTACAACCTGCCCCCTCATCTGTGCCTCTCACAACCTGCGATGCATGCAACCCTCCATGTGCCACTTCCATTGCCTGCCGCAAACTTCCTCCTCCGTCACCGCTTTCTCCTCCACCTCTTATAAGTTGCTTCGGAGAATGCTAAAAGTCTGAGTTAATTACAACTTGGTTATAAAGGAAATCTTAGTTTATTCTGGCGAGTGTCACTGGGTTTGCAGTTGTTTGGTTTCTGATTATTTATATCTCTTTTATTTTTGTTTGTGTGACCAAATGATAGTATGTTTGGCAGCTTCTGCATAGAGAAAAACACCTTGTGCATGGGCATCTCATATATCTTGCTGTACTTTAGTTGTGATCAATTTAGGTTAAACATAAATATACCAATGGAATGCATACATTCTATCCTCAGAATCAGGGACATCTAAGTCCATCTTTATCTCTTCCCTCAGCATAGCTCGACATTAATATGCATACTTACTGTTACGGTGATTTTTAAACTTTGTGTATACAAGTAGCATAGAATTATTCTGAGAAATGGATATCTGAGAATTGTCTGTTTGCTTTTTCCATTAATGGTGCTGTTATCCCTGCATTTCTAGCATATATAGGTCTAATTTTATCATTTTATTACTCATGATGACAGTGGTGTTTCTTCATTCAACAAGCTTGTTCATGAGCTTTCCATGGATACTGAAACTTCCTCAGATGCTGATTCTATAGCAGGCGAAGAGGATAATGAAGAGAACATATATCCTTCCTCTCCCTTGTCGCAGGCTTCACGACTATCATATAGCAGCAGTTTCAGTAGACATGATCGACATTTCATACGCTCAATCAAATTCCTGCTTTCCTGGATCCTTTGGCCTGCAGTATTTCTTCTAAGGCTGCCACATATTGTCTTCCAGTTGGCATGTTTTAGAAGAGGTGGGATGATCCCTACAGGCAACTTAAGAGTATGCCATATTTCAAGCCCTCACCAGACAAGAAGGTCCATTCATACAAAGGATCATGTTGTTCAGCGCACCACTGATAGGAGACGAGGTGTGATTGAGGTATTATCCAGGATCATGTTATCCAAAATTCTTAGTCTAGGTGGCACAAACAATTCAGATATTGAAACTTATGTTGATACACTAATTTCTTGAGTTAACTTTACAAGAATAACTTAGCAAAACTCTTGTCTAGGATCTGCATATGGCAATTGAGATATTCATCGAGTCAGCTTTCGAGACTGCCCATAATGTTGCACACTTCCTTCTTTCCCCTTCGCAACTTCACAGAAGATTGTTCGGATGGTTCTCTTCAAATGGAGGTGCTAGAAAAGATAACTACGGTGTTGACATGGATATGGTGATTCCAACTAATACCCTTGGCGATGCTGAACCAACGCCAACTGAAAGGCAGCACACTCTACATTATTCTCTGAATACTGATGCTCGGACATGTCAAGATGTCATAACCGAGCTTGGGTGAGAATCATCTGCATATTTTTTTTCTCATATTTTCTTGGTTCTTATTTTTAACAAAAAATCATGAAGAATAAAACACAGCTGATATGACTAACCATCAATTGGAGAAGAATAGTGTCAGTTCTTTTGTCTCACATGCATAACTCCTCTACTTGCAAGGGCAAGTATATATCAAGGTCTGTTATACTGAATGGTACCGCCCATATTGGGCGGTACGTATTGGTCCGCCAGTAGACCGGTATGTGGATCGCCCGCTAGCGGGCGGTACCTTTGTTTCCGCCTCGTTATCACCCGAAACATGTCGGTGGCGATCGATTTCGACCGTCGCCGCCCGTTGAAGGGCGGTATCAACCTGGCTGCAGTAAGGGAGAAGGAAGACGAGGAAGAAGAAGAGGGAGAACCTAGAGATCTGACGCCACTCTCCCTCGACGATCCCGATCCATCATCGCCCTCCCACGTCGAACGCCGCAGATGAGGAGAAGACATTGCCTCCTCCTCTTCTCCTCGTCTGAGGCGACGAGGAGAAGAGGGGGGCTCGCTACCTCGGTGGCGTCGCCTCTTTTTAATTTTTTATATTTTTTATATTATATAAATAAGCGTACCGAGTTGTATGCTAGGGCGTATACCATACCATACCGAGCTTCGGTATAAGATGAAATTACGAATCTTGGTATATATTGATTCTTCCAAACACCGCATCCAATAGACCCTTATGTGCTAGACTGCCCAATTTTTATTTATATACATATACCCCCATGTTTTGATATATTTCAAAATCGACAATTGAGTTGTCAAGGTATAACTTTTGTTCCATCAAAGAATAACGTGTCAAGATCCACAACCCAAAATATCCATATTTTGATTGGGATTAGCTTGATTAGAGATTCATATATAAATATAAGAAAATCAAAATAAAAAAAATTAGAAAGTAAAGATATTGACTAAATGCTATAAATTTTATAAAATAAAAAAATATAAAATGATAGGCAAAAAAGTAAAAATAAATTCATAAAACAGACCAGATGAGAAACTAACAAAGCAGTAGCTAAAGAGAGTGTGAGAGTAAAATGAATTGAAATAGGGGGAGAGGAAAGGGTTTAAAAAACCCTTAGGAATGCTCCAACAGTCAAATTGATCATTAGAGCACCATTACCATTCGGTAATGGTCGATTTCGATCGTTCCCACTCGACACTGGGCAGTAATGGTCGAAATCAACCGGTATCAGCTGTTACAGGTTAGTAGCAGTTGAAATTTCGACCTGTAATGGCACAGCGGCGTATTGCCCGATTCGGGGCCAAAAGATCCATATCGCCCGGTAAGGGTGGTCCATGTGCCAGTCAGCTAGTGGACTGGTATGTACTGCTAATACTGGGCGGTACGTTAAGGTATTGAAATCCCTGATTTGGATAGATTTGCATTAGCTCAGGATAGTTCAATTGGGTTTGAGTTCTTTTTACATTTGTATTACAGTTTGTTGAAAACGCTAAATGCTAATGTTCACAAAACTGTAGCATGGTTTCGTCATGTTATTGTACTCTTCCAAGAGTAGGATTTTAATCATAGTTAGATTTTTTATGAAGGCTGGCTGATCCTATCCAACAAAGTAGGAATTAGCCAGGAGGTTATTGGTTACTGCTGTATGCTTCAAGAATTCTAAGGGCTCAATCCTCATCAGATAGTAGCAGCAAAATGTGATGACAGCTAGCATTCCAACATGCAATATTCATCAAGATTTCTGGAGAAGTAACCTGCGACATTAGCCAACTAGCAATTCTGAACAAAATATCTGAACATGGTAGCAGAGTTGCTGTGTTTTTCCAATCAAATTTGATTAGACAACAAAGGAAAGCTGTGCTGATTCTGAAGCAATTGGATGAGCTATGAAGGACAACTAATAAATTACAATACTAGTTCTTGAACTTTGTGCCACAATCAGTTGGCTCCTAAATATCAGATTTTTTCATTTAGCTCAATAAACATTAAGATTTTACTCAGGTACTATGGTCAGCTTTTGTCCATTAGTTTTGATGAGAAACTGACTTGGCTTCATAGTAAGGCTTGATTTGGCACCATCACATAAACTGATTGAGAAAAATTGTTTGATATGCCTACTATAGTTATTAGAAGTTAGTAGACTGACTGACAATTGTCATGTCAAATTTCTATCGAGAGTTTTGGATGGAGGCTAACTTTTGTGCTTGATTAAATGTTAATTTAAGTTTCTAGAGTTAATTGTGAAAAGTTTGAAATTTAGGGTCCCAATTTGAATTTGTCTTTTATATTTAATCCTTCTTGATAAATTCCTTTTGGACATAGTAGTGGTGGAGTTCACCTATTTATATGTTGTTTTAAGGTGGCCATTTCTCTCACATGTTTAATCCAGCTTATAGTACATCTTTCTTACAATGGCTTCTACATTTCTTGACCTTTGCTTCCTCTATCATATTTGTTCATTTTCCCTTATGCCATAGGTTACCAGTTCTCTTTATTAATGGGCAATCATTTGTCGGGAGGGATTTGTTTATCTAGTCTGGTGATCTGAAATGAGTTCCTAAGTTCCCAAACAAGTATGCTTTAGGCAAAAGAAGGTAACAGTCTTCAAAATTCTACTTGACATGGAAAATTTTTGGAAGAAGAGAAATTTTTACAGTTAACGTATAATTAAGCCAAAGAAATGAAAATTTTCACTCAAATCTGTACATAGTATGTATGTTTCAGGTTGTTATTATCCTCATTGGGTTTTTAATTGGTACAGAGTTTGGTTCCCAGTCGCTGGCAGTGTTCTAAGCTGTTGGCTTGCATGCCTAACTCGAGCTCGTCTTGGGCTTGGTTCGTCTGGTGACTTGACTTAATATGCTCCTACTTTGACCTATCTGAATCCTTAACTGAGTAATGTTACAAGCTGATGTCTAATAGCTTCTGTGGTTTTCTATTGCTGTGATAATTTTGATGTTTGTTGATTTACCTGTTTGATCTTTTAATTATATCTTGACAATGGTAAACAACGTAAATCTAGCTTTCTTGTTATGCCATTTGTCTATTAATGTTTATTTGCATTTCTGAATTTCAGGTATCCTTATGAGGCTATTCGTGTGGTTACCTCTGATGGATATGTACTGCTTTTGGAGAGAATTCCAAGGTTGACATAGACGATGTTCACTAGTGTTCTTCCCAGTTTAATTGTTCATGTCTTCACTTTTGTTTGTTTTATACATGAATTTTTCCTACAGGCGTGATTCAGAAAAGGTTGTCTATTTGCAACATGGAATATTGGACTCCTCAATGGGGTGAGTTGCATTTGATAAAATTATATTGTTTGCTAGTGATATTAATTTTTTGTGTGGACTGATATTCTCTTTTGTTGTTTGGCATTTTATTTGTTAAACAAAGTTTTGGATGAACAGTGTAGGTCATAGTACTGCTTCTCCAACATTTACTTTCACATAACTATCATACATTGTGAAAATTGCTCCTTGAATCATTTGCAAAATCTGACAAGTTTATACTGAAGAACACATGTTTCTTTTTCTGAAAAGAAGTTTCAGGTATTATTTTTCAAACATTGAGAACATTAACAGCTGCAAGTTCCTTAGTAACTATATTAATACTGGAAAAATTCCATTCGCATCTTGCTATTCCCACCTTTAGGTTACAAGTAATCTGATTTCTCATCTTTTGAACTTATGTTGAGTGATTGATTTTATGTTTGTTTGAAATTTTGTAGAAGATTCAATTGCAGTTCGACTCTATTCCCCTTGAAGTAGGAATCATTATTCACAATTCCACTTGCATTGCATATAAGGTCTTCCATGTAAAATTATGTGGAGTACAGCAAATTAAAAATATAGGATTAGGTCTGGCTTTAAGCTATGATCAGTGTGATTGGAATTTGATGCCGAGAACCTAAACAATGTTTCGAACTTTCTAATGAAGATTCCAATAATTGCTCTATAGTTGCATGTGAAATTCTTATGTACATAAGATTTTCAGTTTGATCATGTTCCTGCTACTCTTCTTACTGTTTTAAAACTTGATCAACCAATATGGATCTGAGTTGATTTCTCTAGATATCAGTCTGTTAGATTCAATTAAGTTTGATTGATTAGATTTGTCTTTTAGGGATATTCTCTTCATGTTTCAATTTGTTGCATAGAAATGAACAAAGATTGCTGCTACCACAAATCTGTTACATCACTATTCTATTTCTTTGAGAAGCATTAGTTGCCATCTAATGCTTCTGTTTTGCATTTGCTAGTTGGATCTCCAATGGGGTTGTTGGTTCTCCTGCTTTTGCAGCTTTTGATCAAGGTTTGTTTATATTTTCTTCAAGTAAATTAACAAAACATGGGAAATTATTAGACCATCCAATTTTGCATGTTTAATTTTCAGGTTATGATGTTTTTCTTGGAAACTTACGTGGGTTAGTTTCAAGGGAGCATGTGGACGTGAACATTTCCTCACGCAAGTAAGTTGTTGTTCTATCATAAATTCCTTGCTTTTTATTGCATTAGCACATAACTAAGCAATTGTCTTAATTGTTGACCATCCAGAGTGCTGCTGTCTGGATCTTGTAGTTGGATGATTGTTTTAGGCTTGCGAAGAGCCTTATAGTTTGTTGTTTTTGATGAAGATTTTGATAGGGTGCCCAGACACCTAAGAAAAAAAGGATCAAATATATATTATATTCTAACACCCCCCATATGGACAAGCTGGATTAGACTTTGCATAAACCAAACTTAAGCACATGGCTCTTTCCAATTAAGGAGAAAGGGCATTGCACAAGTATTAGTCAAACACGAGACGAGTAAAGAGGGTCTGGAACATGATTGAACTCACAACCTTCTTTTGATACCATGATAAAAACTTTCCAAAAGCCAAGCTGTTAGGAAAAACCCAATATATATTAGGTTCTAAAAGTTTCCACACTTGATTTCTTCCTGTTTATTGTTGGTTTTCTTGGATTTTTTTAGTAAGATTTTTTTACTAATAAGCCAGAGTTTAGACAGGTTGAATGGAAACACATGCTCTATTAAATGGATTAGACTTATAGAATATGGATATTTGGGATATTTAGTTTTCCATCGAAATCATTGACGGCTTTGTTCTACAAAAACACCCACTTTCAATGTTATCGAGCACAAAAAAATTCTTTAATTTGTCTAAGTATTCTATTTATTAGTAACGTTAAAGAAATGGGTGCTCTATTGTAGTTTTTCATATGCTTGAGCAGACAACAGAACCTGGCATCTGTGTATTCTGAAGGGTATGTGTATAACTTTATCTGGTATTAGAAGCATGAAGAGGTTAGAGAGGGCATTGCAGAGCTCAACTACAATGTGATTTGACATCTCTATCTGCCGAACAGTGATCAGGAGTTTTTGGTGTCATGTTTGTCACTTGTCAGAACACATATGCTGATCCTAAATAATGCAGGTACTGGAGATACTCTATCAATGAACATGCAACAAAGGACATACCAGCAATGATAGAGAAGATACATGAGATAAAAACTTTGGAATTAAATAAACTCGCTAGACCTGATTTGGATGGAGAAGTACATGATCAGCCCTACAAACTGTGTGCAGTCTCCCACAGCCTGGGAGGAGCAGTTATGCTGATGTATGTCATAACATCTAGAATTGAGTTGAAACCTCACAGATTATCAAGGTTGATCTTGTTGTCTCCTGCGGGTTTTCATGATGACTCTACAATAGCGTTTAAATTACTAGAGAAACTTCTGCTACTTCTTGGTCCTGTGCTTGCTCCCATTGTCCCTGGACTGTATATACCCACTAGGTTCTTCAGGATGCTTATTAACAAGTTAGCTAGAGATTTTCAGAACTACCCTGCTTTGGGAGGTCTTGTGCAGACTCTTATGAGCTACGTGGTGGGTGGTGACAGCTCAAATTGGATTGGAGTTCTCAGCTTGCCTCATTACAACATGTATGACATGCCTGGGGTATCACTTCACGTCGCCCTTCACCTTGCACAGATGAAACGGGCAAGAAAGTTTATAATGTATGATTATGGAAGTGCAGCTGCGAATATAGAAGCATATGGAATGCCAGAGCCTTTGGACTTGGGAAAAAATTACGAACTTATTGACATTCCTGTCGATTTGGTAGCAGGGCGAAAAGACAAGGTTATTAGACCATCAATGGTGAGAAAGCACTACAAGTTGATGAAGAAAGCAGATGTGCAGGTTTCTTACAAGGAGTTTGAATATGCTCATTTGGACTTCACATTCTCACACAGAGAGGAGCTTTTGGCCTATGTCATGTCCCGTCTTTTGCTGGTGGCTCCAACACAAAAGCACCACAGAGCCCAGGCTGCTGCTGTAAGGCTGAAACCCAATGGAACCCAGTCAACAACTGAATCTGATGACCTGGAGCATTCTGGAACAAGTGAAATTGTTCCTTACAGTTGAGCGATATACTATATGTTATTTGTAGGCTTCAGCCATATGTTACCCCATAGATGAAACTTTTTTTGATACTTGCTTCGGAGGAGTATGTAAATTTTGTCGCACTTTCTCTGTAACCGGTGTGAAGGGTCCGTTGAGAACCCCAAAGGAAACTGGTCTCTTGTTGGATCTCTAGTGACAAAGGCTTTGTTTGTATCATCTTCTTTTCAAGTATTCCCAATTGTTAGATTCTTTGTGTTATTTCACGTATTCATCTACTTGTTTATGACATTCAGCAACACTGGAGGGTCGTCATTATTGTTCTTCCTTGTGGTTTTTTTAGATGTTTGATAAAAATAGATAAGATAAACAGGGTAAATTATTCTCAGTAGCTGTGGTTGGGAATGAAAGATATCATCCAAATACTCACTCATGTGCAATCTTAAATTTTCATGCAGTTTGCTAATTTTATTGATCGAGTATTTGTATCATTGTCGGCAACAAATAACTTTTTTTTTTTTTCTGTTACAAATAGAAAATCTATATTGTATTGCTATACAGTCTCTACATCCCAAGTTCGGCTTATAAGATCACGGAAAAGGAATACAAATATGAAGACCAGTTATTTTTACAGATATAATCAATTTCAAATTCTTTTAACATATAAATTACATAACTTAAACTAAGGATATCGGGAACACAATTAGTGACCATCATTGTTGCGTCCATTTCAATCCCTCATCTTTTCTCACTGTACCAACATCTCATATACGTTTGCTAAATAGGATAAAGCAATAAATGAAGTGATCCCTTCTCACTGCACCATTCTACGGTGTTGATGATGAGCCGTATCCCTCTAGTTGTTCTATTAGGTTATCTTTATTTTTATATATTGCTCCGGCGCCCGTTGAATATTGTATGTTCTAATTTTTTTTAAAAAAAATCATCAATCCATCATAAATAAGAGTGAAGTTTTTTTTATAGTCTATATTTTTTTTATAGAAATTTTAAGTTATTAATCTAACATTGTTTTGAACCGTAACATCTTGTTAATTGATAGAGAAAATTTTGGTACCCTCCGGATGGGAAGCACCTATAGTCACACATGACGTCACCAAAGCGTTCCTTGAACCAATGCGACTCAACGTTGAAAAAGTATTGCTCGAATCTGAATCAGTGCAAGACACACCCATGTCGTTCGAAACCAAGCATCATCCATCAAAGGATGCACCCCCGCAAATGGTGGGAACAAAAAAGTGTTTTCGAATAGAGAATTACCTACCCAAATATCGGAGGCACTATATGGGCTCAAGGGAAATAAACTCTCAAGACAGGTATAAAACTAAAGCTTCAGAGGGGTCATGCCGGAGCCTCCCCCGGCATTGACTTATTGTGCAGGGGTTCAGGATCGATGACCTCCCAAAGGAATCTCATTTGTTGATGCCTCCCAAGAAGATGATTACCTCTTACCCCTCCTCCTCATAAGAAGCTCTCTTCTTTGGGAGATTGCGTGGGCGCTCTTACCTCATCGGGATCAAACCTAGTTGTGGAGTTCGATAGCCACAACAAGAGAGATTCCATCATTTTAGCACTAGAAGGAGAGTTGATGATGTTAGAGTGACTACCAACAAATGACTGCGGAGAGCACTCGCCCGAGGAGATACCTACCACACACCTTCCTTATCTCCCTAGAAGCTAACTGTCCATTCCCCTACAAATAGATGAAAATGCTCTCACCTAAGCCTCCACACGCCACGGATGTTACATCAATGATTCTGGGTTCCCACCTTTGGAAGTAGGCATAGGACAAATGATGATATCTGTAGAAGCATTTCTCAACCTCACCCAACAAGTACAAGCATTGATGAGTTTGTAGTATGATGCAAACCATCACACCCTATTTGCCTTAGCTTCTTCGAGAAGTAGCTCCTCCTTAGCCACCTTGGCTCGTATCTTAGCCAATCTCAATACTACCAAGACATAATACTTTGTCTATGGGCCCACCACATATGATCCCCAACACTAAACCTCCGGCCAAGAGACAAACAAAGGATGCTAGACTAACGTCGGGACGTGACATTAAACGAACCACCTCATCTCCCTTGAAGTAAATATACTACAACCTGACTCAGCAGAGGACTCCTCACAGGTCCAACAATGAAGAATAATTAATGGTTAGACAAAGTTCAAAAATAGATACACAAAGCCAAAAAAGAGGATTAAAGCAACCATATAAGCGGAGGGTCTCCTTTCATGTATGATCTTCAAGACAAATCGATTCCACTCAATTTTCGCCTCCCAATACTGGAAGCCTATGAAGGCGATGATGATCTTATAGAGCATGTAGCTATACTCTTTTGTGGTTAGATGACCTTAAATATATGACATGCTTGTCATATGTATTACTGTTAATTTTTTTTAATTTACTTATAATTTTTAGTATGATCATTTATGTTAATAAAGTAAGCTTACCTAGTTAATGTTAAATATATATGTATATATATAACTAATTATAAAAATGAATAAGAACAAATCAACAAATTCTTAACATGTCATACATATTATGCCAATAAAAGATGAAAAAAATTATGAAGATATTGATGCCAAAAATAAAAAAGAATGTGTATGAAGATGAAAATAATACTTTCTAATTAAATTAACTGACATATTTTTATATCGAAATTCCAGCGACGAATTTGTACATTCAGATTTCCGTGCAATTAAGAGGGGAGGGGCCCACGCCCCGTGATCCTCACAAATATTTTTTATATCTATTTATTAACTCTGTATCCTATTCACGTTCAAATTAAGAGGGGGCCGGTCGACGGCCCACGCCCGTCGTCCTCACAAATTTTTATTTATTTATCCTATTCCTGAGAAGGAAGACGAGATCGGATTGGGTCGGTGACTCGGTCTCCGTTTGCCTTCCTCTGCCATCCGCCCGCCCCTTCCCCTCGCTCGCGATCTCTGGTTATCCCACTCTCGGAAATCATCATCACCGTCGAGAAGCGATAACAGCAATCGTGTCTGTCTCTTTGCCTCCCGCCCCTTTCTTTTCTCATCAGCGGTGGAGGGGGAGGGGGGTCTTCCGTGCCGTTTACTTCCACCTCCCTCGGTCCCAATCAAGCGTTCGGTCCCAATCAAGCTGTGTTCTGTCATACGACGTAAAAGACTTTTTTTGGTCTCTCTTGCACGCGATCAAAAAAAGCGTTCTCTGTTACTTCTTCTTTCCGTTCTAAGGTAGAGAAAAGAAGAAGAAGAAGAAGGAAGAAGAAGAAGAAGGTAGAGAAAAGAACGATGGACATCACGAACGAGGCAACGGTGGAGGCTTTCTCGATCGGCCCGTCGACGATCGTGGGCCGGACGATCGCCCTCCGCATCCTGCTCTACGGCTCCCTCCACCACCTCCGTCGGCGGCTTGTAGCCCTCCTGCTCGCCGCCGTCCGCCGGCTCCGTGACGACGGGCTGCTGCCGCTGGCCGCCTGGTTCCACCCCCGCAACGCTCAGGGCATCCTGGCTGTGGTCACCCTCGTCGCCTTCGCCCTGCGTCGATTCACCAACGTGCGGTCCCGGGCGGAGTCGGCTTACCGCCGCAAGTTCTGGCGCAACATGATGCGCAGCGCCCTCACTTACGAGGAGTGGTCCCACGCCGCCAAGATGCTCGACAAGGAGATGATGCCCAAAATGAACGAAGGCGACCTCTACGACGAGGAGCTCGTCAGGAACAAACTTCAGGAGCTGCGCCACCGCCGCCAAGAGGGCTCCCTCCGGGACATCGTCTTCTGCATGCGCGCAGACCTGCTCAGGAATCTGGGCAACATGTGCAACCCGGAGCTACACAAGGGTAGGCTTCAGGTATCGTATCCATCTTCCTCCCCTAACTTATTTCCCCCTTCCACTGTCTCCTTGTCTCGATGTGTCCCATTCTAATAACTTGGTTGCTTTTCTACGACTAAATTGTCCGATTTACATTATTCTGTTCTTCTTACGACATTCAAGAAAAAAACAAAATGCAAAACCATTTTCAAGTAAAGCATCAACATTTTATTTTGACATTCCAAGCTAATTCTTTTCACTGTATTATTTCGGCCATGATCCTGAAAGACTTCACAGTTAGGCCTAGATTCTTCTGTTTCTTTCTAACCTTGTTCATTTGTCTGACCAATGCTATATATGATTTCTGAAACTTACTAGATTTCTAACTGATAATGCACCCTAAATTACTGACCCATATAACTAATTCCTTTTGTTCATGGGTTGTAATTGCTAATGACCTAAACACGTGAAAACTCCCTCCAAAGAAACTTCTTAGCTTAATGCTGTGTCTACCAATCCACCACACTTTTTGCCTTTTGGTTTGAAATTCTCTAACCTTATATGTTTGAAAAGAGTACCACTTTGATAAAATTAGGGAATATTTTTGGTCACTTGAACTATATATATATATATATATATATATATATATATACACATATATATATATACATATACATATACATATATATACATATATACAGACATATATACACACACATATAAATATATATATATGTATGTATATGTATCGATATCTGTATATAAGTATATATATATATATATATATATATATTTATTTATTTATATGTGTGTGTGGATATATCAAGGTTCGTCGTATCGGTCCTTATCGGCGTACCAAACTCTGCTCGGTATGGTATCGGTATCGAGCGGTACGCATAGGAATATCGCTTGGTATATGTATAATATAATATAAAGAAAAAAAAAAAAAGGGACGACATTGCCTCGTTCCTTCTCCCCGCGCGGGGAGACGTTTCTTCTCCTAGCGTGGGGAGAAGAAATCGCTCGCAGGCGACGGATCACGCGAGCGATGGATCAACAAACTCAAGGTTTTCCTTCTTCCTCTTCTTTCTCCCTCCTTGATCACTCGAAGCGGAATGAAGCATTGTCGGTACCGCTCGGTAGTGGGCGGTTTGTGTACCGATCAACTGACGAACCAGTATGTACCGCCTATACCGGGCGGTACATGTCAAAACTGCAATCTTTGATATATATATATATATATATATATATATATATGTATGTATGTATGTATGTATGTGTTTGTATGTATGTACCTGTCTCTTCTAAGCCTTCAAAATTCCCCTTTATGCTCATGGAGTCCAATGGGATAAGAATCCATTAGGTTAATCCAAGTTGGACTAAAGATAACTTTGAAATGTTGAAAATTGCTGCTGCTGTTGTAATTAGGTTAATCCAAGTTGGAGTAAAGGCAACTTTGAAATGTTGAAAGTTGCTGCTGCTGTTGTAGGAAGTTAGTGATTTGTACTTTCTTGCATGGATAGTAGGAAATTTTCTCCCTTGCAATTGCATTTTCATTTTGCATCTCTACTCTGGCCACCATCCGAAGTTTCTGACTGACCTCTCCAACCACCATTCCAAGTTTGTCAAACAAAGCCCAAAGTAGATCAGACTCGATTCAACACCCAGTCATGGTTTGTATTCTTGTCCATAAGGGATTAACCACCCATGGCAAGAGAATCAAGGACCTTTCTAGATCAGGGAAATAAATTTATTTTCACCGTAACATTTATTGATTATATCGAAAAGTGTTTGATAATTTAATAGTGTCAAAAAGGGCCAATGTGAGTTTCGTATTGTTTAATTAAGATAGTTATTTTTCCTACTTAGACTTGTATTCAAAAGTTTAAAATGTCGGTCTAAAGGGATTTTTTGGTGATGTGAGATAAACTTACCTTTTGACAAATCCTATAAGCGTGTAAGATTTACATTGTTCCACATTGCTTAGAAACAAGAAAAGAGGCAATAACAAAATGCTACAGATAACAGCCATTGTAAGTGCATGAGGCATCCTTTTGTTTCTCTTCTCCTCCTATCTCTTCCTTCTCTGACCTTACTCTTTTTTCCTTTTTTCATAATCTCTTTTGGTGGTATCATTCTTCCAATAAAGAAAGAAGGTATGTATGCTTAATAGGTGATGCAAGACAAATTTGCAAGCACAAAGAAATTCAATGAATATCTTGTACTTCTACATGTCTCACATGTGGATGATGAATTCAAGCAGACCAAGAAAATAAATGTGTCACTTACACGTAATGTGAATTCTTCACTCATTAGTTGATTTCTTATACAATTATGGTATCTTTTTCTTATATATCTTAAGTACAAGAAAAAGATGAGGAAAGCGTACAATTACATGGAGTCAAATAAATTATTTGCTTTTAGATTTTTCAAAGAAGATTAGTTTTAATATATGATTTAGATGGTGATATTTCTTTTCTGATTATATTCTTGATTGATAATCTTCCTTGTACAAGCAAAATCTTTAATCCATATTCGTAATATTCAATCTTAATCAAGTTATAATTTTCTTCATTTTTCACATGTTCTTTCTTTTTCTTTCACTTTTTGTAATATAGGAGATTGAACTAGAAATATTAGATATTTGTCACATGACAACCTAACATATGTATGATATGCCTTAAACTAATCAAATGCATCACCAAAGTTCCAAGTTATATCTAGCAAGTGAAACATGAAACATCCCTATCTCTCTTTGGAGCTACAGTTTGGTCAAATAGATTTCTATTTTCAGTAATTGGAGTAAGTAATTCAAGTTCAATATTTTCATAGATGTCATTGTTGCACTACCAAACTTCTTTGAAGAAAAATGTCATATTTAGGAGGGAAAACATGCAGGTATGGCATATATATCAAGGTGGTGGTTTGGTTGTTAGCGCCAGAAAAATAGAAAGAAAAAGCTTTCTCTTCTATATTGGAGCATTTTATCTTGCTTATGGCTTCTTCATATTTTACTACCTAGCTCTAGTATTACTTCGTTGAATTTGGAAAGTTAAATTTATGTCCAAATTAATTGCAATGCAGGTACCAAAACTCATAAAGGAATACATTGATGAGGTGTCAACTCAATTGAAAATGGTTTGCAACTCAGATTCTGATGAGTTGCTTTTGGAAGAGAAGCTTGCATTTATGCACGAGACAAGACATGCTTTTGGTAGGACAGCCTTGCTCCTGAGTGGAGGTGCTTCATTGGGTGCTTTCCATGTAGGTGTAGTAAAGACGCTAGTGGAACATAAGCTCCTGCCTCGAATAATAGCAGGATCTAGTGTGGGTTCCATTATGTGTGCTATTGTAGCGACAAGGTCCTGGCCTGAGCTTGAAAGCTTCTTTGAAGATTCTTGGCACTCATTGCAGTTTTTTGACCAGTTGGGTGGGATATTTACTGTGGTTAAAAGGGTCATGACACATGGTGCAGTTCATGAGATTAGGCAATTGCAAAGGCTTTTGAGGCATCTTACAAGCAATTTGACATTTCAAGAAGCTTATGACATGACTGGCCGTGTTCTTGGTATCACAGTTTGCTCACCTAGAAAGCATGAGCCACCACGTTGTCTTAATTACTTGACATCTCCTCATGTTGTCATATGGAGTGCTGTAACTGCTTCTTGTGCATTTCCTGGCCTGTTTGAGGCTCAGGAGCTAATGGCAAAAGATAGATCTGGAGAAATTGTTCCTTATCATGCACCCTTCTCACTGAGCCCTGAGGACACACCTGGAGCTTCAACTCGTCGTTGGAGAGATGGAAGCTTGGAGAGTGATTTGCCTATGATTCAGTTGAAGGAATTGTTCAATGTCAATCATTTTATTGTCAGTCAAGCCAATCCTCATATAGCCCCATTGTTGAGATTAAAGGAAATTATCAGAGCTTATGGAGGGAACTTTGCTGCCAAGGTATCTAAGCTATAAATCTTCATCATTGTTTATGCTTGTGTTTTTGTTCCTATAAATCTTTGTCATTGTTTATGCTTCTGTTTTTGTTCCTGTAAATCTTCATTGTTATTTATGCTGTTGTTTTTGTTTCCGCTACCTTTTCTATTAGATCTCAAACATGATTACTTAATATCACACTGAAGGTTCTGCATCTTGTACATATTAGTTTCAAATTGTAGCTGTAAGGAGACTAAAAAGTCATCAAACAGGCAACAGATGGAAGATAATCATGTATGTCATATTAGCTATAGCAGTCTTCATTGCTTTATATACAATCTCATTAAATTGTACTCTCTGTAGCTTGCTCATCTTGCGGAAATGGAGGTCAAGCACCGATGCAATCAAATTCTTGAACTCGGTTTTCCATTGGGTGGCTTAGCCAAGTTGTTTGCTCAAGATTGGGAAGGTGATGTCACCGTGGTTATGCCAGCTACCCTTGCTCAGGTAGCTTTAATATCTGTTTGTTTTTTTTTAATTATTTTTATTCTGTTGTAACTCTAGTTTTCAGGCTGCTAAGATTGATAGTGGTTCATTTTTTTATTTCAGTATTCAAAAATTATACAGAACCCTTCTTATGTGGAGCTCCAAAAGGCTGCTAACCAAGGCAGAAGATGCACATGGGAGAAGTTCTCTGCTATTAAGGCAAACTGTGCTATTGAACTTGCACTAGATGAGTGTGTTGCTCTTCTGAACCATATGCGCAGGCTCAAGAGAAGTGCCGATAGAGCTGCTGCTTCCCAAGGTCACACAAACTTCATGCGACTCAATGCTTCGAGGAGAATTCCATCATGGAATTGCATTGCAAGGGAAAACTCATCAGGTTCCCTAGAAGAAGACATACTTGTGGATGCTGCTTCAATCCACCAGGGAACTGCTCCTGTTTGGCAGTTGAACAGAAATAACCGGACTCAACAAAGCATTCATGATGGAAGTGATAGTGAATCAGAAAGTGTAGACCTAAATTCTTGGACAAGAAGTGGTGGCCCTTTGATGAGGACAGCCTCCGCTAATAAATTTATTAATTTTGTCCAGAATCTTGAGATTGAGTCAGAATTCAACAGATCTTGGTCAAGGGAAGAAGAGATCAATGCTTTAGTAGCACACTCAAATCCTACGGTGAGTCCAACAACTGGTAGGGATCCTTATAATAACAACTCCAGAGTCGCAACCCCTGATAGAAACTCGGAGAATACAGATCCTGAAAATGGCAATAGGGTTCCAGTTGCTGCTTCCACCAGCATTATGGTTTCTGAAGGAGACCTTTTGCAACCTGAAAAGATTCAAAATGGGATTGTGTTTAATGTTGTAAAGAAGGAAACACTGCTTGTACATAGGGGCAGCGACTCTGAACAGCAGCAAGACCCTTCTAGAGAAGCAGATGTGGAAAATCTACAAATGGATATTTGTGATGTCAGTACAGCTTCTGACTATGTTGAGGATGATGATGAAAGCACATCACATTGATTTATGATTATAAGTGAGCTCTTCAGATTGATGATAGTGCTTTGGATCAAGCTGTCTGTACTAGATGAGTGCTGCAGCCATGTCTTAACCCAAGATATGTTGATTAATGTTTTTTGTCAATGGTTATTGATCTATATTTGAGCTACGCTGCTGCCTCTTAATACTTTTTCAAGTCCACTGTTTTCTGATCTATATCAGAACTCCTTTTCTAGTTTTTTTCACATGTTTTTCACAGTTTCTTCTACATGGATCAAATATAACATGTAAGAGTGTAATTGCTAAATCATCAAAATCTTGTCATTACCTTTTTTTTCTCTTTGTCATCATGTACAAGAGTATAACATGTACAACATTTTTCTCTTTGTCCAAATGTTGTGATTGCTAAGTCATCAAAATGGATCAAAGAGAAAAATGTCCAAGTTAATACTTTTCTCTCTTTACATCAAAATTTCAATTGTAAAACTATTTTGATACCATATTTATGATAAATTTAAGTTATGAGAGGTTAATGAGATATTGACAAAACTTTTCTTATCTGTATATCATCAAAAAAATTGATGAACTTAAATTCGAAATACAATCGTTTCAACATAACTCTCGAATTCAAGTTGAGGTAAATTCGATCATGATATTATCAAGCTCAAATATTCAATCAAGCTTTAAATTTAAAAACTAATAATAACTAATAGAAATTAGGCATAAATCATTACTAATGAAAAGTTGGAAGTCTACTCATTCAACACATAAGCTATAGGCTACTCATGAATCTTCTCTTGTTTTGTCATCAACACAAATATGAGTTTTTTTTTTTTTCAAAATAAAATATGCATATCAGCAAGAGAGTCATAAATCTTAGGTTATAAACATTAAGAAGTTAAGTCAAAGATCATGATTCGTGAAACAAATATCCTCTTTAGTAAATAGCAAAAAGAATCTCAAGTTATAAATATTGAGAAGTAAAATGAAAGATCATGATTCATTTGGATAAATCTCTTTCTTACTCATTAGATAAAAAACAAAAAGAATCATAGAATAATAAATATAAAATAAATCTCAAATCATGAATATCGAGTAGTTAAGTGAAGGATCATGATTCGATTGGATGAATTTCCTATTTAGTAAAAAAAGAATCATACGAGAACAAAGAGATCTTGATTCATAGACTTGAATAAATATTTTTCAATGAAGAGTGAATATGAACATCATTTGATATATTTTCAATAATTAGCCCCTTAGAATATATATCTATATAGTTGCATTCTTTGGATAAGGTCTCTTTGGAAGTAGATATATTCAAGTTACTTTGGAACGAAGAATTCTCATTCAAATCTAATCAAATTCAAAATCATCATCAAAACCATTTTTCTTATCTTTAGGAAATTTATTGAAAATAACATGGATAGATTTCTATAAAATTAAAAAAATAAATTCTTTAGTTCCAACTTGTGAGATTAATTTCATAGTTGCATGTCCTAATCTCCTATGTCAAAGCCATGCACCATCGTTAAAACCAAAAAATAAGTTTCGTCATTAAAATTATCAAGATCAATAATATAAACATTATCATTCCCTAAAGTAATCATAAATTTATTATTATTTGATATTTCTATGATGCAAACATTAGATTCAAATTTAATATTATATCTCTTATCACATAATTGTCTAATGTTTAATAAATTATATTTTAAACCAACTACTAACAAAATATCTTTAATCAAAAGATTTTATAATAGAACTCGAAAGTTTCTATCAGGGAATAACTGATCTCTGTAGGGGATCGACCATCCTTGATCTCTACAGGGGATCGACCCTCCTAGGGTTTCGGCCACAAGGCTTAAAGAAAACTCAATTCTTTATTTTTTTATAAAGAAAAATTACATGAGCATTTATTTATAGGGTTCATGAAGAGACCCCCTAGATCAGGACTCCTAATTAGAGTCCTATTAGGAATAGAACTCTAACTCCAACTTTTACTCCTAATCAAACTCTAATTCAGTTGAATCCTCATATGACTAGGATTTGGACTGGTTTATTCAAATCAACTCCTAGCTGACTTAATGTCATGTCTAGGTTGACCAAGAGAACCCAATCTACGGACTCAGCTCAATAAACTAGGACCCGACCCAACTAAGGTCATATCAGACTAGTCCTTTTCAAATTAGTCTTGTCATCAAGGCTAAGCCTCTATGAACTCTATGAACTTTAGCTTTAATTCATTATATGACTCCTAGATAGTATCCTCAGCATGCAATTAGGTCTGTTACACTAGCACTTCAGTTGAGGGGCGTGTCATGATCCTATGGTCCAGTATGGTAGCCAACTTAACTTGGACCTCTCCAACAGTCGAGATGTCAAGTATGTGGCTCTGTATTGATTCATCCTCTCCAAGCCTCAGTTTAAGGCATGACACATGGAAGACTGGAAGAATTTTAGAATTTACGAGTAGATCCAATCTATAAGTTATGGCTCCAATGCGCTCTATAATTTTATAGGGTCTAAAGAAATAGAGAGACCACTTCCTCGAGGCTCGACACTTTATAGATTTTTGTTGGTAGGGATAAAGGTAAAGGAAGACTCGATCTCCAACAGCAAACTTCCTTTTGCTCCTGCGTTTGTCAATAATTTCAGCCTGTTGTTTGATTCTTTCTTGGGCAATCAAGAACTTGTTCTTTAATAGTCTTTCCTTAAGATGATGGCAACCCCTTGATGGAGTCCATGGAAATGTTGGTCCAAGCTGAGTCTAAAATGGGTGGGGTTGCGATTTTTCCGAACTTGATGTCGTCTCTCCTGTAAACTTCTTTTCACTTCTGCATTTGTCTGGTAGCTATTTCATTCTTGCTTGGGCTGTCGTGTGATCATTCTTTAATGGTTGTACAACTTTCTCTTGAGATGTTGGTTACCCCTTGGTAAAGTATATGGAGATGTTAGTTCAAGCTGAGTCCAAAGTGGGTGGGGCTGTGATTTTTTCAGACTTGTTGTCATCTCTCTTGCAAACTTCTTTTCGCTCCTACATTTGTCTGGTGGCTATTTCATTCTTACTTGGGCTGTTATGTGATCATTCTTTAATGACCGTAAAACTTTCCCTTGAGATTTTGGCAGCCCATCGATAAAGTCGATGGAGATGTCAGTCAAAGCTTAGTCTGAAATAGGCAAAGGCTATAATTTTCCTGGGCTTGCTACCATCTCTCCTTTATGTCATTGATAAGTGTCACATCGAGCCACATTCAACAATGGTCTTTTTCATGTCTTTCCAATAAAAGGTTTGCCGAACTCTCTTGTAGGTTTAAAGGAATCTGGAGTGTCCAACCATTGGTGATGAGTGCATCTCCTGTAGGATGGCAGTTTGGCAAGGGGAGTTGGGCACCAACACCATTTATCCCTTGTATCGTAAGTCCTTTGAGTCCCAACTATAGTGCACTATTGAGCCTAGTTCCTCCTCTAATATCTTGATGATCTCGTAGATCTTTAGGCCACCTTGCCACTCCTTTCTGATGTCTCCTATGAGGTCACAAATCAGAAGGGAGATGGTTATAATTTTAGCATGCTCGGGTAGGCGGGAAAGCATATTTGTAACCAAGTTATCAATTCTCTTTTTATAAACAATTTCATAATCAAATCTTAGCAATTTTATTACCCATTTCTGTTATTCGCGGGAGAAAATCTTCTGCTCCATGAAGTACTTTAGGCTCTTGTGATCGGTCTTGATCTGAAAGCATCGATCGACCAGGTAGGGTCTTTATTTTGTCAATGCATGCATGATGACCAACATCTCCTTATCATAGATTGATAGCTTCAAATGAGATAGGGAGAGAGTCTTGCTAGTGTACGCTAGTGGTCGGCCATCTTGCAATAGGACAACATTAATTTTGGCTCTCAAATCAAGTTCGATCACGAACACCTTGTCGAAGTCAAGTAGGGGGTAGTTTTTTTTTATTCAACAAACACATCTGAAAATTCAGCAAGCAAGGGAGAGATTCGAGTCTTCGTGCATTATTAAATCTTCAATTTGTAGCCCCTAGAATTGGATTAGGAATCTTACATATGTCTTGTACAACACCCACTCCATTCATTGAGTCGTAATGGTCAAAACTTCATCCTACGTTTTTCTCATATGATCACATATTTCCCATGGATGAAAAATTTTATAAGAAGTTTGGAAAAGTTCTAAGAAACATCACCTGGAGTAGATAGCCACTCGATATCGAGTACCACTTTATAGTCATCCAACAGCAATAGGAAGAAGTCTGTGATGATCTATTGGCCTTGTATGATTAGTTTTATCCGCGAACACTTGTGGCTGCAAGATAAGGTTTGGTCATCTGTGACCTCATATCAAACATGCTGCAATCTTCGATAGAAAGAGTTAATCGGGTATCAACCTTATTGTCCATGAAGTTATTGGTGCTTCCAGTATCGATAAGAATAATGATTAGTTGGTGCTTGAGGAATCTATTGATCTTTATGGTTTGTGGGTTTGTGTAGTCAGCTAGGGCATGTACTGTGCTGACGACCGGCTGTGATTCTTCCTCCACATCTTCCTCATCGGACTCGAGATCTACATCCTTAGGTTTTGGATCCTCAATTAGTTCAATCACCAAAAGCCTTCCCTTCTTGCAGTGGTAGTCTTGATTCCATGGTTTGTTGCAGTGCCAATATAGCCCTTTTGCGGATCTTTCAGGAGTTCAATGACAACAAGATTTGAAGTCTTCGAAGCCCTAATGAAAAAAAGATTACAAGAACTCTTCAGTAAATTCATAATAAGTCTATTAGATAGCCCCCACAAGTCTCAATATAGTGAAAGTTCCAACATCAAAGGGAGTCGATCTGAAAAATATGATTAAGGGTAAGACACAAGATACTCAAGTATGAGAATGCACTTCCCCAGATGGGAAGATGGAGATCTGACCAATTGGATCTCACAAGCTGAAAAGTTCTTTCACTTCCACATAACTCCAGAAAAATCCAAGGTGGAAGTAGCTTTAAATCAACTTGATGGTGATGCGATCCGGTGGTATGATTTATACGAGACCTATCACGGAGTCCCTTCATGGGGACAATTTAAGAGAGAACTCATGATTTACTTGGGACCATCGAAGTACGAGAACGTTAGTGAATATCTCACTAAAATTTATCAGACTTCCACAGTACAAGAGTATCACAACATAATTGGTGAGAATATTTCTCGAGGGACTTAATCCCGAGATTCAGTGTGAAGTTAAGCTCACCACCCTCGTACCATGTATAGCTACTATATCATTCGCCTACGTGTATGAAGAAGAAAATAATATGAACACTCGTAGAAATAAAAGCTTCAACAGACAGGTAATTAGCAAGCTGCCCACCCCATCTATTCCTAACCAAAACCCAAACGTCCAAGAACCTAAGGTAAGATCAACAAAGGATTTGTGCTCATGTTATGATGAAAATTGATGCACACAAGGTCAACTTCTGACGATTAAGCCAATTAAGGAGGAACAAAAAATAATAATATAGAGTCTGATCATGAAGGTTGTGACAAACTTATGATGATTGAGCTCTTTAAGGAGGAATCAGAGACTGATGCTGTGAGATTAGATCATGAAGGTATGGATTCTAATGAAGATATTAGACCTATCATACATACAATGCATGCATTAGCCAGCTACTCTAACCTACAACCCATGAAAATTGAAAGAATTTTGAAACATCAACTTATTACTATTTTAATAAATACTGATAGTACTAATAATTTTATGAACAAAAAGTTTGTGAACCATTGGCCTATCATATTGAAGACTATGATAAAAAGTCAAGGTTGCTGATAAACGAATACTAACTTATGATAACAAGTGTTCAAAAATAAAGCTGATTATACAAGGTAAAGAACTATTTATTGATTTCTTTTTGATCTATCTGGAAGATTTTGAAGTTATGATCCTCAAAAGAAGATATGAAACTACCACTAACCATCAGATGGAGAAGATTATTTAGAAGACTACAATGATTATTACACTAGAAGATCAGCTTATTGCTTACAACAGTGGAGATTCTACTTAATTGATCAAAGAGTTACAATGCGTGGGAAACATTTAAGTGCCCCCAGAATTTGATGTTACTTAGTTTTGAGGAAAAGGCTAATTTGGAGAGGATGATTCTGATAGGACCCTAACTCGGTTGGGTCCTTATTTATTGAGTCATGTTCTTTATTGAGTCTTGTTAGTCGGTCTAGTCAAATTAATTAAGAGTTCTAGTAGAAGTTGGAGTTTATTTGGTTAAGAGTCATAGTAAGAGTTGGATTCGGCTAAGAGTCTCGATAAATGGGGCTGTAACTATTTCATTTTAAGCAATCAAGTAAGAAAATATGTTTTAACCTATTGTCAAAACCTTAGGAAGGTCGATCCTCTAGAAAGATCAAGGAGGCTCAATCCCCTTAAAGTGATCATTTATCCTCCTTTTCCCTCTTCTTATTTGATAAAAACCTATGGGTTCCTATCAATTGGTATCAGAGCAGCGTTCTTAACATCTTGCTATTCATCCACTCTACTATCACCCCTACAATGATTGTTTATCTTTGATAGACACCTTTGGGTTGCTATCAGTAAGATCTCATGCCGCCCCGCTCTAGTGGAGCACAATCCCTAAAAAAATTACGTAAGTCGATCATCAATATATGACATCCAGACCCATTCTCCTAGTCCCCCCCTCCCTCTATTGGGTCACCAATCACCAACAACTAGTCGCACTCAACCATGATTTCTAGAAGGATTGCATGCTTGATTGTAGGGAGCATTAATCCTAGGTGGCATGACCCAACTCTCCTCTCCGAGTGCTTGACATCGAGCCCCATCCCCCTATTCATTTCAGCCTCACTCTTGCCCTAATAAATGATGCATCCCAGTCATCCTTCCCTGATGTAGTCGTCGGGAAGATGTGTTCACTAGCCATTAACATAAATGAGCCCCTGACGACATAAGAAGCTCTAGGGGAGACTAGCGACCGATCATCCTATATCGACCAATCAAGTATATAAGCAAGCCCCATAGTCGAGAGGGTCAAGGTCATTACAGTGATCACCACTCTACTAACTTTACCATCAGAAAGGTTAGGTCAAGAAGATCCTTTGCATTGATTACTTGTGCAATGACTGTTGTAGAGCATAAGCACACGTGAGCCAAACAAGGAGTGTCTCGGGTCAGCACCAATTGGATCCTCTCCATGCTTCCACCTTCCCCTCGTGTGCCCTTTCAAAGACCTCCTAGTGATCTTATACCTTCAAAATCAGATCAAACAGAGACATCTCTATCGATTGATGACATATAATTTTCAACTTGAAAGTGCTTTCAATTGAAGAGTTGTTCGGTAGGTTTTTTAAGTTGAGATAAGGAAAAGGCCTTTAAAATGAAAAGATCGAGATGATATAACTTTTAACCGAAGGATAGAATAATCAACTTTCAACATACAAGATGAGAAAGGACGAACGATTTCACCTTACACTAACTTTTTTTTTTTTGGTTAATTTAAACATAAGTCAGCCCAGCCATTAATAAAACAAGTCCAATATCAGGTCCCAACGATATTTTTCTAATTTAGGATAAAAAGAAGCTCTATGCTGGAATAAAAAAAATAAAAAAATGGCTATACAAGGAAAGGAAAAGGAGAAATAAGAGGTTTTCAGGGAATATATATATCCTTAAAAGCATCATAAAACAATTATTTCGAATTAATATAGCTATCCAAAATTGTTATCCGTTCTTTTGTCTTTGCTGACAATTTTGACCTAGGAATCATTTAATAGAATGGGAAGTCTGTATGAAAATACTTTTTTATTTTAAAATGTTTTTTAAATTTTATAGAAAATAAACAAACAAACAAACAAACAAATTAAAGTTCTGATGAACGACAGACACTCCGTTTGAGTACATTTTAATTCGTCGGCTTGGATGGAGAGTTTTCGGGTGATCCTTGGGACCCGAATCCGTTCCCTTGGACGGAGTTTGGACTCACCAGACGTTCACAGTTGATCCTTTGAACCCGAATCCGTTCCGCCATCTCTCTTTGTTTGCCCATCCTTTTCCCCGTCGATCGACTCGGCGGGAAAGCGAAGCGCGATGAGTTGGTGTCATCCCGATGTCTCTCTTGGGGACCTCATCCAACTGATTCAGGGCTTCGTCGATATCCTAATCCTCGCGAATGGCTACCAGTCGTCTGGTCTCCCCGCCGTCTGGGACGCCCCCGGCATTAAGAAAGCTGTCCGATGGGGCCTCTTCTTCCAGGACGTATGAACCCTAATCCCCATCGCTTTTCTTCCTTCTTTTGTGTTGTCTTCTACCCTTCTTTTCTTGTCTGTTTAAACTTGTCGCCGTTTGACTTCGCTTGGCCTTCGCTCGTGCTTTCTGGATGTGCCTGTGGTTGCATTCAAGATCCGGAGTCAATAAAAGTTGTTTAATAGTTGCCATTTGTTGCTCCTGTGTATTTCAACCCTCTTATAAGTAGCTAGTGTGCGAGTTCGAGAAATCAAAGTCTTAGGTCGATGGATGAAGTAGATTTCTCCCTCAAACTAAGCTTCGAGTGCATTACTATGTCAGCTTTTCTCAAAATATTTATTGAGAGCAGCCCCATTCTTTCACAAAATGCTATCAACAATTGTTCTTTCAGTACGGAAGAAGTCTTTCATCTATAGCATCACAAATTAAAAATCTACCAGTGGGAGGTTTTCTGAAACTTAAACTGCTCTCTTGGAAATCAATTCTGAGAGGAGCACCATCCTCAATGGTCTTTTTTGTTAGCATTCTTAAGATGCCAAAAGCTCGATCCCCACATCACCAAATGGAAAAGGAATCTAAGAAATGGTTTCTAGAGATACTATTCCAGGAAATATATTTGAAAAATGCTGTACCAATGGAAAACCCTGGAACTTACTGTTGCAACTTCTGTGTGCATGTGCTTTTTTTCTTTGCACATTTCTCAAAATTAGATCTACGTTGCTCATGGTCTCATGGTGGTTGCTGCAATTATCCTTAGGTATTTAAGCGTATAAATGACTCTTGTCATTTTGACAATTCAATAAAGGAACTTGATGCAGCTTTGAGGAATCTGATGTCTAATCCATTTTGTCCGCAGGTGATATTACTTGGCACTGTTATCAATAGTAAACAATTTAGTTAAGCTTTCATTTTTAGTTTTTCATAATTAGTTGCACAGATGGATCAAGCTTTCAAAAGAAATCTTAATTCATTTGTATTTTCGAATGCAGGGTCTGGTCCATCTGACTTCAACATCTCTTTCTAAAGCAAGAGATTTGGTTATCGAATGTTTAGTTCAAAGTCACATAATGGGAGCCAAACATCTGACCTCTCTTTTAACAGCAGTCATTGAGATGGATGTTACTGACCTTAATGGGACATGGAATGCTAATTCTACTGTATTCACGGACATCTTGATGTTGCAGATGGAATCACTAAATTTAGTTTCTATGGATAGGGGAAACTTTGTCAACACTAGAGCTGCATCAACAGCAAGAATTTCAACAATTTCTGGTGTTTCAAGGGTCGGAAGTTGCAATCCTGCTATGCCAGAACCCATGGACTATTATAGTTTTCCCCTTCATTCTTGTTTTCTGATTCATGAAATTTTACAGAGGCAAGCTTCTATTTTATGCATAACCTCAGCAGAGACGGGCTTAGATTCAATTTTCAAGTTGTTTATGACTGAGCACATGCTTGTACCTGAAAAGAACTCATTGGAAGGGAAACCATCAACTGGTAATTCGCCAAAGTAAGTCATTTCATATTGTATATTTGTTTGTCTGGTCATATCTTTCACCCTAGAGCAAGACATGTCGTAGAATGGCAGCAATGCTAACAGAAAGTGGAATTTGCCTTTATCCTTCTTTTTTGGTTCATATCCCTTTCTCCATTAATAACCTAGAAAGCTAATCAAATTCACACAATTGGATCTCAAGCACCATAGTTGTTGCTGTGAAACCATCTTCGTCTTGTCAATATGAACCATTAATTCATTTTGTAGAAGAATGATTGAAAGAGCTCATCAAAGCGCAGTTGTTTTATACATCCATTTAAAAATTGATAGAACAGACTACATGGCCTTATTTGTTAAGGCCAAGGTTTTGAATACTGGTATGATATCGGTTTTAGCAACCAGTCAAATGAGTATGATACTAATAGATTGAGCAGTATACCGAGTTGTACCACCTGGTATCACTGAAAACTAATATGTCCAAACTTAATTTGTTCCATGACTTGTGCTTATCTAACCGGTTCAGGTCTTTGATTTCTACCTGGTAGGCTACAGAATGCTTATTCAGTGACTATAGTTAAGTTATGATGTGAACTATTTATTATGTGCATTTATGTGTATCTCTTCTCACAATACTCATGCTTTTGGTTGGCCCTTCGACAATGCATATGTCCACAAAGTTTGTTATGAGTTCATTTATGTTTCATAAATAATTCATTTTAAGAGAATACTTGATGAAGGCAATCCCTATGGTTTCAAAAACCATGAGTAACTTGGCATATGGAATTTTGATATCTTTTAGACAACTGCTGCAAGAAATTATTTTTGAGAAAGAAAACTCTATTGTTGCTAGTTTAATTGAACTGATGAACTTCTTTCTGCCTCTACCTCACCAATTTGATGTTTCAATTTATTTCCATTCGATGCATTAAGTTCCTAGAGAATTTGTTGAACTAAAATGCAATTGGTTTTCTCTAAAGGATCATGTCTGAGCTTTTCCTCTGGAACCAATGGAGGACAAGGTCTTTGTCATATTTAGCAGACAACCGAACTATCAAAATGCTCTCTGGTGCCAATTTGATTTTCAGCACACCTAAGGCTCATTGGTTTCAAGTCCTCTATCAATTGAAAGTTTCGTCAGATGCCAATAATGATCACCTTCTTGAGATTATGGTAATCATTGCTAAGACAGACAAATCTTTGTATATTTTAATTTTGAATGTTGACGACATTCCATCATTGACTATTTTAGCTAATGGATGCCACTGAGACTAGCACTGGAGTTCTTCGTATCCCAAACAGTGGATAGCATCTTCTTGACTATTTTAGTTCTCGATACACATCTTAATACTTTACTGATCCTGACACTCGTATTTTTCAAAAGACCTGCGTACATTTTGAAATTAGACATGCTTTGTCCTGTTTTTTCAATTTGAATTTTTTGCTGAGTCTTACATGTATGAAGATTAGACTAAATCTCCGGACTTACTGAATCATCTGTTTTCATGACAAAACAGGAAATATCATTATTGGGCTTTATATCCTCCAGATGGACTAATTTGATTGGGCAGTTTATGTCACATTCTTGTGATTACCGTACTATCTCTGAGCAATACTCTGTTCTTCATTGTGTGCTTCAGGACAATACTCAATGTGCACACTCAAAAATGGAAGCTTTAAGTTCCAAGGTAGGAGGGTAGAGCTACTCTCCCTCATTGTCCCTTTAAAATATAATGTTTGAGGTTTGGTTTAGTATGAGAATTGGTATTGTTCTCCAGAATGATGAATTGTAGAGAAACTTATTGCAGTTCAGTGGATCCAAGGGCTTGTTTGTCCTTTGTTAAAGTTCTTGTGAATCAGTAAGGACAAATGATCCATCGAGTATGTACTTGATTAATTTGTTTTAATCGTGCCAAATATCGTCTATTTGTCTGTATAAGGAAACAATTTTAAACAGGATCTTTCATTTATTAGGAAACAACTGAACTTCCATTAGTTGAATGTTGATATGTTCGTTGTTCTGGTATTGTTGCTTTCCTGCTGTGGCCTCTTTTGTTGAGTTTTTCTTTTTCTTGGTCCAACCTAGTGTTTTGATGATGATCAGGAAAAGGATATCCTTGATTGTATGACTACATTTCTGGATTGTCACTATCACAAATTATGGCTACTTCCTCCAGTCCTTGTGGCTGCAGCAATTCCTTCATGGTAACTTCGCAACTTATGTGACGGCAGTACTGCATGGTATTTTCATTTTTGTTTGTTGCATGTCTTTTTTTTTAATTTACAATTCTGATTTAGATGAGCAAGATCTTATTGGCCGCATCAGTAAGTAACTTCAAACATTTAAAATATCTAACTTTAGGCTGACAGGTCAATTTTGTTCAGAGCATTTTGGAATGAATTAAATAAACGGTTTGTTGGAGCATCTTCTGATGTCAGGTTTTGCTTCCTCCTATGAGAACTTTTCACTTTCCAGAATCATTTATAAAAAATTTAGCTTGCTTACTTTTGTTTCGATTGGTGTTCTATAGATGTTATGACTGTGGTCAAGATGGAAAGGAGCACATAGATTGTGAGTTTTTTGATAAACCGTACAGTAAAAGCTTGAATTGTTTTCTGAAAAAACAAATATTCTGTCCTGCTCCTAGCATGGAGGTTTTCTGGCAAATGTATTATGTTATCATGTATTCTAGGATGGTAGGAGGCATGACTTGAGAATGGATAAACTATATCATGTTCTGCCGATGTGTTTACTTATAGGTCCTTGGTGTTGATTTGTCTAACTTGAAAATTGACAAGTAATTTTTTGTGCATGTACATTTAATATTTCCATTAGATAGTTTAATGTTTGTTGTTGACTTGCTCTCACAGACAACACTGCTTTTCAGACTGGGTTATTAGAACTTCAGCTATTTGTTGTGCTGCTTCTGAGTCTAGTTTGATTAGAGGTTATTTGTTTAGACAATATCGAATTGGTTATAAAAGGCCAGTTTCTTCTTGGGGCTAATTTTGTTTCCTCCAAGTAAAAGATATAGTGAATATCGATATTGTAATGCACTTTTCTTCTTTTCCTTTTTTCTGCTCTGTAATTCTAAAACAATGTCATATTATTTGGTAACTGGATAGAACACTGGTTACCATGCTTAAAGAAATAATGTATTAGGCTACTGGTAGAAGACTTGGTCATTAAAATGGAGAAACAAACACTGCACTTCTTTTGTGGCTGCTTATAACCAATTAAATACATGCAAAGCCTAGTTTAGTCCAGAGTTAGCTATCTCTAGCATTCATTCTATCAGCCAAAGGTATACTTAAATGCTCCTGACCATGTACAAAAATGTGTGTATACAGGTGAAGTTGCTGAAAGGATACGATGCCTCTACGCATTCCATATTTGATCTGAAAGCTGATGATTCTCGAAAGGTAAATTACGTATTTACATGACTTCTAATATAGGATCAAATAGCAGGTACATATACACAATGTGCAACAGGCATGGAATGTTAAGCAAATTAATGAGAGATGATAAAATGTTGCTCTATAACACTTTAAAAATATACAAGAGCCTAATGCTGAGTTCCAATAACACAACCAAAATGGATAAGTGGTGAATGATGTGTAAAAATTCATAAAATAAGCATGAGAACAGTTATAAGTTAGCACACTCAAGCTTGCCTGCTGCTGAATTTCTCTTACAATTACCTTCATTGGTTGTTGATCTTTCACAGGTTTTGGAGGTGTAAATAGCTTTGCTTCAGTTAAAGTGAGATATTGCTGTGCAAGGTTAGTTAGGGGAACCAGTTTTTACTCTGCTAATTTAGATAAGCATCAACTTTTTTTGAAATATCTGTGTTTACCAACATATGACACCTGTTTGTTAATTTGTTTGCAAGTGCACACCCTTGGGTATTTTTTATCGTTTTGATTTTTACTTTCTTGGTCTCACGTAGAAATAGGCAAATATATCCAGTGTGCAAGCTTTTGTTGTAGATTTTTGTGTTTCGTTCACTTAAATAGTTTGTTCTGCTAATGATTCTATCATTTCTTTTGCATGTGAACTTGTCAAGGCTTATACACAGGCCTTTCCCATACATGATTATCATGTCTTTAACTTTTATCAGGTCTTTGCTTTATTTTTGTTTTAATTGATTTTGCTTGACATATTGAGCTTGGCCTCTTTCCTTAACTAGCAATTGGGCTGTCGAACTACATTTTAGGGTTCGCTCATCCTGAACTTGGTGATGAAACAAATACCATTTTCTGTTGCATGAATTGATTGTCTAGTTTTGGTGTTGGATATTGTATGTAGCTGCTGAATATTATTAATTGAGTTGGCCTCGATTGATGCTAACTAAGGTGGTTCTGATTGATGCAAATCAAGATTTTTGTTGGTGACTTGAATCTTCTGTACATCCTATTGAACTAGCTAATTGGCATATTTTAGGGAGACAAAGATACTCAGATCATCTTGAATTGAACTAGCTAATTGGCTTATTAGTGAGGTAACAAAACCTGATGCGGGGTTTGAAGAGGGTTGACGATAATTTTGAAGGAAGTCTTTTGGAGTTTTGATGATTTTGGATGATGGCCAAACTTCGACCGTAAGACATGCCAGGAGTTGTACCGTTGGTTCTATGTGGAAGTTGACTCATGAGCTGACGATACATATTCATATTCTTGCTTTAAGCTGTCAATAGATATCTCCAAAGGCCAATTGAGAAAAGTTTGACGCATAAAGTGTATTATCTCACACAGATAACCATCATTCAACCCACGACCAGTGTGGACATGTAGTCCTGTGCTGTGAAGCTGAGATACCGCTGGAAAAGCACCACAGTTTCTCCAGGGAAATTTCAATGGCTTGAAGGAATTGCATGATGAAAGCATTTGCTCAAGGAACACTTTGGATGACCACCCAAAGCAACTTTAGGTAGACACTTAACACTTTTGAGTCTAAAATGATGCTTTGGAATGTATATTTCATATGCAGCATGCCTCATCTCATGGCGATGAGGGAATTCCAATAATCCTCCGCTAATACTCTGGGCTAATGGTTGGTATGGTAGGAGCCAGTGCTGGGTTGATTACGTGAGATGGTTGTCCTGAGATAATCATCATGGTGGGTGTGCTGATCAGGACATGGCCAGTTATTTTTTCTTTAATTTTTTTTTTCTTTTGACACATTAGACTAGGAGTAAGGCGAGGAGATCTGTATGATGTCTCTAAGCATGGGGAGTAGGAAGATCAATCTGTTGACATGGACCAAAAGATTTGGTAGAGATCGAGGTCACAATTGTTGAGGTTCAATCAAGTTCGTTCATGGTAGTTTTGATCATGATTTAGTTCAAAACGGAATCAAATGAAGCCTGGATTGAAACCAAACCAATCCAGTGGTTTGTTAGTTCTAAATCAAATTGGAATCAGTTAGGAGCAATTTGGTTTTGGTTCCTAAGTTTGGGAATCAAAATTGTCATTTTCAAACTGGTGGTTCCTGTTTCAGTTTGAATAGTTGGTTTGATGTTTTTTAATTAGAAAAATAGACCCCTGTCAAATGGGTGGAAGTAATTAGTAACTTCTAAAGATATAAGTATGATTTTATTTTGGGCCTCCCTCTCACTGTTGCTAGACATGATTGTATCTTTGTTATTCTATTTTCAAAGATAATACACTTTATCTCTTACTCCAAGATCTCTATGTCTCCCATATACCCAAGCTATTCCTTAAAGAGGTCATTAGATTTCATGGTCTTCCCAATCCTATTGTTCTGATAAAGATATATGTTTTGTTAGTTAGATCATATGGAGATTATTAGGGACTAAACTTATGTTTCTCTTGACATACTATCCCTAGACTTATGGTCAAAACAAAGTGGTCAATAAGTTGTTGTTGGATATTTTTCTTCGATGTTTGGTAGGTGATCACATAGCTATCTTAGATAGGGTACTATCTATCGTCAAGTTTATATATAGTAGCACCATCAATCGCTCAACTGGCTATTTATCGTTGTCATTGGCTATCAATCTTGAGAATCTATCGATCTTGCCCCTTTTCTCACCCACTTTTGTCCCTTAAACATTGTTAAATCTTTTGTTAAACACATTCATGAGTTGCATGATGAGATTAGATGAAAGATTACTTTGAGCAATGAATTATATAAGTCAGCAATAAATGTGCATCTTAGGTAACACTCTGAAAGAGTGGACAACATTCTGAAATTTTTGAAATTGTGTTGCATGAGTGGTTGATATGTCTAAGGTCTTAGTCAATCGAGGTCACTTTGGGTCAATGTGAGTTGTTATCAAGATTAAATATAGCTCACTTGTCATGAAAGTTTGCAGTAGTCATTTCGCTTAAAATTGGTTCAAATTCAAGTCATTAGAAGGTCAAACACATAACCTAAATTGCTTAGGTCAATGATGGTACTACCTATAGTGGTGGTAGTACCACTAAAGTTAAGTTTTGCAATCTCGTCTTAAAAAATATGATGGAAGTATTGTCTAAGTCTAGTATTATGATTTTATGTCAAAAAATATGTTACAAGGATCATAGAAATCTAGTATTGTGGCTCCTTGTTAAATATTACAATGGTAGTATAACTCAAAATCTATGATAGTGTATTATCATACCCTAAAATCATGAGAATTTAAATTTTTAGCTCCATTATTGAAGTCTTTTGAGGGCTATCAATATCTCACTCGAGCTTGGTTGATGAAATATCTATTTTTGAGTCTACAAAGTATTGTAGCTCTCTCTTTGAGCATTATTTTAGTTTCTTCCTTCCTCTTAAGTTTAGTTTATTGAGTGACAGGAGGTGAGAGGTCTCTTATAAATGAGTGAGTGTGATGGTTCTCTCTAAAGCTTGAGAAAGGAGAAAGATTATAAATGGTTATTGATCTTTACTCGTTGGAAGTAAGATCGATAGTAAAAGCTGGTGATTTTAAGAGAATAGAAATCGGGGTGGACATAGGTTAGAAAGATTGAAGTACTATAAATTGGTTTGCATCCTTTCTTTCGCTTGTGAGCAGTCATTTGACTCACAACTTTTAGTCACACTTTATACTTAGTTCATCGTGTTTTCAATATATTTTTTTTTCATTGAATTTTAAAATCAATTAAAATTTACTGTAGCACTAATTCATCCTCCCACCCCCACCCCTGTGTCATTAAGATCCTAACACATCTCTCTTGAGACTAGGCCAAAAGAACTTCTCAACCATGACAACAATTCTATCTCAACCAAAATTTCTTGCAGTAATTCCAGCATGCATTTCCCAAATAATACAGCTCTAAGGGAACCACCGTTACGTAGACGAATACTCATGAATAAGATTCTATCATGATGGTAAATGATATGTTATCTAATCTTAATCCTTCTAATAATGTTTTATAGGTTTTTCCAAAATCAGGACAAGACATATATCATGTGTTCAAATTCGATCACTTCAGTGGTCATAGTGTAAGACAAGTGTCATTCGACTAAATGCATCAACAGCTTTGTTTTCAATTCATGTTGGTGCTTAATGACAAATGTATAGTCCTGAAAAAACTCAACTCAATGTGTCACGGCCCTAATTTTCTTTGTGATTGTAGGGCTTAAAGATCTGAATATAGTATGAATTCATTTAGCAACAAGTAATATGACCGATATTTCAAAGCTTGAGCAATCGCATGAAACTCCTTTCATAGGTAGTATATTTTTATCCAGCCTCATTTAATTTTTTTTGCTAAAAAATGCAACAGGATGTCATTCTTGATTTAATACTCCACTTATTCGTGCTCTTTTAGGCATCACAACCTCAAAGACTTTGAGAAATCTGGATGTTACAAAATAAGTGCTTGGGTCATTCTTTCTTTTATCTATTCAATGCTTTAGAGGCACTTTAGTCCATTTATCCTTCTTCATTTGGATGTGAACCATGACAAGTTATATGGATATATATATGGTAAGATATATTAATACGATGAAGTTCACATCATATTTTATACTTATTTTTATAGGAGGAGTTGTGTCAGGACGATCCAGACAAAGGTGTATTGCTCCCTCCATCGTAGAGGTAGAATATATTGATGCTACAAATGTTTGCAAAGAAATATTATAGATGAAATTTTGTTTACAAGAATTGGGGTTCAAGCAGGAAAATTACATGATGCATTTTGATAGCTAAAGTATCATTTATTTGTATAAGAATATAACTTTTCATTCCAAGTCGAAGCATATAAATCAAATACCATTAGATTTGAAATGTATTTGTAGAGAATAGATTTCAACTTTAAAAAATTCGTATAGATGATAATGAGTAAGACATGCCAACGACTTTATCAAAAGAAAGACAAGAGATGTACTGACGATTGATCGGTATGATTTCAAATTGAGGAGTCATGGGATAGTTTCTTTTATGGGCTAAAAGGGAGAATTGTTGGGTATATGACCCATTAATTCAGCTCATGGTGGGCCTTAATAACCCACAGCCCATAGTAGTTATTTAACCCTTTTTCTTTATAGCTGAGGACAGAGTAATAAGAGAAAAATACTAGGCTAAAGGCCATTCTTAATTATTTGGACGGTGTTGTCGGTTTAATCAGATTTGCAACGGATTATTATTTTCCTCTTTGAATTGAAAGAGTTCTTCACATAATTTTGGTGTTTTATGTGATTATAATTTTTCTTTAATTTTTAGGCTGTGGTGGAAAAATTCTTCACATAAATCTGTGTTTTATATATATATATATATATATATATATATAGATAACACAAAACAAGACAATACAACGCCGTATCCCACAATAGCACGTTAGCAATCAGTAGACCACAAAAGATGGGGTCGTCCCACGTAATAGGAGCAAAGGTCGCATCCAAGAGTCAAAACCATGACATCAGGGTGCTGACAATAAGACCCAGCTCAGATTCTATCCCACTACCATCACACAAAATGGGAAAAAGAGAAAAAGAACACAAACAAAAGGTTTAATCTTCTCTCTTCAGAGCAAACTATCGGCTTTGGTGGGTAACCTCCTGAAGAAGGTCACCAGTGGCGAGGGTAGTCGATTCCTGAAACTTGGCGGCCGCAACGCATACAACCCCCATGCCCCCGCAAGCACCTTCACCGGCACCGCGTAGAACAGCACCGCGGCCATCAAGCAAAACATCAGGTACAAGAACGTCGCCGGCGGATCCCTCCAGCTCAACAGTGCCTGCACTCGCTCCCCCTGCGTCGCCATGTCCCCCACCACCGTCTGCACTCTCCCGCCTACGCTCCTCAGCCTGTCATACCGCATCCTGACCTCTTCCGCCCCCCTGCTTGTGGGGAACGTATCGAATTCTTCATCCAATTCATCAACATACGCCGCATCCGCGTGAGACAAACGAGGGTCCATGTGCGGCGGGTGACGCGGCCGCAGGCGGTAACGCCACAACCCAATTACCGCCACCGTCAGGAAACTGGTGGGCAGGATCAGCTCAGGCAGCAAGATGAACAACAAATAGCCGACGATGAAGATGACGGAGTGCACGGGGCGGCGCCAGCTGCGGAGGAGCTCGATCGATCGCCCAAGGGCAACGAGTCCAGATAGCACCGATACAAGCCGGAAGAAGTTGGCCTTGCTCCGCCGCATGCTCCACAGGTGGAACCCGTGATCCAACATGTACTCCACGACCTCCCGGCCCAGCGGCGGCTCTGCCCGGCCCAGCCGAGCCGCCACCGTTTCCACCGCCTGGAAACGGAGCCGCTCCACCTGGCCGACGAGCAGCGGATCTACGTAGTGCATTTTGGGAAGCAACGGACGGGCATAGGCGTGGAGCATGCTCGCCGCATCGGCACACGAGAAGCGGACGGCAAGGTGGAGCTCCCCGGCCTTCCGCACCCCCGAAAGGTGCAGCCCCAACAAGGGGTGCGCGTGGGTGTATACCCGATCCGTCTCCAGGGTCGAGAGGCGGATCCGGACTTTCCCGATGCGAGCGTCCACGCGGGGAGTCCCGCAGCCTAGCCGGCCGTTGTCGAAGACGCCGATGGTGATGGTGGTGCAGGGGTCGAACACCTCCCAGGTGTACTGTTCGTTCCACTGCGGGCAAACCGAGTCGACCACCGTGCGGGTCCGGACCCACTTGGGACCGTATTTGGCAACGCAGAAGGCGTCGGCGGTACCGCTGGCCTTTGACAGCGCCAGGCCGGACGCGCCAAGGATGCCCAGTTCCAGGATACCCACGCGGGGAATCCAAAGTTGCCTCGCCGTGGGCCGGAGGTCGCTGCTGTGCGCTGCCGCCTCGTCCAGAACGTGGTACCCGCCGTCCAGGCTGAGCCGCAGGTGAACCCGGCTGCCGAACCGGCTCGACCCCTGGCCTCGGTCGAGCGCGAACCACCGGGAGGCCACCGGCTTGTCATCGAGCCGTCGCTCGATGGCCGAGAGAGGAACGGCCACCCGGCCGAGCACCTCGTCGCGGCCGGGACTCACCCGGTCCTCCACGGACACCACCACCAGGTCGTCAAACGGCTCAGCCACCACGAACATGAGGTCTTCGTTCCAACTTGGGTTGGAGGGGGCTCGGTTGGGCAGTAACGCAGCAAAGCCGGTTCGGACCACCAGGCCACCCACCTGGCCTTTGGCGAAGATCTCCGGAAAGCGGCCGGGCACGGCGCAGGGGACGACAAGGTCCTGTGCCTCGACGACGGACACGCGGAGGTACCATAACTTGGGCGCCACGTACACCTTGGACTTGATGGAGCCCAGGCTGTCCCCGTGGACGCCGGCAGCCCGCGAGTGCCAAGCCTCCGCGAAGGCCTCGTCGGCTTGGGTCCCGAACCAAACCGAGACCATCAACTCCCCCTTGGCTCGCTCCCCGGCCTTGCCCTCCATCCGGTACCACTGCGGGGCCAGCGTGCTGTCGGGCGGGGCTCGCCACGGTAGCTCGCCGAGGTCGAACGACAGCCGTCCGATGAAGTCGTCCTTGGTGGTGGGCCCGCCGCCGTTTCTCACGAGCACCTCCACCACCGACGAATGAATGCTGTCTTTGGAGAAGGCGAACACCTGGTCCCAGTGCCAGAGCGGCGCCCCGGCGGCTGTGGAGGATCGAGTCACCCCTCGGTAGTTGCCCAGCTTGACCTCCGCATGCGCCTCGCAGCCGCCGGTCGGGAGGTCCCGCGCGCGGACGACGCGCACGTACAGGTATTGCATATGCTCCACCAGGTCGTAGGTGGAGCTTGCCTTGTCGCGGTCGGCGCCGTCGCCTCCCAGCAGGGGGCGGGTCTCCTTCAGAGTGAAATCCTGGGTTCTGCCGCCTCTGCCGCTGCTAAACGAGGCAGGCATCGGGTACGCCTGCTCAGGGGCCGCGAGGACTACCGACTTAACCTCGGTCGGGGGGGGATCCTGCTGCCGGGCTGGCAGCGGCGTCTGCTTGACTGGAGGCGGAGGCGTGAGCACCGCCGAGGGGGTCTGTTTGGTAGTCGGAGCAACAGCCTGCTGCTGCTTGTTGCGCCCACCGCCGTCAGCCTTGGTGAGTGCTCGTCCAGAGTCGATGGCGGTCCGGTAGATCTTCAGGCTGATCTCACCGCGGATGTGGGAGAAGAGGCTGCGCCTCTCGAGGGGGAAGAGCTGGGGAATGGCTTCCTCGCCGGGGGCGGGGACCCCAGCAGCGGGGATGCGGACCTTACCGAGGAAGTTCCTGCCGCCTACGCCGCGTCCTTCGGCGCCGCGGTCGTTGTAGACGCTGACATCGATGGCACGGTAGGGAAGGTCGTCAGGGTCGGAGACATCAAATAGGAGGCGCTCGTTCCAGACGGGGTTGAGGTTCTTGTGCTTAGGGCGTGTCCGCCGTCGCTGATGCTCGAACTCCACCTCCACGTACGGCGACGACGAGCCCTGCCCGTCCTTGGGCATCAGATTGCGGGCTGCCACCACCTCCACCACCAACTTCTCCTTTCCCATAAGACTACTCGTATCTTGTCTCGGTGCTTACCGGAGGCTGCTCACGGGCGCATCGCTGCTACCGATGTCTTTGCCTAAGAAATTGGCTGGGAGGAGAGGGGGAGCGGGAGAGGGGCATAAGAGGAACGAGAGATTAGAATTGGCAAGTCTTTTGAAAGCAGAGAGAGAGAGAGAGAGAGAAGACGGGGAACCGGGCGGGGTAAGACGTCGTCTCGGGAGGCGTGGAGAGGCGACAGGACGGTGGCGGGGCGCAGGGGCAAGTGCCCCCGAAGTGCTAAAACCGGGAAAAAAAGCCGAGTGCAGGAACACGTGTCAACCCGAGGTCTTTGCCATTCCTGCGTTCGGCATTAAAGGTGGTCGCGCGCGTGCCGAACCGGCACAGAGGTTCGACGAATTCGATGACCCAAACAGAATTATGTATGGGTTCATCTTCTGTTGTGCCGGCGGAAGTATGGAGGCGTGCCCCGTCTTCTATGTGATTGGTTGGAGGAATTGCTTTACTTCGGGTGATGGTCCTCGCCGATCCTGCGTCCTTACAAGGGTGGCGGATGGCTACGGGACCGGAGAAGGCTGGCGTACGGGAACGGGCGTCCTGTGTCGGGGCCGCGACACGGATTTGACCGTGTTTGGTGGAAGCAAACCGAGACGAATGCGGAAACAAGCGGTCCCCAAGTCGGGTTTGTTTCGGGTGTGCGCGCGTCGCCTCGGGCGGAATGTATTCGAAGATATTTTATTGGTTAAACTGGGTTCCCTTGCTTGGGTGATCGAGTACGAGAGGCGATACGGGGTTGCGTTTTGCAATCAAATCCTGCACTGTGGCTGCCTGTTTGACGACATTCCGTCCGATGGATGACGTACGACATGATTTTATTTGTATATATATATCTCTAGGCTTTCTAACAATCGATTGCCGACATCATATGGCCAACGACGGTGCATGGATAATGGCACATATGGACCTAAGCTTCCGCCGGACGTGGACAAATATAATGATCGACGTTGTAATGGTTTTGATAAACTCGTGTGAAGAAAATTTTGTATTCATGTGACGGAATGACTATATTTTTAAGGGTTAAGATCTATTTGAACTTTTAAGATTTTGATTATGGATGTTTTTATGATTTATTTATTTTTAAAATAATTTTTATATTTTAAAAATAAAATTTATTTGATTAGGAGTCTAAGTAGGAGTTCAATTCGGCTAAGAGTCTATTTGATTAGGAGGCCAAGTAAAAGTTAGATTTACTTAGAAATCTATTTGATTGTGAGTCTAGCTAGAACTCGGTTAGGAGTCTCTAAATGATCGTTGTAGGGGATCAATCATTCTAGGTTTTAACCAAAGGCTGAAATCCAATAATTTTCATTGATTGTCCAAAACAAAATATTTATACCCTTATTTATAAAGACTTTTAACTAATTCATAATTGAACTTGGACTCCTAAAATAGACTCATAATATGACTCGTCATTAAATATACTCCAACTCCTACTAGGATTCCTAATCAATTAGACTCCAAACTCCTACTATGATTCCTAATCAAATAGACTCCGACTCCTAATTAACTTGACTGGATCGACCATCATATCATGATTCAATAGATAGGACCCTACGCTATTGGGGTCCTATCAGACCCTCCCTCTTCAGAACAGCCTTGTCCTTAAGGCTGAGCCTCCATAAACTCTAGAAACTTCATCTTCAACTCGTCATAGGACTCCCAAGTAGCATATTCAACAGGCATATGGGTCCACTATACCAATACTTCAGTTAAAGGATGTATTCGATGCATTATGATCCTGCGATCCAATATAGGTCTGTACTTCTGCATTAGTAGAGATGTCATGTAGATGATATTGTGCCAATTCATCTTCTCCTAGCTTTAATTTGAGGAAAAAAACATGGAAAACTGGTTGTATTTTCGAGTAAGCTGGTAGATTCAATCGATAAGCAACGACTCCAAATACACTCCAATATTTTGTAGGGTCTAAAAAATTGAGGAGACAACTTCATTGAGACTTGAGTCTTTAGGGTGATTATCTTGTATGGCTGAAGGCGAAGGAAAACTCAATCTTTTACGACAAACTCCCTTTCACTCAAATGTTTGTTGACTTGCTATTTCATCCTTGCTTGGGCTGCTGTAAAGTTGTTTGTTAAATTTTATCCCTATCAATTAACTTCTTATCTACCTGATCTACATTTGATGTGCCGACCACATATTTTGTGATTGTTGGAGGAAGTCGGTTATAGACAACTTCAAATGGAGTACTTTTGATAAATGAGTGAGAAGTTGTATTGTACTACCATTCAGCCCAGGGAAGCCATTTAGTCCACTCCTTCAGCCTTTTACTGGTAAGCATTTAAGGTAGTTCTCTAAGCACATGTTCATCACTTTTGTTTGGCCATCGGTTTATGGGTGATAGGTTGTGCTCATCGTCAATTTTGTGCCCTGTAATTGGAAGAGCTCAGTCCAAAATTTGCTGGTGAGAACATTGTCACAGTCACTTACAATAAAGCGGGGAATCCCATACAGTTTAGCTCTATTCTCTATAAAAGTTCAGGCAATGTTGGCGATGGTGTAGGGATTTTTAATATCACAAAAGTGAGCATATTTTGTAAGACAATATATAACTAAAAGGATAGTACATTTTCCTTGAGATGATGGCAGTTATTCGATGAAGTCCATAAAGATGTCGATCCAAAATGAATCCAGATAAGTATAAGCTGGAGCTTTCCGGACTTGCTACCATTTATTCCTTGTCTTTGTTGGCATGTGTTGCACCAGGCCATAAATTCTCCAATGATTTTTTTTTCATGTCCTTCTAATAAAAATTTGGTGAATTCTTTTATAAGTGCGAAGAAATCCCGAATGTCCAACTACAAGTCATGAGTGCAACTCCTTAAGGATGGCAGCTTGGCACAAGGAATAGACAACCACAATGATTTGGCCCTTGTATAATTGATCTTTCGAGTCTCAACTGTAGTGCGCAACTGAACCTGGGCTCTCCTCTAATTTCCTAATGATTTCCTGGATCCATGAGTCACTTTGTCATTCTTTCCTAATATTTTCCAGGGGGTCACAAATGGCAAGTGAGATGATTGTGAATTCAACATGATCAGGAAGTCAGGAAAGTGCATCTTCAGCTAAGTTATCTTTGCCCCTTTTATAAATAATTTCATAATCAAACCCTAACAATTAGTTACCCAATTTTGCTATTCTCGGAAGGAAATCTTTTGCGCCATGAAGTATTTTAAGCTCTTGTGGTCCATATTGATTTAAAATTGTTGGTCGATCAGGCAAGGTCTCCACTTTGTAACCACATATACTATGTATAGCCAAGGAAGGAGGCTCGATCCCCTCGAACTGATCGTTTATCCCTCATTTTATATGATATAACCCTAGGAGTTCCTATCATAATACCGAGCTGACCATGAGTCATACATATTAGAACTCTTTCCAACATAATTATTTTTTCATAATAATTTACTCATTTTATCAACTATGGACGTACTAGACCACCATTGCATTGTCCCTAGATGATACAAGAGGATCTAATCCATTTGACTTGTCAACCCTCGGTACCATATACCTATAATCTCTTATCTATCTAATATCCTAGAGATTATATATCGGGTATGATACCATCAAGCCTATACAAAATCTATATGAGTCTCACTTTAATCGAACTCTCAACTTCTTCTCTCTCTCAAAAACTGTTGTTAGATGGAACTTCCAAAAACCTCTAAGTTTGGTATTAGAGAAAAAAGTGCATATAAAAGCATTTTTGGTCTCAAGTCTAAGGACCGGACACACATATCTCGAAATTATGAAATCACGTCGTCATGCAATAAAAAAAAAAAAAAAAAAAAAAAAAAAAAAGTTGATGTGAGTGTTAGATTTGTTATATATATCATATATCCTGAAACTCTAGAGTCATATGTCATTCTCTCTAGCGGTATCCACATGATGGATCGATACAGCGATACTCATTTAATCATAGCTAAAAGTTCGTAACTCTTGCGCACCTTCTTGCATCGAGCGTAGAAGAAGATCTCCTATCTTCTTTATTGTCTTCTCGTAACAGGGAGAGGATTATCGATTGAGAAGAGATGGGAGGGAGGAGAATAGGAGGGAGTGGCCACAGACACAACCTATCACTTTGTTGGCTGCCCCTGCCTCTTATTTATAGAGAGCTACCAAAAACCCTAATGGATCTTACCTTAGTGGGTATTGGATCTCTATCCAATTACCTTTACTTCTTGGATTATAAGTCTCATCTAATAAGAACATGGCCTTATTGGATAACTCATATATAATCTTTTGTTCGTTGCAACATCCATCATATGTGTGTGACCCTCTAGGCGAAATACCGAGCTGGTCGTGAGTTCCACCTATCAGAAATCCTTTTGACTTAATAAATTATTATATCATAATAATTCACTCAACTTCTCGACTATGGACATACTAGGCTACTACACGATAGTCCCCAAATGGTAAAAGGGATTTAATCCATTGGACTTATCTATCTTCAATTATTGTGTATCTATAGCACCTCATCCATCTAATATCCCAAAGATCATATATTGAGCATGGTACTATCAGGCTTCATAAATAATCCATCTAAGTCTCGCTCTAATCAGATTCTCCCAGAGAACTCATTCTTTCTCAATTTGAATGACCCTGACCAGAGATTTATTTGAGCGATAGCACACAAGATATTTCTCTCATGATACCGAGAGTGGATGATCCCCTATTAACACTCAATTACCATCGTAAAATTGATTACCAATCATGATAACTTACTGTATCAGATTTGAAACTTTTCAAACTTGTAAGTTCGACGTCAAAGAAAGGAGTACTAAAACAAAACATCATTGATTTCTCAAGTCTAAGAACTAGACACATAATTGGGACTACGAAATCGTTGTCTAACGTTATGTATTATTAACCATCCAACATTTCATAAGCAAATCAATAAACTCATTCTCCAATGAGCACTTGTACTGTACCCTTGGTATCCCCACATGAGTGACTATGAGACCAGTTGCCTCCATCATATGGATTGGTATATAATACATTGGTGTATTCGGTTATCTCGATATTCCTCTCGAGTAATCTATTATCGAAATTATTTAGAGTTTGTGTTATCAGAATTATTTAGAGTTTGTGTTTAAAGGCGAATCAATCTTATTATCATGATCTCACCATGATCCAATTTCCATTGTAAAAATCGAATGACATTATAGTATATGCAACATATAACATAAAGTGAGAATGTGCCAATAATAATAATAAGCAAAAAGATTGTACAACGTGTTACATGTGTCATTACATGTGATTGGCTTACGTAGCACTTGTAACCATCACTCCCTAACCGTTATAGCCTAGCCACCATCATTGTCATTGCCTTCCTATTTCACAGTTGTTGCAGCCCAACCCTTAACCGCGCACAACCCCACTCGTCAGACCCCCAACGCTGCCATCTGCTCCTCCCATGCATATAGAGAAGGCTACAGTTCAACACCGTTGTCGCCATTGCCTTCCTGTTTCACATCGCTGTAGCCTAATCACCATCGTCACTACTGCCTTCCTACCTCACAACAATGCCTCTATCGCCATCTTACTCCTCAGCCCACATTTGCTGGAGATGATGCTGCTGGCCTCTCTTCCCAATAACACACATCCCAAGCGTATGATCACTACTGCTTCCCAATCGCATGATCTTCCATGCATAACCATCGTCACTGCCTCATCTACATCTAGCTACCGCTCCCATCCATGGATCCATTAGAGACGATGCCGATAGTCACTATTTTCTAGTAGAGATTTGCCCCCAACTAGCAAATCCCATTTCAATATCCATCTTCCACCCAATAACCGTTACCCTTGGCAATGTCACCTTCCATCTCGTCAGCTTCTCAGTGTTCAAGACTTTCTCAACATCCTTGCAACAATCTCTCACACCCTCAGCACTGCCACAAGCTGACGTCATAGCAGTCACATCGAATAGGGCAGTACTGAAGGAGTTGTGTATTACTTATATGCAGTCCTACACAATAGCTACTGATAATTCAATGAAAGCCTAACTAAAAGCCTTGAAACTAGAATTGAGAATTGACTACAATAAACGTTTCATAAGTTCAAAAGGAGCTTATTAGAGAGCTTCAACAAGAAGAAAGTTCAAGTCATACGTTGAATCGATCTGGAGACATAAGAAAATGGTACCGAGAATATGGCACTAATTATCCACACAAGAAGGTGGAATTTCCAAGATGTGCAAATGAGGATCCGACCAGTTGGATCTCTAGGGCTAAAAATTATTTCACTTCCGCATGACTACAAAAGAATCTAAGGTGGAAGTAGCTTTAATTCAATTTGATGGTGGTACGATCTAGTGGTGTGATTGGTATGAAACTTGTCACAGGGTTCCTTCATTGGAGTAATTCAAGAGAGAACTTATTTGCTTTGGACCATTCGATTATGAGAATGTTGACGGGTAACTTGCCAAAATCCATCAGACTTCTACAGTACAAGAATATCAGAGCAGATTTGAACAACTATCAAATCAAGTCAAAGATTGGTTTGAATAATAATTAGTAGATACATTTATTGAAGGACTTATCCAGATATCCAATATGAAGTCAAGGGTCGCCAACCCCACACCATGATAGTTGCGATCTCATTTGCACTAAGCACATGAGGAAAAAATCAATAGGGAATATCATTGACACATAAGCGATAACAAACCGATGATTAGCAAGTCGCCCACCCCATCTATTCCCAACCAAAACCCTAATACCTGAAAACTAACCCAAGAAGAACTCAAGGAAAGATCAATCAAGGGTTTGTGTTGGCATTGTGATGATAAGTGGAGTAAAGAGCACTGATATAAACAAGAGCAACTTCTGATGATTGAACCAATTAAGGAGGAACTAGAAGCTGGCAATGTGGACTTTGATCATGAAGGTATAGATTCTGATGAAGATATTAGACCCATCACACATATAGTGCATGCATTAGTCAACTACTCTAACCCGAAAACTATGAAAATTGAATGAATTTTAAAACATTAGCCTGTTTTAGTTGACACTGGTAGCAGTAATAATTTTATGGACAGTGAGGTTGCTGACAGATTGGCCCACCACATTGAAGACTGTAACAAATTGAAGCAAAGGTTGCTGATCGACTATTTCTAACTTATGATAACAAGTGTTCAAAGATAAAACTGATTATACATGATAAAGAACTAACTACTTACGGATTTCTTTTTAATACCCTTAGAAGACTTCAAAGTGGTTCTTGGAGTTGAATGACTATCAACCCTGGGTGATGTCTCTTGAAATTTTTTTAAATTGATTATGAAGTTCTTTATCAATGGAAAGCAGACGATCCTCAAGGAAAGACGTGGAAGCAAAATCACAGATATCCTATAACTAAAGTGCTGAAAGAGAAGCTCCTAGAGTTTGATGCTGCTCAGACTTCAAGATTGATTTGAAAAAAGGAGGAATTGTTAGGATTCTGTTAAATTTTAAATTTTTGAGTCATGTTTTCTATGAGTTAGTTAGTCCAGTTAAGAGTTTATTTAAAATTTATTATTTAATTAGGAGTCAAAGTCCTAAGAGACTCTAGGCGGAAGAATCCCTTACAGCATAGGATGTCTTTGTGCCCATGGAGGACACCAACTAAGCCCATATTTAGTAGCATCCAAAACCTAACTCATATCTAGGCCACCCCATAGCACCGAGCCCTTACTTTCTTTCTGAAGCTAACTACCTCTTTGAGTCATATTACTTAGGTTATTGACTCATATTTGGAGTATGATCTATGACATGCGACAATAGAATCCACCAAGTCTAGAGGGACTCAAAGTGAAAGAGTCCAAGTCCACAAGGACTTTTGGTAGAACTCTATAAATATGAGTGTAACTATTTTTTTTTCATCAATCAAAAAAATATATTTCAATGTTTAATGAATTCTATGGGGTTGATTATCTCGAAGTGAACAAGAAAATGGATCTTCACGAATTGATCGTTTATATCTTTTGTTTATTATTTTACGTTAGAATAAGAGAAGTTATTACTGAAACGCTTGCATAGGTAAAAAAAAAAAAGAAAAGAAGAGGAGGAGGAAGGAGGGAAAAAAAACAAGGAATGCGGTTGAATAAGTGGATATTTAAGTTTATTTACAAAAGATAATTTATAAATATTAAAAAATTAAGAATAAGATTATTAATAAGAAAAATATAAATAATAAATCGAAAAAAAAAAGAGAAGAAGAAAAAAACACAGGCGACGGAAACAAAATCTATTTTTTTTAAAAAATCTTTCGAACTCTTTTTTCACGAGCATGTTTCGTCCCTCCTTACCTCCCTTGTGAGTGGACATTCCTGATGGGACCAAAGAGTGACTTGGTTTGTGACTCAACTGCACGTATTGCTGCGTGCCGTATGCACGTGTCAACACATCGCCATGGAGCGCTAATAAGCTGCCGTGTACCCCAAGTTGCGATCGCACGCGCCGACCCTGCCCCAATTTTGTTTCCTCTTCCCCGTGCCCTACAGAGATACTCTATATAAGCGAGAGAGAGGCGACCCGTCGTTGATCCACCGCTCATGTCGACGGCGATACTTGACTCCGCTTCTACCCATCCTAACGAAGACGAAGAACCGATGGAATTAGAGGAAGAAGAGGAAGTTATAGAGGAAATCGAAGTCGAAGATGGAGAACAACAGCAACAAAATGAAGAAGAGAAATCGCAGGGAGGCAATGGCGCAAATCCAGCGCAGGCACAAGAAGAGCAGCCGGCGAAGATAATCACAGATCCCCCGTTGGCGCTCCTCCAATCGCTGAATGGTCTCTTCGATCTCAACGGCGCCCTTTCAGAATTTGTCCGTCAGTGGCATGCCCTGCACCACTCCCTCGACGCGATCCTCTCCTCCATCGACCGCCGCTCTCGGGAGCTCGACGCCCCGACCGAAGTGGAGAAGGGCGGTACCGGCGACCACTACCCCCCTGCCGTGTCTTCCAGGGCTGTAGATCGCGCTGCGGAGCTCCTCTCCATCTGCGAGTCCACCGGCAGCCGCGCCCTCCGCAAGTTCGTTGTCTCCAATCTCTCCGACCTCGACTGGCTCCGCGGTGAGGTTCCCGCTGCCCTCCGACGCGCCCCCAGCCCGGCCAGGCTTGTGCTCGACGCAATGGGCCGCTTCTACCTGCAAGGCCGCAAGGCCTACGACCGCCCCATGAATGACCCCATGGTCGTCTTCCGCCGGGCCTGCATCCTCATCCTGGAGTTCTACGTTCTCTCGGGATGTTCTTCCGTGGACCTGGAGGAATCGGTTAAGAAGGATGCCCAGGTGGCCGCCCTATCTTGGAGAACTCGGCTTGTCAATGAGGGTGGCGTGCAGGTGGCAAGCGCCGTGGATGCACTTGGTCTGATCCTCTTCCTAGCATCCTTCGGCATTCCACAAGAGTTTGGGTGCACGGACATGTACAACTTGCTCCGGTTGAGCAATCTGAAGAAGAAAGCTGATGTGTTCCGGAAATCATCTATACTGTGTGAGAAGATGCCAGGTAAAATTGAACTCGTTGCTCACAAGAGCCTTTTCAAATTGCCCATAGATTTTCATCTGACCGGTCATAAGCTATACTTTACCCTTATGCTCATTCAGTATGTAAATTCCGTAGGTTCTAGCACAATTCACTTATTGGAATGCTTGGATACTTCGCAATTGTAGTTCCTGTTCTTTCAATTTTATATTGGTTTCATGAGCTTTTGTTATCTTTCATTTAAAAGAGAATAGAGAGATAATGCTGTATATCAACGTCCCCAACCCTCATGAATTATATTATTAATACAATCATTGATGTTTGTCTGATTTATTGGATTACTTAAGTGGAGCAACTATCTTTTCTGTTAGTATATGATTTTTCTCAACACTTGCTTATGTCATACAGTTAGATCCAAATTCGTTTTCTGTGTAGTTCCATCTTGATCAGTAAATTATATTTTTTTTTGCTGAATTCTAAATACATTATGGCCTTTTTCATGATTACATCACTGGATCAGCAGTGATCATGAGAATTCAGATGAAATAGACCAAAATTAGCAATCTCGCTAGTCCATTTGATCTCAATCGTCAAAATGCTGAGAATGGAGGATTTTCTGGATCCAGTGTGACTTGACAATTCTCAAGGGAAGAAGAGGATTCGAGAGAAGGAGTTCAAATTTGATCTTTATCACCGTAAACCATCATCATTGTTGTCACTAGATGGAAATTGATGGAATGAAGAGAAGTCCAAAGAAATTATAGTAAACCCAACAACCTAGGTTCAATTTTTTCAACATATGGAATCCTTGGTTTCTCAACTACCTAATTATAAGAAAATGTAACATCTTGATACATCTACTTGGGTTCAAAAATGGTGAAATTACTGATATTTGAATCTGTAATTGATCATGTAATGCTCGAGTAAAGTGCAGAAATGATCAGATGTCTTAACTTTATGAAACATATATGTTTCGATAACTATATCGAAACAAATATCAAAATATATATCAAAACCTATTATTTGAAACCTTATTTCATAAGTTTATGAAACATATATCAAAATCATGTGTTATGAAAAAAATGCATTTCAAGTTAGTCTCAAGAAATAGGATATGCTTTCAAGATGATCTATTATAATATTTTATTGAGGTTATATTAGTTGAACCATTTGCGATTAATTTCTTCAATTCTAAAGCATGACATTGTATCATTATATCGTTTGTTTACTAGATTTTTTTAAATGTTGGAAATTTAAATTTTTGTACTTGTTATGAAGAATCATATGTACCAAAATTTAGATTATCTTGCGTAGGAGATGTGTAATCGATATGTCCATCCAAATTATGAAGTTTAGATAAAGGATTTTGGATGTTGAAACTCGATGAAGAAGGGGCTATGGTTGGAGGTTAGCAACACCTTACAAGACTTCTCTTTTCTTTTTTTTCTTCTCTTACTCTCGACAAAAGCTGGAAAGCTAGGGCCGGCTAGGGTTGCTTCTTGGCTGCATTAGGGATGCCTTATATTGCCTCCCTCTATGATAGGAACCCTTAGGTTTCTATTGAAGATGAAGCGGGAAAAGGGGGATAAACGATCACTTCGAGGATCGAGCTTCCTTGATCTCTATAGGGGATCGACCCTCCTTAATCTCTATAGGGGATCGACCCTCCTAGGGTTTTGGCTTATTGGCTAAAATATATTTTCTTCATTGATTGCCTAAAAAGAAATAGTTACAACCCTATTTATAGAGACTTCTAATCAATTTCTAATCGAACTTGGACTCCTAAAATGGACTCATACTTGGACTCTTAATTAAATAGACTCCAACTTCTACTAGAACTCATAATCAAATAGACTCCAACTCCTACTAGGACTCCTAATAGACTTGACTAGACTGACCAACATGACTCAATAAAGAACATGACTCAATAGATAAGGACCTAACTATGTTAGGGTTCTATCAGACCCACCCTCTTCAAATTAGCCTTGTCCTCAAGGCCGAGTAGCATCAAATTCTGGTAGCACTTTAATATTTGTCGCGCATCATAACCCTTTGATCAATTAAGTAGGATCTCTACTTGTTGTAAGCAGTGGGCCGGTCTTCTGGTGTAGTAATCATTGGTAGTCTTCTTAAGAATCTTCTCCATTTGATGGCTAGTGGCAGTTCCATGTCTTCTTTTGAGGATCATCACTTCGAAGTCTTTTATGGATATAAAAAAGAAATCCACAAGTAGTTCTTTGCCATGTATGATTAACTTTATCTTTAAACACTTGTTATTACAAGTTAGGATTCATTTATCAGCAACCTTGACTTTACATTTGTCAGTCTTCAATGGGATAGTTCAATTGGTTAATAAGCTTTCTGTCCATAAAATTATTAGTACTACTAGTATTGATTAAAACAGTAACAGGCTGATGTTTTAAAATTCCTTTAATTTTCATGGGTTGCGGGTTAGAGTAGCCAGCTAATGCATGCACTGTATGTGTGATAAGTCTAATATCTTCATCGGAATCCATACCTTCATGATTGGATCCCACATCTTCAGTCTCTGATTCTTCCTTAATTGGCTCAATCGTCAGAAGTTTGCCACAACCTTTATGATCAGACTCCACATTATCAGTTTTTGATTCCTCCGTAATTGGCCCAATCGTCAGAAGTGGCCCTTGTGGGCAACAGTTTCATCATAATGCGAGCACAAATCCTTAACTAGACTTCGACCATAACTCAATTTGAGCTGAACTTGAGTGCGACTTGAGTTGACTTGAATATGGTCTTTGGGCTTGAACTCCTATTGATCTTGGTTTGGTTTTATCAAAGATCAAATTGGAGTCTGACTTGGTACTCTGGTTGGGTTGAGTTGGACTTTGGATCGGACTTTGTTAGATCAAGTGGTGGGTGGCTCCAGCTTTCATGATCTAACCTTGGCTGCTAAACCCTAGTTGAACCGTAAATGTTAGGTGGTGGACGAAACAAAGTAAGCTAGATTCCAACTCAAATGCAATGATTTGGTCTAAATCAAATAATTTGGAATGTTTATTCGAAACACGGGCACCATTCACCTGATTGAGCTTGTTGTGGTTCAAAACCCTACGTCCTCACCTCCATAATTGGCTTCCTCCTATCCAATGATCATGACCTTGAGTGAGCACCCTATGGCGGGTGCTTCCTCCCCTTCATGTCAATTGCTTCCTCTCCAATAGTCGCGACCTTTAGTGCACAACCATCAAAGGTCCATTGTCCAACACCTAGCAATGTCACTATTGCGCGTGAGAACATCCCTTCTGTTTTGTGCACAGCCCCGTCTCCCTTGAATGATGAAGTGGACCTTGATGATCATTTACTTTGTTGATGAAATTGTTAGACCTTTGATGTTAGTCTTCTTTTGTTTTGTTATTTTTGATATTAGATTAGTACTTGAATGCTTTATAGATGGTTAAATATATATAATTTGATGTTCTAGTGATGATCTTTCGGGTTGGTAATGATATGGAGCCCACGTATTACCCATTTTTTCGATAAGGATTGTTTTCTATCCTTAATTATATTTTTTATAAATTGTATATTGATGAGTTCCTCGCTTTGTTCGAGCGAATGCCTAATGCTAGGTCTCTTGGAATCTTTGCACCTTTTAACTTCTAGCCTTTGACAACACCAGTAAAAATGGATATAGTTGCAAAAGGTACACCTAGGATTAAGGATAATTAAGAAACAATGATATGTTACTAACATAGCTGTTACCAGCCATTTAACTGGCCTGTTATTTTTTCCTACCTAAAGATAATAGAAAACATGTGTAACATATAGGTAAGTGATGTCTCTCTTCTTTATGTAATATTCCTGTTTATCTGTTTCATAATTCATATGTAAATATTTGTAGGTGCTGTCTAACGCTTTATTCCCTGAATGATTAAATCATACTTACTAATACCTCTACTCATCATCATGCTAGTGTCAGCCTACTAAACCCTAGATGTGGGATGACTGAATTGGATGTAGTACTTGCGCTGTCCCGTCTAACGCTTTATTCCCTGGTTGATTAAATCATACTTACTAATACCTCTACTCATCTTGTTTATAGATGTGGGATGACAGAATTGGATGGAGTAGTACTTGTGTTGTTTTAATTGAACTACTAGTCATTGTTGAGACCATTGTCTTGAACATCTCTAATATATAGCTAAATATGCTAAAGTAAGAATTTGAGCAGACATAAGCATCACATTATGCAGAAGCCTTTTACTCCCCTCCTTTCCATCAGAGAATTTCACAAAAAATGTAATTATTTGTTTCTTTTTTCTTGTCTTCAGTTACAGGATTAATTAATATCGTATTCTTACTTGATGTTAAAGTTGCTTCTTCCACTTACTTTGGTGATGATGACATTGCTGTCTTTTGCTTTGACACAAATGAAAAGACTGTTTTATCATTGCAGTGCTATATTGCATTTTGACAAAATTGTTGATAACCAAACCTGGCTAATTTATTTTATTATTTCCTTACGTAATTATTTTTCTCATTCCTTTGTTTCTTTGTTCATGCAGATAAATCTTTCTTTTGCCCAGAAAAGTATGAAACATAAAACATTACTTGATGATTGTATTGAGCTTGTGAACTATCAAAGGATTGGAGTAAAATTAACGAAAATGTGGAGAAACTGGATGCAATAAATACAATAGATAGATTTTTGTAACTTTTTTAATTTTTGATCTTATAGGTCAAAAATGAGCCAAACAACAAGCACTATTTCCTAGCAACATAGGTGGGATAGAAATTAAGGAAAATAAGAAGTAGAAGTAAAATAACATATTAGAATTAATAAAAGCAATATATTTGGATTTGTGTGTCACAGCCTCAGTCTTTGTGTTGTTCCTACCTTGTTGACCCCAAAGAAAGACGGGTCCTGGAGGATGTGTGGATAGTCAAACCCTTCTCGATTCCTCGACTTGAAGATATGCTAGATCTTCTCGTTGGATCTAGTTGGTTTTAGAAGCTTGACCTAAGAAGTGGATATCATTAGGTTTGTATTAGACCTAGAGACCAATGAAAAACAACATCTAAGAGTCAAGATGGTCTATACGAATGGCTTGTCATGCTATTTGGGCTATCCAACACCCCAAGCACTTTCATGCTCTTTATGAATCAAATTCTATACCTCTATATAGGCAAATTTGTTGTTGTATACTTTGACAATATTCTAATCTTTAGAAAAACCAAAGGAACTCATTTAAGACATCTTCAACAGGTTCTTACCATTCTTCAAGCTGCTGAGCTATATGTTAATATAAAAAGTGCTCGTTCATGCAATCCCATGTTCCTATTCCTAGGCTTCATTTTTATCAAAAGGTGGTGCCACTGATCCATAAAAGATCTGTCATTCTTACCTCTAATCTACTAAACCCTTCTGAAGTTTGAAGTTTCTATAGATTAATCTCTTTTTATAGGAAATTCATTAGAGTGTTCAGCTCCATTATGATACTATATCATTGATTGTCTAAAAAAGGTGAGTTTTCTTAGGTCCTAGCTGCTACCAAAGCCTTTGTTGACATCATAACGAGATGGACCTCCGCTCCTGTTTTTATACACCCTAACTTTAGTAAACCTTTTAAGGTCACTGTGGTGCCTCTAGCATATGAATAGGAGGAATTCTACATCAGCCTATTGTCTTTTGCAGCAAGAAACTCAATGATGCAAAACAACAATTTTCTATCTACGACAAAGAATTCTATGTGATTATGCAATGTCTTAGGTATTGGCGATATTACCTTATGTTGCAAGAGTTTATCTTGTCTGACACCAGGCCCTAAGATACATAAATGCTCAGCATGCCCATGTATGTTGAGTCTCTCGATGAATACTTTTTTGTAATTAAGTATTATTCTGATACTCAAAACAAGACTTTCGATGCCCTTGGGTCGAGTTTCTTCAATATTAATTACCTTGAATGTCAAGGTAATGGGATTCGAGCTTGTAAAAGAAGAGTATACCCAATGTCTAGACTTTAGCTGCATCTATCAAGAAGTCTAAGATGGAAACTATCGTGAATATACGGAGTTCACTCTTAGAGATGATTTATCTTTTTTGATTCACTAGATTGTGTGTTCCTTGATCTTCCCTCCAAGACATGTTGGGGAAATGCACGTGGGAGGATTAGTAGGTCACCTAGGCCGAGACAAGACCATTACATTAGTTAAGGATATATTTTATTGGCCCTCCTTAAAGTGAGATGTTGCTCGAGTGGTGTTGCAATGTTGCACTTGTCGAATTGTCAAAACTCGAAAACACAATATTGGCATATACACCCCATTACCCATTCCACATTATTGGAAGATGTGAGTTTAGATTATCTTTGGACTTTCCAAAATAGCCTATGGTCATGACTCTATTCTAGTTTTGTTAATCGATTTTCAAAAATGACCTATTTTATCCTATGTAGTGAGACCAACAATGCCTCGCACATAACTAAATTATTCTTTGGAAAAGTGGTTAAGTTACAAGATTTGCTTTCAACCATGGTGTTCGTTAGGGATGTGAAATTTGTTAGCTACTCTTGAAAACTTTGCAGAAAATGTTTGGCACGACATTAAAGTTCTTTTCAGCCTTTCACCCCAAACAGATGGTCAAATTGAGGTTGTTAGTGCTTCTTTGGGAAATTTTCTTAGATGTTTAGTTGGGGAGAAATAGGAAAACTGGGACATTCTTTCCCATTGTAGAGTTTCATACAATATCTTTGTCAACCTCTGTATTGGAGAAAGTCCATTTGAAGTTATCCTCGGCTAGACTCTTTGCACACCCATTGACCTTGCACGCCTTTCACTTGACCATCGTGCCTTAGAACCAGCTTACTCTTTCGTTCAAGATATCCATGATTTGCATCTTGAGATTCAATGTAAAATTGTCTTAAGTAATAAAAGTTACAAACTTACTGCTAATGTATATCATTGGAGTCAAAAAAAGTTTCAAGTTGGTGATGATGTCTTGGTTTGCATTTGCCTTGAGGGATTCCCAAAACTCATTTAATAAATTGCATGTCCTAGCCATTGATCTTTTCCCATTATGGATTTAATGCATATATAATTGATGTGCCTTTTAACTTAATCCTTTCAACTTTTGAGCCTCTTTTGTTAGATATGTTAAGATTGATATGACACAGAGAGGGGGTGAATTATTACTATTGTAAATTTAAGAAATTTTGGAATTTTGATTTAATAAATGAGATGAGCATGAAAAAATAATTCAACCGAGAAATAAGCACAATTAAGAGAACAAGTAAAGATAGAGAGGCAAACCAGTTTTATAGTAGTTCGATCTTCATTACCTACGTTCGCCCTTGATTCCTCTTCCCTCGAGGTTTTCGGCTTTCACTATCAATCTTGCTTCCAACATATGAAAATAAACAACTCTTTACAACTTTCTCCTTTTCAAGGCTTAGGAGAATTTTTGACATCTGATCGCTATAAAAAATCTCACACATTCTAAACTTAGTAACTTTACTAGAAACTCAAGAAGGTGAAACTTAAGCAAGACTTAAGAAGAGGATCTTAACACTTGAAAACTCAAGAGTAATTACCTCTTGGCCATTCTTGAAGTGGGGGTACTTATAGCCCCCAAAGAGCCCCAAAATATAGCGCAAATCATGGGAAAGTGCCCAAAATCAAAGGTAATGGTGGTTCATTGTTCCAAATGGTAGTACTCTTGACACTGAAACAATGTTGCTCGAGCTGTTCACCATATCGGGTGGTACCACTACTTGGATTGAGCAGTACTATCGTCGTTAAGCAACACTAATGTTGCTCTAAGCGGTATCACCACCTCCTCTAGGTGATACCACTGCTCATACATAGAATTGGCCCATTAAGGGCCCAAATCTAACCTGAATTTAGCCCACTTTGGCTTTAATCTAATATAACACAAATATAGCCCAATTAAAGCCTAATTTTAGCCAAATTATCTTTAAATATGTCTTTTAAATAGCAACCACTTCCGACACATTGCCACAACTTGTGGCATGTTATGTACTTCTGGTATCTTGTTCGATCTTTCTAACTTCGTCTAAACCGTCGACACATCACCCTATCTTTCGGCACATCCCTCAATCCTTGGACATGTTGACTTCGCCATGACATCTGACCTTCCGATGTGATATCCGATTCTGGGGCACGAAGCTCGAACCTCTAGTATGAATTCTAATCTTCAACATGACAATCTACTGACATAATGTCCGACTTTTTAGTCTGACATTTGCCCTTCGGTGGTCTGAGTCTATGGTCAAAGTATTTCTTGCATCACTTGGCATACTATTAGTTTGTTAAATTCATCAATTAATTTTATCATCAAAATTTAAGACTTAACAAGACAATTCCTGTAGCCAGATGGTTCTCCATCATTCTACTCTAGTGGAAAAGAACTCGAACCGGGAGAATGATTTGCAAGATATTGGTCCAATAAGTATGGTGCAAAGTTACGAAGTCCCTTCAAAGTAATCCAACTGATATCTGAAGTTGGATGATCATGCCACTTGACAAGAAAATATTGAGTGATGCTAGTAGCAAACAGGGTCTATCGTTGAGTGAGAGCGCTCGATACGGGCAGTACGTACCGATCCACCAACAGACAAGTATGTCGATCGCCCGCTACAGAGTGGTACCATAGATTGGGGTTGTTTCTACTTTGCTACAGAGTGGTACCATAGATTGGGGTTGTTTCTGCTTTGTTACCGCCCGAAATTGATCGGTAACGGCAGATTTCGATTGTCACTGCCTTGTCATGGACAAAAATATAAACAGGATGCTCGATATAATGCTCATGTATATCTGTGTCTTTCGATCTTTGTTCATGCTTTGTATAGCAAGTAACGAGCTAGCAGTAGGCTTGACGGCCCTAGTTTGGTTAACTTTCGTGATCATTTTCGGCTTATAAATGAGAGTTGTCATGTGGACACTTGTGGAGATTTTGATCTATAATGGACCATGATCTTTTGTGTGCAACCGTTCAGAGCTAGCGAAGTCCATGGTTGTAATTTGCATTGGCTATAAAATATTTGCTAAAATGGTTGTTTGTGGATTCCATGTGAAACGCTTTCTCTAATATGTTTTCTCTTTTATAGGTCCGAAAGGACGATAAGTGGTTTTAAGGAGGTTGACCTTTGCGGACGGACACGAAAGGGTGCCGCACGACTCAGGTAAAACCAGCTGAGTTCGTGACAGCCTATTATCGAGCAATATGAGCTAAGGAAGGAGAGGGAGAAGAAGAGAGAGAACCTGGAGATCCAGCGCCACTCTCCCTCGACGATCCCGATCCATCATTGTGCTCTTCCGCTAAGATGTCGCCTCCTCCCCGTCTAGGCGACGAGGCAGCGACTTCTCATAATTTGCACGGGAAGAAGAAGCCTCAACGATGTCGCTGAGACTTCGTGGGGAAGAAAGGTTTTTTCTCCCCACGTAGGGAGAAGAAACAAGGCGATGTCTCCCTTTTTTCTTTAATTTTCAATTTTGAGCGGTATGCTTTGGCATACCACTCGATATACTTGTACCGTACCATATCAAGCTAAGCTCGGTATGTCGGTGCAGTACAAGATGACAAACCTTCGTAGCAGATATAACAAGGTGGACATTTAAAATAGCCTCTATGTCATCCTTGTGTTGTGGGATGCTTTGAGAGGATTATAAAAGGATTTAGAATAGTTTATTCTAGGCAAAGAAATAAGCAAAAAATCATCAATTATTTGGCCAAGGAACTTCAAGAGGTGTGTGGAAAATTGAAGTCTTTTGGGTCTTTCTAGGTGTTAACCTTGGGACTCTACTTGTGTGTTGATTGCACTCTTGTATTAGGTGCACTCTTTAATTCCCAGCTGTGATAAGTTTCTTTACACTTGGGATTCATTGCCTATAATGATTGTATCGGGGCTCCTAGCCTCTTAAATAGTGGAGCTTATCAATCGATCAAATACTTAAGATTTGAATGAAAAGCTTGCATCTTGTCTACTCTTCTGGTCTCTTTCTCTCCTCTCTAATCTCACTTTTTTCTTGTTTTCCTTGCTCTCTTGCTTTCTCTTTGCTTCTCTTTTTCTTTTCTTCATCATAAGGAGTGGTGGCTTCTGTGAGTAAATAAGTAATATAGAATGCTATTGCTAATGAGACTCTTTAATAAATAAAAAACAAAATGGCCACCTACATCTCTTGCCTAAGTAGAATTTTGTAACCTATTAAGATTTTAATGGACATTTTCTAGAAGCTACCCCATCTTAATCTATATTTATGATCAGCTTTCTCTGTTTCATGAGTCTCCTATTGACAAGAAAGCCGGCATTGTTTTAAATGAACTCAAACAAGACTAATTGAACCAAAATATTTCAAATAAAATTATACACAAAGGATTAGTATGTTATATCTAAAAAAACAAGCTTAGATCCATTTATAGAGTGTTTGCTGGTCTTGTTCCTCCATGTGCAGCTGTTAAAGCCTACCAAGCAATCAGTCAATTATTTAGATCCTACTAAACAACAAGGCCGTAAGTTCCAACTATTTGGGATCAACTACATGGATCTTTTACCATCATTGAGATCTTTAAAAAACTTATTTAAATCTTATTTACAGTTTCTATTAAGGTTTTTTTAGGTCTTCCTCTATCTTTTCTCATACCATTATCGGTAATCATTTTATCACTTCTAACTACTGGATTCGTAGGTTTTCTGAGCACATATTGAAATCAATTTTTTTTATCTTGTTGATATAATTTCTAAGTTGCTGCTTGCAAGTGGTGTCAATGATGAAAATGAATATTAAGCTGACATTATTGTATTTGGTACAATATCATAATAGTTTGTCATTTAAATTGCTTGTGTACCTTCTTTTAGTAGTACTTTTTTGGGATTTGGAGTCTGTTTGAATTAGCTTTTAATAACCTTTCAAATTCAGGTTAACGACTTAAGGTTAATGAGTTACTCCAACTGGAGATTTTGGCATGCATTGGTAGTTACATACAATTTATGAAGAAGATTGCTTAGCAAAAAATATTGGAAAAATTTGCATATTGAATATGTTCGCCAATATTTTAATGGTTTGATTCACATATATTGGTGGTTATGGGAAATTTAGACTGAAAATAACTCATCTAAGGATTGCTGATGATAGAATGTGATCTTGAGTCCATAGAAATCTAAATAGATACACCGAAATTGTAATTATTTGCAGGTTTTCGAGCTGTTAAGTAGAGCTGGTGAATCTGGTAGGTCTTATGGTTAATGTCCATTAAACCATCTTATATTCTTGAATCTAACCATATTATATTCTTGAATCTGGTGAGTGCTGACTTCTGATTAGTCGTCGTTATTCAGAAATATGAGGTTGCAGCAAAATATTTTGTGCCTTGATTTGCTAAACATCTAGGTTAACTTAGTCACTGTGATTTAATATTCCTCTGTAAGGGATATTCCTATTTGCTTTGGAAAATGGCATTATAACTTTGTAATGGTTAAGAAGAGGTGATTGAACATGTCAACAACTACCTCTTTTGGTTTGGCCCTAATAACTTCATCAGTATTCTTTGTCATCTATGGCATGTGGTTCGATTTGTGTTTATTACAGTCACGTGTCTGTGTAATGAAGATTCTTGTGGCAATAATCATACTACAAGCATGGTCGTAGAGTACTTCAAGCCTTGGCTTTGACGTTTATGATCTTTTACTTTTCCTACTATGGACTATTTTGAGATTTGTAGCATTGTGTCGCAACTGAAGTTGCAATTTCTTCACAATAGCTCATCCCTATTATTATAAATACCATGTTTGCAATGGTTTGTCTCTTTATATATATATTTTGGCAACTGGTTCGGCCGATACACATATTGACCTTTACTGTCCAGAGAAAAAAAATGAAATGTTGATCGGTAATCATGGATATGGTCCTTGGTTGCGCTGTAAAAATACCAATTGGTGCATGCCAGTCTGGGCAGTATTTGATTCCTTGATGTTTGATATTTTGTTTAATTATGTCTGAATTTATTGAATTTATTTTGTTTAATTATGGCAGTATTTGATTCCTTGATGTTTGATATGTTCAGAATATACTATGAGCTGTATTTTGCTTGTTACTAAGTTTTTGTCATTCTATTTCACTATAGTTTTCTGTGTTTTAAACATTTTCATATATTTAATGTAGATTTACTGCATGTTCAATTTAACGTCCAGATGCATAGAACTGTCTCTTTCTTTTTTGGCACTAGACATTTGTTTTATTTTTAACTAGAATCTTTATATTGTGTTAAATAGCATGTCTCATGTGCAGATATTATTAACGATATGCTAAGGAAGGAAATGAATGTTGAAGCTGTGGACCTTATTTGTGCTTTTGAGCTGAAGGACAAGTATCCCCCTTCGCCCCTGCTGGTTTCCTTTCTGCAGAAATCTACACTATTTGCAAAAGATGAACGAATGGAAGGACAATCTTCACTGAAATCACAGGTATGATGCATTTCTCTTTCTTTTTCTTATCTTTGTTTTATTAACCAGTGCTGAAATCATTTCGACTATTTGGGTTCAGTGGCATCATATATACTAGTTAGAAGGCACCTTGATTGAAACATTTGCTGGGCTTTTTTGGCTATTTGAAAAGTATGTAGAGACGTTTTGTTTTCAGATCTTATTTATATATTTTATTGGAAAACCTTAGAATTAATTTTGATAACTATGAAAATAATTGATAGACAATAAGTTAATTGTTCAATAAATGTTATGGCTTGTATCAAGGAGTTCACCCAATGATGGTTGTAGATAGTAATGTCTTTAATGATGCCTAAATACAAATTAATGCCACTAATCATACATTTAACAAGCTGCATTTATGTTTAGTTACCCCTAATTTGGCACTTAAGAGTAAGATATTGACCCTAATCACATTAACTTTATATAATGGTGCTAATATGGAACTAATCATATCAAAAGCTAACTAAAAGTGCCCTAATTCAAATCAGCGCTACTAATCACACAATTAGCAAGCTGTGTTTATCCTAATTTGGCACAAAAAAAATGTGATTGACCCTAATCGTCATGAACTAGATTTAATGGAGCTAATCTTGTCAAAATTTAACTAAGTAGAAGGAGAATATATACCTTTTAATTTGAGTAATCTTCCTCTAAATGACTTGTTAGAATATGTTAATCATCCCAAATGATGCTCTAATCACCAAAGATCAGCTAGAGTGACAATGTGTGAGAAAGAGTAAGCAAGAAAGAGAGCTAGGAAGTTGTGAGAGTGAGAGAGGGTGAAAGAGGGGAGGGATAGGGTTTAAATCAGATTTGAAAGTGGTCAAACGGTCAATTTGCTCGTTGGATCAAGATAAATTTCAGTTGTCGATCAATATCGGTTGAAATCCGATCTTTACCTGGCTACTACAAGTTGGTAACGGTCAAATTCCAATTGTTTCGCTCAGTCCATCGGCCTTATTGCCTGATAGGACCGTCGCTTGGATATACCTCCTGGTACAAGTTGGTCTGCATCTCGATCTTCTGTCAAACTAATACGTACCACCCGTACCATACTGTTGCAGGCAAGGTTTGCAATATCGTATCATACTGCTTGGTACGCTCGGTATGTATCGATCCGATAGAGGACCAGTATGCTCAGTGTAGCTCGGTACCTTAGTGTACCATGTGGTGGTACGCTCAGTACAGCTCGGTACGTACCATACTGACAGCTGATTGATACATCGGTATGGTACGAGATTGCGAACCTTGGTTTCAGGTGGTGCATCGATCCTTGGTTTAGACACTTGATGTTAGTGGAAGGTAAAATATAGGATAGTATTTTTCGCTTGTGAAGAATAATAGATTTGGAGTTATTGGTGTTTTTCTTTTAATGTTCTTGTAGAGTAGCACTAATAAACAGAATGAAGTGTACTTTGGCAGTCCATTATTTGCCACATATCAGTCTGATGATCAAGAACATACTTGGTCCACAAAAGCCTAATTGGATGGACATAATTTATCAGTTGTCTGCAGATTTCTCGTTTGGTCTATTATAGATCCAACTTCTTCAATATTGCTGAGTTTTAGGGATAAGAATGGTAGATGGATCTAATATAATGTGGTTCCATGGAAATTGGATCTGGTCTTTGTTAATTAGTCACTATTTTGGTGGCTATATTTAGAGCTCTATTTTATGCTGCATATGGCAAGCTTTTTAGATTGCATGAATTACCAATTGTATTTTGCAGCGAGAAGCCAATGAGAAGCACTTGGAGAGGCTTAAATTGGTAGCAAAATGTCTGGAGAACTACAAACTTGATTCATCTGAACTTGCCAGTTTCAATATCACTCAGAAGATTGCCAAGATAGAAAGGGTAATTGCCAAGGACGATGAGAGATTGAAAAATAAGAACTTGAAAAGAAAGGCTCAGGATTTGGGTCAAATTCAACTAAAAAATTATTGGTGTTCTTCAGCCAAACCATCACATAGTATCATGCCTCATTTTGGTCAGCAATATCAGGAGCAACAAAGTGCTTCACTTGCTAATCCTGAGGGCTACTATGCGAGCCTACACCGGATGAACACTCATGATGATGGCTTTGGTCTACATAATGAATTATGTGGGGTTAGCTCACTGACAATGGGTGTCCATACTTCAGCTGGAGTTGGCAGTGAACTTGTTGCAGCAACAGCAGAAGGTACTGCTGGGTCAACAGTGGAGAACAGTTCTCGTCCATTTACTAACTATGATGGAGATTTATATAAATTGCATGGGAATGAAGCACTTGATGAGAGATTAGTGGGACAACATTTTTTAGCAACGACACATTCCGAAGCCTGGATGGGTCCATCATCAGTGGCAGGACAAAATGTATACTACTCACAAGCTTCAGGCGATGGATATGGAACCGGGAGGTTGGGTACAAATTTGTATCAGTTTGCTGATACGGTTTTAGAACGCGAAGCCTACTATGCAAATTCCAGTATAAGCAACCCCCCGACCAGTGTCCCCAACCAGAGTTACTACCCATCACACATCAGTTGAACCGAGGGTAATCTGTTGTCAATCATCCCCCTCTTTTTCAAACCTTTTGGGGCATCAGACAAATTTGTTTTGCTAAATGTTCATCATGCACACAAGATCTCTGGCAATATCTCCAGTTCAGAACTCTAATCTTGATCATTTAAATTGGTAAATGTGTATGTTCTATAATTCTATGATCCCTAGTGCTAACTCTTTAAGATCAAAGGCTGATACCTACTGATTCAGCTTGTTTGTATTTCTTGCCTTAATAGTATAGCTGATGCACTTTAGAGCTTGATTTGAAGGTGAGAAGTCATGGATATCATTCATATGCATCGAGGAAGGAACTTAAAACGCTTCCACAGACTCTTGCTGTCAATTTGGTGAAAGTTCTTATTAACTTTTAATACTTTAATTGAATTAGGTTACAACCAGGACATTTTAGTCTGGTTCATCTCACACTTGCTTTGATAGGTTAAACAGTGTTTCTCCAGTCAATGTAAAATGATGCTTGCTATGTAATGATGATTTAATCACTTGATTCGTTAAGAGTAACACGTTGCTCAACTCGATAGACGCGTTACAATCAAGCATTTGCTCGTACGTTGCAACTATCTTGTTGAAATACAAGTTGTACCCATGATATGTTGGATTGATGAATGCGTTAAAATTTGCTTCACATCGTTTAGACTTTTCAATATTTCTTTTTGGTCTTGTCATTGCTTAATTTTGTTTTGATCCGATCCTAAACCTTGTAGCCGATATCAAATTTGTTGAGACCAAAGGGGAGAAAAATGATAACAATTGTTGCTGCCTTAAGGCTTGGCCGAAGGTTGTTGACTAGGCTTGGCCGAAGGTTGCTTACAGTCTTAGTCAAGAGCCCTAAAAAAGGCTTTGCCATGGCCACTTGCTGCAAATCGAGAGTAGCCATACTACGCTTGGCTAAGCAGTAGCCCCCTGATGTGGCCAAGGAGTCCCGACCGGTTAGGGAACCCTTAACGGCTAGGGTTTCCTAGTTGCAAATAGTAACCTTGTGGCCAAGAGCCTATGATCGCAAGGGGCGGCTTCTTGGTCGCCCATGGCAGCTCGCGGCCAGGGCTCCTAGCTGCAAGGGACATCTTGGGGGCCAGGGCCCAATACTGTTTTGTGGCCAAGGACTCTCGGCTGTAGGGGTGTACCTAGCGACTAAGGTTTCCTAGCCACATAGGGGTCTTTTTTCTTGCCATGTGGGGCATGCTATGGTAGGGTATCCCAAAATTCTGATAAAATAATTAATTAAATAGTTTTAATTAATTATTAATTATCTAGTAGTCCTACATGATGATGTATACATGATATATATGGACGAATGATCATGAATTATGTGATGTGATGTCTGTATATATGATTATTATTACTATTATTGGGGTCTGTGAGCCTCTAATTTTTTCTCGTTTATTGTCGGGCCTGCATGCCTGTGATTATATTATAATTACACAAAGAGGCGCAGCGAGAGCATGAAGGTTCCAACGGGACTCATGATGCCGAGATGGATGGTCATGATGAATGGAGATGCACCGAGGTGTCGATAAAATGATTATGAGATCAACGATCACTGGATATGGAGATGCGTCGATACACATATAAATCCTAGTGTGAGCAATTAGGTCCTCGAGCCTGATCACATTAGATAATTGTTCATGATCATCCGTTGTGATTATACATATATGATATGTGATTGCTTATATACCTTACTATATATATATATATATATATATATATATACGATGTAGATATATATATTAAATACGTATGTGGATGATATGATATATTAGGAGATCGAAACAAAAATATCTCCTACGATAATATTAAGTCGATAAGCGTGAGACAATTATATTGGCCAATGTGACTTTTCATCGGTATAGGAAGAAATTGAATCCCAATGTAAGTTAAGTTGGTCGAGTCACTTGATGCTCACCTATTTTCACGATTTGAGATTTTGCCTACGATATAAAGATGTCACTGGTGACTTGAGGACACAGTATGTTTGGTCGAGTCTCTCGTGGGCATATCATCAAATCAAACTCATCTTGTAACGATAGTAATGACTTGATCGAACATAATGATTGGTCGAGTCTCTCAAGACCATGATAGTTTAGAGGCCGAACAAGACGAGATTCACAAGGAGATGATTGACAAGAGTTGTCTACCTTTTTGGGCTTAGTGTGATTGATTGAGTTTGTTGAGTTTATATTAAGACACAGATTGTATCCCGATTCTCACTAGAAGTCTATCAGAGACTTCCATTTCACAAGCTGAGGGTGTCACATAATTCATCAAAAAATAGTGGGAGTAGATTAAGATATAAGTTTGTATCTTAATTGTTTAATATTCTATAAATTTTGTGTATTATTCATATATGAAACATCTTTGCTTGTTAGAAATATATCACTTGAAACCCCCCTATGTGGCATACTTGATACCAATCGCCTATTGGTCTAAACTACGCGGATTAGCTTTGTGACTTGAGAATTATTCTCACGATAAAGAAAATCATGTATGTACTTGATACGCTATTGCTCACATTAGAGGAAGGGGCAAGTGAGGATAAGATCGCTCGTTATGTGAAGTATATAGACGATTCCACTTTAGCTAATTGATATATGTTGGCCTCTATAATTCCTGAGTTATAGAGGCAATATGAGTGCATTGATGCTAATTCCATGCTTCTTCATTTTTACTAGCTGTTTGAGGAATATGGAAGAACTCATAAATATGAGATATTTAAGAGTCTCTTCTATGCCGGGATGACAGAGATGACATTGTTTCAAAACCATGTTCTGAGGATGATTGAGTGGGTTGAGAAACTTATAGGTCTATAAATGATCCTTGAGGATAACCTGTGTGTTGATCTTATATTTTAGTCCTTACCATATTATTTTTCTCAATTTATCATGAATTTTAACATGAATAAACCTGAGGTGTCTCTCCCAAAGCTCCTCAATATATTGAGGGAGGCAAAAAGTACCATAAAAAAAGAGAAATCAGTTCTATATATTGATGAGACAGAAAAGAAAAGGAAAGCCAATAAGTCTCTTAAAAAGGGCAAGGGCAAACTGGGTAAGGCAAAGGTTGTTAAGAAAGACCCAAAAAAGGACATAGGTCATTGTTGCCACTATGGCAAAGACGAGTATTGGAAGATGAACTATAAAGAGTCTCTTATATAGAAGGTGAAATAGAAGCTTGAAGAAGCTTCAGGTACATTCATGCTCGATCTCTATTTATTAGATTTTTATGATAACACATGAGTAATGGATACTAGGAGTATTTATCACAACTATAATTTATTGCAGGTTCTGTCATGACTTAGGAGATTGGCAGAAGGTGAGATGGATCTTAAGATGCATAATGAAGCAACAATTGTTGTTGTGGTCATAGGCATGGTCACCCTACATTTGTCTGGTGGAGTTACTATTGCATTAGATGCATGTTATTACGTTCCCTCTATTATCAAAAATATTATTTTCATTTCATGTTTCATAGTTAGCATATAAGTTTTTAAAAACAAAAGTTGTTCTTTGATTTTGAATGATGAGATCATCACTAGAGGAATGTTGCATAATGGTTTATATATAGTAGACATTGCTTCACACATCACGAATATAAGTATCTCTAAGAGGAAATGAGATGAGGTGAATAATGCATACGTGTGGATTATAGGCTAGGTCATATTAATGAAGAAATGATCCAAAAGTTATTAAAGCATAAATACTTAGATCCATTCGACTATGAGTTATATACAACTTACGAACCTTACCTTGATGGAAAGTTGATCTCCATTTAGTGGAATTGGAGACAGAGCCACTGAAATAACGGAAGTCATACATAGCAATGTGTGTAGTCTCATGTTAGCTCAGGCAATAGGTGATTTCTCCTGCTTCATTACTTCCAATGATGATTTCTTCAGGTATGGACATGTGTACTTGATAAAGTACAAGTCTGAAGCCTTTGAGAAATTTAGGAAATACAAGAATGAGGTATAGAACTAGATTGGAAATAATATTAAAACTCTTTAAGCGGATCGAGGAGGAGAGTACTTAAGTACAAAGTTCACACATTTCCTTAGAGACTATAGGATTTTATCCCAAGTGACATCTCCTTGTACACCTCAGCTCACTGGTGTATAAGAAAGGATGAATCACACATTGTTAGACATTGTGCAGTTCATGATAAGTTTTGTCGACCTACTCGTCTCATTCTAGGGACATGCTTGGAGATCGTAGCATACCTTGAATTAAGTTCCATCAAGGTTGATAGTATCTATACTATATGAGATATGGAAAAAGAAGAAATCCGACTTTAAGATAGTTAAGATTTGGGGCTTCCCTATGAAGGTTATAAGACACAACTCCAATAAGTTGGAATTAAGGAAGAGTGGTGCAAGTTCGTGGGATACTCCAAGAAAATTTATGAGTATTATTTATATCATTCGAGAACCAAAAGGTCCTTGTTGCTAAGAATGCAGTATTCCTTAACAAGGAATATATTTTTAATAGAAATAGTGGGAGTGTGATAGAGTTGAGCAAGGTTGGAGAACCTAGCCTAAGCATCATTCCGGAGGCAGAGTCTGTTTAAGTATCAACACACAAGTTCCAACTTTAAGCAGGCCTGATAAAGCATCTCACTCTTTTGAAAGATATGTGGAACATATCAGTAGAAAGAATACTCAGGATGTTAATTCTAAGACCTACGAGAAGGCTATTATAAGTATTAACTTTGGGTTGTGTAAGAAGCTATGAATTCTGAGATGGATTTCATATATTTCAATAAGGTTTGAAACCTTATTGATGCACTTGAATGTATTGTACCCATCAGTTGCAAATGAATCTTCAAGAAGAAGATTAGAGTAGATGAAAAGGTAGCGACCTATAAGGCAAGGCAGGTGGCCAAAGGGTATCGTTAAAGGCAATAAATTGACTATCACAAAACCTTTTTACCCGTAGCTATATTAAAATCCATTAGAATTCTTTTGGCCATTACAACACACTATGATTGTGAGATCTAGTAGATGTATGTAAAATTGTATTCCTCATTAATAACCTTGAGGAGGAGGTGTATATGATATAAACTGAACAATTCATATCCAAGGAGAGTCTAGATAAGGTGTGCAGATTACTCAGATCCATCTATGGATTAAAACAAGCTTTATAAAGTTAAAACATAAGATTTGATGAGATGATCAGATCTTATGACTTCGTTAAGAATGAAGATGAGCCTTGTGTGTACAGGAAGGTAAGTGAGAGTGCTATCACCTTCTTTGTGCTATATGTGGATGACATCCAGATCATTAAGAATGATGTAGGAATGCTCTCCATAGTTAAGGCTTGATTATCAAAACACTTCTCCTTAAGGGACTTAGGGGAATCATCCTACATCTTGGGGATTCAAATATATAAAGATAGATTCAAGAGGATGTTTGGTTTATCCCAGTCCAAGTATATAGACTCTATTATCAAAAGTTTTAGCATAAAAAATTGTAAAAAATATCTAATACCGATAAGATATGTGTTAAGGATCAATTGACACTAAGAGGAGGGGAGGGGGGGTGTGCACGTGAATTAGTGTAAGAGAAATAGTGCTAGTTTAAAAATGTTCTTTCGTAAAGTAGAGAGTGAACAACGAAAGTTTTTCTTTATATTTTGATAAAACCGATTTAAAGTAGATTTGAAAAAAGTAGAGAGATTGAGACTCGTATCTAAATAGAGAGTGATTAAGAGCAATCAAATATAATAAGTAAAGCAATTAAAGCACACTTATATTTATAGTGGTTCGGCTTTAACCGGCCTATGTGCACTCTCTGAGTCCTCCTCCTTGAGGTACACCAACGTCTACTATCGATCTCCTTTAGGTGAAGACCAAACTCTTACAATATGAGCTTACAAGGGAGACTCTTTACAATATTTTTTTCAACTCTAAGCTTACTCCCTTCTCCTTTTCTTTTTCTTACAATTTACATAATTTTTTCACAAAATTTTAATCAAAAAAATTATTATGTGAAATGTAAGAAAACTTGGGGTATTTATAGGCCCCAAATAGCTTCAGAATTTGGACCTAAAATTCAAACATATCCTAAAAATTCGGATATGGGCGGTTCACCCGCCAGCGCTGACGATGCACCCGCCAAAAGCACCTTAAAAATAGGGTACGGATAATTCAGCCGCCGTCTTGGGTGGTTCAGCCGCCGTCAGCCGCCGAAAAACTTGGGCGATGGCAGTACACCCGTCGGTCACCGGTAGTTCAGTCGTCAAGTTTTTGAAAAAGTGATTCCCTCCAATTTTCTAATTCCGACTTGAACCATATGTTGATTAATTCTCTTGTTAACTAATTGAGCTCAATCTTAGCTCAATCAAACCCCTTTAGTGGACCCGATTCTCTCATTAAGTTGATTTAAATTTCTTTCAAATAAAACTCAATCTTTAACTATGATTTAATGATTACAACCATAATGAATATCAAGCTAAAACAATGACCTAACTCTCGCCATTCTGGTAGCCTCTGATATTCTTGCGATGAATCTTATGGTCTTCTTTCGATGATCTCTCGACGTGTTCCTAGCGATCTTCCTGATCCCTCAAGCGAACTCTCGATTTTTCAAAGTTTTATACTGCTCATCCCTTGAATTATTTGAGTCCTAATCTAATGTAGTTAATTTTTTTTTTTTTTGAGTTTCCTAGTCTTAATAGTAGTCAACTAGGGTTTTATTTAGGAATTGTTATTCTTTAATACTCCTAGTCCTAGTAAAATATGGAGTAGAACTCTATAAATAGGGGTGTAATGTCTTTGGTTAATTATCTTCTATTAACTAATGAACTAATCTTTCTCCCTTTTCCCCTTTTAAGTGATTAAGAAGATCAATCCTCTAAAAATGATTTTTATTTTTATTTTCCCTTTTAAGTGATAAAAAAAAAGATCGATCCTTTAGAAATGATTTTTATTTTTTTAAAATATATTTATGATAAAATCTTAGAGTTCTTATCACTCGCATGATCGCTTATCGGTGACCAATACCGCATCCACCCCCTGTCTCTCTACTGGCCAAAGGATTCGACGCCATTCCCGACGACTGCGAAGTCTTCCTCAACCTCCCCGCCCGGCTCGACCGCAGCGACATCCTCTGCGTTGCAAACTGCAGCTCACAGAACAAGGAGGGGAGAGCCGCCTTAGGACATGCCTTCTGCAACAAAAGCTTGTGCTCTTTGACAAATCTTTTGAACACACACGTAATTCGAACTTTGAATGCAGCACTCTTGCTTGCTTGTCCATCCTATTATCACCGAGAAATAATTGTGTTTAACATTTACTTACGCTCATTATGGTTCTGTAAAAAAGGAATTAGGTTGACAGATACGTAAACGCGTTACCACTAATAAATGAAAAAAAAAGGGCGATCGTCCAGTGTTTAAATGCAGATTGGTAAGCGATACAGTCAGTCACCGTCGAGGTACGAGTTGTAGAAAATTGGAAGGATCGATTGAATAAAACCACCATGCAAAAAGATACATAAACTTTAAATAGAAGCATGCCCCCTTTCATTAAGATATATTAGAATTCCCATATTACTAATAATAGTGGTGTCCAGGAATTATTATCAAAGGTTTTGATAATAAAGAGCAACCTTTTCTCGTCTTTTTCTTTTTCTTTCTAGTGACACATTTCTAAGGTACTGATTTTGATAAAATGTATTCCAGGTGAGATGCATTAACCAAATGAAAAGACAAAAAAAAACAACTCTTTTTGATAAAATGTATTTTTGATTTTGATAATCTTTCTAGTGGCACATTTCTAAGGTACTGATTTTGATAAAATGTATTCCAGGTGAGATGCATTAACCAAATGAAAAGACAAAAAAAAAACAACTCTTTTTGATAAAATGTATTTTTTGAGTTTGATAAAATGTCTTTTTCTTTTTCTTTCTAGTGGCACATTTCTAAGGTACTGATTTTGATAAAAATGTATTCCAGGTGAGATGCATTAACCAAATGAAAAGACAAAAAAAGATGACTGTAGACGAAACAACTCTTTTAAGGCATCATCATTTATCTTTATCAACGTGAAGACTGAAGAGTTTCTGCCGTTATAAAAAAGATGAGTGAGACTAAATGGCCCAAAATTTTGTTCAAAGCAGCCATGGGATTTGAAGGAGGCCAGTTTGACAGTGATTAATTATGCTCTAGAATTTGCGTTGCGATGCAAAAGAATGTCAGCATTGTGCAAACACAGGTGTACACAGTTATTTGCTAAAAGAAAATTCTATAAGATAAAGCAAATTAAGAAACAGAGGGAATCTATTATCATCTTCTTCGTAAACAGAAGAATTACCAACCTGGGGGTATTGACTCACCGTGCAATGCATATCAATTCCACTGCCTCCTCATCATCATTTATTTCGTGCACATACGGAAGATCTCTGTTGGTGGTCAACCACCAGTTTGTTCACTTCGAGAGCCAATAAATCACTAGGAACAGGATGCAAGCTGCAACGATGGCAGAAAGGATAAGTGAATCCTTGGAGCGTTTTCGTCTGATGGCACCTGCAAGCACCAGATAATTAAGCAACCAGTTTGACAAACATGTATGGGGATGATATAAACTCTAGACATAGAAGAGGCCTGGATACCGATGACGCCTCGAATTACAGGAAATCTATCACCAAGCTGCTTCACTTTCCCCTGAACATCACCAAATAAAACCCTTTGTGATCCCAATGCTGATCTTGTCGTTTGTGCTTGACCAATCACCTCGTCAATCTGGATGATGGTAACAAAATGAATGCAATTCTTCACATCAAGAGGCAAGGTCGCTGAGATATCTACCATATGATAAGATCACGGATGGAACCTATGTTTAAATTCAGAGAAGGAACAACTACCAGATACCAATTGACATGCAACCATATGAAGGATTTTTAATCCAAGATTTGTAGCTTAGAGTCAGTTAACACATTTAAAATGATACAGTCTACAGTTTGAAAGTAGTATAGCTGCTTAAAGAGAATGAATACAGAAGATCATATTTATGGTGTCTTTGGGATAACCACTTAATTTATCGTTGAAACAGGACTAGAAGATACAAATTTCATATACAGATCATTGTGCAATTGGATCTCAGCTTAATGGTTGAAGTTGGTTCTCCTATAAGAAAGAGTAGGTTTTGATTGTTATCTCATGCATGCGTGTTAAAAATTTTGGATTTTAAGGTTCGTGCTGAGATCTGGCCCCCTGTTAAACTCTACCACACCCCCTTACCTCTCCCCTTATACAAAAGTGGATAGGATTAGATTTACTTATAGAAACAAAAAAAAACAGAGGCCATGTGCTTTACATATTAGTACTGCTTGCATCTAAACATGATAAGATACCCAATACAATTAAAAGATGAACTAAAGCATGCAGCACCATATAAATTTCAAGCAGCTGCTAATCAGCCCACCAGAACAAGGATTTCACGATCATAGCAAACATTTACTCAGTTGGCTATTGACAGTGTCATTAGCACATGCCACACCAATGTCCTAGCAACATGTCGTGATGTGTAAAATGGCCTAAGTAACACACACAGAGAGAGAGAGAGAGAGAGAGATGTCACCGTGATGTATAAAATGACTCAACAAGTAACAAAGAGAGAGAGAGAGAGAGGAGAGAGAGAGAGAGATTGAACAAAAAAATGGGATGAGTTTTGTATTCAACGTGTATCAGGCCTGCATCTGTACATGCATGCTCATGTGTTTGCACATGTGCACACAATTGTGTGCAAAGGATTGAAAACTTTATAAGCCACAGAGTAACAACAAAAGGATCCTATAAGTTTAAGAACAAAAAAGTAGAACCAATAAATATCAAAAAATTTACCCTCACAATCTAAGACCTAATGTTAATACAAATTTCATCCATAGAATATATGAATTCTATTAGCAGCACAATTTAATATTTGTTCATAAAAAATAATGAATGAGAAAAAAAATTCCGATGTTTAGTATTTCAGAAAAATTCCAAATCAAAAAAATTAACTTGATGGAGGAAATTCAAATTAACAAAATGGAGAAAACATGAATGCTTGTTTTGAATATTCTGCACTAATATAGTACATTCCGTCAGCCCACTGGTGGTCACAATAATTTTATTAGATACTCGAATTGGCACATATACACATGTATATATGCATGCATAGGTATATTGAATGATATGGGGTGCATTAAGCTTCAGTGAGGGAAGCCTTTCAAGATTCAGAAATGGTTTATACAATTAAAAAAGTCATCCAAAGTTGACTAATTTGCTTAAGTGATCCAAAGCCTTTCATAAGTGATGATGTTAGATCCAATAATTGATATGGCCATAAAATTAGACATGCAAGACTATATATCCCGAAAGTAAATTAGTGACAAAACCAATCACACTAAGGATTAGAAACTTACATGACTAATATTTCCATGAATTGCTGCTCTCTCCCTCAGCAAATTTACCCTAGGTGACAAACTCCCTGATCCCTGTATGAAGCAACTCATCAAAAAATCACAGGTAATATAGTAGTAACCAATATTTTGATCTTTGCTCACCATAGATTCACTGATATCATCCCTAACTGAGTAAAGAAGGTCAGCATGCTCCCTCATGGAGTTCAAGTTCCCTTTAGTTCTTCTAAATTCCTAACCATAATTTGAGCTAAATATCAGATAAGTTCTCAAAGAAAGTATAACCAAGGGAAAGAAGAGAAAAGGCATCAAGAAGATAAGGAAAGTAACAGAACAGACATGTTCATGGCTTCTTGGTTTTCTTAAATGAATTCACGTTAATGTTAGCACCACAAGCAACTTCAGGACATGGTTTCTCTTTCAATTATTAACACCGGTAAGTCAACTAAAATTCCAAAAAGATTCAGAAACAAAGACATTATACATCTTGCCAGAGTAACAAAAGGTAGATAAATAAGGTGATAATTGACTTGATACTAAAAAGGGTGTATCCAGTGCATCAGGCTCCCACCAACGCGGGGCCTGAGGAGGGTCAATGTATGCAGCTTATATTTAAAGAGACTATGTCCACAACTTAAACCCTAGTCTCCCAGGTTGCAAAGGAGCAACCTTGCTGCTGTACCAAGACCCGCTCTCATAGCAGCAGTATCAATAGGAAAAGTAATTGGTATAGGTAGTCTGCACACTACTCAAGAACACTTTGCATCAATGCATGAGATTCTTTACTAAGAAAACTAAAATAAATTACTGCTGATAAATGCATATTCCATTTACAGAGATGACTGCAAATCATAAGAAATAGGTATTTTCATATACTAAATGAAATATCTTATAAATTTATTTTATAGATCAACAGATGGATTATGATGAAAACCATGAACAGGAGATATCATGACTAAAATGCATTGAATTGCAGGGATAACAACTGGAAACCAGAACCATATATGCTAACGACTGAGTCCATCAAATACAAACTAATGTTATGTCAAATGACAATCTTAGACAAGCAGGAAGCTACTACGCATATTGTCATTGGTTTGTAGTAAACAAATTATTCAGGGAACGTTGGGACATTACAACATTTCTGAAAACTGTTTAGCATAAGGCTTCATAATGTCATTGATTTGTCGCTGAAAAGTTTGCAGTAACAAATAGGAAACCCAATGTGTAGCCAAGTAATCATTCAGCATTTGCATGAATGCATCTACCGTGGGATCTGACAAATACATATTCAAATGATTAAGCATATCTGGAATCTTTGGTAGATTTAATGGGCAAACAGAACTTATTGCTGAGTATGCTAAAGGAAAATGCAATGCAAAGATATACAAGCATTATTGTCCCCTTCTTTATAAAGACAGAGATATTTGTTATCTAGATCAACAAATATAACTAGCCAGAAGGATAAATTATCAGCTACTCATAAACACGGTATAGAGCAAAGTAGTATACATGTAATACACAACCATACAGAATCACTCATAAAGCTTGCATATAGTGGTAAAATAATAGTGGGAAAAAGTCTTAAGTTGTGGTCAAATATCTTTTGGCTATTTATTTTTCATAGCGATAATTTCCTACTCTTCTTTAAAGACCCTTTTCAACCTAAGCTGATAATCTGTTAGTTGCATGAAGAAATATCTTTCTGTGCAAAAAGGGTTTAGCTTGAAAGTTCAACGAGAATTAAAAAAAAAAAAACAAGTTCTAGAAGAGTGGGCAGTGATGATTCAGCTAGAAAATTAGTTTACTAAGCTGTCAGGCTGATATAGCAAAGTATTGAACATAAAAGCGAAAACACCGACCTGTGTGAATTCATGAAGTATATCTCTATGCCTTGCAAGTTTCTGGTTTATAGCAGTTGTAGATGCTGCTGACGCGGCACAACGGCTCATGGCATCATTAACATCCAGTAACTTCTCGAGTAAGGACTGGATTTCCATCTCCATGGATTTCCATGATCTGCTGGATCCTATAGTGGGTGATCCATTGTCTCCATAACCTGAATACCCATCTTTTTTATTTTTGTGGAAAGATGATATTAACTGATTATCAAGGACATAATAGACAGGAAAATACAGGAATACATATTAGAGTATAACTAAGTCTACATGTAACTCATTTTTCTCAGGGTGTTTGTAAATGAGCAAAAAATAATGAAACTAAGCTAGTTATTATCGTTAGTCTCTAGATCAATATGCAAATAATAGATACATGCAAATTGCAGTGCCTGCTCAAGAGCTTCAAGACTTGTCCCCCCATGAAAAAACTAAAAGATAAGACATACAAGTTCATTCCAATGGCTGGAAAACTTGGATTTCTGACTCCAAATCACATTAATTTCCTCCTCATTTCCGATTTTCTCTACTCTAGCTCTCGGAAGTCTTCCAACCATCTAGATCTGATTACATCACTAGAGCCGTAAAGCAATATTTCTTGTATTCCTATTTCCTAATTAGCAGTGTATAAGCACATGTGGAACATGTTTAGAATTGCTTCATGCATGTGAACAAGTATTAGCCAGATTATTTATTGCGATCTGATTACTACACAGGGAAATCGTACCACCCACGATTCGATTTTCAATCGTTCTAAGAATTGGGGATCAAAATCAAGACTCTGAATGTGAGAATGGCGGTAATTTTATTCCGATTCTTTAAGCTTAACATCAAGTGTGGAATCCAAGGCATCGGACGAGGTGAGATCACAGGGAAAAATGAAAAGGAGAGGGAACTAGACCGGAGGAAGAGTGGGTGAATCTGGAAGCGAGCTTGGCGTAGGAGGAGAGCTTGACATCGAGATCGCCCTCGATCTTCCTGGCTTCCTTGCGGAGCTCCTCCCACCCGGATTCTTGGAGGTGCAGGCTCGGATCCCCCATCCCTCCTCTCATGTCCCTTCTCCTTATCCTCCTCCGCCACTTCTGCTATGAGAGAGATGGAGCAGAGAGCGGCAGCAACCAATACTAATTCGTATAATTTCCGCGATCGATTCCTGGGATGATACCTATACCATGCTTTTCCATTTCCCCCCCTCTCGGTTACGCAACTCCCACAACTCACAAATCGATATATATATATATATATATATATATATATATATATATATATATATCGATTTATCTGAAAGAAATCTTTTTAAAATGATTTTTTTCAGATGGCACCCTTTTTCTTTTTTCTCAAAAAAATATTATTTATATATTTTCTATTTTAAAATTTTTAATATTTCAAAATTATCTTTTTTTAAATAACCATAAATATCATCTTCTTTCTCCTCCGCCTTCTCTTCTTCTCGTTTTCTTTATCTTATTCTCCCTCTATATTATTGAGAGGGTAACAAGTGAGGTTAAGCGTAAGTTAGGGAGCAATAAGTGATGATAAACACAAGTGGTGACGATCAAGATTATAAATTAGGAGATGATGATCGATAAGAAATATGAGCGAAAAGTTAATGATTGACGATAAATGTAGTTTGAGAGACAACAATGGATGGTAAAGAGCGTTGGAGAGTATCGTGATGTGATGTAAGAAAAAAAAAAGAATAAAATCAGAATTAGAGTGCTTGTAAATAATATAATTTTATATTATTATTGTTTTAAAAAATTATAAATAGTGAAGGGGCTGTTATTAGTAAAAAATGGATTCTAATAAGCTTCTTTTCCCAACCAATCACCTTATATTACTGAAATTTTAAAAATACTCCTCCAAAAACTGTCATTTGTTTTCTTAAGTAAACCCTATGGATCGATCCATATGGTAGATCAATCCAATTGGATGGAGTGGTCGGTTTGGTCTCATGAGAGTGATTTAATAGAAACCGCTATTTAGGGTAGGCTTATATCCTTTCCCTCCTTCCAAAACACCTTTCTTTCTCTCTTTCTTCTATCCTCACTTGTTCGAAATTGTGATCACAATATTTCCTAGAAGAAATCGAGATGCTTTTAGCTAGGGCACTATTTGAGGTAAGTGGTATTTTATATCTTTTTTTTTCTTATTTTATGTTCTTTTAAAGTGTTTTCCATTTGTATTTATAGTGTTATGGATTTTATCATCAGAGCTATATTCTTAGTATAATCAATCTTAATAGTATCACGAGTACTGTTAACTGATGAGTCAACACGATCATGCTAGTTACAAGTGCCATGTAATTAAATCACATAAGTGATGACACATATGATACATTATACATTATGTTAGTTATTAATATTATAATTTTTTTATTTTATATTATTATTAGATTAATATATTGTGATATCTATAGATCTATGCAATGAAAATTGAATCATGAGATCATGATAATGAGACCAATTCACTTTTAAACACAGATCTCAAAATAATCCCTATAATTTATTACTCGAGGGGGACATTGCGATAACTAGATATATCACTGTGCTATATATCCATCTATTTGATGGAGGCATTTAATCTTATAGCTACTTGATTGATCTACTTACGAAATATTAGATAGTTAATAATGTCTAATCGTCAAATAATGATTATGTAGTCTAAGTTGTGTGTCTCTTAGACTTTAGACACTAAGGATGTCTTGTTTTAGTGCTTTATTTTTTTGATATCTAACTTATAGGTCTGAGAGTTTTAGATCTAGTAATGTCAGTTATTAGAAACAGTAACCAACCTTATGAAAGCAATTGAGTGTCAATAGAGAATCATTCACTCTCAGTATCATGAAAGGAATATCTTATGTGTTCTCACTCAGACAAGTCCAAGACAATGTCATTCAGATTGGGGGAGAAAGAGTCATCCGAGATAATCTGATTAAAGTGAGACTAAAATGGATTCCGTATCGGGCCTAATAGTACAGTGCTCGACATATGATATCTTGGAGTATTAGATGGATGAGGGTCTATAAATATATGATAACTGAGGGCAAACGAGTCCAATAGATTAAATCTCCCTATACCATTTAGGGGCTATGTCATAGTGGCCTAGTACGTCCATAACTGATGAATAAAGTTAATTATTATGTGATAATAATTCATTGAGTAAGAAGGAGTAATATTAAGTGCGACTAGCTAGTTTTGTATTAGGCCTAGATGGTCACACACATATGGTGAATGACATAATAAGTAGAAGTTTGGATATATGGTGAATGACATAATAAGTAGAAGTTTGGATATAAGATATTTGAATTAAACTGATATTAGGTCGTAACTATGCCAACTTGATTTTGGGCTATTTGGGCTTTAACCAGGGCTAAATTAGGCCTGATAAAAGGTCAATTCAATGTCTTAAAAGCTACCTAGGCTATGATACTGCTAAGTCTAAGTAGTGTTACCACCTAGAGTGTCAGAAAGTATAATTTATGCTTTTTCGAACTTTCAACAGTGGTATCGTCGCTTGTTGATGATGGTACCACTAGGTGATGATGGTACTATCTAGTCCGATGATAGTACCACTTAGTTCGATGGTAATACTATTAGAGCCTAGTTTCTTGAGCTCTGTTTGACGGTTAGTATCGCCTAGTACCGATGGTGGTACTGCTAGTACCCTGAAAACCCATAAATTTAAAATATTAGCTCCAATTTTAAAGCCATTGGGGGTTTATAAATACCCCACCTATTTTTGCTTGGTAAAGCATAAATAAGAGGTGAAAAAAGAGTGAAAAAGAGATAGAATTCTTGAGGATAAAGTGTCGTAAGATCTTGAGTCACTTCGTCCTTGAGTTTAATAGTTATTCTAAGGAGGTGTTTAATAGTTATTCTAAGGAGGTTTAAGGTCTTGTGTGAAAGAGTTTGTAAATGTTCTCTCTTGAGCCTGGTAAAGGAGAAAGGATTGTAAGAATAGTTGATCTTTGCCCATTAGAAAGAAGATCGGTAGTGAAAGCCAGTGACCTCGAGAGAAGAGGAATCGAGAATGGACGTAGGTCGGGACGACCAAATCACTATAAATTGATTTACATTTTATTCTTAATTTTTCTTATCATTTACTTGCTAATTTACTTTACTCACTACTTTTACTCATACTTCCAAGTTAAATAAATTTTTTATTCATATTCTCATTCAAATAATTTCAAATTGGAGATACAAACAATTTCAATCTCAATTTAATTAATATCTAAGTGAGTTTTAATAGTTTTTTCTAGCAATCACAAGGGTCACTTTATCACTCATCCTCTTATGTTTAATGGGACGGACTACATTTACTCGAAAATACGAATCATAATTTTTTTGATTTCTATGGATTTCGATTTGTGGAACATCTTTGAAAATAATTTTTAAAAATCCTCCAATCCAATGAATGAGTGGAATGATTTTTAAAAGAAAATATTTTTTCTTGAACGCTAAAGCTATAAATGCTTTATTTTGTGCTTTAGATAAAAGTGAGTTTAATCGTGTTTCTACTTGTGACACTATATATGACATTTAACACACACTAGAAGTTACTCATGAAGACATAAATAAAATAAAAAAGTAAAAAATTAATCTCTTGGTATATAGTTATGAACTATTTAAAATGAAGCAAAGCGAAATTATTAGTAATATGTACACCCGTTTTATGAATGTTGTCAATGGTCTGAAAGCCCTTGGTAAATGCTATACTAATCTTGAATTAGTAAATAAAATTTTAAGATCTCTTCTAAAATATTGGGACCTAAAAGTAACAACTATCCAAGAGACAACGAATTTGAATAATTTTTCTATTGAAGAACTCATAAGATCTTTAATGACCTATGAAATGACTTATAAAACACATGATGAATAAGAAACAAAACCTTCTGAAGACTAGGAAGGATATTGCATTTAGAAATAAAAATAAAGTTCTTTCCTATGCCAGATTAACTAAGTTATTTCCACTCAAATATCACTTGCATGCAAACCGTCTTACATAAATTTCAAAGGAATTATGTCATTTTCTTTTACTCTGTATAGAAATGTTAGAGAGTACCTTCTCTAAACATCTTAGAGAGAAACCCAGAAGCATCAAAATTATTTCTCATATCTTGTTATCCCCCAACAAAATCTAGAGATATATGAGATATTTACATAAGAATCAAACTCTAATTACTACAGTTTACTTCCTTCATGAGAACTCCTTGTATTAGGATTCTTCATCACATTGGGATATTGGCTTTAAGAATATTAAAATACTTATCAATATGGACAATCTGTGTAAAGAGAAAATACTTTTACTTTACACTCTTTCTAATCTTCATCACTTATTATTGTTGAATATCTAACTATTAGTTTCTTTAGGTTTTGATACCACTTGTTTGAGGAGGGAGAGAAGAATTTTAAAACTAAAAGAAAACTAAAATACATAATAAAAAGCTAATGCAAGATTTAATGTGGTTAAGTAAATATTGCCTACATCCATTACAGGATCTCGAGTTATCTTGACTCAAATATGACTTCTCTATAAACTCTCACATAAATTTCAAAGAATTTATATCATTTTCTTTTATCGTCTAAAGAATATACTCTCTTGACACCATAGAGAGAAACCCAAGAATACTAAAAGTATTCCTTATATCTTATTCTTTTCTGTCTAAAATCCAAAGATGGATGAGATATATATACAAAAACAAACTCTAATTAATCCCGATACACTATATAATATTTTTTGATAAAATTTATTATAAAAATTATAGGAATCGATGACAGTTATAATACTTCGAGAGATCACTCACATCCAAAAAATTTTATATCGATCAATCATCTGAATTCTCTTCAACTCTATCTAAATTTCTTGTTAAAAGGAAAAAAAATCAAATCAAATTAATTCTGACATCATTCATATTTTTTAATTTTATTGAAAAAAACTTTTCTCCTTCGATTCGTTCACGTATTTTGAAGTCAAGAAGAATCATACTTAGGTCGCCCAATGCAGGTAATAATAGATTGACTGAAGGTGGAGTCAAACGACCTTTAGGAGTAGTGACTCTGTGCCCGTGGGGGGCCCCCTCCATGCCTCTCGGACCGCTTTCCAGGTTACAGCTATCTATACTTTCTATTGCTCTCAGGACGCTGTTGCCGGCCACGGCCACGAGTGATCCCGACCGTCCGATGTCTGTGCCGTCTTAAACCGACGAACAGATCTGCACTAGCTGTTGCGTGGCGCATATCCCATTCGCTCAGACGCGGTCCTCCTTTGACTTCGTCGGGGACGACCTCCTCGGGTCCCACCGCTTCACCAAATTATTATCGATAAATTAGATATGATGTCTCCATCGTCGATGCAATTTGATAGAATTCCGAATCAGGATGATATCCCGGACTTGACAAACTTTTTATCGCCGAGTCGGACCGAGTCCCGACACCGGTCCGACCCGGTCCAACCTGGGAGTCACGCGCCCAGCTGTTCCGGAGTGAGTGCGAGCCAAGTCACGAAGCAGAGCCAGTCTCTCTGCTCCCCCACGCACTCTCTTCTCTATCGCGTCGCTTTCCAACTGTTTCAAACGCCTGACCCAGTCTGCCAAAAGATTAAAACACACATTAAGAGAGACGAGGGACAAGCACCCAAATCTGCCAAATTCTTCCTGTGCCTCTCGCGTCGCAGTTCCCCCCCCCCCCCCTCCCGGTTTCTTCCTTCCCCTCGAAACAATCCCCCTTTTTGATTGCTCTGCGTCTCGATTTGGTTGTCTCCGGGAATATTACCACCCGATTCTGTTTGTATCATGGCGATCACCGTGCCGGAGAACCAAGGCAGCGGCTCGCCCGTCTCCATGGCCTTACGGGGCCGAACCTTCCTCAGCATGCGCCGGTCCCAGGTGGTGTCCATGGAGCAGGGCCAGGAGCAGGAGCTCGACCTCTTCCAAACCCACGTCGCTGACCGCCTCCTCGCTCTCCTGCCACCCTCCAACGTCGGCGGCGGCGGTGGCGGTGAACCGCCGCTCAGCCTCGCCTTCCTGTCGAAGCTGCTCGACGCCCTCATCGCGTGCGAGGAGGAGTTCCGCTCCCTCCTTGGCCAGAACCACGCCGGCCTGCTGTCCAAGCCGCCAGCCGACCGCGCCGTCGCTGACCTCCTCGACCGCGCCGTCAAGTCGCTCGACGTCTGCAACGCCGCCTCCCTCGCCCTCCACTCCCTCCGCCACTGGCACCGCCACGCCCTCATCGCTGCCTCCGCCCTCCTCCCCGACCACTGCGGCCAGGGCCCACTCAACCGCGCCCGCAGGGCCCTCGCCAAGTTCGTCGCCTCCGGCCCGGACTACTCGTCCGCCGCCTCCGGGAGGTATGACGGCTCCTCCGGCCGCTCCATCGGCGGCGGCAGCAGCAGCAGCAGCAGCCACATGCGGGCGCTCTCGTGGAGCGTGTCGAGGAACTGGTCCGCGGGCCGGCAGATGCCACCCGTGCCGGCCCACCTGGCCACCCCACGCGGCGGCGAGGCCGGCGGCGCCGGAATGGCCCTCGCGGTGTACGCGATGAGCTCCGTGCTGTCGTTCGCCATGTGGGTCCTGGCGGCGGCCGTGCCGTGCCAGGACCGAGGCTCGGCGGCGTCGTCGAGCCCAGTATCGCCGCGGCAGCACCTGCCGTGGGCGGCGGCGATGGCCGGGCTGCAGGACCGCATCACGGACGAGTGGCGTAGGCGGAAAGGGTCGGCGGGGCTGCTGGCGGAGATGCAAGGAGTGGAGCAGTGCGGGAAGGAGCTGATGGAGGCGTTGGGAGAGAGCGGGCCACCGCCGTCGCGGGCTGAGGACGTGGCGGCGAGGGCGGCAGAGCTGGCGGAAGCGAGCCGGAGGCTGGAGGAAGGGTTGGGACCACTGGAACGGCAGGTGAGGGAGGTGTTTCACCGGGTAATCGGCAACCGAGCGGAGGTGCTCCGCTGCGTGGACCACAGCGCGCGCACCGCCGCCGCTCCCCCAAATCCGCCCCTCCTCTCCCAGTAATTAACCAAGAAGGAAAGACAAACGTTGGTTCAACACACAACTCCCTTGGCTTGGCTTGGCTTCGGTTCGGTGGAAGATACGCATATGCATATAGGATTAACAAGATCATCAAATTCTTTCGTTCAGAGATTGAAGACGGTGCACCAGCAAGAGAAATAAATGATGATCATAGTTCAAGCGTGGGACTTGGCAGGGTTATTTCGTCCAATGTTTTCTTCTTTAACTATTCAATTTGTGTGTCGTATTCAAGAAATTGGTGGGTTTAGTTTCGATTTTTTTTTTTTTTTTTTTTTTTTTTTTGCATCAGCGCGAAGTCTCTGCATCTCTGTAAATTTCGCTAGCAATTTGTTTTAATTAATCTGTGGATATAGTCGTCTATGCTTCGTGTTAGGAGTACAGGTTCTATATGGGCTGCAATTTACTCGCTACTCGTAGCGATAAAGACCTCTCTTTTTAATTCATGGGGCAAAGACTGCACACGAGAAATGCCTACGAATTGCAAAGATGAGGGCATCCTTCATGCAGCGAGCAAAACAGTGGGTAGGGACTTTATTTTCATGAGCTTGTCCAAATTTTTTCTATGCAAAGCATCAAACAGGCATTACTATAATTAACAGCATTTGCATATATCCGACGCCCTACTTTGATTTGCAATCCACAAAGACATTGAATAAACCACTGCTACAAAGCGCGCTCCATAAGAAGAGAGAAACCCAATGCCCACTTGATCATTTCTGGAAGCCACAAAGACGAAGACGAAGAGCTAGAAGAAGAACCATTTCTTCGGCTTCCCCTTGTTCTTGATCCTTTCCTCCCCCACCTTCCTCTTCACCGCCAAATCCTCCTCGTCCTCGCTGCTCCCACCGTCACCGCCGTCCTCCTCCTCGTCATCGCTCTTCGAAGGGTCCAGACGCGCCGCGTCGATCGCCCACTTCAACAATTTGTCCACCTCCTTCTTCGAAACCTTATCCTCATCATCATCATCATCGTCTACCTCTTCTAGGTCGTCGTGGGATCTCTTCCCTTCCGGCAGCAGATCCGACCTCGGCAGCCCACGATCGGAGCCCCCGGAACCGGAGGAGCCCTTGAGTGCCGCGAATCTCGCCTCGAGGTCGTCCCCGAGGACTCTTCCCCGCTTCCCGTCATCCGCCGCTGCTGAGGCGCCAGCCTTTTCCACAGGTTCGGGCGCCGAAGGCCGACGCTGCGCGGCCGATGGGGGATGCGGGGGCCGCGCCTTTAGGGCCTCGAAGCGGCGGGTCAAGTCGTGGTCCAACAGCGAGGACGATGTGTGGCGAGAGGCGATGTGGCCGCCGACTCGGAGCTTGAGGAGGACATCCTCCTCGGTGGCCCGCAGTAGATCTTCAACCGCTTGGGGATCATCGCCGGCCGTGTCGCCGGTTTTCGCCCTGATGCTGCTCATCTTTGGACCGTCGACCATAGAAGGGAATGACATTTGTGCGCAGAGACCCAACCCCAAGTTCGAGATCCACTCGAGCTCAGTTATCGTGTCTCCTCCGACTAACCCTTCCGGTAAATAATATATTCCACAAGTTTTCTGTGTTAGTCCAAAATTTCCTTTTTCACATAAGGCGAATTTTTTTCAAAAAAATACTTTTTAAATTTTTATCAAAAAAACATATCTCATTTTTATAATTCTTAAATATCATATTAATTTAACTTGTTTATTGAAAGACATTGATAATAAGTAATTTGATAGATTCTATCGATGCAAGAGTAATTCAAATAAGTTAAAATCATGAAAATAAAGTGAGGATGATAAATTTTAATTAATTTTAAAGTATAAATGTCATTTAACTATATTAGACTAAATTGAAAATATAAATGGATTATATTCATGAATTAGAAATATGAATAATTTATATTTGAGAATATGAATAGTCTATATTCATAAATTTGAAAGATGAATATCATTTAATAGATTTAATAAGTTTATTGTGTACTTAGCCTTTGTCCTCTAAGGGAATAATTTCAGAAATATAATAATCTTTTAACACTAATTGGTATTTTATTTTTATGTTTTTGTATGAACTTTGAAACTTATCAAACTTTTTTATTTGTGATATTCAAAATCTAAAAAAATCTTTGTTTCCGTTTATCAAGTTTCTTAGTTTGTGATGTTTTAAGGAATTAAAATGTTGTTATAATCATTTCATCATTTTTTTTCGTTGATAAAGAGATCAGAATAGTTTCTCTTCAATTTTGAAAGATTTGTCTTGTTTCAATTCATTTGGAGGTATGTATCATAATTCTTTAACTATTGTGATTTATGATTACTAAGTTGATGATTTTTATCATTTGGTATTAGAAGTCGTCTAAAGTTTTAGATTTATATATCTATTTATTTGTTATTTTTAGTTTTTCCTTTTCTCTTTTTCTTTTAGCATCGTATCTATAATTGTACATCTTTCTTCATTTTTATTGTTATGTTTATTGTGTTATTATTGTTCTTATTTATTTTTTACATTATAGTATTAAAAAAGAAAAAGTTAAAAAGTAAAAGAAAGAGATCAGAATAAAAAAATTATAAATTCTAGGAATTTTTGTAAATTACATAATTATATAATCGTTCATTTGAATTCTTGCTTCGATTTACAATTTTTTTCATTTAAAAAAATCTTTGTTGATTTGATATTTGAATTCTAATCCTTCTTGTGATTGAGTTATATTACACACATCTTTAATTTAGCCTCTCTTTTGTTTGCTTTTAGACTATCTATTTAGATACTTAATTTGCTTTAATAAGATTGACATCTTAGTTAGACTGATATTACACCCTAAACCAATTATTATTTGTTGAAGAGGAGGGATAGAATTTAAAAAGAGACCAGGGAGACCGTTGGACAAAAAAGGAATATTCTAGAAAGAAAAAGGAAGAGGGTTAAAAGGAAGCATAAACATGCTTCTTTTTTTTTTTTTTTTTAACCCTTGGGTTGAACATTTTTGCCGGCATCTGTTTGAGGAGCCACGCCTAAAAAATTTCCACATCATGCATTGTGCTTGTTTACTGAGTCACTGTTTCTGCTCACCATGGGGCTCCAACACACCGTCCATGCCTCCAACAAGGCTGTCGCCGCTTACGTCCGCAACGGCGACCTCCGCTCCGCCCTCAAGGTGTTCAACGCCATGCCCCGCAGAAACACCGTCTCCTGGAACTCCCTTCTCGCCGGCTACTCCAAGAAGCACGGCCGCCTCGACGAGGCGCTCCGCCTGTTCGCTAGGATCCCTCGCCCTGATGTCGTCTCCTACAACACCCTCCTCTCCTGCCACCTCCTCAACGCCGACCTCCGCGGCGCCCGGCGCCTCTTCGACGCCATGACCCTCAAGGACGTGGCCTCCTGGAACACCATGCTATCGGGCTTCTCCCGGATCGGTGCCATGGATGAGGCCCGGCAGCTCTTCTCCGCGATGCCCCAGAAGAATAACGTCTCATGGAATGTTATCGTGTCGGGTTTCGCACGAGCCGGCGACATGGACTCGGCGGAGGAGCACTTCTGTAGAGCGCCCGATAAGAACGATGTGGTCTTGTGGACGGCGATGATATCTGGATACATGGACGCTGGAAATATAGACAAGGCCCGGGAGCTGTTCGACGCGATGCCTAGCAGAAATCTGGTGTCCTGGAATGCCATGCTCGCCGGGTACGTTAAGAACAATCGAGCAGAGGATGGGCTGAAGCACTTCCGGAAGATGCTAGTGTTCCCAGTAGTCATACCTAATCCGTCGACCCTCAGCAGCGCTCTTCTTGGGTGCAGCAATCTGTCAGCCCTTGCGTTGGGCAAGCAGATCCATCAGTTGGCTCACAAATTGTCTTTAATCCTTGATTCTACAGTCGGCACTTCGTTGATGAGCATGTACTGCAAGTGCGGAGAATTGGATGATGCTTGTGTACTGTTCGATGGAATCCAGACAAAGGATGTAGTTACATGGAATGCTATGGTTTCCGGGTATGCACAGCATGGGCATGGAGTGAAAGCAATTGAGTTATTTGATGCGATGAAACGGGAGGGAGTAGAACCCAATTCCATCACGTTTGTTGCAGTACTCACTGCATGCAATCATGCAGGGTTGCTGGAGCTCGGCATCCAATACTTTGAGTCAATGAAGAACGAATATTGTGTGGAGCCCGAGTCAGATCATTATTCATGTATGGTTGATCTCCTGTGCCGTGCTGGTTCGCTTGGGAAAGCTGTGGACTTGATCCTCTCCATGCCATTCAAACCACATCCGGCTGTCTTCGGAACCTTGCTGGGTGCTTGTAGGATCCATAAAAGTTTGGAATTCGCCGAGTTTGCTGCACACAGACTTGTGGAGTCAGAGCCGCAAAGTGCAAGAGCTTATGTTCAACTTGCTAATGTGTATGCATCAATGAACAAGTGGGGGGATGTTTCCAGAGTGAGGAAGTCCATGAAACAGAATGACATTGTTAAAATGCCAGGGTACAGCTGGATCGAACTGAGGGGCACCTTCCATGAGTTCAGATCTGGAGACAGGATTCATCCGCAGTTGAGCTTAATTCATCAGAAATTATCTGAGGTGGAAAAGAGGATGAAGGCTGTCGGCTATGTGCCAGACCTCAGTTTTGATCTACATGATGTTGGTGAGGATCAGAAGGAGCTAATGCTGATGAGGCATAGTGAAAAACTTGCTATTGCTTTTGGGTTGATTAGCACTTTGCAAGGGACTACACTCCGAGTCTTCAAGAACCTTCGGGTATGTGGGGATTGTCACAATGCTGTTAAATTCCTTTCCTTGATTGAGAAGCGTGACATCATCCTCAGAGACACCACTAGATTTCATCATTTCAGCAATGGTAAGTGCTCGTGTGGAGATTACTGGTGAGGAACTTCAAATGATTTCTTCTTGATTCAATTGTCGAGAAGGCCACTGATGCAATGTGATTGGAAGAATGAAAAGAGGCGATCAAAAACCTGAAATTGGAAAGTTATATTTCAGATACTGTAATGGTAAGTAATAATATTCCTCCTCATCCTGCACTAAACATTTATTTTTCTTGTTACATTTCAAATTCCTATAAGTTGCTAGGTGATTTTTTATTTAGAGGTCTACAAAATCAAATGCTGCATATAGGTTAATCAAACTAGGGCTTTTTCCAATTCAATGAGGAGAAAATTCGACCAAGATCTGAACTAAAGAGTTAAAAGAAAAACTTTTTATTGCAGAAAAAATAAGCAGAAATAGCCAAAAAAAAAAAAGATCTTACAGGTATCACAAGACCTATTTATAAGGCTATTATTGCTTAATTCTTAACTAGAATATGCTAGGATGATGTCTTGATCGCAATACCCTTGCAAGTCTTGGTTTAAGTTGCCTTTTTTCTCTTCTTATTGTGGTCAAACATCCTTGCACATCCTTGTTTTGTGCTTATGAAGCTTCATGAACATAAATGGTTTGACAAAGTAGTCTAGAGCCCTTTCAAAAGACAAGGCTCTACTTAATTAAATTGTGTATCTGTCGAAGCCAAAGCAATCAAATAGTTATGGATACTCTAGTCTTTGTTATGATAACAAATCTTACATTCCATGTTAAATAAACCAAGGTTCGCCTTACCAATCGTACTGGTGTATCGACAAGTCGTCGGTATAGTATGTACTAAGGCGTACCGATGTACCATGTGTTGGTATGCCTGGGTGTACCGACGATACGCCTAAAATCATCAAAAATAACTCAAAAAGTACCTAAAAATAGAAGAAGTTATATAAAGGTTTTTTAAGTTGGAAATAAATATAAATTTAGTAAATTTTAGCAAAAATAATCTAAATTATGAAATAACAATGACATATCTTTTTCGAGCTTTGAGGAATAGTTTTGTGGTACATTTCAGATAGTCTTTCCGTTGATATGAAATTATCTACAATGAAATGATTTGAATTATTAGATTATTTTTTAAACAACTTAAACTTTAAGATTAAAATGAATTAAGTAATCAATCGATGGATATACTTGGTTTTATCACAAAAAAAAAAAACGACGGGATACCACGGGCGTGGATCAGGGTCCTTGATCCTGTGTATTTGTATATCAATTTGATATGTTTGTCGGATTCAATCATAAAATTGATCCCAACGTTATAGTATACTAATACATTGTATACGATTGGTGCATCAATATGGTGATGGTTGTAGTCTAATCGTCGTGAACATGTGTTCAAGTTGGCTCTTGAGGCAAGGACGAATGTGGCATGTATTGGTGCACAGCATGGAGAATGTCAAAACTTCTACTTTCGTTACTGATTTGTTGCTTCGTATTGTAAGATCGATCATCGTACTATTGCTCGGAGAAGTGTAACCAACTATCATCGTATCGCTGTTGGCCATAAGATTATCCATAATACAATGGATGTGAACACCATGAGTTTCATTTCGTGTCTATGTCGTATAGGCTCTATCGCATCTGCTCAAAATCATCATAGCTTCCCATTTAATGTATAAACTTAACCAGTACCTCGTCGATCTCCATAATCTGAATCTTGGGTGGCATGTGTAAAATACTACTACTCTATCTTGCACCAACCTCAAATTATGTAAACAGAACCATCGACTCTTCGGCGCCATTGCCATCATCAGTCGAGACATTGCTTTCCACGTTGTTGCCATTTCTCTAGAGTGAGCGGGTTGTTGAATGTGATTGCAAAGGTGTCTCGTCGCTCGACTTGATTCTTTCTAATGGTGCAGCTGATGCTACTGTCTTCCCCTTTGTCTTTGCCTTTGCCTTTGTATGTTAGGTGGACGATTGCGATAATTGGGTGTTTTTAGTTCCTCTTGATTAGAGTGTTCTTCCTCTTAATCCTCCCAAACTAACCTTTCAAATTTGATCCAATCTGCAAATCGCAACTTTGTTGAGTTAAAAAAGTGAAAATGTGAGAATGAGAGAGAGATGTGAGTGAGAAAGAGTTTGAGAGAGTGAAATAGGTTGAAACACGGGAAGAAAAGCGTTTAAAAATCGTTTTCTATGGTTCAAATGGTCAATTTGAGCATTTAAAATAGAGAAATCTCAACCCTTGATTGGGAACAATCGAAATTCGATCATTACCGATCGGTATAGGTCAGTAATGATCGGATTGTGACCGTTACTGCCTAATACAGACCCTGTGTCTCCCGATACGAGGTTATATAATGGTATTGTCCGGTAGAAGGCGGTCCGCGTACTAATCCCTTGCCGGATCTGTAAATGCCACCTATACCGGTGGATATAGGTTGGCACGGCGAACCTTGAAATAAACAGTTAACTAACCGAATAATTTATCCTAGGCTGACTACTAATGTCAACTTTAACTGGTTGAGATGTTGGGTACCACATCTTGAGCTCAACTCTAGAGAAAGCTCAACATAATGAATGAAATTATTTATCAAACTGACTAAGGTTACTGCCTTGATGGAGTTGAGAATTTGATTTTCTTTTTGTTAGACTTTTCTAAAAAGAAGAATTGGATAATCTCGATACACGTTTTGGATTAATTATCTAATGATAAAATTTTCCCCTCGTGCAGATATTATTTGGACTTGGGAGTAACCTTCAATTGGAGTGCAGTTGACTTTTTTATATCTCCAGAGGAATGCATCATCGTCTTCCAATTTTTCTTGAACATGAAAGAAAGGAGTTTAAGAAAAGGTAATTCTGTTAGTCTATGTAGTCAATAGTCAGATAATGAATGCCCATGTTCAAAGATGAAAGTATTGGATATATATATATATATCCTTTTGACAGGATTATCCTAGTAAGAAAAAGCGTCGATCAAGCCTTTTTAATTAGTTGATCAGTGACCTAGTAAGGTTAGCTTTATTTCCCAAGGGAGATTGGCTCAACAAGTGTCTGTGTTCTTGCTCATCCATCATTTTTGACAACAATGTATTTATATTTTACAGATGGCTAACACTAGAAATCTCAGCAGCTCCAATCTCGTGCAGACCATGAAGTGCTGTAGAAGTCTAAACATTCTTTAAAGGATGATGATAATGTGGTAATCATTCATATCCATCAATGTCCTTAATGTGAATATTGATTAAAATTACTCTAGCAAGTGGAGGTTTTTGGATCATACTCTGATGGTAGCTCATCAATTCCCATCCTTCCTATAATTTGCAGGTACAGAGCGCTGATTTATTTCGATCAAAAGGTTCAGAAGCCTCTCCACCCTTGCCTTAAACTAGATTTTGTAAGGAGGCACTAGCTAGCTACCTTAAGTGCTGTGACCCTTGCCTTTCTTCTATACTGCTAATGGTATGAATTTGTTTCATGCAGTCGATGCTTTGAGCTTAGGTTTATAAGTAGGTTGAGATTTCAGCCAAACTGAATACCCGCAACCATGCGGCAGTGTGCTACTGCTTTCGAGCCGACTATGCTGCTTGTTCCCCAAATTTCATGAAATTATCCCTCAACCGAGCACGCAACCTGAATCAGACTGTCTGATCCCCTCCGATTGAACATCATCAACATCAGTGTAAAACATTGCTTTGGAGTCGAGCACCACGGCACCCCCCGTCAACCTCATACAAACTTATCATCACAAGCTGCAGTAGATACAATCAATGAGGGTCTATATTCATTCTTTCTCTTATGTAAATTAATCTGACTTCTCATAATGAGTTGATAATCTACCTGCTGATATTTGACTTCTCATAATTTGACCTCTTTCCAGTGGTTGGATCTGTTGGCTGGTTTTGTTGTTTATATTGATCTGTTGAAAGAGTTTGAAAGATGAGGTACGGTGAGTAGGTTTGCTACACAGTAAGTACAACGATTCCCCTACATCTGTATATTTGGCATGTTGATTAGTTCGATGCCTTTCTGCTCTTCATCCATTAGAACCTCTCTCCATATCTGATCCTGCTTCTCGATAGTAGGTACATTCTTCATCTCCGGCAGCAACAATACGATGGACGCTACATGATCAAAAGAGTTCCAGAGGGATTGGATTCATTAGGGAGAGATCCATTTCTATTGCCTCCTTCACCTTAAATTAATGGTGCTGTCAGAAACTAGGAGGTGGGGAGAGAAGAGATGAGGAGGTAAAAGGGAAGAGGTAGAAGAGGCGACAGGGGGAAGATGATAAAGGAGGGACGAGGGGAGACATAGGTGGTGGCGTAGACCTATTGTGAAGGGACTTGATGACAGAAGTAACTCTTGGATCCATCGGGGATCGTCTTAGGAGACGGCAGCCACGAGCTTGTGTTCCTTATCGATGCACTATCAGGACAGAATCGAGTTGTGCCCATCCATCCTTAAGCCACGGTTAAAATAAAGAAAAAATTATATAATATAATTCCAAAACCTCCACCAAACAATATTACTTTCAGTTTCTTTAACAATTAAATGTTCCACTTTTCATGAACAACAAAAACGTGCTTAAAAAATAATGGCCAATGTTTCTCTCCATTTTTCATTTGATTTATTTTCCAATTGTAGTATTCTAGACCAATTAAAGGAAATTAATATGATTGAAAGCTAACTAGACTTAAAATTACAAAAAAAAAATTAAAGTAACTGAAATTGGTAGCAGTAAATAAATTATAAGTCACAAACCTTTTTTTTTATTTATAATATTTAGTGATATAAGTAAAATCTTATGATATTACGATTTTAATTATTATACTCATCTCTGCAACCATTAGATAGCGACTTCGCTTTCCCTCCGCACGCGGGGCATAGCCAACATCGTCGACGACCAGTCGAGTCGAGACGAGACGAGAGGCGATCCATCCATCCCTGCTTCTTGATCACAAAGTTCTTATAAGGGCTTCCTCCTCCCCTCTCACATAAATAGCTGCTTATCCGCATCGCCCTTGAGGTCTGTATTCCTCTTCGCCTGCGATTGTCCGTGGCCGCTGGGGACAACGAAGCCCGAGTGAAATTATTGATCGATCGAAGAAGTCCTCATCAATGACGCTTGGAGGTTCTGGTGGATCCGGTGTCGTCGGTGAGAGTTCCTTCCTTTTTTTCTCTCTCGTTCCTTCTAACCTAGATGATTAGGGTTTCCATCTCGATCCGTCCGTGGATCTGATATTGGTCGCTCTTAGGGGAGGCTGTCCTCGAGTCGGAGCCTAAATGTTTGTTCCCGATCCTGATCGGCGTGATTTTTTTCTTTTGTCCTTCTCTGGCTTCATGGAAAGAATTGAAGAAAGGAAATCCCAAATCCATACCTTACTAGCTCCATGGATATGCCTTAGGATGTTAATGGTTGCAAGACACATGGCTTAGATTCTAACAAAGACATCATGGTTACCTATTTTATGGCCTCGTCTTTATAGAGAGATCATTGCTTTTGTATGACACGGCTATTGATATCAGACTGCCTCCATGATTCCAATTGATCTATTATTTGGTGGCATTACTGTATTTACCTTATTGAACAATTTTTATATTATAGCAACTGCGGAATAGCCCAGAAGAAGTTATCTAATTGCCGTTAAGATGCACTGAAGTTATCATGTTGGACATGCTATCTAGCCATACTTTGATGAAATCCTTCAAAATCCATGGCTCGAGGCTGAAAGCACTAGGAGTACGGCTTTCGCCATACTCATGGTTTCCTATTCTGTGGCCTCATCTTTTATAGATAGATCATTGCATTTGTTTGACAACGGCTGTTGATATCAGACTCCTTAAATGTTTCCGAATGAGGATCTATCATTGGTGGTGGTATTGTATTTACCTTACAATTGATCACTTTTTATGTTATAGCAAATGGAAATCAGTGACTGGAGGCTGAAAGCACTAGTATGGCCTCAGCATGTTGTAAAGGTAACAGGAGATGGTACTGATAGAAGCCTCATTACAGCAGCCCATTGGTGTCTCTTGACCATTTCCGCCTAAATTTAGAATTTCAATTTCCATCAGGAAAAACAGTTGATTGACCTTGTTTTCTCTATTTTTAGGTTCTTGATTATTTTTAACCTGATTTCTGCTTTGTTGTACACTCATACCTTACCCAAGTAAGAGTCCTGTTCACACTGCCAATAGTTTTTGGTGCACACACAAACTTGCTTTTACGTAGACCTCATAGGCTCCTTTTTACAAAGGAGTGATCAGTATCAGTAAGTTTACGTTGACAACAAGTGCCAATAGTTAAACCAAACTTTAGAAAAGGGCCTTGAGTGTTTGAGGCATAGTTATCAGAATCGTACTGGACAACAATTTGGCTAAACCTTGGGTCACTGGGTTACTGGTCGGACCAGTAGGTCAACTGATTGGATTGCATGTTTAATTAAAAAATATTTTCCCCAGCTGCTAGCATATGGACTGTGTCAATTGCTTATAATGGCAATACTTGGAGGAGCTCAAGTAAAGTCCTGATGAACCAGAAGTGAGTAGTGAAGCTGACACCAAAGTCAAGGCCATAAATATAAGAGTCGTATTCTGTCAACTTAGAACCTTATTGAGAATGGACAATATCTCAATTTTCTATGAAGATACTACTACCAATAACTAAGATAATTTCCTACCAGAGCTTTCAGCAAAACAAGTTATGTGCAATCAAGGGTTTCACTGACATGGTTCTCTTGCTTCTTTCAGGGGATTAATGGTTGAGTTTGTCATAAAATACTTAGATATGATAGCAACGATAGTGATAGAGTGTATATAAGGCTAGATGAGTCTACTTCTGTGAATCTGACCTCAAGTATTTTTTTGTTCATGTGGTTCAACTTATCAAGTTAATTGATCTGTTGGATCAGGTTGTGGTAAATTGTACTAGTGGTGAACTAGGGTTATGCAGTGGTCTGAGCCTCAAGAAGGATGTCAAGCTTTGTGGTATTCTAATTTAAACTTACATCGGTTATGGAAGAATGAATGTAATGGTATATGGGACTAGATAGGTATACTGCTATTTATTTGGACTTGAGCATTTTTAGCTATGTAGTTCGGGCCCATCAAGTTAATAATTCAGTTTTCCTATTGGGGGGCTGGGGTTCATGATTCTTCCTTGTTTGATTTATTTTTGGTTATGATCTAGTGGTTATTTATTGCATGTGCAAGTTTAAGAATCAATTGAATGAAACAAAAGTAATAGGTACCTTTTCCCCATGGTCTCATGTTGGGTTTCACAACATGGTGTAGGATCAACTCTGAGAATTCCCAAATTAATTTATTTCTGTGGGATTTTCCATGGAACTGAATATGAAATTCAAGTTCTTTTACTCCAACATCTTAATTCATTAGGCTTTTGTACCATGGTATAAGTGGACATAGGATTTTGGTGCATGACATATTTTGTTCATGCTTATGGAGTTTCAGATGTTACTATGTTTTGAGAATTTTGCTTCTCTTTTTCTTACTCAGATGTTTCACAACATGGTGTAGGATCAACTCTGAGAATTCCCAAATTAATATATTTCTGTTGGATTTTCCATGGAACTGAACATGAAATTGAAGTTCTTTTACTCCAACATCTTAATTCATTAGGCTTTTGTACCATGGTCTAAGTGGATATAAGATTTTGGTGCATGACATATTTTGTTCATGCTTATGGAGTTTCAGAATGTTACTATGTTTTGAGAATTTTGCTTCTCTTTTTCTTACCTATCTTAACCTATTTTGTTCAACCAGCCTTGTTTCGCTATTGGTTGTCACTATCCTCCCCCTACTGCATTTTGGCCAAGTTACATTTGGGACTTCAACTACTTATGACTTTGTTGGATTATCAATTTTACTAATATGGTTGACAGCATGTCTGCTGCACTATATAGTATTTCTTCCTTGTTCTATTGATGTTCTAGTTTATTATCTTTATTGGAGCTTTTCTTATCATCTTTTTCTATTTTAAATATTACTAATATTTTTAAGCTCTCCCTGACATCTCCATTTGGAGAGATTGTTTTTGTGTTGCTGGTGGTTTAGACTTGTATGCAGCATCTCTATATTGAAAATGTTCGGTAGGAACATCACAACTTTGATATCTGCTGTTATTTCCGGCAATGTAACTTGGTACTTTATATGAATTGACATTTTTATTTTTGTTATCATATTTTTTCATCATAATATATTTTTTTAAATTTTAATATTTGGGAGCACCTTGCTTTGTCGGGCGCCTAAGCGAGCACTTAGCACCTCGTGCATTTTGGCACCTAGCGCATTTGAAAACACTGAAGAAAAGCAAGTAATTTATCAGGTCATAGAAGTATAACCATAGATCAGAAAAGTATACCATTTGGGGTTCATGTATCTAAGATTAAAAGCTTTAGAAAAAGTTCTTTCTTTTATTGAGTTATTTATGTATCACCAGTGTAGAAGGTTTCTATTTCTATGTTGAAGTACCAATGCTTTATTTTTATTGCTGATAAAGTCTATTGCTATTTGTAAGTGGAAAAATCATATTGTTTATTTTCTAAAATTACATATATTTTTTAGAAAATGGAAAAGCTAATCAGTTTTAACTTTATCGGTTCAGTTTGATGGGAATGTTAGTTCAAATTCTTGTCATTTACTACAAAATTCAAATTCAGATGTATGGTGGAATTGAGTTGCCAGGTTAAATATTCAATACAGGTATGATGACTCAGCAATGTAGTGGGATGCTTACATCTTAAAGTTACATATTCTTAGTATGGTTTAAGTCATACAAATATACATGATCATGATCATAGCTATCTCTATCAAGTTTCAAACCCATGAATAAATATATTTGAGCATTCATCATGTTTGGCATCCTTCCTTTTATCTATCAATTTTCCTTTGGAAGCCATTTCTACATAATCAGGCCTGTTATGACAAAGGTACTGGAGTTTGGCAGATCTTGAGAATGTCACAGGAAAAGTAGCATCAAGGAGTAACAGCTGACTGATGTGAACTTGTTCCATCATTCCGGTGGTCCAGTTCAGTTCTAAAATAACTGAACCTGCTTGCTGGTGAATTATGGTGTAGATTGAGACTCTTCTCCTTGATGTGCCTTTCCGAGGTTTTTTTGAACTATTCCTTATGAAATATTTCTTAACTTCTATGCTTTATCCACCACCTCGACTTTATTGTTTCTTTCTTATCATCTCTCTGGAAAGCTACCCTGTCGTGCATTGTTCCTGACCATGTCTCTTCACATAGGTTAGCTCACCATCTAGTTTTGCTGGATCAGCCATCAAGCTGTATGAATTTGACCACAAACTAGCCTCTTCACATTGTTGTGTGGTTGATTGACTGATAAAATTTATCAGTTGCCTCACCATGATTTCTTCTGACCATGCCTTCTATTCATCCTGTTATTCTAGTTGGGGCAGATATCTTTGTATGCCTGTTTAGACAGGTTAAAATCAGGAAGAATGTGACTTGGTTTGGATCACAACCTCCATGAACTATAATAAAGAGGTTTTGTTTTTATATCTATGATGCCCCTTAGGACTTAAACTAAGTAAATGAATCAATTATCCCATCAGGTTGGTCATGATAATTGGTTTTAGAGGTAACTTATAACTTATCATTGGACGTGGTGAGATATCCAAGTAAGAAAGGACCTTGTACAAATGGGACCGACAAATAGGTTAGACCTCACATGCACCATTTTAAGTTTAATTCTGTGTTATGTTTGGACCTTAATTAGGATGTCAAACCCTAAGCGAGGGAGATTATGGAGGCCCAGTTTAGTCTCTTAAATGTGGACAAGAAATATGTTGGTCTATACAGGGTGGGCCTTGGTACAAAGGTACCTTACCCTTGCAACTCAGGAGATTAGTATTTGAGTCAAGGGAACAACCTCTTTAAATATTTAAAGATAAGAATGCATCTGGTAGCCATCCCCAAGCCTTGTATTGGCAGCAGCCTCATGCACTAGGTAGTGATAAATGTAGTGGATCATTGCAACATTTAGGATAACATTCTGATATTTAGTTTATATTATCTCTCTTTTATTCGATCTTGTTTTTACATGAGTTATATTGGTCATTCGTGCGAGTCTATTTTCTTGGTTAATTGTGAGTGGAACTGGTGTTTATGCGCTCCTACATTGTTAACCTTATAGATCATTGTTATTTAGGATATATGCTTGGAGACTTTTTGTTGCTAGACTTTGTTTTTTTTTTTTTTTCAGTTTGAATCTATAAATTTTAGTGCATTATTTGTGGCAGGTTGTTGCCAATCATACCATAACCTCACCATCATTGACTTTGCATGCAGTTCCTCGGAACTTCAGGTTGCTTGAAGAGCTTGAACGAGGAGAAAAGGGCATCGGAGATGGGACTGTAAGCTATGGTATGGATGATGGAGATGACATTTACATGCGCTCTTGGACAGGAACAATAATTGGTCCACTTAACGTGAGAGATTCTACTTTGAATTTTTATAACCTTGCTGATGTTCAAACTGTGCTCATTTGTTGCAGTATATCTCTTGTTACAGACCGTCCATGAGGGTCGCATCTATCAATTGAAATTGTTCTGCGACAAGGACTACCCCGACAAACCTCCTAGCATGCGATTCCATTCGCGCATCAACATGACTTGTGTCAATCCTGACACTGGAGCGGTAGATCGCAGTTTGACATGAGTCCACAGTTTTATGAAACAATTACTTGGAAACTGATACTTTGAATACATAAATCCAGGTAGATCCAAGAAAATTTTTGGTCCTGGGAAACTGGCAACGCGATTACACAATGGAGTACATTCTAACGCAGCTTAAGAAGGAAATGACGGCATCGCATAACCGTAAGCTTGTCCAGCCACCAGAGGGCACTTACTTCTAGTATCTCACTGTTGCAAATTAAGGTCCAATGTTCTTGTATCGATTCAAGAAGCAACGAACCGTATGTTTATTTCGTCATGCTCGTGTGGTGGACGATTCTGCATGGTTATGCCTAGCAATGCCACTTAACCAACTGTTGACGGGTCGCCGGTGTGTATTGACCGTGCTCTTTTCTGGATAAACTCACCAACTCTGTTGTAGTTTAGACCATCTTATTGCTGGAGATCAATGGAGTTATTTCTAGCTGCTGCTGCTGCTGCTTTGTTGTGAAGATTCTATCGTTTCTTTTAATTTTGACTCTCTAGTCGATCGGTGTTCGACTGTTTTTTTCTAAATCACAAATACTTTCTGTAGGCTTTATATACATTTCATAATATGGCTTATGCTATATGGAGAATCTTAAATACCAGAAGATAAAAGTTTTATACGTACATTACCCGTTATCAAAATTCACTAGAACTATATGTTATTTTCAAACTCTGCATGGATTAAAATTTTTATTACGAACCATCGTTCCCGAAGTCGTGTGCGACCATGACCAGTGGCACTTCGTCGTTTTCTCCAATGCCAGTGGCATCGGTATTAATAGGAATGCCAAAAGCCAAAAAGAGGCGACAGGAGTCGGTGAGCGAACCAGAGCGGCCGCCCCGCTTTAAACCCAGAAAACTAATTTCATCTCCCTAAAACACTACCCATTCCTTTCTTTTCCTTAAAAATATATCACCCACCCGCATTAAATTGGTGCCTTCAAAGAAAACAAGGTATCCTCTTCCAAAGCTACCCCATCTCCCTTTCTCACATAATTCCATCCATAATAAAAAAATATATATTACATATATGAACCCATCATTTCCCTTCGCCAAAGCAGCCCATTTTGATTTTTATATCACCCTCCATTAAATTAATCTCAACTTATCTCCGACCGGGACATTTTTTAAATTTATATATATGTATATATATATATTATATTTCTAGTTTTTCTTCTTTTTCCCCCCCCTCTTCCTGCTTACATTACATTTGCAATATATAATAATAAATAATGATATTATTGATCATAATTCGTCCTCGTTCGCTTTCCTTCTGGTTCAACGATTCTTCTTCTTCTTCTTCTTCTTCTTCTTCTTCTTCTTCTTCTTCTTCTTCTTCTGGTAAGGACGGCCGTGACGATATCGGCGGTACTCCGGTCGTGAGGACAAGGCGAGAAGATTTAGCTGAGGGGAAAAAGCTTGAGAATTACTCTCTCTTTTCTTTGGTTTTCTTGCGATTTTTGTCGTCATGGAGCTTGTGATGGTAGATTCTGGTGGAGAGAGCTGAAGGAAACCCTAGAGATCGGAGTCCGAAGGATCTCCTTCCAACTTGTGCGTTTGGAAGCTTCACTTTGAGATTTCTGTAAGGGTAGCATCGGCCTCGTCTATGCATGGAGGGGAGGGAAGGAGGAGTACCTTCTCCAGCAGCCGCCGAGGGGGCCGGGATCTGTCAGCCTCCTCCTCCGCCACCTTCGGCTTCGCTTGCGGCTACGGTGGTGACAGACGAGACGTCTGCTTGCCCAGTCGGCGTGGCGGCGACGGTTACGACTGCAGCCGCTTCGACAGCGGCCGCGGTGGTGGTGGGACCCGCCGCAGCTACGCCGGTGGCGGAGCCGACGAAGAAGAAGAGGGGGCGGCCGAGGAAGTACGGGCCGGACGGCAGACTGCTGCTGCCACTGAACCCGCTGCCGATCTCGGCGTCCGTGCCGTCCGGTGTCGAGTACACGCCGGCGGCCGCGGTGGGGGCGGCGATCAAGCGGGGTAGAGGGCGGCCAGTGGGTTTGGTGAGCAAGTCGCCTCGCTACGGACTCGACTTGGAGCCACTCGGTATTCCTTCTACCCTGTTTGTTCTCTGTTCTCTCTCGTCCTTTTGACAATAAGGGGACCAAATCGAGGTGTCTTCTTATACGTCCCTTATTATTCCTAATTAATCTGAAATCACGCTTGGGTATTTCTTGAACTCTAATTGATGCGATTCCGTATGAGTTTTAGGATCTAATTTGGAAAAAAATAAAAAAAATTTAATATTTTTTTATGATCTAAAATTCCCCCGTCTGCTAGCTATTACCGATGATGCTGGTTTTTTCCATGATGATTTTGTTGATGATGTGCGAGTCTGTGGATCCCCAAATGGTCCATTGAGACTCTCTGTCTCTATCTGTCGGTCTTCCTTCTCGTCTGAGTTCATTTTCTGGTGGTAGCTGTCAGACTTGGGAGTTCAAGAATTAAGTCCTTGTGATCTGCAAAGGGGACCACTATGTGTGATCTCTTTCTGCAGATCTGATAAGGTTAGGGAGAATGCCAAGTTGGTGGGGTTGGCCGAGGGTACCGGAAACCTGAATCTTAACCCCTTCCCTTTCTGTAGTAGTTTTGTGGCTTGCTTCCGTCGTGTTAATTCCGAGAGACTGCTGAGGCAAGCCCAGGGTGTGGGTGTTTGGATCATTCTCATGCTGAAGATGTTTGGTCTTTACTTTTTTTGGTAGCAACAGAACCCTTTATCGTACATCCCCATGGGAACTCAAAAGTGTCTTGGGCACGATTCATGTGGTACAGTTAAATAACTGTTATACCTGTTTCTGGCAGTCTCCATCTGCTGTTCTAATCATTTAGGTTCTGATCTGGGGATTTACTTAGTTAGCTCCCCACAGAGTCTTGCTAGCAATATAGTTGGTGGCTCAACTCTCCAGCTATTTGATGGTATCGCTTGAACCTTAATCATCTTCAAGTGTACCCGGTGTTTTTCTTTTCGAAGGTTTGGTTGCAATTATCTGCCATATAGTCTCTTATTTTCTGAATTATGTGATGCAGGAGATATGGTAGCCTGCTCCGCTGGTGCAAATTTCACGCCTCATATCATCACTGTTGCTTCAGGCGAGGTAATACTTTTCCGGAACTACTATTAATATTTTACTATCAAAAAACATATGTAAGATGTTCTTATCATTTACTTTGTTGGTTCCTTGATATAATGCCAATATCAGCAAAACAGCTTTAGGTGGTAAACGGAAGAACTCTTAAAAAACTTGGCTAGCTAATTTGTTGTCTGGCATCATCATAGACGTTGATAGAATCTTTAGTGTAAACCTACACAAAGCACTGCAAAAGTAATCCTTCGACTGTTTTGTCTTTGTCTTCTTCCCTCTGGGATCTTTTGCTGAACTTCTACTCGAAATCAATCAAAACAGTGTGAGAAGTGTCTTTTGTTGATCTTTAGCTAAATTTCATTGCTTCTCTCCGATGGCTGGCATGGAAAGATTAAACTTAATGTCTAGCTTCTTTTTTTACCTAGCTTACTCAAATGTCTCATTGAGTTCATCATGCACCAAACCTTGGATGCCTTCAACAACTTGGTTCAATTTCAGAATTCGAGAAAAATGGTGGCCAATTATGCAAGGCTTCTGCCAGTGTGTGGCCTATGGAGGATTGATGTACATAACATAGCCTTAACGCTTTATACTGAGAGGGTTGGTGCACTTTAGATAGTCCATTGGTGAAAGTATTTACCTCGTCTCCTTTTATTTTTCAAATCCTTAATGAAAACAAGATGTGATGGCAGTTCCATTTGTTTTTTCTTAGGACACATGAAGGAGATATTTGGAGTTATCCTAACAATTTGTTTGTACATTAATCTTCCATTATAATTTTCATTCATCATGATGGGAAGGTTTCTAGGACACTATGATTGAGGCATAACTTTATTGGCCGAAGCACTTGTGTATACAAATATTAGTTTCTGGTAAAAGCTGTCAATGCTAGACAAATTTAGATTGCTTTGTTCATGCTTCTCCTACTTTCATTTTCTTTAATTTCACTATGAATTTAAAAGGCATATGATTAATCACTCAAAATCTTCATCGAACATATTACTAAGATACTTTTTTTTTTCTTTTTTTTGCAGGATGTTACTATGAAGATCATATCATTTTCACAACAAGGGTCTCGAGCTATTTGTATTTTATCAGCAAATGGTGTTATTTCAAATGTTACAATACGTCAGCCTGATTCAAGTGGTGGTACATTAACTTATGAGGTCTGTGTACAACTAACTACATTGAGTTGGAAATCAATTATTGTTCAATAAAGAACTGTCAGCATCAAATCAATACCATGAAGATAAATAAGTTAAGAAGCACAGATTTGTGCAAAAATCTTTAGTGACGAACATAAATGAAATTACATCATCACTTGCATGTAAGTAACCACTTAGTTTTGATCCATTGGTTTAGTTGGTTGTTTGTGCCTTTGTAATGAAGTTGTTACTTAAGCAAAGTTTTCTTTTAATCTAGACCCCTTAATTTTGGAGATTTTGAACATTTTGCCCATCATTGCATAAAATAATGGACATTGAAAAAACTGGAACCTTCTAATAATTAAGTTTGGTGGAGCAAGTACCTCATTTCTCCAATTTTGCCATACTTTTGGACTTATGAGCCAGCTTTTTATGGTCAATGGCAGATTGTATAGTTGGTTGTAAAGCCTTCTAGATCTTGAGATGTGCTCCATAGCTAATATTTGGTGCAGAAGAACAACCAATCCTTATGATGGAAAACAGAAAGATACAGCTGTAATCATGTTAGCAAGCTTAGTCTTGTCCATTGAAAGGCAATAAATCCTTAACAAAGATATCTTTTGTTATCAACTTTCGTTGATACAAAGTACCATCTAGGTCAAAGAAGAATCAATATATTTGTCCACTAAGAGAGATTCTTGACTTTACCATACCATGTGGCTGACAAGAAAAGTAAATGTTAATGGAGGTGCTATTGCTCTTGGTCACCCCATGGGTGCAATAAGTAAATAATTTGGTTCTGGAGCCAGCTTTATATATAAAATTGACATGGCATGTATCGGTTGTTCCGTAGCCCTAAGAACGGATCATGTCTGGCTGCACCACTGCTATACTAGTTATATAGCAATATATGATATTTTTAGCTCTTTGAGACTCCTTTCTGTCATCTTAATTTTAGACAACCAGGTGTAATATATTATATTTACAGACCAATATATAAGATTTTTGTGCCTTTTTTGAGTCATTTCCTAAATAATAGTGTTATTATCAAGACATCAAGGGCTTCTTAAACCGAAGATACTTTGTCAACCTAACTCAACAATATCTTAGTTACTGGCTAAATCATGATTCAAACAAAAAGAATATCTCTTTTGGCTGATTGTCATGTTTGCTGTTATCATATGAAAATTTTTAGTGAGTCATTTTTTTGGATTAAGTAAATTTGCTGGGAGGTCAAATAAAGATCCTTGACCTTATGAGGATTTTCATTAGTTTGTACCATCATGATGGTGGTCTTCTTGTAAATGCTAGTGCTTTTACAAGAGAGGTGCTACATTGTTTGTAACTAAGGTTTTACTTACCGAGTAGCAAGGCCCGCACCACCTGGTGCATACCGCTTCGGCAGTTGACTGGTATGCGGACCAACCGCTATCGGTGGTATCGCTAAAATCTGTTAGTTGACCAAGTCTGCCGCCAATTCTGTAACTGAACGAGTCAATCTCGTTCATTAGTTGAGGAAAATCTTCCCTCACCCTTGTATAAATAGATGATGCATCTATCAATAATGATCATCCTTTATTCTTCCATTTCCATGTCTAACATGGTATCAGAGCAATAAGAGAAACTATTCTCTCTGTCAAACGACAGAAAAATTTTCGCTCACTGCAGCAGATCTGCGTTCTAGGTGTGACGCGCGACGTGAAGTAGTGTTGCTGATTACTTACAAAATATCAAAGTGATTATCGATGACCTGGCTTTGATAGGTCATCTCCTTACTGATGAAGAGATATTAGTCCACACGCTCAATGGACTAAGTCCTGAGTACAAAGAACTTACTGCTGCTCTTCGGGCGCGTGAATCTCCTATTCTCTTTGAAGAACTTTATGACAAGCTGACGGATTATGAAGCTTACCTAAAGCGTGACACCAAGCTATCAGGACCTTTGTCAGAACCTCCCATCATAGCTCAGTTCACCCAAAAACTCAAAAAGCCCAACCCACAACAAACACTTCCACTGCAGCTCCAGTCGACATATGGCATCGTCGTCTTGGTCATCCCTCAAACTCTATTCAACAAAAATTGCTTTCTCGTTATTCTATTCCTATTTTTAAATCCAGCAATGTTCTTACTCATTGTAATACCTGTCTTAGTAATAAGAGTCATCAATTACCTTTGAGTACTTCCTTTCTTTCTTGCTCTAAACCGTTTGAGGTTATTTATACTGATGTTTGGGGTCTTGCATCGTTTGCTTCTTTTGACAAGTTTAGATTCTATGTTGTCTTCGTAGATTATTTTACGAAGTACACATGGTTCTATCCTCTTCGTCAAGAATCTGATGTCGCCGTTGTCTTTTCTAACTTTAAGAACTTAGTTGAGAACTATTTTCAAACTACTATTAAAACCATCTATTCTGATGGCGGAGGTGAATATTAAGCTCTTGCACCTTATCTATCCGCTTGTGGTATTCAACATATTAAGTCACCTTCGTATACTCCTCAACTGGTTGGTTCTGCCGAACGTAAACATCGTCATGTTGTTTAAACTGGTCTAACGTTGCTTCATCAAGCCTCTATGCCTTCTGCCTTTTGGTCTGTCGCTTTTCAAACTGCGGTGTACCTCATTAATCGCATGCCCACTCCTGTTCTTCAGTATCAGTCACCATTTGAAAAGCTATTTCAAAAATGCCCTAACCTACACACATTAAAAGTTTTTGGCTGTCTGTGTTATCCATGGTTACGCCCCTACAATTCTAATAAACTGCAGCCTCGATTTTGTCCTTGTATTTTCATCGGATATTCTCTTGAACATAATACTTTTCGGTGTTATGATCCTCAATCTGCTAAGGTATTTGTCTCCAGACATGTCACTTTTGTAGAGTCTGTCTTTCATTTTCGAGATCAAGGTCATTGTGTCATCCCATTGAGTTCCTCTAATACATCTTCCTCCTCCCCCGTGCCTCTACAAGATTCAAACTCTCTTGTTATTTCGATTCGGCACATTCCTCCTTTATCTTCTTCTCCGGCTTCTTCTCCTTCAGAACCACTGCCTTTATCCTCACCTTGTCCTGGTTCCTCTACCGTCCTTGCGTCAAACTCCATTAGTGATCACCCTCAACCTTTACCCTCTGATACTCCTATCGTCTCACGCCATCCAATGCAAACCCACTCCAGAAGTGGTATCTTTAAACCCCATCAAGTTCTTAATTTGCATGTCAGCACCAATCCTTCCTTAGACTATACTGAACCATCATCTTTTACTCAAGCCCAAAAATTCTCACACTGGCGTACAACCATGTGTGACGAGTATGATGCCCTTCTTCGTAATGGTATATGGACTCTCACCCCCTCTCACCCCACGCAAAACATTATAGGGTGTAAGTGGGTCTATCAAGCGAAACCCCAATGGCTCGATTGCTTGCTATAAAGCTCGACTTGTGGCTGAAGGTTTTCATCAACGTCCTGGTCTTGACTACACTGAGACATTTAGTCCTGTCGTCAAACCTACTACCATTTGGCTTATCCTAAGTTTGGCTATTTCCAACGATTGGTGCTTACGCCAACTAGATGTTAACAATGCCTTTTTGCAAGGGACACTTATTGAAGACGTTTTCATGGAATAGCCTCCAGGTTTTATACATCCTCAGTATCCACGGCATGTTTGTAAATTACGAAAAGCCATTTATGGCCTTCGTTAGGCTCCACGAGCCTGGTATACCGAGCTTGGTCTCACCGCCTTCTGGTTCATTAACTCTAAATCTGATGTCTCTCTTTTTCTACGCCACCAACATGGGTTTACTATCTATCTTCTGATTTATGTGGACGATATTATTGTTACCGATGATAACTCTATGGCGGTTCAAGCATTTATTCAGCAATTGGCCGACCGATTCTCTCTTAAAGATCTTGGTCGCCTGAATTATTTTCTCGGTGTCGAGGCTACATTTACGTATTCTGGTCTCTTTCTCTCACAGAGAAAGTATGTTCTTGATTTGCTGTTAAAGACGGCTATGCAGGATGCAAAAGAGGTTGTCACTCCTCTATCCTCTAGTGAATCACTGAAGTTATGTGTTGGTAGTTCTGCTACAAACCCTACTCAATATTGACAGGTAGTTGGCTCCTTACAATATCTCGCCCTTACTCGTCCAGATATTTCCTTTGCAGTTAATAAACTGTCTCAGTTCATGCATCGGCCATCTGCTTTCCGTTGGACTGCTGTCAAACGCGTTTTGTGTTATCTTAAAGGGACTATTGATCATGGTATTTTGCTTCGCAAACATTCTCCCTCTCAGCTCCATGTCTTTGTTGATGCTGATTGGACCGACAATGTTGATGATAGAACCTCCACATCTGGCTACATTGTTTTTCTTGGTGCCAATCCGATCAGCTGGAGTTCTAAGAAATAAAAGACAGTTGCCAGGTCTACTACTGAAGCTGAATATCGAGCTATAGTCGCTGTTGCTACTGAACTTATTTGGATCTCCAACTTGCTTAAGGAGCTTCACGTTTCCTCTTCTACTCTGCCTGTTATTTATTGTGATAACCTTGGTGCTACTTACCTCTGTGCGAACCCGGTTTTTCACTCTCGCATGAAGCACGTGGCTATCGACTTTCATTTTGTGCGGGATCAAGTTGCTTGCCAGCAGCTTCGTGTTTCTCATGTTCACACGGCTGATCAACTTGTTGACTCCCTCACAAAGTCTTTAGCCCGCAAGCCCTTTTTATTGCATCGGTCCAAGATCGGCATCCTTGACAGGAGCTCGATCTTGCGGGGGCATGTTAGCTGACCAAGTCTACCGTCAATTCTGTAACTGAACAAGTCAATCTCGTTCATTAGTTGAGGGAAATCTTCCCTCACCCTTGTATAAATAGATGATGCATCTATTAATAATGATCATCCTTTATTCTTCCATTTCCATGTCTAACAAAATCGACCGTCGGCGGTTGATTTCGGCCATCGACGGTTGATTGAGGAAGAAAAGGGAAGAGGAAGAAGAAGAAGAGGAAAAGAAGAAGAGGAGAAGAAGAAGAAAGAAGAAGAGGAAAAGTACCTCGTCCATGCACCCTCGCCGCCCGCAGGTCGCCCGCGAGCCGTCGCCGCCTGCGGATGACTTTTTTTAATATATTTAATATTTTTAATATTATATTATATTATAAAAAAATTATAAAATATTTAATATATTGGGCGGTACATACTGTGCATACCACCTGGTACTGGTATGGTACCAATACCGACAAAATGTTGGTACATCGGTACGGACCGGTACATAAAACCTTATTTGTAACATAAAAAGATCATGTATTCTTTGGAACTCATGTCTGGCATTGTTGCATTTTAGGTAATGGCATGCTGTTAGTGATCTCGGGCTCTCAGATATAGTATTTCTAGATAGCAATGGTTAGGATAATGATTACGTAAATATGAGTCAGTAGAGGTGGTGAAGTGTTATTTGTGCGGTGTCATAAGGGGCAATTTTACCATCCCATGCAGAAGATTTTAACGTGCCTTTGGTGAAAATTTGAGGTGATAGTAGGAAATGTTTATGACAAGTTAATAAACTTATGGGTGGCACAAGGATATCGCTTTCCAGATAGTGCCTTGAAGGTGAGAATTGGGGATTAGGCTGGTTTTTTACAAATTTACAGAGTTTCTGTGTGATGTTTTTTTTTCCAATCCCTGCTCTTGGATTCTTGTATTGCATCGAGGTGTAAGCGGTCTGATTGTCAGTAAAGCTCCCACATCTCAGCGCAAATTGTACATGCCTTTTCTTTGTCTTTTATTGTACCAGCAGAAGATGAAGGCATTTACCGTTCTTATTACGCTAGCAAATTACATTGTTTTACAAGCAATGAACAATGCTTATGCCATAGCCAATTGCATGTTTTACCCTTCAGAGTAGGTTCCTTTATATTGCCAAACCGTACAGATGATGTAGATTTGTTTGGGTTCATCACTAATGACGTGATCCAAATTCTTATCATCCGTAATTATCTCTGATTGCTTGGTGTGGGTGTACTGGATGTTGCTGAGTTAGATATCTAACATGCTGTGTTGCAGGGCCGATTTGAACTGCTCTCCTTATCTGGATCATTCATGCCAACTGAAAATGGAGGAACACGAAGCCGATCAGGTGGCCTGAGTGTTTCTTTGGCAAGTCCAGATGGCCGAGTTGTTGGTGGTGGAGTTGCTGGTCTACTGGTGGCTGCAAGTCCAGTGCAGGTAATAGGACTTGTGCCTTCATCTTCTCATTATTTGAAACCCTTCTATTTATGCCTGAATAGTTAATGTTTTTGCTGAATATTTTGTTTGACCCTTTAATTTAACTTATCTTGGATTTTAATTTCTTTTTAAAATTATCCAATCCTAATGACACGGTGAGTTTATTCAACAGCAAATGATTTCAACGATAGATCTGTCCACAAATCTTTTTCTCTATTTCTCAACAGCAATAGATCTTGATCATTTACGAGTAGAATACCAGGAGTGCGACGCCCAAGCAAAATTACTCTATCGAACTATTCTATGTTAGGTTGTGGTGGGAAGTTTCGTGCCAAGCTACCAGATGGAGCAGAAAATAAAGAAGCCAAGACCAGAAATCGGATTGGTACCTCCACCAACATCGGCAATTCCAGTGTCGAGCGCAGCCACGGAGGAAGCTTGTGGCAGCGCAAAAGGGCAGCACAGTTCATCGACGAGGAAACCGGATCCTTCAACTGCCTCCTCTTTCCAGGAAGAAGGCTGGGCTGCTTCTCTGCAGTCGCCTCCTGGTGCTAGGAACTCAACAGACATCAACATAAGTTTGACTGGATCATGAAGTCATCATACCAGAACATTCTTTTCACCCTGCCCCCTTAAATCATAAACTATATATATGTATATATACATTATATATATATATATATATATATATATATATATACACACACATACACAACAGTATCAAACATTATTGCAATGTTAGCATGCATTTGCATCTATCTATGGCGGATGATGGATCTTAATGGTTTGGTGTGTGGGCTTGATAGTAGGTTCACGGCTTCAGCTTTTGGTTGTTTAATTTAGTTGAGGTTCTATATTGAAACACACTTCAGCTTTTGCTACGTATTTGCAGTGACTTTTGTAGCAGCAGCAGAAGCTTTGTTTCAATCATCTGATGCCGAAAGTGATACCACCATAAGTTGCCAGTAAAATATGTTTATTCGACTACATCGCCTTCGCACTCCCCTCCACTTCTCCACTCAAGACGTGAGCCAATCTACTCTCATGGAATTGCGCAGGTCAATAACATTACCGGAAACAACATACTCTCCTCTTTTTTAGACATCCAATCCAACACGTCTGATAGATATATATAGCATGTGAGATTTAAAACAGAAGAAGAGATAGATTTTTTAAAAAAAAAAAAAAAAACCTTCATTACTCAAAACATGAAATATCATAATTACCTCAAAACATGAAAAATAAATAATAATAATAAAAAAATTCATCAAAAGAAAGCTAACTACAACCCCTCCATCGATAACTATTCTCTTATTTATAATTTAGACTCATGACGCTTCTATATTATCTTATATAGATTAATCAAATTCTAAATCAATAAATATTTTATATTATCTAACCATAAATAATCAGAGAATAAAACCCCAATAGAAACCATAAATAATCAATAAACTTATCACGACGCCATTACCATTATTTTTGAAAACCCCAACTTATCAATTGTCCCTAATAGCTGTGAGCATCTTTTACCATTTAACACAACTACTTCATCATATTTTGATCAGTATTTTGGTTAGTAAACAATATCATCTTCATAAAGTTAATACCTTCGAAATAGGCAACATGTAGTTGATTACGATACTACGTGATTATTGCTTTAGTTACCTTTTTTATGTCAAAATATAATTTGACATATCTAAGAATGATATGTTGCTTCTATATTAAGACCTAATTAATATACTTTTACATACATATGCCATAGTTATCCCATCAAATAAAGAAATCATAAATTTTAAATAGACTTAATATCATTAATATAAACCTATCTAGATGATTGAGACACACTATAATTATGGACTAGATTATCTAGAAGAAGCCATCCTCCTCCACCCGAGCTTATCATTGATAGGCCTATTTACAGAGGTTGTCATTCTCCCTCTACCAATCCCTTTGAGGCGAGACTTCTAACAGATCTAGCACTTTTTTCATCTTCTAATTATATAGCAACTCGATTGAATCACCTTGAGCTTCGCTAGGATCATATTTTGATTGAGATGTATATATTCATTAGTATCTTGATACTTTTGATGCATACTTTCATACTTTATTTAGACATTTTGGATTGCCACCACTTCAATAGATTGTATATTCTTTTTTTTTTTTGTTTATAACAAAGAGGGAAAAATAGTCTCATTCTCCTCTTACTAGTCCCTTTGAGGTGAGACCTCCAATGGATCCAACACTTTTTCGTCTCTAATTATATAGTAACTTGATTGGATCATCTTGAGCTTCATTATGATCAAATTTTGATTGAGATATAATATATTCAACAGTGTAATGCTTACTTTCATACTATATTTAGATATTTTAGATTATCTCTACTTCAGTAGATTATCAGGAGGAAAAGATGATAGTATTTACTTTTTATGAAGTAGTAATTATATTTTTCTTTATCTTTTAACGTCTAATTTTTAACTAAAATTATGCATATCATTTTTACAATAATTACTATTGAAAATCAATAGAAGTTATGATCTAATTATCTCAACTTGAATTAAGACTAATATTGAAAAATTATTATTTTAAATTCAAGCTTATCATACTTTTAAGATAACATATAAACAAGGAGAACTTAGTTAAGGCTCTATCATCAATTAATTATCATCATAAAAAAGAGAAAGATTATTAAATCTCAAATTTTGATGATAAAATCAATTGATAAATTTGTTAAACTAATATGCTTTTAAGAAAAATGACATAAAATATACTTTGATCATGGACTCAAACGACCAAATTTTGATGATGAAATTAATTGATAAATTTGTGAAACAAATATATTTTTAAGAAAAATGACACAAAATATATTTCGATCATGGACTCAAATGACCAAGAGCTAATTGTCAACGTAGGAGAGTCAAATGTTGTGCCAAGAAATTATTATGTTAAAAATTAGACATGAAGCCCAAAGGTTAGTCAATATGTTAAAGATCAAATTTCATGCTAAAGGTTTGGACATCATGTTGGAAGGATCTAATATTATATCAGAAGATTAGATTTTATGAGAGAATTTATAAATGTGTGGGATGATATGCTAATATAATTTTTTAAATTTCAAAATTACTTATGACTCTATCTAAAATTATAAGATTACCAAAATGATTTAGGGAGAAATCAATATGATTTATATTTTCCATAATATGAATTTTCTATTTATTTTAAAAATTATTAATTTTATTTATTTACTTGATTATATTTTTATTTGTTATATATTTGGATCGTATAATTCTTTTTATAATGCTCGTAGCAGTAGCACTTCAGTATTCGTAGGGTGCTAATATAATTTTCTAAATTCTGGGAGTACTTATGATTTTATCTAAAATTTTAAGATTACTAAAATGATTTAGGGAGAAATCAATATGATTTATATTTTCTATATGATGAATTTTCTATTTATTTTAAAGGATTATTTTATATTTATTTTTTATTATATTTTTATTTATTATAAATTTGGACCATAAGAAACTTTATATTTACATGGATCGATTTATTTATTATATTTATTTAATTATTAATTTAAATAAAAATATATATTCACTTTTGAATAAATATTAAAAATATTATAAGGGTAAATTTTACCATAAAATTTGAATGGGCATTTGAAATATAATTTTACCAAACAACACTTGCCTCAATACATATTTAAATTACAGTTCTCATATATTGTTTTTCAAACACTTAAATACATTTCACAATTGCATATTCACTCAAATTCTTTTTCTCCAACTACACATTAAAAATATAAATATGTTCCCAAACTCAACTTATAAGAAGGTGAGTTTACCATGAAAGTTTTATATATTTGATTTTGATAAATTACATACATGACATGATTCATGCTTACCTAAATAAGATTATCAAATTTTATATTTACTGAGTTATCACTAGATCTTATTTTATAAGTAAAATAATTGTAAATTCATCCATGGGCAAAGAAATGAGCATATATGTGTTTATACTAACTAGTATATGACAACCTATGGTCATATTTTGTGTGTATAAATTTTGGGTAGAAAATACATATGTGATTATTGAGTTTATGTATTTATGATATATGTACAAGTGTCAAATATCACTATGTATAAGAAAAATATTATCATTTTATTTTAGCAAATTAATAGGTTTCAAATTGGCTCACTTTTCCTATTATGTTATTGTTGATAATATAAGTAATGACATGATCGCATTCTATTCAAATCATGTAGGATAAGAATATAAGTATGGACAGGATTATATATTTTTTTGTCGTAAAACATATTAAAAATAGACGTCATTGTTTATATATACTTCAAACAGTGTTTCAAAGATTCTTATGTATAATATTTTTGAAGACATATATTTGACTTTTAAAATGTGATAACATGAGCATATTATATATTATATTATATTATATTTATGAACCATAGATATCATAAAATATATCTTTAAATAATAATAATATGTACATATTAGTTATATTCCTATCCACATACTAGTTACGATGAGAAACTTAAGTATTATATAATTTAATTTTAAAATATATAGCTATCAATAGTAATAATAAATTTACTAATTAATTAAAAAGATTTTTTACTAATTAATATATATATATATATATATATTGCAAAACTCATCTGGAGTGCGCACTGCGCAGGAATGGTCCGTAAAGGACATTTTTGTAATATACTAAATTGCTAGATAATGGACACCTCTGCATGATAGATTCGTCGCTGGCAAACCCTAACCCCTTCTTTGTGTTCCTTCGACGCGGGTCGGCCAGAAGAGAGGCGAAGAACGGGAACAACGGCGGCGGCGGCGGCGGCGGCGGCATAGAGGGAGAGAGGTTAGCATAGAGTTCACATCTCTCTGTCAGTCTTTCCATCTCCTCTCTCAAATTTCCCCATCTTCGATTTCTGGTGTTGGGTTTTGATCCGTTGGTTTGGCGAAGAACAGATGGCGGCCGCGTACGGTGCGATGAAGCCAACGAAGTTGGGCCTGGAAGAGCCCCAAGAGCAGCTCCACCGCATCCGGATCACCCTCTCCTCTAAGAACGTCAAGAATCTCGAGAAAGGTACATCATATTTATGATCACTTGGATCGGTTTTTACCCTTTCCTGATTGAGTTTGGTTCGTCCAGTATGTGCGGATCTGGTTAGGGGAGCGAAGGACAAGCGCCTGACCGTGAAGGGGCCAGTGAGGATGCCCACCAAGGTTCTCAACATCACCACTCGGAAATCTCCCTGTGGTGAAGGTATTGCAGCCATCCCTTTTATCTTTGTCCAAAGTTGCATGTTTGGATCATCATGCCTATCTCCCCAAGTATTGTATCCTTGGCGCTTTGTTTGGTGGCCTCACTTTTGGCTCTCATTTGCATTTTTATACGTATCTAAAATTTGGTTGCATTGGACGCGTTATATGTTGTGAGTGGTGCTGTCGAAGGGGTTAGGAGCTAACTCTACTATTAGCTTACTGTTTCCTGATCCTTTTGCAGACACAGTTATTGCCACTTTTCCTGATCGCTCTCGCCTGTCGGGAAATTCACCTCAATTTCATTTTGTTTTTGATAGATTTAGTTCAGAATTTAAAACCACTAAGATTGTGAATCAACGAGGAGAGATGAATGATACATTCCAAAAAAGCCTAAATGACATTCTAGCTTAGAGAATGTCAGTCAATTCAGTGCACATTCGTACATTAACAGTTGCATAGTATACCACGAAAGTTAGCATTTCATGTCATCAACTCTGTTGTGAGTGTGCGCACCTCTTACATAATTTGATGTGCATATAATTAAGCTAATATGGTAGTTTTGGTCAATAAAACAAAGTAGATGAAGGTGAAATCTTAAATCAAGTGCTAATTATTTGCAGTATGAATCTTAATAAACTGTAGTGGATACAAGTAGCTATGCTTGTAGTTGATGATATATATTTGAGAAATTGTATTTTTTTTTTAAAATGATGCTCTATCAAATGGAAAAATTTGATAATGAGGCACGTACGCATATGCAATATATTTATATGCATGTGCACATTTATATTTACACTATTGATAACTACTAACCATTCATGCTTTGATTTTCTTTTGAAGAAACTTGAAAATAAATCATGGATTCCATAAACTAAAGCCAAATAATTAAAGTTTGGCTCACTTATTACTTCTAGCTATGCCAAGGGTGTAGAAGAAGCAGTGATTTAAAAAGCGCTAGGTGCCAAGGTCCCAAAATGTTCGAGGTGCTTGCCTGAGCGAAGCGAGGCACTTTGAAATATTAAAATATAAAAAATATATAATACAATTGATAAATATGATTTTATAAATTAAAATATGGCATTGAATTAAAAAACATCTTCTACTAACAAAAATGTTAAAATACTCAAAACAATGAAGTTTTGCATTATCATAATCAAGGATTGCAATTTCGATTTGTATCCCCTAGTACGGGTGGTACGTACTGGTCCGCCAGGTTACCGATACGCGGACCGTCACCCAAGCAGATCTAAAATCACCATCGGCGGCCGATTTAGAGAGAAAAACGGAATAAGAAGAAGAAGAAGAGGAAAAGAAGCAAGACGAAGAAGGGAAGAAGAAAAAAGTACCTCGCATCGTTCTCATCGCGCGTCGTCGTCGCCCTCGCCCGTGGGCAATTTTTGTCTTGGAACGTCTCCACTCGCAGGGAGAAAGATCGAGGCAACATCACCCCTTTTTTAAAAAATATATTAATATTTAAATATTATATTATATTATTCAAATATTATATTACTTTTAATCACTCTTAGCAATTTACTTTTAATCACATGCTCTGTAATGTCAAGAAGGAAGTAACAAATCGGGTGACACCATTTATCAAAGATAACAAAATTATAAGGCTTAAGACTCATATAGTTCTTCTATTCAAATTAGAGATAGAGTAATTAAAAGATTAAAAAAGTCAAAAGATAAATCTTGCCAGCTAACATATAGTTGTTGTTATTGTAACTTTCACAAACTTGTCAAGCAAATCATATATCTTTTCTTTGGATTTCATAAAAGATGATGCATCTATTAGCTTCATAAATATGGTTCCTAAAAAACAATTGATCATAAAATTAATTATACTCCTATGATATTTGTTGATCCGAGCATCTGACATAATAGAGCAATTATGCTTTACCCATGATTCTTTGTGACCTTTTAATAAGTCATTTGTATAATCCTTTTTTTTTTCAGTAATGGAATTCACAACTCATAATAACTGGAGGTTTAAATCTCTCATCATATCTTCCAATAGCTTCAAGCATCTCCTTAAAATTGTCTAAACGATAAGTACTAAGGGGAAGGCTAGCCTGATAGAAGAAACAAGCAATGTGCTGAATTATTTTTCTTTTTTTTCCTTATCACAAGTATCACATATATTTGTTTGTCTTAATTTTCGTCCTGCTTGCCTTATTATTTTTGTGATCCGTGATATATATATAAGTCCATTCACTTTTCACCCTTCTTAACAACCATGACTTTTTTTCTTTTCTGCCATATACTCTTTTTCCACTTGGACTGACTCTTTCAGAATATTCTTCTTCTTAATCTTTAATATGTTCAACATTATCCTTAGGCAAAATCATATACGATTCATTCTTTTGTATCCTTTTTTGAATCTTATAAGTTAGTAGCTCTTGTTTTACATCAGGTGGGCACTTCTTGTAGGCTGATGCATTCTTAAAATTTTTTACTAGATGTTGTTTTGCACGAAAAATATTACCTCTAGTAGTCTTATCACAAAAGATGCAAGTAACTGCATTACGATCTTTAGGATCCTTTAGGTAATTATATTTTTAATCATGAACCTTTCTTGAATTTTTTGAAGAAACTTCTGAATTGCTTTGCACACTTGCTATTAATCTCGAAGCCCTACTAATAATTTTAAATAAATAAATATTAGCAATGCCAAAATCTAAATAGTATATTATCAATCAAAATAGAGATTTAATAATCTACTGTTAATAGTAGTTAGAGGGGGAGAAAAGAGTCACTGATAGTGGAAAGTGGGGAAGGAGAGGGAAGCGGTGATGGAGGAACTTTTGGACGACGATGGTGACGACGGAGAAAGCTGTGGATGACAGCAGTGATAGCGGATTAAGCTGCAGACGACAACACCGTGGATGGAGGAAGCTTTAGAGGTGTTTGTCAATGGTGGAAGGAGCTGCACATGAAAGCAACAGCAGCAGAAGGAAATGTGCAGGAAGACAAGGCCATTGGACCTGTCCGTTAGCGACAGAGGAAGCCTCAGTCTTGTGTGTCGGCAATGAAGGCAGTGGTAGAGGAAGCTTCGGTGGCATATTTAGTAAACATTCTCTTAAATGTTAAGCATGCTTTTGATTGCCTTTATATAAATCTCTTAGGCAGCCAAGTTTGTCAAATTTTGTAAGTCCAGATTTTGTGTCAAAGTTTGTAGGGTTGTCATTTTATAAGGGAATTTTAATGGAATAAGATCTGGGGAAATATTTATTATTTATGGTGTAGTTTGAGAATGTAAAGTTCAGCGCAAAATGAAAATCGTTGTTTGTTTTGTAGTAGATATCTCTGACCTCCAAGATTCTCATAAATAAGGACAAAAAATAGAAATGAAATTGTTGAACTTGTTTTTCATTTTGGTTTCAGTTTTCACTTGTGTCGACAAAGCACAAGGAACTTGGCTCATGCTACACTGACCTTATCATCAAGTAGATTATTGATGTTCTTCAGAAAAATCATAATGTTTATGGATTTTTTTTAGACAAAAGCAAAAGGCTTACATTTTCTTGTTTTATAATTGGGTTCCTTGTATGTGGTTACCCGAAGATGGTTTGGCTGTGCAGATGATGATAAGATTATTCTGAGATTTTCCCTATGAAGTCTCAAGAAATCAATCTTTTTAGAACCGATGCTCATTCTATCTATCCGTGGTGATTATTGACCTAATATTTCACTTGGGGACCCAGATAACAAGATGAAGTGTAACTTTGTTTGCAAACTCTGAACTTCTTTGATGATATTTGCTTATCAATATTGAATATGGTTTTGTCATGGAAGACTATAATATGATAACAACATGGACTTTGAACATTCTTTACCTTCATGTAACAAAATGGACTTTGACATGATCAAGTTTTAAAGCTTATTGTCCAATTGGGATCTAAGTTTAAGAGGTTCTAAATATTTGGACATTTTCACTTTTCAAACTTCTGTAGAAGGATTGCCTGCCATCGTTACTAAGACACTCTCATCTAAGTTTACAACTTGGCTGTCAGCTTATGTTACTGTCCTATTTTGCAGCTTTTGATTGTCTGGCTCATAAATTGGACACATTTTTGTTTGAACTTTTGAAATTGTTGGTCTGGTAAATTTACATGGTGGTATTTTGTGGTTCATCAATGGTGACTGACAAAATATGCACTTCAAATTGAGGGTTTTATTATAGGCATATTATCTTATGTTTGTTTGAGCTTTGGGAATGTCATCTTAAAGCTTTTACTGCCTCTTGGTATCCTGTATTCTCATATCAGTGTGAAATTGATTAGGTTAAGTCAATGCATGCACGCTCTGCAATTATAATGGAACTTGATGGTGAGGCTTAATTGCAGGTACCAACACATGGGATCGGTTCGAGCTTCGTGTACACAAGAGGGTGATTGATCTTGTCAGCTCTTCAGAGGTTGTGAAGCAGATCACTTCAATCACCATTGAACCTGGTGTGGAGGTTGAAGTGACGATTGCAGAACCATAAGATTATCTTGATGGGTTCAACCAATTGTCTTTGGACATCATACTACCTTCAGGTTTTTCTTGTTTTCATTGGACTTTCCCAGAATTGGCTGTCACTTTCCAGAATGATGTTCTATGTATGCCTCTGTTCTGTTCATCAGTTCATAGCATTTGTTATGTGGATTGCTAATATTTTTGGGTCTCAGTATGTGTTTAATTATCACAACTCTACCGTTTTCACCTGTCTCTGCAATAGGTTGTTGGATGCGAGTTTAGTGGGGGTAAATTAGTTGAGTATATTACTGATTCAAGCATGATCATTTCTGACCTATGATTTAGATTCTTCGAGGTAATGTGTCAGTTTTTCGCATTCGGATTGGCTTATTCGACCAAATGTAACGATCATCATCAAAGAGGATCATCGTTGCCAATCATCTTGTTGGTGGTGGTCATTTGGGATAGCGTAACCATGAGCCCTAATAAGCTAAAGTTGTAGCATGTGGGCTTTGCTAGAGAGGAGAGGAAGGAGAGTCCCGTTGGCTTCCTTCCTCGTGTCATCGTAGGATGTCGTGGTGGTGGTCATGATCATTGTCGCCAACGGAGTAGGAGGTGGATGTTATCTTCTCACCAACAATGTGAAGGTTGTTGTGGCTATTGATTGAGCGTTAAGCTTCAATACCTAGTCACCGACGTTTGCCTTCCTTTTGGTCAATGTGACTAAAACCATCGATTGAGCCTCGATGATGAATGATCTATCGTTGTCGGCATCGATGAAGTCTTGCATAGTCTCGTTGAATCAGTATGTGACTCACCATTATATTGGTAAAGCATTTGTACTTGCATAGTCTCGTTGAATCAGTATGTGACTCACCATTATATTGGTAAAGCATTTGTACTATCGTTGAAGCCTCAACATGAATTAGTGGGGGTAAATTAGTTGAGTATATTACTGATTCAAGCATAATCATTTCTGACCTATGATTTAGATTCTTCGAGGTAATGTGTCAGTTTTTTGCATTCGGATTGGCTCATTCGACCAAATGCAACGATCATCATCAAAGAGGATCATCGTTGCCAATCATCTTGTTGGTGGTGGCCATCACTAGTAGGAAGTAGGGATAGCGTAACCATGAGCCCTAATAAGCTAAAGTTGTAGCATGTGGGCTTTGCTAGAGAGGAGAGGAAGGAGAGTCCCGTTGGCTTCTTTCCTCCTGTCATCGTAGGATGTCATGGTGGTGGTCATGATCATTGTTGCCAACGGAGTAGGAGGTGGATGTTATCTTCTCACCAACAATGTGAAGGTTGTTGTGGCTATTGATTGAGCGTTAAGCTTCCACGATCGACGGGGTAATTTAGTGTACCTAGTCTCACCGACGTTCGCCTTCCCTTTGGTGGTCAATGTGACTAAAACCATCGATTGAGCCTCGATGATGAGTGAGTGATCTATCGTTGTCGGCATTGATGAAGCCTTGTATAGATAGTCTCGTTGAATCACTATGTGACTCACCATTATATTGGTAAAGCATTTGTACTATTGTTGAAGCCTCAACATGAATTGGTGAAGCGTCAGCTACGTCAACCTATCATTTTGTGCATCATCGAATCATTATTTTCAATAATAAAAAATATATAATATTATTAAATAAATGCACTTTTGTAGTTTTATATAATTAATGTTGCATTTAAATATAGACTACTTATGACAAGGATAATCTTCTTCCGAGTGAAATATTATTTCAGTTTTATACCTTTCTCAATATCAGAGTCATTAAGTAATTTTGGGATATGGTCATTCTCAATATCCCATAATCTTTGTTTTTGAGAAGTAGTAATGAGCTAAAAAATCAGATTGAAGGATCTTCTACACACCCTTAAACTTATAGCTTAGATTTGAGCGAGACATTTGTAATTAGATGACAATGAATAATATTATAAGATATTTGAAGAAGAGTGGACCAGAGAATAGCATAAGAAATTGAAGAAGATGGCTTTAGCCTTAATATTTTAGCTCCCTATAAACTTATCATCGATGGCCTGTACATTTGATAGATAAAAAATTATGACCATTTATATTATAAAATAAAATTTAAAAAATTATTTATGATATCTAACACATAAATACTCTATTTTTAAAAATATTTAAAGATATTTTAAAGTTTAAAATAGCTTTTCAAGAATATGTTGAATCTTAAATTCTGATAATAAAATCAATTGATCAGTTTATCGACTAATATACTTTTGTGACAAGTGGCATAGAAAATATTTTGATCAAACACTCAAATCATCAAAGGGCAAATTGTGGAAGCAGGAGAATCATATGTTGGGTCGGATAAATATAAATTAGATGTCGGGCCGGAGGATTAGTTGACGTTTCGAAGATTGGATTTTTTGCTTGGGCATTGTGCTGAAAAGATCAGGTGTTACGCTAAAAGATCAGATGTTGTGGGAAAGTTAACATGTAAATAGATCGAGCAATATGCCAAAGGAACGGACAATACGTCATAGGTTCGAATGAAGTATCGGATGATTAGATGACATGACAGAATGCTAGACAATATGTTGAAAGCTTCGTGATTATGCTGGATATGTGGTTCGATTGTTTAAGTCTTGATCGAGATATTTTATGGGTCAAAATATGTCGGTGTTATGCCAAAACTATGCCAACTTGTCGAGAAAACTAATGAGCTTGGACTAGGACCAAATTGGGCCTATTAGGAAGCCAAACCAGTGCCTTGAGTAGGTCTTGGTGGTGGTATCGCCAGGCCTAGATGATGGTATCGCCCAAATAGTCGATAGCTACTGTTTTGTGCTTGTCATCACTGTCAATGGTGGTACCGCTTATGTAGACAGTGGGACCACCTAGGGTGGCAATAGTACCATCCAAACTTCAAATTTTGTGATGGTGGTATTACTTGAAAGTCTGAAATTATGGTGTCAAAAATTACAACCGCAAAATCATCCAAATCTCAAAATTTTTGGTAATTTAAATTTTTTGGCTCCATTTTGAAGCCAGTTGGGGCTATAAATACTCACACCAAGGCTTGGATTGGAGCAAGAAACAAGTGGTAAAGTTTGTAAGGGTTGTAGTTTTTTTTTAGCACTGATTGAGTCTCCTCATCCTCTTGGAGTTTAGAAGTGATTTTTAATTGTAAGAGGTATAAGGTCTCTTGTCAAATAGTGAGTTTGGAGGTTCTCTCCTAAGCCTACTAAAAAAAGTTATACTAAGGGTAGTTGATCTTCGTCTGTTGGAAAAGATCGATAGTGAAAACTGATGGTCTCAAGAGAAAAGGAATTATGGACATAGGTTGGGATGATCGAACCACTATAAATCGATCCGCATTCTTTCTCTTACCTTGATTTGTTGTTGCATACTGATTTACTTACTCCCAATCCTTACTCTTCTAATCACATTTCTGATATAGATTTTTCGATCAAACCTTTAAATTTTGTTATAGCACTATTTCAACCCCCTTCTTAATGTCATTACAATCCTAACATAATAAATTTCAAGTGTATAAAAATTACAAGCTTAAAGCATGATGTAAGATTAAGCATTATGGATGGATGATAATTCCTATTAGAGATGAGACATTGTGGGTTACAAAGTTATCAATGAACACTAATATAATATGCCTAGAGAAAATCGAGATATCTATCAAAATCATATAATATTTATGATTTTGATATTTTTATGGTATAAGAAGCATTTTGATGATGAAATAAGAAACAGAGAAAAGTTATCACTCAATGTCAATGATTTAGGAGGACTACACTATGGTGATCATTTTATACTTTAGTTATTTTTTTGCTAATGATAAAAGGGGAAAGTATCTTGATAATGATTTAAATCTTTCATGTCTCTTGGGTTTAATTGATGTCTTAGTTGAGTTGATTATTTAGACTTTATTGGTATCTTAAATTAATTATGAGTCTTTTGAATTACTTCATGAGTATTTAGAAAGTAAATATCATATTTAAAAATTTATGAAAATAACTAATCACATGATGAAATTAAAAAAAAAAATTGAATCCTTTATGTGCTCCTCCTTTTGCTAATGATAAAATACAGGAGAAATATCTAAACACTTATGTTAGATTTTAGGTCAAAATTTTTGTTTTCCCTTCGTACTATATCTCAAAATCAAAGTCACCTCTATATTTTAAAACTCATATAAGTGGCCCCCCTACTATGATTTCATAATAAAATAGCCTCTCGTACTATAGACGTTAAATAAATCTCTTATGTTAATAAAAAGTGTATCGACGTCTGTTTTTAAGATTAGGGGGGTCCATTTGATTTTTAAAATAATCAAACTATGTGAAGATAATTTAAAAAATCAAGGACACCCTGTGTACTATAATATATTTTAATCAAATATACCTATCGTACTATCATTATTCATCAAATTTATCCCCTGAAAGTTAATACAATGATATTAAGTGATATAAAAGTCATTAAAAATTTGGTCTTAACTTCCATCATTATTTGACATACTTTAAACTTGATTGATGATGATTTTTATTTGTTATACACTTAATTATTTTAAGTAATTAAAAATCGATCACCTAAAAATCTTAATGTGCAGTAGAGGAACTGAGACCATTACAATATAGGAGAAGAGAGACACAGCGAAAAGGCAAAGGGGAGCTGAGATCGGAGTAGTAGAAACAAACGCTGATAGAGATGAAGAGAGGCAAGGGTAATGAAGATTAGAGAAGAAAGACAGAGAGAGGATAACAGATTAGGGCTTAGAGATTATTCAGTTTTAATTTTCAAATAAAAAATAACTCCTTAAATTATTTTATCTAATGGTATAACCTTATTTCTAACAAAAGGAGTCACTTTGATGTGACATCATAGTACGGGAGGGGTGACTTCGGTTTTGAGGCATAGTACGAGGGATCAATAAGAATTTCATCCATTATTTTACCTAACGACATAACCCTATTTCTAACAAAGGAGGACACTTTGATGCAAAATCATAGTAAGGGGGTCACTTTGATTTTGAGGCATAGTAAAGAGGGTCAACAAGAATTTCGACTATTATTTTACTTAATGGTATAACCTTATTTCTAACACAGGGGTGTTAAATCTCGGATTTTCATGATGAGATCAATTGATGTGTGTTTATTTAACATGTGTTAGAGAAAGAATTGCAGGTCTAACTATGATAGGATCAATGGAGTTACAACCAGATAATGAACCAAGATCAAGCTTAAGCATCGGGCAGAGGTTCGGACGATGCATTGCATTTCGTTGGAAGTTCGCTAGAAGATTCGTCGAAAGGATCGGGAAGCTCGTTGGGAACACGCCGGGAGACCATCGGGGAGAAGGCCATAAGACTTATTATAAGTATATCAGAGGTTACTAGATTGGCAGAAGTTAGGTCTTAATTAAGTTTGTGGTCATTAAGAGTTGTAATCATTGAGTCATAGTTAAAAAGTGAGTCCAATTTAAGTTAGATTTGGAAGGAATTCAAATCAACTTTAAAAAGCAACCAAATCTACTATTGGGTATGGTTGAGCTCAGGTTGAGCTCATAATGAGCTGGTCAACATTAAATCAAAGTCAGAGTTCAAAAAGTGGAGGGAACCACTTTTACAAAAATTTCGATGGGTAAATCATCGATGAGCGACGGTTGGACCGCCCGTACTACAGAATCTAGTCGGTGGCTAGTAACTTTTGGTGAGTCAATCATCCAGGTAGCAGTTAAACCACCCGTACCACAGAATACAAGTTGGTGAACTGTCCAAGTTGGCAGGTAAACTGCCCGCACTAGGTTTTTTCAGGTATGTTTAATTTTTGGCTCTAATTTTTAAAGTTACTTGGGGTCTATAAATATACCCAAGTATTTTTGCATTCTTAGCATAACTGAGAAATACTTTTGGATAATTAAATTCTGATAAAATAAATTATGAGTGATTTGTAAAGAAAAAGAAAAGAGATGAGAGAAAGCTTAAAAATAGAACGTTTGTCTTAAGTCTCTCTTATAAGCAAGTGTAAGGGTTAAATCTTCACCCAAAGAAGATTGGTAGTGGCAAAGTGCCTTAAGAAGGAGGACTTAGAAGTGGACGTAGGCTATTGGCGCTGAACCACTATAAAATTATAAGTGTTTCATACTTGTATTGCTTGAATGTTGTTGTATTGATGCTTCCAATTTAACTAAACTCATTGAAAGCAAGATGATAAGTTATTTTATTCAAACGTGATTATATTTCCAATTTTCTTAGCAACTTACTTTTAATCACTCATTTGTTTTATTAAAAATGAAAAGTTTCGGATTTCCTATTCTGTCTTATTCTAAAATCTTTTGTTTTATAAATAAAAATTTAAGCTTGCACTTCAAGCCCCCCCTTCGGTGTTAGTGTCAATTTATCCTAAGAAGGGGGTCATTTTGATACGAAATTATAATACAGGAGATCACTTATACGAGTTTTAAAGTACAACAAAGTGATTTTGATTTTGAGGCATAGTACATGAGGTCAAGAATAATTTCAACCTAGATTTTATGACTTACCTTACTCATGAATGATTGATATTCATGACTAGTTATATGTTTCTCTCATAGTACTGACTTCAATTAATTGTAACTTATGACTTGTGTTTCTCTTAAATTCATGTACTCAAGATTTATGTTTTTTCTTATAACTTTTTGATATTTATGCTTGAACTACTTATCTTTATCTTTGATGACTCAATATTAACCATGATATCAAAGCAATTGGATAATTGATATACTCTATTCTTTTTGTTGATGAAAAAAGGGGAGAAGTAGTAACCATGTTTTTTTTTTTTGTTGATAATTAAGCGGGAGATTTTGCATCATGATTTATGCTAGATTTTATCACTTATCTTTCTCTTGACTTTTGGATTTCATGGCTTATAACTTAACTTTGTTCTTGACTCTTTTATATTGATGACTTCCTATATTTTGTTGATGCTTTCAAAATAATATGATCTTTAAAACGTTAGGATGCTTACAAAATAATATTAAATTATATTTCACTTGATAATATCTGGATACAATTTGAGACTCAAGATGTCATTGAATTAAATCTTATATTTTTTTAAAATGAGAAATAGATAAGAAAGTCTGGTTAAGTCTCTAACATCAATAAATTATCGAATCTCATATCATAGTGATGATCTAGAGAGCCAGACATTATGCCAGAAGATTATCATATCATAGTTGGACATTAAGCCAAAAGATTAATTGATATATCAAAGATCACATATTATATTATAGATTTGAGTATCATATGAGAATAATCAGATATTGTATTGAAAGATCAAAAGTCATTAGAAAGTTGATATGCTAAAGGAATGAGTGATATGTCGAAAGATAAGACAATATGTCTAAAGTTCGGACAATATATAATGTTCCAAATAATGATTAATATAAATCTTTAAGTTATGATATATTACTTGTAGGTATAAGGGATCTAAGTAATTGCATTAGTTTGCTTATATATTATACACAAATAAAATATTATAAAGAGGAGACATTATATTCAAAGTTCAAGGGATAAAAAATACAAAAAAATTCAAACATAGACATATCACAAAATATATTAGAGAGCTCAGTACCTTTATATTCCAATCAAGCAATATGTCTAACTAAATAAATTAACATCAAGTTTGATTGATAAAGATAACTTACAAGTAGGTTATCAATGAAGTGCTATAATAGACCGATATCAAAAACAAGTTTATCATCCATGCAATCCACAATAATTTATAATGGTATAACCCGAGGATAATTTAAGTGAAAATAGGAGAATTATCCATAAACCTATCTAAACTTCTTTAAAACTATGATATATGATCCTAACAAGTTTAGTATAGTTTTTTTTTTTTAAATTTTAGGGTCATTAATTATTGAAATAGAAGATTTTTTACTTTAAATCTATGATTGTGTGTAACTGGAAGTTAACCCGAATGTAATCTGAGTATAACACAAGTGTAAATAGGAGATTTATCCTCAAATCTATCAAAACTTTCCTAAGACTATCATAAATAGATCCTAACATGTTTAATATCATTTTCTTTCTAATTTTTTCTGAATTTAGAATCATTAATTATCAAAATAAGATACTTCTATATTAAATATGTGATCGAATATAATTTAAGTATAACACGTGTGTAATTATAGTAGTTACACTCAAAATTTATAGAATCTTCTCTATAACAATTATAACATAATTATAGTATAGTTAGTATCATTTTGCCTATTTTATTTTATTTTTAGATGTTTTTAAAATTATTTTTTAAAAATATTTCTATAGTTTTAGGTAATATTACCGCTTAGTCTAGGGCGATGCCGTCGCCCCAAGTAGGGCATTTGGGTATAAGCATTGTCAAGGACCACTAGGTAGAGGTATGAAAATTTAATTAATTTATTGGCCCTAAATTCAATTGATCTACAACCCTAAATCACATAAATAGTTAAGTTTTACATTATAGTAATTATATATATATATATATATATATATATATATATATATATAAGTTAGGATAGAGGTTTAATGCATATAAGAGAGGAGACGTCGGAGAGGAAATCACTGAAGGAATGATTGATGATGTCGGAGAGAAGTCACCGAACCTTTGATACGAGGAAATCGACACTATGAAGCCAACGAGGAAGGAGCTGAAGTTGGTGACGAAAAGATACGTAGTAAAAGGGAGACAAGTTCGCCACCTACGATCGACACCGACGGAGTAAGAGAGGGTAAGAGTCATGTGATATCATCGTTGACAAAGCTAGAGATGGGTGAAACCAAGTGCAAATATCATAAATGATAGTTTCTCGTTGGGACCACTTACATTAGGGTTACATTTGATTTGTAACGCACGAGTATAAACCCAATGTATTAAATGGAAGATCTAATCCACAATCTACCCGACTTGCAATTGATTTGACCTGCAATCAATTCGACCCAAAAAGAATCGATTTAAGTCGGACCAAGAACTTGACCGAGTTGTATAAGCATGTGGATCAATCCGACTTCAATAAGATCGGATCAAGAGTATAAATGATTTTTTTTATAAAAAGATGACTATGGTAAAAATAAAAGATGGGGCACCATATGATTACATCTTACTATTGAGCTTTTTTTTCTCTCTCTCTCTTACCACCCAAAGATCAATAATGTATCAGTATTAATTTGTGGAGAAGATGAATGAAAGCCACTGAAACGCTGCAAGCAACCCTGAAGAAGAGGACGAGATGGATAGGGAGGATCACTTCCTCCATAAGTGTCATGTGTTACTTTTATGACAAAAATATCGACATGTCATGTGGCAATCTATCCTTTTGGAGGTAGCTGATCCACCCATCTTGAGTGGCTCATAAACTCTACATAATCCTCTCGAAAATATCCTCAACCATTTACATTCAATGTAACCGTCACGGATTTAGCTGAAATTTGCCTAAGCCGTGCGGCACCATGCACTCTCGAAGACTTGGCTGAAATTGCCTAAGTCGTAGAGCAACCTTGCTCACTATTTCGGACTTAGCTGGGATTGCCTAAGTCATGAAACGCCCAACGCGTTATCTGTCCGCAAAGTGTCAGCCCTCTTACAACCTCTTAAGGTCCCGTAGGACCTACAAAGAAGGGGTTGATTAATTCAGAAACGAACGACGGAGACATCCCGACGTCTCGCAAAACGAAAAGCTATACAAGCAATTTATCGAACACCTTGAGTGCAGCAAAGAAAAGAGAGAAAGAGAGCGAAATAGGACTTTGGAGGGTTGTAGGAACGGTCGCAAGTCCACAAACGACGGTTCCCAAGGTATCGGATGCAAGACAGGTTCAATTGCTGATGAATGCCTACGCCATATATATATATAAGGTGGGTGGCAACAATAACCATGCAAGAGGAACAACACAAAGGCTGGAGGACTTTTACAAGAATCTGGAAGAAGAGAGCAGAAAGAACATGTCCCACCAACAAAAGAAACCACTTTGAAAGAGAGTTCCAAGCTTCAAAATAAATAGCAGAGAATACAGGTTGTCGAACAATCAAATAAATCTGATGAAGAAGACAACTTCATCAATCATGAAGAAGAACATGGTCAAGGACATTCGAGAACTTTTATTGTGGGCCAAAAGCCAGATTTCAATCTATTAAGCAGGTTTCTTTTGCTATAGTGTCATCAAACTCACAAGGGCACCGAAATCTAATTTCCCTTTGTAATCACAGGTGAGAGAGCAGCATCAGAACAACTTCGTCTTATAGAGATTTGGCTGCCGCGATGATACTCTCTGCTGTTATGCCAAACTCCTTGTATATTCTCCCGGCCGGCGCACTTGCTCCAAACCGGTCGATCCCAATTGCCTTACCTTTGCTCCCGATGTACTTTCCCCATCCAAGTGTGACCCCTGCTTCAATACTAACCCTGGCAGTGACAGCAGCAGGGAAGACGCTTTCCTTGTATTCATCCGATTGCTCGTCAAACAACTCCCAACAAACAAGGGATACCACACGTACCGCTTTCCCCTCTTTCCTCAGCTCATCTGCAGCCTTTGCTGCAATCTCCAGTTCTGAACCAGTGCCTATCAAAATCAGATCTGGTTTGTTGTCAGAGGAATTATCTGATATGATATATCCTCCCTTCTCGACTCCATCAATTGATGTTCCTGCAAGCTGAGGAAGCTTCTGACGGGAGAGGGCAAGGACTGACGGCCTCTTCCTGTTGAGCACCGCAACCTTGTATGCCCCAGCAGTCTCATTGCCATCGGCAGGCCTGAGCATAAGAATGTTAGGCATGGCTCGGAAGCTTATCAGATGTTCAATTGGCTGATGCGTAGGGCCATCTTCTCCGAGACCAATAGAATCATGTGTCATGACATAGATGACTCCTGCCTCACACAAAGCCGAGATCCTCATGGCTGCTCTCATGTAGTCAGTAAAGACAAAGAAAGTAGCACAGTAAGGGAGAAGGCCAGGGCTGTGGAGAGCAATGCCATTGCAGATGGCGCCCATCCCATGTTCCCTAACACCAAAACGGACATTTCGCTCCTCGGGTGTGCCCTTTTGGAAGTCACCAAACATCTTCAGCAGTGTCATATTGGAGGATGCAAGGTCAGCACTACCACCAAGAAGTCCTGGTAGCACTTTCGCAAGTGCATTCAAGTTCTGTTGTGATAAATTTCTCGTAGCATCCGCAGGACTTTCCACAGTATATATCTGGAAAGGAAAAAAGAAATTAATGTCTATCACAACCCATTTACCAGTACAAACATGCTTTGTGGATATAGAAGGGAGCACGGGAGGTGAAATATCAAAAGAGAGAGTCACCGGAAGAGCTTTCTCCCATCCAGCAGGGAATTCTCCTGATATGACAGCTTTCAGCTCTGCAGCATCCTCCTTATACTTCTTCTCGTATACTGCAAACTTGGTATTCCACTCAGCTTCAAGAGCAGCACCTTCAGGAACATGGCGGCTCCAATGACTGAAAGCACAAAGCCAGGGAATTCGTTTAGGCGCACAGTCTGCATAGTTTTATTTGATAATTAGAATATGAATCGCATAGTGTCTGACCTCTTGACATCCTCAGGCACATGGAAAGGCTCATATGGCCATCCAAGATTCTGCCTGGTTGCATCGACTTCCTTGGCACCTAATGCGCTTCCATGTACACTGTACGAGTTTGCCTTGTTTGGTGATCCATATCCGATGGTAGTCGTGACCTACAAGAACTCCAGTTCTTTATCGAGACTGATGCAATCGGAAGCTAACATAACCAGTCAATCATATCGTTTATAATCAAAAGCAATTCAGGAAACCAAACCTTGATAAGTGTCGGCTTGTCTTTAACCGCCTTTGCTTCCTTAATGGCAGCACGAATATCAGCGTAGCCGGTGTTACCGTTCTTCGCCCAGATAGTATGCCATCCAAGAGCCTCAAAGCGAGCGCTAACATCTTCAGTAAATGCAATCTCCGTGTCTCCATCAATAGAGATGTGGTTGTCATCATAAAATGCGATAAGTTTTCCCAGACCCCAGTGCCCAGCAAGAGAGCAAGCTTCATTTGCAATGCCTTCCATCTGGCAACCATCTCCAAGGATCACATATCTATATCATCAAAATCAAGTTAGTTCTTACACAGAACTTAGCAATGCAAACATAAGCTTCATTTGCAGTGCCCTCCGTTTGGCAACCATCTCCAAGTATAACCCATCTATATCATAAAAATCAAGAAAGAACAAGATATGCACAAAAGAGCAGTTACGTGTAATGGTCGACAATCTCGTCGTCAGGCTTATTGAAACGGGCGGCCAAGTGCCTCTCGGCAAGTGCCAATCCAACAGCATTCGCAATACCCTGACCAAGAGGGCCTGCATCAGTTCATCACAAACGTCGGAGATGTTAAGTAATCCAGCGAACAATGATCGGAAGAAAGCAAGTATTAATTTGCATGACACAGACTATGTCCCTCTAATAAAAACTTGTGCCAAGGGAACAAACCAGTAGTGACTTCAACTCCAGGTGTTTCAAAGTTTTCAGGATGACCAGGTGTCCTGCTTCCCCATTGCCGGAATTGCTGTATGTCTTCGATCTGAAATCGTATTGAAATGATCAAAAACCACATCCTTGATTGAAGGCCACCTCTCATACATATAAGAAGATGATGTAACAGTAGTGGCTTATTCTAATTTGGTTAACAATGGGGCACCAAATTGACCTGATCAAATGAAAAGTTGTACTCCTTACAAAGCTCTAAACTTAAAAAAGAATAAACCATAATATATCGTTATGAAGGAGAAAAGGTAAAATTCCATGGAGTATGGTAGGTATAGTATCCGTCTATGACTTTTCCTTTTTGTGCTTCCAATAAAAGGCCGAAAGTTTCCCAAGAAACAAACCTGCCTTTTCACAAATGAAGGAGAGCACAAAGTGATACAAATCACAGGAGGGAAAAAGAAAAGGTGTCGGATCGCCATCGTGTTCCCAACTTTCTGGCCGATATACTCATCAGAAATGGAATTAAACCTCAGAGAAGATCAAAGGCCTGACCTTGACGCTGTCGTAACCGGCAAGGTGGAGCAGGGCGTACTGAAGCATGCAGCCATGGCCGGCGGAGAGCACGAAGCGGTCGCGGTTGAACCAGTAGGGGTTCTTGGGGTTGTACCTCATGACCTCGTCGTACAAGATGTGGCCCATGGGAGCGCACCCCATGGGGAGGCCCGGGTGGCCGGAGTTAGCCTTCTCGACGGCATCGATGGCGAGGAACCGGATGGTGTTGACGGACTTCTCGACGAGGGCCTCCGCGGTGGCGGCCTCCACGGTCTCCACCGCCGCTGCCCTGGCGGGCGCCGCACGGCGACGCAGCTGATGCGACCACTGACGTTGCTGCAGGAAGCGCGGGGAGGGTGCGGACGATAGGGAGAGGCCGGCGAGGGAGCCGAGCGCCAACCCGCTGGGGAGGGCGAGGCGGTCGGCGTAGGATGCGGAGCTGGCACCATGACCGGAGACAGCGACGCCGACAAGGCCTTTGGCGGCGCTCACGGAGGAGGAAGCAGCCATCTCTCACTCCGCCGCTCTTCCTCTTCTCCTGTCTCCTGTCTCCGATCTGACTTGAGATGAGAAGGAAGCAGTGGCAGCTGCGTCGTGGGTACGTTTTCGCTACGGGGAATAAAAAGGGCACGACGAGAGCCAATGGTGCCTGCGGAGCCGTCCGATCGAAAGATTGATGTGATCTCAGTCGTTGGAAGAGGGTAGGAAATGACTGCCTCGCGTTTTTTTTGCCATGTCATCTTCAATCTTTATTTTCCTATTATTTGAAGTTTATTTGGATCTTATTGTAAAAGCATATTCCCACTTTAGCTTTGAACGATGCCAGCGTGGAATGATTTGTCTATGGTAGGAAATAAGATGATGTCGGCTTCGACATGCTGACTCACCCAATATTAAGTTTTCATCTAGAGAGTGATGAGAGTACAAGTGTTCACATGTTATCACTTTTCGACCATGATCGTCGTGGAAGCGACCCACCACCCTATATCGATCGTGATTTTCGAAAAGTCTCATGCTCGACGACAGAGAGCATTTATCCTATCCTTGATGGTGAGACTCGTATTTTTCTTTTTTTATCACATGTTCATATGGAGTATTAATTTCTAACGATGAGATTCATATTTCTTATCTCTCCTTTATCGGTCACATGATCGTATGGAGCATTAATCCCTGACGATGAGACTCACTTGCTCGACACAGGTCATCGTCGTTTTTTTATCTCATGCAAATGCCATCCCAAACAAACGGTGCCCCTGCAGCCATCACTCACTCGTGATGCATCACAAAAAATTATGTTAACCGATGGTCGACATAAATAAGCCCCTGAAGGATCACGGATAGATGGGAGGAGCTATCAACCTCTCACCATCGGTCGTCCAGGTATAAAAGTTGACCCCAAAACCTAAAATGGGTCTAAAAAATTTTTACTATTCCCATTCCACTATTGACTTTATCATCGAAGGGATCGAGTCGAGAACTCACCCAATGTAGATAGGTTGTGCAAGAACCTCAGTAAAACCAAGGCACACCGTAGTTTGACTCTAGAACCTCGAGGAATTTCAAACCATCACGATCGAATATAACATCTACCTCAGACAAACAAATAATGCCTCGAGATTATGTCAGTCGAACCTTCCCCTAATCCAACCAACATCCAGAACCACCAAATGGGTCTCTAAGATGAATTTGGGCATTCGGGATGAGATCAAGCTATGCCAACTAATGTTTTTTTCTTTTGCGTTGAAAATTTTCTTTTTAGTTATGCACACTCATTTTTGAAGTGCTTAGAATTTTTACATTCATAACATATTATAGTATATTTTAGGATCATTTTTATTTATATGAGTTTTGTTTCTTTTTATAAATTTTTTAAGTCTTATTGTAAGGTGTTCTATGTCATCATCATTATCACTTGAGCTTTCGTTCAAAAAAATTTTTTATTTTTAGTGCAATATCCTTTATATCTCTGAAGGTTTTTTTCTTATTCATCATGTGATTTAAAAGTCATTTCATAGATCATTAACAATCATATGAGGTCTTCAAGATTAAAATTGTTTAAGTCCTTTGATTCTTTGATACTCGTACTTTTCTATCCAATATTTTTGAAAAGATCTTCAAATTTTATTTACTACTTCAAGGTTAATATAATATTTACCAAGAGCTTTTAAACCATTAACAACATCTATAAATCGGGTATACATGTTACTAATAATTTTTACTTAGCTTCATTTTAAATAGTTAATAACCATATACTATGAGATTAACTTTTTATTCTTCTAATTTACTTGTGCCTTCATTAGTGTGCCAAATGTTATGTGCATCATCATGAGTAGAAACACGATTAAATTAAGTTTTATCCAAAGCACAAAACAAAGCATAAATAGATTTAGTATACACGAAAAATATTTTATTTCTAAAATTATTTTATTCATTCATTGGATTAGAAGATTTTTGAAAACCACTTTCAACGATATTCCACAAATCAAAATTTATAAAAATTAAAAAAATTCTCATTCATGTTTTTTAATAAGTATAGTTCATCCAATTGAATGTACGAGGATGAGTGATAGAATTACTCTCGTGATTGTCATAAAAAGCTATTAAAACTCATTTGGGTGTTAATCCAACTGAGAAAACCTGGATATAATACCAATTACTAGGATCATAATGGCACTAAGAGAGAAGGGTGACTTAGTGCTATCGAGAAAAAATCTAATTTGAAAAAGTTCTAATAAGAATATGAATCAGAAATACATTAAATTTGTAAGTGTAAATGAAAGTAGAGAGTCAATTAAATTAGTTAGAAATAACAAGAAAAATAATAAAGAAAATACAAACTGATTTATAGTGGTTTGATAATCGCGATCTACGTCCGCTCACGATTCCACTTCTCTTAAAGCCAACTTTTACTACTGATCTTCTTACCAATGAGCAAAGATCAACAACCCTTCTCCTTTTACGAGGCATAGGAGATAATCTTTACAAACTCTTTAAAACAAAACATCACACCTCCTTAGATTAACCGCTAAACTCAAGGAGGAAGAGACTCAAACCCCTTCAAGAGTTTATAATATTTTAACCTTGAGAATTCTTTCTCTTTTCACGTATTTTCTCACACTTATTCATGCTTCATCAAGCAAAAATGGGTGGGATATTTATAGATCCCTAATGGTTTTAAAATTAGAGCCAAAATTTTAAATCCCTAGTTTTTTTTAGTACTAGCGGTACCACCAACGGAACCGAGTGGTACTACCATCGAATAGAGCCAGAGAATCTAGACTCTAATAGTACTACTACTGGTCTACGCGTTACCACCATTGATTGGTGGCGGTACCACATCTAAAAGCCTAGAAAAGCACAAATAGTGATTTCAATAATCTGGGCATTACCACCATCTAGCTCAACTTTAGGTCATTAAATTGATCTTTCATCAAGCCAAATTCAACCTTGGTTCAGGCCCAATAGGCTTCAAATCAAGTTTGGCAAACTACCAACTTAATTTGACTCTAAACGATTACAATCAAGACTTAACCACACAATCACATATCTAGCACAATCACAAAGCAATCATCATGTTGTCCACACATATCATCTGATCATCTTGCACTTCGCTTGAACCTCTGACGCATCATCCTTTCCTTCGGTATATCGCCCGACCTATCGACATATTAATTTCTTACAACATTCGATCTTTTAGAATAATACCCAATCATTCCGGCCCAATACCCAAATTCATGTCACGAAGTCTATCATTCGACACGTTGACTAATCATCTAGCCTAATGTCCGAAATTATGACACGAAATCTATCCTTCGGTATATCGACCAATCCTCTGGCCCAATATCTAATCTGTGATATGACACTCCTTCGGTCCAATATTTGATTATCCTATTTCGACAATTTACCTTGGGATGATTTGTGTTCATTATCAAAATCTTTACTGTTTCAATTATCTTAAAAATATATTAGTCCGCTCAATCCACCCCCAAAACACGGACTAGGCCGAGTTCAAATTGCTTAATCGATGTCCCACCCGGACCGGGTCCGGATCCGGGATGAGCTCGTACCCGGATCCGGATCTCCCCCAAGAAGGGTGACAGATCGCATGCGGTTAATTATGCGGGCATAGCTCGGAATTTAATCATGCATTTTTTTTCCCGAGTAAACAAAGAGAAATTGCCCTCTCCGGCGTGCGGCATGGCTTCGACGTCGCCACCGCCTGCGCAGGCCCCCGTTCTCTCGCTGCCGAATCCCTCTCGGCCCCAGCAACTACCCCAGCCTCCGCCTGTCGCCGCCGTCAAATCTGAGGTTCCGGTTGCCGAGCCCCGAGATCCCCCCGCCTCCGTCAGTTCCATCCCGCCGGAACCGTCTCCCGCTGCGGTTGCCGCCTCGTACACCATCACCATCCCCAGCTGCTCCGGTCTGTCGACAACCAACCAAAGCCCTAGATTTCGCCTTCCACATGGTGGCTCCTCTGCCCCCAAAAGCTCTAACTTGGTTGGTTTCCTCTTCGCCTAGGGTGGTTCTCTTGGGACCAGATCCACGACACCGAGCGCAGGATCCTGTCGGAGTTGGTCGGGGATGTCGGGTCGATCCGTAGGGTGTTTGATTTCCTAGAAGAGTGGGGCCTGATCAACTACACGCCCTCGGCCAAGCCGAGCGCGAAGAAGGGGGAAATGGGCGATGATTCGGAGAAGAAGGAGGCTCCTAGGAGGATCTGTTCCCATTGCAAATCCTCTTGTAACATGGCATGCTTCACCACGGATAAGGTATGGTGAGGATCTTTCATCTGTACTCTTTCTAATACTTAGCTGGGGGAGGACTATGTCAACTGGTTCTCACTATGCATTCAAAAAGGCTTTTTTGCATATGATTGATATGAACTGAGCAACAGTTGAGTTTAAGAACTTTGACGTGCGTACATCGAAAGTTTCTAATGCCATTTATTTTAGATAACTAATTCTATTGTCTGTTTTGTTAGAGCATGATTGCACATTGCCACAGGGTTTCTTTCTCCTCTCTTTTCTTTTCTTTTCTTTTTTTTTTTTTTTTTCTCGTGGGGGGTTGAGGGTTGAATGAGTAGACCTTACGTGTAGTTGAATGCTTTAAATTTCATATTCCAATATAATGACTTTGAGTAAGAACTCATCAAAGTTTTGAATGCATATTCCTTTCAGTCCATTTCATAGGCTGAGTTAGTATTATTACAACTCAATTTGTTGTTCAAAAAGTATATAAACATTGATGTCTCTTGGTAGGTATGAATATGTCTCATCATATTTCTACGAATCAATACACCATCACCATCCCAGTATTTCATTTTGAAGAAATGCTTATTTTTCACTTGGCTTTATCAATTAAATAGCAGATCTTGGACTACTGAAAATTTGGGCATCTACATCCTTGTCCCTCTACTTGCATAACTCCTTAATGTTTGGATGTGTTGATCTTTTCATCACTTAGATTAGCAGATCTTGAACTGCTGGGTATAAGGACATCTGAATCCTTTTCCCTGTACAGCTGTACTTGCATTTTAATTCCTAGACGTCGAATATTTGATCAACACTCTTCATCAATTAATGTTTGTTCCTTTAAAAGGGCACTATTTACAGCATGGGCCAGCTATTACACCAAATATCAAAGTATTCATGATTTCTAATGTATGCTTCATATGACCTTTAAGATCAGGACCATTTTAAAGTTAATCACATTTCAGAATATTCTCATTGAATCCATTTTTTTTTCCCACCTATAAAATTTCTGGAATTAAAACAAAATTTGCAAGTATAGATAAGGTAGGACTGGTTTTCTTGGCCTCTTCAAAAATAACAAAGCTTAAGTCAGAGTTCATAATTGACTCTGTATCTGTCCTAAAATATTTTATGATAAAACCAGTCAATGTTCCATGATGACCTACAAGTGTGGGATTCCATCTAAGCAATGCAGGAAAATATTGGGTGATGAGTTTAGATGAAATTTAAGGTCAGAAAAGTCTTAGGAATTGAAACATTGGGGCACGTAATAAAAAATTAGCATCCATTTTATTGGAACAAAGAAGACTAACACAAGGAAAAAAAAGGAGGAGAACATGAGATCATTAATTAGGAACAGAGAAGAATAACACAATGAAGGATGCAGTTTTTGGCTGCCTATGGTCACCATTATCAGGAAAGAAGCTGGTATATATCCATACACGACTTCAATTTGTGTAAATATTTTTACAGTGAACTGATTGTCAGATTTTTATGTTTATATAGAACTTTTGATGCACAAATTGGAATGGCTGCTATGTCTATATTATATTGACGTATTCAGTTTTCAATTGTTAGTGCAGGAAGAAATTAATCTTTTAGTATTTTTCTTGATTTTACTATAACCAGGCAGATATTATACTATGTGCACGATGCTTCGTTCGCGGTGACTATAGGCCTGGCCTCAGTTCAACAGATTTCAAAAGGGTTGATATCACTGAAGAAACAAAGGCAGATTGGACAGACAAGGAGACTATTCACCTACTTGAAGCCATTTTGCAGTATGGTGAAGATTGGAAGAAGGTGGCAGAGCATGTTGGTACAAAATCCGAAATAGACTGTGTTGCTAGATTCATCAAGCTACCCTTTGGAGAACAGTTTTTGGGGCCTGAAGAAGTTGGTGAATATGGTAAGCCGCACCAGAAAAATGACAAGGTAGTAACTGTACCTGAAGGGGAGAATGTTCCAGAGCAGAGTGTTTCAAAGCGGATGCGTCTCACACCACTAGCTGATGCAAGCAACCCAATCATGGCCCAGGTTTGCATGTCAACTTTCATGGTGGATCTTTTGTTTTTAATGAACTTGCATATTCGTATGCATACAGATAATAGCTAATACGCACATTCAGGATCCATTTTGAAATTATTCAGCTCAACGCTTATGAAAATTTTTCACAGCATAAAGTAATTGGTACTTCTAGTTTTTTTGGGTTTCACTTTTCCTGTTTGTTCCTAAACTCACATCCATTTTGCATTTTCAGGTTGCTTTCTTATCTGCAATGGTGGGTTCAGATGTTGCCAAAGCTGCGGCTCAAGCTGCCATTTCATCATTGCATAAAGTGGACATAGCTGGTGGCAACAATGCAAGTGATGATAGGCTTTGGCCTGCTGCCTCCGATGGATCAAAGGAAGAAGGTACAAGCTGTATCTATTAAGGTTTTGATTATTATTCTTTTATTGCTTTTTAGTAGAGTGGGAGCTGTTTTTCAGCAAATCCAAAATTCTGTTGCTTCGTCTAATTTTGAGATCATGATAGTTATTATGATAATATGAAGAGTATGATGATGTCCTTTTCTCAAATGTAAAATTCTGGTGGTTTATCTAATTTAGAGGTCATGATACTTATTGTGATGGTCTGAACAGTTTGATGTCCTGTATTTGTTTCAATGGAATTTGATGTGTTTTTTTTTTTATTTATAACTTTGGCGGTATTAACTGGTACTGTTAATTAGCTTTTACCCTGATAATGAAGTTATGTCATGCAGTTTTTACTTTGTGTATCTCAGAACTCCTCAATATTTCAGTAAAATCATTGGATCATAACTCAATTATGCATAGTGACATTCATGTGGGCCCTCTTAGTATGCTGTTTTGCTGTTGCAGTCTCATTTGAGAATCTTATCAGTTCTCCTGTTTGTTAAAGGCTACAAAATTAAACTTTCTTCCTATGTAGAAGCTGTTGCTGCTTCAAATGGTCAAACTTCTTCTGATGTACTCAATGAGGCTGTGGCAGAGGCACAGTCTCAGCTCAAGAAGGAAGAGCAGGATGTAGAGCAATATCTATCTGACGTAGTGCAAGTCCAGGTAATCCAACATCAGGCACAATGCTTCTAGAGGACCTATTGTTTTGTTTTAGTTTGTTCATCTTTTCCTGCTCCAACTAATGCTCAATAAGATGATTTACTTTTTCTTTGTTCAGATGAAGGAAATCCAGGACAAGATTGTACAGTTTGAGGAGTTGGAATTGCTCGTAGAAAAAGAGAGGCAGCAGCTGAGGCACATGAAGGATCTTCTTTTTGCAGATCAGTTAGCCATCATGCAACATAAGATGCAGCTCTTGTCGAAAGGGAATGAAAAAGGGGAGAAGGTTAAGCAGACCAATCATGTTCCTTGATTGTGAAGCAAATCTAACATATTTTATATTATATGGTATCCAACCTCTCATCTCATTTTCTAGGGCAGTAGCTTTATCCAACTAGAGATTCATTGTGAATCTGCAGTTCCTTGTTCCTTTTAGTGTTCTACTTGCTAGATCTTTTTCTTTCTTTTTTTTATTTGCTTTGTCTCTCACTCATGGATCTCCTGCATCAGTTGCATTAACAGATCGCTTGTTCCAGCAAATTTTCTCTTCCAGTGTCATTGTTTCCGAGGGGGAGGAGAACATCCATCTCTGTGATGAACATTTTCATTTTGCATCAGATTTGCAGTGGCTTTAATGCTTCATTTTGAGTAGGCACAAAAAAAAAACCCTTTGTTCTCATGGCAAAAAAATCATAGAGATGAGCTATAAAAGTCTCATCGTGCTTATAACCGACTCCTCTTGTATAAAAACGCTAATGCAAGAGATGCACTCCGCACCTTCAGTAGGGTATTTCGGATTTTTAAGAACCTACAAAAAAAATTAAAATAAAAAGTTATTACTGAATTTGTAGTACAGTGTGACATATGTCAACGACAAAAAGATAAAACAGTGGCAAGTCCTAGGAAACTATAACTACTACCCATACCAGACTCGAAGTGGATTGGCATAAAGATTTCATCGAAGGATTGTCACAATCCCAAGGTAAAAACACAATTCTCGTAGTGGTTGATCGACTCACAAAGTATGTTTATTTTTGTGCGATCCGAAATGGCTACACTTCTTCCCAATTTTTTATGAAAAATATTGTAAAACTATATTGGATGTCAAGGTCTATTATAAGTGATCGTAATAGTGTCTTTACTAGTTAATTTTAGATCTAGCTATCTAAAGATAAGCACGGCATACCGCCCGCAGACTGATGGTCAAACTGAAATGGTGAATAAGTGTTTAGAGACATACCTTAGATGTTTCACTTGTGACCGACCAAAAGAATAGATAAAATAGCTCCCTTGGGCCGAATGGTGGTATAATATTACATATCACTCTTCAACTAAATGTACTTCATATGAAACAGTGTATGGTCGACCTGTCCTGTAATTTCAAAATATGTAATTGGCTCAGCCAAGGTAGATCAAGTCGATCGAAAATTAATTGACAAGGACTAACTCCTACATCTATAAAAGAATGATCTCTCAACTACTAAAGCCAGAATGAAGCAGCAAGCCGATACACACCAAGGCGAAAGGGAGTTCTCAGTAGGAGATTTGATTTTTCTTCGTCTTCAACCATACAATCAATTATCCATCGACACATGATCCTCTATTAAGTTATATCCACGCTTTTATGGACCATATCAGATCATAGAGCGCATAGGAGCTGTGGCGTACAAATTAAACTTACCTGATGATGCAAAAATTCACCCTGTCTTCCATGTTTCCTGCCTAAAGCCCAAAGTGGGAGAGAACAAGTCAGCATAGATCCAATTGCCCAACGCTACTAATGATGGAGACATCCTAGTCCAATCTAAAGTCATACTTAACCACAAGATTGTGATGCGTCACCGACGTCCCTCTACTGAAGTATTGGTGCACTGGAATAACTTCCCTATTAAAGATGTCACATGAGAATCATATGAAGATCTGAAGACCAGGTTCCTTGAGTTCATGGAACCTCAGTCTTGAGGACAAGGCTGATCTAAAGAGGACGAGCTTGATAGAACCTTAGTAGGATTGGGTCCTATTCAATCACGTAGCAATTAATAAAAACCCTGAGAAATTATAATAAATCCAACCTAGCCGCCTACTGTTTTATAAAGCATATTGGCTAGGGTTTAATCTTGGGGCCTTAGGGCTTAGTAGTCATCGCGCCACACCCCCTACCCTCTTACTAGGCAGGTCGGCTAGGGTGTGAGTAGGGGATGCATGGCTTGTTGCAGCCACCTAGTCGTCGCCCCCTTATTGGGCAAACCGGCTAGGGAGGAGGGGTAATAAAGGGATTTGGCTTTGGGAGGAGCCTCCCTAAGGTTAGGGTTTAAAGCCCTATATAAGCATGTAGCCTCCATAACTTTTGAATCAAGCAAGAGATCAATTTCCTTTCAGCCTTGTGGCTGACTATCTAGGAGGGAGGAACTCCTATAGCGTTCCAAGAGTTGATCCCCCCTTCAAAAGATCAAACTACGTTAGAATTCTTCTAGGACTCTATCAGGAAGACATTGAAGCAAGGTCACAACGACCACTAGCTATCGAATGAAGAGGGTTCTTTTGAAGATCGTAATAACTACTATGTCAAAATATTGGCCTATTGCTTAGACTATCACAAAGTAGAAACCTTACTTAATCAGTGGGTTATGATGTACTGTTGATATTCTGTGGCTAAAGTGCTAAAAGAGAAGCTTTTAGAGTTTGATAATATTCGAGGTTGAGTGCTAAAAGGTCTTTAGATTCATGATTCTTTCGATTCATATTTTCAATTCTACAAAATATGAATATATTAACTTCTTTTCAACATAAAAAAATATTACTTCCTGTTCTTCTATAATACAATATAGATTACTATCGTCTTCAGTGTTACGGTTAATGATCATATATATATATATATATATATATATATATATATGGAAAAATAAAAAATAAAAAATCCTAATATATTGAACATTTAAATAGTTATAGCTATTTAAATATATTATTATTAATTAGTTTTTAGAGAACTTTTTTAAAAACCGAATATATTATTATTAATTATTTATTTATGCTGGCCCATAAGACTGTTGTGGGCCAGGCCATCTTTCCAGTTGATGCTTACGTGGACCGACACACCAAAGCGATCGACACGACGCCGGTGTGAGAACCGAGAGGGCATCGCGTTGACAAGCCGCACGCTCGAGCTCCGAAGCAGGCGAGACGAGGAGGAGGAGGAGGAGGAGGAGGATAAGGCACAACGATGATCTTTGTCGACGGCGTTCCCTTCTCCACCTCCCAATCCCAGGTTGATCCCTACTCTGTCTTTCAAACTCTACCAAAAAAGAATCGATCGATCTTTTACGCCTCTCTTCATTTCAGATGGTCCGGGGAAGAGAAATCTTGGCCGCCTTATTGGATCACCCGGTCGTCCTCTCCTCCTCCGATCACCTCAAGGGCACCCCCGAGAAGAAGGTCTCCTCCGCCGAGCGGCCACCCCCCGGCCGCCTCGTGTACGTCTTCCAGAGAGAGTACGCCACCGTCGATCCTACCCTCGTCCAGGTAAACCGAAATCACCCCCGAAGGTGTCCCCTTTCTCCGATCTTTCGACGATTCTTAGTGTATTTTGTGCTTTTGGGTAGCTGGTGGGCACGGACGAGGCGACCACGTGCGTCGGCCTTGTGATCCGTAGCAGGAACACTGGAATGTGAGAGCCCCGTGTTGCCTTTCTCGCTAGTCATTGCAGAAACATGTACGTGTTGTGCTGGTTCTGATGCGATCGAAGCATTTATGTTGCAGAACCTCCGTCAGCCATATGGATTTTCCTGGCGTTGTCGACAATGGCCTCGCTCAAATGCTATCGTCTATTGCCGACAATGACGACGACAGCGACGAAGCTTCTTTCGATGTTCGCTTCGTATTCCATTTTCACTTTTGCCGTTGCTGGCCTTGTCCATCAGCTCCATTTCTGTGTTCATATGTCTTTTGCAGGTTCACCTCATCGGCGGCTTCGATGACGGGCCCGAAAGAGTTTGATTCATGATCTTGTCATCTCGTTTGAGGCTTCTTTTTTCATTCGCTCATGATGATGGTAATATAGGAAGCCTCACAATTGTTTTTTCTTCTTGCTGCAGCATCCGATCAATGCCACTGTATCGGAAAGAAAACAGAAAAACGAAGGTTTTTCTTTGCCTCTATGTTCGAAACTAATAGAAGCTTTGCACAATAGCCAGCAAAAGTTTCATTTGCAGACGCTGTGTGTCCTCAGGCACAACACGAAACTAGACTCCTGTGGAAATGCTTGCCCCATCGTCAGTGGTTTTCTGGTCAGTTAATTGTGACAGTAAAAATTGAACGTAGTTCAAAAGAGTCCATAAACCATTATACCTGTAAACATGGTGATGTGCATTTTGTTCTCTAGGGAGTAACCTTGAAGTATTTCTAAATTCATAAAGTTTGAAACTAATCTACACTTGTTATGATGTTCGTCTAAATTCATAAAGTTTTCGCTGACATTGGATCACCTCTGTAACTGATTGTTCAGGTAGACACTTCATCCAATTCAATTATGCCTGCTAGCTTTGATAGAAGTTCAAGAGGTCCAGATGAGATCGTCAGGAGGATTCGAGTGTCTTTATCTTCTGATGATTCTAATTGGAAAGGAAGGTTATTAGATACCTATGATACCTGTCGTGACAGATTTGAGATTGCTCCTTGCACTTGGTACATACTTTTATTTCATATCATCCTCTTTTGACATATTATCCAATTGTCCGATGATACAAGTTAGTACAATTAATATACAGTAAGACATGTTTTACTGCCTTGTGTTATCCATATACAAGGATAAAAGTTTGCTTAAGGTAGGCAGTCTAATAACAAAATTCTCTTGCCAGCTATAATTTGCTAATGTGCAGATTATGCTAAATGAGAATAGTACATCCATCTATTATAATAATGCTATAACGTTAGACTCCAGAGCTTCTGGGGGACCTCACAATTTTATTTCGATCCCAAATAGTTGGAAAATTAGGGTTTGTTGCTGTTTTTGTTTTCTATGCAGAATTTTGTGGTAGCTGGTGTATCTGACTCTAATTAAAATACCACTCATGTTTTTAGTAATTTGATATCAAAGGAGTCCTCAAGGTTTATACATTTGCCTATGTGAAAGATGCTCTGGTAAAAACTGTGTTGTGTTTATATTTGCATAAAGATGCCTCATGATATGGCCAAGGATACAAATGTTTCTACAAACGAATAAGTTTCCATTAATGTAAAGCATTATATTAATTGTGACCAAAACCTTTTAAATGTGTCTTGCCTAGTATGCTTTTTGACAATGCTGTCTATTGTTGATTCAGGATGTCTGATTGGAAGTATTATGCTTCATCTCTGCAGCAGTTTTCTGATTCCGAATTCCTTTTGAGATGTTCTACCTCTCCTTATGCGGAGGCCCCTGATTTTGTTGAAAGCGAAAGAAGGTTTGTAGTTAACGATCTACTTTGACAGGATGTTTCTGGCTTCTGCTTTGTATCAAACATTTTAAGTAGTAATGCATTGCAAATATGATTTGCTTTTGGTAGGCCAGGTATTGATACGATGAAACTAATTGTTTGGTTCCTTCTGGTGAATGATCTCACTTCATTTTTGCATTTTGTGACTAAGTAATTAATGTGGGAGAAACAATTGTGTACGAGAGAAGGAAACACAACACTGGTTGAAACTTTATTGTAGGGATGCTTAGAAAGATAGCCCTCAAGTGCTTTGCTTTGATCAATTTCATTATACTCATGCTCAAATATAGTCAGAATAGCAAGGTTATCTTATGTCGGCTAGGGCTGTGAGCCCAGCTAATTTTTTGTACATTGTGATGCAGTGGTAAAACTTGGAGTTGATTACTTTATTGTACTGGAAATTGATGGTGACTGGAACCAGCATTGAGAGACATTTAGTTGGATTTTTGGTTCCTTTAAGATTGGAGAAGAATATATGAGCATAATATAATTAGATTGGAAAATGTGGTCAAGTACAATTATTTTGGAAGCAAACTTGACATAATCAAGTGAAGCTACCTTACTGCTGTTGTATAATTAACATTGCAATTAGTTTCGAGCTCATCCATGGGCTCAATCTAATTTTCACTACCTTTAGGCTTTTGTATCGTTACTGCAAGGGAAAAGAGTTCATCATGAAAAATATCATGGCCTACTTCCTATTGTATATGCAGGAAATGGAACTACTTGATTGAGAATCCTGATTGGAGAACCACATTCGCTGGAAAGAAACCACGAATCTTTCAGAGAACCGATGACGGTGGGTGGTCCAAATGTGCGTAATGCAAATCATCTCAGATGTCGCTTTCCCTGGCCTGTCTATTCCTTGTGTATTTTGGTCTATTTAATCTTCAAATCTTGTTATAAATCCCTCTTGTGACGAGATCTGTGTGTGTCATGCATCGGCACATCATGGGGTTTATTGAAGCATAACAATTCTATGAGCTAGTGCATTTGATGGTTACATCTTTAAAGCTTGTTATAAATCCCTCTTATGACTTGTGATATATGTGTGTCATGCATAACAAATCCTATGAACTAGTGCATTTTCTGATCCATCAAGAAACTTGTGCTCAAGATTGTCATCTGCCTTAATGTAAGTAAGATTGGTGCATAGCTCTAAGCTGAAGTACTGGCAATCCTCTGTGTTTACTATGAAAGGGTTCTATTCTAGATGATTTTATACTCTTCTTTTTGATATGTCTTAAAGGGACCTGTTAGGGTTCTATAGGCTTTGGAATTGAGTGAATATCATCTCTATGCTCTAAGATACAACTTCAGGCAGCCTCAACATCTACTTTATGTATACTGAACTCATATTAGTTATCATCTTCATCTACTTTGATATGGTCCCTTTTTGCTCACCTCTTTGCCTATCATATGGATGGATTCTTAGTAGTTGCTTACAAAATAGGATCTACAATATGTGATAACTCACTAAGTATAAGTTTCTATCATTTTATTTAAGTGAGCATATATTATGTCATGTATAACATTTTAAAATTCACATACATACCACTTTTCATGATAACATCCTCTTATGACTTATTTTGCCACTTATATAACCCTATAACATCATAGTACAAAGGTAAAGTAAAACTATCATTCAAAGTAACTCATAATATATATATAATAGAAACTCTTAATATGCACATGAACTCCAACATTATATTTCATGATATCTATGTGCACTTCTACGTCACACATCATCTTCAAATAAATAAAATATTTCATTAGTGAACTTATTTTCCTATGACATCTTCGGCAACATACTATCGAATAGATGCATAAAAATTACAATAATAATATTGTCGAAAAGTTTAAAATTATGATGTCAAAAGTTATAACGATAGTACCCCTCATGTGTCAACATTAGTATCGTTTGTACCTCAAAATTTTAAAAAATTAAATGTTTATGACTCTATTTTTGAAGCCTCTTGGATACTATAAATATCTCATTCGGTATTGCATAATGGACTACTAATCCAATAGATCTTTTTTATCAGACTAAATCTTTTGGTGTCGTATATAATAATAAACCATTGGCATGAGTTAAAGACGACCGAAATTGGTACTGAAGAGGGGAAGTAATGTGTGACAGCCTTTAGCTCTTCTCAACAAATTGGGCATCGCAGTGCAGTGCAGTGCTGTGCTGTATGTACTGCACCGTATGCATTGGTTGAGGAAATGCGAGCACCGACGCGGCTCTCTCCAACTACTCTCTCTTCTCAGGACGCCTCGTCATCCCTCTCGAGGGAGGGAGGGAGGGAGGGAGGGAAACACAGATGTAGTCTTCTTCTTCCCTTCTCAAGGAGTTTAGGCAGCAGACAACAATTCTGCAGTTCCATATAGTAATAATGGAACTCACAATCTGTTTTCTAATAATAATAATAATAATAATAATAATAATATCTCAGAATATGGATGGCCTTGCTTATGCTGCAATAAATATTTGGGCATAGCTGACTCCATATAGTAAACCAAGGTTGAAAGTGGGTAGGTGTAATAGGGCATGAGTTCAACAAGTTCATAATAATAAATAAATAAATAAAAACATCATTATTGTCAAATTTGATTCGAGTTGTCTTCATGGAACCAATGGGACTTGACCTATTTTTAGAGGCCTATTGTGCTGTTGGACACTATGGCTGTGTTAGGTGTAATCATAAAAGTGAGAACAAGAGAAGACAAAAAAAGAAGGAAAGTATGAAGAAGGCAGTGTAAGGTCATATTAATGGGGGGTGGGGTTTGAATCCTTCTTCTCCCATCTGTGGACCTGTTCAAAAAGCCTTCTTTTTGACTGTTCGGCTCTTTTTTATTTTTTTTGTTTTGTATGCGTGTGCTTCTGCAGCAAACCCTGCAACGATGTCTGTTCTCAGCAATCCTGCTCTCTCTCCAATCTCTCTCCCTGTGCTTCTTAAGAAAGCCTGCCAATATCATCTGTGTTCTATCTCAGCAAAGCAATCCAGCAGCTCTCAAATCTTAGATGGATGGATATATATAGATATATACTCTCTCTCTCTCTCTGTCGCTCTCTTTCTTCTCTCTTAGTTAAAATATGTTCATCGTGTGTGTTCCACTCTACCAGCTAACACAAATATCCAAAAGCACAACAAACGCATGCATCATCATCATATATATATATATCCACCCAAAAGAAAGCTGCTGACTGCTGGAGGGGGAGGGGGAGGGGGAGGGGGAGGGAGAGGGAGAGGGGAAAGCAGTGCAGTTAACTGAGGTGTGTTACACCAATCAGATCAAGCTTTGATACTGTCATCAGCTGCAGAAGAGCCATGGCCTGTACACAGAAGAATGACAACGTACACCCCCTCCAAAGCTCGATTATAATTATAGAACAACAAAGTACACATATTGCTTCTAACTCATTAAAGAAGAGCAGCAGCATAATAAAAGGATGGGAATTCTTCTAAACTGTAAAAGGCTAATGTAAGACTAATCCGAGCAGGTGAATGCTGAGGTGTGCAAGGACTGTTCATATCCAAACAAAATAATAAAAAAAAAAGTAGCTATTATTTGACCTCCAAGCATATGTTCATATTATTTTTTATCATTTGTCGAAACGATATTAATTGTTCATTAATAAATAAAAAATATATCTCTTAACTTCATATTCAAATCCATCAAATTTATTAGTCTAACAACTAACGTGTATTTTTTTTTTTTTTAATCTCAGAGACATCTGATGATCATACAAAGCTCATAACACCATCTGCAATTTTTATTTAATGAATAATATATTCGTCAATATTTTTATCTTGTGGAATGACCATTGAATGCATCAAACCCTAAAAGATTGCATGGGTGATTGGGATCAATCGTCAGCCATCTAAAAGCTTTTTGCAATCCCATACAGTAGCCAAAAAAAAACAGGTTAAGGATGATTCCTCATCCACTTCACAGCAAACCTAAACTCCAAAAGAAAGAAACATTTTACTGGCTGTGGTTTTTTTTTCTTGCAAGAAATGAAGAGTCAAGAACGATATATGAAACAAGGAATTAAGAAAGCTTGCGGGGTTTTCCCCTCAAGTAGTGATCTATATCTTCTTCTCATGTTAGCCAAAAAAAAACATAACTACTTATCTGAGATCGGAGGACTTAAAATCTTTCTTCTTTCAATTTTTGAGCTTGCTGAACTTTTCATTCAGTAATGGCTACCCATCCATTTTCTCCATAAACCATGTTGTTTCCATGATATATATCTGTTAAAACAACAAGAAAGAAAACAAAATGGTGCCAAACCCTAACCAAATCTACAACAACAAAAATCTAGAAGAACTATTTTAACTTCAAAAAAATGAAGAGAGCCTAGAAATTCTAATTTACTGTGTTCTTCCTGGAAAGAACATCAAATAACTGAGCTTAAGTTATCCGGCGTCTACATTTATTCTTATGTCTAAACCTTTGATCCAGTTATTTAACCTCCAAACGATAGAAAGAGGCACATATAGATTAGACAAGGAATGCATATCCATCCACGAGCAGCAAAGAAGATGAACCAACATGCATCTTGTTCTATAAGAGTAGTCTACCGCCTGGATCAAAACAACAAGAGAATTAGAGGAACTTTAGCTACGAAAGACCACTGCAGATGAAGCAAGTCGTCGCTGCATTTGGAAAAGCTAAATCATTAGCTGATAATGATACTACTACAACAACAGAAAAACCTAAACAGCCAATTCGAATCCAACTTCTTCTCTAACCCATCTACCGCGGCTGGCTACACTGCTGCTGCTGCTGCACCTGATGATGATGATCACTGTCTTGCTCGATCTCAGAAGACGGCTCGTCCTCCTCGTCGAAGCAGTCGAGGCCGTAGGGGGCGTGGCCGCGGCCGAAGGCCTTGATGTGGTCCTTGAGCGATCGCTTGTGCTTGAAATCGGAGCCACAGATGCAGTACCATAGCTTGCCGCAGTTCTTCTCGTGGGTTCGCCAGTCGCCGCGCACCGCGAAGGCCTTCCCGCACTTGCGGCACATGAACGGCTTGATCCCATGCTTCCTCTTGTAGTGGGTCTGAAGGGTCCTGAAGTCCTTGAGCGGCTTCGACCTCGGGTGGTCGATGTTGTTCCTGCACCCCGGCGCGCAGCAGTAGCACGGCAGCCGCAGCATCCCCGTCGGCTGCGTCCCCCTCAACGACTCCGGTCCCTTCCTGTACTGCGATCCATGTCCCCACATATGCATCTGCATGTTAATTGCACCCACAAAACCTAAGATGGCAAAGTTTTGAGGCGGAGAATATCTCTGAATCAGCATCATAGAATGCTGAACGAACGAAATGTGTTGTTTTTTTTTCTCATTTTAAATCGAGGAAATGAGAAGTATAATTCATGATGAACAAACAGAAAGAGGACGAAGAGGTATTCAGGCAAGACTGGTGCGTCAGAATTGTTCTGTGCTGCAGATGACTTGGCGAGGGTTCTGTTGCTTAAGAAGCCTCTCTGAAGCAGCTCTGGGGGAGAGGAGGGGAGGGAACTGAACACCTTGACAGTACCCCGTCACGGCTGCCAAAGCGCATTGAATCCACCTCAGAAGTACTACAGTACTTGCTGGAAGCATTTGCGAGCATTTTCTACTATGTCTTGTTCGATCACAGTTTTACTCGTGCAAAGGGGATAGATAGGAGGCAACTGTGGATCTCATACTCACTTTGGTGTTTTGAACCGGACATAGGCATACGATTGCATCTGTATGCCATGGAATCACAGCCTTGAACGGGGGAAAGCAGACGCGACTCCTAACACAAAATTAGAGATGCACGGAGATCAGAACAATAGGAAGCTAATTACCTGCATGTTGTTGTATCTATTGAAGGTCTTGCAGCAAACGGGACATGGGAACTGAGTAGGGCCTATGAGGATCTGAGAAGGGGTGGGGATCCAATATTGACCCCTTGTGAGCTTCCCGACGGTAGGGTGACCCAGGGAAATAGCATCGACACCATCGTCATCTTCTTCGTGTTCGTTCACTGAAGTGGAGGAGACCCTGGAGATGAGATCCGCTTCTCCGGGGCTTGGGAGTCCTATATGGAGGGCCACGCTCACAGCTTCCTCCTCCATACTATCTCCCCTACTCGACCAGTTGCTCTTGACATCGCCAAAGGCACCGCAGGATGTCTCCAGCTCCCACTCCTCCTCCTCCTCCTCCTCCTCCTCCTCCTGCTGCTGCTGGTGTCCGTGCCTTGTAGGACTGAGGCTAAGCAGGGGAAGGGCTTCTCTTAGAGGAGGAGAGACCGGTGAGGACTGCACGTGAGTGTAGTTGGAAGAGGCAGCATACAAGCTGTGAGTTGCAGAAGTGTGGGAGCGAAAGCCGCAGTGATTCAAGCTTCCCTTGAAAAGATCGCTGTAGCGGTCTGAGTCTGCCATGCCTTGGAGTCTCAATCTGTGAGTGGGAACTTTTTCTGGTAGGAAGTATTCTAGAGAGAGAGAGAGAGAGAGAGAGAGAGTGAGAGGGAGAGAAGAGAGAGAGGAGAAGAAGAAGAAGAACTCTCTCATGCACGATCTAACCAGAGGTATAGCGAGAGACGAAGATGATATTAGGGAATTGCAAGAACAAAAGACCCTTCTAGTTCACGGAAAACTGTGGTCGTGCTCCTTTATAGAGAGCCATTCACGTACCCTCATCAATAGAAAGAAGACCTCCACCAACCATGTACAAAAAGAAGAACTCAAAAGATCAACAAGAAAACCTACGGAAATCCTCCATCACTGTGTAGTTGTTGCCTTTTCTTTATGTCTTTTTATTTAAGAAATAAACACATAAAATGACTACAGTTTTCATGATGTTTGAAAGCTATCGATTTAATTTCCCCCAGAGTCATTTGGAATCAAAGTGTGAGTTGCTCTCAATTCCAACCATCGGCTTCGGTAGGCACAACTTTTTTGTTCTAAAGGTAAGTGAAATATTTTTGTATTATACTTCCAACCACCCTCAACCTTTCATAAACGAGTCTAGCACCAGTATAAAAAATATATCAGATAAAATTTTTAATATTCAATCGTTAGTAAAAAGATCATATGTGTTCATACCGATATATCGAATTTATCTCGATACACACATTGTATACCGCCGCTCAGTATAATATAATATAAATTTTTTTTATAAAAAATATAATATATATTAAAAAATAAAAAGGGGATGATGTCACCGACGTCGTCTCGTTACTTCTACTCGCGTGAGGAAATGAAACGTCTCTAATGTCTCCCCGCATAGGGAGATTGAATTACCCGTGGGCGACAGATCGTGCGAGAGAATAGGGAAAGAGCAACGTATGCGAGATATTTTTCTCTCACTTTTTCTTCTTTCTTCCTCAATCGATTGCTGAAGATCAAAATCGCATACTGGTCAGCTGGCGGTTCGCGTACCGGGTCTGCGCTCGGTACGGGGCCTTTAAGATAATCCTTTAAAAAGATATTTGTACAGTACTATCAAACTAATATTATTTTAGGTGTGATAAAAAAAATATTGAATGAGATTTATAATTCTCACTTTTTGTCAAATTGAGTATGGTACACTATCACCATAACGGTGTTCAAGGTATCCTCCATCACTTTCAAGGATTAACGTCTTAATTTATTAATTTCAATCTTTCTTTGATTGATTGCTGATAAAAGTCAAATCTATTGGATTTCTTGGATGAGGATTGTTTTATCATAATTTAGTTCGAGTTAACCTTCTTTGATGATTAGAATAATTTACCCAAGAGAGCTTAATCCAAATGATCTAAGTTAAACTTCAAAAGAATTTAATCAGCCTATTTTAGTCCAAAAAAAAGATGTAGCCTTATGAAATAAAAGTTATAGGTTAATCATAAAAAATCAAGATTTTTTCATGGTGGAGAAAAAAAAAGAAATCTCAATTATACAAAAGGTACAGTTTTAGTTAGAGAAGAATATAGTGATTAGCACCTACCTATGCGAGTTATACTTGAAAGAGAATAAGAGAAATCACACTGACCACCTAAAAATAACAATAAATGTCATTAACCACACACCCAATCATGGCAAACTAATATATTCATCAAAGTGAGTATAATTTGTCACCTGATCTGAACTAAACACTGAAGTAGAGCATTAACTCTCAAACGGATGACAATAATTGCTCCCTTTGGTAGTTGTTGTCTTTGGAGTGTTATAACAGGAGCCCTCTCTCTCTCTCTCTCTCTCTCTCTCTCTCTCTCTCTCTGTGTGTGTGTGTTCGAACTTGGCTGGTGGTGCATGCATCCATCCCCTTCCAACCCAACACACTATCGTAACAAGGGACCAGCCAGCATGAACAGAAGGGCCCGTCATCAACATGGTTGGCGTGCTCATGTCCCCACTGCTCTATTGGATGGCCACCAGTAAATGCAAATAGTTGTTATGTTCTCTAGGTCTACAGAATCCGTAGAAGCATTCATGTAAGTTGTAGGGTGCCTCCCCCAGCCGACAATTGATGTTCGAGGTATAAACCAGCAGCAGCTACAGTGGCAGCATTTAATCACAATAGTAGGAAGCGATGATGTTCTAGTAGTAGTAGTAGTAGTAGTAGTAGTAGCAGTAGTAGTAGTAGTAGTAGTAGTGGTTTCGCTGCAATAAAACCAGTGCGGGAGGGGGTGGGGAGGGGAGATTAAGCAGCCAAGAGATTCATGATGAGGATGGAAGCTTGGAGAAGGTGCTACGTATGAGATGTAAATGAAGAGGGGTGGGGGTGGGGGTGGGGAGGCAAAATGCATGAGGTGGGTGGAGTTATAAGAAGAGGTACCAAGGAACATAGAGCTGCTGCCAACTCCGATTTAAGATTGGTACGTAACCCATGCCGTTGGTGGAGAAGAGCTGTTGAAGAAAGCTGATATTGCTGTCCTCCTTTAATTCCCCATTCAAGTGTTGGATGGATGGCCATATGAATCATGATTGCAGTTGCTGTACTGCCTAAGCCTGCTTTAGTTTATTTAGTCTGCACAGCCAGCATGTCTCTTAATCTTCTTGCTCATCCCTTGACTGGGTTGCTGACAATAATATAGAAGATGATCGCCTCAACAAAGTAGTCTTTTCAAGCCAGAGAAAGAAAGAAACTTGTTGATCCTACTGCTGCTTGCTCTATAGGAACTGCTATCGTTGTTGATCGCGAAAGACTATCTATCTATCTATCTATCTATCTATCTATCTATCTATCTATCATCTGTGTTCATAGTTAAGAGAAGAATCAAAATAGATATTATTACCAACATTGTTTTTTTTTTTCTTCCTCTTTTATCGAAGCTTCTGATACATGCATGCGTTTGTTTGGACACGATTTGTGTGTAGAGTCCAGGCAACAAGTTCCAAAGGTATACAGTATGTGGAGTACCTTATTCTTGCAAGACTGTTTTTTTTTTTTGGATTAATCATAATTCAACACCAACACCTGTCCTCTTACTATTGAAGAAAAGAGAAGAACAGTTTGGCCTTCAAAGAATTACAGCAACCTAAAGGCAAAAACAAAGAAAAAAAAGACAGCATATTGGTGCCTCACAACGACACGCTCGGTTTGATGAGCTTTCGCAATCAGGTTAAATGAACCACCAAAGAACGACCACATATCCTTTCACCATGACGATGGTGATAGATAAAACATCAAAGGGGCTCCCACAAACCGCCCGATGCAAATGGTGGTCGCCATTTACCTAAACTGCGACTGACGGAGGAGGCCGAGCTCAAAGTGTAAGCAAAGCAGAAAAATTATTTTGGGATGAGCATGCCATCTTTCCTGAGGCCTTTGGAACTCACTCCACCTATCAAGGATGACCCACTAATATTACTTGCATCAAAACATATGGTATAAACTTAATTATTCCTGCAAAAAGGATTTTTTTTTTCAATTTTGTTTTTGTTTACCCCAACAAGGCAAAAGTCATGACCAGAATAGATTATTAGGTATTCAGACTTAGGAATTAAACTGAGATATCTTTTTTTTTCTTTTTCAAAGACGTGGAAAACTAGAATAGATTATTAGGGATTTTCAACTAGAAAATAGTATATATATATATATATATATATATATATATATATTTCAGGTTATGGCAATTTTTCAAAGACATCCATCCTTAGTAGTTATTGGCTAATTCAATTTATTCAAAATAGGAAACTACTATATGAAAATAGGAAATAAATATTAAATGACGAGATATGTTCCTCAAAAAATTAGGAAGTAGATAATGATGGCGAAACATTTATCTTGTTGGCAAATTTTTTTTTCTCCTAAATTTAGGGAAAACAATTATGAAAGATTCATCATTGATCAATTTAGGAAAAAAAAAATAAGATGCTTATGTTTCTAGATATGGAAAAATTTTAGTCGTCCAAATTGTCTTGTTTCCTTCATTCTCAACTTTGGAATTTGATGCATTTTATTGACACACAAAATAGGGGATTAAAATGCACCTCCCCCTTCCCCCTTTTATAATAATGGAAAAAACCATGTATTCATGAAAACTAGGGGTATTCCTTCATGTTCTTAGGACTGTGAATTGTCGTCTCCTTTAAATTGTTAAGAAAATAAGGAGACAAAAAAAAAATTCCTAATGAGTTTGACTCGAACTCAATTCCAACAAAGTCGAACACGACGTTGACTTTTATGCTGCTCAGCAACTTTTTTTTTTTTTTTTTTTTTTGCTACTAACTACAAGCAAAAAGTAAATACCGGAAAGTAGTAGTAGCATGCAACTTATCAACAACAACAAGATGCCCTCTTAATTTATGAGACAAAATTGTTGCCTACTTTTCCTTTTTAAAACAAAGAAAGAACAAAAAAAAAAAAAAAAGGGGACTCATGAATAGTTCAACATCAACAAGATGACTTTGGTAGTTCCTGCACTGATAAAGGATGCCGTAAACGACTTGTACACGTTTCCTTACTTTGATTATAAAATTCCAACTTGCAATATCATCTTTTTTATTTTATTCTTTTTTTATGAGACAGGAAAATAATTATTTCTTAATAAAAAATATTTAGGGTTCTAAAAATAATGTCATGATGGTTGGATGGATGAAGGTAATAAAAAAATTAACTATTTTGAGTAACCTTCCTAGCTAACTCACTGATATCTAAGAAATAGTGTTCTAAGGTATTAAGTTGATATTATTAAACTAATTTATGTAGAATTTTGAGGTTGGTTTGGAACCGAAGGGAGTAAGGCTTAAAGAAGACTTTTGAGGATGGTAAGTAAAAAAGTAAAAAAAAAAAAAGCTAAATAGTAATTATCAATTTTCCGTGTGAAGCCCAAAAGTTGTGTATCCATTAAAGCCTAAATCAGATGCAAAAGCTTTATCACAATCAACAATATAGTTAAAGTTCTAAGAAGAAACCAAAAGTTTCAATTGAAATTTACTTCCTTAAAAGGGTATCTATATCTCATCTTTCTTAATTTTAAATTTTTTTGGTTAATTCTTTGATAGATAAAACCTTGGTGAGGATTTAGGATTGTGGCCGGTAAACTATGTTGATCAATTCAATTCCTGTTTTACATTCTTATGGACATAAAAATTTCTAACCAAGTTCTCAATATATTAGTAAAGCCTCTAAATAATTATTTTTAAAGTAGTAATCATAAAAAAAAAATTAATCTTATTGCATGAGACAAAGTCAATTCCTCTAATTCCATTGATGGTATTTAATAAGTCAATTTGTTTTAAATGACTTTACCCTCTGCTTAATCAAGAAGACATTATTATATGGGCAAAATCCTTATGTCTTAATATGGTAGGTTTGGGATTTAAAAAAAAATAAAAATAAAACTCTCACTCATTTGCTTATTGGAAAAACTTTCTCTTATTGACAATCTCAAATTTTATTTTTCAAAAAATAGATGTATACGGAATCAAATATCCTCCTTATTTTTCAAAAAATAGATGATTACTAACATTCCTTTATCTATATATAAAAAGAAAAATTCTAAACTTTAGATAAATGTTCAAATCCCAGATTACCTTTCATCCAAGCTAAATATCACATTTCATACGATCCTCCTTTCTCAATTAATGGTAAATATTCTTAAAAGAAACTTTGTCATTTAGAGTAAAAAATCCAAACCCAGTGATCCTTATCTAAGTTGCCAGTAATATAGTTTTTTTCTAAATTTTTTTTACCAGGGATTAGATAAAAATAGTCGTAGAGCGTCAAGGAATTTTCCATGAATGATTCTTAAAACAAAATTTAATATTAAAAGGTAGATATTAAGATGCATATTAGTCATTTAGATATAGAAATATTAGTAATTCATGATTGCTCTGAGGTAATATTTGATCCTTTAATTTTGAAACTAAAAAAAATTATAGAGATCGACAACTATCAAGAACATGTCAAAAAATGGATATAAGATTTAACGTAACTTTTGTCTATATCTATAGGGAAAACTAAATTTTTTACCTCACCCTTAAGTCATCCTCACTCAAATACAATTTATTTTGTATACTCTTTCACAAAGACATTTGAAAAATTTACATATTTTTTTTAATTATCTCTAGAAATCGTATAGAGTATCATTTATGAATATCCCAAATAGAAATCTAATAACAATCAAAGTATTTTTTGAATATTTCTCTTTCCTCACCAAAATATGGACGTAGCATTTTTGTAAAAGAATTAAATCGTAAGAACTCTTTCTTATATTAAGATTTTTTTTTTATCCTTATAGGACACTAATCTATTTTAGAAAACCCAAAATACTTGTCAAACTCGTCATATACTAATCTATTTTTTAAAGACTTCAATTTAAGATTATCTATCATAAAGAATATTATGTTTTCAAATATAAAGATCGATCAAATCATATTTAACCCTAAGGATTTTGATCACCGAATACCAAACCCGAGTTAATCCCACGCCTTTCTCATCTATACATCTCACACATCTTAATAAATTTTTTCGTGCCTGACTCATAATCTATGCATTTCACAAATTTTAATAAACCCTAAAAATTTGTGTGCAACATTAATGAAAGAAGAAAAAAAAAAGAGAAGAGTTTGAAGTCGGCGTCATAACTCGAACCTAATAATAATAATAATAATAATAATAATAACTAATAAATAATAATAATAATAACAATAATAAAACTTGCGTCGGACCGGCATCGGTTCGGTTCGATCGAGCCGCGGGGCAAACAGGACCCAATCGGGTCCGGTACGAGCAAGCTTCAATCCTCGTGCAATGCGAACCGGAGGGGGACACGTGTGAGAAGGACCCACGAGTGGGTCCCGGCTGACTCTGCCATTCCTCCATCCCTAAGGCGACCCAAAACAAAAAAAAAAAAAAAAAAAAAAAAGGTCACCCGACGCGACCTTCCAAATTCTCGCTCTGTTTCCTCTTCATCAGTCTCGCGATCGGAAGCCCTCTCTCTCTCTCTCTCGAGCTCTCCTTCCTTTTCCCTCTTCCGTCGCCTTCGCCGTGTCGATAAATGGCGATGGAATTTTAGGGTTTCGGCACCCATCGGCGGCCTCCCCACCCCCTTCGCCCCATGTCCTTATTTGACGCCGCTTCCCACCCCCGGCAGCCCTTCGATCACCACCAGCACCTCAAGCGTAAGGTCGATGACCATGACGATCAAGATCACTCCTTCCCCCTCCTGAAGATGGCCAGGCCCTCCTCTCCCCCTTTCTCCTTCCCCTCCCCTTGCCTCACCCCCGCCCTCGCCACCTTCGATGTCGAAGAGTCCAAGACCCGGTTGTCTTCTTCCCACCCGCCACCTCCCTTCGCTTCCCCCTCCGCGTCGCTGCTGTCGCCGTCATCGCCGCCGCCGCCGCCGCCGCCGTCTGATGAACTCCACTTCTTCGTGCGCTTGCTGTCGCGTGGAAGCCTCGTGGTCCACGCCCGCCCAACTGACACCGTGAATTCCGTCATCGAACGGATCGAATCGGTCACCGGCATCCCCAGCCGCGAGCAGCGGCTGATTTATTGCGGTCGCCAGCTGTTCGGCGAGTCCACCCTCCGCCACTCCGCGGTCAAGAAGGACGCCACCCTCCAGCTCACCGGCCGACTCCGGAGCACCGGTCAGAGCAGGGCTTGGCGGGTCGTCGACGACCTCGTCTCCTCTATCTGTTTCCTCAATGCCGCCGCAGCCTCCGACATCCGTACCATCGATCGGCAGCGAACCGTCGCCCAGCTCGTCAAGGATTTCCTCAACACTACCCTTGCCGATTCCGACGGTGACAAAGATAAAGCTTTGGCCTACCTCGGAGTCTTTTCACTGGCCGGCGCCCCATCGGAGCTCGTAAAACTGTATCTTTCGCCTTTGGCCGATAACCGAGCCATAGCCGAAGGTGCTATTCGGATTTTCCTCGACTCCAATCCTGACTTCCTTCCGGAGTACATGCACTCGCAGTGCGCCCCTATCGTGTTCACCTTTTGTAGGATGCTCGCAGCCACCGTGGGCAGGAACGATCAACTTTATGTTGGGTGCCGGAGGACATTGTCTAAGCTTCTAAAGGCTTCCATAGAGCCACTGAACTCGGTTCATTTGAAGTCGACTCACTTGCTACTCGAGCTGCATTTGTTTATCACTGAGCTTAGTGGTCTGGTGGATGCCGCGCTTTCATCTGACTCCATGTTAGATTCGGAGGTTGTGCTCCATGATCTCTCCAATTTCTTGACTGCCATGCGTTGGGCAATACAGGAGTGGAAGGGTGTAGACAGGCCCATCTCCGAGCACTTGTATATCCTGGGGAGTCCGAGGTATGAGAATGGCATTGGTTTGTTATATGAGCTATATATAAAGCTCCTGAACAAGGTTGGCCAGTGTCTGAAGAAGGTGGAGGACATACTGGATGAACGGGGGCAGGCACGGTACGAGGCTCAATTGCCAAAATGGTCGCAGCTACTTGTTGTTCTTACAGTGATCAAGGTTTTCTCCAAGATTTTTGAGGGCGCCGAGCAGTTGCTTCATTCACTTCTTTTCGAGCGACGGAGGACACTGAATGCTCTTCTTAGATGTGCTAAGAGGAATCGTAAGCTTCGCTGGTTTCTCAAGTATAAAGACATAACGGATTTTGAGGCAAGAAGGAATTTACTTTTGATGATGCTTCCTGAAGGAAGAGAGGAAGAAGAACTGCACGAAATGCTCATTGACAGGTCCCAGCTGCTATCTGAGTCCTTTGAATATATTGGCCAAGTTGAAGCTGCTCAATTGCGTGGAGCGCTTTTTATGGAGTTCAAAAATGAGGAGGCCACAGGTCCAGGTGTTCTCAGAGAGTGGTTCTGTTTGTTATGCCAAGCTATTTTCAATCCTCAGAATCCACTTTTCTTGTCATGCCCACATGACCATCGAAGATTCTTTCCTAATCCTGGTGAGTTCATCCTCTTGCATTCTTCACCTTTCTTTGTGAGCTCATTATTCTGATGTTACCCCAAGTTACAGAGACCTTTCTTTTTTCCTCCAAGTAATTATTAGATGAATACGTACCTGAAATTTTCATAAATTGTATTATAAGTCAAATAATTACTATGTCTTCTTTATAAGCTAGTGTTGGGTATGCATTTTGCTTATGTTGCACTTTGCATGCATGCTACAAGCCAAAATATATTTTTGGCTTAAATTATAGCAATCTTACTATATTTTTTTTTCGAAAAAAATGTAGAAGACAGTTAGATTATAGTTGTTACAAACCAGACTGCGGGAAAATTGACCAATGAACAACTTATTTTAAATGATACAAAGAAAAGGTGACCGTGTCTACAGTACATGAAGTCTAAGTTAGATCTTGTAAGTCAACTTAGTACTCCTCCCTGAAACTAAACTTGAGAGTATCACAACCTTCCTTAAGATTTGATGTCCTCATCAAAGGCCACTGTTTATATGAAGTCCAGTCTCTCTAGCTACGTTCATGGGTAGTTCTTTCTTACTTGAACTCCTCACTATACTCAATACCAGCTCTGCTTTGATATTATTAGTTATGAATTGACCCAATGAGATAGATGTATTTTACCCATGTACCCCTCAAGTTCAACTTAATTCTCTTCACACAATCTGATGTGGACTTAAATTTTGAATATGTTAGTCATTTTGTGGAATAGAATAGTATTACACCTCAGAAATCACCTTTTGGGCAGCACATTACCTCGGCTTGGACGATCCACCCTAGAGTCAGCAGGGGAATTCAGCTTGAGTCACCTCAATGCACTCTGGTCCAGCTTGTTATGTCGTGTTTTAGTCCCTTTGAGTAGTCAGTAACTTGCCCTTGCTAACTTGATTGTCTAATGTGTCATCAAACTCAGCAAAGAAGTTTCAAGTCGGTCCTTGCTATCCAGTTAACGAGGAGACCAAAACTGACTTCATTGAGTATCAGACTACACTTCCTATCTTAATTATATTCGGACGTTGTTCTCTAAGTTTAAAGTCACAGAAACAATCTCTCTATTTGCAAGGTTAAGGCTACATACATTGACCCTTCTTAGATCCCATATTAACAGGAGCCTTTGTGCAACTGCCATCTATTTCATTTGGTCCTCCAGGCAACATAGATGATCTTTTTTTCTTTTGGCTTTTTTTGCTGCAATTCCTGCTTTCTTATGTGGTGTTTGTCAATATTATGCAGCATCCTCTGTAGATCCTCTGCACCTCAAATACTTCAGCTTCAGTGGACGAGTGATTGCACTAGCCTTGATGCATAAAGTCCAAATTGGTGTTGTGTTCGATCGTATGTTCTTCTTGCAACTAGCTGGAAGATCTGTTACTTTGGAAGATGTGCGTGATGCAGATCCAATCTTATACATGAGTTGCAAACAAATTCTTGAGATGGATGCAGCCATTCTTGATTCAGATGCTTTAGGGCTAACATTTGCCAGAGAAATTGATATGATGGGGTCAAAGAGGACGGTTGAGCTGTGCCCTGGTGGGAAGGATATTATTGTGAATAGCAGGAACAGGGAGGAGTATGTCAGGCTCATGATTAAGCATTGCTTTGTTACATCAATCTCTGAACAGGTTGCTCATTTTGCTCAGGGTTTTGGTGATATTCTTTCTAATTCAAGGCACCAGCGGTTTTTTTTCGATAGTATGGATCTCAAAGATTTTGATCGAATGCTAGGTGGAAGCAATAATGTCATTAATGTGAAGGACTGGAAAGAACATACTGAATATAATGGCTATAAATCCAAAGATCGTCAAATCTATTGGTTTTGGAAGGTAAATTTATATGACTTCTATTTTCTGCTCATGATGCTTTAGTTTATGCTTTTATTTTTTGCTAGAGTTTATGTCAATATCCTAATTTTAGTATCTCTTACCACATGCTCGGAGAAAACCTGTCTAGTGCAGTTGGCAATTGTATCAACTTTTGACTAACTTTAACATCTAATCTAGTTTCTTTCTCTTTCATTGGACAGAAATGATATTTCAATGCCGTTAATGTGGTACTGCAGGTTTTCCTCCCATCTGTGCCTCTGGTTGTCTTTGTTAATATCTTGTTTTTGTCCTTAATTGAAGTGATTTTGCGGTTGTTTTGAAGATGCTTAAAATCTTGCTTTTTATCTTCATTTTAGTAATTAGCACTGAAATTTTTATGAGACTTGACGGTTTCTTGATACTGATTTACATCTAAGTCTTGGTTCCTAAAATCACACAAAATTTATGCTTATTGGATCTATTTTGTCAACATTAATTTAGACATATGTATTTTCATGGTGGTGGACCAGAAAATGTTTTTTCCAGGGCTTATATACAAATAATTATCACCTACGACTATGCCACAAAGGCAACTTTATGGGGATGAAAAAGAAGTTCAAATTTCATTTGTATCACTTGAATATGTTGTTATTGCTTGAACCCGAGGAATCCAACTTTTCCATCATAGATGTAAGTTTAGGGGCATGGTTAGATTTATAGAGATTGTTCATAGTTTGATAGTGGCAGCCCAATATATAGAAGGTTTATACCATGAGTAAACATGGTGACAAGCAAGGTTAGAGTTTATCAGTTGGCAAGGGTTGTTATATACCTGTGATAGCCAACTAGGATGCAGATTGAGCAATTTCATTCGATTTGGTTCTTTATAGGCTGGATCGCCCTAGTAAGCTTACCATACTGGTTCGGACGGTATGCAATCTGCCACCTAATTATATTAAGTGGGAACCAGTACCATATTCTTATTTTTTGATAGATGATGTTATTTCTCTTTTTCTGTCTTTTGTAAGCTTCCCATACTGGTTGGACAGTATGCAAACTACTACCTAATTATATAAAGTGGGAACCTGTACCATATTTTTATTTTTTGATAGATGTTGTTATTCCTTTTTGTTTTTTTGTTTTCCTCTTTCTGTCTTTTGTCATTCTCTTTCTCTCCCCCTTCCATCTCCTTCTCCCCATCACATCGTTGCCATCTCCTCCTACCACTATGCTTCCTCTTCCTCTGTCTTTCTCCTACTCTGCTGCTTCTTCTTCCTCTTACTCATCTCTCCTCGTTCCTTCTCTCCATTTATTTGTAGTGCAGGCAGCACCAACCCATGCTTATTGTTGGTACATCAATTCATACCAGTAGGTATT